>OX328096.1:10749003-12079003 GCA_946811185.2 Hippopus hippopus | reverse complement strand
TCCCACATTCTTTCTTTTAGAATGGATAAAAGTCGGGAATGCGTAGTAAAGAGCTAAGCAGTTAAACGGTTGTTAACGTTTTTTTTTTTCCAAATCTTGAAGGTTTCTGTAATGAGGCTCGTTAAAACGCAGGACTATGAGTTTTAATCAAACATCTAGGATTAATAAAATTCAAATGTCTAGAAAGGCACAATATTTCAGTGGATTGAAAGTATTATGGATACTTGAATGGAATGGCGATAACGCTTCAGGCATACATAGAAACAAAAGTCATTAACAATCGAGACAGCGATGAAAAGACAAACACTGTCACATATTTTTATTATTCTTTAAGTCGAAAAATGCCTCTTGCATGTTTCACTCCTGGGATTTGACACGAACACCCGCAAAGTAATACCACTTGGATAAAACTATTGCTAATTCAGATCTTGAGGAGAGTGATAAAAGAAAATTACTAAAGCAAAAAAATAATCCGGTTTTTTCCTCCTAACGACTTCAAAGGGGCCCCTATGCTGCCACTATTTACACTTACCTTGTTAAAAAATTAACATGACACTTTCAAGTCGATAGTCGAAACCCAAATGTTGCTGTTTCAAAGTTATTTTTGTGGGGGGAACATATATTCTTATCGGACAGTGTGTGCGGACTGATCTTGATCTACACTGCCCGCAAATGTCAGTGAGATGCGCTTAGCAGCCCAAGGGTTATACAAACTAGAACCATGGTGCTGAACTAGATTCAGGTCCCATATTCGCCAGGAATTTTTAATATTATTGTGGCACTGCATGAGCGGCGGCACTATATTTTTATTCGATTTTGAAAAGTGCCTGTAGAGGTAGCCATATTGTTTACTATATGGATTGGTTCAGTGTTTTTTTTTTAAACATACATGTAAAAATATGATACTTTAATTGCCAGATTGAGCCCGTACCAACTTTGTTTTTCTATTTGGACTGATTTTTTTTTTTTTAGCTCACCATGAGCAAGAAGTGCTCATGGTGAGCTATTGTGGTCGTACTGTGTCCGGCGTCCGTCGCGCGTCGTCCGTCGTTCGTCGTCCGTCGTCCGTCAGTAGTATTGGTAGGTAGCGTGGGACGCGCCGGACAGGACGCGTCCCACGCTACCTACCCTGTAGAGCCCTAGGCTACCTACTCTACAGCGCCCAGATTGCCTACCCTGAGAGGATTTTGTCCCTATATCACTGAGTTGGACTTAGTTTTTCTGCATCTATGGATGATTTCTCTCTCTAAAAGCCTGAGCACTGAGTTGAACTTAGTTTTTTCTTCACCTATGGATGATTTTTCTCTCTAAAAGCCTGAGCACTGAGTTGGACTTAGACTTTTTTCTGAGTTTTTTACTCTTTGGAGTGTAACTCTTCTGAGAGAAAAGAAGATTGACAATTTTGAAGAAAGATAGAACTTTCGTGGTAAATGGATAGTCCTGAAAAGGACTGTTGGGTTAACCCTGAAAAGGGCTGTTTTGGAGGTTGTGTTTTTTCTCTACCGACAGCTTTTCTTTGGCTTTTTCGGGATTATGAAGTCCTCATGATTATCAATGTTTTTCCCGTATTTGCCCTGGCCTGTCATTATCGGTGTAGGTCTCTTTTGATCAACTCGCTGTTTCTTGTGGAGATGGCTATCGTCTTCCTCTGATTTCCGTTTTGTTGTTTTTCTTGGGTTTGTTGTTCTTGGTTGTTTTTCCTTTGGCTGATTTTTCTTCACAACAGCTACGATAGAGTCCACTAACTTGTGAAGATTGGTTTTATCAAAGTCAAACTCCACAGGGATCTTCACAGGAACTGGTGAAATGCGCTGACTCTGTTGGCGTAGTGTCTCGATATTTCTACTGAGCTGTTCGCTGGTTGTGTTTAAAGTTTTAATCTCCTCCAAATGCTTGTTTAAAGTCTCCAGTTGTTCTAAGATCCGAGCCATCACGGAATCTTGTTTTGAATTTAACTGTTTCACCTCTTCATAAATGTTGTCCAACAACATCGATGGATTGATGATTGTCGAATTTAACACCGGCGCCGGATTGATGATTGTCGAATTTATAACTGATGAAAGAACGTCTCCATTGTTTTCCACTGGTAGGAAATCGTCCAAGTTGAATTCATCTAAGTTGTGGTCCATATTGAAACTGCTTCCGAATATTGATACTGCTTCCCAATATTGATACTGCTTTCGAAGTGATCGTTAGCTGAGAGTCGAAGAAATGATGAATGTATGGAAATAACGCTGGGTTTTATACGTTTACAGAGGATTGAAAATTTAAGAGCGCGGACCTGGCGGGAAACACCAGGATTGTACTGTGTGACACTGAATTAGGAGTGGTGAAAAACAGCATGAAACGCGGACGCGGGAAAACATAGGAGAAAATGACGTCATGAGTCAAGCAGTTCAATCCTCCTGTAAAGCTATAAAAGACAATCTTTTTACATAAAAACATATTTGCTCAGGATGGTTCGAATTCTTGTCTGCCCTCACTGCGCAAGCAGATGTCATATAGAGTGTGGGAAATGTTTCGCTATCCTTGAGTATCTTGGACAGAAACATAACTGTCCAGATCCAGATGAAGGTTTTTACGATGATGATGAAGGCTCAGCGGTTTGCTGTGAATACTGTGGGTGCGAAATCACCCCAGTGGATCAGGTAGAAGAGCCGTAGAGCTTGATGTTATTGTGGAATCCTTTAAAAAAGCCCTTTTCAGGGCTAACCATCTCCAAGAAAAGATCTTTCTTTCTTCAAAATTGTCAAAAGTAAAAAGTTAAAACTAGAAAAGTCAAAAGTAAGAAGTAATTATTTTATGTTTTTATTTTCAAAAGAACTTATGTACAATGAAAAAATCAAGTCATGAACTGTAAAGGCAAAAATGAATGAACTGTAAAGACAAAAAAATGAATGAAAAAATCAAGTCAGTCTTTTTTGTTTAAATTCAATATTGTGTTGAAATCTTTTTTCACTCAGTATGTTTTCTTTTTTTCTTCGGAATGTCAGATTCACATTTGGTTTTACGTTTTCTTCCCCTTTCATTGGTTTTTAATACCATATCTGGGCAGATTGTATCCTCGTGTTTTGTTGATTTGCAAAAGAAACAGTTCTTTGTTACTCGTTTTTTCTTCTTTTCGTTGTTTTGCTGTTTTTCCTCTCCGTACGAACAACCCGGTTCTGCAGAAAATTTGTTTTTTGTGGAATCTATGAGATATTGTTTGTGCAGATTTTTTGTTTTGTCTCTAAATCATCTGCTATTTTACAGATTTCTGAATCGCTGATATCCGTTGTGTCGGACTGTATGTCTATGGTCTGAGTTTCAATGGATGACGTAGCTTGTGGTGAACTTTTTTTCCATGTATTTTCACTGCAGAATGAATTTAGTGTCCCGACGAATTTCATATGTTGGAGACTGACACCGTTGTAAAACGATGGTGAAATTTCGATGTCATGACTGTGTGGATTCACATAGACAAAAACAATTGTTCCTGTCTGATTTTCTTTTTTTGGACATTCTTTGCACCAATGTCCTGCTTCGTTGCATGTAAAACAAATATTTGTTCTCTCGCCATTCACCCCATATCGTTTGTCGATCGTCGCTTGATCCAGAACTCTGTATCTGGTAGTACGGTAAACATCTTTTTCTTCTAAATGTTGGTGGGATAAAAATGATCCCACATAGTTTCCGATATGTTTAACATGATACTTTGTTGGAATATTGCTGACCTCATAATCGTAGGTGTATGGATTAACATACAGATGCACCCTCATTCTAAGTGGTGATGTATTTTGCAGCTTGAACTCACTCATATTCTTTTATCAACTGTACTGTCTGAGATTGAGCAGAAGAATGATTAGATTTTCACAACCGTCGTCTCTATTTATACACTGTTGCAACGAAGGGGATATATAAATTGTTAGTTTTTCTCACTTCCTGCATTATTGTCTTTTCACTCAGAGGTAAAACGATGGGTAAAAGAAAAAGAATAATAACCTATTCAGACAGCGAAAGTGACGATGAGGTATTTCCACCAACAAAAAAGAAAAAAACTAGACCGTTGAAAGAAGAAAGTGACAGTGACGATGAAAGAATCAACTCTACCTTAGACATGAAAAGTCTATATGATTTAACAGAAAGGGGTAATAAGAAGTCAAGAAAATTTAGAACAGAATCACATGTGGTGACGGTGAGTTTTAAGAAATTTGAAGAATTATCACCTCAGAGACTACTTGGATTATTTGACGATGTTACCCATGAAATCATTCGAAAGTTAAATGCTAACCCGACGGACATGATTAGAATTAGCATCAATCATCCTTCGTTGGAAATGGGGATCCATATTCCTTTTTTAACTACAGAACAGCTGCAAGGTGAAACTATGCTGAATGAAATTGAACGAGTTTTTACAATCGAATACAGATTTCGTCTTAAACGACGGATTCATGACATTTGACATTACACATACAATACCTCCATGTGGTAGCGGAAAAAAGAAATACAAAGTATCAGAATTAGATTCAAAGGTTTTTGCCAAGAAGAAAAAATCCATTATTCAAATTGACAATCATGACCAACTATGTTTTGCAAGAGCCGTTGTTGTGGGAATTTGCTACAATAAACGTGAAAACAACGAAGAATGGAATAGGGAATGGGATCGTATTCGTCATTCAAACCGCCCTCTTCAAAAGACTGAAGCTGAGAAATTGTTGAATGAAGCTGGAATTTCACCAACACAGCCTGTAGGAATTGACGAATACAAAAAAATTCAAGCATTCTTGTATGAAAAAGGCTATGTCATTAAAGTTCATGATCAACATTCCAAAACGGGAAAGATATTTGAACATCCAGAAGTGAAAACCAATAGTAAGATCATACATTTGTACTTTCATCAAAACCATTATGACTACATCAAATCTATCGAAGGTGTTTTTTGTTGTGCATATTATTGTGAGTTCTGTGATGTGGGTTACTCTCAGCGGGAAAGTCATGTTTGTTCAAATATCTGCAAAGGTTGTTACCGCAAAGGAAAATGTCCATCAGAATTCAAATAATATGTTTGCAGTTATTGCTGTAGAAGATTTTTTAGTGCTGTATGCTTTGGAAATCACAGGATTGTTCAAGGTAAAGAAAAGAAATCCATTTGTGAATTAGTGAAACTCTGTTCGAAATGTGGCGTGCAATATCTTGTCAGAAAGAAAAATCATGTTTGCAATGGAAAGAAAAAGTGTCATATCTGTAAGAGAATTGTTAACTTTTCTCATCGATGCTATATTCAGCCTTACCAAAGTAAGTTGAACCATGACAGCAATGACGAGACGAGTTCTTCTGTAGTCAAAAAACCGCAGTTCATTTTCTTTGATTTTGAATGCAAACAAGACACGGGGGTACACATCCCGAATTATTGTATTGCACACAGAGCATGTGATGATTGTATCGATAAATCACTTGATTTTCATTGTTCTACATGCAGTGAATTTGAAGAGGGTAGGGAAGTTATTTTTCAAGGTGAAGAAACTTTGAGTCAATTTTGCAAGTGGCTCTTTTCAAAACATCATAAAGGAATCACGGCTATTGCCCATAATTTCAAAGGTTATGACGGCCAGTTCATTCTTGACTATATTGTCAAACGAGGGTTAAAATTTCCAAAATTGATCATGAATGGAAACAATATTATGAAGTTAGAAGTGAATGGTGTGCGTCTGATCGATTCTTTCAATTTCATTAGCTTTGGCTTGGCAAAATTTCCACCCATATTTGGTCTTCAAGAAATGAAAAAAGGTTACTTTCCTCACTGGGCAAATACAGATGAATTTTGGAGTTACATTGGCCCTTACTTGGATATGTCTTATTACAAGCCCGACTCAATGTCTGAAGAGGCTAGGTCAAAATTCATAGTTTGGTATAATGACAAAGTTCAAAAGGGTGAGGAATTCAATTTTCAGAAGGAGATGGAATTGTACTGTAGGTCAGATGTTGATATCCTTAGACGAGGGTGTGCTGAATTCAGAAAGCTGTTTATCGAACAGGGTGGTATTTGTCCATTTTTAGAGGCGATTACCATTGCAGACGCCTGTAACAAGGTCTGGCAAAGCAAATATTTGCCAGAAAATCAAATAGCTATCATTTCAAGCAAAGACTCAGCCAGACGTCGCTTTTCTATGAAAGCGATACGCTGGGTTCAAAGCGTAGCTCAGGAAAAAGGTATTAATATCCAGCATGCAAAAAATGGTGGGGAAGTTCAAATCGGGAGATATAGTGTAGATGGTTTTCACCGTCAATCAAACACTGTTTATGAATTTCTTGGGGATTTGTATCATGGTTGTCCTGTATGCTATACAGATCGAAAACAGATCAATCCTATTAATGGGGAACCCATGTCTGAATTGTACGAACGTACTTTTGAACGTATAGCAGATATCGAAAAAATGGGTTATAATGTAGTGTACATTTGGGAGCACGATTTCGATGCTAAGATGAAGGATAAAGAGTACAAAAAACTCATTGAAAAGTTATATCCACATTGGGACCCTATCGATCCGAGGGATGGTTTGTCTGGGGGAAGATGTAATGCAATAAAAATTGGTTATGATGTTGATGAAAAAACCAAGAATGAAATCAAGTACATTGATATCTGTTCTCTGTATCCTTATGTTTGTAAACACAAATCCTATCCTGTAGGTCAGCCAGCAATTTTGTCTGCTGAGAATATTGATATGAACAATATTCGACAATATGAGGGGTTAATCAAATGCAAAGTTTTGCCTCCAACTGATTTGTTTCACCCCGTTCTCCCAGTTCACTGTAACAACAAAATGATGTTTCCACTCTGTATGAAATGTGCAGAAGAAAGTTCAAGCATTTGTAGCCATGGTGAAGAAGAGAGGGCTTTGGTCGGAACTTGGGTTACTTTTGAATTATTCAAAGCTCTTGACTGCGGTTATCGATTATTGCAAGTGTATGAAATTTGGCATTTCAATTCTGTGTCAGATCAGTTTTTTAAACATTATGTGGACAATTTCTTGAAAATTAAGCAAGAAGCCAGTGGTTATCCAGATTGGTGTCAATCAGACTCAGAAAAAGATCAGTTCGTTTGTGAATATGAGAAGGCGGAAGGTGTTCGTCTTGATCCAAGTTGTATTCAAAAAAATCCTGGGAGAAGGTCATTTGCTAAGATTATGTTGAACTGCCTTTGGGGAAAATTAGCTCAGCGTGAAAAAATGTCCCAGACGGAATACATCAGTGATCCGTCTAAATATTTTGAATTAGTCACCAATCCCAATTTCATTGTAAAGCATGTAGAAATCTTTGACGAGGACTGTCCATTCATCTTGGTTAACTATGAATCAAAGTTGGAACATATTGATACCCACGCTACAGCCAATGTGGTAGTAGGGTCTTACGTAACAGCTTATGCAAGGTTGGAATTGTACAGCGTTCTTGAAAAGTTAAAAGATAGAGTTCTGTATTTTGATACAGATAGTTGTATGTACATTCATGACCCTGAATTATGGAACCCTCCCATTATTAACAGCCGGCTAGGAAAATGGACTGATGAAGAGCCTACTTGTAAAATTACTCAATTCAGAGGGCTTGGGCCTAAGAATTATGCTTACAAAATGAAAACAAAAGATGGAGAAGAGATAAGCAAATGTAAAGTAAAGGGGATTACTCTGGATTACAATACAAAGCAGGTGGTGAATTTCGATACATATTCAAAATGTGCTTTGGATCGCACAATAGAAATCAAAATTCAGTATGACTGTAGAATTAAAAGACACAGAAATAGAACGGTTACCAGTGAACCACAAACAAAAACGTTTCGCTCTGTATACACCAAGAGAGTTATTGTAAATGGTACTGACACTGTACCCTATGGTTATAAAAGTTTGAGAAAATAATTCTATATCACATTGTTGTGTGGCGCTCAGTCAAAGTAAGTCGGGAAAAAATATTAGTCATTGGGCAAAAAATAACAATCATGTTACCGTTACCAATAGAAGTACGTGAAAAAATTTATGGAGAATTTGTTCGACAGCATACGCTTGATGAACGAACACAGCTTAACATTAAATTTTTCTGTGTGAAAATTTGGATCAGAAAAATGTTTAAGTGGATTGCAAAAGGAGAAAAGTCCTACAAAGTGTATGGCATAATCAACTTTATTGCGATGATGGTGGACGATTCGGGCTTGGATCTCGTTCTCAAAACTTATTTAGCAGATAGCTGTTTGAAAGACAATGTTATTAGTAAGCTGTTTCGATCCACAAGTCGATGGACGTTTTTTATCATAGGAACAACAGAAGAAAGTTTTCTTAACGTTCTGAAAATGAAATCAGTTCTATTTGACTTTTACTTACGCTACAAAAAAGGATCTGTTCATTCCTACGGAGAATCAATGGAAACTATGTCAGGGTATATTCTATTTGATAGAGATGTTACAGAAGAAGTAGTAAATTCAGCTCTTTCAACAAAAGACGCTTATAGGCATGTTGCTCCATTCATAGGACTACGAGATTTCAACGATATGGACAGTGAATATACAATGTTTTTGGGTTATGAGCAATTGCACAAAGATATTACGGAATATGAAGACAAATGTGAAGCTCGTGGTATTTGCGAATTTGCATTGTAAAAATTTGTTATATGCTGTATTGTAAATATTTCGGTGTGAATTTTTTCATTGTCAAGAAATTTTTTATGCTGTATTGTTCTGTTCAATAAAAATGCTTTCATTTTCAATGATGTTATCATTTTATCATTAACCTTTAAAGAGTAAAGTAAAAAAATATGGATGTGCAATCCATATTATTTCAACATCCTTGTAATATTTTCATCACAGGGCCGAGCGGCTGTGGAAAAACAGAGTTCGTTCATAAATTAATTGAGTATCAAGAAGACTTGTTCAACATCGTTCCTGAAAGAGTTGTTTGGTGTTACAAAGAATGGCAACATGCCTACAGTGTTATGCAGGAAAAGTTTAATTCACAATTTGAATTGATAAAATTCGTGGAGGGGATTCCTGACGACGAAAACGAAATTGTCAGTGATGTATCCATTCCACATTTAATCGTCTTTGATGACATGTTGGGTGAAAAAGATGAGGAAAAAATTAAACTTTGGTTTACAAGAAAAGGTCATCATCGTAATGCAAGTGTGATTTACATCACGCAAAATATGTTTCAGCAATCGAAATCGAGTCGAACAATTAGCCTTAATTCTAGATATATGATTTTATTTCGAAATGAACGAGATAAGAATCAGATTAAAACATTAGCTCGGCAAATGCAAACCCCACATTTGGTACCTGCTTATGAAGATGCTACATTGTCGAACCATGGATATCTAGTCGTAGATTTTCATTCACAAACAAACAAAGAATTAAGACTCCGAACAGATATATTTTACCGTTGGTATACACAAGGTAATGAGAGAGGACCTGTTATTTATTCTTCTGCTTAAAAAAGGTTTCTTTAAGAAAGTTTTTATGCAAAAGTTCTTGCTTTAAAAGAGAATTACATTTTGAATATAAATCATTTTTATGATACCTATCCGTGAGTAAACATGGTCTTACCAGCTACACCAAGTTCGGTTTTAGCTGCTTTGCGAAATTTAAGTCAACAAACCGATAAACATGAAAGAGAAGCTGTGTTAAAAGCAGGATTAAAAGAAATTTTAAAATGGTTTACATTGGCTGCGCAAAACATCATCGAAAATAAAATCAAATTACCAAAACAAACCATAACGTACATGACAAAACATAGAGCAGATATTGAACAGCTAGCAGATCCGTCCGTAGATGAGGAAAGTAAACGTAAAATCATTTTAAAACCTGGAGGGGGTGGATTTCTAGGTGGTGTTATTATCAGAAGTTTGCTGAGATGGGATGGATCAAAAACCATCAGAAAATTTGGAGCTGAAAGACAAACTCGAAAACGTGTTCCACGAAAGTGTGCTCCGCAAAAGAAAAAGTCTCCAAAAAAGAAAAAATCTCCAAGAAAGAAGAAGTCTCCAAAAAAGCGTACTCCAAGAAAGCGTGCTCCACCAAAGAAAAAATCTCAAAAGAAGAAATCATCACCAAAGAAGCATGCCCCAATTACGATTAATGAAAGATTTGTTACTACCCGAAAATGAAGACCTGAAGGAAGTAACATTTCAGAACATCAACAGTATCCGAAATCCAGAGAGGAAAGCATAAGAAAAAAACTGCGGGATTACGAAAGGAAGTATTCAAGATTCATATTACCAGGCAAAAAATTATCGTTTCAAAATATCCCCTCCGTCGCGTGGTCTCCAAAGACATTAGCCAAACATAAAAAAGGGTTAAAAAAAATACAGACGAATGTTTTATGATATGGTGAAACATAACCTTGAAACAGGGAGATATAATCTTGACGACAAAAATAAGATGCTCTACCTTGGGAAAGGAAGATCCGTTCCCGTGGATTCATCTTTATCTACCGCCACTACATTAGCCGACGATCTCTATTCACAGTTTTCTTTAACAACAGAAATTTTAACAACAAATTTTGTCTACAAAAAAACATTACATTAGCTATAAATGTTAGTGACATGGAACTTTTATTATCATTTAATCCGAAATCGAGATCAAGTCAACATGAAGAAGAAAACACCTCTGATAAAAAAACATGGTTCAATGGTTATGGCTATGATACAGGCTAAACCAAAAACAAGTAGAAAACTTGTAAAAGATTCGTCGCCCGAAGTGATAAAATGCATATCGGAATGCTGTCATAATGTTTTAAAAGGCAATGTACATTTATCATCACCTCAGAAGAAGAAATTGTATTCAAGTAGGCAGCATCTCAGACGTTTAGCTTCGAAATCGGTCTCAGTAAAAAATAAAAAACAAATATTAAATCAAAAAGGTGGATTTCTTCAATTGCTTGGTCCTGCATTATTACCATTGTTAGGAAAAGCCGTTATCGGAGGAATAGGAGGAGCTCTTAAGGCCTTGTAATTTTATAATTTTTAAATTATGTCTGTTAAAAAAATGGTTATTGTGCCTTACCAAACCTTAGAAAATATGAATCGTTGGAAAGTCGAACAAGCTCAAAGGCCTCGTTTACCACCCAACCCGCAAGTTGTAGATGTAACACATCTTCAACAGGACATGAGCCATATTTTACAAAACACCAATTTATCAGAATCAGAAAAGGCTCAAAAGTATGGTGAAACTTTGTTTAAGTTACAAAATTCTCTTCAAAAAGCAAGACCCAACTTTGAACAATTTACTTTCAACGACAAAAAGTGATGATAGTGTAGAGAAATCAGCATCTGTTGCCTTGCATGATCAAATTTTGCAAAGTGCACCAAAAACCATGAAAAGAAAAGCCGAGTTACTTTTGAATATGATAAAAGATAACAATAATTTAACTTGGGATGAACAAGGTGTTGTGTCATATAAAGGGGCACGCATTCATGGTTCCAATATCATCGATCTTATCAATGATGCAATACGTCAAAGAAAAGGTGTTGAACCCAAAGGTTTGAAAACTTTTTCAAAGGCATTACATGAAAGTAATATTCCGCAAGAAGTTATTGGCAACTCAAGTAGATGGAGGTGGATGCATAAAACTTATGATAAATCTTATGATAAGTCACTGAACGAAGATGAAGAATCCCATGGTGAATCCGATTACTTATTTCACACACCAAAAAAGTGTACAAAAAAGTGCAAGGAAATCGGGTGCAAAAAGTGTTAAAAAATCTACGATGAAAACTCCATACATGAAACCTGAAGAAAAAGAAAGACTGAAACAGTTCTATACTAAAGAGTTGTTAACTCCACCAAAATCTATAAAAAAGACCCCTAGTCGTATTTACTGGAATAAAGCAATTGTATCACGCTGCAAAATCTGTTTTGAAAGGAATAAGATACAAAGATGTTCAAGAGTGGTTACGAGGTGAATCCACCTATACCTTACACAAACCAATCCGTCGACGTTTCAAAAGACGAAAAACTATTGTAAGTGGTATAGATTATCAATGGCAAGCTGATTTGGCCGACATGCAACATTTAGCAAAACAAAATGATAACAAGAAATATTTACTTTGTGTAATTGACGTGTTTTCAAGATTTTCATGGGTTATCCCTATTCCAAATAAAATGGGAAAAACTTTGATTCGAGCATTTCAATCTATTGTTCAGAAATCAAAACGAAAACCTTTGTCACTTCAAACAGATAAAGGTTCGGAATTCAAAAACAAACTGTTTCAACAATACTTGAAAAAGAGTCAGATTCATTTTTTCACCACCGAAAATCCAGAGACAAAAGCAAGCCTCGTTGAAAGATTTCAACGAACTTTAAAAACGAGAATGTGGAAATACTTTACGTACAAGAAAACAAGACGTTACATTGACGTATTGAATTCTTTAGTTCAGAATTACAATCATACTTTTCACAGAAGTATTAAAACATCTCCTGCAATGGTAACAAAATCAAATGAGGCAGAGGTTTCGAAAAATCAGTATCCTCGATTATCGACAATCGCAATGACGAAAAAGCCAAAATTCAAAATTGGAGATCGTGTTCGGATCAATAAAACAAAACGCACATTTGATAAGGGCTATTTACCAAATTGGACGCAAGAAATATTTGAAATCACTCATGTTAACAAGACATTTTCACCTATCACCTATAAAATAAAAGATTTACAGGGTGAACAAATTTTGGGAACTTATTATGAATACGAACTTCAATTAATAAAAGATGATGAAGTCTATGAAATTGATTCAGTTCTTGATAGACGTACAAGGCGTGAGGGCAGAAAATTAATCAAAGAAATAAAAGTCAATTGGAAAGGCTATCCAAAAAAATTTCAAAGTTGGATACCAGAATCCCATTTGGTGTCTTTGAAGGAAAAATCTTATAGATAAAAAATCTTATAAAAAGACAGTACATTTATGATGAATTCACAGTCAAACATTGAGTGCGCGACAGAAAGTGTCGATAGTGTTAGTACTAAAAATTACAGCTGCTGTGGAAATCGTGTTCCAAAGAATCAGTTTACATATATTTCACAGATATTAGTCATTTACGCAATTATTGCAACCTCCATAGTACATTTAAGTATTCAAAGTCAGGATCGTGAATTGTGGTTGATACTGTTAAGTAGTTCACTCGGATATATTCTCCCATCTCCGGGGTTAAAATTCACAAAGACAGAACAAAAACAACCAGGACTTGATTTCATTGCCAGTAAAAAATAAAATATTAAAAAATGAATTCGTTTTATGTTACTCTACCTAGCGATAGTTCCATAAACCTTTATCCGAACAACACACAGTGCTGTTTTAAAGTTCATTTACCAGAGACAGTTCATATTGATAGGGAAAATTGGGAAGTTGCATTAGTTCAACTTATTACCCCCTCTCAGTTTTTAAACGTGAGTGAACAAGAAGCAAAGTTCGAAATTATAACTGCAGATAACGCTTTATACAATGCAATAGCAGCGGTAGATAAAAAAAGAGATAATATGCAGATAACTGTATTAAGGCGAGACGATAAAGGTAGAGCAGAAAAATGGTCAATTCTATTTACTTTTCCACCGGGTAGTTACACTTCACCAAAGCATATTATAGAGGTGGTCGATGAATTGGTTCAAAATAACCTATCGGGTATCCTTCAAAAGAATTCAATGCTACTGTCTATCAGCTATTCAACCTCATCCAAACGTCCGAAACTTGCAATGAGAAATATTACAAAAACCGGAATCAAATTCCATTCATCGCTGTTTTTAAAACTGGGAGGATCGCCAGAATTTCAACAGGAGGTGATTTATCCGGGTAGAAGATTTTTAAATGCATTTAAATACACTCCTAACATTGATGCTGGCTACAACCATCTGTTTGTTTATTCAGATATTGCTGAACACACTATAGTGGGTGATACATTTGCTCCCATACTTCGTGTTTTACCGTTCAAACCAACCGAATCAGTTGAAAATAATTATGAAGCCCAACATATCAACCATGATATTACATTACCGCATTATATCCCCGTTTCGAAATCTGATTTCGACACTATTCACATTCAAATAACAGGGGATTCTGGCATATCGTTTCATTTCATTACTGGTAAGACAATCGTCAAGTTACATTTCAGACAGAAAAAATAAAAAATATTTGAAATAATTAAACTGATACATTGACAAAAAATGCTGCCGGTTTATCGTGGCGTAAAACATCAGTATGGGTATGGATTAGGTTCCCTATTTAGATCAGCACTTAAAACAGTGACTCCATTGCTTAAACCTTTGGTCAAATCTGGTTTTAATGCTATAAAAAAAGAAGGAATCAAACAAGGAATACGTGCAGCAGAAGATATCTTTTTACGTGGTAAAAACCCCAAAAAAGTTGCAGTCTCGCGGGGAAAACAATCTGTTCATAATTTAGCATAACAGTTAATACCTGGGATAAAAAAACGAAAATCACAAAAGACACGTCATTTATCTTCTCGATCTCGCAGAGGCAAGATCATTAATAAAAGACAAAGAAATCATTACACTAGACCAAGGCCTCTTGATGTATTTGATTGAGAAAAAATCTTTTGAAAAATCTTTTTCGAAAATGATGCAAAACGGATCTTGCGAATGCAGTAAATCAGAACTCAATGTTCTTTCTGTACCACCTACATTGACAACAGTGCAAGAAAGCCAATGGGTTAAACATTTTCCAATATCATCTTTGACAAACAATTCACCGATAGAATTCATCATACCACCTCAAACCGAACATTGGACAGATTTGTCACAATCGTATTTGTATATCAAATTCAAAATCGTTAAAGCAGATGGTAGTAATTTAGATGCCGGTTCAAATGTAGCCCCTGTAAACAATTTCATGCACAGTATGTTTAGCAGTGTCGATTTGTATCTAAATAATAAATTAATCAACAGTAATTCAGACACCTATCCATACAGAGCATATATCGAAAATCTTCTGTCATATAATGCCGACTGCAAGACTACGTTTTTGAAAGCTGGTGTACTTTGGGTCGAAGACACCAGTGGTCAATTCGGAGCACTCAACCACGATGGGGATAATGAAGGATTACGAGAAAGAATCGGTGTAATCACACTAAGCAGAACTGCAGAGCTTTTCGGACGATTGCATCTTGATCTATTTCAGCAAGAAAAATAATTTACCTAACGGAGTTGAAATCAGACTTAGATTAAACAGAGTCTCATCAAACTTTTGTCTTACGGGAGGTACTGGTGCACCAGCTGCAAAAATTGTACTGGAAACAGTCAGTCTGCATATGCGAAATGTTGAATTGTTGCCTGTTGTTGCGAATGATCTAAATCGAATTATTTCTCAGCAAAACATGAAAATTCCTATCCGCAGAGTAGAAGTAAAGACTTTTACCATCGGCAATGGACTTCAGTCTAAAGTTGAAGATCATTTGTTTCAAGGACAGCTTCCGAAACGTGTTTTCATTGCAATGGTAACAAATGCTAGTTATAATGGAGGTTATGATACCAATCCATTTTTCTTCCAACATTTCAATCTGTCAAAAATAGATGTATCATGTAATGGTCACAGTATTCATAACAGACCCTTTGAGCCTGACTTTGAAAATGGCTTGTATTTGAAATCATATTTGTCAATGTATCAGGCTGTCTCAGCCTTTGGACTCAATAAATCATTTGATATTGCCAAAGAAGATTATGCTGGTGGATACTGTTTGTGGGGCTACGATTTGACAGCTGATCAAGACAGTGAAAAAGGTCAACTTCATCCTATAAAAACTGGAAGTCTTCGAATTGAGCTTCAATTCGCCCAAGCCTTGGCAACAGTGATCAACGTTATTGTTTTTGCCGAATTTGACAATCAGATCGAAATCAACAGGTTGAGAGAAATCATCACAGATTACTAACTTCGGTAAAATTACATCAGAAAAACAGCCCTTTTCAGAGCTAAGAGAAGTAAAAAAACAATGCAAGGACTCAGATTTGCTATATCACTGAGAGAAGAAGCAGAAAAAGTGAAATATTCTACTTCAAAGTGCATCTCTACTCGGAAAAATGACATTCACAATAGCTTCGAAAAACATATGATTGAAGAAATAAAAAATCTTATTGCCAGCGAAGTTCACAATCAGTGTTACGGATGTCAAGTGGATCACCCCAATCAAATACAGCACGATCTGAGTTTATTCAAGAACAGACAAGAACATACAAATATGTTCATAGAAAAAGCTATGATGGAATTAAATCCATACAAAATCGTGGAAAAATGGTATCCTGAACTAATGGAGATGAAACTCGATGACAGTGACTATGTGGAAGCCTACAGTTTATGGCAAAATATAAAACAAAACATTTTATCTGAAATCACGGAGCTGTGCTTACAATACTGGTGTGACAAAGTAAAACAATCCTGGGAAGAAAGTGAATAGAAAAACTGATGTATACTTCTGAAATTCAATACATATTGGATCACGGAACCTGGATAAAAAATCTACAGGCGAAAGTCTGTGCAAAAGACCAGTTACCTCGACAAAAACCCAAACATGTGAAAGCTTACATTGTGAATACAGAGAGATCAAATAGACCAGGAGAACACTGGGTGGCAGTGATATTTGATAATAATGACAATGTGCTATACTTTGATCCGTATGGACTACCACCACTTGAGCCAGAAATCATTAACTTTTTAGACAATCATTCTTCAACGTGGAGATACAATCGACAAACTCTTCAGAGTCTACAGGGTAAAGTTTGCGGACTTTACTGTATCTTTGTATTGGATGCTGTTGCTAGAGGATACAATATACAGAAATATCTTCAACAGAAATTTCTCTCAACGGGACACCATCGAAACGATCGAGATGTATCATTGTGGTTTAATCAACACTATGGAATTCTATACAAGAAAATTTCAGAGACTCAATCCCCACAAACAGTGAAAAAATGATCTTCTTTTTGTTAACAGTTCATTGTGAATATTTCATTTTTTGTCTTTTTTACAGTTCATTGTAAAATATGTTCATTGTAAATATGTTCATTGTTCAGTTCTGTTCAATAAAAAAGTTCAAAAAACAATAGAGTTCTTCATTCTGTTTTTCCCAAAGACTTGTTCTGTCTACATTTTTCCCCATACATCGGGTCATAACTTTTTGCTATATTAGCATGAAACGTAGGATGGGAAAAAATGTATGTGCTTTCCGCCAGGCCTGAGCTCTTTAAAAATTTTCAATGCTCCTGTAAGCGTATAAAACCCAGCGATATTTCCATACATTCACCATTTTTACTCTCAGTTCTCGAGCAGTTCAGAAGCAGTATCAATAATCGGAAGCAGTATCAATATGGAAGAGATAAATTATCAACTACGTGAGGCTCTCTGAGTCTATCTGAATGCCGGTCAGCAGATATTGCTACTAAACACTCATATCGTAGGAGAGGAGGAACAAAGACAACTACAACGTATAACACAGCCATACAAAGATCTCGGCGAAAGATTAGTTCAGCTATTTCTAAAGACAACACCAGATGTTATTTTGGTTGATGTTAAATTTGGGAGGAAATTTACTTTCGATAATGGAACAATGATAATCAGAAAAAGAGTTGAAGCATGCCCTATTTGCCAGGCGAATTTCGGATGTTGTCATTAGAAGTGGAGAACAACGTGAGATGAAAAACAGCCCTTTTTAAGGCTAACCCAACAGTCCTTTTCAGGACAAACCATTTACCACGAAAGTTCTATCTTTCTTTCTTCAAAATTGTCAGAAGACTCAAAACTAAAAAAGTCATAGTATAGTCAAAGTCTAGTTTTTCTGATCCGAACAAGAAAAAATGTAACAAAACTACGGGTTGGCCAACAATAAACATTTACCATTAGAAATAAAACGGTAATTCTGATTGGACAACATTAATTCAGAGTCAAAACAGCATGAAACGCCGACGCGGGAAAAACATAGGAGAAAATGACGTCATGAGTCAAGTAGGTCAATCCACTTGAAACGCTATAAATCTCTGCGATATATTTTCCATACATTTCATTTTCACAATGGCTTCAAGACCAACACTCGACAGACGTTTCACTTGGATGGATGCCGAGCGACAGCTAAGAAGAGCAAAGAGACAAATCATTTTGCTTCAACAACGCTTAGCTGGAGTGAGAAAGCGTTACGAGAGGGCAGAGCTTTCAAATAACAGATCGTTCTGTTATAACCTTCGGATGAAGGAAATGATTATTGAAGGCACGATTGAAATGTATATTCAGTATGCTATTTCAAAAAGTGAGCAGATAGACTGTCTTTTCCGTGAGCAAATCGCCGCTGAAAGGACTGAGTCAGACACCGAATCGACTGATACTGAATAATCATTTTCAAGTTGATTCCTTCTCTAAAAACAGCCCTTCTCTGAAAACAGCCCTTTTCAGGGCTAGCCATCTACCACGAAAGTTCTATCTTTCTTCAAAATTGTCAAAACTCAAAAGACTTAGAATCAAAAAACTAAAAAAGTGTCCCATTGCACATAAAACATATAAAACACTAAACTCCGATTAATTTTTCTCATTCACCATTAACTATCGTAAAGCTGAGTCAGTATTCTCATAATGTTTGGATTGACATTTTTTCTCTCATTGCTCTTCTGCTTAGAAGAAAAAGAACGTTTCAGATATATCAGGTATGAAATTGAGCATCTGCTACAAAATGCTAGATACAATGGAAAAGAAAGAGAGGAGGATAAAAAGTGTATTCTGCACAAAAAACACCGTCTTTTCAGGGCTAACTATCTTCAATAAAACATCTTTTTCTTTTCAATTTTGTCAGAAGACTCACAATCAAAAAAGTCATAGGATAGTCAAACTCTAGTTTTTCTGATCAGAACAAGAAAAATGTAACAAAACTATGGATTGGTCAACAATAAAACATTTACCATTAAAAAATACAACGATAATTCTGATTGGACAACATTAATTCAGAGCCAAAACAGCATGAAACGCCGACGCGGGAAAAACATAGGAGAAAATGACGTCATGAGTCAACTAGGTCAATCCTCCTGTAAAGCTATAAAACCCAGCGTTATTTCCATATATTCATCATTTTCTTCGACTCTCGCTAGCAATGGAAGATTTAAAAAAGACAAAACAAGCAGTCAACGAGTTGGACTTTTGGGACCTTGCCCAATTACCGAGGAAGAAGGAGTTCACCATCCCAGTAAGTGAATGCTGGGATGACGATAATGAGCCAGCATTTTCGCTGAACTTCAACTTGAGCGAGCAGGAGCTGAAAAGGTTGAAGAGGCGGGCAGCGAGCAGCTGCCCAGCCTGCAGAAAAGTTGGAGGTTGTGCTTAAAAACACAACCTCCAAATCAGGTCCTTTTAGGACCACCCCAACAGCCCTTTTCAGGGCTAACCATCTACCATGAAAGATCTATCTTTCTTCAAATTGTCAGACGAAAGTTCTATCTTTTCTTCAAATTGTCAGACGAAAGTTCTATCTTCAAATTGTCAGACGAAACTTCTATCTTCAAATTGTCACAGCTCTTTTCAGAGCTAACCCAACAGTCCTTTTCAGGGCTAACCCAACAGTCCTTTTCAGGACTAACCATTTAGCAGGAAAGTTCTATCTTTTTTACTCAAATTGTCAATCTTCTTTCTTTTAGAAGAGTTACACTCCAAAGAGTTACACTCCAGAGAGTAAAAAAACTCAGAAAAAAGTCTAAGTCCAACTCAGTGCTCAGGCTTTTAGAGAGAAATCATCCATAGGTGAAGAAAAAACTAAGTTCAACTCAGTGCTCAGGCTTTTAGAGAGAGAAATCATCCATAGATGCAGAAAAAACTAAGTTCAACTCAGTGATATAGGGATGAAATCCGCTCAGGGTAGGCAATCTGGGCGCTGTAGGGTAGGTAGCCTAGGGCTCTATAGGGTAGGTAGCGTGGGACGCGTCCTGTCCGGCGCGTCCCACGCTACCTACCAATACTACTTCCGTCGTCAACCTTTTACCTTGTGTACGCTCTAGAGGCCACATTTTCAGTCCGATACTCATGAAACTTGGTCAGAATGTTTGCCTTGATGATATCTCGGACGAGTTCGAAAATGGGTCATGTCGGGTCAAAAACTAGGTCACTAGGTTAAATCTTAGAAAAACCTTGTGTACGCTCTAGAGGCCACATTTTCAGTCCGATACTCATGAAACTTGGTCAGAATGTTTGCCTTGATGATATCTCGGACGAGTTCGAAAATGGGTCATGTCGGGTCAAAAACTAGGTCACTAGGTTAAATTTTAGAAAAACCTTGTGTACGCTCTAGAGGCCACATTTTCAGTCCGATACTCAGGAAAGTTGGTCAGAATGTTTGCCTTGATGATATCTCGGACAACTTTGAAAATGGGTCATGTCGGGTCAAAAACTAGGCCACTAGCTTAAATCTTAGAAAAACCTTGTGTACGCTCTAGAGGCCACATTTTCAGTCCGATACTCAGGAAAGTTGGTCAGAATGTTTGCCTTGATGATATCTCGGACAACTTTGAAAATGGGTCATGTCGGGTCAAAAACTAGGTCACTAGGTCAAATCTTAGAAAAACGTTGTGTACGCTCTAGAGGCTACATTTTCTGTCCAATACTCTTGAAAATTGGTCAGAATGTTTGTCTTAATAATATCTCGGATGAGTTTGAAAATGGGTCATCTCGGGTCAAAAACTAGGTCACCAGGTCAAATCTTAGAAAAATCTTGTGTACGCGCTAGAGGCCATATTTTCAGTCCAACACTCCTGAAAGTTAGTCAGAATACTTGTCTTGATGATATCTTGGACAAGTTTGAAAATGGGCCATGTTGGGTCAAAAACTAGGTCACTAGACCAAATCTTAGAAAAACCTTGTGTACGCTCTAGAGGCCACATTGTCTGTCCGATACTCATGAAACTTAGTCAGAATGTTTGCCTTGATGATATCTCAGACGAGTTCGAAAATGGGTCATGTCGGATCAAAAACTAGGTCACTAGGTCAAATCTTTGAAAAACCTTGTGTGCGCTCTAGAGGTCACATTTTCAGTCCAAAACTCTTGAAAGTTGGTCAGAATGTTTGTCTTGATGATATCTCGAACAAGTTTGAAAGTGGGCCATGTCGGGTCAAAAACTAGGTCACCAGGTCAAAGCTTAGAAAAACCTTGTGTACGCTCTAGAGGCCACATTTTCAGTCCAAAACTCTTGAAAGTTGGTCAGAATGTTTGTCTTGATGATATCTCTGACGAATTTGAAAACAGGCCATGTTGAGTCAAAAACTAGGTCACTAGGTCAAATCTTAAAAAAACCTTATGTATGCTCCAGAAGCCACATTTTCTGTCCAATACTCTTGAAATTTGGTCAGAATGTTTGTCTTGATAATATCGCAGACGAGTTCGAAAGTGGGCCATGAGGGGTCAAAAACTAGGTCACTAGGTCAAATCTTTCAAAAACCTTGTGTACGCTCCAGAAGCCACATTTTCAGTCCAATGCTCTTTAAAGTTGGTCAGAACCTTTGTCATGATGATAGCTTGGATGAGTTTGAAAATGGGTCATGTCAGGTCAAAAACTAGGTCACCAGGTCAAATCTTAGAAAAACCTTATGTAAGCTCTAGAGGCCACATTTTCAGTCCAATAATCTTGAAATTCGGTCAGAATGTTTGTCTTGATAATTTCTTAGACTAGTATGAAAGTGGGTCATGTTAGATTAAAAACTAGGTCACAAGGTCAAATCTCGGAAAAACCTTTTGTACTATAATTACAGTCCAATATTCTTTAAACTTTTGTTAGAATGTTTGTCTTGATGATATCTTGTATGAGTTTGAAAATGGGTCACGTGGAATAAAAACTAGGTCACCAAGTTTCATCTTTGAAAAACCTTGTGTACGCTCTAGAGGCCACATTTTCAGTCCAATAATCTTGAAATTTGCTTTGAATGTTTGTCTTGATAATATCTTAGACTAGTATGAATCTGGGTCATGTTGGATGAAAAACCAGGTCACTAGGTCAAATCTCGGAAATACCTTTTGTACACCCTACAGGCCACATTTTCTCTCAAATACTCATGAAAGTTTGTCGAAATGTATGTCTTGATAATTTCTACATGTCAAGTAGGCCGCTGAGACAAATTCTAGAAAAAGCTTGTGTGCACTCTAGAGGCCATATTTGTAAGCCCAATACTAATGAGTGTTTGTCAGAGTGTTTGTCTTAATATCTCTGGATTGGAAATGGGTTATGTTTGATCAAAAGGCTCAGGTGAGCGACTTCAGGGCCATCATGGCCCTCTTGTTTAACATGTAAAATACCGTACTTTCATTGTCAGATCGATAAAAACCAGATCGTATCCCAGATGGCCAGAGTTTAAAGTCTCAGTAAAGACCAAATGTAAAAAGGCCTGTTTATAAAATAAAAGTAAATTTCATTTTTACCATATAAAAATATGGCGATTATTATGACTTGCACGATATGTAAAGGTGCAGTTTGTAAAAGTTCCAGTCAATGGCAGAAAAAAAGAATTTCGAAACTAGAACAATTCCTACCATGCCGCATTATCTGTTTGTTTACATCGATGATCGCCGACGATTAGCCGATTTTTCATCGTAAATCTCCGCAGTGACGTGATAGTGACGTAAACAATACGTGATCATTCAAGGCGTCGAAACAAACCCTTTATTCACTTGATCTTTTTGTCCCCATTCTAACGTAAGTTTATCGACATTGTAAACAAAACGACGACACAGGCTGATAATCGCATATTCATTTATCATCAATACAGGAAGAGTTTACTACATCTAAATAAGAAAACAGGTTCAGAATGAGCAATCTTACTCTCCGATGACATACTATTGGAAGTGTAAACAGTAGTCCTGTGTAGCACTGATGAGATGCAATGGTATCACGTGACCGTTCTCGAATGCCTAGTTCGAATACACGAACGATAACGAAGGTTGTCTCGATCAATGGCGTCTCTGAAACCGACGGGCTTCTCCATGCATTTTCGCACCCGTATTTCACGGCAACCAATGCAGTAACTGAAACGTTCGAGTTTTCTCCGATCTTATAATGTGTGTTGTGATGGGTTATGCGATATATTTTCGAGTTATAAACGGTGAAAATTACCTATGTTTAGACTTTACAGGGGCTTTAAATATTTGTCACTTAGTATCACCACGTGGACCTCTACGAAGTTTGTTCAAGTGAACAAATTAACCCGCTGTAATGTGCCCTATGTCAGAAACAACTGATTTGCGGCGCCATTGATGTAATGCATCAATATATTCTTGTTATCAGTCTTATTCTCAAGACCTTTCTAAATATCAGAGCAGCACAATTTCTGATTGAACAAGAAGGCAGTCTGACGGACAGATATGGGGCGAAATGGATAGTGTTACGGTAGGAACGGATGGGCCGACAGACGGACAGACGAAGATCATTCCCATTATCCCCTGTTCGCTTTGTGGCGGGGGATAAATGGAATCTAGAATGGTTGGTTTATACAGGCCAAGACCTAATCGCTTTAATTCCCGTCTTCAACAAAACCCCGCCGAGCCCCAGCGTGCAGGACTTGAGAACACGGGGTCCAGGGTTCGATCCCTGGCTACGACCCCTGGCTCGGCCAATTTCTTTCCGAGGATTGATGATAGTCACTGCGACAGGATTAATTCCTCTCCCACCGCTGACCATTGTTTCGTCAATGATTATGTGGGAAAGCAGCCAGTGGCTTGGAAAGAAAACTGTGCGGAGTACTGGTAAAAGAGACTCCAGGAAAGCATGGATAGGTGCACTGGCCGCCGCGATATAACTGAAATAATGTTGAAAACGGGGTTAAACACCATACAATCAATCAATCAATCAACAAAACCCCAATGGAGATGCCCCGGAAAACGTGGTTTAAAGCAAATCCGTAATTGATTATACCAAGCAAATAATTACATAATAATGGATCAATAAAATCCGTTTAGTTTACAACCAGCTGAATGATGAGGTAGAAGTTAACATGCAGAAAATTTAGAGATAGCAAAAAGTTTCGTCCCATATCAGCCTGCGCGTAGTGCGCAGGCTGACATGGTTCGATACTTTTTGCAGATGCATTATGCCCCCATTTTACAGAGCATGACTAAAATTCAAAGGCAACTCAATGAAATGTCAAATTCCAAAAAATTACTCAGGAAAACTCTTGCTGCACTTCTCAGCTTTTAAATTATATTGACGCAAATGATGGTATTGTTAATGAAGCAAGGGCGTAGCGCGCATTTGGCACAATACGCACGAGCGTATAAAAAAAACAGCATTCTGATAGTACTGCATAGCAATACCCAGTCCCCTACGGGCCGTATATATCGCTGGCACGTATAGTTTGTGAAACTCTGTGGTGGAGAAAGAACGCATTTGACCCCCTTTCAGAATTATAAGCATCGTGTCTGTCTTTTTATGCAATGCTTTAATGAAAGCCAGACATATAAACATTTTTCCTTGTTAATGTAAGTTCATTGAAGTATTTTTACTAAGACAAGATGCGTTTGTGAAACACAAATGCCCCTGTAAAAGCAAATTTTCAAGGCCCGTAATTTCACCAAAAATCAATGGACTGGAACGAAACTCGAACTTGATCATAATTTTGTTATGGGTGTGCATGCAACGGTGGTAGATTTACATACCAAAATACAGCTCAATATCTGCCAGCGTTTAGAAAAAAAAAAATGGGAAAAAAGTTTTTTCAGAGAAATTTTCTAAGTCCAAAGCCCATAATTTCATCAAAAATCAGTGGACCGGAACGAAACTCAAACTTGATCTGTAACTCATGGTGGTTGACTTACACACCTAAAATCAGCCTAATGTCTGCCAGCGTTTAGAAAAAAAATTTGGAAAGAAGTTTTTTCAGTGAAATTTTCTCAGTCCAAGGCCCGTAATTTCGTCAAAAATCAGTGGACCGGAAGGAAACTCAAACTTGAAATGTAACTTATGGTAGTTGACTTACACACCTAAAATCAGCTCAATATCTGCCAGCGTTTAGAAAAAAAAGTCCGGAAAACTGATTTGCCGGAGGACTGACGGACAGACTGACAGATGGACGGACGGAATGCAAACCTAAAGTCCCCTTCGGCTTCGCCGGTAGGGGACTAAAAAAAATCGATGACCTGAGTTGTAAATCACAGTATTATATACATATAATGTTTTTTTCTTTAAGTCTGTGCGCCTTCTCAAACTAAATAGATGGATTAAATTGATGCACTGATGACTAGGGAATTCCTCTGTGCTTGACAATAAATGCCACCCTCTCGGCTCCCTCTCCCATCGGCACTTCGAGCCTCACTGTAAGTATAAATATTCTAATCCTTACTACGCCTATGTCAAGTATCAAAAATTTCTTTTTATTGTCCTATTTTATTTTTTGAAAAAATATATTTGAAAGTTCATAATTACTAGTATTTGTTTCACAAGACAGCCCAAGTACAAACCTTTAAAATCGGACTTGTTCATGAATTTTTTTTTCACATAATGTTAACATGGATGTTCATAACCTACATGTAACGACATGAAAAGGATCAGAACAGCTATAAGCTGACAAATTGGACTTTTATATATCTTTGTAAAATTTGTGGTTGTGTGATAATGTGGTTGTGCGTGTTCTAAGCCACTCCCAACAGTATTTCAAACATATCTTTACCGCCAGACGTTCGGCTCGGCCTTTCCGCATGGGTGCAACTCCTAGCTTTGCTCCTAGAGTGTAAGGGGTCAACCACTTTTACAGAGAATCTCATTTTCTGGACTCGGAGGTAGAAAGTATTTCGAAATCCGAAACTACACTCTCCGTTTTTATGTAATTTTCTGTTTTGCGTAAGTCTAACGTTACTGTGGGACAAAATCTAATGTAGTCGTAAAGTGCCGTCTCGGATTAGCCTGCGCGGACTGCGCAGGCTGATCCGAGACGACACTTTACGCAAATGTCCGAATGCCCTTTTTGCGTGTTGCAAGCCATATGTACAACCCTGTGTCGTCTGCGAATGTTTTCAAGACGGGCAAGCCTAGAACTTTGCATTCTGGTAAAGAGTAACAATTGACTTCCGGGTAGTTACAGGGGCCAATAATAGACATTGTTTACCCAAGATTTTACGATGATTGGAGAGGAATGTATCAACTGTCGTCAGGGAAAAAAAGAAGGCCTCGAAAGTCACGTGACGCAAGGGATTCAAGATAAGCATGTTTGTCTTGCCTGACCGTTGTCGTGGCAATGGTAAATTTAATTTTGTTATCAGCGACATATGGCGCCCCTCACATGAACTTGACAAGGTTACAATGTACAACGGCGGCATTATTCTGCATTTCGTAATCTTTAGTTTTCGAAATACATCCTGAAACATACTGTGAGCAGACGACTTTGAAACTATCTTTGAAAATTATTAAGAATCAGTATGCGTTAATGACTGATTGATTGATTGTATGGTGTTTAACGCCGTTTTCAATATTATTTCAGATATATCGCGGCGGCCAGTGTACCTATACATGCTTTCCTGGGGTCCCTTTTACCAGTACTCCGCACAATCTTCTTTCCAAGCCACTGGCTGCTTTCCCACATTATCATCGTCGAAACAATGATGAGTGGTGGGAGAGGAATGAATCCTGTCGCAGTGACTATCATCAACAATATGCGTTAAAGGTTACCTCCTTACCAAACGACAAAAAACGTGACCAAAATGAAAGCATGGTACTGGACAAATTAACTATAGCTAAAATGGTAACATTTGTGTTTTGAAGGGTAGAAAACATTGTGGGGAAGGGAGAAACCAGCATTTTCTCCTTTTTCCACAATGTTATTGAAACCTTACCACTGGGTCATTTAATCACGGGATTATTTGGTACAGAGGGTCTATCCTTTTAGGGTCAAGGTTATAAACTCGGCCTCGTGGTGGCTTGAATATACAATCCACTGAAGCTCATCCAAAGTTTTAATCATGACTTAACAAACGGAAGGTATAGATCCAAGATCAGACTGCACGTCCACGTTCGAGAATATTGTGCGAAGTACTGATAAAAGAAAATCTGAAAAGATTTTCTTTTTTCAGTACTTTGCACAAAATTCTTGCAAAGCCACTGGCTGCTTTCCCATCAAACCATCGTAGAAACAATAATCAGAATGACGAGATTTAGACTAGTACACAAATCTATCTTACAAGTAGCTCAAGGCTGACTTTGGATTTCGACGAGTTTAGCCGTCGAACAAATTTCAGACTTGTGCAAACTGAAAGTATTGACAGAACAGAACTTTTCTTAATCACACTATGAGGGTGTCTATAATACAACTAGAAGATTTTGAAAATAATATTCGTAACACAAAACAAATAACTGTTCCGTAAACGACGGGAGAACTATAGAGTGGAAGAAAATGGAGGAAGGGAAACACAAGTTAAAGAAGGTAGAGCGCAAATCAAACATGGCTTAAATGATGGGGTTCTTCTATGAAAGGTTAGATAACGATGTAAACGAGAAGACTTTGGTTATAAGCAGTTTTTTCCTTTGCCCACAATGTTTTCAAAAGCATTCTTTCTAAGGGTCGTTAACCCTTTAACTACTAAATAAATAGAATTAAGATTTCCATCCAGTAGTACATACCGAAACATTTCGAATTCAAAGTGTTTGTTGCTTGACAAAAACTCACTGTACCGGACAATGAAGATCCAAAATCAGACTGCACATTCTGTGCAGTCTGATCTTGGATCTACACTGTCCGCAAAAGGTCATTTTGTCGCGCTTACCAGCTTAAGGGTTAAAACAACGGGACTGTTGACTAAAAGGTTTCAAACTAATACATAAGTATAAATAAGGACAAACTAGTTCACTAGTACATAGTCGATTTTGAAAGAGGCTCTTTGGAAGATTGCGTTTCGGTGAATTTTAAAGAAAAACCTAATCCACGAATGATACTAGTAATCTGAGTTCAACTATGGAGATAATCTGTAACCCTTTACCAAACGATCCAGTTTTTTAACGACAGTGAAGAAGAATGCTTATTTTTTTTTTGGATTAGGATAAAATGCTGGTATCCAACATCTTCTACTTTTTTCCGCAATGTTTTCTCATTTGTCAAAGAAAAGTTTATCATTACAGCTACCCACGTTTAATCTACCGTCCATAAATGCTTTCAAGATTGACTTGTCTAAAATTTCGTCTACTGCCACAGTGTCGCATTGTCCTTTTACCACACGATCCAGATTGTTAACGACCCTAGGAAAGAAGGCTTTTGAAAAAATTGTGGGAAAGGAAGAAAATGCTTGTTCCCAGCATTTACTCCTTTTCCCACAATGTTTGCTTTTTTTTCTATCAGATGACATTATTTAAGCCAAATTTTTGTGTCCTCTGCAAATTTGGCCTAATACAGAATTTTGCCGTGTGGTTAAGGTTAAGAGAGAGATATTTCGGGTGTTTGATGCTTGCAATTTTCTTTGGGTCTTTTTTTTGAAACCTCTTACCCCTTTAATTCGCGAAGATTTTTTTTCAATATTTCAACACATATGCTGATAGAACGACTAAAGGGAAATTGTTCTTTTAACGAACAATTTCTTCTTTAGTAATATTGTTTACGAAGACAGTATGCTGGTACACACAAGACGTCGCCTGGTGGGACGTGTTTGTTAAGCAGTGACACCAAGGAGAAATTGATTGATTGATTGATTGATTGATTGACTGATCGATCGATCGGTCCGTCGGTCGGTCGGTAGATTGATTGATTGAAAAGGGCGGATGGATGGATGGATGGATGGATGGATTTTTGGATTTTTTAAACCGCTAATATTTGTCAAAATTGTAATTTTTTACACGGTCTTGAAAGCAAAGAAAAGTCCCTGTTAAAAGATATCGAAAGCATCATGGTAAATGGTACAAAATTTTAGGCCACACAATTTTAGACCTATCCAAAAATTTTCAGTACAGATGAAAAATCAAACGTGGCTTAAAACGATAGAATTTTTCTTCCGGACTGCGGAAAGCGTTGTAGGAAAAGGAGAAAATGCTAGTTACTAGCATTTTCTTCCTTTCCCACAATATTTTCAAATGCCTTTTTTTCTACGGGTCGTTAAAACACGGGGTTGTTTGTAAACGGGTAAACTAAGAAATAGCTCATATCGCCAGTGATATTTGCAAATTCAGTTTGTTGCAAAGGACAGTTTCCCGGAATAGCTCATGTAGGTACAGTTACGGGTTATCGAACAATTCAACCAATTGTATTCGTGCATTCGTGCACTTAACCCTCCCCCCCCCCCACTCCTTTTACCGCAAATTTAACATAATAAGAGTCCTCTAACTGAGTATCAAGAAAAAAGAAGAAAACCATCCCAATTTCTGGAAAATGAAAACAGAAAGAACAGGATTCAAAAAAAAAAAAAGCACGCACATGCACAAACGAAATCATTCGCTACCCAAATTCTTTTGAGGAAAAATCCTCACACGCACACAAAAAATAAGTTTGAAAAGAAAAAAACAAAAGGAAATAATTCTAAAATTTTTAGGATCTGAAAACAGAAAGTAAAAGAACAAGAAAACTCGCACTATGCACGAACGAAATAATCTTTCAAAACTTACAACAATTCTCTGAACTGAGAGGAAAAACTACAATTAAGTAACACTAAATCATGTTTCAAATGGAAAACAGCCAATTTGTACGAACTGAAAACAGAATGTACAGAAAAAGAAAACATGCGCATCCTCGCGATCATGATGACGACGACGACGACTATAATGATGAGATGATGATAATAATGATGGTGATGATGACGAGGAGGACGTGGATGATGATGGTGATGATATGATGGTGATGATGATGACGTCGAAGAGAAGACGTGGATGATGACGACGATGATGATTATTAATATTATTTTATTATGATTGACGATGATGACGATGACGATGATGATGATGATGATGATGATTATTATTATTATTATTATTTTATTATGACTGACGATGATGACGATGATGATAACTAAAATATTTAAAAAAAACTTACTGGTTTATAATGATGGAATCACAGACGACTTGTATTCCTGTGCAACAATCACTGTCGTCAACTCACGTCGTGTGTCAGCCCAAAAATATAACGGGTGTTAATGTTTGCCATGGATACTCGTCAAATATTCTTTATCTCAATGCAAATCGATGTCATCGAGCCACCCTTAAGCCGCAACCAGACGACAGAGTTTTATATTCTTTTATATTGAAAGCATCTGCAGACGACAAATCTGATGTAGCTCAAAGAATGAAATTTGCCCTTGGAAGGAGAAAAAAATTGTGGGAAAAAAGGCGAAAATGCTGCTTACCAGTATTTTCTCCCCCTTTTTTTTTTTCACAATGTTTTTGGAAGTCTTCTCCCTTAGAATTGTTTGACAAAGGATTAAACCGTTGCTCCTGGATACAAGTTAGTTACAGACGACTTTAAAAACGTTCTTGTCAGAGATAGTGATACAAGGGTATAGCGTTAACCTCTCACACAAGAGGTTCTCGGATCGAGTTTTGTAATCAACGGAAAGCCAACCAAAGAGGTTCTCGGCTCGGGTCTTGTTATCTACGGAAGGCCAACCTTTTGGAAACCTGCCGATACAGTGGTGTGAACACTGGTTAGATGCTCGGTAGCCTTGCTTATAAAACTTTAGTTCATGCTTATCTTCAAATTTCATTTATGGTTCCATGAGACAGTGAGAAAATTTGAAAAATAGACATTAATATCAGGAACAATTATTATGCTCATATAACTTAAAAATCTCATGCTATGCTAAGTAGAGCACACAAAAAATATAAGGACTGTGCCAGGTTGCAATCATAAAGAGTGGCTGATAAAGTTACAGACATTTTTTGTTCATTTGGGAAAAAAAGGCCATAAGCTTGAACAACAACAACTTCTTGTAAACTAGTAATGATTAACAGACATGAACACAGACGGAAACAAATTGCCCTAGGAGAAACTTGGGGTTTTTTTTAAGGAATTCAATTTCTAGCGATAACGACATTGTTTGTTTGTTTGTTTGGACGGATGAACATTTTACACCTTTTATAACGATATTTCAGTTATAACGCGATAGCAAGTGCACCTAACCATTGATTCCAGAACACTTTTTTACGTGTTCAATGCAGATATCACAGATACATAGATAAATTACCAAACATCACTATTAAAGTAACTTTTTTTTTATTTTAGTTTAGAAATACGTATGTGTACTGTACTAACAAATGACGGATAACTAGTTTATATGTTACCAGTAGGTTACAGAGAGCGAAGTTTTGTAAAAGAAAGTGTCTTTGCTTTGCCCCTCTCTGTTTGAATTTTCCATAAAATTCGGCAGCTGAAAGCGAAATGAAGTTCGCATTATAAATTCCGACCCATCCTTTCCAACCTATCACTACCTGACATGTGTCATTTACCCCAACCCACTCACGTGAAATTCTGAAAATTAAACACTGAAAATGAATAGTCTCTCTACAAACATGATTTGGCAGGTTATAGACAATTCCTTCGTGTGTTTGTTTATTCGTTCGTTTGTTTTTTCGTTCGTTCTTTCTTTCGTTCGTTTGTTTGGTGTTTAACGCCGTTTTCAAGATTATTTCAATTTTATCGCGAAGGCCAATGAACCTGTCTTTTTTCCTTGACTTTCTTTTGTCAGTACTCTGCACAATTTTCTTCCAAAGCCACTAGATGCTTTCCCACATAGCTATCGTTGAAAGAAATGATCAGCGGTGAGAGAGGAATGAATCCTGTCGCTATTACGATTGGCTGAGCTGGAAATTCGAACCAGCGCCCCTCTGGTCTCAGTCCTGTACACTACCGACTGCACTACCTGACCTGGTACAAATCCTTTGATATAACATTTTAAGTGTTAATGAATCATGCTCTATGAAAAGTAGGTTTTAATACATGTGCAAAAAATATCGACCCGTGTCAGCCTGCGCAGTCCTCGCAGGAGGAACTGGGTCGACACTTTTTGCAATATTGGTATATATTTCTGTCTATCAAAGGACATTCTACTTCATGACTCAGTCTGGTTTTAGACAAAATGGATCCATTCATATGACGGCTTGCTTGGTATAATGCATTACGAACATGTATCAATCCTATTTTTTCAAGAACAACAGTCAAATACATTAATTAGGGCTCGATTCTATAATTTTCTGAAGGCACTGGAATTTTGGTTTGCTTCTCCGAACAGTCAAGATGTCTTGAGATCCAATAAAATAAAGACAAGAACACATACATAGGCCTACATAAATTTTATACGTGTACATAGACCTTATTTTGGTCTTCAGTGTCCGACACTCTGTGCGATACTCTGTGACCAAAAAATAAAGGAGGAGGAGAGGAACAGAGGGATGAGGAGGGGAGTGGGAAGGAAGAAGAAGAAGAAGAAGGAGTAGGAGGAGGAGGAGAAGAAGAAGGAGGTGAGGGAAAAGATGAAGAAAAGGAAGAGGACGAGGAGGTAAAGAAGAAGAAAAGAAGAAGAGGGTACATTCAAAATTGGACTGCATGTTATTGATTTGAAGATGTTCCCTGAAATTGGCGCTAAAACGGCCAATCAAATATAATTTCGTATAAAAGCAATCCGTCTGGCGATTTAACTGTTCAGTTTCATCCCTTTATCACACAATTTCTTAGTTTTTAGGACCTTTACAGAGAAAACTTTTGAAGACATTGTGGGAAAAGGGGAAATTTCTCCTTTTACCCATAATGTTTTCTACCCTTTCATAGACAAATCCCTTTTTATTTGTCGTCTGCAAGTGCTAATAATACCGATGAGTTTAAAATTTTGTCGTCTGTCAAACCAATGTCAGACGAATCTTTGCCTGTTGCAAAAGACCACATTTGAAAACACTGCAGGAAAAGAAGAATTTGCCAGACTAGAACAATTTCTCCCCTTTCTTAAGTGTTATTACATCTATACATGAATAATTTTATATTTACTACATATATCGATGTGTAACAAGAAATTGTTAAATTTACCCATCCATCATTTCAAAGAAAAAAGAAATGGTACATTTGTGCCATATGTAATTTTTCGTCTGCAATTGCTTTCAAATAAGACAGTTGTTGAATTTTTGTTGTCTTGTAAAGTGCTAAATCTTTACCTGACGACAAAATTTCAGACAAGTCCTGTCCAAAAGTGGCTAAAATAATGCAATTTTTCTTTAAAAGGTAGAAGACATTATAGAAAAAGAAGAATATTCTGGTGACAAGCATTTTGTCACTTTTCCGAAATGTTTTTTTGAAAAGTCTTCTTCCCGAGGGTCGTTAATAACCTGCATTGTTTGGTGAGGGGTTAAAGTCGTCTGCCTGAAAAATTGTTTTAAGAGGTATCTGTATTGATTTTTTAACCCTTTACTAGACATTTTTGAATTTTAATGCCCTTGAGGAGGAAGGCTTTTGAAAATATTGTAGGAAAAGGAGAAAATGCTGGTATCCAGCATTTTCTCCTTTTCCCATAATGTTTTCAACCCATTTCAATTACGTTCTAGTGCTCAAAGAAAGCTTTGACACGTCCTCGCTGTCTCAAGTTCTTCTGCTCAAAGAAAGCTTTGACACGTCCTTACTGTCTCAAGTTCTGTTGCTCAATGAAAGTTTTTAAACGTCGCTGTTCCAAATTCTGCTGCTCCATGAAAGTTTTTAAACGTCGCTGTTCCAAATTCTGCTGCTCAATGAAAGTGCTAATACGTTCTAGCTGTCTCAAGAAAGCTATAATACATCCCTGCTGTCTCAAGTTCTGCTGCTCAATTAAATTTTTAAAATGTCCTCGCAATCGTTCTAGCTGTCTAATGTTCTGCTGCTCAATGAGAGCTTTTACACGTCCTCGCTGTCTGAAGTTTCGCTGTTCAGTGGAAGTCTGAATGCGCCCTCATTGTTTCAGGTTCTGCTGCTCAATGAAAACTTTAATACGTCCTCGCTGTCTCACGTTCAAGTGCCTAATGGAAGCTTTAGTACGTCCATGCCTTTTCACGTTCTAATGCCTTACCGAAGCTTTAACACGTCCTATCTGTCTCACGTTCAAGTGCCCAATTAAAGCTTTAATACGTCCTCGCTGTCTCACGTTCTAGCGCCCAATGAAAGCTTTAATACGTCCTCGCTCGAGATAGACTCACGTTCTAGCGTCCAATGAATGCTTAAATACGTCCTCGCTCGAGATAGACTCACGTTCTAGTGCCCAATGAAAGCTTAAATACGTCCTCGCTCGAGATAGACTCACGCTCTAGTGCCCAATGAAAGTTTTAATACCTCCCCGCTCTCTCATGTTCTAGCGCCCAGTGAAAGCTTTAATATGTCCTCGCTGTCTCACATTCTGGTGCCCAATTAAAGCTTTAATACGTCCTCGCAGTCTGACATTCTGGTGTCCAATGGAAGCTTTAATACGTCCCCACTGTCTCACGTTCTAGTGCCCAATGAAAGCTTTAATACGTCCCCGTTGTCTCACGTTCTAGCGCTGACTGAAAGCTTTAATACGTTCCCGCTGTCTTAAGTTCTACTGCCCAATAAAAGTTTTCGTATGCCCTCGCTCTCTCTTGTTTTAGTGACTAATGAAAGCTTTAATACGTCCCCGCTGTCTGACGTTCTAGTGCTCGATGAAAGCTTTAATATGTCCTCGCTGTCTCATGTTCCAGTGCCAAATGAAAGCTTTAATACGTTCCCACTGTCTCACGTTCTAATGCCCAATGAAAATTTTAATACGTCCTCACTGTCTTACGTTCCGCTGCTTTAATGCACCCTTTAATTCGCTAAAGTATACATTAGACTTTTCATAAAATATCCATACACTGAATACTGATAAATGCAAGGTGATTCTAAGTTTTCAATGATTTTTTTTTTTTTCAAATCGCAGTGTGACATTTTTACAAGTTTAAGAAGCTTGTCTTATGGCTCTTACTTTTGAATATCCTTTGCCCTTTCAAGTATCTTTTTTTATATTGAATTGTAGTCAATAGATATTTGAGAAAGTGACGTTGTGTGTAACTAGGTGATTACTGATACTGAAAAAGTAATATCAAAGATGTTGTAAAATAGCCGTTTCTGTGAAGGTATTTCTGGTATACTTACTTTGACTTAGAACTATTACCATATCGAGAACTCTTTTATGTTGAAGCAGTCATCATAATGTTTAGTAGGCAAATGACATATTGGGGTAAAGCGAGAAGTCCCTAGTATCACCCTTGACTCAACATACTATTGCACACTTTACCTAGCAAAGACTAGCTTAAACTTATGATCAAGTTTTAAGTTCAAGCTGCAATTGCATACCATTTATTGTCATTTCTATACAGTATGACTTATTTGCTTTTGTATGGTCTTTTTCCGAAGTATGTTTAGTACAACCTGTGAGATCAATATTTCAGGATTTACTTTGCATAAGTCGTTTCATTAAGTAATCATAAAAGAAGATTTCAAAACGTTGACTAGAAAACATTTTGGAAAATTAGCTCTTTTTTACTTATGGTCATCATCACTATTCAAACACAATTCGCTTTTCAGGACCTTGAGTCCTTTGATTAATCTAGATTCATATGGTTCAAAGCAAAGACCTAACTTTCGGTGAACTCTTGACGTACATCGAATCATCACTATTTTATGACTGACCCATTTATGACCCAGATACATAACAAATGATGTTACATTACATTATATCGATATATAATCCAATCGTCGCCTTGGTGAGAGATTTAACACTTCCGGTAAAGGTCGACATCATTATCAAGTCATTGCCTTTGTCTATCTTTGTTTTTGTCGACAGTGGAACTTTGTTCGATATTGTCTTTTAGATATGTTGAATAAATGTTGTCTGCACAAAACATCAGTTTTCTAATAATCATCACGATTTTTTTTAAAGTCTTTCAGTGCCAAATAATTAAACTCGACCTCTTTCGACGTCTATACATACAATCCATTGAAACTTACAAGGATTTTGTTTGTATAGGCTTGACGTAACAAGCGGACGGTATAGATCAAAGATCAGACTGCACGTTCTGTGCAGTCTGATCTTGATCTATGCCGTCCGCAAAAGGATGGGAGAGAGGTGCTGTATTAACTCTGTCAGACGGCAAAATTCTAGTCTTAATTAGCAATATAATAAACATTTGCAGACGACATATCAAACGTTAATCAAATTGTAGGATTTAACTTTGACAGATTTCAAAATATTGTGGCAAAAAGGAGAAAATTTAATGTTCTCAAAGTCTTTTTTCTTGAAGGCCTCTAAAACACGTGATCGTCCTCGCAGGCTGACCTGGGCCAATTAACTTTGCTGTTGGTGAATTTTACACATGTCAAAGGACCAGTCTGCTCATGTATCCGTGGTTGTTATACAAACTGAATTTTATGATCCATAATTAACAGATGACTTGCTAGCATTAATGCATCATGGAGACACATTAAGCCCCGTTTTGCCAGAGCATGGCTCATTTTTTATCTGGAGCCCTTTTGCAGTACCAGTTTTGAACCAAGGGACACAATTTGAACATCTTGATAAAACATTATCTTGTAATGCTACATACCAAATACGATAAACATCCTAGGCGTTGTTAAAAGCAGAAAAGAGGATCTTCAACGTTTTTACATGTGTAATGTACGGAATAAATAATTCCGACTGTCTGCTCAAAAAATATAGTAGGCCAAAGATCAACTTACAGTAACCACTGGGCCTTGTAGTGCCTCTAACATTGATTATCCGTGCAAAGTTTTAATGCCATCTGACGTCTCGAAGAGAAAAGTTTGATGGGGTTTTACTATATTTTAGCACAGGCAGCAATATTGATCAGATGATCCAGGGATCGTATTTGGAGTATATACGATCCCTGGATCATCTGAGTGATTTCTCCTGAGGAGTTCGAACACAAAACTGAGCCATGCTCTGTGAAATATAGGTTTGATGCATCTGAAAAAGTATCAGTCCAGGTCAGCCTGCGCAATCTGCTAAGGCTGACCTGGTCAAAACTTTTTGCCATTGGTCAATTTACAGCAAGTCAAAGGACAAGTATACCTCATGATTCTGTCGGCTTTAGACAAAATGAATTTCAAGGATCCAAAATTATAATGATGATTCGCTTGGTATAATGCATTACGGTGATCCATTAAACACCTTCGATGCATGATCGCAGAGACAAGCGGCAAGTTAAGTGGTATTTTCCCCTGAATCTCGTCGATCTATTATCATTATTGCGCTATTTTTTTTTTTTTTAATCTATCTGTGAGTTGTAAACCATGTGAAATAAGGGGTCTTTCTCTCTGATAACGAATTGTTCCTTGCGTAGATCGTTATTCCAAAGGAAGGAAGGTAATAAGAACTTTATACTTTATAAACGGTTTTGACGAAGTTACCTCCCTTCGACTATAATACGAGTACATGAAATATTAACCATTTTTGGTCTCGATGGCACATTACTTCAACTGCACATCAGACTGTAAAGAAGTGCTTCATGATTTTACATTACGATTGAGAGTATCTTTATTTGCAATTGCATTTTTTCTTGCAAGGAGAGAATTACAAGACAGTCCTAAGGAGCCTGGTATATGCTCACCAGGAATAAAGTTTAGATGTTTTTTTTTCCAATTACCTCTTCACCAGATGACAAAATTTTAGACTTGTCCATATCTAACCCTTACGCTACTGAGCGCGACTCACTGACCTTTTGCGGAAGTGAAGATCAAGATCAGATGCACAAAATGTGCAGTCTGATCTTGAATCTACACTGTCTGATAAGGAGATATTCTCTCTAAAAATAAGTTTGAAAGAGCATAATTCTGGTTTTTACTATCTGCTTTAAAGTTTCATTTATCTTATCTAGCAGAATATGAGTTAAAGCAATTGACTATGACAAATGAAACATGGTCTAATTGATGGAATTTGTGAAAGATAAGAAAACATAGTAGGAAAAGAGAAAATGCTGATAACCAGTGTTTTCTTTTTCTATAATGTTTTTAAATGCCGTCTTTCTCAGGGTTGTTCAAATTCTAGATTGTTTAGTAAAGGGTTAACATATGTATGTATGACAAGATCCATGACTCATCACCACATGAAACAAATTTGCAATAAATGATTTCAACACATTTTTATAAAATGTAAACAATCTACCGGTATGTTATAATTTACATTTATGTCAGGTTCATGAATATATCTCCTTTAGTCAATGTTTTATGATGATGTCTACTTTTGACATTTCAAAATATATAATATATTATCTGGTTAGGGTGTAATGTTAACTTGTAAATGTACAATTATACCAAAATGGACAAATTCTGTAACCAACACTTTTTCTTCTTTTCCAACAATATTTTCTACCCTATCAAAGACATATTCAGTCATTTGAGTGACATTTGATTTGTTGTCTACAAATGCTTGGTATTTAGTCCAGTAAAAATTTTGTCATTTGCTAAAGAGTTAAATACTCTGTTCTTAAGTGATGTAAATCAAAGTGCTATTAGCACTTTAATCGGTCAATGCTGAATAACTACAATGGTTTGAATTCACAAATCAAATGGCAGTTGTTTGAACTATGTATGGGATAGAAATTGTTCACCTTACAACTGAGCAACGTAGGAACCCCCTTTTTTAACTGTCTTTTACAAATTAGTTGTTAAATGGAATGCTAAAGATATATGTTTGCCAGTCAACAGCAATAGAATGTTAAACCACGTTAGTTTTTTTTTCACATATATCATACATAAACAGATAATTAAGATGTTAGATACGTTTGTCTATTGATCTGCATTGCATTCAAAGGACAATCTGATTTTGATCTTTTATTGTCTTCAAAAGCGACTTTACTTGTCCTTGGACAACACACGTCAATATATTTGAGTCATTCTAATGAGCAAGAGCATAACTGCTTTAAACCTTGTGCTTTTAATCTGAAATATGGAAAGGATGAGAATCAACCAATATGGAGTGGCTGATGAGACAAACATGTTACTGAGAGTTTTACACTTAAAGCTCTGAATTAATGAAATAGATACGTTAAGCTTGGAAAAGCAGCGTAAATATTGCAGGGCCATTGCTGTCTTGACTAGAATATCTCAGAAAACTGGCATGACAGATCCAAGATATGATTGCATGTTCTGTGCATTCTGGTCCGAGTCTGCGCTCTCAGAAAAGAGCAGTTGATTCAGACATAGAGAATAGGATGTTTAGTGAGCTTATTTGTATTGCAGTTCCAGGTTTTTTCACCTATATATGAAAATGCTCTATTTAACTCTACCAAATTCCAAAATGTTGAAAATCTTTCAAATGATGAAAAAAAAAAAAACGCTGTGAGGGAAACAAGAACATGCTGAATACATGCAGTTTTTCCCACTTCATTTTAAAGCCCCACAGGATTGTTTGGTCAACGGTTAACAGACTGATTCCAGTATTCGAATATTTCTCCATTTCCCATAATGTTTTCAGAAGCCTTTTTCCTATGGTTTGTTAAAATTCAGGTTTGTTTGATACAGGGTTAATTCTTTAACAACAGGACCAAATTTTGAACTGGTCCAAATTGAAGGCATTTGCAGATGACAAATCAAGCATTGCTTAACTCGTTACCAAATGATGAAATTTTAGACAAGTCCAAATTGACAGCATTAGCAGACAACAATTCATATTGGACAAAAATGATGAAACTTATCACTGATAGGGTAGAAAACATCGTGGGAAAAGAAAATGCTGGTTACCAGCATTTTCTTCTTTTCCCACAATGTTTTCAAAAGGTTCCTTCCTCAGGGTCGTTAAAAGTTGGGATTGTGTGGTAAAGAGTTAAATGTCTTTTACATGGTAGAGCATAATATGGAGAAAAAAAAAAGGAGAAATGCTTGCTACCTGCTATTTCTCCTTTTCCCACAATGTTTTCAAAAGCCTTATCTGTCAGGTTTTTTAAAACTAGGTATAGTGTGGTAATAGGTTAAACTGACAAATGAGAGAAAGAGGCGTAGAAAATACTGAAAGAGATATAAAATTGAAACTGGTTTAAATGTTTAATTGTACTAACTTACTACAATTCATTTAAAATTCCAAAAACACATCACAAACTGAAAACTCTATCATTTTTCACAATTCTCAAATGATCAACACTCTTACGAATCATGAAATCTCTGTATTCCTCAATTATAGATCAAGTAAAACATTCAATCAGCATTCTGAGAAAAGAGGAGTTTTAATTCATCTTTGTAATGCAGGATACCAAGCATCTCACCATGTAATATAGATCCGTTTTGTGTAAACCCGACTGAACCATGAGGTAGAATGGTCCTTTGACATGCAAAAAAAATCACCAATAGTTTCAACCAAGGTCAGTCTGTAGGTACTATGTAGCTGTTTGCAGATGAATTTAACCACCTTTTCATTGCGCATGACTCAATTCTATGCAATGCTAATTCAACATTCATTCTTTCCAGCATTCAATATATCCTGCCAGTTATTTTGGAGTTACATCTACCAGACAACTGTTTCAATTTAATTAGACATGCTAGTATTACCTGCAAGATATAATTCAATCATACATTCAAAACACTACTTTTGTCAGTTTTCGTTCATAATCTCACCTTTTCAGCAAATGTATGACAAGAATGACAATCACTCAGAGAATATATGGCCAGGAAAGTCAGCCAACACAGTCCTATTTTAAAGATGCATTTATCTTTTACAATGCTTGACTGTGAACTATACTATCAGTGTTTTATAAGCCCAAGCCTGACAATGGGAGCCTTTTGAAAACATTGCATGAACAGGAGAAAATGCTGGTAACCTGCACTTTCTCCATGATCAGCATTTTCTACCATATCTAGACAAATCCAATCATTTTGGCCATACGTAATTTGTCTTCTGCAAATGCTTTAAACTAAAACATGTCTAAAAATTTACCCGAAGGCAAAAAGTAAATAAATTTAAAGGACTTTTTCAGTATATTAGTATCACACTCTCAAGACCCATATTGCTGAAGCATCTCATAAAATACCTGACTGTTCAGATCAAAGATCAGCCTACATTCCTTGTCATGAAGTACAAAGTTACCATATGATGTGTTAATATATGATGTGTATGATTTACTGAAGTCTGTTTAATATCAAAGACATGATTAAGATACAAAAGCAGTTTACCCACACCCACATCTTTAGTGATTTGTATTAAAATCAACAAGTAGTAGAATTATTGTAGAACAAGAGTATCCCATTCGTGTGCCAAAGGGTTGCTGCAGTTGCTTCACCAAAGCAAACTCTGAATCAAAAAGGGGGCATAATTGTAAAAAATATTCTTATGGGTTCTTGCCCCTCTGGTATGGGTTCCCCTTTTGATAGTTAACAATTAGCCCCAGTTTGACATAAATATCTTTCTTAATAACAGAGATATCAGCAATGTCCAAGTTTTGCACCATGACAAAGCAGATTAACCCTTTACTACGTGACAGAATTTTATACCAGTCCAAATTGAAAACACTTGCAGATGACTAATATATATTCTTGAGATGATGGGATTTGTCTTTGAGAGGATGGAAAACACTGTAGGAAAAGGAGAAAAAGCAGATTTCCAGCATTTTCTCCTTTGCTCAAAATGTCTTCAAATGCCCTTCTTCCTACAGTCATGAAAACATAAGATCGCTTGGTAAAGGATTAAGATGATGCAATAAGATCTGGGCAATGACAATTTTTTTCTTCAAACACAGCTGAGCTAATAAACCAACATATCTCAAGAGGCCAACGAAAAATAAAGACCCCTATGGTCTAACATACACTATTAACCATTAAGCATTGAATATTACCAGGTTCAAATGGCTACTTTCTCTAAACTTATAACTATGAAATTTCTACATTTTTGATACAGCTGTAATGTTTTAAGAAGCGCAAATGACCATTGCAAGCTTAAAAGAATTAAACTTTATTCCTGTACCCACAGTTGCCTTAACCCTGAAAATGAAGGTTTTTTAAACATGGCTGGAAAAAGAGAAAATTCTAGTACGCAAAATTTTTCTCCTTTTCCCATAATGTTTTCTACCATATCAGAACTTAAGCTCATTTGCAACATTTTCAAAATTGTCCATAGCAGATTATTTCAATGAAGAGGAGTCAAAAATCTGTTGCTTGGGAAAGCACTAACGTTTTACCAAAGGACAAAATTTTAAATTTGCGAAATTGAAAGCATCTGCAGATGAAAAATAAATGTGACTCAAAAAGTGAATTTTGCTTTTTGAAGGGTAGTAAACATTGTGGCAAAAGGAGAAAATGCTGGTTACCAGCATTTTCTCCTTTTCCCACAATGTTTTCAGAGGCCTTTTTCCTCAAGGTCGAGAAAACTCAGGATTGTGTAGTAAAGGGTTAAATCTCTACCAGACAACAACATTCTAGGCTTATCTGGTAAAAAATTAAAAGTAGATTTCAAAGACATGATATCTGACCAATCATCTTATTTCTAATTGACTGTCCTCAAGTCTGTGTATGATCATTCAATCTAACTTCCAAGTTTTTTCAAGCCGATCCCATGTGACATTTGGCAATACATAACTGGGCAAGTTAAGTATATTTCATACAAGAAAAACAAAATAAAAACAAAAAACATCATGGAAAAATGACAATTTGCACTTTAGCTTGTTAGATCTTAAGGCATACCCCAATGGCATGGTGCACTCGGTTTGTCATCCTTTCTTGAACTCTTTACCAAACAGTAAAGAGTTTTATCTCCCTTAGGGAAGGACTTTATAAAAACATTATGGGGAAAAAGGAGAAAATGCTGGTAACCAGCACTGTCTCCTTTTTCCACAGTGTTTCCATCCCTTTCCAAGACAAACGCTATCATCTGAATTATGTTTGTTGTTTGTAAATGCTCTAAACACGGACCAGGTTAGCATTTTGTCATTTAGTAAAGAGTTTGACCTTTTATTGCTCACTGATTCAAACAATATCTTTATTTGGCTAAAATGAATTCCTTTCTATGTTCAACAAAATTTTGTGTCATTAAGAAACCAATATTAATATCTATCTTAAACCGTTAAAGAAACGTAACTATTATATTGCGAAATATTTCGTTTAAGAATGTCTCCACATGGCCCGAGAACACGTTCGAATCTACTGCGATCTAATTTTACACATTTAAGTGGACTTCTAGCAATAACTGTGGCAGCTCTGGGTCGGTCTAACAACAGTGCAATCTCACCTGAAAGCACAAACAAATAATGGTATTGTTATGACTGTTGTAGGAAGTAGATTAACCCTGTAAGGCCTGCAACATGTGAAAAAGGGACACTAGATTTTGTCCTATAGTAGACTTGCGCAAAACAGAAAATTTACACAAGAACGGAAAGTGTTGTTTCGGATTAGTCTGCATGGACTTCCCAGGCTGATCCGGGACGATACTTTACTCATGTGTACGAATGCCCCTTTTTGTGTGTTGCAGGCCATATCAAAGAATCTCATGGTGAATCTCTCTTTTGCCATTATGTTTTATGTGTGTTGACAATTAAGGCTTAATTATCTATATTATGTTAAAATCAACAGCAAATTTGTTTGAGGAAGGAATGCATCCCATCAATTCAAAGGAAAAAAGAAATTTACATTTCATGTTGTTGGCAAAACAGTCAGAAAATGTACAGTACATGTAATTGCATGTCATATGCAATCACTTCTTTTAAAAAAAATGTTTTCCAGAACTCAGCATTAAAATTCATATTTACAGAGTTATGGGTTAAACCATATTTTAATACATACCAAAGTAGTCTGATACCCCCAGTCTGCCCACCTCCACTGGCTCATCATTTTCCGAGCGTCTTTGTAATACAGCAGCTGTACCCTGTAAAGGAAACAAACATGGAAACTTTGTTAGAGTTCTTACGTCATCCCCATACAAATCAACATTTTAACCCTTTCAGCAACATAGGTGAAAACAGGAGCTTTTGTAAATGGCAATTAGATCAAGGTCAGACTGCATGGAATGTGCATTCTGATCTTGGTCTATCTTGTCTGCTTGCTTACTCAAGCCTGTAAGACGGGAATCTTTCTCAGTGTCAGTAAGTTGTATTATCAGCTGTAGAAAAAAAGTCAGGTTTATCTATTTGGCACTGACAGATTTAATCCCCTGCATTAATAAACATTTTAAAAAAGATACGAAGCATTGGGTACTACTCTGTTGAAGATGCTGGCAGCTAATATTTCTCTTTTCCCATAATGTTTTCAATATTATAAACCTTCTTCCTCAGGGTTGTAAACACATATGATCATACAGTATAGCTCTTTGCCGCACAATGCCGACTTTTAACAACCCTTTGGAAAAAGCCTTTGGAAAACATTGTGGGAAAAGGAAAAAATGCTGGTAACCAGCACTTTCTCCTTTTCTCATAATGTTTACTATCCTATCAAAGAAAAATTGTACCATTTGGACCACAATGAAATTATCGTGTGCAAGTGCTTTCAATATGGGCAAGGCTAAAATTTTGTCGTCTGGTAAAGGGTTAAGTGAAATGTACAGCCTGTCTGATAAGGTTCACAGAAGTTTGAAAAATAAGCAAAAGAGTATTACATACATGAGGACACGTTTGACCTCAAAAAATATATATTTACCTTTTACCAAACAATGCTGTCTTTTGAAGACATCATAGCAAAAGAAGAAAATGCTTACGACATGCATTTCCTCATTTTCCCAACATTTTCTATCCCTTTCAAATCTATTATTATCAATTGGTACATAATTCCATTGGATAACTGCAAAGTCTCTTAGTTCTCTCAATATGTACAATTCTAAAATCTTTCTGTCTGGTAAAGGAATTACACTTTGAAAACATTGTGAGAAAAAAAAGAACATGCTGGTCTTTTCTTCTTTATCCACAATATTTCCCAATGACACTTTGAATTCCTCAGGGAATAATTAAAACACTATGAAAAATAACACTCTAATGTTCAATATTTCGGCTATGGCCTTTTTCAAGAGTTAGAAACACTTTATCAAGAGTTAGAAACACTAGTGGATAAAGTGTTTCTAACTCTTGAAAAAGGCAATAGCCGAAATATTGAACATTAGAGTGTTATTTTTCATAGCACAATATTTCCTTCCCTCTCAAAAGCAAATTTCAATTTTCAAGCCACATTGTTTTTTGTCTGCAAACATTTTTTACTGGACATGTCCAAAATTTTGATTTCTGGTAAAGAGTTAAATAAGTTTAACCTAAAAAGAATTATTTCAACAATCTTTACAAATATAAACAAAATGAGGCTACATACAGAATATCAAGTCCACACCTTTCCATCTTGCGAAATTTTATTTCTGTTGAAGCATGTTTTTTACATAATGATCATTTCATCCTGTTTCTAGCTCTAAGTAAATCATAACATGTAAGTTCTCAATCCTTTTCCAGACAACAAAAGTTTGGACAGGACCAAATTGAAGGAAATCATAGTAGCTAAAATGATTATTTCTGTCTTTGGTAAGTGAAAAGATAGCATTTTCTCCTTTACACACAATGTTTTCAAAGGCCTTTTCTGGTAAAGGGTTAAACCATTATCTCATATAACTAATCTGCAGCAGACAACTTTCAAAACATACCTTACAAATGAAATAAGAATACTGCAATCAAAATGATTTTTCCTGCAATGTTTTAAGGGACATTCAATGCCTTTATAAATGTAGTTTCAGAATTGTGCCAGTGGGTCCTGGGAGCTCTCTTCCCCCCCCCCCCCATCCCAAAATTGAAACCAAAGGGCATTCTAATGGAAAGCAACCATACAAGTTCCTAACTGCTGTGCACCATTGCCAGGTTGTACTTAGTTGACTATAACTATGAAGTGTACTTCAAAGGCAATATAAATCACTGTTTCTGAAATTTATTTTCCTTTTGGATTGTTCTCAAAAACTCACCTCCACAATAATGAAGAAATCATCCCCTGGTTCTCCCTGTCGCACTATTTCTTGTCCTTCTTCAAACTGGACTGGTTCTAAAGCATCAGCAACAGTTAATCTCTCCCATTTATCTAGGTTTTCTGTAGAGACAACAAAGAATAGACATGTTTAGAAGTTATCAAAGTGGTGAATGACATGCTTGTTGATTTTATATACTGCACAGAAAAATGGTGCAATTTTGACAAACTGCTCAGGTAAATGGCTTTTCTTTTGTTTTTTGCCTAATTATGTGGATTGATCCTAGAGTAAATTTTTATGATGCAGTTATCATATCTTCAAATTTGGAAATAAACTTGATGCAGATCAATCTATGAAATTAGGCACAAAAGGCAGAAAAAAATTCAAAATGTCTCCTTGCAAAGACAATTCATAGTTTGTTTTTAATAACATAAATGAGCATGAAAGAAAAGTCATCTATACTACGGTCATTGTGGATGAAATAAGATCAGAGATCAGACTGCATCTTCTGTGCATTCTGATCTTGAACTACACTGACCTCAAAAGCTTCTGGTATCATCTATGGTATGGAAAGAGTTTTAAATATTACATCAGGTGGCTGTTCATATGTTTAGAAAAATATTATTTTGTTTGTCCAAGTATATTGTCCAACAAAACAGAATGTTTCTAAATGTAGGAAGAGCTCCAAGAAAGGTCACCAGAATATCATATTTCAAAGAAAGCTAGACATATTAGTCTCCTGACAAAGAAACAATTGATTATCCATAAACTGATTGCCTTCTCGACATTTTCCTTTAAAGTCAATCTGACTTTTTATATAGATTGTTCCACGACATACTCCTTTAACTCTTTACCAAACAACAAAATGTTAGACTGTTCCAAATTGAAAGCACTAGCAGACGACAAAATTAAAGTGACTCAAAAATTGAAATTTGTTTTAGGAAGGGTAGAAAACATTGTGGGAAAAGGAGAAAATACTGGTTTCCCACAGTGTTTTCAAAAAGCTTCTTTCACAGAGTCGTGAAAACCAGAGATTGTTTGGTAAAGAGTTAACTCTTTACCAGACAACAAAATTTCAAACTTATCAAGGGATTTGTCTTTCAATGAAAACATTGTGGGAAAAAGGGTAACCAGAATTTTCTCCTTTACCTAAATATTTTCAAATACAGTATGTTTTCCCAAGGGTCATTAAGGGTCATTGGGTTGTTTGGTTTTTTGGCGAAGGGCTAATAGTTGAATTGTCTTTCAAAAATAAGACATTTGATCTTTGATCTATACTGTGCACTTTTGCTAAGACATTCTGTACAGTAGCAACCTTAAAATTGCCATCATTTGAGTAATATTTCTGGATAGAAATTGTCTGTTTGATTTATTTTGCTCCATTAACTCTTTCTGAAGCAACAAAATAATTAGATGTGTCTAAATTGAAAGCATCGGCAGACAAGGAATCAAATACTACTACAAAAATGTCTTCGGAAAGGATAGAAAAAATTGTGGGAAGAGGAGAAAATGCTGGTTACCAGCATTTTCTCCTTTTCCCACAATGTTTTCAAAAACCTTTTCCCTCATGCTCATAAAAACACCAGATTGTTTGGTAATGGGTAAGGGGTTAAGTTGAGTTACATTTTGCAGTAGGATAGAAAAAGACCTGCTTTGACAAAAGGGCACTCCCACAGACAGCTTCTGGCACTCACTGAACTATAATGGTCTCTGTGGGGGAAATTGTTACTCTTTATGTGTCACCAACTGCTGATTGTTATTTTTCAATCGTGCCATAGAACAACTTTAACAACATTGTGGCAAAAGGAGATTTTTCTCATTAAGTGGTCTATAGTGAGATAAATATAGTCATAGGCACAATATATTAAGGTGGTATAAAATGTGTTTAACTCTTTTAAGACAACAAAACTTAGCCTACTTCAAATTGAAAGAAATTGCAGACGACAAAAGAAATATGACACAAAAATTGAAATTTTGTTTTGGAAGGGTAGAAAATATTGTGGGTAATGGAAAAAATGCTGGTTACCAGCAATTTCTTCTTTTCCCACAATGTTTTCTAAAGCCTTTTTCTTCAGGCTCCTTAAAAACTCCAGATTGAATGGTAAAGGTCAAAATGTATTTGAAATCATGTCCATTATTGGATTTTCTCAAAAAGTTTTAAGTTTTAACCAAACAATCCTGCATGTTCTTACAACCCACATGGGTACAGGCTTTTGCGAGAAAAGGAGGGAATGCTTGTAACCAGTACTATCTCCTTTTCCCACAATTTTTACCGTGTCAAAAACACATACCATCAGTACAGCAACATTTCATTAGTCATGTGCAAAAAATACCAGTATTAGTTCAATACAAACTAGGCAAAGGTTTTGTTGACTTTTCAGCAGTAACATAATATGCTGAACAAATGATACACATCAGTCAAGAGAGAGGACCTGCATACCACATTTTCAAGACTGTACCTATTAGAATACCCATAGCACAATCAAATGATGCAGACAAAGAGCAGATTGCACAGAACATCTAGTCTGATCTCAGTCTACATATTCTGTAGCATTTTATGTTTCCCAAAGCATGCAAAGAGATAATGATATTACTTTACAAGAAGACAAAATTTTGGACTTATCCAAATTAAAAGGTATTGCAGACAAATTAAATGCATCTCAAAAGATAACATGTTTCTCAGAAGGGGTAGAAAACATTTTGGGAAAAAGACAAAATGGTGGTTTCTAAAGAAGCATTTTCTCCTTTTCCCTCAGTGTTTTTAGAAAGCCACTTCCTTAGGGTTGATAAAACAAGCGAGTGTTTAGTAAAGTATTACCTCTTTGCCACACAATCCAGACTTTTAACAACCCTGAGGAAAACAATGTGGTAACTAGCATTTTCTCCTTTTCCCACAATATTTTTTTATTATATCAAGAACAAATTTTGCTTTTTTAGCAATCTTTTTCGACTGCAAATGCTTTCAATTTGGACAAGTCTAAAATTTTGTCATTTGATAAAGACTTACATAAAAATTCCCGTTAAAGACTTCTAATTGAGATCAGGAAAATTTGTTGATACTTTTACACGAAAGTAACAAGGTAAATCACAGTTTTGATTGAAAGAAGTTTCTCATTATTCACCTCTGTAGCAGACAATGAAATTTCAGACTTTTCTATTTTGGAAGCATATTACAATATGCCCTGTTATGAATGCTGAAGGGCACTCCCACACAACCTATGCTTTCCGGAGTTTATTTTACCAGTAATTAATCAATATTCTTCTAAAATCAATGGCTGCTTTCCCACATAAGCATAGTCAAAACAATCATCAGCTGTGAGAGAAGAATGAATCCTGTCAAAATTACTATATTCAATCCACTGAAAAGAATTGGCTGAGCTGGGGATTCAAACCAGAGGCCTCGCATTTTAAATCCTGTTTGTTACTGACTAACCCAACAGCACTCTTCTGAAAGGATTTTTGGCACATGACATACTAGCAGAATACTTGCTGCTGAGGCAGGTACTAAAAAACCCTGCATGTCCCAGTTTTTTCCTTCACTTTAGAGCAGAAAAGTCCACTTGCTTCAATTACAATGTAGTAAAGAGCTGTCTGAATCAGTAACACTAACACAACTTAACCATTCACCACATAATACTGACTTTTAACCACCTTGTGAAAGAAGCCTTTTGAAAACATTGTGGGCAAAGAAGAAAATGCTGGTAACCACCATTTTCTCCTTTTCCCACAGTGTTTTCTACCCTATTGAGGACTACTTTCATCATTTGAGCCACCATTAATTTGTCTTCTGCAAATGCTTTCAATTTGGATATGTCCAAAATTTTGTCATTTGGTAAATAGTTAATACTTATCAAACACTCTCGTGTGATAAAAATCCTGAGGAAGAAGGCTTGTGAAAACATTGCTGGTAGCCAGCATTTTCTCCTTTTCCCATAATGTCTATACCCTTTCAGAGACCAAAAAAAAAAAAAATCACCTAACCTACATTTGTCGGATGCAACTGCATTGAATTTGGAGGCTTCTAAAATTTTACCATAGGGTAAAAAGTTCAGACTAAATTACAAGCCAACTCCATTTCCTGTATATTGGATACAGCCCCAGGAGGTGGACATTAGACTTAATAATTTCTGAGAACTTGCTTCATCTTCAATTTCACTACTGACTCTCATACACATGACAAAAATGTAGACCAGTACATATTGAAAGCATTCACAGACCACAAATTAAATGTGACTCAAAAATTTGCCTTAGAAGGGTAGAAAACCTCATTGGGAAAGGGAGAAAATGCTTTTTTCTAGCATTTTCTATTTTTTCCCCCAATGTTTTCAAAAGCCCTTTCCCTAGGGTCGTTAAAACTCGGGATAGTGTGGGAAAGGGTCCATAGAAAGGCTTGAAAACCTGTGTCTTCACATTTTTTTTCTATAATAATATTCTTGTCAAAGTAAAGATAAGATCACTGCATGTCCATACAAACGTTTGGCTGCAGTTACTTCTTCAGTGAGACTTCAAGTTGAAAAGGGGGGCATAAATATGTCAAAAATATTTTGAAGGTTACCTTCCCTTCCACAGTTTGTTCACCTTTTGATACTTAACAACTAGCCCATGTTTGAAGTAAAGATCTTCATTTATGACAGAGACATAAGAAAGTATCAATTATTTCAAATGAAAATGACAAAGACAACAACAGGGCAATTACAATACATCAGTAATTTCATCAGGAACAGCACGGCTAATATGGTCAATGGTTACTTTAAAACAAGAGGGCCATGATGGCCCTGGATCACTCACCTGAGTTGATAGGCGAAATTTCAGTCCACGTGCATAATTCAATTTCTGACCAATTGTCAGGTCAATTGAGCTTAAAATGGGGCCTCTAGAGGGTCCACAAGGAATTTCCGTAAGTTGGCATAGTGACCTACTTTATCACCATAAGTGACCCAATTTAGAACTCATCAAAAATTGATCAAGACAAACATTCTGAACAGTTTTCGAGTTAATTGAGCAATAAATGTGGCCTCTAGAATGCCCACAAGGTATTTCTTTAATTTTGAGCTAGTGACCTAGATTATGAACCCAGGTGACCAATTTCAAACTCATCCAATGTTTTATCAAGACAAACATTCTGACCAATTTTCAGGTCCATTGAACAAGAAATGTGGCCTCTGGAGTGCCCTAAAGGTATTTCTTTAATTTGACCTAGTGACCTAGATTATGACCCCAGGTGACCCAATTTTGAAATAATCTTAGATTTCATCAAGAGAAACATTTTACCCAATTCTCAAATCAATTGAACAATAAATGTGGCCTTTAGAGTGCCCTAGAGATATTTATTTAATTTGACCTATTAACCTAGTTTATGACCCCAGTTGACCCAAATTCAGACTCATGTGAGATTTTATCAAGACAAACATTCTGACCAATTTTCAAGTCAATTGAGCAAAAAATATGGCCTCTAGAATGCCCACAAGGTATTGCTTTAATTTGACCTAGTGACCTATTTTATGATAGCAGGTGACCCAAATCCAAACTCATCCCAGATTTCATCAAGACAACATTCTAAACAAATTTAAGGTCATTTGAGCAAAAAAATGTGGTTTATATAGTGCCCACAAGGTATTTATTTAATTTGACCTAGTGACCTAGTTTATGACCCCAGGTGACCCAATTTCAAACTCATTCCATTTTTTATCAAGACAAACATTCTGACCAATTTTCAAGTCAACTGAGCAAGAAGTGTGGCCTCAAGAGTGCCCTAAAGGTATTTCTTTCATTTGACCTAGTGACCTAGATTATGACCCCAGGTGACCCAATTTTGAACTCATCTTAGATTTCATCAAAAGTAACATTTTAAGAAGTTTTCAAATCAATTGAACGATAAATGTGGCCTCTAGAAAGCCCTAGAGTTAAATTTCTTCAATTTGACTTAGTGACCTAGTTTTTGACCCCAGTTAACCCAAATTCAGACTCGTGTGAGATTCTATCAAGACAAACATTCTGACCAATTTTCAAGTCATTTGAGCAAAAAATGTGGCCTCTAGAGTGCCCACAAGGTATTTCTTTAATTTAACCTAGTGACCTAGTTTATGACCCCAGGTGACCCAATTTTGAACTCACCGAACATGTTGTGCTCAGGTGGGCTAACAAAATTCAAACAGGTTCAATACATACCAAACACCAAAGCTCTAAGGCTTCTAGTTTCAGCAAAGAAGAATTTTAAAGTTTTCCTTCTTTGTTCCTATGTTTGAACTTGTGATCCCCTGGGGCGGGGCCAGTTTTGACCCCAGCAGCATCATTTGAACAAACTTGGTAGAGGTCCACTAGGAGATGCTACATACCAAATATCAAAGCTGTACACCTTCCCGTTTTAGAGAAGAAGAATTTAAAGGTTTTCAGTCTTTGTTCCTATGTTCAAACTTGTGACCCGTGGTGGGGCCAGTTTTGACCCCAGGGGCATCATTTGTACAAACTTGGTAGAGGTCCACTAGGAGATGCTTCATATCAAATATCAAAGCTCTACGCCTTCCAGTTTCAGAGAAGAAGAATTTTAAAGTTTTCCTTCTTTGTTCCTATGTTCGAACTTGTGAACCCCAGGGCGGGGCCAGTTTTGACCCCCGGGGCATCATGTGAACAAACTTGGTAGAGGTCCACTAGGAGATGCTACATACCAAAAATCAAAGTTCTACGCCTTCCAGTTTCAGAGAAGAAGAATTTTAAAGCTTTCCTTCTTTGTTGCTTTGTTCGATCTTGTGACCCCCGGGGCTGGCCCAGTTTTGACCCCAGGGGCATCATATGAACAAAGTTTGTAGAGGTTCACTAGGAGATACTACATACCAAATATCAAAGCTCCATGCCTTCTAGTTTCAGAGAAGAAGAATTTTAAAGTTTTCCTTTTTTGTTCCCATGTTCAAACTTGTAACCCCCGGGGCGGGGCCAGTTTTGACCCCAGGGGCATTATATGAACAAACTTGGTAGAGGTCCAATAGGAGATGCTACATACCAAATATCAAAGCTCTACGCCTTCCGGTTTCAGAGAAGAAGAATTTTAAAGTTTTCCTTCTTTGTTCCCATGTTTCAAACTTGTGACCCCAGGGGCAGGGCCAGTTTGGACCCCAGGGACATTGTATGAACAAACTTGGTAGAGGTCCACTAGGAGACGTAACATACAAAATATCAAAGCTCTATGCCTTCCAGTTTCAGAGAAGAAGATTTTAAAGTTTTCCGTCTTTGTTCCTATTTTTCGAACTTGTGACCCCCGGGGCAGGGCCAGTTTTGACCCCAGCAGCATCATTTGAACAAACTTGCTAGAGGTCCACTAGGAGATGCTACATACCAAATATCAAAGCTCTATGGTTTCCAGTTTCAGAGAAGAAGAATTTTAAAGTTTTCCTTCTTTGTTTCTATGTTCGAACTTGTGACCCCCTGGGCGGGGCCAGTTTTGACCCCAGCAGCATCATTTGAACAAACTTGATAGAAGTCCACTTGGAGATGCTACATACCAAATATGAAAACTCTACGCCTTCTATTTTTAGAGAAGAAGATTTTCAAAGATTTTGCATTTTTTTCCTTTTTGTTGCCATGGCAACCAGAGTTAAGGGTGGAATTCAATTCTTTGAACAACTTTGGTAGAGCTTCACCCAAAGAACATCCCTGCCAAGTTTCATCAAGATTGGCCCAGTGGTTTAGGAGAAGAAGATGTTTAAAGAAATTGTTGACGGACGACGGATGACGGACGCCAGACATAGGGCGATCACAATAGCTCACCTTGAGCACGTTGTGCTCAGGTGAGCTAAAAAGCTGCTTATTTATGAATGAAAAAGTACACAAGGACACTATTTACTCACCTGAAAATGCTCAACTGCAATTATTTGTACAAAAAAGTATAACCCTTTACGAAATGACTAAATTTTACACCCATCCAGAATTAAACCTTTTGCAGACAACAACTTACATGTGGCTAAAACTAAGGTATTTGTCTTTTATAGGGTAGAAAACAATGGGTTGTAAAAAGCCAGTTTTGTGAGTTACAGGGTTAAATAACTGGCACAATGTTGAAAACACCAAACATAGATAAAGAAGAGAATTCATAGCTAAAAGACTTACCTAGAATAGATACTTTGGTTAAGAATTCCTCATACATTTTCCTCTTTCTAATTGTGCTACCCTACAATTACGAAATAAAACTCCATGTTAAAGCTTAACTCTTTACCACACGAGCAAAATATAGACTTGTCCAAATTGAAAGTATTGAAGACCACAGTTTAAATGTAGCTCAAAGATGGAATTTGTCTATAATAGGGTAGAAAGCATTGCGGGGAAAGGAGAAAATGCTGGTTACCAGCATTTTCTCCTTTTCCAGCATTGTTTTCAAAAGGCTTCTTTCTTAGGGTCATTAAAAGTCAGGATTGTATGGTAAAGGGTTAATCAATACAAGAGGGCCATGATGGCCCTTAAGTCGCTCACTTGAGCCTTTTGATCAAACATGACCAATTTCCAACCTCTTCCGAGATATTAAGACAAACATTCTGACAAACACTCATTAGTACTGGACTTACAAACATGGCCTCTAGAGTGTGCACAAGCTTTTTCTAGAATTTTTGTCTCTGTGGCCTACTTTTAGGCTCAATATTACCTATTTTCAAACATGTAGAAATTATCCAGACAAACATTCTGACCACCTTTCATGAGTATTTGAGAGAAAATGTGGCCTGTAGGGTGTACAGGCTTTTTCCGAGATTTGACCTCGTTTTTATCCAACATGACCCATTTTCATAATAGTCTAAGACATTATCAAGACAAACATTCTGACCAAATTTCAAGATTATTGGGCTGTACATGTGGCTTCTAGAGCGTACGCAAGGCTTTTCAAAGATTAAACCTGGCGACCTAGTTTTTTAACCCATGTGACCCATTTTCAAACTCATGCAAGATAACATCTACACAAACATTCTGACCAAGTTTCAAGAGTATTGGACTGAAAATGTAACCTCTAGTGCGTACACAAGGTTTCTCTAAGATTTGACCCAGTGACCTAGTTTTTGACCTAACATGACCCATTTTCAAACTCATCATAGATATCATCAAGACAAACGTTCTGACCAATTTTCAAGAGTATTGGGCTGAAAATGTGGCCTCTATAGCGTACATAAGGTTTTTCTAAGATTTGACCCAGTGACCTAGTTTTTGACCCGACCTGATCCATTTTCAAACTCGTCCCAGATATCATCAAGACAAAGATTCTGACAAACTTTCAAGAGCATTAGACTGAAAATGTGGCCTCTAGAGCGTACACAAGGTTTTTCGAAGATTTGACCTTGTGACCTAGTTTTTGACCCGACCTGACCCATTTTCAAACTCTTCCCAGATATCATCAAGACAAAGATTCTGACAAACTTTCAAGAGCATTGGACTGAAAATGTGGCCTCTAGAGCGTACACAAGGTTTTTCTAAGATTTGACCCAGTGACCTAGTTTTTGACCCGACCTGACCCATTTTCGAACTCAACTGAAATATTATCAAGACAAACATTTTGACCAAGTTTCATGAGTATCAGACTGAAAATGTGGTCTCTAGAGCGTACACAAGATAAAAGTTGACGACGGACGACGAATGAGACAGACAACGCATGAAGGACGCCGGACACAGCACGATCACAAAAGCTCACCTTGAGCACTTTGTGCTCAAGTGAGCTAAAAAGCAAATCTATTAATGCCACTATCCATGGCCTAACCAGCATATCTACCATCTCTTTTCTCATTTTATCACATAACTACATACACAAATTTTCTTATCTTACAGTTTGAGATAAATAGTGCCATATTTGGTTGGCTGCTCTTTAATCCTAGGCCTAATTTCTAAAGCACTGCTGAACCAGGTTTCTCTGAGAAATTAACTGTCAAATTTGATGATTACTACAAAGCTGTAGATTTCATCATCTTTAGATTTATAACAAAACCTTTGCAAGTATTTTTGGAACTATACTCAGTTCCATAAATAACTGTGCACTTAATTTTCTTTTATTTCTTGACAGCAGAGGTGGCCATGCAAGATACTGATTGAAAAATTACAAGCACTTTAATAAAAACCTAACTTTAATGTTACCTTAGTCTTTGAGTACTTTTGCAACTTTGATTTTAGTACCACCTTCATTTAAACTGCAAAAACCTAACTTAAACTTTCTGTTAGTCAAAATCTGATTAGCCTGGCATTTTCTACAGACTCTGAACTAAAGTATGATACTAAATTTGTTGGTCTTCAGTAAAACATGCGACGAGAAATGAAAGAAAATTAAGTGCACACTTATTTATGGAACTGAGTATATTTTTTATCTGTGATGTATTCACTTGTCACAGAAGCATATACTGGCTTTATGTAATTTTAACACACATGTATGTAGCCCTATGTTTTAACACAGTATGAACTATAATTCTTTGAGATACATTTATGCGATAAATTGAACTTGTATATGTTGGCTTTTAAGATAAAATTTTATAGAACTTCACATCAAAAGATGTTATTACATTTTTTCTAGACTTGTTTACTAACATTTTATCTCAAATACCAACTCATGTCAGATCCTACGAGGGTTGTTCAATATGTAATGTGTATTGTACAATATCTCAAAAGCATTCGACTCAAATAGTGAAATGAACATTACATCCCTTCAAAATATTCTCCGCGGTTTGAAATACATAATTTCAATCTCTGAATCCATTTCTGAAATGCGTCACGGTACGCTGATTTAGGTAGACCTCTGAGGCACTGACTGATGGCTGAGCCAAGGGCTTGTCGGGACTTGTAACGACGACCAGATAAGAACTTTTTAAGTTTTGGAAAAAGGAAAAAGTCGCATGGGGCTAGATCTGGAGAGTATGGTGGGTGTGGCAAGACAGTAACCTTCTCCGACTTCAAAAATTGCTTCACAAGCTCAGATGTATGTGATGGAGCATTATCATGAAGTAGACGAACATGCCTCAATCCTGACACAGGGCGTCGTTTAAGATAATATTTCTTGAGCTTTTTTAGTATAACATCTCGGTAATACCGACCTGTAACAATTTTGCCCTTCGGCACCGGAATTTGTACGGCTATACCATCACATGAGAAGAATAAGCAATAAAGAACCTTTGTGCTTATGCTTCCTTTGGCAAATACAGGCCTTCTACCGTGTTTAGTTAGCCATATTTTGTTTCCAATTTTTCTTACTGGTTCGAAATAGTGAATCCATGTTTCGTCACCAGTAACAATGTTTGCAAATTGTCTTTGATTGAATTTGGGAAACATTTTGAGCAATTGCTTAGCGGTTTGTACTCGTACTCGTTTTTGGTCATCTGTCAATATATGCAGTATCCATCTGGCAGAAACCTTTCGTAATTTCAGAATACGCTTCAAAATGAAATGCACCCGTGATAGCGATATGCCAACAGCGTTGGCAATATCACGAATCGTGTATCTGCCGTCACTTTCAATTATTTCCCTGACTTTTGAGACATTTGCTTTGCCTGTTACAGTCACAGGTCGGCCAGATTTTGCTGCATCTTTGACGGACTCTGTGCCAGTCAGAAATTCCTTTCTCCACCTACGAACTGTCTCATAAGATACCTTATCAGACCCATAAGCTTCCCCCAAATCAGTAAAAATCTGCATTACCGAATGGCTGAGTTTTGTGCGAACTTTTATATAAGCTCTAATTTCTTCAATATTCTTAATCTGTTTCCCAACTATTTTTACAACAATGGTCAACGACTAGCTCTAATGAAATGACTATAAGTTTAAAACTATGTGGAGCTAAAGGCTCGTGTTTATACCGTTGGAAAGGTATTGAATAGAGCTATTCAAGCATATCATCATCCATGAAATCGTTGAAAGCGTTATCGCGGTGTGGTACAATACACATTACATATCGAACAGCCCTCGTATATATCACCAAAACAAACTTACAGCAAATTACTTTAAAAACACTGTTTTGAATCATAAATACTGTACAAAAATAATGGTCTGTTACAGAAATACAAGTGAATAAATTTATGGTGTAGATATGCATTTGAATTCTATTAACAATCAAATTCTATTATCAATTTGTAGCCGTAACATGGGTCTTGGTGAAGAGAAATAGCTTTTGGAATTCAAATAACCCTATGCATCTGGTTTCTTTGTTTAGTTTGTTTTATGTTTAATGACATTTGATATTACTGTAGTCATAGAAAGCAGCAAGATTCCATAAGTTTTTTCTTCACCAGCTGTCCAACTCTCTATCCAAGCCTATGCAGCTTTTCCACTTATAACATTGTTGAAACAAGGTTCAGCCAAGAAATGGAAATAAATCCTGTTGCAATGACTATCTAAAAGAATTTTATATCCATGGCATTTGGTATCATTACTCTGCTTTACTAGCCCTATACATTATGGAGCTGGTGGGCTTGATGCTCTTGCCTGGACCATGTGACTTACCATGAGTATACGTCTATAACTGTCCCTGTCAATACCCCAGAGTTTAACATCTCCTTTCGCCTGAAACAATAAGTTAACAGATGAGAAATACATCATTAAAGTCTTTATCCAATACTAAAATTAAGACCCATACATCTTGAAACCATCTGCAGACAACTAATCAAAAGTGGTTCAAATGATGGGTTTCGTCTCAGAAAGGGTAGAAAAAAGATTGTGGGAGAAGGAGAGGATGCTTGTCACCATCTTCATCTCCTTTACCCGTTTTGTTTTCAAAAGTCTTCTTCCTGAAGGTTGTAAAAGACAGAATTGCTAAATCAAAGGACTAGAAGATAACTGGAGAAAAAATGACTGATTGATTGAATGAATGGTGTTTTATGTTGCTTTCAACATTATTTCAGTCATATCACAGCAAGTTCAGCTCACATATCCATGTATTTTCTGGGTTTTACCAATACTAGGCTAGGGCTCAGAAGTATCTTGCCGAAGGACATTCCAACAAAAAACCCAGTGAATCCAGTGCGGCTCAAACCCGGTGCCTCCAGGTTATGAGTCCCACACTTTACCACTTAGCCTCATAGGACCCCTCTCTGAGAAAAAAAGTTCCTCAATGGAATTGATATCCCCTGCAGAAGGGGGCAGAGATATGTATGAAAATAAACAAGAGGGCCATGATGGCCCTGAAGTCGCTCACCTGAGTCTTTTGACCAAACATGACTCATTTTTAATCTCTTTTGAGATATCATGACAAACATTCTATCAAGCTTTCATAATTATTGGACTGAAAATTTGGCCTCTAGCTTGTACACAAGCTTTTTCTAGAATTTCTCTCAGTGACCTACTTTTTAGCCAAACATAGCCCATTTTCCCATTGTAGATATTATCAAAACAAAGATTCTGACCACCTTTCAAAAGTATTGGACAGAAAATGTGGCCTCTAGAGCATACGCATGGTTTTTCAAAGATTTGACCTTGTGACCTAGTTTTTGACCTGATATGACCCATTTTGGAACTTGTCCGAGATATCATCAAGACAAACACTCTGACCAACTTTCAGGAGTTTTGGACTGAAAATGTGGCCTCTAGAGCGTACACAAGGTTTTTCAAAGATTTGACCTAGTGACCTAGTTTTTGATCCAACATGACCCATTTTCGAACTTGTCTGAGATATCATCAAGACAAACATTCTGACTAAGTTTCATGAGTATCAGACTGAGAATGTGGTCTCTAGAGCATACACAAGGTAAAAGTTGGACGACGGACGACGCACGACAAACGATGCACAACAGACACAGCACAATCACAAAAGCTCTCCATGAGCACTTTGTGCTCAGGTGAGCTAAAAAAACAAACATTTGATGGATAAAACAGGAAAGATGAGGGCCCATCATTGATGGACACAATATCCAAACTGCATTTCAGTAGGGATAATGTTTCTAGGAAGGCTATTATCAAATTGTTCTTAACCAAATTTTTTTCATTAATCTAATACAGAGCTCTGAACCTCACACAGAAATAGTTTCAAACTGGCACAGATCTTACAGACTCAAAATGTTTCCAAAACATTTGATGACAAGTTAGTCTGTAGCATGTTAAAAAGCAAATAATCAGTGACATGACTGTGACATTCACAGCTACACAAACCTGTCACAATACATGTTGAGTCATGCTCTGTGAAAAGGTGGTTTAATGTATCTGCAAATCTGCAGGCTGGCCTAGGTCTATAATGTCTTGCTTTGGGTGACTTTTCTACATGACAAAGGACCATTCTATCTCATGATTAAACCATTTTTTTTTGTTGACAAAACAGAGAAGCATTATGATGCTGCATAAACCCCCTTTCCCAGAGCTCTGCTTATGTAAATGTGATCACAAAAGCTCAACGACAGCACTATCTCCTCAGGTGAGCTTAACCCTTTGCCACACAATCCTGAGTTTTAACAACTCTGAAGAAGAAGGCTTATGAAAACATTGTAGGAAAAGGAGAAAATGCTGGTAACCAGCATTTTCTCCATTTCCCACAATGTTATCTACCTTTTCTCAGACAAGTTTTCCCTTTGAGCAACATTTAATTTGTCGCCTGCAAATGCTTGAAATTTGGACAGATCTTTAATTTTGTCATCTGGTAAAGAGTTAACATACTGGCATCTTGTTATCCTGTTTAACACTTCACCAAAAACAAAATTTTATACTTGTCCAAATTAAAAGTGCTTGCAAACCACAAACAAAATGTATTACTCGAATTGACATGAAATACGAGGGTTGTTCGATATGTAATAATAATAATATGTAAGTAGACAAACATGCCTCAATCCTGACACAGGGCGTCGTTTAAGATAATATTTCTTGAGCTTTTTTAGTATAACATCTCAGTAATACCGACCTGTAACAATTTTGCCCTTCGGCACCGGAATTTGTACGGCTATACCATCACATGAGAAGAATATGCAATAAAGAACCTTCTTTGTGCTTATGCTTCTTTTGGCAAATACAGGCCTTCTACCATGTTTAGTTAGCCATATTTTGTTTCCAATTTTTCTTACTGGTTCGAAATAGTGAACCCATGTTTCGTCACCAGTAACAATGTTTGCAAATTGTCTTTGATTGAATTTGGGAAACATTTTGAGCAATTGCTTAGCGGTTTGTACTCGTACTCGTTTTTGGTCATCTGTCAATATATGTGGTATCCATCTGGCAGAAATCTTTCGTACTTTCAAAATACGCTTCAATATGAAATGCAACTGCAATAGCGATATGCCAACAGTGTTGGCAATATCACGAATCGTGTATCTGCCATCACTTTCAATTATTTCCCTGACTTTTGAGACATTTGCCTTGCCTGTTACAGTCACAGGTCGTCCAGATTTTGCTGCATCTTTGACGGACTCTGTGCCAGTCAGAAATTTCTTTCTCCACCTACGAACTGTCTCATAAGATACATTATCAGACCCATAAACTTCCCCCAATTCAGTAAAAATCTGCATTACCAAATGACCGAGTTTTGTGCAAACTTTTATATAAGCTCTAATTTCTTCAATATTCTTAATCCGTCTCCCAACCATTTTTACAACAGTGGTCAACGACTAGCTCTAATGAAATGACTATAAGTTTAAAACTATGTGGAGCTAAAGGCTCGTGTTTATACCGTTGGAAAGGTATTGAATAGAGCTATTCAAACGTATCATCATCCACGAAATCGTTGAAAGCGTTATCGCGCTGTGGTACAATATACATTACATATCGAACAGCCCTCGTAGATGACCTCTATTACCATATATTACACGCTTGAATTATTGTCCAACCTTAGCCTCTGGTAATGTCGTCTGCATTTGGAACTATGTAAACGACTTTCAACTCTACGTGCGGCTAATAGATTTATTGTGTCTTAAAGAATACTTAAAATACTTGAAATAAACATGATGTTGTTGGTTTTGAATTGTCAATATGTGACGGATGACACTAGTCTAAGATACACTTTCTGTGCAGTCTGATCTTGATCAATGTCATCTGCGAAAGTTTCTTGTTTTTACTATGGTATAGAAAGGGTAAAACCTGACATTTACCATAAATAGAATTTCCGTACAGTCCGAGTATACGCGATGATAAAAATATTCATTCTCTAATTATTCTTTGCATAAAGGACAATTTCATATCAATTTGTTCGAGTAACAACTCATATGATGAGGTTATCTTGGAGAAAGAAGAAAACATCGTAGGAAGAAGAACAATCCTGGCTATCAGCATTTTCTACTTTTCCAACAATGTTTTACAAGCCTTTCACAATAGCGTCTGTAAAACTAAGGACTGTTTGGTAAGCGTTAACTCTACACCAGATGACAAAGTTTTTGATTTGTTCAGAATTCTTGTATGCATTTATGCTGCAAATGGCAAATTTGATGTGGCTAAAATGCTGTGCCTTCCGTTAACCCTTTCGGTGCCAAAGGCGAAAACAGGGACTTTTGTGGATGGCACAGATCAAGATCAGACTGCACAGAACATGCAGTCTGATCTTGGATCTATTCCGTCCGGTTGTTTAATCAAGCCTATGAGACAAAAGTCCCTCTGAATTTCATTGGATTATATTTTCATGCATTGAAAAAGGATCGACTTTATATATTTGGTGCTGAAAGAAGTGCTGAAAAAAAAAAGAAGATGGAAAACGCTGGTTATCAGCATTTATTTCCTTTTCCGACAATGTTTTCTAAAGCCCTCTTGCAAAGGGTCATCAAAACTAGAGCACCTTTGTAAATCTGGGGCGTAGTTACCAGTGCTGAGAGTATGGCTTTGGCTGCAACAATAATTTGCCGATTAACAGATTATCACTGACCAAAATAATGCTGTTAGCTACCTAGCCAAACTATTTTTAAAACCCAAGTGAAAAGCCAGATTCGCTTGTTTAAAAGCTTTCGAGACGATAGAAAACCTCTAGAATGGTCACCCCCAACAGGATACTACCTTGGACATGCGGGGGAGGGGGGGGTGGGCTAAGCAGCCCCCAGTCCCCTCAACATGAGCCATACCAATCCAAACTATGTAGATATGCCCCTGTAAATGCACAAAGAAAAGCTAGACCATAACTTCTTGAAGAATCACTCTGTTTGGCTTTTATCAAATTGTTTTTAATCAAGTTTTTCATTAATCTAATCTATTGACCTAGTTTTTATCCTCACATAATCAAGTTTCAAAGCTAGCTTTGATAATACTGATACAAGATCCCAAGAAAGTTTCTGGAATATCCATGAAAATTGTGGCCTCCAGAGTCTTAACAAGCCAATATCTAACAACACAATGATGCTCACTTTCAAAACTCTTTCCTAATTATCGATGACACCAGAAGGTTTTATGGACAGTGTAGATCAAGATCAGAATGCACAGAATGTACAATCTGATCTCTGATCTACACTATCCACTACTTTACTTTAGATTAAGGCCAAACTGTCTCTTCATCTTGTGGTTGAATTATACTTATAGCCAACAAAGAAGTGTTAATCATTTACTTGGTAGTGAAAGAGTTAACTCCTTCCCAAAAGGCATAATTTTAGACTCAACCAAATTAAAAGCATTTCCAGACAACAAATTAAATGTTACTAAGATTATTTGGATTTGTCTTTGATAGGGTAGAAAACATTGTGGGAAAAGGAGAAAATGCTGGTTACCAGTATTTTCTTATTTTTCCCACAATGTTTTCAAAAAGCTTCTTCTTTAGGGTCGTTAAAACTCGGGATTATGTGGCAAAGCGTTAAACAGGCACAGAGCTACAGATGATCATAAACGGTTACCTTGAGCACTTTGTGATCAGATGAGCATAATATGACTCATGCTCTGTGGAAAGGAAGCTTAATGCATTTGCAAAAAGTATCGACCCAAGTCAACCTGCGCAGTCCCCTCAGGCTCAGACATGGGTCAAAATGTTCTGCTATTTGTAAATTTTCTGCAAGTCTAAGGACCAAATGGATTCTATGGATCCATAATTATGTGATGACTAGTCAATGCTCGGTAAAATGCATCAAAGAGATGCAATAAACCCCCTTTTGCCACGACTCATGTATAGCATGTTTCTCTGCAGTTAAAATACAGCCAACCTTTACTCAAAGATCACCCAAAGGATATAAGCAAAGAGGTAAATCTTGACCCATAAAGTGCTGGAACCGGCTTAAGTTGTTTTTATGGACAGCATAGATCAAGATCAGACTGCACAGGACATGCATTCTGATCATGGACTTACACTGTCAGCTTCTTCATTAAATATCATGGGCAAAACATCCTTGAAATAACAATATATCGTATGTTTGTCCTGATCAAAATGGTCCATTTCATTGATTCAGCTCTTTAACCCTTTACCACACAATCCCAAGTTTTAACAACCCTGAGAAAGGAAGCTTTAGAAAACATTGGGGGAAAAGCAGAAAATACTGGTAACCAGCATTTTCTCCATTTCGCACTATGTTTTCTACCCTATCACAGACAAATTTCATCATTTGATTCACGTTTAGTATGTCATCTGCAAAAGCTTTCAATTTGGACAAGTCTAACATTTTGTTGTTTGGTAAAGAGTTAAGGGTTAATGCATGCTCAATTAAAGAGGCATTCCATCAAATTATCATCCAAAATTTTTAGGGTGAGAAAGTTGATATTTTGTACAAAAAAATAAAAAAGACATGACTATTTCAGCTTCTTTTGGGGGAAAATTGTTGAAAAAGATTTATCTCTAACCAGGAACTTATTCCAATGACCTTTAAAACTGTAGTTGGTAACTCTACCAATTGAGCTATGCAGGCAACCCATGTTGTGAGTCAAAACTGTATCTTTGCCAAATTGTCACATGATGAGTGCTTTACTATTACTATCAGGATAGGAAAGTTTTGGTAAAAATACCAAAAATTCATTTCATAATTTCTCATATCTTCTACATATATTTCTAGCTATGTTTTGATTTAAAAGCCTTTGCATTTGTATGAAAATTAGCAGTTATTTTTAAAATTTTCACAAAAAACTTGCAAAATGAAATTTAGTTTAATGTCCCTCAAAGTTAACCACACAACAAAGTTTTAGACTTGTAAACATTGAAAGCACTTGCACACAACAAGTTGAAGGTGGCTCAAATGAAAGAAACTTGCATTTCATTGAGTAGAGAACACTTTGGGAAAAGAAGAAAATGCTGGTTGCCAGTATTTTCTCCTTTTCCCGCAATATTTTCAACCCTGTCAAGGAACTTCAGTTTATTTGTGTCACTATCAAAATTGTTGTCTTCAGCTTGTAATTTGGAAGAGTCTAGAATTTGTCGTTTGGTAGAGAGTTAACAGTCATGTACTCAAATGAACCCAAGGAACAAGCTTTTTGATAAAATTGTAGTAGCCAGCATTTTCTCCTTTTCCCACAACGTTTCCAGACTCATTCTGAGACATATCCTACCTGAACCATAACCGATCTGTAGTTTGCAAAATGCTTTCAATATGGAGGACTCTTAACCCTTTCCCACACAATCCCGACTCTTAATGACCCATTGAAAATAGGCTTTTGAAAACATTGCGGGAAAGGGAGAAAATGCTGGTAACCAGCATTTTCTCCTTTTCCCACAATGTTTACTAACTTTTCAGAAACACATACAATCATTTGAATAACATATAAATTGTCGTCTACATTATGTTTGTATTTGGGCCAGTCCAAAATTTTGTTGTGTGGGAAAAACTTCATTTTCTTTATCTGGTAAAAAGAAATTAGTAATTCATAAATATCAGCGGATGTTCCGTGAAGCATAAAATTATCTTGTCTACTTCTTATTAATCAAAATTTACCATATAATCCCCTCTTCTAACATATCCCTGAGGAAGACATCTTTTGATTTGTTTGTTTGTTTGTATGGTGTTTAACGCTGTTTTCAACATTATTTCAATTATATCGCGGCGGCCAGTGCACCTATCCATGCGTTCCTGAAATCTCTTTTTACCAGTACTTCGCACAATTTTCTTTCCAAGCCACTGGCTGCTTTCCCACATAATCATCGTCGAAACAATGGTCAGCGGTGGGAGAGGAATGAATCCTGTTGCAGTGACTATCATCAATCCTCGGAAAGAAATTGGCCGAGCCAGGGGTCGTAGCCAGGGATCGAACCCTAGACCCCGTGTTCTCAAGTCCTGCACGCTAACGACTGAGCTACCGGGGCTCGGCAAGACAGCTTTTGAAAACATTTTGGAAAGAGGAAAAAATCTAACCCTTTTCCATGACGTTTTTAACAATTTCAAGATGAAACTGGTCATTTCAACCAAAATCAGTTTGTTATCATCAAAATGCTTTCAATTTGGATGAGTCTAAAATCGTATCATTCAGTAAAGGGTTAATCTTTAAAGTGTAATAAAGTGATGTTTCCCTCTTGCAGACAACCTCTTGCACTCCTTAGCAGACCCAATCTAAAAAGAGTGTGACAAAACCAGAAATTGCTCAGTATGAGCATTTGCTGTCTGTGTCACAATGCTTAACCCTCTACTGCACAGTGCTGACTTTTAACAACACTGGGAAAGAAGCCTTTTGAAAACATTGTGGGAAAAGGAGAAAATTCTGGTAACCAGCATTTTCTCCTTTTCCCATATTGTTTTCTACACTTTAAAAAAAAAACTGCACCATGTGAGCCACATCGAAATTGTCGTCTGCAAATGCTTTCAATTTGTACAAGGCTAAAATTTTGTTGTCTGGTAGAGGATTAAACATAATCTGTGTCAAAAAATGTTAACTCTTAGAGTGCAAAATAAGCCCGTAAGATATTTTCAGTCTAGAAATAAGACTGTAGAATGGGTAGAAAACATTGTGGTTGTGGGAAAAGGAGAAAATACTGGTCACTAGCATTTTCTCCTTTTTCCAGTGTTTTCAAAAGCCTTTTTCCTAAAAATCATTAAAAGTCCAGACTGTCTGATTAAGGGTAAATTCATTTTTATCAGTCAATATTTTGTGATGCATGAAATAATAAATTAATGATTAATTCTTCCAACTGGTAGCTACAGGTAACCTTTTACCAACGTACTCCTGTTGGCAATTTTCAGTATCAAGCTTTAAAAAACGATTCTAGTAATCTACGGATAGGAAACTACTCCTACAGGAGAGACAATGTGTTAAAAGGACTTTACACTAGATTTTGTTTTGCAAGTTTTTTGGAAAATCTTAATAAAGACTGATAATTTCTATTCTCATGCAAAACACAAGTTTTTTTTGGTATTTTTACTGTACAATTTCCTATTCCACTGTATTCCATTAATAACGATATAGCAGTTATTACATTACAAGCAATTAAAGCCCCAGTAGCAGCCAAAAGTAAACAATGCCAGTGTTAAAATGCAATTGAATTTGAATCATACAATTTAAAAGTATGAAAACTATTGTGAAGATGACTATCAGTTAATGTTAGGTCAGTCCAAGTGTTAGTCACTTGCAGAAAAATAAATTTCAAAAGTTAGTTGCCAAGCTGCTTATCTTTTTACTTTTGACCTGGCTATATAGCCTAGCTAGTAAAGCTGCAAATATTTGTTTTGAAGGTTGTGCTTTCCAGTAAACCCCCCCCCCCCCCAAAAAAAAGCTCAAAATCTGGTTAAAAGCCCCTTGTGTAGTCCGATCTTGACAAACATAGTCCATAACAACAACAACATAATGAAGTAAACTGAAGCTTCATTTAGGTCTAGCTGATTGCTTAGAGAGACAGTTTCATGTTACCTTCTACAGTGCAAGTGACATACTTTGTTCAACCACTATAATATTTGTTTTAGCTTCCTGATTTTGACAAACTCATAGTTTCATCAACAACTGCTTATATACAGTAAACAATAACAGACAATCTTGTGACACAGTACCTTAACAGTAGCTGCCCTAGGTGTTCCATATATAAGTGCCAACTCTCCAAAACTGCCACCCTCTCCTATGGTTGTCACATGATCATTATTCACAAATACCTGCAATACAGAGCAATAAAAAAATAAATGAGTGAAATTTTTTAAACAACTACATTGCTAAGCATAAACGTATGTGCTCTAGCGAGCAGTGCAGGTCAGGACCACAATGCTCAGAATGTACAGCCTGACCTTTAATATATACTGTCTAGAAAGGCCAGATATTAACTGCGAGAAGAAAAACGAAATCACAATATCTGAAAATTCATCATGGGCTTCAAATTTTTTTTTTAACTCTTTACCACACAATCCTGACTTTTAACAAACCTTAGAAAGAAGCCTTTTGAAAACATTGTGGGAAACGGAGGAAATGCTGGTAACCAGCATTTTCTCCTTTCCCCACAATGTTTTCTACCCCTCCCAAAACAAATTTCAATTATACAGTCTCATTTATTATGTTATCTGCAAATGCTTTCAACTTGGACCAGAGTCTAAAATTTTATCATTTGGTAAAGAGTTAATTATTCATTTAGCAGTTTCAGGGTACATCTAATGTCTGTACAGGATAGTTAAAAACCAACAAATTTTTTTGCAACTGTCACAAAGGAGAAACATTTCAGGAAAACCTAAATAAATATTTTGAGTAATACAAACATTTCAGGAAAAGTGAGTGATCTACAGAAAAAAATGTTATCCATGATGGGGTAAAAGTAAACCCTTTTCCAAACTAGGTACTTTAGACTTTGGAATTTATAACATAAGCAGACAACTAATTTGGAATCAGTTAAAATGAGTTTAGTCCTTCCCCACAGAATCTCAAGTTTTAATCACCCTTAGAAAAAACATTTTGAAATTATTGTAAGAAAAGGAGAAAATGCTGGTAAATAGCATTTTCTTTTCTCACAATGTTCTCTACCTGTTCAAAGTCATCTCTAACTATTTTAACCGCATAAAATTTGTTGCCTGCAAAAGCTTTCAATTTGGGAAAGTCTAAACTTTTGTTGTTTGGTGGAGGTATAAGTTCTCTGATAGGGTAGAAAGCATTAAAGGGAAGGGAGAAAATGCTACAATGTTTTAAAAAAAATCTTCCTTAGAGTCATAAATACTCAGAATTATTTGGTAAAGGGTTAAGACAATTGTCAATCAATATTTCCAATGTTTTTCTCCTTAGTTTCTTGATTAGAGCTCTTGTAACCAGTTAGTCTTTCTACCAAGATTAGAAATTGATTGATTGTATGCTGTTTAACCCTTTCCCAAACAATCCCTGGTTTTCATGACCCTGAGAAAGAAGCCTTCTGAAAACATTGTGGGAAAAGGAGAAAATGCTGGTAACCAGCATTTTCTCCTTTTCCCATAATGTTTTATTCCCTTCCCAAAACAAATTTCAATTTTTGAGTCACATTAATTTTGTCATCTGCAAATGCTTCCAATTTGGACTAGTCTACAGTTATGTTGTTTGGTAAAGAGCTAATACATGTACTATTTTCAATATAATTTCAGTGATATCATGGTGGCCAGTGCACATATCCATGCTTTTCTGGAGTTTCTTTAACCAGTACATTATATAAAATTTTTCCCAAGCCACTGGCTGCTTTCCCACATAACCATTGTAGAAACAATGATCAGTGGTAAGAGAGGAATGAATCCTGTCGCAATGATTATCAGTACTTCATCAAGCTTTCTGATCTTAATCTACACTGATATTTTACAGAACATTCTTGCCAAAAGGGCTCTGACTGACTGATTGAATAAATATAGTTTTATGATGCTTTTAAACATAAATTTCAGTCAGGGATGTCACTGTGACAGCCTAGATGTCCATATGTCTCCTGTGTTTCCCCAAAGCTATGCCAAGACTCTGAATTGTCTTGGAAACTCCCATGAAAACCTAGTATCTCACCTAAACCCTTCATTGCTTTCTCCCCTTTCAAAGATTCCCACATCTGATCTACATCAGATTAAAATATTGTTGTCTACAAATGCTTTCAATTTGGACACACTAAACACAGTAAACAGTTAGGCTCAGTGATGTGATCAGATTGATTGATTGCATGTTGTTTAACACCATTTTCAAAATTATTTCAGTTGTATCACGGCGGTTAGTGCACCTATCCATGCTTTCCTGGCGTTTCTGTTACCAGTACTTCACACAATATTCTTTCTAAGCCACTGGTTGCTTTCCCACATAACAATCATCGAAACAATGATCAGCGGTGAGAGAGGAATGAATCCTGTCGCAATGACTATCATCAATCCTCAGAAAAAAATTGGCCGAGCCCGGGATTGAATCAGCGACCTTCTGTTCTCAAGTCCTCTACACTACCGACTGAGCTACTTGGGCTCGGGTATGTGATCAGCACTTGCTGCTTAGTTTCATAAGCCATGCCGTTGGCTGAAACACAACCGTGACAACTACAGAAAGAACTTCTTTACATGCCACAGATAAGATGTCTAGCAACCATAGAATTTTCAATCATGATTCGAAAGCCAATCTGATCCAGCCATTGTCTTGCCGAACAACATTCATTTTCTCAATCAAAACTGCTTACATTTCCATAACAATAACTGATAATGAAAGATGCTAGAAATCAATAAAGTCTAGATGTTTTGAGATACCTTTCCCTGGTTTTTTAATCTTTTACCAAACACTATCCAGTCTTAATGACTGCATGAAAAAGTGGGTTTTCTTTTTTAAACCTTTTGGGAAATGGAGAAAATGCTGGTAACAAGCAAATTCTCTTTCTTCCAAGAATGTTTTCTACTCCATTAGAACCAGAATTAATTCATTAGTCTTCAAAATTAATGGTTTCATTAAGGACAAATCTACAATTTTGTTGTCTGGTAAAGGGTTAATTCTCTAGCTCCTTCAGACTTTATGCCTCATGCAGCAGAACACAGCTGAAAAGACTGGGGGATCAGGAAAAAGCATTACTGTCTGTGTTACTGTACTTTTTGCATTGTACTGCAGACCACATTTGAAACCTAACTTCCTGCTGATAATCCCTATTTTACTAGGATGTTTTCAAAGACATATTCTTCCAATTTTTCTGTTCTGATGGCTGTACTACATTGAAAAAAATTAAAGTCAGGTAATGTTCAATTCTGCTTTAATTCTTTTTTTATCCCCTAATTTACAACACATCAATTATGACTGCCTCATCTGTTCCCCAGCCTTACTTCTTGGAACTGCTGGTTGAAAGTTGAGGGAAAGATTAAGCATATCCACAAACCCCTATTCACGGACATCTTATGGGGTTCAAACCTGGGGGGTGGGGGATGGAAAGAAGGATACTAGTTACATATCAAACACCAGAACCACTAGGTAATTAAGGACCCAGGGTCCCCCAAAACCAATGATATAGACACATAGGTCCTGAGCATTGCCAGTCATTACACTCAAAAATCATCTTCTTGTTTTCCCCAAAACCTATTTTCTCTTTATTCAGTTACAAATTCTGGGGACCATCTCATTGAGGGTATTCTAATGAGCAATGGCAATATTAGGTTTCAGCAATGTCAAACAAGAGGGCCATGATGGCCCTGTATCGCTCCACTGGCTTTTTAACCCTTTACCACACCAATCAAAGTGTTAATGACCCTGAAAGAGAAGGCTTTCAAAAACATCGTGAGAAAAGGACAACATGTTGTCAGCCAGTATTTTCTCCTTTTCCCACGTTTCCTAACCTATCAAAGACAGAAATAGTCATTTAAGCTACATTCAATTTGTCTTTCTGCAATGGCTTTAAACTTGGTACAGTAAAAATAATTTGTCATTTCTTAAGGAGTAATATTAACATATCATGCGCTTAATTGGCATTGACAGAGACATACAGCATAAAATAGATGAATAGATGAATAGCGTTTTAAGGCCCGTCGACAACTTAGGTCATATTGGGCGCACTTACTTAATAAACAATAATGCGAGGTGAAAATAACATACATGTGCAACAACATAAGACAAACATGATAAATGAGGAATGGACAAAACACAAAATGATGCCCCTTTTGTCGCCTTTTACGACATGCATGCTGTCACTTTTGTTCCGCCAGATGAAATGGCAGATGTGACGATCGCGGGACTGCAGTGGTTTATTCTTATACCCCCGATTAAACCACACGGGGTCCCACAGGCCAATTGATTCCCATTCCAAACCCTATTTACATCGAGAAAAAAATACAGGATTTGGAATAAGAACTACCCAGCCTGCTGCAATCCTACGAATTACGAGGAAAGCAGCCGTTTGTCTCTAATTTTAGTCGCCTTCTACGACATGCCATAGAGAAAGGCCGAGGTCCTATTCTATAAATTAAAAAAACCTGGGACCCCACGGGGATACAGCATAAAAAGTCTGTATGGTAATAAACTTACTTTGAAAACATAACCTCCATCCCGTCCGCCAAACAAAAACAGTCATATCTTTTTAAATGCAAAGATAATGTCAGTGAATACAAGCAGATTTATTCACTTGTATGAAAGGTAAAGTTCTGAAAAAATTTGAGTGATAGAAACCTTACTTTAAATTAAACATTCCATTCATGTGAGATTAACCATTAGCATCAAAATAAATCACTCTCCCTTAAAACAGAACATTTCCTCTCCAAAAAACTTGAATACAAAACTCAAATAATGTATAAGTGCATTTTTGATAATCAAGGGAGGTAAATAGTAACAAACTTTATGTTGTATAACAGGAGTTATTTCCCTTGATTATTATTTTAAATTACAGTCACTATATAAACCCATGTTAAACTTGTGATCTCCGGGGCAGAGCCAATTTTGACCCCAGGGCTATAATATGAAGGAATTTGATAGAGGTCCATTAGATAAAGCTACATGCCAAATTTGGTAGCCCTGGGCCTTATGGTTTCAGACAAGAAGATTTTCAAAGATGTTCAATATTTTTCAGTTTTGTTGCCATAGCAACCAGAGTTTTTGAAGGAATCAAATTCTTTTAACAAATTCTAAAGAGGACCATGGAAGGCTCATTTCTGTGAAGTTTCATCAAATTTGGATGGGTAGTTTCAGAGAAGAAGTTTGAAAAAAAAAAAAGTTAACGCATGGACGGACGCACGACGGACACCGGGCCATGACATAAGCCCGCTAAAAAAAAAAATTCTAACCTGCCAACAAAAACCCATGATACTGCCATTATTTGGAACATTAGATTTTACCAAGTACTACAGCGGGGAATAATGAACACATAATAAACCTGACCAATTTTCACAGTTAGTAATTGGTAATCATGTCATATCTGAAGCTTTTACATATAAATAAGCTTTTCCCTTAGAAGGAAAATTAATGTATTGTCAGCAGCTAGCTAGCTCAAATAAATTCCCATGATGGTCACATGGTTGTCAAACCTTTTGTCCCCAATATAGCAGTTTGTCACAACTAATAATACTACTGAAAGTATAATAGCATGAATATACAGGACAAAAAAAGTGAGTGATCAGTATCATCCAACATAATTTCTAGACTATACCAGACAACAACACTTCAGACACCTCCAAATTAGAAGCATTCACAGGATATCCTGAGAAAGGGAGAAAATGCTGGTGTCTAGCATTTCCCCTTTTTCCAAACATATTTTTCCTAACTCTTTACTAGACTATCCTGAGTTTTAAAGACCCTGAGGAAATAGCCTTTTGAAAACCTTGTGGGAAAAGAAGAAAATGCTGGTAACCAGCATTTTCTTCTTTTCCCACAAGGTTTTCTATACTTTCATAAAACAATTAACACCATGTGAGCTAAATTTAAGATGTTGTCTCTAAATGCTTTTAATTTGGACCAGTCTAAAACTTTTGTCATTTGGTAAAGGGTTAAGCCATCTTCCTGAGTGTCATGGAAACATGGGACTGTTTTGTAAAGGGTCAGTTAAACCTAATATATGTACATGTCTTTATGTTGAAATTCAACCTTTTAATCTTGAAAGAAATCGGAAGGCATTCTTAAATGCTGGTAATGTCATAGTATGGAAATTAAATCTTTCAAACTTCAAAGATATTGAGTTTCCTTGCCTTTCTGTGTTAATAGATGCTCAACACAATGTTTTGTGGCTCTGTCAAGACAAAGCTAGAAGTCAAAATGTCAAAATAATATAATAGTGATATGCTCTCATTTACAATGATGCTCCTTTGCCAGATAAACATTTTCAGTGTTTTCTGCTGAATGGTTTTCAAAGTAATTGAATTTTAAGTCTATGATTAAAATTGAGTAAAGTTGTAGAATCAGCAGAAATTGACTATTTTGCTGACACTAGTCAGTGTTGGAATTATCATAATATTATATAAAACTTCAACTTTAGGTATAATGTCACTTAATAGACAAAAATGACTCGGCCATCAAACTGACAATTTTCCGTTTTTGTTCAAAAAAAAGTAGAACAACAATGCCTAATGAGCATACTAGGTATTTGCTACAGAGACCTTGGGAAATGTCCTCTATAATACTGATCCTATAAGCTTAACTTTTTTGCCCAGTATGCAACAAACATTTTATCAGTGACTATTCTCTATATTGGAGCCATCATGGTCAGTGGTTAACCCTTTATTGTACAATCCTGAGTTTTAACGACCTTGAGGAAGAAGGCATTGGAAAACATTTTGGGCAAGGGAGAAAATGCTGGTAACCAGCATTTTCTCCTTTGCCTAAAATGTTTTCTATCATTACAAAGACAGTTTTCACCGTTTGAGCTATGATTAGTTTGTCGTCTGTATATATTTTGGATTTGTACATGTCCAAAATTTTCTTGTTTGGTAAAGAGTTATGGCATTGAAACTGTGATCAAGAAATTCTCAGGCCAATTCTGGCTGGTGGTGCTGGTCATATGTGAAGTGTTCTTTGGCAAGGCATTTCAGATCTTTGGCCTAGCAATAAAATAAATAGTAATAACTGAAATATAGTTAGAAGTAGCAAAAAAGACCATTCATACAAATTCATTATTTTCTCCATACATGTACTTACATCCACTTCTCCTTGATCTATGACATAGAAGTTATCCCCCTCATCACCTGTAATGATAAAAGGAAAAACAGTTTAACTTTTTACCGAACGAGAAAATTTAAAAAAAGTCTAATTGAAAGCATTTGCAGACAACAAAATAAATGCGACTGAAAAATTGGACTTTGTTTTGGAAGGGTAGAAAACATTGTGAGAAAAGGAGAAAATGCTGGCTCTTCCTCAGGATTGTTAAGAGGTCGGTTTGTATGGTACATGCCCTTAAAACTTATCTCATTACCACACAATCCATCTTTCTTTTAACCAAGAGAAGACAGCTTTTGAAACCATTGTTGGAAAAGGAAAAATACTGATTACCAGCATTTTTTTTCCCTCTTCCCTTGATGTTTCCTACCATTTCAAACCCAAATGGCAACATTTAAGCCATTTTCAACAGTTACTCATTGTCTAATATCTTGCAAATCTGACAAGTCTAAAATTTGGCATCTGGTAATCGAGGTTTATGATGAGTTCAAAGGTCTACCTAAAGCCAATGTTGTACCTACTTTCTGTAGATGACATCTACAGATAAAACCATCTAACCTATTTTGCAAATGATTCTGTACTTTTCCTGTCTTCTTTAATTTTAAGTAAGATTAATGACATAAGAAAATATTGAATGAAAAGAAGCAACACTGGTGACCAGCATTTTCCATAATGATTCCCACTCTTTAAGAGCCGCTTTCAAGTTTGTCTTGCTGCAACAAGTTGGGCAAACAATCCCTCACAATAAGTGTATATTGCAATAGATTCCAAACAGCTGTAAAAAATGCAAATGGAGTTGTTCAACAATGACAATCTGAATCAACTGTTGCACAATAAGGCTGAGCATACTTGTGTAAGTGATGTTTTTACATGCAATTGTTTTGTAAGTACTTGCAACTGAGGTCAGCAATAAAACCACTATGACCATTTAAATGGTCATAAAGTCCGACACCAATCTGACACAACACTTTGCAATTTTTCGGGTGTTGAGACCAATTGCATGGTCATGATATTGGACTTTGACTGATCATTCCAGTGATCATGCCTCCCTACTGACTGGACCTTGTCAGATCAACTTTTACTTCCAAAAACCAAATGACATAGTGCATTGGTGATTTTTTGAGCCAGAGGCACACATAAGAGGGAGATCCCTGAAGTAGAGCTGTAAGTTGAGAAATTAGTGGAGCAGGCAGCAGACAAGTCATCTAAGCAGCCGGCAAAGCAACTTATATTAGAACAAAAATATATATATCTCAAGCCTTTCGCCAGCAAAAGCGCTCTTGAACAATATTTGTCATTGTTCTCCCTTCAAGGCTGAGTACTGTTTATGTATAATCTCCCACATACACTCAAAGAAATAGTCACACTCACTGTTACAGTCTTATAATGGAAGTACAATGTTGCATGGTATGATGAGACCAATTATCAAACAACAGTCTCATACTCATATTACAAACACATGAACCCCGCTGCTCGAGATCCCTGATACACATTTGAGTGTTGCATGGCATATTAAGTGATCAAATACAATATTGCCATGTTGTGTAAAAACTACACAACTAGGGCTCATTCCACCCAATGCAACTTTTTGGACCGCATGCTTTCACATCAGAATTTGGAATGTGTTTAAAAGTCTAATACAATAAGTTGAGACTGTGGGACTGCAATGACTGCAACAACTTGCAAGAAACCATTCAAGTAGTCATGCAACACTGCTAAAAAAAATTACTGGTGGTTGTAAACCAGTTGCACAGCAACTCTGAAAGGGGCGTAAGCAAACTGTGTTCTGTGTAGCCCTTGAAGAGCCAACATTAAGCTGATGTGATCTCTTCTTATGTGCTCAGGTAAAATGCTAAAACCAATTTTTTCTCAAGATTTCTCACAAATCAGTGTTTTTATAACTTGTGTACTTCACCAATTTTTTCCTGCTTTTGAAACCATAGAAGCTAAAAAAAAAATTGTACTGTTTTATTTCCTTTCATGTTTTCTACTAGCTTCTTTTTAACAAGATAAGTATTCTTTTTTTCTTTCCACTGTTCAAATACTTTCCAAAGCATGACATTCATTAGTTGTACATACTTTTCAATACTGTTTTACATGGGGTACAGGATAAAGATGCATGTTATATAGATGAGAAAAACATATGGAGAAGATCTCATTTGTCATCCTGACGGCCCAGAGGGCAAGGTGAGGGAAGTTTTGGCAACTAATTTCCAGATCTATTAGCAAACTTTAACCTGATGCTAAATTGCTATGCTAATTTTTCTCCTGTATATCTTCTCTCTGTGTGTGCAGACTTCCAATACCACTGAAGATAAAACCTCTGCTTTGGCTCTTTAACAAAAGTTTACACTCATCCAAATCGAAAGCACTAGCACAGCTTCCAGACAACAAATTAAACATGATCCAAATAATGGGATTTGCCTTACAATAAATCATATTTTCTACAATTTAAAACACTTATCACATAATTTGAGCCAACTTATAATTTCTTGTCTGCAGGTCTTTCAGTATTGACAATTATAAAATTTTTGTTATCTGGTATGGGGTTAATCCTTTACCACACAATCCCAACTTTTAACAACCCTAGGACGAAAATTGGAAAACATTATGGGAAAAAGAGAAAATGCTGGTAAGCTGCACTTTCTCCTTTTCCCAAAAAAACCTTTTTATCCGATCGAAAGCAAATATGACCATTTGAGAGATATTTGATTTGTACCCTACAAATGCTTTCAGTTTGGATGAGTCTAAAATTTTGTTGTTTGGTAAAGAGTTAAAGTCTGACCCTGTATATTAAAGGCCCATCAGCAACCAAAAGTAAACAAAACTGGTGTAAAAATGCATCTTAATTTAAATCATACCATTTTAAAGTATGAAAACTATCGTGAAGGTGACATTCTGTTGTTGTACAGTTGGTCCAAGTGTTTAAGTCACTGCTAGAAAAATTGATTTAAAAAGTAAGTAAAAAGTTGCCAGGTTGCGCCATCTTTTGTTTTCATTTTACCTGGTTTTAAAATTCATTTTTTTGCTAACAGCTAACACTTGGACCAACCATACAATAACAGATTGTCATCTTCACAATAATTTTCATACTTTTAAAACTTATGATTTAAAACCCAATGGATTTAACACCTGCATTGTTTACATTTGGCTATTACTGGGCCTTTAACTATCAGACTGCACGTTCTATCCCATTAATGGTGCTTCAAATTTTGTGTCTCCCTGCTTGACTTCAAACTAAAAATTTCCCAAACCATAGAACAAGGATTCAAAACATGTAAAAAGTGTCAAAATACACAGAACAACTTGTCTGTTTCAAGTTCTACAATTATCCATTATGGCAGAAAGCAGGACAAATACAGCTGTTGTGAAATGTAATCAACATTATGTTTTTCGTCTCATTTAAACCCCTTCCAAAACATCCCTATGTTTATCCACCTTGAAAAAAATGGGGGAAAAGCATATAATGCTGGTAACCAGCACTTTCTTCTTTTTCCATAATGTTTTCTATGACATATTCTATCATTTTCACAAATACTTTCATTACCTATTTCCAAAAGGAAAAAAATTAGGACTTTTCAAAACTGACAGTATTTGCAGAACACATATCATATGTTACTCAAAACATGAAATCTGTCTTTTAAAGGGTAGAAAACACTGTGCAGCTTCAGGGTGAATTTTGGATGGTAATGGTCCCAAACATGGTTACCGTCATTTTCTTCTTTTCCCATATTGATTTGAAAACCCTTCTTTTTCAGGGTTGTTAAAAGTCTAGATTAAGCCTAAAGTGTAAAAGGGGAGATTTAAAATTTTGTTGTGCGGCAGAGTTAACCCTCAGAATGCTAGGGAAAAAAAACCAGCATGAAACAGACATTTTCCCTGCGAATGAGAGACAGAGGTTTTGGCATGTTACGGCTGTTGTCGACATGTTTGATCTTGATATTAAGTACTGTACACAAAAGCAACATACAGTTGTTCTTAGTATCCTTAAAGTCCAGGTCCCTGTGTCAATTTGGTATTCATAAAGCCAACAAATCATGAAATGGTGATGAACTGTGGCAAAGACGTGACAACAGATCAATCCCAATTGACCATTGGTGATTGCCATAATTCCAGGTAAGTTGTAGCTGGGCCACCACAATTTCAAGCTGTTTAAAGTTGTTGTGGTGCAGCTATAATTATTTCAATTTGTTTGACCAGTGTAGCAAAATCAAAAGCCAATCTTGCTTATACCTGCAACCATTGTGTAGTCATTAGTGACCATTCATGGCTGACTGCTGATAATCTTCATAGTCTAATAAAGGCCAATTTACACTGTATGTTTTTTCTGGATTGATAAGGCAGGTCTTATTTCAAGTACTTTTATTTTTCACATTTACAGGATATGTTCACTTGATCTGCTTCGTATTATCTACTTTTATCTCTTCATTGGAGAATAAAAACCACATGTACTTTGATGTCTAACCTTTCAAAAGATGACAATTCTTTACACATGCCCAACTTCAAAGCATTATTGCCGACAGAATAATAAATGCGGCTATAATTCTTTGAAAATATAAAAATCATAATGGGGAAATGAGATTATGCTTGTAACCAGCATTTTCTTCTCTTCCTACAATTTTTTTCAGAGGCCTGTTTTTTTTCAGGATTGAACAAAACTCAATATTGTTTAATGAAGGGTAACTATTTTCCAGATGACAAACAGACCCCTGCAGGTATATATCAAGATAAAGGGCTAGAGTACTGAGCACTGATTGGTCCATTCTGTCTGAAAAACAGAGAAAATAGAACATGTTCTATTTGCTCTGTTTTACAATTTTGCTAGCAATTTCCCCATTAAAACCTGGTTAATACAATGTGATCGAGCACTTAATTATGTTGCAGTATTTATGAAAAAGCAGGTCATGTTAACTGGCCTTAAAGATGATTCAGGGTAATTTCCTTAAATGTACTGAAACATGATAATTTATTGTAACATCATGACAAGTTGTTATTTATGGCAGTGAAATCATGATATCTTTGTAGTCCATCGTCAATTTTTATGCAAACATATTGTTCTCCTGAGGACAGGAGCCTTGCAAGACCCTACTGAATTGTTCATCTTCTTGCCATGAGTGGCAATTGCAGCCCTTTTGTGGCTTGACCATGGCTATCCTTGTAGCATTCTTCATATACAGGACACTTGAACCTTGGTTTATCATGTAGAACTCCTCTAGGGCTAATAGGGCTCCGTCATGGACCACATCTTGACAGTGAGACCCAGGCTTAAAACTCCAACTTGGACAAAAACAAAATTCATTACCTTCTTTTATGAGCTCCATCCTAGTACTAATGCAACACAATATATCATGAAAAAAAGAGCTGTCCTATCAAATACTGTCAATCAATCAATTAATCAATCAATCAATCAACCAAACAAAACAAATCAAATTAATCAATCAACCAACCAAACAACCAATCAATCAACCAACTGATCGAAAACAAAAACAAGAGGGCCATGATGGCCCTGTATCGCTCCACTGGCTAATACGTAAAATCACTACATGCCAAACATTACAATACTTGGCCAATTGGTTTTGAACATAAGACCCCTGAAACAGGACTAAAATTGGTAGCCCTAGTTCATATGGTTAGTAACAAGAAGATTTCTAAAGATTTCACTATATAAGCCCATGTAAAACTTCTGACCCCTCGGGGTGAATCAAATTCCCCCCTAGGGCTATAATTTACGCACTCTTGGTGAAGGGCCTTTACATATAGCTACATGCGAAATTTGGTAGCCCTACGCTTTATGAATAAGTACAGGGAGATTTCTTAAGTTTTCTCTACATAAGCCCATGTAAAACTTGTGACCCCCGGGGCAGGGCCAATTTTGACCCCAGGGCTATAATTTAAGCACTCTTGGTAGAGACCCAATAGATAAAGCCACATGCAAAATTTGGTAGCCCTAGGCCTTACGGCTAGGTACAGGGAGATTTCTAAAGTTTTCCCTAAATAAGCCCATGTAAAACTTGTGACCCCCGGGGTGGGATCAAATTTGACCCAAGGGCTATAATTTGGGCACTCTTGGTAGAGGCCCACTAGATAAAGCCACATGCAAAATTTGGTAGCCCTAGGCCCCATGGCTAGGTCAAAGAAGAATTTTAAAGTTCTCCCTATATAAGCCCATGTAAAACTTGTTATATAAGCCCATGTAAAACTTGTTACCCCCGGGCAGGGCCTAATTTGACCCCAGGGCTATAATTTGAACAATCTTGGCAGAGGTCCACTAGATAAAGCTACATGCCAAATTTGGTAGCTCTAGGCCCTATGGCTAGGTAGAAGAGGAATTTTAAAGTTCTCCCTAAATAAGCCCATGTAAAACTTGTGACCCCCGGGGCGGGGCCAATTTTGACCCCAGGGCTATAAATTGAAGAAACTTGGTAGAGGTCCACTAGATAAAGCTACATGCCAAATTTGGTAGCCCTTGGCCTTACGGTTTCAGACAAGAAGATTTTCAAAGATTTTCAAAATTTTTCAGTTTTGTTGCCATGGCAACCAGAGTTTTTGAAGGAATTAAATTCTTTCAAGAAATTCTGAAGAGGACCATGGCAGGATCATTTCTGTGAAGTTTCATCAAAATTGGATGGGTAGTTTCAGAGAAGAAGACGTTTTAAAAAAAAGTTAACGCACGGACGGACGGACGCACGGACGGACGGACGGACGGACGGACGCACGACGGACAACAGGCCATGACATAAGCCCGCTGGCCTTCGGCCAGTGGAGCTAAAAATTGTACTAGTTTTCAAACATCTGAAATTTCTCCAAATATTGAGAAAATAAAACAGCAAGTGCCAATATTGAATTTCTCCATTTAGAGGAAAGCCGACATGAATACATCAAGAGCCCGACACAATCAATAACAATCTGAACCTAAGACAATAAATAGGAGAGCATTCTAGACATAACAATAATGTTCAAGCCCCAAGATTTTTCCCAGACATTTCTATAAAATATGTGACAAAAAAGGTGTGATTGCCCCTGGGACAGATAAGTTTGTCTGGGTCAAGATTAATTCCGAAAATGTTAAATAAGTTACCCCTTTACCAGACCACAAAAAGTCAGACTTGTCCTATTCCAAGGCAGTTATTGCAGACCAAAAATTAGATGTAGCTATAATGATAGGATGTGTGCCCTTAACTCTTTACCAAACGACAAAGTTTTAGACAAGTCCAAATTGAAAGCATTTCCATAGGACAAAATAAATGTGACTGAAAAATTGAAATTTGCTTTTGAAAGGGTAGAAAACATGGTGCGAAAAGGATAAAATGCTGGTTACCAGCATTTTCTCCTTTTCCTACCATGTTTTCAAAAGGCTTCTCTCTCGGGGTCGTTAAAAGTCAGGATCATGTGGTAAAGGGTCAATCTACAAAGTCAGCACTTTAACCCTTTACCAAATAATCAAAACTTTTAACAAACCATTGAAAAAAGGCTTCTGAAAACATTGTACGAAAAGGAGAAGATGCTGGTAACCAGCATCTTCTCCTTTTCCTGCACTGTTTTCTCCATTTTCAAAAGCAGATTCCATCGTTTAAGCAGCATGTAACCTCATGTCTGCAAATATTTTGGATTTGGAAAAATCTAAAATTTTGTTGTCAGGTAAAGATTTAACCCTTAACCAACAAATCCTAACTTTTAACAGAAAAAGGCTTTTGAAAACATTGTGGGAAAAATATAATTCCTCATTTTCCCACAATGTTTACTACCCTCCCCAAAACAAATTTCGGTTGTTTGAGTAACATTTATTTTTTGTTGTGCAAATGCTTTCAATTTTTTTTTCCTTTGGTAAAGAGTTAAGGATTAAGCCATTACCACACAATCCCGAAGAAAGCTTTTGAAAACATTGTGAGTAAAAGAGAAAATGCTGGTTACAAGCATTTTTCCTTTTCCCACAATGTTTTCTACCCTTCCAAAATCAAATTTTAATTTTTAAGCAGTGTTATTTTGTCGTCTGCAAATGCTGTAAATTTTGACCAGTCTAAAATTTTGTTGTATGGTAAAGAGTTAAGCATTTCATTGTCAGTCTTAAACCAAAAGCTACCAGTAAGTTCAAGACTGTTTTGACCCCAAATTTTCATTCACCATCAGGCAATGAGGATACTGTTCTATGTACTCTAATCTAATACACAAAAGCAATGAGATAAAATTCGAACCTTTGCAGGCAAACAAAGATATCCCCCATGTCACGGGATAGCCATAAAAATTCAAAGGGCCATATTATGTCCTATAACTAGAATATTTGCAGGTAAACAAACATGGCTGCCTCAATGTCATGGGAATGCGACAAAACTTCAACTTCAACGGGCCATAACTTCTATAATAATCTATCAATCATAATCAAAACTGCTGGTGCAACAGGTCCAAAGGCACATCATGAATTCCATTAGAATTTCAGCCAAATTGGAAAAAAATGTTGGAGGAGAAGAGGGACACAAAATAGTGTCAACAGACAGACAGACAAATAGACAGACAACCAGATTCTATTATAAACATACATGCCCTACCTTTGTTTACGAGGGTTATAATTATGGTTTGGGCTATGTTCAAGAACATTATGATATCTTGCTATATTCAAACATGGAAAAGCTTTTAGGCTTTCAATGAATTGTTCTCCACAACACATATAATGTTCTCAAAATGTTTTATCAATAATCTACTATAAATAATAAGGCTTGGTTCTGCAGTATGTTACTGTTGATTGTTCAACTAATGACACCACATTTGTGGCTGCTGCTGATAATTGCAGACAAAATGGTGATTTCTTGACTTGATTGGTAACAGAAAACATGGTTGGAAGAGAGTGCACATGGGAGAAAACAAATCAATATTTCTAATGATATATAGAACTACACTTAACTTTACCAGATGACAAAATCTTTACTTTGCCCAAATTTAAAGCATTTGCTGACAAAAATATGGTAGGCAAAACATTTCTTTTTGGTCTTTCAAAGAGTAGAAAACACACTGGAAAAAGGAGAAAATGCAGGTTACCAGTATTTTCTCCTTTTCTATCAATGTTTTCAAAAGCAAAACTCAGGGTCTTTAAAATTCTGGATTATTTGCCACACAATACTGAAATATATAGGAGCCATGCTCTGGCAAAAGGGGCTTTAATGCATCTCTATAATGCATTGTATCAAGCATTTCATCTGATATATGGAGAATAGATGGTTGCTGTCTTGGATAGGTTAAGTTTATCAGGCAAGGCGGAGGAATTCATCTGGTGAGCCGAAGGCGACCCGGATAAAATTCGGAGCCGAGCCCGATAAACTTAACCCATCCAAGACACCAACCATCTATTCTATTTATCCTGTCACTCACTGCAACAGAACAAAACAAACAAACGGAAAAAAAACATTGATAAAGACCGTACCTTCATTAAATTTCCGGAGCCAAGCCTGATCGACTTTCCTAATCCAAGACACCAACAGTCTATTTTATTTATCCTTTTTCTCAATTATAATCCAAAAATCCGACTAAATTGAACATTTCGCTCGAAATAAGACACATATTGACATCTTTCTCACTAGATCTATGAGAAACTTTAAAAAATGAAGAACCATGTTTACAAAACCCTCTGGATATGCAGCTGTAATAATGACGTCATGAATGATATTGGCTACGTCATAATTATCAAACATGACATATATCCGCAGAAAATTATAGTGGCGAAGAAGACAATGTGTTTTAACATAACAGACTATTAATTAAACGAGCAAAAGTATTCGCTAGCGATTGATTCATTCATTACGGCAGTACGACGCTTGGTTGAAAATAGTCCCAGTTAGCAGGTGCGCACTTAGCGGTCACATGACCAACTGACGGATAACAAAAAAAATATATGGCACCCTGTTACCGGGTCGAAATTGTAGAAGGTGACAGGATAAATAGTAAATCTTTCTTTTTGTTCTTGCAAAAGGGGCTTTAATGCATCTCCATATTGCATTGTATCAAGCATTTCATCTGATATTTAGCAAATCTTCCCTTTTTTCATTCTACAGAGCACAAAATGTACTTCATGCACAGTTAGTATGATACACTGGGAAGTCCATATTGATGTCAGCCCTTCAAATGTTAAGTAAACAGAAGTGGCATTTTAATTGTGGTATAGATCAAACGATTGAGCCATGCTTTGGCAAACAGGGTTGATGCATTACACCAAGTAAGTCATCACATGATTATGGATCAATAAGATCCATTTTGTCAAACAACTGACTTAATCATGAGGTAGACTGATCCTTTGACATGCTGAAAATTTACAAATGGGAAAAAGTTTTGACCCAGGTCAGCCTGTGTGGAGTGCACAGTGCTGACCTGGGTGTATACTTTTTGCAGGTGCATTAACCCCTTACCAAACAATCCCTGGTTTTTACGACCCCAAGATAGAAGCCTTTAGAAAACATTGTGGGAAATGGAGAAAATGCTGGTAACCAACATTTTCTCCTTTTCCCACAATGTTTTCTACCCTGCTGGAAACAAATTCCAATTTTTGACTAACGTTTATTTTGTCGTCTGCAAGTGCTTTCAATTTGGACCACTCTAAAGTTTTGGCGTTTGCTAAAGAGTTAAACTCTGTTATCAAAGAACATGGCTCGACTGCATATCCCAAGAATGCCCTTTCCCCTGAATACCCAATAATGCATTTAGTGTATATCATAGATCATATGGCACAGAATGTGCTGTCTGATCTTTATCTGTACTAGCCACAAAAGCAAATATAGCTGAGGACGGTATTCTATGGATTATGTTTTTACCTAGTGAAAAATTTTGGTCTTGTCCCAATTCAAAGCCCTAGCACAGAACAAACTAAATGTTATCCAAAATATGAAATTTCTATTTCACAGGGTCGAAAACATTGTGGGAGAGCAGACAATGCTGGCTTCCACCATTTTCTCCTTTTCCCCCCCAATGCATTCAAAAGCCTTCTTCTTCAGGACTGTTAAAAGTCGGTATTTTGTGGTAAATTTGGTTAAAATCATTAAGTTGCCTTGTATAACATATTGAGCTTACCTTGTAATATGATAACTTCTCCTGCATGTCTGTGGACTGGAAACATGGCATCGAAAATGTCACTGCGAATAAACATAAATATTTGATGATTGATATGAAATTTTAAATAATAACCCAGTGGAAAGCCTAACATTACTTTATCCTTTTACTAAACAAACCATGGTATTAACCTTTCACCAAACGACAAAAGTCTGCACACAAACAAATTGAAAGTATTTGCAGACGTCAAAATAAATGTAGCTCAAATGATGATTTTTGTCTTTGATAGGGTAGAAAACATTGTAGGAAAAGGAGAAAATGCTGGTCACCAGCATTTTTTCCTTTCCCCAAAATGTTTTCAAAACGCCTCTTTCTCAAGTCCTTAAAGCTCAGGATTGTATGGTAAAGGGTTAAAGAAAGAAGGATTTAAAAACATTATGAAAAAAGGAGAAATTTAAATGCTGGTAACCAGCATTTTCTCCTTTTCCCGAAATGTTTTTCTTTCCTTTCAAGACAAGTTCTATCATTCAAGCCTCATTTCAATAATAATGATTGTTATCTAAAAATTTCGTGGAAGCCAAATTATTTTGTGTGGTCAAAAGCGTCAACCCTTAACGCATCTTCCACAAAATTAAATGTAGATGCCTTTGTGATTAGTGTAGATCAAGACCAGACTGCATAAAACAGGCAGTCTGATCTTTGATCTACACTGTCAGCTTTGCTGAGACATTCTGCACATGAGCAATCTTGAAATCGTTATAATTCGAGTCTTATTCTGTGCTGTCTGGTTCTAATCTACACTGCAAAAGAAAGCAAAGTTCTGCCAAAAGCCCAAAGAGTTAACCCTCTGCCACATAATCCCAAGTTTTAATGACCCTAAGGAAGAAGGGTTTTGAAAACATTGTGGGAAAAAGGAGAAAATGCTGGTAACCAGCATTTTCTCATTTTCCCACAATGCTTTCTACCCTTTCTCAGAGAATTTTTTCCCTTTTAAGCTACATTTCATTTATTGCCTGCAAACGCTTTCAATTCGGGCAAGTCCAAAATTAAATTGATTTTGGAAAGGGTTAAAAAGAACCAAATAGCCATGAAATTAGACCAACTCACAGAGGGATTTGTTTCTGTGAAAAGGACTGTCCTACTCTAGAAGAAGTAAATAGGTTACTCATTCCAGATGAATGATTCTCAATGCTATGATTCCAGATAATCTACCCACAAGTCAATAACAAAATTCTCTCAATCTTTTCTTATTTTATAAATACTAGCTGCTTTGTAATTGATAGCATCTGCAGACAATAATTTGGAAATCCATACAAATAAGCTGAAGTTCTCTTAAAGCATAAAAGATATTGTGGGAAAGGAGATATTTCTTGTTACAAGCCATTTCTCCTTTTCCCAAAATGTCTTCAAAAGACTCTCTGACTGGATGCATTTAAACACAGGATTGTTTGTTAACTCCAGCAAATCTGAAAACATTTGCAGACTAAATATTATATTAGCTCAAAATATGATTTGTCTAAAAAGGGGAATTTAAACAGATTTTGATCCAAAAGTTTTTGTGTATGAAGTTTGGCTAAAATTAGATTGGAATTTTTTGGGGATATATTTGGAGAAATACACAATAAGCAGCAGACATATGATTGACATCATTATCATGACAAAAGCACAATATAGCACAAAACACGAAGGCTTCTGGTATTGTTACATTTTTACCAATTATGCATAAACTTTTGCTAAGTTTGGCTTCCAAGACATGTCATTATAAACAATCCAAAATGAGAAATATTGGTTTTTCTCCTGGAGGCACTGGGTTGTCTAGATAAACGTTTTGACTAGCAGTCAGTGCCAGACAATTCCTTTAACTGCTTCTGAGGAAAACTGACAGGACATCATATCCATCAATCATTCTAAATATCATTCTTTGTCTTAATTCTAAGACTAGCAGTCTTATTGGCTGAGACACAACATTTTGTGTAATCTTGTGTCTTACCTAATGTGTGTTACAGTGACAACTTCCATTTTCAAGCGTTTGAAAGTGCTTCACTCAAGGAAACTGCCATGTGATCCGGGCCATAAGCAGGGATCAAACAAGGATTTCCTGATTAAAAATCGAATGCCTTAGTAATACTGAGTATTGCAGGATCACCCTTTTCAATTCAGTAATCTTATAGCCAACAGAGGAATATGAAAATGCCAAGCTAGAGATGTAAATGAAGACAATCAATTGAGGCATCTAACACTCTAAAAGACACTCTTTGGTCTCAGCTTTTAATAATTTTTTAATTATCTCTCAGTAACATTTTAACTTATTTGCATATTATAAGCTAGGCATAAAGGTATGTAATGGTGTGCACCACATCCGTTAGTGTGTGTAAACAATTTTGTAAACCGATGCGATAACAAACTATGGATGATTGATATGCACAATCAAATGAAATCCGTAAATGTGTGACAATTAAGATACAAAATCTAGTAAAAAATAGAGTATGACAACTCGCAGTTTATATTATCCAAACCCCTTAACTCCTGACCAGATAACAAAATTTTACACTTGTTCAAATTGAAAGCATTTGCAGATGACATACTCAATGCAACTAAAATAAAGGGATTTTTATCTGAAAGGACAGAAAACATTGTGGGAAAAGGAAAAAATGCCGATTACCAGCATCAATTTTTCTCCTTTTCCCACAATGGTTTCCATAGTCCTCTTTCCCAGGGTTGTTTAAACTTGGAATTGTGTGGTAACAAGTTAAATGTATTTATAACACTTCCCCCTTTAAATGTTTGACAACCAAAGATACATTAACTCTTTACCATACAAGAAAAATTTTGACCTGTCTAACTTGAAAGCATATCTAGGGGACAATTTTAACATGGCTTAAATGATAAAGCTCTCTTTGATAGGGTGGAAAACATTGTTGGAAAAGGAGAAAATGCTGGTAACCAGCATTTTCTCCTTTTCCAACGATGTTTTCAAAAGGCTAATGCCTAGGGGTCATTAAAACTCAGGATTGTGTGGTAAAGAGTTATGCAGAAGGACAGTATACTTATTACCAATCTGTACTTTGCAAAAAGGTTTCAGTGAGTACATTATGCGACATGTACATGACTGAAAACCAACTGAAAACCCATATCTAAATAGCATCAGAATTCTGACTGCCAGTTTTAATCAATCTTTTTTGCATTAAAGCCAGGAACATTACCACTGAAATCCTATCGATTTGAGCCTGAAATAATTATCTAACATGAAATTTGCATTTTAGCATAATCTGTGGAATATTTAGACAACTATTGGCATGTCCACCCATGGAGATGACTATTTTAACTGTTTCCATATCATAGATGTCACCAGAAGCTTTTGTGGACAGTGTAGATCAAGATCAGACTATACAGAATGTGCAGCCTGATCTCTGATATACACTGAACACTACTTTATTCTTGATTATGACCAAAGTGGTTCTTCATTTTGCTGCAAAAGTGTATTAGGAAAAATGTAACTTATTTATTTAGAAGTGAAAGAGTTAAGTCTTTTTTGGTCTTGCATCTAAGCAATGACCAAACAATCACATATTTTTACACTGAAGAAGAATGCTTTTAAAAACATTGTGGAGAAAGGAGAAACTGCTGGTAACCACAATGTTTTCTACCCTTTCAAAGACAAATGCCACCATCAGAAGCTGGATTTATCTTGTTGCCTGCAAATGCTTTCAATAATTATGGACTAGTCTAAAAAATGTTTTACTGCTCAAGCATGAGAAAACATTATGTATAGTCTTGAGACAGCTAGGAAATGACATATTTTCTGTCAGTGGGACAAAATGCTGATGTAGTAATTTGCAGAAGGCTTTTGAAAACATAGTGGAAAAAGGGAAAATACTGGTAAGCTGGTAACCAGCATTTTCTCCTTTTTCCACAATGTTTTCTAACCATTTCGAAGACAAATCCTTTCATTTTATTTTGATATGTGCCATCTGCAAATACTTTCACTACAGACAAGCTTGGTCTAATTTCTTTTTTACAGGTAAAGATTAAAAGAACACTACTACAGACGAGTCTTAGACAGAAAGTAAATGACATTTTCTATTGGAAGGACAAAATTCTCTTGAAGCAATTTCAAGTCTATTTTTGCCAGATGATCACTCAAAATACATGTGCCTGGCACTGCACATCAAAGGTACATAGTGTAACCCTATGAATATTATGAGGTTGAAATAAATTGCACCATAGCAGCTGTCTGAAACATTATAATTTAGAATTGCTCTGGCAATACAATAAGTGGGGTTTATTGCATCTCCATGATGCACCATACCAAGCAAGTCATAACATAATTCTGGAACCATAAAACCCAATTTGCTTTATGACTAACAAAATCATAAAGTAGAACAGTCCTTTGATATGCAGAAAATTCACAAGTAGCAAAAAGTTTGGACCCATTTGTGCAGGCTGACATGGGTTTTATACTTTTGCAGAGGCATTAAAATCCCTTTTCACAGAGTCTTGCTCATTCATTCCAAACCCTTTAACATACAATCCCATGTTGTAACAATTTCGAGGAAGGTTTTTTAAAACATGGTGTGAAAAGGATAAAACACTGGTGACTAGCATTTTCTCCTTTTTCTGCAATATTTCTATCCTTCCAAAGACAAATGCCACATCAAAGCTTGATTTACAATTTGTTGCCTGTAAATGCTTTCACTCTGGACAAGTATAAAATTGTGTTGTCTAGTCAAGAGTTAACTCTTTACCACACAACAAAAGTTTGGACTGAACCAAATTAAAAGTATTTGCAGACGAAAAAAGAAAAGTGACTCAAAAATTGAAAATTGTTTTGGGAAGGGTAGAAAACTTTGTGGGAAAAGGAGAAAATGCTGGTTACCAGCATTTTCTCCTTTTCCCACAAAGTTTTCAAAAGCTTTCTTTCTCAAGGTCGTTAAAAGTCGGGATTGTGTGGTAAAGAGTTAACTCTTTACCACACAACAAAAGTTTGGACTGAACCAAATTAAAAGTATTTCCAGACTACAAATTCAGTGCTGCTTGAATGATGGTTTCTGTCTGATAGGGTAGAAAACATTGTGGGAAAAGGAGAAAATGCTGGTTACCAGCATTTTCTCCTTTTCCCACATTGTTTTCAAAAGCCTTCTCTTTCAGGGTCGTTTAAAACTTGGGATTGTCTGGTCAAGAGTTAATGTTACATAATTGTATTGGTTGTATGGTGTTTAATGCTGTTTTCAATATTATTTCAGTTATATCGCGGCGGCCAGTGCACCTATCCATGCTTTCCTGGAGTCTTTTACCAGTACTCCGCACAATCTTCTTTCCAAGCCACTGGCTGCTTTCCCACATAATCATCGTCGAAACAATGGTCAGCGGTGGGAGAGGAATGAATCCTGTCGCAGTGACTATCATCAATCCTCGGAAAGAAATTGGCCGAGCCAGGGGTCGGAGCCAGGGATCGAACCCTGGACCCCTTGTTACATAATTGTAATAAAAAGATGCCAGTCTTACCTTCTTTCAGTGTCATCTAAATGGGAAAACAGGACATTTTTAGAGATAGCTTTGGAGAGGGCAGCCATAGTTTTGTAGTCCTTTGGGACAACCTGAAGAGAAAAGATACAAGAGTTAACCCTTTACTTCACAATACTGAGTTTAAACAACCCTGAGGAAGAAGCCTTTGGAAAACATTGTGGGAAAAAGAGAAATTGCTGGTAACCAGCATTTTCTCCTTTTCCAACGATATTTTCTTCTTTATCAAAGACAGAAATCATCATTTGAGCCACATTTAATTGGTATGTATGCAACTGCTTTCAATTTGGTCTAGTCCAAAGTGTTCTTTTTTGGTAAAGAGTTAAATGCATTGACACAGACTTAGTATCTATGGGACTCTCCAGCAGATAAACTATTACAGCACAAACTAGAAAACTAAAACTATAGTAGGGCAAAAAGTAATATCCAATTGGTTAAAATGTCTTGTCACTGCATCTGGACAAGAGCACTGCATACCAATGTCAACAACCAGCTGTGGGTGCTTTTTCTGTGAAAATACCAGGTTGAAAAAGGGACATAACTGTGTCAAAATGTACTGACAGTTACCTGCCTTTCTGGTATGGGGTTTCACTTTTGATAGTAAACAACTTACCTAAGTTTTAAGTAAATATCTCCAGTAATAACAAAGACATAATAAATATCAAAGTTTTGGGATGATGACGCAGAAGACAAACAGGCTTTGACAATATCTTGAAAAAAGCCAGGCTGAAAATTAAAAGGACCATGGCCCTTGTAATAGTCAATAAATCATAAAGAAAACTGCAGGTGCACAAATTCCAGTGGTTGGAAGGTTTTCTCCAAATTTAGCCAAATGAATGTTAATTGTAGGAGTAGAGCAGGACACAAAATTCCTTCATTGGACAAACGGACAACCAATCGGCTGTACTCAACCCCTGTGACTTTGTTGTTGGGGCAGAAGAGTAAGACCATGCCGTAAGAAAAGTTTTGAAAATATTGTTTGACAATATGACTGTGATGCTTATATTCCATAATATTGGGTCTACATCTAATAATAATACCTCACCTTTTTAACATATTGAGCAGCATCTTCTTCTTTGTAGACTTCAGCACTAACAGCACCTCTGCGACTGCGTTTAGCTATGGGGTGGGGTGGAGTTATAGAGATCTCGTCTTCTCGTTCATCACTCGGAGGGGTGGCTGACTTGGCTTTTGCTTTCTGTTCCTGAAATGGATGAATAAACATCCTGATTAATCCTTTACAAAATAATCTCCTGTTTTAGGATCCTGGGGATATAAAAGCATTCCACAGCTTTCTACTCTTTAACCCTTTACCAAACGACAAAATTTTGGGCTAGTCTAAATTGAAAGTATTTACAGGCAACAAATTACATGTAGCTCTATAGGAAGAATGTTGTCTGAGAAAGGGTAGAAAATACTGTGAGAGAGATAAAATGCTGGTTACCAGCGTTTTCTTCTTTTGCCACAATGTTTTCAAAAGCCTTCTTCCCAAGATCATTAAAACTAGGATTGTGTGGCAAAAGGTTAAAGACAAAATTATGCCATCATGTGAGCCAACTTTGATTATTTGTCCACAAATGCTTTAAAATAGAGCAAATCTGAAATTCACATGTCTGGTTAAGAGTTACCAGTAAGTAAAGCTCCAATACTTGTTGCTTTTTTTGCTTTTGTTGCCAATGTAGATTGCAAAGAATGTGCAGTCTAATCTTTGTGGCACACGGTCAACTATTCTTTGCTATAATTTGGCAGATAAAAACCTTTAAAAATGCAATACTAAATTGCTCTGTTTTGAAATGGCTGGCTGGCTGGCTGATCAATTTTTTTTTTGATCCATCAATCACTTGGATGGTCAGTCAGTCAGTCAATAGATTGATTGATTGTATGATTGATTGATTGATTGGTGTTTGACACACTTTTCAACACTTCAATTAGTTAAATCACGGTGGCTAGTGCACTAATCCATGCCTTTCTGGAGATTCTTTGACCAGTGCTTTGCACAATATTCTTTCCAAGCCACTGGCTACTTTCCCAAAAAACCATTATTGAAACAATGATCAGCATTGTGAGAGGAATGAATCCTGTTGCAATGACTATCATAAATCCTCAGAAAGAAAATTGGTCAAGCTGCAGATTCAAACAAGCAACCCCGTTCTCAAGTCCTGTACGCTAGACTGAGCTACCAGGACTCGGCTCAAAATAATGTACTGGTTTATATCCAGGTCAAGTCTGCATGATATTTGCACTCAAATCTTGATCTAAACTGTCAAGAAAGGCAGACAATCTATGGTCTTTTTCTCCTAATGAAATGTTTGTTCTATTCATCTGGCACTGCAAGAGTTAGTGTAACAAATATACTTCCATTTGTAAACTTTTCATCCTTGTATAAATCAACAAAATGTGTATCAATCAGCACATTGAATACTATGATTGTATTTTAGTTTACAAAAAAGTCTTGCACACAAAAAAGTTCATATTTTGTACCCCTTTACCAAACAATACTGAGACCATGAGGAAAATAAAGGGCTTTTGAAAACATTGTGAGAAAAAGAGAAAATGCTGGTAACCAACATTTTCTCCTTTTCCCAATATGTTTTCTATCCTTCAAAGACAAATTCCACCACTTGAGCCAGATTTAATTTGTCCTCAAAGCCAGTGCTCTTGGTTTGTTTAAGTCTAACAATCTATCATATAGTAAAGAGTTAACTCTTTAACACATGACATGTTAGAATGGTCCAATTGAAAGTAGACAATTTTGTACCTCGAATGAATGGATTTTTCCTGAAAGGTTAGAAAACATTCCATGATATTTTCAAGAGTCTAATTCTCCAAGGTTGTTAAGATTCAGGATTGTGTGGTGAAAGAGTTAAAACTATAGGTGCTAATGAATTATCAGTATCAAATATATGTACTGCATTCACCCTTCAAAAACTGAGACTGATTAACTTCAGTTGTAATTGTGGACAGTGTAGAGTAAGATTGGACTGCTGGCTTCCAACATTTTCTGCTTTTCTCAGTGTTTACAAAGGCCTTATTTCTCAGGATCGTTTCATCATTGGGTTGTGCTATCAGAAATTCACTCAGTGTTACCTAAAACAAATCTGCAGCACCCACCTTCAGTTGAACACAAGATATACGCAAACCCTTTTCAAAAGTGGTCTGCAGTTCCCTAGTAGCTCAGTAGTTAAATGGTAGCATACAAGACTTGAGAACAAGGGGTCACTGGTTCAACACCCTAGCTCAACCAATTTTTATCTGATGATTGATGATAGTCATTGTGACAAGATTCATTCCCTCAATGCTGATCATTGTTTCAATAATCAGGTTACATGATAAAGCAGCATGTGGCCTAGGAAGAACATGTTCTAGGTACTGGTAAAAGAAATTCCAAGACAGCATGGATAGGTGCACAAGCGGCTGCAATGTAACTGAAAAAAATTCTGAAGACAGTGATAAAACACCATAAAAGCTATCAATCAAAAGTGGTCTTCTACACATCCGAAATTTTAAAGGAGGGACCGATTTCTAACAGTACTGGTCCAAGATCAATGTTGTTTGTTAGTTTGTATGATGTTTAATACTATTTTCAACATTATTTTACTTATATCCAGGTGGCCAGTGCACATATCCATACCTTTAAAGAGTCTGTTTCACCAGTATGTCATACATTACTCCCAAGCCATGGGCTGCACTCCAACAGAGTTATTGTCTTATGGCTGTTCAGTAGTGAGAGGTGAATCAATCCCATTGTAATGACTATCATCAATCCATGGGAAGAAATAGGCAGGGCTTGGGAATAAAACAAGAGACCCCTGGTTTCAAAGCCTGTGCATAACTAACCGAGCTAAAAGGCTCTAGAAGAACAATGTTGTTCACCAGATCTTTATTTTATAGAACAATCATAGCTACAAATTTATATCAACCGATCAAGAAATTGAACATTATGTTGTTTACCAGATCATAAGTAGGCTATTTCATGAAACAACAATAACTAGAAATCTATATCCAACAAGCAATAAATTGACCAATCGCCACTGTCAATCAAACTAAGGCATCGGCCAATCAATAACCATGGATAAATTGCAAACATCCCCAATTTTCTCAGACACGCTTATTTTGGATTGCAAAGCATTGCCTGACTTGAGAATGCTTTTATCTTTACTCATTACCTGATGAAAAAATGTTTGACTAGTCCAAATTGAAAGCATTTTCAGATGACATTTTTTTTCTTTCAAATGATGAATTTGTTAAATAAGAAGAAACAATTGTGTGCAAAGGAGAAATTGCTGGTAACCAGCAGCATCGTAGAGCTAAAAGTACAAGCATGGTGGATTGTTTGTTTAAATTTTCAGTTTGTTTCCTGTCCATGGCTCCGTATCAGAAGTTTCTTGGATCATTTTTTATAACACATCACAAAAAAATAGTGGTATTACAGATTACAGGTCATGTATAGGAGAACTTGCATATTGTGAGTGATTTGTCCATCATTCACAATCTCATTGAAAGTGGTCTTTTACAAGATACAGTAAGTCATTTACAGGAGCTGTTGCAGTACTGTTAACTAAGATCTAAACCTTTTAACTCTTTTACCAAACGACAAAATCCTAGACTAAGTGTCCAAGTTGAAAGCATTTGCCGACAACAAAATAAATGTGACTCAAAAATAGAAATTTGTTTGGGTAGAGCAGAAAACATTGTGGGGAAAGGAGAAAATGCTGGTTACCAGAATTTTCTCCCTTTGCCACAATGTTTTCAAATGGCTCCTTTCTCAGGATCGTAAAAAGTCTTGATTGTGTGGTAAAGGGTTAATACACAATTCTGAGTTTACACGACCTTGATGAAAAAGCTTTCAAAAATATCATATGAATAGAAGAAAATGTTCATAAACAGCAATTTCTCGTTTTCCCACGTCTTCTACACTTTTTGAGACAAATATCATCATTTAAACAACATTTTATGAGTTCTGTTGTCTACAAATACGCTCAATTTGAACAAGTCTTAAATCTTATCATCTATTAACCCTTTACCAAACGACAAAATTTTAGACTGGTCCAAATTGAAGGCACTTGCAGACGACAAAATAAAAGTGACTGAAAATTTGAAATTTGTTTTGTGAAGGGTAGAAAAGCTGGTTACCAGCATTTTCTCCTTTTCCCACGGTATTTTCAAAAGGCTTCTTTCTCAGGGTCGTTAAAAGTCGGGATTGTGGGTTAAAGGGTTAAATAATCTTGTAAGGGATGTCATGTACGAAAAATTTCTCTTAGGGAGGTCCTCCTGAATCCCGTTAAAAGAAGGACCCTTCAAGAAACTGGTGGCATACCACTATCACACCACATTTCTACAGCTAATAACAAGTTCCGTGTGTGGTCTTTGATCCTAAGAATGACAAGAACTTCAGCCATTATGGTGCAACTTTCCAATATATCTCTCAAGTGAATTACACATGTTACTCCAGATAGTATATGGTTCTGACATGTATGTTATACAGAGCTATTGTCATGTCAGATACAGTTTTGGTACAGTCATTCAATAACATGAATATTTCATGAGTGGATGTCTATCTTCTCCCCACTACTCACCAACCGTGATCATATTTCGAGGGAAAAACATGTAAACCCTGAAGAAGCCTTTTGAAATACTTGTGGGAAAAGCAGAAAATGCTGGTAACCAGCATTTTCTGTTTTTCCCACAATGTTTTCAAACCTATCAAGGACAAATTTGGTCATTTTAGCCACCCTTGATTTGTTGTCTGCAAATGCTTTCAATTTGGACAAGTCCAGAATTTCATTATGTGGTAAATGGAACCTGACATTTCATTCATACAGGTTCTTTATTCACCTTCCATCCTAAATGTTGTTCTAATGTTTAATTCCAAGACTTGACATGTGATATTGGCTGAGACAGAATGTCTAAGCCAATCAGCTGTCTAGTCTTAGAATTTAGATTTGAACTGAATTTGGACTATTGCTGAATTTGATCCAAATCATTTAACTTGATTGCATTCAGAGGTCACACAGTCATAGACAATTCATGAATATTTAGCATTAATTATATGTATACACTGTACTGTGACTAGTTCACCTTGACAAAACGATCATGTATGCAAATAGCCTGTTTTGATGTCAACATCTGACTCAAACCATCAGTATGAATTTGAGTTGGAAAAAAAAAATAACACAAACTCTTTACCAGACAAAAAAAAAACAAAAAAAAAGGTTGAAGCCTGGTAGCTCTGTGGGTAGCATACACCCTGACTTGAGAACTGGAGGTCACTGGTTCGATCACCAGCTCGGCAAATTTCTTTCCAAGGATTGGTGATAGTCACTGCAACAGGATTAATTTTTCTCTGACCAGTGACCATTGTTTCGACTATAGTTATGTGGGAAAGCAGCCAGTGGCTTGGAAAGCATATTGTGCTGGTTACTGGTAAAAAGAAACTCCAGGAAAGGATGAATAGGTGCACCGGCTGCCGCAAATTAACTGAAATAACATTGTAAAAGGGTGTTAAACACCAAACAATCAATCAATCAATAATAAATGAACCAGATAAAAAAGTTTTAGACCTGTGCAAATTAAAAGCATAAGCAGAGGATAACGTGGCTCAAATGAGTTTTTTCTGTGAAAAGACTAGAAAACATTGTGGAAAGACAAGAAAATACTAGATATCCACATTTTCTCCTTTTCCTGCAATACTTTTGAAAGCCTTCTCTCTTAGTGATAAATATATGAATTGTGTGGCAAAGAGTGAATTCAAAATGAAAAGCTGTTGATTTCGTCCAATATAAAGCTGCTTGCAAAAATGAAAAACTAATAATGCATGGTGCAAATGATTGGAATTTTCTGTCAAATGGAAGAAAACCTTATGGGGGAATAAAAGAAAATGCATTTCATCATTATTTTCTCCTGTTCCAACAATGTTACAAGAGGTTTCTTCCCAAGGGTTGTAAAGACACTGGATTGTTCAGGTAATGGTCAAAACAATCAGTGACCCAGAAAGAAAAGTGGTCTTTGCCCTAGGACAGAAAAATTAATCACCCCTAACCTTGACCCATGCATTGCTTAACCCTTGAACAAACTACAAAATCATAGACTTGTCTGATTTGATAGTATTTGGAGACAAGAAGTCCTGTGTCTCAACTTAGTGGATTTGCTGCTGAGAGTTAGATAACACTGGGGGAAAGCAAGAAAGTGCAGGTTACCTGCATTTCTCCTTATTCCAACAGTGTTTTCAAACTCTGTCTTTCTGATGGTTAATGTTAAAAGTTAAGATTTTGTGGTAACAGGTTAAACCCAACACCAATACATGAGTTTAACTCTTTTCCACATGACAATAATAAAGATATACATTGTAGGAAAAAGGCGAAAACACTAGTTATCAGCATTTTCTCCTTTTTCCTACAATGTTTTCAAATGCCTTCTTCTAAGCATCCTTAAAGCCTTGGTCACACCGAGCTAACGGACGAGTAACAAACAAACAATCATTTCATCCGTTCGTGTCCATTTTATGTCCGTTTCTTATCCGGTGAATCCGCTACTTGTCCGGCGATGTCCATTCCGTCCGGTGGGAAGTTTTGAGCATGTTCAAAACTTTCCACCGGACAAAACGGACAGAGACATGCAAATGATAGACTTTGGATGCATCTGACAATTTATACCCTCGGCATGTCACGTGACCGGTACGTTCCTCGTACGTTGGTGTTCGGTACATTTCCGTTCATCGTACGTTTTGTCCGGTTCTCATGCGTTGCACTTCCGTTTTATCCGGTACAAGTCCCTTACTCGTACGGTGATATCCGTTAATAGACCATTTATTATCCTGTACATATCCGTTAAACGTGCGTTTTTTTCCGTTACATGTGCGGTACTCGTGCGGTCATTGTGTGGCTTCCTCGCTCCACACACCGATCGCGTGAGCCTCGAGCGGCAGAGGAGATGAATTTTGTCACCGGATAACCAAATTCTGCATATTTTTGTCCGTTTTCCCCCCGTTACATATTCGTTAGCCGGTCTGACCAAGCCTTAAAACTCAGGGTTGTGTGATAAAGGATTAAACACCCTTACAGTAAATTTTTTTTTAAAATATTGTATGAACAGTATCAATGGCCTGGCAAAAGAAACAGCTCCTTTCCACACACTGGATTTCTTACTTCATTTCCTTTCCCTCCTTCACTTCAAATGTGTCATTTTCTGTAAGCATTTTTCCATACGTCGAAAATAATCCTATCATGTGAAAGGTTGAATTTTTTACAAAATTACAAAATCTAAGACTGTCTATCTTGAAAGCATTTACTTGCAACAAATCAAACTTCCCTAAAATGATGGAACATGTCTTTGGAAAGGCAGAAAACATTGTGGGAAAAGGAGAAAATGCTGGTTACCAGCATTTTCTCCTTTTCCCAGAATGTTTTCAAAAGCCTCTCTTCGAGAGTCATAGAAACAAGGGATTGTTTTGGTCAAGGGTTAATTCTTTGCCTGAAGGCAGACCTCATTATCTCAAAGTTCATCAGCTAGCTTGACCAAAACATGTCTACCTGTACCCATTATCATTATTATAGGTAATTTCAGTGCATTTATTTTGTGAGCAGAGGTAAGTTTTATATTCTGCCCCTGGCTTGTTAATTGTTTGGTTTGTGTTTAATGTTGTTTTCAATGTTACTTATGTTCAGCAGTGGGAGAAAATCAAAATCCTCCCCAGTCTGACTATCAACAAGAGGGCCATGATGGCCCTGAAATCGCTCACCTGAGTCATCTGACCAAACATGACCCATTTTCAATCTCTTTTGAGATATTATGACAAACATTCTACCAAGATTTTTATGAGTTATTGACCCGAAATGACCCACTTGCAAACTGGTGCAAGACCAACATTCTGACCAAGTTTCATGAGTATTGCATTAAAAATGAGGCCTCTAGAAAGTAAACAAGGTTTTCAAAGATTTGACCTAGTGACCTAGTTTTTGATCCAACATTACCCATTTTCGAACTCTTTCAAGATATTATCAAGACAAACATTCTGACCAACTTTTAAGAGTTTCAGACTAAAAATGTGGCCTCTACAGCATACACAAGGTTTTTCTAAGATTTGGCCTAGTGACCTAGTTTTTGATCAGACATTACCCATTATCAAACACTTTTTTGATATCACTAAGACAAACACTCTGACCAAGTTTCATGAGTATTGGACTGAAAATGTGGCCTCTAGATCGTACAAAAGGTTTTTCTAGGATTTGACCAAATGACCTAGTTTTTGACGCAACATTATCCATTATCAAACTCTTTTGAGATATCACCAAAACAAACATTCTGACCAAGTTTAAAGAGTATCAGACTGAAAATGTGGCCTCTAGAGCGTACACAAGGTTTTTCTAATTTTTGACCCAGTGACCTAGTTTTTGACCCCACATGACCCAAATTTAAATTCATTCAAGGTCTCATCAAGCCAAACATTCTGACTGAGTTTCAGGAGTATCAGACTGAAAATATGTCCTCCAGAGCGTACACAAGGTTTTTCTAAGATTTGATCTAGTGACCTAGTTTTTGACCCCACATGACCCATTATCAAACTTGCCTGAGCTATTATCAAGACAAACATTCTGACCAAGTTTCAAGAGTTCTTGATAGAAAATGTGGTTTCTAGAGCTTACACAAGGTTTTTCTAAGACTTGACCTAGTGGCCTAGTTTTTGACCCGACATGACTATTTTCAAACTCGTCTGAGGTATCATCAAGACAAACATTCTGACCAACTTTCAGGAGTTTTGGATTGTAAATGTGGCCTCTAGAGCGTACACAAGGTTTTTCTAAGATTTGACCTACTGACCTAGTTTTTGACCCGACATGACCCATTTTCCAACTCGTCTGAGATATCATCAAGACAAACATTCTGACCAACTTTCAGGAGTGTTGAACAGAAAATGTGGCCTCTAGAGTGTACATAAGGTTTTTCTAAGATTTGACCTACTGACCTAGTTTTTGTCCCAACATGACCCATTTTCGAACTCGTCCGAGATATCATCAAGGCAAACATTCTGACCAACTTTCAAGAGTATTGGACAGAAAATGTGGCCTCTAGAGCATACACAAGATTTTTTTAAGATTTGACCTAGTGACCTAGTTTTGGACCCGACATGACCCATTTTCGAACTCATCCGAGATTTTATTTAGACAAACATTCTGACCAGGTTTCATGAGTATCGGACTGAAAATGTAGCCTCTAGAGTGTACACAAGGTGAAAAGTTGACGACGGACGACGCACGCCACACGTCGGACACAGCACGATCACAATAGCTCCCCATGAGCACTTCGTGCTCAGGTGAGCTAAAAATGCTCAGAAAGTATTTTGGCTAATCTGGGGGACTCAGACCAGTGAGCCCTGGGTTTATAGTGCTGTATGTTCCTAGTTTAACCACAGGGCTCAGGCCCTGGCTTGTTATATAGAAGTATTGATGTCAACATCCTTCATGACTCACCAGTAAAATTTCAGACTGGTCCAAATTGAAAACATTTGCAGACGACACATTAAATGTTACTCAAAACATGAAGTTTGTCGTTCAAAGGGTACAACACATTGTGGGGAAAGAAGAAAATGCTCGTTACCATTATTTTCTTCTTTCCTACAATGGTTTATTCCTAAATATCATTAAAACTCGGGATTGTGTGCTAGGGATAAACAACAGTTACTGTTGAAAATTTGCTGACATGCTAATTACTGGGAGAAAAAAATTGGATTCATCAATCATGAATCTAACTCAGATTGCTTAGATTGTGATCAGACTGCATGGAATATGCAGTGTAATCATACTTACAAAATCCACCATAACACCAAGAAAACTGGCCAAATATTCTTAACCCTCAGAGAGCCAAATGGAGGATTTCAGTCCAGAATAAGACCCAGAATTACTTGCAATTTTGGGTTGCTTTTTTAACAATGTTTCAGCAAAGCAGACAGTGTAAATCAAAGATCAGACTGCATGATTTGTGCAAAGGTAGTTGTAGTTATGAAAGGTGCTTAAAGGATTAAATGTTTAAAATAGTCCTGTCCGTTTCTCCTTACACAAAAAGTTCCTCCATCTCAGTTCTGTGCCAATGAGGTATCATAATTTTATTTCATGCTTTCCGGAAGTTTATCGAGAAATACCGGTGAAATATTTTTCAATATTTCATGTTTACTACCAGTGAAAAATAGATTTTTATATTTTAACTCTTCAACTTAAGGCAGAAACAGTTGTTCCCGCGCACTAGTTACCTAGGTAAAATGCGTGTGCCTCACAACCAGATGGAAATAGGACGTAATTCACCCGACATTTCTAACACTTGACGTAATATTGTAATGCATTGCTATGCGGAGGGGGTACACCACAGGGAATAACCGAAAAGAACTGTACTGGGTTTTGATGTAAGTTCCCCCAAAAAAGGGTTAAAAGCATGAAGTAAATATAATATTTGTTTTTTTCGGTGAAAGATCGAAATTTATTTCATCTCATGAACATCATCGGTAATATTTTCACGAGTGGCGGCACCAATATTACCGATGATGTTCACTTGATGAAATAAATTTCGATCTTTCACTGTAAAAAACAATTATCCTCTATATCATGTCTAGACTGACATGGTTTACCATATTTTTACCTGAAAACATTAACCCTATGCCACATAATCCTGAGTTTTAAGACCCTGAGGAAGATGTCTGTTGAAACACCACTGGAAAAGGAGAAATTACCTATACAAGCATTTTTTCATTTCCTTCTATGTTTTCTACCCTTACAAAGACAAATTCCGTCATTTGAGCTCCTTTTAAATTGTTGTCTGCAAATGCTTTTATTTTGGTTAAGTCTGCACTTTGCTTAAAGATTTAACTCTTTACCATACAGCAAAATTTTGAACTCCACCAAATTGAAAGCATTTTCAGATGACAATTTTAAATGTAGCTCAGATGAAGATTTGTCTTAGAAAGGGTAGAAAACATTGAGAAAAGAGAAAATGCTGGTTACCAGCATTTTCTCCTTTTCCCACAATGTTTTCAAAAGGTCTCTTTGTCAGTGTCGTTAAAACTCAGGATTGTGTGGTAAAAGGTTAAGGAAATAGATGAATCCAGAAGCAAAATCATTTCAGGGAAAGAAGTAACAGTCTGGCAAATCAAAATCCACTCTATATATAGTACATCAGATGAAGCGAATTTGTTTTGAACAAAGTTATCTATTTTAAATTGATTTTGGATGAAAACAGAGTTCCAGAATTCATTTTAATCACTCTCCATAAGTAGCTTATGAGTCTTATCAGGTACTTACTTTCAATGATTACTTCCTGGAAATGTCAACCTTTTACCATGCACTGCTCAGTTTTAACTCTTTACCAAACGACAAAATTGTAGACTAATCTAAATTGAAAGCATCTGCAGACGACAAAATAAGCATGGCTCAAAAATTGAAACTTGTTGTGGGAAGGGTAAAAAACATTGTGGGAAAAGAAGAAAATGCTGGTTACCAGCATTTTCTCCTTTTCCTACAATGTTTTCAAAAGGCTGCTTTCTCAGGGTTGTTAAAAGTTGGGCTGGTGTGGTAAAGAGTTAATAACCCTGAAGATTGATTGATTCAATAGTATTTTACACCACTTTCAATATTATTTCAGTCATATCACAGGTACAGCTCACATATTCATGTCTATCCTGGGTTTCACTAGGCTAGTGCTCTGAACTATCTTGCCCACCAACACTCCCATGAAAAGCCCGGTGCATACAGTGAGGCTTAAACCCTGGGCCTCCAGGTTACGGGTTCAACACTTTACCACAGAGCCACACAGGGTACCTCAACCCTGTGGAAAGAGGCATTTGAAAACACTGGGGAGAAAATGCTGGTTTACCACAGGATTTTCTACTTTTTCCCGTGAAGTGTTTTCTACCCTTTCTGAAGCAAATTTCATCTTCTGATCCGCATTGAATTGTCATTTGCAAATGCTTTAAATTTGGACAAGTCTAGAAATTTGCAGTGTGGTAAACAGTTAATTTAGTACTCTTAATACATTATGATGTTGATCAATACAGGGATAAAGACTAGCACTCGCCCAGTCGCCCATGGCGACTAAAAATTGGTCTGGACGACTGAAAAATGCCGTACAATCGCCCAGCCGAGCAACTGATCGTCCCAGGAAAGATTTCAGTAAACGTCTGTATTTTGCCCATTTCGTTATACCGTAGTACCGATTTTCATTTTTAATCGGTCGGCGTGAGCCGGACGATTAGAGAGACCACAAATTTCGGAAATCCGTCTGCTGAGGGCAAACTGATCTAACTGCAACTCGTGACAGCTTTTACCTACAGTCTAATAACACTAATACTAGCTGTTGTGACCTTATTACATTGAACTTTTAACCCTGATAAGGAATGGTGTCAGTGATAAAGCAACAACTTATGAATGAAACAAGAGGGAATCCAGGAGTATCGGATTATGTAAGCACACCTTGTGTTGAAAAGATGATAGGTCATTTGGCCTCGAGCAAGGATAAACTTGCAGTGAAACGGAATTTGTAAGGAAACATTGCTTTAAAAGAATTTGAAAATTTAGATTGTTTTGCCTTAGAGCAAACTGATGTACATGCTGGTGGTAAAAGCTGTTTAAAAAAGTAATCTGCTGTTGGTAGTTAAATGTAAGCGAGGTGAAGCGTGTGAAGCAGTGTGGGACAAAGGATGTAGAGTTGTTTAAGAGTTATTACCCTAGTGGAGAAGCCATTATGTAAACATTTTCAGAATGGTCTGGTTATCCCATGCTTTCAACCTTAGAAACCAGATTGTCCATTCACAATACTGACCAGCATATATTTGATTATGCATCTTTCAGCTTAGGATGTATTAAACCTTGGGCTACTAAGCGCGAATTTATGACCTTTTCCGGACATTGTAGATCAAGATCAGACTGTATACTACATGCTGTCTGATTTTGTATCTTTAATGTCCGACAAGAAGATATTTTTTCCCCAAAAAAATACCTTTGAAAGAGTAAAGAACTGGGTTTTTACTGTCAGCTTGAAAGTTTCGTTTAACTAATTTAGCAGGTTAGGGTTAAATTGTTTTCATAGCCCCTCTTCGTCTCCCTAAAGCTACGGCTCTACCATTTTACACGCTCACTAACATGTTTCTTTTTGATGACATTCTTAAGACTGGAATCAGTCTATTAACCGTTGGCCACACAATCTTGTCGGGCTTTAAAAATGTAGTGGGAAAAACAGCATACATGTATTAAGCATGTTCTCTTTTTCCTCACAGCGTTTTTTCATCATTTGAAAGATTTTCAACATTTTGTCATTTGGTAGAGTTAAACAGAGCATTTTCTTAGATGGAAAAAACCCTGAAACTGCAACACAAAAAACTCACTTAACATCATATTCTCCATGTCTGAATCAACTGACCAGGGAAAAAGCCTCTTCGGAGAGCGCAGATTCAGACCAGATTCAGATCAGACTGCACAGAACATGCAGTCACTCAAATTTTGGATCTGCTATTCCTATTTCTCGTAGTCAAGACAGCAATGACCCTGCAATAATTAGGCTGCTTTTCTACGCTTATCAGATCTATTTCATTAATTGAGCGCTTTAGTGAAAAACTCTCATTAACATGTTCGTCTCATCAGCATATTGGTTGACTCTCATCCTCTCCATATTCCAGATTAAAAGCACAAGGTTTACTGTAGTAATGCTCTTGCTCATTACAATGATTCAATACAATGGCCCATGTTCTCCAGTGACATGTATAGTCGCTTTTGAAGACAATAAAAGATCAAGATCAGACTGTCCTTTGAATGCAATGCAGATCAGTATCACAGACATACATACTGAATAGGGTTGACTATTGAGGCCAAAATCTACTATTGCGATAGTATTGACATTGGAAAAAATACTATTGCAATAGTATTGATATTGCCAGTTACTATTGCAATACTATTGCAATACTATTGGATGAATTGCAAGAGATGAATTTCACCAAATTACATTTTGAAACCATGTTTTAGACTAATACTTTCTCTGAGTAGTTTAAATTCTACTTGAGTATAGTTTTGAATAGCAAATAAAGGGGAAAATAGAGTTAAATGCAAGATGCTCAATAAATTTCAATGACAATTCTTTCTAAATGCAGATGGCTCACAAACAATTTAACATACCTAATTACTCTGAACTTTTGAAGAAGTCAACTTTTAAGTCTTGATTGATATACAACAGCATGCAAAGCACAAAATGCTGACAAATGCTGGTGGTTCATAAACACACCAAATAAAAAGTAATTATAAAGCAACTTTAAACTTTTAAAGAAATCACCTTTTAAATGTGAGCCCTTAAGGTTTTTTTGAGTTGATAGAATTTATCTAATTTTACCCATAATTGGCCAATATATTCAGACAGAAAAAATAATTATTTTTGTTTAGTCTCCAAATCTTAAGGAAAAAAAGGGGGGTGGCCGAAATAATAGGTTTTACCTTGTTGTATGTGTATCCAAAAAGTGTGTTATTTTAAGATATTTGTATAAATTTACTGCTTATAGTCATTAAAAAGCTGAAAAGACGATCTGAAGTGACTCTGATCGGACAATGTCAAAGAGACATTTTGTTGTGTCATGGGTTTCCGTGTTTTTTACTCCGATCAGTTTTTCATGTCTGTTAATTTCTGGCTAGGTATTTCCACATGACTTGACAAAAAGATTGTCAATTAGGGTAACAAGTAACTTCAAAACCTGTCATTTTTCACAAGAAAAGCGTATAATGGCCTTTTTTGTCCATGCATTTTAATACGCGAAGTCTCGGGTGTAACCAGAATTTGTTACGTGAATTTCAATTCTATAACGTGATTTACGCAATAATTTGCGCGAGTGGGAACACTGTTAAACAATATCTTACCTTTTTTAGCCCGAGAAAGGAGTAGCTTTCTAATACGAGTTAAGTCATAGTACAGAAGTGGATGGTTTAGATCCAAGATAAGACAGCGTGTTCTATTTAGTCTGATGTCTATCTACACCACCCACCAACTTTGAAAATCGCCATCTTGCCATCAGCAGAGTAAATCAGAGTGACCATGATGTAGATCTATATTAAAAGCCATCTGTCTACAAGATGCCTGTCGGCCTGTCGTGGGTACACAAATGTTTGCAGTAAAATTTGGATAAGGGGTATGACGTAACACGCAAATCATTCGAAGCGACTGAGTTGTAACGCACCTGTTTAATTTACACTTAAACCGGTCTGCTCGAAGAAACTTATATCTGGCTGCAGGTCGACCTCCAATCAATTCAAAGTGACCATGCAATAAGCCTATTTTATGCACGATTTACATGTACACCAGCTGATAAAGCCTTTTTGCATTTAGTAATATAGCTGTTTCAAGAACACGCCAGTCGTGTCACGTTTTGTGTAGTCAGCATAAAAAAGTGCGGCTGTTTTCTAAAAATTAATCTAATTCCTTCCAGCCGAAATAAAAGGAATGCATTCGAAATGGATTACTGATAAATAAAGAAAAGAAAAAGAACGAAATTTAGTATTAATTTTTCATAGTAGATTTATTTATTGCTTATGGAGGGACAACACGCAAGGTTATGGTTTTGGCGGCCTGTGTAGATTAAGATTAGACTGTAGGCAGATTGTTTGGTCTGATCTTTGATCTAAATCCACACTTCTCGCTTTGGTGAGAAGTTTTTAACAAAAACACCCTTAGTGTTGCAATTATTTTGGTCTAATTTCAGGACTTAAAATTACCGCTGAGTTAATCAGCTCTCGAAGGATTCGTTTTCGTAACGATGAACATTGCTATGCAGAAATGAATATTATGCAGCCGATCATTATTGAAAACATATTCCAAAAAATTACCCGTCAAATATTTTGGGAAATTAACTTTACGGAATGTCCGAATATTTAGGAAAACTTGCTTTTGGAAGTGTTCAGAGAAAGAATTAAAAAATAAATTATTTTTGTAAATAATTAAACGTGTCCGAACTTTTAGGGCGTCCGAATACATAAGCGAATTGCAGTATTTTCTCCCTCTTTCTTGTTAGTGAAACTATTGAAACTATCGATATTTGAGGTAACTATCGGCGATAGTTATCGATTTTCAACATAACAATCGATGCAGTAGCATCGACACGCTCACCATCGCGATCCATCGATAGTCCAATGTATCGTTACACCCCTAATACTGAATATCTTAATTGTCTGTTTATGTATAATTCATATGAAAAAAAACTTGACATTGAAATTGTAATGTTTGGATATTGTTTTTCTGACTTTAAAAGGCCATAATTGAGTGTTTTAACCAAACTTTCCCGTTTCTGATGACCCCGAGGAAGAAGGCTGTTAAAAACATTGTGGAAAAATGCAAATAACCGTCGTTTTCTCCTTTTCTCACAATGTTTTTTTTACCATTTCAACGATTCAAATCATCATTAATTTGGTCTACATTTTATTCGTCATGTGCAAATGCTTTCATTTTGGACAAGTCTAAAATTACATTATTTGGTAAAGGGTTGAGGGTTTTGTAGATACTACATGCTGTGAAAGTAATATGGGAGAAATTGGCAGGCCGATGTTTTGGACAGAACAATCTTGCCAAGGACAATTTAGCCAGCCGAAAAACGTACGGTAGGACAATACGACTTATTTATCATATCCATCATTCATTATGGATATTATTGATAATATCTGACAATATGTTACAGTATAGTTTCAAAGGTTACAAAAAAGAATATAGTCATGTATTTATATTTTCTTAATCTTTTACGAAAGGTTGGTAGGTACTGTTATTCATGATGAGTGATATCTAAAGCTTGAAAATCGATATTACTGGTCAGAAGTCACTTACATTCTACGTTTTATTGCTGTCGACTGGCAGACATATATCTTTAGCATTCCGTTAAACTACTAATTTGTAAGGGACGGAGAGTTCCTACGTGACTCAGTTATAAAATGTCTGCCATTTGATTTGTGATTTCAAACCACTGTAGTTATTCAGTGTCGACCGATTACAGTGCTGACAGCACTTTGATTATTATACACCTATCTATGATCCGAGTAAAATATGGGCGTTATCTAACTCACTAATACAACTCGACAGAAAATTTGTCCGTATCAGCCTAGTACCGTGTGTAGAGCATAGTCATGTAGACGCACTATGTCTGTGTATTGACGTTCGGGTTTTTTCGCCAAATTCCTATCACGTTCGGCCCGCATGACAATGCACAAAAAACCCATTTCTAGAGTATCTATAGCTATTTCATCAATTATTTGTCATCTATTTTTTTTTTTTCAAAAATTGTTTCTAAGCAGATTCTGATTTTATCCGAAATCAATGCCTATTAGATCTACATTTATGAGGTGTTTCGAAAAGGCATTTCCATATGCTACTGTACGATACACTCGTGAACTTTGGAACTGCGATTCATTTGACTTGCCTCCTGCTTTATAATGAAAAGAAATGTACTGTTCTTGACAGTGACAGTGAATAACAATAATCGGTCTCATCAGATATGCAACTCTTTACACACGCAACTCGACATGATCCGACCACACAGAAATGCAGACTGTTGTAATATTCCATATGTCTTGAATACTCTCCCCCCTTCCAAAATGGCGGCACCCATGACTTTGTAGTTTTCTCGATCAAAAATCATGTGGCGATTCATACCGGGTCAGTGTAGTGCCCAGAGTGTTACGGGCATTGTTAGCTTTAATTAAAATTTTATTGGAGTTTTTATCGTCTTCTGAAATTTTAATCCTGGGCCCCCAAGTTTTTGAGTGGGCCCCTGAATTTTCAATTTTAGGGGCCCAGTTGGCTACTGAAAAAAAAATGTTAGTCTATATCCCTGCAATAATTGATTGTATGATGTTTAAAGCCACTTCCAACATTATTTCAGTTATATCCTGGCAGCCAGTGTGCCTATCCATCCTTTCCTAGAGTTTCTTTTACAAGTACTTCCAGCAATATTCTCCCAAAACCACTGGCTGCTTTCACACATAACTATCATCAAAACAATGATCAGCTGAGAGAGGAACAAATCCTATTGCAACAACTTAGACCACCAAATCTGGGAATGAAATTGGCCAAGCTGGGGATATGAACCAATGACCCTCTGGTCTCTAGTCCTGCATTCAGTGCTTTTAGGGTTAACCCTTTACCACACAATCCCAAATTTCATGATCCTGAGAAAGAAGCCTTTTGAAAACATAGTGGGAAAAGGAGAAAATGCTGGGAACCAGCATTTTCTCCTTTTCCCACATTGTTTTCTACCCTATCAATGACACATTTTGTCATTTGCACCACCTTTAATTTATCATATGCAAATGCTTTCAATTTGGAGCAGTCTAAAATTTTGTCATTTGGTAAATATTAATACTTATAGATCTACTTTAACCTTTTCACCACACAATCCTCACTTTAAACAACCCTCAGGCAGAAGACAAATTTCAAAGCAATGAGCAAAAAACAACCTTAAATTTAACAAATTGGTTTTTGAAGACATTGTGGGAAAAGAAGACAAGAGCACCGCATGCAGGTGCCATTATACTTGGCCTCTGCTGCTTTTACCAATAAATTGATTTTCAGGGGAAATGATAGGTGGAAGAAGGGACATAACTGTGTTTTGACGGTTACCTGCCCTTGTTGTTTGGGTTCCCCAGTTTGTGGTAGTTATCAACTAGTCCAAGTTAGTAGTAAATATCTCTAAATATCTTCCGTAATGACAGAGATATTATAGAATGTCAAAGTTTTTGCATGACGATGACAGGTCTATGACAATTTCTCTACCTTTTCTTCCGAAACAGCCTATATAGCTACATATGCAGGTAGATCTAACCAGCATATTTTTCTTTTGCCACAATGTTTGCAACCATTCTGAAGACAAATACCATCATTTGTGCCACATGTTGTCCTCTGCAAATGCTTTGAATTTGGATTGGTCTAAAATTTTCTCCTTAAGTGAAGAGCTATTTGAAATATTTTGTTTGTATTTTGGATAACCAATGCAAAATATCAAGTTAACATAACAAAGGCAATCAACAGTATATAATATGACATACTGTCTGTACTCCTACTGTTTTGTCCACAGATTATATTTTATGCATTGCCTATATTTCAGTAACTGTAGCTTTTAACTTTTTATGGGTTTATGTGGACAGAACAGATCAAATTCAGACTGTTCAAACCTTCAGTCTGATCTTAGAATCACACTGGCTGATTCTTTCTCAGAACTTCTGGCAAAAGTAACTTTCTGTTTCAGGGTCATTAAAACACTTGCTTGTTTTGTACAGGGTTAAGCAGTCAAAAATTGTTCAAAATACTGACAATTTTCTCCAAAGTGTCAACCATTAACAGACAAATACAACTTCTTACACCACACAACAGATAATTCTTTTTTTTTAATTATAATTCAACACTATGGAAAATATTGTGGGAAAAGGAGCAGTAATTGCTTACTACATGTATTACTCCTTTTCCCATAGTGTTTTCCAAAGTGTTCTACCTCTAAGGCATCCCACAATGTTTCAAGAGGCTTTTTCCTTTGGGTCTATAAAACTGCAGGTTGTGAGGTAGGGCTAAGAACCAACAATAATGACAGGACTATGGCAATATCTAGACATTTTCTAGCAAAAACTGTGCGGCAGAAAAGGATGTATTTACTTCTGTTTTTTGCATGCAAACATGAGCTTCATTTATCAAAGACCTGGGTAATTTATCTCAAATACACTGCTCAAAAGAATTAAAGGATCACACAAATGCTGAAATTCAAATCTTTCACTTTGCTAAACACTCGGTCTCTGTGCTCTGCAAACCATCATCTAATACATTCTTACTAGACAAAATGGCTCAATAGTTTTCTTGTTTGTTTCATTTTAAATGCTGATAAGCCATGTTAAGACGGAAATCAAGAAATTTGTTTTCCTTGTTCTTTTGTAAAACAGCTCATATTTTTCCAAATCTTTTGTTCATATTCTTGTCAAATCTAATGAAAGAAGAGGACGAGACGAAACAATGACACCTTCGATTCTCTTAAAAGCCTGTGTGGCATATTAAACTAGAGGCGCTTGAGCGCCTGTATCGCTCCACAGGCCTGATATTTCTATAATGGCGAAAGGAAGTTTTTAACAATTATCATTCAATCCTGCATTTTAGCTCACTGAAGAAACAATTTGGTAGACAACCACCATTGGAACTTACCTGCAAAACAACAATGAAATCCAATGAATAGTTTTAGAGAAGAAATTTTTCAAAGATTTTACTTTATACCATAAAAGGAAAACGAGTCTCCCATAAAAGCCATGTTTTTTGACAGATCTTTTTTTTTTTAAGGTATTCTGTAAACCTGTATCTAAGGAACATTCCTGCAAAATAATACTGCTATCCAAATAGCGGTTTGGGAGGAGAAGATTTTTAAAGGTTTTTTACTTTGGTTGCCATGGCAACCAGAATTCTTCATGGAACACAATTATTTGAGGAATTTGAAAGAGGACCACCAAAGGAACATTCCTGTGAAATTTGGTAAAAATCCAGTTAATAGTTTCTGAGGAGAAGTTTTTTAAAGAAAAAGTTTACGGACGCACGCACGGACGAACGGACGGACGGACAAACAGACGGACGGACGGACGGACGCACGACGGACACAACGCCATGACAATAGCTCTCTGGCCTTCGGCCAGTGGAGCTAAAAAACGGCTTTGACAGGAATAGCCCATTCATCTTTTGTGCAAACCAAATTGTTTTGCTTGTTCTGAGAATTTACAGTGTTGAGACTGAATGAACTTATGAGCAGAAAATTATTTGCATTGTCCTGTACTGAAAAAATTATCTTGCAATCGAAGTCGAGGACATGTGATCCTTTAATTTTTTTGAGCAGTGTAGTTGGACAAGTTTCAAGTAGAGAGGTATTAAGTCTCTTTTCCACAGAGTTTGACTTAGATATTTTCCTACGATGTTTTCAAAATCATCTGCTGCACATTGTAACTTCAGAATGTATTACGTTAATCCTTAAACTGCTAGATCAATGAAAATTTCAAGCCAACAGTAAACATCCAAATCTTGAAATTTCAAATTTCTTCTAGTCGGATAATATCACACAAACTTGGACCATGTATTTAAAATCAAACTACACATTCTGTGGTTCATGCTAAGCTGACTATTAAGGGGTAAACATATTTTTCGATGTAAACAAAAGTGGAAAGTACTGAGATTACGAAAAAAATTATAAAATTGATATAAATAGGTATCCACAAATTATGCGAGCAAGTGATGAAAGGAAGCTTCAATTATAACAAATAATCTCTGCATCAATTCAAGTGTTCCCTAATAATAGATTAACCCTTTACCAAACAATCCCTGGTTTTTACGACCCAGAGGAAGAAGCCTTCTGAAAACATTGTGGGAAAAGGAGAAAATGCTGGTAACCAGCATTTTCTCCTTTTCCCACGATGTTTTCTACTCTTCTTAAGTCAAGTTTCAATTTTTGAGTCATATTTATTTTGTTGTCTGCAAATGCTTTCAATTTGGACAAGTCTAAAATTTCGTCGTTTGGTAAAGAGTTAAACCTTATCCAGTATATAAGTTTTATAAAACTTTTAGGGTGATAGTAAAAACCCAAACATTGCTATTTCAAACTTAATTTTTGGAGAAAAATATCTCCTTATCAGACAGTATAGATTCAAGATCAGACTGTACATTCTGTGCAGTCTGATCTTGATCTACACTGTCTGTAAAACGTCAGATCATCGCGCTAAGCAGCCTAAAAGTCAATGGGATCTTCAAGATACTTCAACAAGCGTTATCAAAATTTATTCTCGGAAGCAGGCTTAAATTTGTAATCCATCCATGCATTTGCAGAACTGTTCTGGTGAATTCTTCATTACTCAACCCTGAAGAATAGAATTTATACATTTCCTTTCAATAGCACATTGTCACTATTTCGTTTATTTTTAGTTAGATCTCTGCAGTAGAAAGCTTTCAAAAACAGTATGGTACAAGAAGTTTTCCTTGTTTATACACACAATTGCTTTTTTCCCCGCAAATGTTTGCCCTAATAGGCAAAAAGCTGTTAACGGCTCTTCAAGGGTTATACCCCAGGATTTTCCCTCAGCTTTAAAAATTGGGGGTCATTGTGACCCCTTGCCTCATTAGTTGAGGGCTATTTCTTTAACTTAGGGGGTCAAAAAAAATGGGTCTCTTCATCGTCAATCACTGATTACAATGCAATTCACCTTTAAACTCCAAGAAAGTGAAGTCTGTAAGTCATTTCTTGCGGAAAGCTTGATTTCACTTTTTGATGGACGAAACATTGTCGTCCGAATCGCTGCTTGACGTGGCTTGATCGGCAGCTGTAGGAAGCAGACTATAAAATGAATGCTACAGTTTACTTCGCTGAAACATTATTTTCCGCGAACAGCACTGGTAATGTGTACTTTTATCTACCGGAAGTCGCATAAAATAAGCTATGATATACTTACTGTCTGAGAGAACCCAACCAAGACTTTGACTGGGCCAGTATATCTGATGTACTTTACGGCAATAATGCATAAATCAGTTTCTATAAATAAATTATCGGAAAACCACTTTTATCTAAAATAAACTCTGTAGTTAAATAAAGAACGGTATTTGTCTGATATTGAATCAAGAACAGACTTGGATTTATGACGCTTTATTTAATTTCCTGGATGATTTAGATTTTGGAAAGTTGCGTCACTGATGACGCACTGTCATTTATTTTGGGGGTCATTTGGGTTAAAATCGCGTCAGTGACGCAGGATTTGTGCGTCATGGAAAATCCTGATACCCTATCTAAAGTTCTTTCTCGCGTACCGTTTAGTTGGTCTAAGTATATCTGAAAGTTGCCGATGAAGATACTGAGATCACTGAATTAACTCTAGACTTCAAGCATAAAGATTTCAGAAGGGAGAGGTCAGTACCAGTTACTATACTTAGTCTATTCATATTTGTATGTCTTGTGTAATGGCTAGCATATATTACCTCCCTTAAACAAATGTAAATTCATTGGGTTATTGAATGTATGGGGTACTTGGGTGGAAATATCAACTGAGGCTTAAATGTTTTTGCTCAAACCTTAAATGCCTAAGTATGTTTGACTATTTAGTGCCCAGGTTAGGCAATATTTGTCTTACTAACATTAAGAACACCAAATAAACTCAACTGACATTTTCAGTTTAAAGATTGGACCCAAATAACTACAATTTCAAAGCCAAGAGTGTAGATAAATGATCAGACAGCACATTTTCATACATCATGAGCACATTCTAGTGCTGTTTCAATTTCCTTTTCAGTTTGTTACATTCAACTCTTTCCCCCTCTTCCCACCCCCATCAAAAAATTTAACACACAATTCTGAGAGTTTTAACAACCCTGAGAAAGAGGCCTTTTGAAAACATTTTGAAAAAAGGAGAAAATGCTGGTTACTAGCATTTTCTCCTTTTCCCACAATTTTTTCTACTCTTCGAAAAACAAATTTCAATTTTTCAGTCACATTTATTGTGTCGTCTACAAAATGCTGTCAATTTGGACAAGTCTGAAATTTTGTCGTTTGGACAAGCCTAGGGTTAAGTGTAAATTTTCAAAGTTGTCTTTTAGTTAAACACAATTATACTACATCGATTGAGAAACAAGTTCTAATAACTTAAACTAATCTCTCTCGATTCTGCTTCCTGGGAACTGCACCAGTACTAGTGCCGAATGTGTGGGCCAATGAAAAATCCCGAAGTTGACACCCACTCCCAGGAATCTAACTCAGGACCTTCTGGTTACGAGACCGACACTCTACCTCACAACCATGGACACCACAAAGTTGTCTATTGCATTTTAACCCTTTACCACACGACAAAATTTTAGACCTGTCAAAATTGAAAGCATTTGTAGATGACAGTTTTAACGTGGCTCATATGAAATGATTTTTCTTTGATAGGGTAGAAAACGTCTTGGGAAAAGGAGAAAATGCTGGTAACCAGCATTTTCTCCTTTTCCCACAATGTTTTCAAAAGCCTTCTCTTTCAGGGGCGTCAAAAGTAGTCATTGTGTGGTAAAGGGTTAATGAGCTTTTTGAAATGGCAGTAGAGCATTAACTACACTCCATGAAGGAAAAGTCAACAACAGATCAGATACATGACTGCTTCTTTGATTTTTTTTTCATCAATGGGATCAAAAGATCAATGCAAGAGAGACTGATTATCAAGCAACTATAATTATAAACTCAGGAACAGTGTAACCATGGAAATAAGATTACATTTTTTTTCACCCTTTACCAAATGACATATTCTTAGGACTCTGCATAAAAAGGTTTCTGAAAACATTGTCAGAAACTATAGTGGAAAAAGGAGAAAATGCTGGTTACCAGTATTTTCAACTTTTCTCACAATACTTTCAACCTTTTCAAAGACAAAACCAACCATTTCAGCTATTTTAAACTGTTGTCTATAAATGTTTCAAGTATGGCCAAGTGTAACCTTAAAGGGCCTTCAATAGCTTTAGTTGCCTTTAAAGCCAGTGAAGATCAGACCAACTTAAGTGTGTAGTTCTTTGATTTACACTGTCCATTTCACAGACATTTTGAACAAGAACAACCTTGAAATGGGAAATATTTAAGTCTTATATCTAGATTAAAATTACTTAAGGTTCAGTAAGGTTACAAAAGTTTTTTTTCAAAATCTTGTCAAGTGTAGAAAGAATAACTAATTAATACCCAGAACTTTCTACTGTTCATACCTGATCCTCATTTTCTATCTTTGATTCATCTTCCTGAACAACCACCTCTGGTTTAGAATCCTCTGAAATTTCTTGTTTATTTGTTGGTTCAGGCACAGTTTCATTTTCAGCATCTTTTTTCTCTGTACTAGAAGACTCCCCAGCTTTAATTTCACTTGATGATTTAGTCACCTTTTCCAATGCATCTTCAACATTAGAATCAACACCTTTAATATCCTGACCTTTACCTTCAGTTTTATCATTTTCAGGCTGACCTTGACCTTTCTCTGTTTTAGCGTTGCTTGTCTGAGGCTCTTGTGGGCCACCAAGTTTCAACTTTCTTGTAAACTTATTTCCCATTTTTCCAAAAATTTCTTGTTAATCACAAATTTTCTGAATGTTCTGTACACCTTGGACAAAACACAAAGCAAGATGAGAATATTTTGGATGTTAGAAGCTTCACTCACTGAACAGCATCATACTATAGTTTACATAAACCTCTTTACCATGTAATTTCTTTTGAACGACCGTGAGAAAAAAGCATTTGAAAACATTGATGGAAAGGAGAAAAATGCTGGTTAACCAGCATATGCTCCTTTTCCCATAATATATCCCACTTGATCACAGACAACTCGTCCATTTGAGCCACAATTGATTTGTCTTCTGCTAATGCTTTCAATTTGGATAATTGTAGAATTTTGTCATCTGATAAAGTCATTTACATGTAATGCATACTAGTATCACAAAGGCACCTCTCCTCAGGAACACAACACTCCAATACAAACTGATAAATAAGGCTCTTCAACTGTGTGACCCAACAACCTAAAACTACCACCAACTGTCACTGCTGTAACATATTTAAAACTGTCGTTTAACTCTTTACAAAACAACACAATTTTAGACTAGTCCAAATTGCAAGCTGTTGCAGATGACAAACCAAAAATGGCTCATGTGGTGAGATTTTTCCCTGAAAGGCTAGAAAACTAGTTAACAGCTTTTTTTTTTACTTTCCCACAATGTTTCCAAGCGCCTAATCTTCCACACAGTTGAAAAAGCACCAGATTGTTTGGTCCAAGGTTAAACTTCCATTCAAGTCATTATCTCCAGAAAAAAATCCACAGCTTGCAACATTAAAAAAAAAATGTCTCTAAAATATGGTTTATCACTAGTCTACAAAATAATATCTGACACACGAATGTAAGTATAATCATTGTGGTAAAAGGAGAAAATTGCTTGTTTTGAGCTATTTCCCCTTTTGCCACAATAATTTAAAAACTGGTCCATTTACTTGGAGCAAAAATCGTCTGCACGAATTCATTTATCCCTCTACCAAACAATTCCATGTTGTATCTGAACCTTAAAGAGGCTGCCATTTGACATCATTGTGGGAACAGGAAAAAATGCTGGTTACCAGCATTTTCTTTTTCCACAATGTTTTTTCTATTCTAATTAAAGTCAAATCCTATTATTTGAGCTATACTTCTTTTGTCGTCTGTAAACGCTTTTAGTTTAAACAAGTCTAGTACCTCACGGTACATTCCAGTTTAATTCATGAACTTTCTTCACACAATAATCTCTACTGAATGAAGACAGGATAACATCCAGTCATTCACCTTCAGACTGCTATACATAAATGAAAACAAAACATTTTCAGCTCTTTTAACTCTTTACCATGCAATCCCAAGGTTTAAACGGGCTTTTGAAAACATAGTGGGAAAAGGACAAAATAATGGTAACCAGTATTTTCTCCTTTTCCCACAATGTTTTCAATCCCATATAAGAAAAATCTTGCCCTTTGGGCAAAATTGTGTAATTTTTCTTCTGCAAATGCTTTCACTTTGGACCAGTCTAAAATTTTGAGGTTTTGTAAAGAGTTAGAAGACTAAATAATTGCAACTTCAGGCACAGAACATTTCACAAAATGTCCGACTAAATTAGATCCAGGATCAGACTGCATGTTCTTGTTCTGATCTTTATTGTCTGCAAAAGCTCCAGAATTTGTTCAAAGAGATGTTAAGAGTTGAAGTTTAGGTCTGTTTCACACCAGTGCACATACCTACAAACTGAGAAGCTTTCCGCACCTTGCAAGATTACTTTTACATACACTACATAGGTGAAAATGTTCTACCTTGCCACACCAGGCAACCTAAATTACTAAATACACACAGCCCTCATATTTCCATTCCATTCACACAGTGAAATAGTACATACACATAAAAAATGGGGAATAAAAACTCTCGCTTATAATTTTTATCCCTATTTTTCTCCTGATCTCCGCTACTGTAACACTCAACACTTGTAGTGTTTGCAACAGTCTGTATAATGTAATTGCCTAACTGTAGATCAATTTACCAACACTCTACGGGAATGGATAGAAGATTTTTCCAATACTGGAAATCCCAGGATATTTAGGTATGATTTAGCTCTTTACCAGATGACAAAATTTCAAACTGCTCCTCACTTATAACATTTTGCAGATGACAAACAGAATGGACATCGAATGACGAGTTGTTTTTGAAGAAAGGTAGGAAACATCATTAGAAAATGAGAAAATCAAAACAGCATTTCCTCCTTTTCTAGCCATGTTTTCAATCACATTTTGAAACAATGTCATAAAAGCAGGGGATTGTTTGGTAAAGAGTTATAGCTAATGAGGGTCCCTGGTGTGTTAGGGAAATGAAATCACACCAATATCGTTTTGGAAATATCAAGCCATGAGTATCAAATCCAATTAGGGTAAATTCGCCATTCCTTAGCAACAGTTTTCCTGTTGTTGTTGTTATTATTGCTGTTGTTGTTACATATCTCACCTCTTCTCTTGTACATTTCTCAAAATTTTGTTACCCCTTCAGTGCCAATTCTAGTTATTTGAGCTTTATAATTATAATAAGTCTAAAAACGCTTTCATTAAGGACAAATCTCAAATTTTGGAGTCTAGAAAAATTCAATTCCTTTCAGCTCTTGATAAATTCCTAGTCACTCTAGTATCAATACAATGTAATTCAGGTACACTGTCATAAATTTGATTGTACTACATGTGTGTGTCTTGCAGCATTTTTATATGTGAGGTGGTGTATGCCAAATTGTTCTACGACAGCTGCCACCAGTTGTTACAACCGAACATGACCCATTTACATACCAACATAAGTAATCATGTGGTTTCATGAAATATTGTGAAGTCTTGTTTATTTTCATATGATTATTCAAAGCTATCGTTCAATTAAAAGTGTTAATGGCCTTGGAAAAGTGTTAATGGCCTTGGAAAAGGAAACTTTAACAACTTTTTTTCCCATGATTAGTTCTTTACCAGATGACAAAATTTTACACTTTTTAAATTAAAACCATTTTCAGACCACAAATTATAATTAATGTGGTAAAAGTATTGATAATCAATTTTGTAGGTGTAAAAACAATGTGGGTAAAGGACAAAATACAGGTTAGCAGCATTTTTCTCCTTACCACAATGTTTTCAAAAGTCTTCCTCTTCAGGGTTGTTATAACTCAAGATTGTTTGGTACATGGCTAAACTTCGAATCTTAACAAACAAGAGGGCCTTGAACACTCACCTGAGTCAATAAAAATAAACTTGAAAACAATTCTAATATTCAAGCAAAGATTTAAAAAGACAACTCTTTAACTCTATACCACACAATCCTGAGTTTTAACAACCCTAGAAAAAAGGCCTTTGAAAACAATTTGTGGGAAAAGGAGAAAATGCTGGTATCCAGCATTTTCTCCTTTTTCCACAATGTTTTCTACCCTTCCAAAAGGCAAATCACATCATTTGAATATAATCAAATTTGTTGTCTGCAAATGTTTTCAATTTTGACAAGTCTAAATTGGGCAATATGAAGGCGAGTGTAACGGTTGAACCGCAATTTTTTTGTTCCAGGGTCAAATATCAAACAAGAGGGCCATGATGGCTCTAGAGTCTCTCGCCTGAGCCTTTTGACCAAATATGATCCATTTTCAATCCCTTCCGAGATATTATGACAAACATTCTAACAAGCTTTTATAAATATTAAACTGAAAATTTGGCTTCTAGCGAGCACACAAGCTTTTTCTAGAATTTGTCTCACTGACCTACTTTTTAGCCAAACATAGCCCATTTTAGAATTTGTTGTAGATATTATCAAAACAAAGATTCTGACCAAATTTCATGAGTACTGGACAGGAAATGTTGCCTCTAGAGCATATACAAGATTTTTCCAAGATTTGATATGGCGATCTAATTTTTGACCCAATGTGACCCATTTTCAAAAACTTATTTATCATCAATTAAAATATTCTGACTAATTTTTATAAGTATTGGACAGAAAATGTGGGCTCTAGAGCATATAAAGATTTTTAAAAAATTTGACATGCTGACCGACCTAGTTTTTGACCCGACATGACCCATTTTCAATCTCACGAGAGATTTTATCAAGCCAAACATCCTGACCAAGTTCCATAAGTATTGGACCGAAAATGTTGCCTCTAGAAGGTTTTTTTTTTTATAAAATTTGACCCAGTGACCTAAGTTTTGACCTGAAGTGACCCATTTTCATATTCGTCCAAGACATCATCAAGACAAACATTCTGACCAGCTTACAAGAGTATCTGACTGAAAATGTGGCCTTTAGAGTGTACACAAGGTTTTTCCAAGATTTGACCTTGTGACATAGTTTTTGACCCTACGTGACCCATTTTCAGACCTGTTTAAGAAATTATCAAGCAAAACATTCTGACCAAGTTTCCTGAGTTTTGGATTGAAAATGTTGCCTCTAGAGTGTGCACAAGGTTTTTCAAAGATTTGACCCAGTGACCTAATTTTTGACCTGAAGTTACTAATTTTCAAACTCATCACAGATATCATCAAGACATACATTCTAATCACCTTTCAAGTGTTTTGGATAGAAAATGTGGCCTCTAGAGTGTTTACAAGGTTTTTCTAAGATTTGACCTAGTGACCTAGTTTTTGACCCAACATGACCCATTTTCAAACTCGTCCAAAATATCATCAAGAAAAAATTCTGACCAACTTTCAAAAGTTTTACACTGAAAATGTGGCCTCTAGGGTGTACACAAGTTTTTTTTTTAAAGATTTGACCTAGTACAATACAATATTTGTTTATTGTAAAGAAAGGCCACTGGCCTATAATACAGCATATTAATTACATTTTTAACAGTAAGAATGAGTTGCGTCTAAAAAATGAAGAAAAATAGCCCATATAGGTTCTTACAATGATAGCTGGCATCTGAGACAAAAATACTATGAAAAGGCATACACTGACGCCACTTATGATGTCAGTCTCACACAATCTGTATTTCAAACGTGTGTAACGTTAGAAGATCGTTATAGGTATATAAACAAGAGGGCCATGATGGCCCTGTATCGCTCCACTGGCTATTAAGTAAAAACACTACAAGCCAAACATTACAATATTCAGCAAATTGATTTCAAACACGAGGACATGCAAACATTTTTCTATCTAATCCTACGAGAAAGTTGTGATCCATGGGCAAAGCCAATTTTGATCGCAAAGCTATAATTATTTGAATCCTGGTGGAGGTCCACAATATAAAACTCCATACCAAATAATTCAGTTCTTGAATGTTATAAACAAGAAGATTTTCAAATTTTTCTCAATGAAAAGCCCTGTAAAACATGAAACCCATGAGACAGGGCTAAATCTAATAGCCTTAGTCTTTATAATGGTTAGTAACATGATGACTTAAGATAGTTTTCATTACAAAAGCCCATGTAAAACTGGTGACCTTGTGTTCCGTGGTGTGGGGACAAACTTGGGTCAAGGACTATAATTTGGGCCCTCCTTGTAGAGGCCCACTAGATAAAGCTACATGCAAAATTTGGTAGACCCCATGGCTATTATTTGAAGGAACTTGGTAGAGGCCCACTAGATACAGCTACATGCCAAATTTGGTAGCCCTAGGCCTTACAGTTTCAGAGAAGAAGATTTTTGAAAATTTTCTATATTTTTCAGTTTTGTTGCCATGGCAACCAGAGTTTTTGAAGGAATAAAATTCTGTCATGGGATTCTGAAGAAGACCATGGCAGGATCATTTCTTTGAAGTTTCATCAAAATTGGATAAGTAGTTTCAGAGATGTTTGAAATAAAAGTTAATGCACGCACGGACAGATGGACGGACGGACCTTCAGTGCCAGTAAAAAACAAGTATATACATCAATCTCAGTTTGAAATATATCTTTTTAACCTATTACCAGACAATCCCTACTTTTGATGACCCTGAGAAAGAAGGCTTTAGAAAAGCATTTTCTCCTTTTCTTACAATGTTTTCTACTGTTCACAAAACAAATTTCAAATTTTCAATCACTTTTATTTTGTCATCTGCAAGTGCTTTCGATTTAGACAAGCCTAAAATATTACCTTTTGGTAATGAGTTACATGTGTGCTAACAATTGTCATAATAAATCACTAAGATTTTTTTTCAAACTTATTTTATTAATACTTTTTCTAAGCTAGTCATCATCAAACAGTAGACATGGTGTATTAATATGAACACTTCATAGTTTGTAAACACAGTCAGATATGTGGAGGATAATTTTTTGTTTTGGTGTATGATTGAAAATTCTTTTATTGAGTTGAAACAAATGCTAAAAGCTCCCCTTGAGCACGTTGTGCTCAAATGAGCTAAAAAGTTAACATACAGATGGACGCACAACGGACAACGGGCCATAACATAAGCCTGCTGGCCTTCGGCCAGTGGAGCTAAAAAACTTGTCTAGCACCAATCATGTATCACTGCAGCTTGATAATCAAGGGAGGTAAATAGTAACGAACTTTATCTTTCATAAAAAGAGTTATTTCCCTTGATTAGTGTTTAAATTGAAGTGACAATATTTTGAAGCCCATGTTAAACTTGCGATCCCTGGAATGAAGGCAATTTTCACCCCAGACCTACAATATGAAACTAGAATGTGTGGTTATAAACAAAAAGATTTTTTAATCTTGCCCAATAAAAAGTCATGTAAAACAAGTTTGCTGAATAAAAGGCCCTGTAAAATATGTGATCCATGACACAGGTTTATCAAGTTTTCACTATAAAAGCCAATGTAAAACTTGTGACCCCTGGTGTGAAGTCAAACTTGACCCCCAAAGTTAAAATTTGGGCCCTCTTGGTAGAGGCCCATTATATAAAGTTACATGCAAAATTTGGTAGCCCTAGGCCTAAATATGGCTATGTACAAGTAGATTATTAAAGTTTCCTTATATAAGACCATGTAGAACTTGTGACCCCCTGGGGTGGGGCTACATTTGACCCCCTGGGCTATAATTTGGGCACCCTTGATAGAGACCCCCTAGATAAAGCTAAATGCAAAATTTGATAGCCCTAGCCCTTATAGCTTGATGCGAAAGATTTTCCTATATAAGCCCGCCCATGTAAAACATGTTACCCCCCGGAGCGAAGTCAAATTTGACCCTCGGCTATAATTTGGACACCCTTGGTACAGGTCCACTAGATAAAGCTACATGCCAAATTTGGTCACCCTAGGCCCCATGGCTAAGTCAAAGAAGAATTTTAAAGTTCTCCCTATATAAGCCCATGTAAAACTTGTTATATAAGCCCATGTAAAACTTGTTACTCCCGGGCAGGGCCTAATTTGACCCCAGGGCTATAATTTGAACAATCTTGGCAGAGGTCCACTAGATAAAGCTACATGCCAAATTTGGTAGCTCTAGGCCCTATGGCTAGGTAGAAGAGGAATTTTAAAGTTCTCCCTAAATAAGCCCATGTATAACTTGTAACCCCCGGGGCGGGGCCAATTTTGACCCCAGGGCTATAAATTGAAGAAACTTGGTAGAGGTCCACTAGATAAAGCTACATGCCAAATTTGGTAGCCCTTGGCCTTACGGTTTCAGACAAGAAGATTTTCAAAGATTTTCAAAATTTTTCAGTTTTGTTGCCATGGCAACCAGAGTTTTTGAAGGAATTAAATTCTTTCAAGAAATTCTGAAGAGGACCATGGCAGGATCATTTCTGTGAAGTTTCATCAAAATTGGATGGGTAGTTTCAGAGAAGAAGACGTTTTAAAAAAAAGTTAACGCACGGACGGACGCACGCACGGACGGATGGACGGACGCACGACGGACAACAGGCCATGACATAAGCCCGCTGGCCTTTGGCCAGTGGAGCTAAAAACCAGGAAGGCTATGTGATGAAAATGAAATTATGCAAGTTCCAAATCCTTCTTGTTGAGAATCACAGATATAAATTTTGCAACTTTTTTTATGGTAACTATATTTCTACATTTCATCAGGTAAAAAAAAGATGTCAAATCTGTTCGTCCATTGTACCATGAAAATAGTAAAGTGTTTCTTTCTGCCTCAAAAACTGAACAATGGAAAAAAGAATGATATTCATTTTCAATTATTAAAAGATCATGGTGAAATAAACAATGACGACATATTCTATCTTCTCTTGCAATATTAAAATGACGTCCAAGTTCTATGTTTAACTTGTGACTTGAACATCTGAATCTTGCAAAGGCCCTCCTTAAATTCAAAGAAACATCTACACAAAGATATCTTTCTGGGTTTAACTGTGAGGAAACATGTTTGTAAAAATCGCAACGAGATGAACTCTGGATATTTGTTTGAAGATTCTGAAGAGAACAATCTGAAATTCTAGATTTGAATAATCTAACGAAAACATCAATGTCACCTACATCTTGGAAGACCCATGCATAACCAAACCCATATGAAAAAAGTAGATTTTTAACTCTCGTTGCCCAGTTAATTCTTCCTAAATCATCATGTGCTTTTAGCAAATTGAAACACTGTCTCGGGTAACGATGATTCTCCATACGCAAAATTTTGCACCAATATTTTACAGTTTTAGTGGTGTAGGTGACGCATGAAGGTAGTCTTCCACATTCAGCTAACACAACACTATTGTTTACTGAATGGTTTAGGCCTAAAAAATCTCTACAAAATTGTATTTCAACGTTTTCAACAATATCAGAATATTCGAATCCCCATATCTCTGCCCCAAATGTTAGTATGGGAAGCACCATAGTGTCGAACAACTTAAAATATTCTTTGTGTAAAAAATGACCAAAATTATACTGATAAGATTTGATCGAATGAATTGCTTTTTTTGCCTGAGAAGCCAGTTTGGACTTTGCTTTGGACCACGACCTAGTTTGACCCAACATGACCCATTTTCAAAATCCTCTGAGATATCATCAAGACAAACATTCTGACCAAGTTTCGTGAGAATCAGGCTGAAAATGTGGCCTCTAGAGTGTATACAAGGTAAAAGTTGACAACTGACGGACGACTCATGACAGATAAAGCACAATCACAATAGCTCACCTTGAGCATTTCCTGCTCTATGAATTTGAGGCTCATTTCAAGCCAGATTCCGAATGGTACAGCAGAAATACATTTTTTTCCAGAGCAAAGGTGATCGAAAGTATGTCATTTTGATAGCATGCGAACAAGTTGGATTCTTGTTTGTGAAGTCATCGGGTGCAAATGGTTCCATCCATCAGTGTATATTTAAAGGTCCCTCAGATTAATGCAATTTACGACCAAAACTATGTTGCGTTATAATCTTTCTTCCTAGAAATCAGATTTTTCAGTGGAATTTGTGATTTAGGGTATCTGTGGTGATTAAAGGGATGGGTTGTGATTCAGGAGACCAAGTTGTACAGCACTAGTATTCCCTTCCTATTTCAGATCATTAAAAACAATACATACCGTAAATTGCATTCAAATACCTGTATGTTTTCTATGTGATTTTATCATATTAGCCGAAAGTATTAACAGGCCACTAACATTTTTTTACGGTTTTTGTAAGGAGAATCTGTCAAGAACAGTGTAAAGAGTTAGTAGGTAGATAGTGAGGCTGACTTGTAATCCAGACCTAAGAAATTATGAAATGTGAAAATTTCTAGTATCCCAACATGAAGTTCTGTATTAAATGTTCTCAGGAGGTTTGACAGCTAGCAAGTCTGTTCTTTCATAATATCAATCTTTGAAGCTGAAGGATGTTGATGCCTTCTATCCTACCAAATTATACCAGAGAGGATCATAACTAATGCCAGACCCTGAGCTGCTCTTCTTCATATTCACAGTTAACCCTTTACCAAACAATCAGGGTTTTAACGACCCTGAAAAATAGGCCTTTTGAAAACATTGTGGAAGAAGGAGGAAATGCTGGTAACCAGCGTTTTCTCCTTTGCCCACAATGTTTTCTAGACTATCTGATTCAAATCCCATCACTTGTACCATATAAATTTTGTGGTCTGCTAGTGCTTTCAAATTGGACCCTTCTAAAATATTGTCATTCGGTAAAGAGTTTAGCAGATTAGTTATGTGGTACCTGCAACATAAACTATGTTAATTATAATGTGCAAAAATAGCTTTAATTGAAGCTGACAGCTTCAGAAAATAACGTGGAAAAAGCTCAAATTGCTTGTTGACATTTTCTTTTTTCTGAGAAATTTTTTTAAAGTATTGGAAGATCTATAAAAGCCTCTACAATAATAGATTAAGGTTTACTATTTACCATGAAAAACATTTTCCACTCCTCCAAACTAAGAACATTTGCAGATGACAAATTAAATGTAGTTAAGATTATAATCAGATTTGTGATTCAAAGGTTGCAAAACATCCCTGTCTAAATTACATCATTTTCATAATTTTTCAAAAACATCGTGGGAAATATGAAATATACATGTACTCAAATTCTGTGCATAATCAAAAGTATTTTCTTTTCAAACTATTCACACCACATAATGAAAAGACCTAAGTCACCCAAGTACATTTTGCTGACATGCTTACGATTGCCCCAAAACTTGACTCTTTACCAGACGACATTATTTTAGACTAGGTGGTCTGACTGAAATCAGACGACAAATTACACGCCACCCATTACGTTGAAATTTGTCTAGGGAAAGGCAGAAAAAATGCAGGAAAAGGAGAAAATGCTGGTTACCAGCATTTTCTCCTTTTCCCACAAAGTTTTCAAAAGCCTCCTTCCTCAGGGTTGTTAAAACACATGATTGTTTGGTAAAGGGTTAAAAACCCAACAAGCTATCCAACTTTTCATACAAAGACAAGAACAACATCAGAAAAAATAGTATGTTCCAGATGCTGTCACCATCCATCATACTGTTGAACTGCAGGAGGTTCCAGGTTCAGCCAGGGTCCTTCATGGCACTGGATTTGTAGATCTCACTGGCAGTACCACAGGTGCTTGGTTTTTGACAAGCTTCACTTTCTATAACCTGTTCGTTGTCTGCGCATGTCATATTCTTCGAGAATTCAACCTGTCTGTTATGACGCATCACCCATCCCATATACTTGGGAAAAGTAGGGCTTACCGAAGCTAGTACCCAAGCCTGTAGGGGCTGTTTTAATAAATGGCCGGTGCATACGTTATATGCTAGCTGATCATAGCTGAATGAATTGCACCAGGTAGCATTTTATTGAGTAAACATTTTATTTTATTTTGAAATTCAAAGTAAGAGTTGACGTTGTGAAAAGTGGTCCGGTTCTGTACCCAGAATGCCCAAATTAGATTGATGTGTATTTGTAGAATGCCATCTAGCGGGAGATAATGATAGTCTGTTATTGTAATATTAGACCATATAAAGGCCTGTTAATCAAAATCCAAGTGCCTGTGAGTGGAACTGGTCATAGAGTGATGTACGGCTTCAAATTTTTTCATAACGAACTTACTTGTAGGATGAGTGAATTGAAAACTTACTCATTTGGTTTCCTTTGTCCTACAGAGAAAAAAAACAAGAGGGCCACTGGCCCTAAAGCACTCACCTGAGTAGTCATCTAGGGTTGACAAAGCTGAGAAGATCCTTGTTTTCATGATGTAAAAACACATGGATGTAAGTGACCTACTTTTTGACAAACATGACATATTTCTATATTTGTCAGAGATATCATCAAGACAAACATTCTAACCATGTTTCAAAGGTATCAAGCTAAAAATATGGCCTCTAAAGAGCACATAAGGTTTTTCTAAGATATGGCTCAGTGACCTAGTTTTTGACTCAGCATGACTCAATTTCAAAGTTATCTCAGAGATCACCAAGACAAACATTCTGACTAAGTTTCAAGAGTATAAAGCTGAAAATGTGGCCTCTAGAGGGTATACAAGGTCTTACTAATATTTAGCCCAGTGACCAACATTTTGACCTGACATGACACAATTTCGAAGTTTTGTCCGAGATATCATCAAGATAAACATTTTCACAAAGTTTCATGGGTTTCAGGTTGAAAATAAGGCCTCTATAGAGCACACAAGTTACCCAACTTCAATCTTGTCCGAGATATCATGTAGACAAACATTCTGACAAAGTTTCATGAGTATCTGACTGAAAATGTGGCCTCTATAATGCACACAAAGTAAATGTTGATGACTGCACGACAGACGCCGGACACAGCAATATCACAAAAGCTCACCTTGAGTACTTCATGCTCAGGTGAGCTAAAAATCAAGTGACAGTTTTTTCCCTATGTTACAGTGATGTCATTAAGACAGTCAGAAGAATAAGGATGATTTGGAAGAACACATATTATAAGAACGCATAAAGTTTGGGAAAACATTTGCTCCTAAAAAGCTTTGTATGTCTGACATTCTTTTAGCACAGTGTAGACAATATGAGCATGAGTAAAACTTGGACGAAAGGTAGAAACACCAATTTTTAACAAGGAAAAATGGTTGGACTTTACTAAATGCATAGAAAACACTTATTTTATTGATTGAAAACATCGTCCACTTGGAAAGAAATATTATCATGTTCTTTTATTTTAATCATATTGAAGGCATGCAATGAATTCTGCAACATAACATTCGAGATTAATACAAAACCCAGAAGTGTGTCCGACCCATGTAAGCCTTTATCTCTGTATGGCATCCATGCATAACGGCTGATTATAAGATATACTACATGTACAAATTTTTCTGTTGTATTTGAATCAAGGGTAATGTTTGACTCCATGAATTCTTTTATTGGCCTTTGCTACGATTTCTTAATCGTAATGTGTCATTATTTTTCACTCGTCCAACAATACGACCAATGCCAAAAAGCTGCTAATCTAGACCCTAGAGTTCACTCGTCATTACCAGCCCAATTTTCAAGCCCAGGTGTGATGTATGGTGGCATATTTCTGCCACGAGATACGAGATAGCTATCATGATAATTTTACAAAACTATCGCGATAAATTAAAGTTTCCTGGAAATTTTATCGAGATAGTGAAAAGTTTCCTGAAAAAATTATCACAATAAACTTAATAATTTAACTCAAAAATTCTCAATGGTGCACGAAGCTGACATTCAAGATAAAATTATTGTGATAGTTCTATCCGTTTCTCGATATCTATAAATAGAAAATTCACCATTTGGATGACCTCGGTAGTTTTTGACTTCACAAGATTGCAGTAAGTAGAAATTTGAATTATTATCAGTTTAGCTTAATTGGTAAATTTTGACAAGACCCAAAATAAACAGAAGTCTGTAAAATCACAAAGACGACTCGAAATGCCTCCTACAAACAACTTTAAACCATTCAGGGAAAAGGCAAATTCATAACGTTGTAGAAGATGTTCCGAAACCGTATCTAATTACAGATACCGTGAATGTCAGTTGTGGGCACTAAAGCAAAAAAAATCATAACAGAATTATCGCGATATTTTTATCGTGAAAATTTTTATTATCTAGATAATATTTCCAGAAAACTTTGTTTTATCATGATAGTTCTTTTAAATTATCGCATAGCTATCTCGTATCTCACGGCAAAAATATGCCACCATATTGATGTCCTTAGATAACAGGCACTGCAAAGGCCTAGCCTAGTACACAGCTTTTTCTCATTTTCCACGATGTTTTTTATCCTTTAAAAGATATATCCCATTATTTCAGCTACACTAGTTTGTCACCCACAAGTGCTTTCCCTTTGGACATGTCTAAAATTTTGTCATTAGGGACAAAAGTTTCGGTTCAGCAGCAAAGCAAAGTATGAAACAACATTCAAACAAACAAGAACAACACTAGAAGTGTTTGTGCAATTTGCTCCAAAGGCCCTGTCACCATCAATCACCATCTTGAAGCCAGTTTCTATACAACTCATCAGCCGACAGCCATTCAACACAATATTGATTAGGGGAGATATGTGGTTTTTCCCCAATATCTAGTATTCATGTATTGACCATTACAGGAGAGGTTAGGATGTCAGTCAGTGCCTGTAACCTGCAACTCTTTACCAAACAAAAAAACTGTAGACTTGTCCAAATTCAAAATATTTGCAGACTACAAATTCAACGTGAATCAATAAATGAATTGTCTTTGAAATGGTAGAAAACATTGTGGGAAAAGAAGAAAATGCTGGTTACCAGCATTTTCTTCTTTTCCAACAATATTTTCAAAAGTCATGTTCATTGTCCAAATTCAAACCATTTGCAAACCACAATTCAGTGTTGATCAAATGATGGGATTTGTCTTTCAAATGGTAGTAAACATTTGATCTACCCTTGCCGCAAAGGCAACTATAGTTGTGAGAGGTACGTTAAGGGTTAAAATCTGTGTGGGTTAGAACCCAAAATAAGTCATTAATTATTAGCTCCTTCATTTCGATTGATTTTCAAATCGATGATAATTTAAACACTACAGTAGAAGTGGAACTGATTTGACTTAATGAATTTCCTGGAAAAAAGACCCATTTCTAACCCTTATCTCTTTAACAGACAACCAAAAAATTTAGGCTCATCCATATTAAGCATTTGCAGACGATAACTTACATTTGGCTCAAATAATTGGATTTGTCTGTGAAAGGGTAGAAAACATTGTGAAAAAAGGAGAAAGTGCTGATAACCAGTATTCTCTCCTTTTTCCACAAAGTTTTCAAAAGACTTCTTCCCTAAGGTCGATGACAAAAAACACATGATTGTGTGGTAGAGGGTTTACTCTTTATCACACAACGCCAAGTCTTAACAACCCTGAGGAAATAGCCTGTCGAAAAATCTAGTGGGAATAGGAGAAAATGCTGGTAACCAGCATTTTCTCCTTTTCCCACAAGGTTCTCTACACTTTAAAAAACAATTATGTACCACCATTTCAGCTAAATTCAAAATGTTGTCTGCACATGCTTGCAATTTGAAAGGTCTACATTTTTGTCGTCTGGTAAAGAGTTAAAGCACTGAATGAATGACATGGACCTTTGCAGTCAGAAAAAGAGCTGAAATAATGCTGTTTTAAAATTCTTTTGGCCAGAATTGTATCACATTTGTAAACAGTACAGATCTCAGATCAGACTACACATTCTTTGCAGTCTGATCTTGATCTACAGTGTCCGCAAGGGCAACTAAACCCAATTCCAGCACTTTATGGGTTAAGGTTCGATAAATGGCCTGCAACACGCGAAAAGGGGCATTCAGACATTCGCATAAAGTGTCGTCTCGGATCAGCCTGTGCAGTCCGCGCAGACTAATCCGAAACAGCACTTTCCGTTTTTATGTAATTTTCTGTTTTGCGCAAGTCTACTGAAGGACAAAGTTTAACGTAGCCGTAAAGTGCCGTATTGGATTAGCCTGCGCGGACTGCCCAGGCCGATCCGAGATAACACTTTACGCAAATGTCCGAATGTCCCTTTTCACATGTTGCAAGCCAAATGATGGAGGCATAAAAAAATTTCTGTAACAAATTTGTACTAGATGATAATTGACCCTGATAGCTCAGTTGGTAACATACACTGCTTGAGACCACGGGAATCCTCTTGCAATGACTATCATCAATCCCCCGATAGAAATTTGCCGAGCATGTGATTCGAACCAGATTCAAACCTGATCTCAAGTCCTGAACACTACCAACAATGCTTCCTGGCTCAGCAAAGCCTGCATAAGCAAGAAAGTCCTGGCTTTAACCAGTGCTTAGCTAGGGCTCTAAGGTGTCTAGCCCAAGGACACTCTAATGAGCCAAAGGCTTTTAAAAAACTTTGTCAGAAACTGAGAATATAATTGCTGACAACTCAGCATTTTCTCCCTATCCAGTGTTTCTATGCTTTCAAATATAAAACCCATCATTTGAGCTGCAGTAAAATTGTTGTCAGGAAATTCTTTCAATTTGGACAGGTTTAAATACTTTGATCTCTGGTAACCAAGTACTTCTTCACAAAACGACAAAATTAAGACTTGTTAAAATTTAAGGCATTTTGCAAAAAACAAATTAAATATGACCAAAATGACAAAATTTGCCTGTATAAGGTTAACTTTAAAAACATTGTGGGAAAAGGAGAAACTGCTGGTTACCAACATTTTCTGCTTTTTTGCGCAGTTTCCAAATTTAAAGCTTTCCTCCCTAGCAGGTTCGTTAAAGTCAGGATTATCTGGTAAAGAGTTTACTCAACATGTAAACAGAGTGGTCAGATTTCCCTAATCCATATTAAGCTTAACACACTGGTGTTAAGTTACAAGAGAGCATTTATCTCATTGAAATAGCTTTCAGCAACGTAACAGCTCTTACTGTATCTATAGAAAACAAGAAGGCCATTAAAGCCCTATATTGCTCCACTAGCTAACACTGAAGACATACTTGCATGGAAATGTTATAATAGCATGTAACTCATGTGTACCATTCATGTAACATTTTATGATACAAAAAAGCCCAAGAACTTTTCGTGAAATAAGCTTAGTGGTGTTATGTTAGTTCAGCAAAAAAGAAGAGGATAGAATATCAACATTTCCTAGCATTTTCTCCCTTTCCTACCATGTTTTTAACTAGAGGCCCTTGAGGGCCTGAAATCGCTCTACTGGCAGTGATTTTGCTTTTATGCTAACATACATTATGAAGTCATGATGCAAAAGAAAAAAAGATAACAAGAGGACCATGATGGTCCTATATCGCTCACCTGAGTACTAAGCAGTAAAGGTCTACAATGAAGATAAATACTAAATATCGAGGTTCAAGGCCAAATGATAATGAAACAAGAGCGGCAAATTGTCGCAAGATAAGCCCATCCCACCGCCAGTTGTCAAGGAGGTATAATAATTGCAAAGGGCAGATAATGCAACAAACATGTTTACCAAGTCTCAAGTCAATTTGACTTGCGGTGACAAAGTTCCGTTCCGGACAAGCAAGAAATACTGTAAAAATGAAGATCAAAGTAGAATTACTCAAAATCTGCACTAGGCAGAGTTATTGTTCCTGCACATTGTACTCGGTAATATTGCAACAAACATGCATACCAAGTTTGAAGTCGTTCTGACTTGAGATGACAAAGTTATATTCCGGACAAGTACTAAATGCTGTAAAAATGATGATCAAAGGGAAATAACTCAAAGACAGCACAAGGTAGAGTTACAATTCTTGTGCACTACACTTCCACATATTGCGACAAATAAGCATACCATATTTCAAGTTATTCCTACTTAAGATGACAAAGTTTTGCTCCAGACAAGGAAGAAATGCTATAAAAATGAAGGTCAAAGGGGAATAACTCAAAATTCATGCTAGGAAGAGTTATGGTTCTTGTGCACTGCACTCCGTAATTTTTCAACAATCATGCATACCAAATTTGAAGATGTTCAGGCTTGAGATCACAAAGTTATATTCCGGACAAGCAGAAAATGCTGTAAAAATGACGATCAAAGGGAAATAACTCATAGTACGAGGTAGAGTTATGGTTCTTTCACACTGCACTCCGTATTATTGCAACAACTATAAATGCCAAGTTTCAAGTCAATTGGACTGGAGATGAGAAAGTTATGCTCCGGACAAAGAACTATTCTACAGAACTTTCTAATTCAAGGGCAAATAACTCCAGTCATTCTGGTCTGATTAGACCCATAACTGAACTCATCCGAGATCTTATGGTCATATATATTTTGACCAAGTTTGATGCTGATTGGTTAAAAATTGTAGATGCTAGAGTGTAAACAAAGTCAAATATAGCAATTTTTCTAATTCAAGGGCAAATAACTCCAATTGTTCTGGTCCGATTACACCCATAATCGAACTCATGCGAGATCTTATGGTCATATATATTTTGACCAAGTTTGATGCTGATTGGTTAAAAATTGTAGATGCTAGAGTGTAAACAAAGTCAAATATAGCAATTTTTCTAATTCAAGGGCAAATAACTCCAGTTGTTCTGGTCCGATTACACCCATAATCGAACTCATGTGAGATCTTATGGTCATATGTATTTTGACCAAGTTTGGTGCTGATTGGTTGTTATTTGTAGATGCTAGAGTTTAAACAAAGTCAAATATAGCAATTTTTCTAATTCAAGGGCAAATAACTCCAGTTGTTCTGGTCCGATTACACCCATAATCTAACTCATCCGAGATCTTATGGTCATATATATTTTGACCACGTTTGGTGTTGATTGGTTAAAAATTGTAGATGCTAGAGTGTAAACAAAGAAATGTGAACGGACGGACGGACGGACGGACGCCGACGGACGGTGAGTGATCACAATAGCTCATCCTGAGCACTTCATGCTCAGGTGAGCTAAAAAACACAAAAATATGTTCTTGCAACTGGACTTGAATCCACTATGACAGCATAAGTAGGCATGGTGAATTGAACAGTGAAAAAAATTGAAGTGCAATTTCTCTTAACTAAATGTTTGGAATCCAGCCAATTTGATAGGGTTTCAGTATGCCATGTATTAATCAATCCTAGCAAATTTCAAAGAAATGTGACTAATAATGAGGACTTTGTTGAGTAAACGATACTAAGTCATCAAATGGCTGTTTTTCCTGAATGGTATACTAGATTTTCTTCACTTTTAATACAGTTCAGTCCCTTGATGAACCAAACAATCTTTGCAGGTTTCAAAAGAATTGGATCAACACTGTGAACTTCATTGCCTTTACAAGAATTGGAAATTTTCAACTTTGAATGGCTACTTTTCCCATACTGATTGTCAGATTTTTTTCAAAATCAATAGGGTTCAAGCTGTTTATGATACAAAGCAACTGTGCAAGTTTCATGAAAATCCAACCAAAAATGCTGACTTCATCACGTAAACAAGAAATGGAAATTTTCAACTTTAAATGGCTACTTTTCCCATATTGTTTGTTGGATTTTTTTCAAAATCAATATGGTTCAAGCTGTTGATGAGACAAAGCAACTGTGCAAGTTTCATGAAAATCCGACCACAAATTTTGACTTCATCGCATAAACAAGAAATGGAAATTTTCAACTTGAAATTGCTACTTTTCCCATACTGTTTGTTGGATTTTTTTCAAAATCAATAGGGTTCAAGCTATTGATGAGATAAACAAACTGTACGAGTTTCACAAAAATCTGACTTTATCATGTAAACAAGAAATGGAAATTATCAACTTGAAATGGCTACTTTTCCCATATTGTTTGTTGGAATTTTTTCAAAATCGATAGGTTTCAAGCTGTTTATGATACAAAGCAACCATGCAAGTTTCATGAAAATCTGACCACAAATCGATGCCTTAGAATGAGAAGGTCGTAAGTGAAAAAACACAGTTTTGAGAAAACTTGAAAAAACATTTTTATTACAACAATAACAGATCATTTTCAATAATTCATTTTTTTATTTTCTTCTAACTATGGAGCAAAATTTAAATGGCCATTGATAATAATAAAAAGCCTTATCTAATTTGAGAAAATTAGGAAAAAAACCTGCAAACGTCCTTTATAGTTAGGTTGTTCCAAAATGGACGAGTAATGAAAGGTCGTAAGTGCCAGTAACAACCTTTTTGTCAAAATAGTATGTTGTGAAAGGTATCGATAGAAGGTCGTAAGTGTAGCTGCATCTTTTCTACATATGAAACCTCTTTCTAAATTAATATCCCGCCGCGAAGCCGGAGGGGATTAAAGGAATGGCCTCTGTCTGGCTGCCTGTCAGTCTGTCTTTCTGTCTGTTCGCCTGTCTGTCTGTCCGTCCATCTGTAACTTTTTCTTGTCTGCTCCATATCTCCTGACCCCTTTGAAAGATTTTCATCAAACTTTGGCTAAATGTTCATCTAGGTAAAACGGTGTGAAAAATACAAGATCCATAACACTATCTTCAATATTTTTGGAGTAATTGCCCTTTGTTATTTTAACAAATGGGATTTTTGTCTGGAGCATAACTTTCAAATTATAAAAGCTATTGACTTCAATAGATCACATTTAAGACAAGGGCAAAGCACAAGATCCATAACTCTGTCTACATTATTTTTGGGGTTATTTCCCCAAGAGTGGATTTTTGTCCGGAGCAAAACTCCCCACATCTTCGCGAGCCAAGGTTACGATCACTATGTGGATCTTACCTTGGCGGATCGAGCCCGATTTCGAAATTCCCGGGATACGCCCCCTATTGGATGCTGGTTATTATCCCCCTTTACATCTCATTTCTGATAGCCAATGAAATATCGTTTTACAAACCGCTTACGAATACAATAATTCAACATGAAGCAATAAATAAAAACGTACTTCGACATTCCATCGTCAGGTGCTGGAATAGAGCCTAGAACCTCCGATAATTGATTGGTCACACTGAAACTTTCTGTAAATATTGTTTGTCTATGTTTGTTCGGTAATAAACCATTACAGATCCTGCACACATCTACGGAGGTATCCATGTTTACCTTCTATTTTTATTCGAAAGGTCGCGACCTTGTTCTATTTTTATCAAAGATGAAATGCTACGAGCGATTTGATTCGTGCAGTTAGAGCTAGCTGCAACCAATGAAAATGCGTATCGCGGAAATGTCGAAATCAAGCTTGATCCGCCAAGGGTAGAGTAGCGTAGTGGATCGTCACCCTTGGCTTGCGAAGATGAACTCCCCAATGTAAAAGAGCTATTGCCTTCAAACTTGATATACAAATAGACTATGTTCAGAACAAGTGCAGTGCACAAGACCAATAGCTCGGTTTCCACTATTTTTGGAGTTGTGGCCCTCAGTTATTTTACCAATCTGATTTTTTGTCTGGAAAATAACTTCTTTTGGCTTAAAACTTCATATACAAATAAATAATATTGTGGACAAGTGCAATGCTTAAGATAGATAACTCTGTCTCCATTATTTTAGGAGTTATTGCCTTTTGTTGTGTTACAAACTTAATTTTTGTCCGGCGCATCAAAGTATAAAAGCTATTGACGTCAAACTGCATATGCAGACAGATCACATTGGGGACACATGCTGTGCACAACATCCATAACTCTGTCTCCACTATTTTTGGAGTTATGGCCCTTAGTTATCTAACAGATCTAAAAGATTTGTCTTGAGCATAACTTTCAAAGTATAAAAGCTATCGGCTTCAAACTATAAAGATAGACCATCCTGACGACAATTGCAGTACACAACAGTCATACTTCTGTTTTCAATATTGTTTTGGAGTGATTGTCCTAAAAGCTGCGAAAGCCAATGTCCTAGTGATGGGTCTAATATTTGAAGCCTGGCTTTTATTTTTGCAGCTTTTGTGTTGCAGATTTTGTTTGTGGATTTCGTGTTTGTAGATCTATATATATCATCAACAAATTATATGGGTTTATCGATTTAAATTCATCAATGCAACAAAAGATATGGATATATGGCTGTCTTGGTGTTTCATATCCGTCAACCGTACTTCAGTCATGATAGGACGATTGAAGAGTGATTATAAATGGCTCGGTGCAATGAAGTGCTTTTTAGGTCCAGCAGGAATCATACCCTGGACGGGGCGGCGGAGAATATAGCTGTCCTTGAGGCTACCCTCTTGTTATACTTTTAAAAGAATATAATCATTCATACAACAGCTACAGATAACAAACAGGTCTATAACTAGATCAACAGTAACTTACATCAAATAGACAAGTACAAATAAACTCTTGAATACTTTATAAACCTATGAACTACCTTTAAAACAAACACTTTAACATTTCTAAGACAGCAAAATACTAATAAAAGGCCACAGCCCCTTAACCAAAAGAGTCCCTTTTGAAACTTCTCTATATTAAAATTACTTGCATACAACAGGTAGACACAGTTTTAGTTGCAGTTCAAATGATTTGTCTTGATCGGGTTGAAAGACATACGGTACATGTAGTAGGAAAATAATGAACAGCTGATTGCCAGCATTTTCTCCTGTTCCAACAATGTTTTCAAAAAGCTGCTCCCATTAAGGTAGTTAATGAACAGTTTCGATGTTGAAAGCTGAATCATAGACTTCAGAATATCATTAAACCCTACCACATATAAACAAGTCCATAAGAACAGTTTTTGTTGAAAACTGGTTAACTCTTTACCAGATAATCTCTGGTTTTTATGGCCCTAAGGTTGACGGTTGTAGAAAACATTCATGAAAAGCATTTCTGCTTTTCCCACAATGATTTCTACCCATCCAAAGAAAAATCCATCATTAAATTAGTTTTTGTCTGCAAATCCTTTTGATTTGGATGGTACCAAAATTTTGTCATCTGTTAAAGAGTTAAACAGAGAAATCACTCATGTTGAGCAACTTCTGCTTTTACAAGGATATTTTTTAACTCATTTAGATGAAGCTTGAAATTGTATTTTTGTCCACAAGTATTTCAAATTATTTAATTTTCAAGCTTCTACTCAGACTTGGCAGTTCAAATATTTGGAAGGAAAAAAAAACTTTTTCACTATGTTTTAAAGATCCTTCTTCACCAAGGTCCACACAAGATTGATTAGTAACATGTTATTATAGCCCTTACAGCCAGAGTTAAGACACTTTGTGTTAGGCCACATTTATATTGGCTTTAACATTAAATACTGAATTATACTTCTTGAATACTATATTCCTTCTTTTTTAAAATATACATATATTTGCTAATTTACTATTCCTTTATGCAAAATGAAGAAAGATGCAGTAAAACATTTTATGTCGAAAAGCAATCGGTAGCTCGGAAAGAATATTGTGTGTAGCAGCCGTAGGAGAATCTCTACAGAAGTATAATTATAAAGGTGCACTGGCATTTGCAATATTTCTGGATGAAAGCGACATTGAACCTCAATTGGCTACAAATTCAAAATGGGCACTTTCATTTGTGGAGAAAAGACAGAAATATTATGTTTTCAGGTCTCTTTGTCCTATTATGACAGTATATGGGACATTGTAGATTCAAAATAAGACTGCACATTCTTTGCAGTCTGATCTTGATCTACAATAGTTCCAAAGGAAAGAGATCGTGCCTAGTGTTTTAAGAGTGGGTTAAACACTTCACAAACAAGGGGAAGAATTCCTATTCATGAGTTCCTTTGTTGGATCTTCATTCTAAACTCCTTTTTTCAACTGAGTGTCCATAAGTAGGACCTCCACAGACAAAACCATAACCTACATAAGTACGCTGTCTATCTAATATGACTGAAATAATGTAGAAATCAACTTAAAGCACTTATTAATTGCCTTATGGTGTTTAAACTGATTAAATTAGCTGAGCGAGTGTGTAATTTCACGAAGGACCAATTGTCTATGCAGTATGGTCAGTGCGAATACTATTATACGTTTTAGGTCTTTTTTCATAAACAGTTATTTTATATTTAACAAGATACAAGACGTTTAGGAGGCTTTTTTTTTTAAAATACTATTTATTTAAAGGCTGTCTATTCTTATAAGTTAACCAGTTTTAAATACTTACCCCAATGCACAAGTTGAATTGCTACGAAATGTTTATTGTTTTCCCTCTCTCAAACTTTTGACAATGCTGTAATCTCTACACCAAAATCAGTTTCATAAAATTGTCTTGTTTCTTGTTTGTTTCCACTTTTTCTTCGGGTAAAGTGCATTTTTATTGGCTTAATTTCTATTAATTCTATATTTCTGCTATATGATATATTACAGAAAAGTCTGATCATGTAGGATAGAGAATGAAATGCCGTTTCCAAATATGTATGCATCATATAAGGTCGTAAGTGACACTTACGACCTTATCATTCTAAGGCATTGAAATGCTGACTTCATCGCGTAAACAAGAAATGAAAATTTTCAACTTGAAATGGTTACTTTTCCCATATTGTTTGTTGGATTTTTTCAAAGTTAATAGGGTTGAAGTTATTGATGAGATAAACAAACTGCAAGTAGCACAAAAATCTGATTACAAATGCAGACTTTATCATGTAAGCAAGAAATGGAAATTTTTTTCTTGAAATGGCTACTTTTCCCATACTGTTTGTTGGATTTTTTTCAAAATCAATAGGGTTGAAGCTATTGATAAGATTAACAAACTGAGCAAGTTTCATAGAAATCTGATAATAAATGCAGACTTTATCGTGTAAACAAGAAATGGAAATTTTCAACTTAAAATGGCTACTTTTCCCATACTATTTGTTGGATTTTTTTCCAAAATCAATAGGGTTCAAGCTATTGATGAGATAAACAAACTGTGCAAGTTTCACAAAAATCTGATAATAAATGCAGACTTTATCATGTAACCAAGAAATGGAAATTTTCAACTTAAAATGGCTACTTTTCCCATACTGTTTGTTGGATTTTTTTCAAAATCAATAGGGTTCAAGCTATTGATGAGATAAACAAACTGTGCAAGTTTCACAAAAATCTGATAATAAATGCAGACTATCGTGTAAACAAGAAATGGAAATTTTCAACTTATAATGGCTACTTTTCCCATACTGTTTGTTGGATTTTTTTCAAAATCAATAGGGTTCAAGCTATTGATGAGATAAACAAACTGTGCAAGTTTCACAAAAATCTGACAACAAATGCAGACTTTATCGCGTAAACAAGAAATGGAAATTTTCAACTTAAAATTACTACCTTTCCCATAATGTTTGTTGGATTTTTTTCAAAATCAATAGGGTTCAAGCTATTGATGAGATAAACAAACTGCAAGTTTCATCTAAATCTGACAACAAATGCAGACTTTATCGCGTAAACAAGAAAAAGACTAACGGACGGACGGACATACGGACGGATGATGGAAACCATACCATGACATAAGCTCTACTGGCTTTCAGCCAGTAGAGCTGAAAATGCTGGTTGCCTGCATCTTCTTCTTTTCCTACAATGTTTTCAAAAGACTGCTTCTTCTGGTTAGTTAAAACTCAGTATTGTGTGGTAAATGGTAAAAACACATTGATGTTATTTGGTCAAGGGTTAAGGCAGAGTATTGATTGATTGTATGGTATGCCGTTTTCAACATTATTTCAGTTATATCGCGGCAGCCAGTGCACCTATCCATGTGTTCCTGGAGTCTCTTTTACCAGTACTTCGCATTATTTCCTTTCCAAGCCACTGGCTGCTTTCCCACATAATCATTGTTGAAACAATGGTCAGCGGTGGGAGAGGAATGAATCCTGTCGCAGTAACTATCATCAATCCTCGGAAAGAAATTGGCCGGGCCAGGGGTTGTAGCCAGGGATCAAACCCTGGACCCCGTGTTATCAAGTCATGCACACTACCAACTAAGCTACCGAGGCTCTGCGTAAGGCAGAGTAACTAACAAGTTATTGAACAAGGAGTAGATGCAAGCTCAGACCACAGGCTGTGCAGCCTGATCTGATAATGACTACACCACTTTCAAAAGCGTCATAAGCTGTCTTCTCAATCATTACCGGCTCATTTCAAGCAAACACTATTATTACATACGTCTACTTGGAATTACCTCCCTTCCTAACCCTCCCTCACACAATATCTATAAATAAGATCATTAAGGTTATTACCAAATTCTTTTCTCTTTCTCTGAGGAAAAGCTGTCAGACCTAATCACAGACCTAGAGATATCCTTGAGAATTCTGACAAGTTTCTGGCAGCTCTGACATTATGCCCTTTACTAAGCAATCCTGTGTCGTAACAACGACAAAGAAAAGGGCTTTTGAAAACATTGTGGGAAAAGGAGAAAATGCTGGTAACTATTATTTTTTCCTCTTCCCAAAGTGTTTTCTACCCATACAGACCAAAATCTCAACATTTGAGCCATACAGAATTTGCCCTCTGCAAATGCTTTCAATTTGAATGAGACTTAACTTTTGTAAACTTGTACATTATTACCACTAAGTTTTAGAGTGTTGACTATATGAAATCCACGTTTTATGCTGTAAAATGACCAACAAATTTTACATTCGAGGTTACTCAGTGAAATTGCTCACAACAAATTACAGAATAACAGACACTGGGACACTGAAGAGCAAAGATCAGACAGCAAACTCTGTGCAGTTTGATCTTGATTTATACTGTACACACACAAGCAAAAGAATGTCTGGTAAGCGTCCGAAGGGATAATCTTTCTTGACAGTGGCAGGCTAAACCTCCGGACAAACTGCTAGATTGAAAAGTTGTAATTATCATCATGAGGCTAAGAAATCAGGAAACTAAATCTTCTAGACATGGACAAATATTTCCTGATCCTTAGCTTGGCTGTATTCGAATAAAAAGTCGAGATACAGTAACAGCTCTGTCATCGCTGTCTATGCCATTGTCTGTTAATAAAGATATTTACTTCAATTGATTGATTAGTTGATGTTTAAAGCCGTTTTCAACATTATTTCAGTTATATCGCTGTGGCCAGTGCACCTATCCATGCTTTTCTGGAGTTTCTTTTACCAGAACTTCGCACGATATTCTTTCCAAGCCATTGGCTGCTTTCCCACATAACTATCGTCAAAACAATGGTCAGCGGAGAGAGAGGAATGAATCCTGTCGCAATGACTATCATCAATCCTCAGAAAGAAATTGGCCGAGCATGGGATCGAACCCACCACCCCCTGTTCTTAGTATTTACTTCAAACTTGGTAAAGTTGTTAAGAATTAACAGGGGAGACCATACCAAAAGAAGCGGTAACTGACTCAACACATGTTTAATGCAGTTATGGGCCTTTTAAGATCTGTCCACAATAAAAGCAACTGCAAACTACACATAAGTTGATGTAACAAATAATGTCCATGGATGGTCAGAAAACATTGTGAGAAAAGGAGAAATTGTTTTCCTTTTCCTGCAATGTTTTTCAAAAACCATTCTCCTCCGGGTCCTTAATATACAGGATTGTTTGGTAAAGGCTTAAAGAATTTGATATATACAGTTGAAAATAGTAGAACAGACCAAAAACATGGAAAACAGGCCATCATTCTGTTGATAATGTTCTCACAAAACCAAGCTGGAATAGAATTGCTTTAGACTTGTATCAAATTAATAATTAATTGCCATACATACAAAACCCTTCAAATTGCAAAAATCAAACGCTTACAATGTCTGTGAATGTTTTCAGTTTGAAAGCAAAAACTTATTAAGTACTTCAGTTGTCTGCGCCATAAAGATTAGGGAAGTTGTTTTCTCTAAATATTCAGGAACTCTGAACCACAGTCTTCTACCCTTTACCAAACAATCACACGTTTTAACAACCCTAATGAAAAAGATTTGTGAAAACATTGTTGGAAAAGGAGAAAATGCTGGTAACCAGCATTTTCTCCTTTTTCCCACAATGTTTCCTACCCTATGATAGACCAACTCCATGTTTTCAATAACATTTTAATTTTGTTGTCTACAAATGTTTCAAATAAGATGGGGCCAAATCTTGGTTGTCTGGTAAAGAGTTTAAGAGGCTTTTAGAGAGAAAGAATTAGCAGCAAAATGACACATCTAATTTCTAGAGAAATCTATTTTTGTATAAGAAATGTTTTAGTGTACAAGTTACCATTCTAGGTATGACAAGATTTGAGATATTACATTTGCATACTGGGGTCAGAAGGTCATGTGCTCTGTGTCAATTATGCACATTTGTAATAAACTCTTTATGACATCCCCCACCCTGTACCACCCTGTGGAAGAAGCCATTTGAAAACATTCTGTGAAAAGGAAAAGAATGCTGGAAACCAAGATGCACAACTGATTAAAGGCTCATTAACAGCCAAAAGTACACTGTTCAGGGGCAAATAATTCACTCCTTTTTGGACACAATTCCATGGCTCCAAAGTGTTAACTCTTTACCACATAATCCAGAGTTTTAACAACTTTCAAAGAGAAGGTTTTTGAAAACACTGTGGAAAAAGTAGAAAATGCTTGTAAAAAACCATTTTTCTCCTTTTTCCCAAGCCAATTACTTCGTCACATGCAAATCCTCTCAATTTGGACCAGTCTAAAGTTTCATAGTTTGGTGAAGGGTTAAACTTGCATTTTGCTAGTTTCAGTTTTCATTGCTTGATCCTTTATGTTCCGAAACAAATCTGCAGCATAGGACCTAGAAATAATCCTGCTATATGAAAGTTTTGCATAATCAATGTGAATCAAATTACTAATAGGGTTAACTCTATACCAAACAACGAAATTTTAGACTGACCCAAATTGAAAGCATTTGCATTTTGTAGACAATAAACTGAATGTGACTCTTAGATGACTGGATTCCTTTTTCAAACGATAGAAAACATTGTTGGTAATGGAGAATGCTGGTTTACCAGCATTTTCTCCTTTTCCAAAAATGTTTTCAACGGCTGCCTATCTCAGGGTCATTAAAACTCTGGATTGTGTGAAAGAGAGTTAAATCCACAAACACTCTGAAAAACACTGCAAAGGGAGAAATTGCTCCATATGTGCAATTTCTCCTTTTGCCACTTTATTTTTCAAACCCAGCAAGATCAGAAAAGTCATCAGAAGGAGGTATGAAAGATATATTGTTATAGCCAGAAGGGAAAAAACGCTTTAAAAATTCAATAGCCTGTAGAATAGTTCAAAATTTAGTCAGGTAAGTAAACACAGATATATTACCTATATATATTGTGTAAGGGATAGATACATGTATTTGAAATCTTTGATTTAAAGCCAGAAACATCACAACAGTGATTTCTTTGATGGCCCCAAGAAAATGAAATGCATTTTCTATCGGTCCTAACTGTCAGGTGCAACACTTGGCATGAAGATATGAGAATGATTAGAGTTTGATAAAATAAAGATGAAATGGGTTAAAAACTGGCTGGAAATGGGTTAAAAACTGGCTGAAAATGAGTATAGACATATCTTCAATAACATCTGTTTGCATCAATAAATAACCATATCAAAATAAAAGTTACCTACCACTTCTTCATCTATATCCAAGGGCAATGACTGCTCCCTCTCAAGTTCCTTACTTGGTGCTGGAGTATTCCTTAGGGATTGCAGAGTTAATTCCCTTATGTACTGTGCACAGTAGAAAACAAGTATTCAGCCTAAGATCTCAACATCTGTAGTGCTGAACCAGGATTAAATTGCTTGTGCAGACAGTGTAGATCAAGATCAGACTGCACATTCTGTGCAGTCTGATCTTGGATCTACACTGTCTGCTTCTTTGCCTGATATTTTGACAAAAACAGCCTTATAATTGCACTATTTTCATCTGTAAAACTGACTGGAAATGCCCATGTCATTTATCTAGCACTACAAAGGCTTGCAAGTTTTTGTAGCATCCATTCCTTTGCCCTAACTCCCTCCCCCCATCCCCATACCTACAAAATTATGTTTTATGGTAACATAACACATTTTATCTTAATCATTTCATTTAATGATGAAGATATTATTGCTTCACTTGAATTTATTGAGGTTGTAACTTTTACTCTTTTACAGAATAACAAAATTTGAGGTTACTTCTTCAATAAAAGCAAGTTTTAGCAACCATGAGGTGAAAGGTCCTTTAAAATCATTGTGGAAACAGGAGAAAATGCTAGTAACTACCATTTTCTCCTTTTCCCCCATTTTTTTCTCTGTTCTCCTTTTCCCTCATTGTTTTCTACTCTTTCAATCACATACTCCATCATCTGAGATGCATTTCATCTGTGTCAACTGCATCTAAACTTGTCTGAAATTTTGTATTCTGGTAATGGGTTAATCAATCCACAAATAACAGTTTATACCGTATTTTTTCTTTTTGACACCCCCTGGGCATTACATTTTCTGAAAGAGGGGCGATTAATAGAGGTGAAGAGATAAACAATTTTCCAAGGACGACGACAAAATTTACCGTCCCGGTTTTAGTCAATACCGACCGCAAAGCGATTGCCGTGTGAGAAACCCCTTGTATTACAGCAGAATATAAATTTGACTTCTGATCATGATTCATTAAATAGCATTCAAAATTAATATGGGACAATGGTGTTCAATACTTTCACTTTCTGAAACTTCTTCCAAGTCAGCTGACAAATTTTGTGTTACCAGAAGTTTATAACGTTATCAGAAGTGCGTGCATAATCAGATACGAGGTCAGCGATTTGTAAAGTAATTAGGATTATGTTGATTCCGTAAGTTCATTCCAGCTGATTTATTTCAACTTTATCGATGGATTGGACGTCTGATAAGCCTATTCCTGGTTAGAAAAAAGCTGGGGGAGTGTTAATTAGAGGCAGAGCAATAACAAAAGACAATACGGTAGTAGTTTGTTTGAGTAGTCAGTAGGTAGGTTTTTGAATCATCTTGGGAAAAGAGAGAAATACCTATAGCTCTCATCAAAATTAATCACTCCTACTGATTAATCTAGAATGCATTTTTTTGGTAATTTATCTTCCTCTGTTCAACAAAATATGACACTGGAGAACAATTAGTGTGTAATTTTACTCTCAAAGACATAATGTACGGACTATGTTCACAATTGATCTTATACTTTTTACCATCAAAGATAAAAATATCTGATCTCATTTTTCATTACAAGTCAGACATGGTATTTTGATTTGACAATGGTAAAAGATTACCACCGTTATCTTTTTTATTTGGAAGCAAAGCACTTTGGAAACACCGTGAAAATTTTAAGGGGGAATTTGCAATGAATAAGAAATTTCTCTGCAATAATTTTTCATGTGTATTCATATATTCAACACTGATTCATACTGGTTATCTTATCAAATTATTATTTCTGTCTGCTGCAAAACATATTTCAAATTAATCATTTACCACACAATCCCAAGTTTTAACAACCCTATAAGAGAAGGCCATTGAAACATTGTGGGTACAGGAGATATTGCTGGTAACCAGCATTTTCTCCTTTTCCAACAATGCTTTCTAGCCTATCAAAGACAGAAATCATCATTTGCACTACTCCATTTAATTTGCCGTCTACAAATGCTTTCAATTTGGTCCAGTTTTAATGTTTTTTTCAGTTGGTAAAGAGTTAATTTTACACACAGCAAGCCTATAAAGGAATGGATGCTACTGATTTTACAAAAAAAAAAAAGAACCACAAGAAAACAGTACAATTTTTTTTTCCTTACTTGTTTGTACATTTTGGAAAGGAAAGGAACACAGTCTGTCACCTAAGTAAAATATCCACTGTTCAAATATTCCTAATGGACTTTGTTAAGAACATGTTAAAAACTAATTCCATGAAAATAAACATCAAATTATCAACAGATATCTCCATTTAATGTTGACCAAATCTATGTTTTCTTTCACTGTTTATCAGTTTTTCCTTTCACAAAATGTCAACAAGATTATGGGCCCGATGTTCAAAACTCAACTATCTATACTTAGACATGTCCTAATTCAAAGCATTTGCAGACAACATATTAAATTTAGAAAAAATGATGAGAACTGTCTTGGAAAGGGTAGAAAACTTTGTTGGAAAAGGAAAAATTGCTGGTTTTTTTCCTTTTCCCACAATGTTTTCCTCAGGGTCTTTAAATTTTAGGATTGTATGGTAAAGGGTTAACTCTTTACCATATATTCCCAATTTGAAAGCTTTGCAATTTGAAAGCATTTGCAGAGGACAAATTAAAATGGGACTAAAATGTGGTATTTGTCTTTGACTGGGTTGAAAACATTATGGGAATAAGAAGAAAATGCCAGTTACCAACATTTTCTTTTCTTGTAATATTTTCAAAAACCTTGTTAAAAGAACCAGGTCAAAGAAGCTTTTAGCCAGCATTGTGGAAAAAGAAGAAACTGCTGGTCATCAGCAATTTTTCCTTTTTCCTACAAAGTTTTCTATCAATTCAATGACAAATTCCAACAGTTTAGCCACAATTTATTTGTGTCAGCAAACACGCTCAATTTGGACACATCTAAAATTTTGTTGGGTGGTAAAGCCTCAATATCCAAGTTAAATCCAATTCATATGATAATTCTCCCCAATGGTTTGAAAATTCTATTTGAACCATAATTTGAAAAAAAAAAAATAATTAGTGACATTGGTTCCTTTACTCGACAAAAAAAATCAGAGTTATCGAATACTTGCCCTTTCTTCTTGTTTATCTACCCAAAACCATTCAATTCTATTGATCCATTGTAAATTCCCATATCACCTAAATTACCTTACTAATTTACATGAATGGCTAAATAATAAACACTCAGTACAGTCTGATCAGGTTTGTCTAAGTTTTAGATATGTTTGTTTGTTTGTATGGCGTCTAATGCTGTTTTCAACATTATTTCAGTTATATCACAGTGGCTAGTGTACCTATCCATGCTTTCTGAGAGTTTCTTTTACCCATACCTCGCACAATCTCTTCATCCAAAGCCTAAAATTGGTTGCTTTCCTATATTACCATCGTTGAAACAACAATCAGCCGTGAGAGGAATGAATCTTGTCCCAATGACTTAACATCAATCTTCTGAAAGAAATCGACTGAGCTAGGAATTTGAACCAGGGATACCCTGTTCTCAAGTCCTTACGCTACTTATTTACTGCCTACCTGAGGGCTCGACTTTAGATTTTAGAGAGCTGTCCACATTTTGTATTACAAAGCAATCCTTTTCCAGCAATGATCTTTATTTTAGCTAAACAACAGGAAGCAAACAGCGAACCAAGAGTTGAAATATGTACAGGAATTATATTAGTATTGTCTTAACTCTTTACCTAACCCTTTACCAAACAATCCTGACTTTTAATGACCCTGAGCAAAAAAGCTTTTGAAAACATTGTGGGAAAAGGGTAAATTTATGGTTAGCAACATTTTCTCCTTTTCTCACAATGTTTTTCTGCTCAGTTTAAAGCAACTGCCATGATTTGAGCCACCTCTGATTTTATCGTCTGCAAATGCTTTGATTTTGGACTAGTGTACAATTTTGTTGTTTGGTAAAAAGTAAAACACATAAATATTAGTAGAATGTTAAAATCTTTTATACAAGAGGGTTTTAGGTATTGGACGCCATTGAGACTAGATAAACATGAAGGTATGAAAATGAGGCTTTGGGGAGAGAATTTTCAACAGTTTGCTGTGCAAACTTTTATGGCAATAAACATGGTAGACCAAATTTAAACAAGAGGGCCACGATGGGCCCCTAAGTCGCTCACCTGAGTCTTTTGACCAAACATGACCCATTTTCAATCTCTTTCGAGATATTATAACAAACATTCTACCAAGCTTTCATAATTATTGGACTGAAAATTTGGCCTCTAGCTTGTAGTCGCAAGCGTTTTCTAAAATTTCTCTCAGTGACCTACTTTTAAGCCAAATAGAGCCCAGTTTCCCATTGTAGATATTATTAAAACAAAGATTCTGACCACACTTCATAAGTACTGGTCATAAAATGTGGCCTTTAGAGAGTACACAAGGTTTTTTTCAAGATCTGACATGGCGATCTAGTTTTTTAACCAATGTAACCCATTTTCAGTTTCATCATATTGATCAGCAAGACAAACATTCTGGCTAATTTCAAAAGTATTGGACAGAAAATGATGACTCTAGTCAGCTACACTGGCTATTTTAAAGATATGACCTGGTGACCTAATGTTAGACCCGATGTGACCCATTTTTAAACTCATTCAAGATATCATTATGACAACCATTCTGACCAACTTTCTTGAGTATTTGACTGAAAATGTGGCCTCTAAAGGGTACACAAGGTATTTCTAAGACTTGACCCAGTGACCTAGTTTTTGACCCAACATGACCCATTTGGAAACTTGTCAAAGAAATCATACAGACAAACATTCTGACCAACTTTCAAGAGTTTTGGACTGAAAATGTGGCCTCTAGAGTGTACACATGGTTTTTCTAAGATTTGACCTAGTGACCTAGTTTTTGAACCGACATGACCTGTTTGCAAACTCGTCACAGATATCATTAAGACAAACATTCTGACCAAGTTTCAAAACTTTTGGGCTGAAAATGTGGCCTCTAGAGCGTACACAAGGTTTTTCTAAGATTTGACCTAGTGACCTTGTTTTTGACCCAACATAACCTACTTGCAAACTAGTACGAGATATCATATAAGAAAAACGTTCTGATCAAGTTTCATGAGTATTGGACTGTAAATATTGCCTCTACAGCGTACACATGTTTTTTCTAAGATTTGACCTAGTGACCTAGTTTTTGACCCAACATGACCCATTTTCAATCTCATCTGAGATATCATCAAGATAAACATTCTGCCTAACTTTCAAGAGTTTTGGACTGAAAATGTGGCCTCTAGAGCTTACACAAGGTATTTCTAAAATTTGACCCAGTGACCTAGTTTTTGACCTGACATGACCCATTTTCAAACTTGTTCCAGATATCATCAAGACAAACATTGACTGACTGACTTTCAAGAGTTTTGGACTGAAAATGTGCCTCTAGAGTGTACACAAGGTTTTTCTAAGATTTGACTCAGTGACCTTGTTTTTGACCTGATATGACACATTTTCAAACTTGTCTAAGATTTCATCAAGACAAACATTCTGTCCAAGTTTCACGAATGTAATCGGACTGAAAAAGTGGCCTCTAGAGCGTACACAAGGTAAAAGTTGACGACCGATGACGGACACAGAACGATCACAAAAGCTCACCCTGAGCACTTTATGCTCAGGTGAGCTAAAAACTTGCAACTCTTGGAGTAGAATGCAACTCTTGGAGTAAAAACCATTTTCGTAAGTTCAATGGGTCTAAATATTATTTGATTCCCTTGTATTACTGTTTCCATCCACAGGTTTAACCCTTTACCACCCTGAAAGAATAGGTTTTTAAAAACATTGTGGGAAAAAGTGAAAATGCTAGTAACAAAGCATTTTCTTTTTCCACAATGTTTTCTACCCCACAAAAGACAAAAATCATCAGTTTCATAACATTTTATTTGTCATCAGTCTGCAAATGCTTTCGATATGGTCGCGTCCAAAATTTTGTTGTTCAGTAAAGAGTTAACACTCTGAATGAGATGAAACAGAAATTTCAATAATGTCTCCATGAGAAAAAACTGATAACAATATTTCAAAGAGAATTCCTCACAAAGTTGACTTCAATGCAGGACATGCAACATGCAAGATTGTATTACTGATACCAGAACAGAAAGGATTATCTTGTGTGGTAGAAATCCTTATCATGCTTAGCATGACATTTGGTGCTTTTGCAGACAATGTAGGTTAAAATGTGCAGTCTAATCTACATATCTCATATCTGAAAGAAATTTTTTGTATGACTTATTCTGCACAAAAAATCCTGAAAATTGTGATGTGTATTATAATTTGGTCCTTTTTACTAATAAAAATAAGTAAATTTTCAGCATTTTACAAATTTACTCCTTTGAGGGGTTAAGATACGGCTATTTTTAGGCAGTAGAAAGTGCCCAGTGGACAGAATCAATTCAAGATCAGACTATGATTTGTGCAGTCAGATCTTGATCCATCCTATCAGTAAAAGCAAAGGAAACTAATTCATTTTTGTGGGACATTATAAATTCAATGGCTGTGGACAAAGGAACAGAATAGTCTATAACTAAAGTTGAGGCATTGATTCACAATATTATTATAAAGGTTATTGTGTTTGATGAAGAAAATTAATTTAGTTGGTTGCTTTTGATGCCATTTTCTGTGTAACCAGCATATTCTTTTCCCAGAATATTTTGACCCTTACAAATTTTAACTTTTGAGTCACAATTACTTTGTGGGTTGTAAATGCTATTAATTTGGAAGAGTCTGAAAGTTGTCTTTCGGTAATGAGTTAGAAGGTCATTGGACATACCTTGATTTCCATAGGAAAAAAAAGGCAAAATTCTCCCCTTTACCCTAGAAAGTACTGTCCAAATTATAAGAACATTCATTTAAACCCTTTCTAACCTATCAAAATGTTACTAATTTGTCTAAGACACTCTTATCTATGAAGGGAAATAACTCTTATATAAATAATGCCTGTCTTCAAGATATGTGTATTATTATCCATCTTCATGATGTGATGAAAGTCAATTTGTAATTCACAGCGTGGTGAGATAATGCAGATCAATATCAGACTGCGCAAAACCTGCAGTCTGAATATAACACCTGCTTCCTAGGTTTAACCCTTTCCAACATAACAAATTTAAGAATCTTCCAAATTCAAAACAGCTGCAGACAATATAATTATTTAAATTTGTACAACTGAACATAACCTCTCTGATTGAGTAAACTAGAGGTGCTTGAGCGCCTGTATCGCTCCACAGGCCTGATATTTCTATAATGGCGAAAGGAAGTTTTTAACAATTATCATTCAATCCTGCATTTAATCTCACTGAAGAAACAATTTGGTAGACAACCACCATAGGAACTTACCTGCAAAACAACAATGAAATCCAATGAATAGTTTTAGAGAAGAAATTTTTCAAAGATTTTACTTTATACCATAAAAGGAAAATGAGTCTCCCATAAAAGCCATGTTTTTTGACAGAGCTTTTTTTTTTTAAGGAATTCTGTAAACCTGTATCTAAGGAACATTCCTGCAAAATAATAATGCTATCCAAATAGCGGTTTGGGAGGAGAAGATTTTTAAAGGTTTTTTACTTTAGTTGTCATGGCAACCAGAATTCTTCATGGAACACAATTATTTGAAGGAATTTGAAAGAGGACCACCAAAGGAACATTCCTGTGAAATTTGGTAAAAATCCAGTCAATAGTTTCTGAGGAGAAGTTTTTTAAAGAAAAAGTTTACGGACGCACGCACGGACGAACGGACGGACGGACGGACGCACGACGGACACAACGCCATGACAATAGCTCTCTGGCCTTTGGCCAGTGGAGCTAAAAACATTGTGGGAAGAGGAGAAAATGCTGGTTACCAGTAATATTATTGTCTCCTTCCATAATGTTTTCAAAAATATAAGGTTCAGTTCCAGGGTCTAAAGTACCGCGTCCAAAGACACCCCTATACAACCAGCAGGGCCAGAGCAGATCAAACCCAATACCTAAATCCACTGCTCAACTACCATTGTATAGCAGACCCCTGTCATCCTGTAAAGAAGTTACAAGACCTATGAAAGATTTGTAATAACAATACAAAGATGGGATGTTTGAAACAAAGTAATCTAGAGCTATCACTAAAAGTGATCATACCCCCCACCAGTTCCTTGTCACAAAACCGCTCTTTATCACAGAATGCAGAATGGTTTAGTACAAAAGTAAGAGTTGAAAAAAAATTTAGTGGGAATAGAGTTATGGTTCTTGTATACTGCACTTCTCGTTAATGTTGTCTATCTGTATATGAAGTTTGAAGTCACTAGCTTAAATACTTTGGAAGTTATGCCCCAGACAAAAATCCATAGATAAAATTTACAAAGGGCAATAACTCTAAACATAGTGGGAATAGAGTTATGGTTCTTGCACAGTGCACTTTGCTTTATGGTGATCTAATTGTATATTAAGTTTGAAGTTACTAGCTTTTCTACTTTGCAAGTTATGCCCCAGATAAAAATCCAAAGTTAAAATTTACAAAGGGCAATAATTCTAAATATAGTGGGAACAGATTTACGGTTTTTGTACACTGCACTTCTTGTTAATGTGGTCTATCTGTATATGAAGTTTGAAGTTACTAGCCTTTATACTTGGATAGTTATGCCCTGGACAAAAATCCACAGTTAAAATTTACAAAGGGAAATAACTCTAAAAATAGTGGGAACAGAGTTATGGTTCTTGCACACTGCACTTTTCTTTATAGTGATCTAATTGTATATGAAGTTTGAAGGTACTAGCTTTTGTACTTTGCAAGTTACGCCCCAGATAAAAATCCAAAGTTAAAATTCACAAAGGGGAATAACGCTAAAAGTAGTGGGAATAGAGTTATTGTTCTTGTACAATGCACTTCTCCTTAATATGATCTGTGTGTGAAGTTTGAAGTTACTAGCTTCTATACTTTTGAACTTATGACCCGGACAAAAATCCAAAGTTAAAATTTACAAAGGGCAATAACTCTAAAGATAGTGGGAATAGAGTTATGGTTCTTGTACACTGCATTCTCGTTAATGTGATCTATCTGTATATGAAGTTTGAAGTTACTAGCTTTTTACTTTGGAAGGTATGCCCCGTACAAATATCCAAAGTTAAAATTTACAAAGAGCAATAACTCTAAAAATAGTGGAAATAGAGTTATGGTCCTTGTACAGTGCACTTCTCGTTAATGTGATCTATCTGTGTGTGAAGTTTGAAGTTACTAGCTTCTATACTTTTGAAGTTATGCCCCAGACAAAACTCCAAAGTTAAATTTTACAAAGGGCAATAACTCTAAAAAGTTGGGATGAGTTATGGTTCTTGTACACTGCACTTCTCCTTAATGTGATCTATCTGTATATGAAGTTTGAAGTCACTAGCTTTTATACTTTGGAAGTTATGTCCCGGACAAGCTTTTCATGACACAGACGGACGGACAGACGGACGGACGGACGGACAGACAGACGCACGGACAGACGGACAAGGTGACTCCAGTATAACTCCCCCCCCCCAACTTCATTTGTAGGGGGTATAAATATGTTCTCAAATTGTATAGAAATTCTTAGGGGGAAAAAAAGCTATTGCTTCCAGAAAACAATAGCTCTTTTTCGCCTATGTTTCTTTCAGGGATAAGAAGGGTCATATTTGTAAAGTAATGCATTACTCTCTTCCAAGCCATTCCATGGCTTAACCCTTTACTATACGATCCCGACTTTTAAAGACCCTGTGAAGGAAAGCTTTTGAAAACATTGTGGGAAAAGGAGAAAATGCTGGTAACCAGCATATTCTCCATTTCCCACGTTTTATACCCTATTACAGACAAATTCTATCATTTGAGCCACATTTAAATTGTCGTCTGCAAATGCTTTCAATTTAGACAAATCTACATTTTTGTTGTTTGGTAATGAGTTAACTGTTTACCAAACAACAAAATTTCAGAATGGTCCATTTTAAAAGGATTTGCAGATGACAAACAAAATGTTATACAAAGCTTGAAAGCTGTCTTTCAAAGGGTAGAAAACTGGTTACCAGCATTTTCTCTTTTTCCAACAATCTTTTTTAAAGCCTTCTTCCTCAGGGTTATTAAAAGTAAGGGTTGTTTTGTAAAGGGTTAATGACCCTATTTAAAGAAAGAATGCTTAAAACTTGAAAACATAAGGAGATGAGGAGTAACTCTGGTAAACTGAGAGCAGTTTCTGCTTTCCCCAGTATGCTTTAGCCCTTTACCACACAATTAACCCAGTTCTAACAACCATTAAACGCAAGGCTTTAGAAAACATGGAAAAGGGAGAAACTGCTGTTAACCAGGAGTTTCTCCTTTTCCTACAATGTTTTCTATCCTATTAAAGACAAATTCCATCAACTGAGCCACATTTAAGTTGTTGTCTACAAATGTTTTCAATTTGGACAACTCTAAATTCTCGTCATGTGGAAAAGAGCCAGCGACACTTTCAAAGGAAGATACCAACATTTGGGCCAAGCTAAATCTGCAAGTACTTCCAATATCGACAATTCCAATGTTTTCTTGTCTGGTAAAGAATCGAGGCAACTTCCCGCAAGTTTTCAATCAGGAAATCGCCTGCAAGTGGCAGATTCATAATCAATTTTGATGAATGAATAACAGGGAGGTCTGCATAATGTCTCCATTCTATTATACCTAAAAAAATATAAAACGGGATTGTCTACGTGAGATATTTTAGTTCTTTAACCCTTTATCAAACAATTCTGTGTTTTAAGTAGGCTTGAGAAGAACGCTTTTGAAAACACTGTTGGAAAAGGAGAAAATGCTGGTCATCAGAATTCTCTCATTTCCAGCAATGTTTTCTATCCTCTCACAGATAAATTCCATTGTTCGAGCCAAATTCCATTTGTCGTCTGTAAAATGCTTTCAATTTGGACAAGTCTACAATTTAGTCATTTGGTAAAGAGTTAAACTCATCTAAAACGAAAGCAATTTCGCAGACAACAAATCAAATTTGGCTTGAATGGTTGGATTAATTCTGTCTTTCAAAGTGCAGAAAACAATGTGGGAAAGTTGCCATACAACAAAATTCCAGGTCAGTCAAAATTGAAAGAATTAATGAATATATGATGTTTTTAGATCATCCACATCTAAGGTCATTCTTGTGCAAATAAAAAAAGTAATACAAAGTCAAAAGTAGTTTAATGTGACTAATGAGTATATCATTAAAGAAGTGTTATGAAATTGAAAGTATTTGCAAGCAACTGATTCAATGTGGCCCAACTGATTAACTACAAAAAAACTAAAAAAAATTAAGGGAAAAAGAGAAAATGCTGGTCACCAGTATTTCTTCTTTTCCCATAATGTGTCAGAAAGTGTCGTTTTTTGAGGGTCATAAAAACAAGTTTGTTTGGTACAAGGTCAGTAAAGTGCTGGTCAAGGATAAAGTTTGAGAGTATTCAGAATTCTTAACAATCATCTGAAATTTCACTGAGTTCAACTAATAAGGCCTAAAAAAAATACCTGTGTTTCGGGTTTCAGTCCTAGATGCTGTAGGTAGGGTCGGTCGGGAAAAAATTTTTTTTTTCAATTTTTTTTTTATACATGGACTATGTAAAGATTTCAAAGATAGAGATTTTAGCTTCCACTTATAGTTTTATACAGAAATTTGTGTAAATTCACTGTTAAAATTAATTATGAAAGATGTAAAGAGAGTTTTAAGTGTCACTGATTGGATGATGCCAAAATGGCCTTTGTTGTGTCATTGGTTTTCGCGTTTTTTTCCAGCGCTCTTTTATGAATGCCAATTAATTTTTGGAGGAGTATTACCTCATAATTTGTCTTGAATTTGTCAATTATGGTAGCAGGTAACATTCAAACCTATTACTTTACACCAGATAGGTGGACCAACATCTATATCACGTTTTCATAATTGACTCGCCAGGTTCACGAGCTGTGATAAACAGAGCTGCGCGCATTTTTCACATTTGTTACTGAATGTGTTTATTAAAGCCCATTATTCTGCCGTATGCACGTGAGCTAAACTATTTCATATGGAGCTTTAGCCGATAATCTCATGCGCCAGATTGACTCTAAGAAAGATAATTTTTGAGCATCAAAAACGTTCATTTCAACTTTCCAAGCGTCAAAACCAGGAGTCACTGGTCATATGAAAACGTTGCACTTTCGCTACTCTCTTGCAGCTGCTGACAGCAGGAGGGAAGTTTTAGTCCCAGGGAAGGGATGCTTGAAACCATACAGTGTGATACAATCTTATCGGTTTTTATACCCCTTAATTTGCCTAAACGTTGCGATATCAGATATAGACCCGTGCCTAGTTATTTCTTTTTTTAATTCCTAATTTTTCAATTTTTGTAAATTGGCTACCTCACTGGGTAGCTATCGCATATCATATTGGTTATACAACGAGAACCATCTCAGTTTTTTTTTAATGCAAAACTGGCAGCCTGTTCGGTCGTCGCTAAATACATATGGATTTGTAGACCGACCAGTTTTGGAGCAGTACATGTTTTCGAACCCGAAATGATATCCCACTTTCCTTGCGAACTATAAAGTGAATGACGTCACCATTTTGTGTCAACTGCTTGTTTGAATGTAAATAACGGGTTAACCACTGTTAATTTACAAAATGCAACAAAGGCAGACAGTATGCATATTTCTAAAGGATAGATCAGTTTTAGTGACAAATTTCTTATTACCATTTTAAACTCGATACGTGCCCAATTTAAATTCTCCGTTTAAATTTCAAGTTTAATCCTGAAAAGTTCCCGACATGTGACATAGTGTAGATGCCAAAAAGTCACATAACCATACTGGAATAATGTGACAAGATTCTGATCTATATTTAGATCAGAGAATTTCGTGACCTATTTCGTTCTGTCACTTATGACTGAACAATTTTTCCAGAACACTCGCTACTACTGAGAATACATGTTTCCAACCCTTTTATAAAGACACTCAATATTTTCAGATGCTTTATGAGATAAGTTTTTGAAAAATTCCTAATCTGTCCTCAAAGGTGCAAATAAACTGATAGAAGGCACCAAAAGGTCTTAATTTTAGCTATTCAGGTATTCTAGTGCTACTGTAAAGAGAGGGCCAATGGCCGCCTTGACTTTTATCTGTCCCTTTCATTGCGCTTCAGAAACTGAAGACAGTTGACCTAGAACTGGTCATTTATGCTGTTCAGAACAGTTCATTCTCGTGACAGTTAACATTTTAGTTGAGTTTGGTGCACACCATGTTTTTCAGTTCCTTAATACATGTTCATGAACTGTTCTATGGATTATAGTGAAGGCCATGAAATGAAAGCATGTTTTCCCATGCGCCATTTTCAGCTTCCGGCACAAGATTGAAGGGTGAAATATGTCGTTATCATTGAATATGCATGATTCAAACAGAGATTATGGTTAAAGAGGCATTGAAAATCGATCTTTTAAGCTATCGTGACAGGATGAACCCCATAAAACACAGAATCAATGCATGACATTATGGGCTGCAACTGAATCTCATGCGTGATTCCCGAGTTTGCAGATGGGGCGTGGCAAAGTTGACATTTGATTGATTGGCATTTTATGGTGTGTATGCATGTTTGGTGTGTAACTAGACAAAACCTAGTTTGTTATCGATCTTCGTATTAACTCTTTTGGACGGCTACGAGACATACAACGGGTGTCAGTATATTTCGATGCAGACGAGTGACAGGGAACGAAATTGCAACAGCCAAAAAGTACCGAGATGTACCAAAATTGCACCCAAGGGATTTTTTTTTCAACCGTGGTGGAAAAAAAAGTTTAGGGTCGGCAGCATTTTTCTAGGTAGGGTCGGGAAACCCAAAACACAGGTATTTTTTTTTATGCCTAACCTGAAATATCAGTTTCATATAGCTGCATATAACTTCAAACTTGTTTTGATATTTGATCCTGGAATAGGAATGATCCTAGTTCAATGGTAACACCTTCATATCCGCCCAATTTATAGTCCCCTGAAGTTCAACCTCACTGATGTCCCCTCAATATTTTTCTTTTCACAACATACTGATGTGATTCAAGAGATAAGTGGCTGTCACTTGCAACTACTTTTAATATGGACAGGTCTAAATTTTTTTGTTTGATAAAGGGTTATACTAGTGACTTTATTCCTTGAGAAAATAGTGCTGCATCAGTCCCAGGCTCTACGGTAACATCTTGACCAAGATGACCAAAATAGGATAAAACCAGGAGCCACCAAACACCCCCCACCCACTTTGTTAGTTTGCAATCAAAAGGCAAGCTGGGTAGAATCCTCTAATAGTGATATTTTTAACCCTTTACCACACAATGCCGACTTTTAACAACCCTGGGAAAAAAGCCTTTTGAAAACATTGTTAGAAAAGGAGAAAATGCATTTTTTCCTTTTCCCACAATGTTTTCTATCCTATCAAAGAAAAATTGCACCATTTAAGCCACACTGAAATTGCTGTCTGCAAATGCTTTCAATTTGAACAAGGCTGAAATTCTGTCATCTGGTAAAGGGTTAAATAAGAAATAGTTATACACAACAACATACTAATTTTAGAATTCTCCACCATATAAAATGTTTGGATGTTCCCTATCAGACCTGGGTTGATACCTGTTTTTTAGCAGATTACCTGTTTTTTAGCAGATTACCTGTTTTTTAGCAGATTACTACTATCAAACAACAAAAAGCTAGAACCTCACCCAGCATGAAATTATGTTTATAATTGATAGCTTTCCCAGCAGAAGTAGTAACTAACCTATGTTTTGATAAACTGTAGAGTGCCAATACAAAAAGAGAGTGATCTTTTCAAAGGGCAAAAAAAAAAAGGAATGAAATTCTCACCTTCAGCCCTTTACCCCTGATCATTATTTGGATGACTGGGAAAGCAGCCATTGGCTTGGGAAGAATATTGTGCGAAGTGATGGTAAACGAAACTCTAAGAAAGCATGGATAGGTGCACTGGCCGATGTGATACAACTAAAAGGCATTAAACACCAAACCAGGATTCAAACTTTTACTAAACAATGCTTGAACCCTGCTGAAGAGGTTTTGGAAAAACATTGTGGGAAAAAGGAGAAAATGCTGGTAACCAGCATTTTCTCCTTTTCCCACAATATGTTTTCTACCTATGTAAAGACAACTTCCATCAATTGACCAACCTTAAATTTGTCAATTGCAGATGCAATTCAGACAAGACTTAGCCATAATTCCGTCATTTAGTAATGAGTTATCCGATTGTTTCCATAAACTTGCAGAGTGCCACAATAAAAGAGACGATGTTTTAAAGAGTAAAACCAGGAATTGGAATTCTAACCTTTAAACTCTATACCAGCTGACAAAATGCTATGACTTTTCTAAATTCAAAGCGATTGCAGACCAAAAATCAAATTAGGCTGCAACTAGGATACACGTATTTGTCTTTGAAAGGATATAGAACAAATTGTAAAAAAAAAGTAGAAAATGCTCATTACCCGCATCTTCTCCCTTTCCCATAATCTTTTAGAAAGGTCCCTTCCTCTAAGGTTAGCTAAAACATGAGACTGATGGCAAAGAATAAACTCTTTGCCACACATAAAATATTTCAAAATGTTTGTATTGAAAGTTTTTACTGACAGACTAATTGATATACCAAGGCACTGGGACAAAGATTGGCAACTGGGTTTGATCCAATATGCTAGATGTTATCAAAGCAAGTTGGCAATAAGTTGATCTGCATTTCTTTTTACCCATTACCAGTCTCAATTACAAGGAAGAAGGCTCTCTGACAAATACTGGGAAAAGGAAAAATTGCTGATAACAAGCATTTTCTCTTTCTCCGGGGCATAGTTTTCAACCTTTTCAAAGACAAGCCTCATTTTTAATTTTGAGCCCCATTTAATTTGTTGTCTGCAAATGCTTCCAGTTCGGATTGTACTAAAATTTTTTATGTCTGACAAGGGGTAAAATTGTTATCTCAAGATTCATCTGTCAGAGGTCTGAGTTTATTATCTACCTACATCATTATCTATCTCAAACCCTTGACAAAAAGCAATCAGCTTTTGAAGCCTATTCAGTCGAGGGCCTAGGAAAACATTGTTGCAAATGAAGAAATCACTTTAAGCAAGCACAATTTTCAATTTGACTCAATGTTTTCTCACTAGTTTTCCAATACCATTTTAATTTGTATCAATACATAACATTTTTTTTTTTCACAAAATCTCATAGGGCAAAGCCCTGAGGTGGATAATGGGGGTCATGGGTTAGCCCTTACAGCAAGAAATAAAGATTTCCAACCAGTTAACCCTTTACCACATGGCAAAATTTTAAGACCTATCCAAATTGAAAGCATTTGCAGACGACAATTTCATAGTGGCTCAAATGACGCAACTTTTCTTTGATAGGGTAGAAAACTTTGTGGGAAAAGGAGAAAATGCTGGTTACCAGCATTTTCTCCTTTTCCCACAATGTTTTCAAAAGGCCCCTTTTTCAGGGGCATTAAAAGGCGTCATTGTGTGGTAAAGGGTTAACTCTTTACCAGACAACAAAATTTTAGACTCTTCCATATTAGCTCTTTACCAAACGACAAAATTTTGGACTTGAAAAACTAAAATCATTTGCAGATGACCAATCAAATGTTGCTAAAATTATAATTTCTGTCTTTGATAGAGTAGGAAACATTGTGGAAAAAGAGAAAATGCTGTTTACCTGTAACACTAACAAGTGATGAATATAACAAATGAGAAACAAAAGCCTAGATATACGTATTAAAAACCTGCATCGAAATGAAATGTGCCTCTGAGTGTTAGTATACCGTACATGGTTGTGTACAATTATTATGACTGTAGCTTATTTATGATGCCATTGATTTTTGTTTTACTTGTGGTCTCGGAGTTAAAGTCTAAAATTAACAAGATGTCTGTTTGTAAAACAGTCATGCCCCCCTACTGCCACATTGATACAGGAAGTGGCACAGTTCATAAACTGATATCAAAAGAATTGATTGGGAAATATCGATGTCATCTTTTTGATTTATAGCCCACTACAATTGTTAAACGTGATAATCTGTCAACAGTTGGCATAATTATACACACCGACGTGTGTATACATACAAGATTGTAAACAGTCGCCGATACGCAGACTGGGTTATCGATTTTCTTTTCTTTTAGGTCTAAATATCATTAAGTTGAAGGCCACTGTGACCTTGACCTTTGATGGATTAATCTCAAAATCGATAGGGATCATCTGTACTCTGAGACGAATGTCTGTGCCAAATTTGACGAACCTAGGTCAATTCTGTGTCTAGTTATCATCCGGACAAGGTAAGGTCTACCGAACGACCGACGGACCGACCAACCGACCGACGGACCGACCAACATTAGCAAAGCAATATACCCCCACTTCGTTGAAGGGGGGGCATGAATACTCCTTTAATTTGAAGAGTTCAACTAACAGTAATATGAAGTATTCCTGAATAATACAATGGATGATTCTCTCTCCTGCATCAATGGTTACTTGACATTACACCATACTTGGGTGTAACTTTTGTGAAACAGTGCATGGTACAAAATGATTCCATTCAGAAAAGAATTGGCGTTGGACATGAAAAATCTCATCCCACATCTTAAGAAACAGGACTTCGCAAATATCTGCAGCATTCAGTGGTTGGCACTCTGAGAGTTAACTCTGTACCAAATGACAAAATTTTAGACTCGTCAAAATTGAAAGTATTTGCAGACGACATATCAAATGTGGCTCAACCATTGGAATTTGTCACTGAAAGGGTAGAAACATTTTGGGAAAAGGGGAAAATGCTGGTAACCAGCATTTTCTCATTTTCCCAAGATGTCTTTAAAGGCCTTCTAGCACAAGGTTGTTCAAACTTGGGATTGTTGGGTACAACGTTAATCTAATATTAGCTCTAATAACCAAGTGTTTCATCTTCTCCAAAACCTCCACTTAGTTTAACTCCTTATTATCATGCATGTTTATTATTTATAATTAAAGTAGCTGATGAAAATCCAAGAATTCTCTAGCAGAATAAATTCTTTTTCTCTTTCAATGATCACTTCTTTCCATCTGACTAATCTCAACTTGTAGAGTGCCAAGTAAGCAAAATGGATGATTTCTACCAAGAGAAAAACCCATGTAATTGTAATTTCTAGGCTCCTTTTGCTTACAATTATCACAGTATAGCATACAATGTGGGTCAAAGACCAGATAGCACAGTAGGGTGCAGTCTGATCTTGCACTACACAGGCTGCAAATGCAACTATAGCTGAGAAAGATGCTCCAAGGTTTCACTAACTATTATCACAAACTATATACTTATAAATTAAAAAGAATTTGTTTCGGCTCACACTTAAAACTTTACCATAAAATCCTAAGTTTTAACGACCTTGAGGAATAAGGCCTTTGAAAACATTGTGGGTAAAGGAGAAAATGCTGGTAGCCAGCATTTTCTCCTTTCCCAACAATTTTTCTACCATTCCAAAGACAAATTTCAGTTTCCAAGTCACCTTTAATTTGTATGTCTGCAAATTCACGGACCAGTCTACAATTTTGTCGTTTGGTAAACGGTTAATGACTTTTTCAACAATACAAACTTCAAATCTGAGAGAAAGTTTTTAGACACAGAACTTTGATAAACAATAACAAAAACCAAGCAAAACATAATATGGGCAATGAGGGTCTTTAAAGCCTTTACAGCTGTCAAAAACAAAAGGCGCGGGACTGTTAAAATGCATTCAAATTTGAAACATACCTTCTAATAGTATGTAAATTTATTGTGAAGATGACAATTTTTTATTGTACAGTCGGTCCTTTATTTAGACCCTGAGAGAAAAATGAAATCTAACAATAGGTTAAAAGTTGCCAGGTTGCTTTATGTTTTGTTAACTTTTAACCTGATTGGCAAACTAATTTTTTCTGCCAGCCACTAATACTAAGACCGCCTGTACAATAATGCATTGTTATCTTCACAATAACTTCCGAACTTTTAGATCGTATGATTTAAATTTAAATGCATTTTACCATCCCATTATTTCCTTTGGCAGCTATTATAGGGCCTTCAATAACCCTTAGCATTTTGCAGCTGATTAGACAGTTCTACAAAATTCAATTGATTTCTCTTGTAGTAAGTGGGTAACCAGCTTTTTCTCCTTTTCCCTTGATGATTTCTATCCTTTCACAGACAAATTCTACTATTTACGAGACATTTTGTGAGCCATCTGCAAATACTTTCAAATTGAGTAGATCCAAAATTTTGTCGTTTGATAAAGAGACAATTCATGTGCCGTCTGCAAATGCTTTCAAATTGGGTAGACCTAAAATTTTGTTGTTTGATAAAGAATTAAAAAGGGTGAAAATATTTCTTTCATTACCATTTGGCAGTCTAGAGGGAATCAAAGAAGAGCAGTAGTTTCTGGTTTTGCAATAAATACAATACTGCAATCCTCAATTCTTTTTTCAATTGGTTTCCGGAAGTAAAAAAACTTTTGTTATGTTCTTAAAAACTATTTTAATCTTGGACAGTAAATAAACATCAGCATTAACCCGTTACAGAGCCCTATTTATATCTTTTAACTATCATTTAAACTTTCTTATAAAACTCTTACAAACATTAACTAGAAGTAATCATTTCTTTTCCCTTTCAAGTGTGCAGAACATTGAAGGTAACACTGAGTGAAAAGATACAATAATGTTTTACTGATGCCATGATTGTTTTGCAATTGGTCGGGAACTCTGTCCATTTTCATGAGACAAGATATATCATCCTACCAAGCACTAAATCCAATAATAGAAGTCTTGTGCTATTGGTCATGTGACATTCCCATTAGCCTTTGCGAAAAACTTGCCACCAGATCTAAAATATACCTTAACTGACTTTACCAAACAACAAACAAGAGGGCCATGATGGCCCTAAATCGCTCACCTGAGTCTTTTGACCAAACATGACCCATTTTCAATCTACCCGACATGACCCATTCTCAAACTTGACCGAGATATCATCAAGACAAACATTCTGACCAACTTTCAAGAGATTTGGGCTGAAAATGTGGCCTCTAGAGCGTACACAAAGTTTTTATAAGATTTGACCTAGTGACCTAGTTTTTGATCCCACATGACCCATTTTTGAACTCGTTCAAGCTATCATCAAGACAAACATTCTGACTAAGTTTCATGAGTATCGGACTGAAAATGTGGCCTCTACAGCGTACACAATGTTTTTCTCAGATTTGACCTAGTGACCTAGTTTTTGACCCGACATGACCCATTCTCAAACTCGACCGAGATATAATCAAGACAAACATTCTGACCAACTTTCGAGAGTTTTGGGCTGAAAATGTGGCCTCAAGAGTGTACACAAGGTTTTTCTAAGATATGACTTAGTAACCTAGATTTTTGCCCGACATGACCCATTTTCAAACTAGTCTGAGATATCATCAAGACAAACATTCTGACCAACTTTCAAGAGTTTTGGGCTGAAAATGTGACCTCCTGAGCATACACAAGGTTTTTATACGATTTGACCTAGTGACCTGTTTTTGACCTGACATGACCCATTTTCGAACTCATCCGAGATATCATCAAGGCAAACATTCTGACCAACTTTCAAGAGTTTTGGGCTGAAAATGTGACCTCCTGAGCGTACACAAGGTTTTTATACGATTTGACCTAGTGACCTGTTTTTGACCTGACATGACCCATTTTCGAACTCATCCGAGATATCGTCAAGGCAAACATTCTGACCAAGTTTCATGAGTATCGGACTGAAAATGTGGCCTCTAGAGTGTACACAAGGTTTTTCTAGGATTTGACCTTGTGACGTAGTTTTTGACCCGACATGACCCATTTTCGAACTCATCCGAGATATCATCAAGACAAACATTCTGACCAAATTTCATGAGTATCTGACTAAAAATGTGGCCTCTAGAGCGTACACAAGGTTTTTCTAAGATTTGACCTAGTGACCTAGTTTTCGACCCGATGGGACCCATTTTCAAATTCGTCCAAGATATCATCGAGACAAACATTCTGACCAAGTTTCATGAGTATCTGACTGAAAATGTGGCCTCTAGAACGTACACAAGGTTTTTCTAAGATTTGACCTAGTGACCTAGTTTTTGACCCAACATGACCCATTTTCGAACTCGTCCAATATATCATCGAGGAAAACATTCTGACCAAGTTTCATGAGTATCAGACTGAAAAAGTGGCCTCTAGAGCGTACACAAAGTTTTTATAAGATTTGACCTAGTGACCTAGTTTTTGACCCGACATGACCCATTTTCAAACTCGTCCGAGATATCACCAAGACAAACATTCTGACCAAGTTTCATGAGCATCTGACTGAAAATGTGGCCTCTAGAGCATACACAAGGTTTTTCTAAGATTTAACCTAGTGACCTAGTTTTTGACCCGACATGACCCATTTCAAACTCGTCCGAGATATCATCGAGACAAACATTCTGACCAAGTTTCATGAGTATCGGGTTGAAAATGTGGCCTCTAGAGCGTACACAAGGTAAAAGTTGACGACGAACGACGTACGCTGGACACAGCACGATCACGAAAGCTCACCATGAGCACTTCGTGCTCAGGTGAGCTAAAAATTCAACAAGTCCAAATTAAAAGCATTTGCAGACGACAAAATAAATGTGACTGAAAAATTGAATTTGTTTTTGGAAGGGTAGAAAATATTGTGGGAAAAGGAGAAAATGCTGGTTACCAGCATTTTATCCTTTTCCCACAGTATTTTCAAAAGGCTTCTTTCTCAAGGTCATTAAAAGTCAGGATTGTGTGGTAAAGCGTTAAAACCTTTACGGCTTACCAATGACAATATTTGAGACTATTCCATATTGAAAGCATTTGTAGAGGAGAAATATGGCTCAAATTATTATTGTTATTTTTGAAAGGGAGAAAACAATGTGGAAAAAGGAGAAAATGCTGGTTATCAGCATTTCCTTCCTTTCCCACAGTGTTTTCAAAAGTGACTCCTTCCTCAGTATTATGAGAACTCTGGATTGTGTGGTAAAGACTTCAAGCAGCATAAAACTAGGTTTTGACCCAAAAACTTTTTTAGTGGCTGGTGAAAGACAGTTGATGTTTTAAAAGGAAAAATCATCTTTTAGATGTTACTTGTTACTCTTTGTTGGAAAAAAAATTCTACCTCCATTCAGGAATTTGAGCCAATGACCTTCAAAACCATAACACTGCAGCTCAATTAACCAAGCTATCCCAGCAACTAATTCATGTTCCATGTTCAAAATTTGAGCAATGCTCTGCGAAAAGGGGCTTTAATGCATCTATGAAACGTATCAACCTTGGTTGAAACCTTTTGATTTTGGTAAAATTTCTGCATGTCCAAGGACCATTCTACCTCAGACTCAGCCAGTTGTAAGACCCAATGGATTTTATGGATCCATAATTATGTGACGACTTGTTTGGTATAATGTATCAAAGAGTTGTTTAACTCTTTACCACACAATCATCTCGGGTTTTAACGACCCTGTGGAAGAAGCCTTTTGATAACATTGTGGGAAAAGGAAAAAATGCTGGTAACCAGCATTTTCTCCTTTTCCCACAATGTTTTCTATCTTTTCAGAGTCAAAGCCCCTCATTTGAGCCACTCCTAATTTGCTATCTGCAACTGCTTCAAAATGTAAAACTGGTAAAAAGTTTTACCGTTTGCAATAGCGTTAAACCCCCTTTTGCCAGATCATGGTTAATTTATTCCTCATGGTGCAATAATGGTTACCATGCATCAGATGGCATAGAAAATCTTAACAAAAAAAAAATACCAAACACTGGATATTTCCTTGTTTTCTAGGAGTATTTTTGCCTATCGTTTACATCTGAAGCCATCTTTGCACTAGACTAAATTTTTGCTAGATTGTCTCAAAAACTATGCAAAACCAAATCCAGTTATGAATGCTACTTTAAAAGGTAATATATTGCTTAACTCTTTACATAGGACAAAATTATACAGTTGTCAAAATCCAAAGCATTTAACCCTTTACCAAAGGGGGAAATTTTAGACAAGTTCAGATTGAAAGCATTTGCAGAGGACGAAATGAATAAGACTCAGAAATTGAAAGTGGCATTGGAAAGGATAGAAAACATTGTGGGTAAAGGAGAAAATGCTGGTTACCAGCATTTTCTCCTTTTCCCACAATGTTTTCAAAAGGCTGTTTTCTCAGGGTCATTGAAAGTCATAATTGTGTGGTAAAGGGTAAAAGAAGACATATTAAATGTGGTTCAAATGGTGGGGTTCACCTTTGAAAACATTGTGGGAATTGGAGAAAATGCTGGTTACCAGCATTTTCTCCTTTTCCCACAATGTTTTCTTTCTAACTTTCAAAGACAACTCAGAATAGGTTGGCAACTTAATTTCGTAGGTGCTCAGGTTCAAGATAAAGCAGTCTTGGGCTTGAAATGTGGTGTGCCACTCTGTGGTAAGTATCTTGTTCTCTTGGTCTGCACAAATTGCCACTGCAGGAATCTTGCTGCTTGCAAAGATGTATCAACACAAGATGCAACCTCTGCAAAAGGAAACCCAGCCTCTGGCACCACCATGGCCCTCTCTTAAATTTAAAAATTCTTGGGGTTGAAATTTTTATCCTGAATACTTTATTCGTAAATTCTTTTTTATATTTTTGTCAGTAGGTACACTACTATAGCAACACTATTAAAATATCCAGCATAATGAACTGGATATCATAAAGCATCCCCTACATGCACTTGAAACTTGGGACTTTTGAATAAATAAGTCAACTAGTCTCTTTTATCTGGAGATTCACTAAACAGTTTTGTAAACTTTAATGGTTTTAGAGTTAACCACATGTTTATACACGTATACATATCAAGGTAACCTTGAAAATTTTGCATGTACTTTATGAGTTTCTTTCCTGGTTCAGTGTACATACACATTCAAAACAGCCTGGTTCTCATTTCTCCTCATCATGATGACAGACATGACCTAAATCTTTTGAGAATAAAAATATGCTATGAGCAAATCAATTCATAGTATGCTATAGGCCAACATAGGGTTATTTACAGACAGTGCAGATCAAAATCAGACAGCACAGACAACAATCTGAAAACTGATGTATATTTCAAATTTTTAAAGGGTAAAATATAGTCAAAACAGCCCTAAAAGTAGGTTTTTGTTGGCCAACTAAAGAAATCTTTCATTTGATCTACCTAGTTAAACTAGAGGCCCTTGAGGGCCTGAAATCACTCTACTGGCAGTGATTTTGCTTTTATGCTAGCATACATTATGAATTCATGATGCAAAAAGAAAAAAAGAAAAAAAACACAAAAATGTGTTCTTGCAACTGGGCTTGAACCCACTGAGACAGCATAATTAGGCATGGTGAATTGAACAAACTGTGAAACAAGAGGACCATGATGGTCCTATATCGCTCACCTGAGTACTAAGCAGTAAAGGTCTACAATGAAGATAAATACCAAATATCAAGGTTCAATGCCAAATGATAATGAAACAAGAGCGACAAATTGTCGCAAGATAAGCCCGTCCCACCGCCAGTTGTCAAGGAGGTATAATAATCGCAAAGGGCAGGTAATGCAACAAACATGTTTACCAAGTCTCAAGTCAATTTGACTTGAGACTTCAAAGTTCCGTTCCGGACAAGCAAGAAATACTGTAAAAATGAAGATCAAAGTGGAATTACTCAAAATCCGCGCTAGGCAGAGTTATTGTTCTTGCGCACAGTACTCGGTAATATTGCAACAAACATGCATACCAAGTTTGAAGTCGTTCTGACTTGAGATGACAAAGTTATATTCCAGACAAGCACTAAATGCTGTAAAAATGACGATCAAAGGGAAATAACTCAAAGACAGCAGGAGGTAGAATTACAATTCTTGTGTAAAGCACTTCCACATATTGCAACAAATAAGCATACCATATTTCAAGTCATTCCTACTTAAGATGACAAAGTTTTGCTCCAGACAAGGAAGAAATGCTATAAAAATGAAGGTCAAAGGGGAATAACTCAAAATTCATGCTAGGAAGTTATGGTTCTTGTGCACTGCACTCCGTAATTTTTCAACAATCATGCATACCAAATTTGAAGATGTTTGGGCTTGAGATCACAGTTATATTCCAGACAAGCAGAAAATGCTGTAAAAATGATGATCAAAGGGAATTAACTCATAGACAGTACGAGGTAGAGTTATGGTTCTTTCACACAGCACTCCGTATTATTGCAACAACTATAAATGCCAAGTTTCAAGTCAATCGGACTGGAGATGACAAAGTTATGCTCCAGACAAAGAACTATTCTTCAGAACTTTCTAATTCAAGGGCAAATAACTCCAATCGTTCTGGTCCGATTAGATCCATAATTGAACTCATCCGAGATCTTATGGTCATATATATTTTGACCAAGTTTGATGCTGATTGGTTAAAAATTGTAGATGCTAGAATGTAAACAAAGTCAAATACAGCAATTTTTCTAATTCAAGGGCAAATAACTCCAGTTGTTCTCGTCCGATTACACCCATAATCAAACTCATCCGAGATCTTATGGTCATATATATTTTGACCAAGTTTGGTGCTGATTGGTTAATATAAATTGTAGATGCTAGAGTGTAAACAAAGTCGAATATAGCAATTTTTCTAATTCAAGGGCAAATAACTCCAGTTGTTCTCGTCCGATTACACCCATAATCAAACTCATTTGAGATCTTATGGTCATATGTATTTTGACCTAGTTTGGTGCTGATTGGTTAAAAATTGTAGATGCTAGAATGTAAACAAAAAAATGTGATTGGACGGACGAACGGCCGACGGACAGTAAGTGATCACAATAGCTCATCCTGAGCACTTTGTGCTCAGGTGAGCTAAAAAGACAAAAAACACAAAAATGTGTTCTTGAAACTGGGCTTGAACCCACTAAGACAGCATAAGTAGGCATGGTGAATTGAACAAACAGTGAAAAAAAATGAAGTGCAATTTCTAATAGAGTTCAATCCCTTGATGAACCAAACAATCTTTGCAAGTTTCAAAAGAATTGGATCAACACTGTGAACTTTATTGCCTAAACAAGATATTTTCAACTTTGAATGGCTACTTTTCCCATACTGACTGTCAGATTTTTTTCAAAATAAATAGGGTTCAAGCTATTTATGACACAAAGCAACTGTTCAAGTTTCATGAAAATCTGACCACAAATGCTGACTTCATCGTGTAAACAAGAAACAGAAATTTTCAACTTGAAATGGTTACTTTTCCCATACTGTTTGTTGGATTATGTTCAAAATCGATAGGGTTGAAGTTATTGATGAGATAAACAAACTGTGCAAGTTTCACAAAAATCTGATTACAAATGCAGACTTTATCATGTAAACAAGAAATGGAAATTTTTTTCTTGAAATGGCTACTTTTCCCATATTATTTGTTGGATTGTTTTCAAAATCAATAGGATTGAAGCTATTGATATGATAAACAAGCTATACAAGTTCGATGAAAATCAGACCACAAATGCTGACGCCATCGCATAAACAAGAAATGGACATTTTCAATTTGAAATGGCTTCTTTTCCTATACTTTTTGTTGGATGTTTTTCAGAATCAATAGGGTTGAAGCTATTGATAAGATAAACAAAGTGGGCAAGTTTCACAAAAATCTGATTATAAATGCAGACTTTATCATGTAAACAAGAAATGGGAATTTTCTACTTGAAATGGCTACTTTTCTCATATTGTTTGTTGAATTTTTTTCAAAATCAATAGGGTTGAAGCTATTGATAAGATTTACAAACTGTGCAAGTTTCACAAAAATCTGATAATAAATGCAGACTTTATCGCTTAAACAAGAAATGGAAATTTTCAACTTGAAATGGCTACTTTTCCCATACTGTTTGTTGGATTTTTTTCAAAATCAATAGGGTTCAAGCTATTGATGAGATAAAAAAAACTGTGCAAGTTTCACGAAAATCTGATTATAATTGCAGACTTTATAGCGTAAACAAGAAATGGAAATTTTCAACTTGAAATGGCTACTTTTCCCATAATGTTTGTTGGATTTTTTTCAAAATCAATAGGGTTGAAGCTATTGATGAGATAAACAACCTGTGCAAGTTTCGTAAAAATCTGACAACAAATGCAGACTTTATCATGTAAACAAGAAAAAGACTAACGGACGGACAGACAGACGGACGGACGACGGAAACCATACCATGACATAAGCTCTGCTGGCTTTCAGCCAGTAGAGCTAAAAAAAAAAAAAAAAAACCCTTAAAATCATAGGACTGAAAGTTCTGAAAAGCAGATTTGTGCTGGATCGTAAATGTAATGGGATCAACTCTTTTCCATATAATCCCAAGTTTTAATGTCACTCTGAAGAAGAAAGCTTTTTAAAACCTTACAGGAAAAGGAGAAAATGATGGTAACCAGCATTTCTCCTTTTCCCACAAGGTTTCCTGCTCTAAGACAAATCATTCGAACCACAGTTAATTTGTCATAAGAAAAGATGTTGAATATTGATAAGATCAAAATTTTGTCGTTAGGTAAAGGGTTATGCAAAGATCGGAAGAAATGAAACTAAATTTTTGCCACATGCAAATAAATAAATACATAAAATCTGATGAAGTAATTTCTTGATGACAGCAGCAAGGGTGAGCAAAATCCTGGAATAATAATTCTGCATGTACTTTGAACACACTTAACTTGGAAGGTGAACAAAAACATGGAAAATAAACAGGTCAGAATGCAATGCAAATGCATGCAAGCTGTGTCATAGGGGTCCGTAGTTTGACTCCTGTTACCCATAGACTAAAACAAGGGATTTAACTGTATGCAGCCCGTTACTCGCCCCCGGTTACAAAAAAACAACGTATCTTTTCTACCCCATCAGTTATTCACCTAATTTTTTCTACAGCTGAGAGCTAAAACATTTTTCTACCAGAAAAACACAACTGTTTGTCAGTGGCTAATGCAGTCTGGCTGATACATTCGCTCGAACTTGTAAACTTGCTCAAAAATCTTCGCCAATGACACAGGTTCGTACATTCGATACTGACGTTCGCGCATATAAACCAATGAAATTTCTCGTTCCAAACAATGTCACCGTACTGTCACGTGACAAAAAGGTGTGAGCAGCTATACGAAATTTCATTGGTTGAATTCACAACTGTTAGTACATATCAACCGATGAAATTTCTCGTTCCAAACAATGTCACACGACAGAAGATGGCTGCAGCTGTTCGAAATAAGAACGTGGATCACAAATTCAACGAATTCTGAGGCGTTTCGTCGTTATTGAAGATAAAGACTATAGGTCAGTAGTATTTTTAAACATGTTTAAAGGGTGGGTGCCGCTAATGCTGCGTTTCATTGGATCTAAAGTGCATTTTATATCTTGAAAACGAATGTACGAACCCGTGTCAATGGCGCAGATTTTTGAGCGAGTTTACAAGTTCGAGCAAATGTATCAGCCAGACTGCATTAGTCACTGACAAACAGTTGTGTTTTTCTGGTAGAAAAATGTTTTAGCTCTCAGCTGTAGAAAAAAATAGGAGAATAACTGATGGGATTTAACTGCATACAGTTAAATCCCTTGTTTATAATATATAGTCTGTGGGTGCCAGGAATCAAACTACGGACCCCTATGAGCTGTGTACCACTTTATGCACATACAGCAAACACTCAACTAATAACAAACTTCTAAACACATAACCCCTTGTCACACAATCCAGAGTTTAAACAATTCTGACTGAGAAGGCCTTTGAAAACATTGTGTGAATAGGAGACATTTATAATTATGCTAGTAACCATCATTTTCTACTTTTCCCATAAAGTTTTCTGCCCTTTCAGACACAAATCCAATAATATAAGCCGCATTTAATTTCTCAAACAGCCTCATTAAAGGGTACAGCCCTGTTCACTAAAAGGTGATACAAAAATCTCATGTTTCACCAACCACTGTTAAAACCTCTTAAACAATATATGATTAATTCTTCATTGATGTTTTCTTGGTGTGGAACTATATCAAAATCATTTCCAGTCACAGAAATATGTCTGCAACAAGCAGGGGCAAAGAAAATCTGAGTTAGCTAGCCCAGCAGGCTCAACTCTTTACCAAGCAACATAATTTGGACTTTCCCAAATCCAAAGCATTTGCAGACAAAAGTTTACGGAGGCTAAAATGGTGGGATTTGTCTTTGAAAGGGTGAAACTATTGTGGGAAAAAGGAGAAAATGCTGATTATCTACATTTTCTCCTTTGCCAAAAATGTTTTCAGAGCCTTTTTCTGGATCTTCTTGGGATTGTTTGATAATGTTTAATTTGACTTTATTCCTTATAATTAGTAAGTGGATGATGTGGACTGACTGGCCAGCACATCAATCTGACCTGGTTTTCCGACCAGGTATGAGATGTAGGACTGTAACTATACATGTGTGTATACAGGGTGGTGACTAAGTTATGTACCATATACCTCCTAATAAAAGCTGGGAGCTATGCAAAACATAGATAGGGAGCCTTTATTTTGTACCCAATTTGCAAAGCAAAAAGTCTGTCCAATTTTGTATTTCTTTGTGTTTTAGTAATTCTTATGAGGAAATATTAATCAAATTAGAGGAAATATTCATCAAATTCTTCAAATATTGAGGGTTTTTCGGGGTGGGGGGGGTGCGCTTTTATTATTTATTAGGAAAAATATGGTATACTTAACCACACAGTCACGAGTTTAAATGACACCATAGAAAAAGCCTTTTGAAAGCATCGTGGAAAAACATTGTGGGAAAAAGAGAAATAGCTAGTAACCTGCAATTTCTCCTTTTTCCAACAATGTTTTAAAAATCCTTCTCTTTCAGGGTCATTAAAACTAGGGATTGTGTGGTAAAGAGTTTAAAACAGTTCATTGAAGAAATGGCAATATAATCTTTTATTCCCCATGATTCCCAGGTTAATCAGTAAGCAAATAAAAATATGCTTTATTTCATTTTCAGTGTTTGTTTCCTGGCTGTCATCATAGCAACATAATTTTTCACTGAGATTGAAATTATGCTCACAGCTTAAAGTTCAGCTCAACTCTTTATCATCGAACAGCATTATAGTGAGCAATAACAAATTTAATCTTGTTCTAATGATGTGATTTGCCTTTGACAGGGTACAAAACCTTGTGGGAAAATGATAAATTTCTGGTTACCAGCATTTAGTCCTTTTCCCATGGTATTTTCCAAAGCTTTCTTTTTCAGGGTTATTACAACTAGGGATTGTTTGGTAAAGAGTTAACCTGTTTCTGCTTCAGTCCATCTTAACTTTACTGAGAACCTGTAAAACTTTAGTGGCGTTTGAAGCAGTGTGCATTGAGATCAGACTACACAGAAACTGCATTCTGATTTTTTTATCTACCGCATTGATTTCATATCTAGGTTAATAAAGTTGTTACTGCAAAGTTGTCATACTGACTGAAAATAATGTTTCATTAAGTACTTCTAAAATCAGATAAGCCTTTGGCCTGAAGCTGACAATGATGAATTTCTATCAAACACTATACAAATATAAACTAAACTCAAATATCTTTATGGAATCAAAAAACAATTTTATGACTTACCATAATGGATTACACAAATTATCAGTAAAATCCAATTTATCCTATAAATCTGTCACTGTTCAACATTTAGATACACGAACTTCATGGTATAATCTGTCAAAACAATGGTGTCTTCATATAAAAAACATGCAATTTGTAAAGATATATTTTCAATTGCATCAATACACACAATTGCTCCTTTGTTCCAACAATTCTACTAAAAAATCTTCATTGCAATATAACTGGTGCTTCTGCTGACATTATAGCTCAGGATCAAGCTGCAAGAGCTACACTGCCCTGTACTTTTTATGGCATGTTCTGGCAAACACGGCAATCAAACTGCAAATCATATTTCATATTTTTTTACAAATTGCAAATCCTTGCACTGCCATTTTCTTATGTAACATTTTCACCGAAAAGAGCTATGAAACTGTAATAATCAATTCTATACCTTATTTTCCACACAATTCCATGTTTTAACCACCCAAATGAAGAGGAGATTTTAAAACATTGCCAGAAAAGGAGAAAGTGCAGGTAACCAGCATTTTCTCCTTTTCCCACAATCTTTTCTATCCTTGCAGAGACAAATCCCATTACAATAGTAACATTTCACTGTAAATACTTTCAACACAGTCCAAATATTTTATCATCTGGTAAAGCAAAATTAATACCAATTTCATTCATTCAGCAATCAAAGGGGTATCATAATGTGACTCTAAAAAATATCTCTGCATGGAGAGAAATCATTTATTTTATGTTCCATCAATTCCATGATTACTGTTTTTTTTCCTCTCAATCATTTCAACCATAGAGCGCCAAATAAATGAAATGAATATTTGACGCAGTCTGTAAAAAGAAAATACAAAATTTTGCAATTTTAGATTTTTTTACCACACTAACTCCTCTTAATGACTCAGTGTCGATCACACAGTCAGCCAGATCATAATCCTTCAAGCACTGAATTTATGAAAGGACCTTTCCTGAATTTCGACAAGCTCTCACAATGTTGCAATTTTAAAGTTGTTTTGGTCGGAGAAAGTTACAAAGTAGTGGACTATATAGATCAAAGATCAGACTGCATGTTTTGTGCAGTCACTCTATGGTTAACCTACTCTCACCACAAAGCAACTCTGGCACTCTGATCTTGATCTATACAGTCCATAAAAGCTACGAAAGGTGTGTTTACTCTTTACCAAAGTACAAAATTTTAGACTGGTCCAAACTGAAAGTTTTTGTAGACGACACATGAAATGTGGCTGAAATGAAGGAATTCGTCTGAGATAAGAGTAGAAAACATTGTGGGAAAAAGAGAAAATGCTGGTAACCAACATTTCCTCCTAGTCTTTGATAGAATAGAAAACATTGTGGGAAAAGAAGAATATGCTGGTAACCAACATTTTCTCCTTTTCCCACAATGTTTTCAAAAGGCTTTTTTTCTCAGGGTCGTTAAAACTCGGGATTGTGTGGTAAAGGATTAAGCACTCTATGGCTAAACTAATCTTGAAAACAAAAATGACTCTGACAATCTGATCTTGATCTACACAGTCCATAAAAGCAACACAAGTTGTTGTATTGAGCACTCTTACAGTTTAACCTCTCTCCACTAAAGTCACTGACATTGAGATAGGCATTCTGGAGGTTAATTCCGCAAAGCCTTGGATCATATTATACAGTTTTTGAGCACATTCCATCTGTTTTCTCTTCAATATTTCCTTCAAATTCTCATCTGTTTCTTTTCACAACAAAATCGAAACAATTTCAATTGAAATCTGAATAATCCTGTCAACTTTTTAATCATACCTAATTTTTCATTCCATATTTCTTTGAAATGAAATAAAACCTAAGACAAGCTGTCAATTTACCATACAGGTGATGATCATTATTCACACAGCATAAACTCATAAGCCTCATCTAAAACAAAAAATCAGTAGAGTTCACTGGTTAAACTACTCCAAAACTGTTTTTGCTGGCTCAATGGTGCCAACAGAAAACATTAACACTTACAGCAATGAGTTATGAAATGGACATTTTCTGTTGAGACAAACAAACACAACCAGTTACAGTTTCCAGGCTGATATAGCAAGAACTTAGTATAAGATAATGAAAATTCAAGATCATATTGCATGATTTTGTATTCTGTGCTGTCTGATCTTGATTTACCCTCTCAGTAAAAGCAGCTAAAATTGTGCATCAAGTGCTAAAAGGATAAACTTTCTCCCAATCAACAAGTTTCAGGTACTTCCAAATTGAGAGCATCATCAGGCAAAAAATCTGAAAGAGCTGAAGTTCTTTGACAGGTTAGAAAGCATTAGTAGCCAGCATTTTCTCCTATTCCCACAATGTTTTCAAAAGGCTTCTTTCTCTGCGTAATTAAAAATGGGGACTATGTGGTAAAGGGTTAACCTTTGACCCCAGAAAACAAGTATACTACAGACCCACTCCCCAGGTGTTTTCTTCTTGTTGAAGATAAAAGAGTTTACCTCAGTACTGTGATTTCCATGCAATTCTGCAGTTAGCATCAACTTCCACACTAATAGGGCTGATATACTGTCATATGAAACTGCTAATTCTTTGTCATTTGATCATTTTATAGACCTTCACAGCACTAATTAGGTCAGAATCAGTAATTTATTAAAATACCAGCAAGTGGAGAGGAAAATGGATACCTATACTGTTTTGGCTAAAATATCTACATAAAATATTTGGACATTTTACTAGTTTACCCCCGGTCTCACTGAGCCTGAATCTCCAAAAAAATCGTAGTACTTCGGAAGACAGCCTTTTTTCCCTGAATCGCTACGAAAACAAGCCATTCAACAGACCTTCAGGGCATTATTTACCAAAGTACAACGATTTTTTCCAGACGAGCTACGACGCACTACAATATACTACGATTTACTATGCTTTAACCCTGATTTTCTCCCGAAATACGCCAAGTTTAGGAGCCGAGGTACCATGAAGCATCCCGATCTACACCTACTGTCTCAATTTCTATGTAGGAAGAACTATGGCGTACAACGAACTACTACGAACTATACTGACAGCTCCAGATCTACTACCAGTTTCCAATCTTCTCCAAGAATTTGCTCCCGAATTCGAACAAAAAAACACAACCAAGTATATAAATTCTTCAATTTTCAGTTGAGAATCAGTAATCTTAAAATCTTTACATGACAACGTGCCAACCACACTGACAAAGTCATCTTTGCCATCTTGTGCTACATCTTCATCGAAATCGAGAAGAGGAAGAAGGCCCCTGCTGAACAAAGTCTTGTTTGGCAACAGCAGGGGCTGGAATATGAATGGCACTGGCCATTGCTTAAGCACAAGAAACAAAGGCGGTGGGGGGTGTAGCCTTGGCTGACCAAAGCCAGAAGACAGAACACCAGACAGTACCATCAGCTGCTGCAGTAGAGGAAAGTATGTGGAATTAGGGCCATTTTCTTACTCGAACAACGCCCAATTGACTTCTACAAAGTACACCAAAACGCTACGACTCTGCGAAGTACTATGAAGTACACCGAAACACACCGATTGCTGACCAATTTGGCTCGACTTTTGAATTTGGGAAAAAAATTTATGCACATTGAAATTTTTCCCTCAAAGTTTTTTTGAGCCCGAAATGACGCTGATTTGATTCATGAAGCACTACGAATCTCCCGAAGCTAGCCGAAATCACCGTGAATTTAAAAATTTCAAATTCGGGATCGATTCCTGGTCTGTGAGACCCGGGACGTTATATCTAACAATAAATCATCTAAATTTTTTCAGGAAATAGTTTTTCCAAGCAATTTGATGCTTTTTTGCACAAAAAGAGTCAAAAGAAATCGTCAGCACAAAGAACATGAATTTTTGTCTCACTGATTTTCATCTATAATTATGAAAAAGAATTTTTGACCTGAATCCACAATCACAACTTCAGAAATTATACTCACTGGCTCTGTACATTTTCACTGAGTAAATTCTTTAAAGAATGAAAATCTTGTAATAATAGCCCATTGCAAAGTATTTTCCGACGAAAAAATTATGATTGTTAAAATGATGAAATTTGTATTGGGAAGGGTTACTAAGAAATAATACTGGGAAAAAGAGAAAATTCTGGTTACCAGCACTTTCTTCTTTTCCTACAATGCTTTCAAAAGCCTCTTAACCCTTTACCAAACAATCCCGTGTTTTCACGACCCTGAGGATGAGGCCTTTTGAAAACATTGTGGGAAAAGGAGAAAATGCTGGTAACCAGCATTTTCTCCTTTTCCCACAATGTTTTCTACTCTGTCAAAAAACTCAAGTTCATTTGTTACACTTTCAAATTTGTTGTCTGCAGATGCTGCCAATTTGGAAGGGTCTAAAATTTCTCATTTGGGAAAGGGTTAACCCAGGGTTGTTCAAACACAGGATTGTATGGTAAAGGGTTAATGAATTAATGTCCACAAGATGCCCACAAGAATACTGTACCTTACTTAATCATAGTTACCCTTATAGCACCTTTTACAACTTAGTTGCCTTTGTCTCCAGTGCAGATCAAGATCAGGCTTTGCAAAACATGCAACCAGTCTGATCTTTGATCTTCACTATAGGCTTTCCTGAAATTGTATTAAATTTGGATTTTATTGCTACACTGGAAAAATCTCAATTGTGTTCTTATAATTTCAGTACCCCATTAAACCTTTCTCAGAGAGTGAATTTTAGAATCTTTACAAACCATTGAAAGCAGCTGCAGACAATAAATTTAAAATTGGTATAAATGAGATACTTTTATGGAACCAAAATTATTGTGGGAAAAGGAGAAAATCCTGAATTCCAGCATTTTCTCCTTTTCCCACAATTTTTTCAGAACCCTTCTTCCCTTCTTCCTCAGGGTCGTTAAAGTGCAAGATTGTTTGGTGAAGGGTTAAAAGATTAATAAATTACTACAGGATGCCAAAAAGGATTTGTTTTCTAGTATTATCACAGTGCTCCTTCAAACCATTCTTTTCCATTTTGTAGCTGCTCAGGCTGTATTTTAAAGGAGAAAAGTAGCTCATAATCAGAAGTTTCTCCTTCTACCACAATGTTATTATTATTACATTGTACTCATGCAGTAACCCTTTACCACACAATCCCATGTTTGAACAACTCTGATGGAAAAGGCTTTTGAAAATGTTGTGGGAAAAGGAGAAAATGCTGGTAACCAGCATTTTCTCCTTTCCCCACAATATTTTCTATGCTATCATAGACAAAAAATCATTATTTGAGCTACATGTATTTTGTTGATGCTTTCAATTTGGTTGAGAGTTTTAAGTTTGGTAAAGAATTAACTCTTTACATTACGACAATAATTTAAACTTGTCCAATTTCAAAGCATTTTGTAGGCAACATATACAATGTGAATGGAATCACGGGGATTGTCTAATACAGGACAGAAAACATTTCGAGAACAGGAGAAAAAAGGTAGTGCAGAAAAGGGTAAAATGAAAATAAGTATTGAATGTTACTTCTAAATGAATAATTCTTGTAAAACTTTTATTACCAGGTAAGTCACAAAATACAACACTTTTCAAAGAGAAGTTTTTCCTGAGCACTATTCCATCTGCTGCCGACTATTTATAGAACCGTTTCTAATGAAGCATGGTCCAAACAGCCCTTCAACCAAGGATTGGTAGATAAGGTATCTTTATTGAGCATGATGCTCTGTGAAAAAGGTGATGTAACTCTACCACAGGACAAAAATTTAGACTTTTCCAGATTGAAAGCATTAAATTTTGCAGATGACCATTACTATGAAGCTCAAATAATGATTTCTGTCTTTTTTGGGGAAGAAAACATTGTGGGAAAAGGGGAAAATGCTGTTTACCAGCATTTTCTCCTTTTCCCGCAATGTTTTGAAAAGGCTTCTTTCTCAGAGTCGTTGAACTCGGGATTGTGTGGCAAAGGTTTAATGCAAAAAGTATCAATCATTGTCAGCCTACATAGTCCATGCAGGCTGTCATGGATTAAGAAACTTTTTGCTCTTTGTAAATTTTCTACATTCTCCTAATGACCATTCCACCTTATGATTCAGTCAGCTGTTTGACAAAATCTATTTTATGGATCCATAATACTGTGATGACTTGCTTGGTATCATGCATCAATGGAGATGCATTAAAAACCCTTTTGCCAGAGCACGGCTCATCTATATTTACAGTATCAATATTCTATTGCAGGTCAATACAAAAATATTAAATGCCGCATATCTATCTAACCAATCATACTATTCACAGACAGATTGACTGATTGATTGTATGGTGTTAAACACTGTTTTCAACATTATTTCAGTTATATCACGGCAGCCAGTGCACCTATCCATGCTTTCCTGGAGCTTCTTATACCAGTACTTTGCACAATATTCTTTCCAAACCACTGGCTGCTTTCCCACATAACCATTGTTGAAACAATCATCAGCAGTGAGAGAGGAATGATTCCTGTTACAATGACTATCATTAATCCTCCAAAAGAAATTGGCTGAGCCTGGGATTGATCCAGCTACCCCCTGTTGTAAGTGTGTCCTGTACGCTACCGACTGTGCTACAGGGGCTTGGGTATTCACAGACAGAAGAGGAAGAAAATGCAATTAAAAACAAGTTACCAAACAATGTTTAAAAGACCCTGAAAGTCAGTTTCGGAAGTCACCAGGGAAAAAGCACAGAATGTTGGTGACCATTATTTTTGCCTTTTCTCACAATGTTTTCTACCTTATCAGGAAACTTGTGTCAATTTGTTCAACTTTCAAATTTGTTGTCTGTAGCTCTTTTGAATAATAAAAAAAGTCTGAAACTTGTTACTGAAAAGGATAATTCTTTTGAAATTATTTTACAAATTTCTAGCCTTGTCCATATTAAAAGACCCCAAATGAAATGAAACTCAAATGATAAAATTTGACTTTTCACAAGGATAGAAAGCATCATTTTCTCCTTTTCCAATGAGTTTTTTTTTTCTTCAAAAATCCTTTTCTCCAGGATCGTTAAAACATGGGATTATGTGGTATAGGGTTAAAGTTTTACACTACAGGGCCATAAAATGCATCACTGAACCACCTGAGACACACAATGCATACACTATTGACTTTGATAGTATTTCCATAGCCTTTGAACTCTAATCAGTGATTCATTTACCTGCCCTGCTGGAATGGCGCATAAAAATCGCCGAGGATGCAGATTTTTAAAAGATGTGCATCTTTTGGGCGCCGGTCAGTGCATCTGCGTTTCGGATTTTAAGAGTGACTGCGTTCCGGGTTTATCTTTTAGAATATTCTACTTTATTATTTACCTATGATCTGAGTAAAATACGGGCATTATGTAACTTGCCAATACGACTTGACAGAAAATTTTTCCGTATCATGTACACGGACTACTTCTGTGTATTGACGTTTGGGTCTTATCGCCAAGTTCCTAACACGTTCGGCCTGCATGACAAAACACAAAAAACCCATTTTTAGTGTATTCATAGCTATTTCATCTGTTACTTCTCGTCTACCTTTTTAAAAAATTGTTTCTATGCAGAACTTAATTTGTCCGATATCAATGCCCATTACATAAACATGTGTTGCTTCGAAAGAGTATTTCCAAATGCTACTGTACGATACACTCGTGAACTTGAGAATCGCGATTCATAATCACAAGCTAATTGACTTGCCTCCTGCATAAAAACGAAAAGAAATGTACTATTTTTGACAGTGACAGTGACAGTGACTCTGACTACCTTTTCAGTGTTTAAGAAATAATTTTTTAGCCACAGTTGTTCTTTTTTCTAGTAGTGGCTCGGGGTAGCAACCGCCATATTTAAATGCATACTGATCTATGCAGACTTGCCGTTATTTATCTATATTCATCCGCCATTCATAAATATTTTACATATAAGTACAAATAAATGTAGTTGGTTATTTGTACTGATTCTGTGATGTTTCTTTACAGTTATTGTGGCGAGGTATATAATAAAAGGAATATTACATCAGTCTGCATTTCTGTGTGGTCGGTTGTGTGTGTAAAGAGGTGAATATCGGACTCGACCTTCGGTCTCATCCGATATGCACCTCTCAGTGTTCCACTCACACAAATTATTGCGTAAATCATGTTATAGAATTGAAATTCACATAACAAATTTTGGTTACATGCAAGACCTCACCTAAGAAAAAAACGTAAAAAAAAAACCATTATCCCATTAACTTGTATAAAACGACAAGATTTGAAGTTACTTGCTGTCCTTACTGATAATTCATTGTCAAATCACGCGGAAATACCTATCAATAAATTAACATACACGAAAAAATGCTCGATGCAAAAAACACGGAAACCCATGACACAACAAAATGTTACTTTTGACATTGTCCGATCAGAGTCACTTCAGACCGTCTTTTCAGCTTTTTAATGACTTTAAGCAGTAAATTTCCACAGATATCTTAATATAACAGACTTTTGTGCTGCAAATCATCAATATTGATTGCTTTACCTCTAGTTGAGAACTATTATTGTCATACCCTCTAATATGAAATCTTACCCCCAGATTTACAGCTCAGGGGGTAAGTGTACCCTTGAAATAAAAAGCTAGTGGGAACACTGCTAAAGGCCTGTTTACACATTCACGATTTTTGGCTACGGTGCCGCTACGATTCGCCACGATTTGTAAAATCGTCGTGTACCGTGGTGATTCGTAGTAGAACCGTGGTGAATCGTGGTGAATCTTGATGAATCGTGATGATTCGGGAAACTCCACGGTAGCGCTACGGAAGTTTTAAACTGTTTAAAACATTCGTGGCCAATCGTGGTGGTTATTGGGCGTGGCCTAATTCGTAGCGCAACCGTAGCGGAATCCTGCTTATTCGTACTGACACCGTAGCTATATTCACGGCTATTCGTGAGAGATCGTAGCCAGTCGTGGAATCTTTGACACAACGAATTCTCACGATTCACCACGAATTGTGTACGGTTGTCCTACGAATCATCCACGGTTTCGCTACGGAGCTCCACGATTGGCCACAACCAAGGCCGGTAGGAAGACGATCAATCATGGTTTGAGTACGATACATCACGGTTACGTACGAATCTAGCCGACTTACCACGATTTTGAGCCGTTTCGCTACAATTCTTGCATATAATTCACAGGGCTGCATTGAAGGAATCATTTTGAAGAGCGAATCAGAAGTATACACATCATGGATTATGTACAGAGACTGGGCAACTGGGCTTGAGGCAAGACTGAGCCTCGCCGGCGGGTCAGGACTAACCCTTGCCGGTGGGTCAGGTGACTTTTTTCCCTTGGCCGCAGTTGCCTTCTTTCTTGGTGGCATGTCTGACCTCGTCAACAGTTGAGGAGATAATGATTTTCTGATGTCATACTTTGAGAACTTGTCACGTGAAAACCGTTAAATCGTGGTCAGTCGTGGGAGCTCGTGTCGCTACCGCCGTGAATCGTACTAGTACCGTATCGAACCGTACAAGCACCGTGAGCATTCGTTGTGCCACCGTGGTCAATCCTCATTGACCGTAGCGTTGCCGTCATGAATCGTCATTGATTCGTAGCGATACCTTACAGACACCGTACTAATATCGTGGACATTCTTACTGGAATCGTAGTGACACTGAATATTTCTACTTTTCGCCACGATTCATCCCGATCCATCCCGATTTTTCTGACCATGAGAAATCTGGGTGAATCGTGGTGAATCGTAGAGAAAATCGTGAATGTGTAAACGGGTCTTTAGTCATCTTTAAACACACAACTCGACATGATCAGACCACGCAGAAATGCAGACTGTTGTAATATTACATATGTAACAACGGCTACAGTTTGCGAGGGTAAGGCTGATTTTGATTGGTCGCTTAAAATCAGTTGTTCTTACAATACAATCCGACATGTGTGGCTTCCCATGGAAAACGAAAGTAATATTTGTTGCAATTTGGGCAGCGATTTGTAGGTTTTCTTGGCTTCATCATGTCATTGAAGAAATACATAAAGCAGAACACAAAATAAAAAGGTATTGAGGTTGTAGTTTATTGATTCATTTTGTAATGATCACCCGACTTGGCAAGGGCAACGATTTTAACAAATTTTGATACGACAAAAAGGGGCGCATAAATTTAACAGATGTCCCATATTCTTCAAGGGTAGTGGGCCTGTGTCCCACTGTTTCAGATTTGTAAAAATATCACTGCTCTAATGACTTGTTTTAACAACCCTGAAAGAGAAGTCTTTTGAAAACATTGTGGCAAAAGGAGAAAATGCTGGTAACCAGCATTTTCCTCTTTTACCACAATGTTTGCTTTTCTATCAAATACAGAAATCATCATCTAAGCTGCATTTTATTTGTCTTCTGCAAATGCTTTTGATTTCTGATCCAGTCTAAAATTTTATAATTTGGTAAAGAGTAAATATTACATTTGCTGAATGATATTATTTTGAACTTGTCCAGTTTTCAAAGTATTGTGTTTTGCATTTGACATATAAAACATGGCTCAGATGATAGGATTTTTTCTGACTACAGTAGGTAGAAAATATTTGTGGAGGAAGAGGAAAAAGACTGGTAGCCAGCACTTTCTCTTTTTCCACCAGTATTTTCAAGTCTTTTCCTTCGGGATCATTAAGACACAGGATTGTGTGGTACAGGGTTGACGTTTTAAACAAGAAAGCCATAATATATCCCTGAACCACCTGCAAGTGTGATACCTAATGCCTCTCTGAATCACCTTGGACACACTATGCATGCACTGTTGACTCTTGCGGACAGTGTAGATCAAGATCAGACTGCACAGAACATGCAGTCTGATCTTGGATCTGCACTGTCCGAGAAGGAGATATTATTCCCCAAAACGTAACTTTGAAATAGCACTATTTGGGTTTTATGGAAACGAAAATTTAATTTTCATAAAGCCTTATGAAAACACCATGAGAAATGGAGAAAATGCTGGTAACCAGCATTCTCTCCTTGTCCAACAATGTATTCCACCCTATTCAGACAAATCCGAAACCCGAGTCCAATTTGATGTGTGCAAAATGCTTTGAATGTTGCTGTCTTGTTTAAAGGTACTGGATTTGTCATCTAGATGTCCAGGGTTCAATCTTCACCCAGGGTCCTGGTTTTGCTTGTAAGAATGCCCCTAGGTAAGTCACCTCAGAGATCCAGTGCCTTGTACCAGTAAAACACAGTGCACACAGGAAGAAATCAGCTGTAACTATGATTTGACAAAATTAATGATGTTGAAAGTGGCATGATACATCAATCAACAAATCTAAGGTTTAACCACATTAATACTAACATTATGTTGTTGAGAAAATCTTTTGCTACCTCTTAAATCCTAACACACTAGGGGTGTGATCACTGTAAAACTGGTGCTAAATAATCTCTTTATCAAAGGACAAAATGTTATACTTGTCCAAAGTGAAAGCATCTGAGGGCCACAAATTCAGTGTGTCTCAAATAATCAGAATGGTCTTTGAAAGGACAGAAAACTTTGTGGAGGAAAAGGGGTAAACACTGTCTACCAGCATTTTCTCCTCTTACCACAATGTTTTCAAATGCCTTCTTCTTACAGGTCATTAAAACTGGGAATTATGCAGTAAAGAGTTAACTCTTTACCTTTAACTGCAAAATCTCAGACTTGTCTTAAATTGAGAGCATTTGCAGACAACTGATTAACCCTTTACCACACAATCCCGACTTTTAACGACCCTGAAAAAGAAGCCTTTTGAAAACATTGTAGGAAAAGGAGTAAATGCTGGTGACCAGCATTTTCTTCTTTTCCCACAATGTTTTCTACCCTTCCCAAAACAAATTTCAACTTTTGAGCCACATTTATGCTGTTGTCTGCAAATGCTTTCAATTTGGACAAGTCTACAATTTTGTCGTTTGGTAAAGAGTTAAAACAAGGCACAAAACATTTGGTAAAGTGTTAAATTTATAAGAGCTGCAATGAATTTGAAGTGGTTGAAGATATAGGCTTCAATAAACTGTAAAGTTAAAAGTAAAACTTGGGAAATCTGAAAAGCTTTCGTAACATTTTGTTATAAAAAATTTTCTATTAATCCCTAACCGTTATACAATCCCAGCTTTGAACGACCCTGAGAAGTTTTTTGAAAACATTGTGGGAAAAGGAGAAAATGCTGTTAACCAGCATTTTCTCCTTTTCCCACAATGTTTGCTACCCTTCCCAAAACAAATTTCAATTTTTTAGTAACATTTCTTTATGTCGTCTGCAAATGCTTTCAATTTGGACTGGTACAAAATTTTGTCGTATGGTAAAGAGTTATTGATGCTGACTTTTTAAGATTTCAGCTAAAAAATTCCTCAACTTCGACTCTGGTTTACTCTTTATCAGGCGACAAAATCTGTAACTCAATCCATATTGAAAGCATTTTTGCAGCCCACATATTAACTCTTTACCACATGAGAAAATTGTAGACTCGTCCAAATTGAAAGCTTTTGAAGACAACAATTTCAATGTAGTTCAAATGATAGAATTTGTCTCCAGTAGGGTAAAAAAACATATTGGGAAAGGAGAAAATGTTTGTTACCAGCATTTCCTCCCTTTCTCAGAATGTTTTAAAAAGGCTTCTTTTTCAGGTTCATTAAAACTCAGGATTGTATGGTAAAGGGTTAAATGTGGCTTGGATAATGAGATCTGTATTTGAAAGCGTTGAAAACCCTATAGGTAAAGACAAAAATGCTGGTTACCAACATCTTCTCCTTTCCGAATAAGGTTTTCAAAGGCCTTCTTCCCAAGGACTGATTGATTGATTAATTGATTGATTGATTGATTGATTGATTGTATGGTGTTTAACGCCATTTTTAACATCACTGGCAGCCAGTGTACCCCTATCCATGCCTTCCTGGAATTTCTTTTACCCAAGTGCTTCACAAAATATTCTTTCCAAGCCACTGGCTGCTTTCCCACATAACCATCATGGAAACAATGGTTAGCAATGAGAGAGGAATGAATCCTATCCCTATGACTATCATCGATTCTTGGAAAGAAATTGGCTGAGCCAAAGATCAAACCTGAGTGACCCCCCTGTTCTCAAGTCCTGTACGCTACCGACTGAGTGTAAAATTTGTCATTAAATTTGGCAAAGGCACTAATTTCTCACTTTGCTATCAAATGCTTAAAAATATTTTCAGTGTCAAATGCCACAAAGTTAATGTTTCCATAAAGTATCAATGGTTCCATTAGAAATTTCAACTTCATAGCTGGTTAACCCTTTATCACAAAATTGTCTTTTCAAGACCCTGAAAGAGAACGCTTTAGAAAACACTATGGGAAAAGGAGACAATACTGGTAACCAGCATTTTTTCCTTATCCCACAATGCTGTCAAGACAGAAATCGTCATTTCAGCTACATTTATCATCTACAAATGCTTTCAAGTTGGTAGAGTACTTACTAAATCCTAACGTTTGGTAAAGTGTTGAAGTTATTGCACAATTCCAGGACGGCTCCATTTACTGTATTCAGAGATCCAAGTCTTCACCATTTTTTAACAACCCAGGGGAAAGGTATGCGAAAATAACGAGTGCCGTAAGGCACGAGTTATTTTCGCGGACCTTTCCCTTTTGAGGCGAATATTTCCCCATATTAACCACAAGCTGATGAAATAAATTATATATTATATTTCCTCTGATTATTTTGTCAACGAATGCCACTTTTAAAACTTAAAAACTTAAAAAACTTAAAAAAGTAGTTCCAGATTTTCGGCAGGAGGAAAATATTCACTGTGGCGGGGAAATAATTCCCCCCAGCTTAAATTACGACATTTCTTTACCCATAACATTTCTAAAAATAGACACATGAAATATAATATAGCTTTTTAAAACATTGTAGATCTACAAAAAGATTCGGCACTTTCTGCTTTTGCCATTCTGTTTTCTTTCTATGGTAAAATTATAAACTAACAACGACGATATAGTTCTCCAGCAACTTGCATATAAAATTTGTTCCAATTGTTTCTATGCAAGCATCAGGTCTCAATGGAGTAACAAGTACAAATTCTTTGGACTTGCATTTTATCATGTATCAGAACAGAATAAATCTATACCACACAACATTTTAGACTTTTTGAAATTCCAACCATATGCAGACAACAAAATGAAGAGTGGTTCAAATGATTAAACTTTGCATTGTGTTGAAAGCATCCTAGGAACAAGAGAAAATGTTTGTTTTACCAGCATTTACTCCTTTTCCCACAATGTTTTCAAAAGCTTTCTTTCTCAAGATAGTTAAAACTTATGATTGTGTGGTTGAGATTTAAGGTCCGACCTAAACTCCATTTATCCTTAGACTGTTGAATAAAACAAATTGACCTTTTTTAATTTGGAAAAACTGCCAAAATACATACATGTATTGGAATTAAAAGGTTGTTTGGCAAGAATATGTTACTCAGTAGCAGATGGTGCAGATCTGTGCAGTCTGATGATCTGTGCAGTCTGATCTTGGTCTACACCATTGGTAAAAGCGGCATAAGTTTTGCTTTACACTCAATGGGTTATCATGGTCTCACACTGCATGACACCGGTAGTACAAGAAAAAAATCAAAACAAATAATTGGTAAAACACTTAACAAAAATATAGCAATGTTTTAAGAAAAAAAAAAACCACTATTTTTTTCAATTTTTCATGACTGGAGAAAATCAAAAGTCATGCATTCTGAACATTTAATAATCTCTCTCAAGCAAAAATTGAGATCAGTGGTTAAAGTTTCTCTTGAGATTTCAAGATAAAAGAAGGATTCTTTCTTAATTCTGAAAAGGTCTTTGTTTGTTTGTATAGTGTTAAGCTTTTAAAAATTTCAGTAACATCATGGCAACAGCAGGCTCTTTTAACCTTCTACCTAAAAATCATGTGTTTTAATGACCCAGTGGAAGAAAACTTTTGAAAGTATTGTGGGAGCAGAAGAACACGCTGGCATTTTTCAATGGCATTTTCTCCTTGTCCATCAATGTTATCTATTTTATCAAAAAATTCGTCCTCGTCTATTCAAATTCTAAATTTGTCATCTGTAGATGCTTTGAATTAGGAAGAGTCTAAAATACAGTATGTCCTGTGGGAAAAAGCTAATAGTATCCTGAATGTTATTTATATACAGGCTGAGGCACTGATTGACACTGGTTTTTTTGTGGATGTGTCCTTACGCAAGACACTTCACAGCCCTAACCTGGTACTGGCAAACCTAAGAGCATATATGGGTATGTTGGCTGTTGCCATAATGTGACGAACATAAAGTTGAAAACAGCATAAAACACCATTCAGTGTCAACCTCTGATTGACCAATAGATTGAATCATGTTTTATGCTGCTTTCAAAATTACTACACTCATGTAATAGTTAAACGCTAAGAAGTCAAAATTAAACCATTTAAACAGCCAAATGGAGGGAGCGTAGCGACCAACTGTGGCTGTTTAAATTGTTTAATTTTGAGCTTCTTAGCGTTTAACTGACTTAGTCTTTTTCTGCCCACATTACATCATTGCTAAAATAATGTGCCATACACGGAGTCCACTATTCACAAAGAAACGCCTTTTTACCCATATATGGAGTTGGCTGATTTGCTCATTGAGAAGGAAACGTCCTAGTTGCATCATCGCTAAAAAAAGACGTAATTTCCACGTGAATATCGGGGCTAAACAACTCGTACACGACCATGTGATATTTAACCCTTTACCAAACAATCCCTGGTTTTAACGACCCTGGGAAGGAAGGATTATGCAAACACTGTTGGAAAAGGAGAAAATGCTGGTTACCAACATTTTCTCGTTTTACTACAATGTTTTCTTCCCTGTCAAAAAACTCAACTTCATTTGTTTCACTTTCAAAATTTGTCATCTGCAGATGCTTTCAATTTAGAAGTGTCTAAAATTTGTCGTATGGGAAAGGGTTAATGAACTTTCATTATCAGCATCATTTCCAGTACACGCTTGACTATCGCCAGTATTGAACAATGTCAAATATGGCAGAATTTGAGTTAGGCGATTTCGACGGTCTCTTTGACGAGGATTTTGAGGAAGTAACGACTATTCAACTTAAAGGAAATTTCTACTGATTTACTACAGCATTAATTTTTCTTTAAATTTCGATACAAATCGTCGATTTACTTCTTTAGAAAACCTTGTTACTACAGCTTCTTTCAAGCTGTAGTTGCTATGTTTTAGAGGAAAACGGACCATATAGATTGATCGGCTTGTATTACACACTTTGTGTCTGTGTTTTACCATTTTCTTCTGTCAACAGCTGAAGTACTTGGCACGTGCTAATTTAAGTAATTGTTGAATATCAATGAGGGGGTAGGGTTTATGTACACATGCGCAGTAAATCCAGATAAACTGAAATGTTTAAATGGATTAATGATCAAAATAAACCTGCGTTAGGTAGTTTATAGAAAATAGACGGTCAAAAATTTTCAAATATGAGCCTTCTGACTGGATTGAAAATAGGACAAAGACTAAATCATATTCACAGCTCACTTATTTATGTGTATACTGGTTTCACCAGTATAAGGCTCAGGCTCTAAAATGTCTTGCCCTAGGACACTCTCATGAAAACACCTAGTGCCTCAAGAATCCAACCTGGGGCCTCTAGACAGCATTATCCTACACCTTCATCATCGAGCTAGCCAGTTGACCAGTATTTTCTCCTTTTCCTACAATTGTTTTCTATCCTTTCAAGACCAATCTAAACCATTTTAACAACTCCATCTTCTTGTCTGCAAGTTCTTTGATTCTGAATAAGTCGAATATTTTGTCATTTCTTAAAGAATTAAACCTGTACCACACAATCCTGAGTTTTAACGACCCTGACGGATAAGCTTTTAGAAAACATGGTGGCAAAAGGAGAAAATGATTTTAACCAGCATTTCCTCCTTTTTCCAAAATGTTCTCTACCCTTTCCAAAATAAATTTCAATTTTTGAGTTACATTTATTTTGTCTTCTGCAAAGGCTATTAATTTGGACTATTCTAAGATTTTGTCGTGTGGTAAAGACTTAACTCTTTACCAAATTTCAGACTGGTCCAAATTACAAACTTTTCCAAACAACAAAATAAATGTGACTGAAAAATTGAAATTTGTTGTGAGAAGTGTAAAATACAATAGGGGAAAAGGAGAAAATGCTGGAAAGTAGCTTTCCCTACAATGTTTTCGAAAGGCTTCTTTCTCTGGGTTGTTTAAAGTTGGGATTGTGTGGTATTGGGTTAATACAAGGAGAAAATGCTGGAAAGTAGCTTTCCCTACAATGTTTTCGAAAGGTTTCTTTCTCTGGGTTGTTTAAAGTTGTGATTGTGTGGTATTGGGTTAATACAAGTTGGACAGAAGGTATACTTAGATTTTAACCTAAATCTTGGTTAAACGCTCTCAACCAAAAGTAACTGTAGTAGTAAATGCCCCTGATCAAACCTACTGTAGATTCCTCTGCCTATCTTACTTGCCTGGAGCTTACTCAAGGGAGGCAACTTTAGCATAATGGTTAGCAAGACTGCTTCCCCTTGTTAAAAACCCAAAGGCTATTCAGGGAAAATCTCAAAATAACTGAAAATACTAAAAAAACACAAGAATACCCACAGTTTCTGACTTACAATATTTTGCATGGTAGCAAAAGGAGAAAGTGCTTACAGCAATCAATACCCTGTTTAACCCTTTACCAAACGACAAAATTTTAGACTCATCCAAATTGAAAGCATTTGCAGATGACAAAATAAATGTGACTCGAAAATTCAAATTAGTTTTGGGGAGGTGAGAAAACATTGTGGGAAAAGGAGGAAATGCTGGTTACCAGCATTTTCTCGTTTTCCCCCAATGTTTTCAAAGGCTTCTTTCACACGACTGTGAAAACCCAGGAACTGTTTGGTAAAGAGTTAACCACAATGTTTTTACATGTATCTAACGCTTTATTAAGTTAATGACAAAAAAATAGAGTGGTCCAAAATGGAAGTATTTGCGGACAACAATTTAAAAGGGACTCAAAAACTGAAACTTACATTTGAAAAGGTTGAAAACATATTAAGGAAAGAAGAAAATGCTGGGTGCCACCATTTTTTCCTTTTCACACAATGTTTTCAAAAGCCTTTTTCCTCAGGTTTGTCAAAACACAGGATTGTGTACTGTAGTAAAGGGTTAACACTTGGTTTTTTTAATTGATCATCTCTGCTGCAACTTTTTTTAAATAAACTTCAATATTTTGCACCTGAACTTCTGAGCCTGAGTGTTTGATCGTCAGCAGTATTACTGTTTTTCTATCCCATATGGGAAAAAAGCCTTTTAAAACATTGATTACAACCATTGAATGCAGTGTTTTTATTCATACAATTATTTCAAAAGAATTCAATATTTAGCTCTTTACCAAATGGCAAGATTTTAGACTTGCCTAAATTCAAAGCAAGTGCAGGTGACAATTAAATGTAGTGCAAATAATGGAATGTCTTTGAAAGGGAAGAATACATTGCAGGGAAAGGAGAAAATGCTGGATACTAGCATTTTCTACTTTTCTCACGATGTTTCAAAAAGCCATTTTTCTCATGATCCTTAAAATTTTGGATTGTGTGGTAAAGGAATAACCCTTTACCACACGGCAAAATTTTTAGACTAGTCAAATCCAAAGCAATTGTAGACAACAAATTAAACGTTGCTCAAATGAAAGTGGTTACTAGCATTTTCTCCTTTTTCCACATGTTTTCAAAAGCTTTCTTTCACAGGGTTGCTAAAAGTCGGGATTGCGTGGAAAAGAGTTAAACATTAACTGCAACACAGGAGGAAAAAAATTAATCTTTACCAGACAACAAAATTTACAAGAAATCACAAATTTAGAATAATTATTTCATTAAACAAATCAAATCCTGAATACTAGCATTCTCTCCTTTTCCCACAGTGTTTTCATCTAAAACTTCTTCCTCAAGGTTATAAAAACTCAACACTGTTTGGTAAAGGAATTAACTCTTTACCACAAAATCCCAACTTTTAACGACCCTGAAAATTCACATTTTCAGTCATTTTTATTTTGTCATCTGCAAATGCTTCCAATTTGGACCTGTCTAAAATCTTGTCGTTTGGTAAAGAGTTAACCCTTGTAGTTCTTCACTCTTTACCAAATGAAAAATTTTTAGCTGTGTACAAATTGAAAGCATTAAAACTTTGAACACAAGAAGACAAGTGTGACTCAAAAATTTTAATAAGATTTTGAAAGAGTAGAAAACATTGTGGGAAAAGGACAAAATGCTTGTTACCAGCATTTTCTCCTTTTCCCACAAGATTTTCAAAAGGCTTTTTCTGGGTCGACAAAACTGGAGGTTGTTTGGTAAAGGGTAAAAATATATTATATGGACATTCTTAGTCTGTACTCAAGTTGCAGATATTACAATTTCTGCAAAAGCTGTTTTTGTCAGGGCATCTGGCAAGGGAGTGAGTAGTGTAGATTGAAGACAAGAGTGCATGTTCTGTGCAGTCTGACCCTTTACCACACAATCAAGACTTTTCACGAACCTGAAAGAAAAGGCTTTTGACACCATTGTGGGAAAATGAAAAAATTGTTAGTACCAGCAATTTTCTACCCTATCAAAAGTAAATCTCATCATTTTACCCACATTTAATTTTTTCCTCTTCAAATTTTTGTCGTTTGTTAAAGAGAAAAGTATCCCAACAATGCTGTTAGTCAGCTGGTCTGTGACCAAACTGTATAATCCTGCCAAGTCTAATCATTAGGTCATTGACCAGGACTAAACATGGATTATTTGCATAATTACCCCTATTTTACACCTATTCTGCTAGAAAACTTAAACTTTCAAGCCAATAGTAGAAACCAGAATAATGCTACTTTAAACTTATTTTTTGTAGATAAATATCTCCTTATCGGACAATGTAGATGCAAGATCTACAATGTCTGCAAAAGGTCAGTGAGTCACGCTTAGCAGGCTAAGGGTAAAGTCTGGTTACAACCTAACATTGACTTAACATACATGGGACAGTTATATAGCCATGGGCTAAATCTCAGTCTATCAATAATTGCAATCATACATGTGCCATGCTCTGTGAAAAGGGGGCTTAATGCATTTGCAAAATGTATCGACCCTGAGGTCAGCCTGCACAGCCAAGGGCCACCCTACCCAAGGATTTAACCAGTTGCTGCACAAATTGGATTGTATGGATCCAAAATATTATCTGATAACTCTCTTTATATGATTCATCACGGAGATGCATTAAGCCCCCTTTTGCTAAAGCATTGCTCATCTATTAGCCCATAGCCGAAAAATTAGCCAATCAGCACTCAGTATTTGGTCTGTATATATTGCATATATACACGCTTTGTCATTCCAAATAGTCTAAGTTGGATTGACAAAAGCTTGTGGGGTAACGTCTACCAGTGTTCCCACTAGCTTTTTATTTCAGGGGTACACTTACAGCCTGAGCTGTAAATCTAGGGGTAATATTTCATATTGAAGGGTATGAAAATAATGGTTTCCAACTAAAGGTAAATCAACCTATATTGATGATTTGCAGCAAAACAGTCTGTTATATTAAGATATTTGTGTAAATTTACTGCTTAAAGTCATTAAAAAGCTGAAAAGGCAGTCTGAAGTGATTCTGATCGGACAATATCAAAGAGACATTTTGTTGTGTCATGGGTTTTCGCATTTTTTGCACCAATCAATTTTTCAAGTCTGTTAATTTCTGGATAGGTATTTCCGCATGATTTGACAGAAATTTTTTTAAGAAGGTTAACAAGTTACTTCAAAACCTGTTATTTTACACAAGATAAGCGGAACATGGCCTTGTTTGTCCATGCATTTTCTTACATGAGGTCTCGTGTGTAACCAAAATTTATGTAAATTTCAATTTCATCCAACACATAAAATCCCTTATGAGCCCCACAGATATACGACGCAGCTTATCAGCACACCAAGTAAGGTCATAACGAGGCTAAAGCGCACCGAGAACGGTCAGACCATTAATATAAAAATTAGAAATTCCTTTGTTTAAAAAAAAAAAAGATGGATATAACATGTGATTATGATACTTCCGACAAAAGAGAAGAGTACGAGGTAAGAAGCAAAATACATTCATTTGATGTTTATTTTTTACATACAAAATGTGTATTCCATTTATATAGAAACTGACGAGTTGAAAACACTGAACAATACGCATTCGGAAAAAAAAAACTCAAAATAATTATTGAGATAGATGAATATGGCTATTCCATAGATAAAATTCTTTTCTTGAAATGGATTCCACATTTCAAACATATGACGGATATTGCGTCAAAAAAGTTGTTATGTCATGATTGTACCACGGATACCACGTAAAAAAAAAAATGCTGATAATTACTGGTGAAGAACCATTCAATAAATACGATGAATACCACGCCGAACTTTAGTCCATAAAAATATATTTGTTTCTTGAAATGGATACCACATTTCAAACGAACGACGCATACCACGTCGAAATTATCTCTTTTTCCCAAAATAAGGTGTTTATTTCAATGCACTACCGATACCACGTAGAAAAATGGACTAATCAATCCTTGGGTTAGATTTCACAATGTATACGACGGATACCACGTCGATCATTGGTCTTTGTTCTTTCTTGAAATTATTTCAAGTGCATGACGCAAGTCACGTCGGGAAAATCAACCGAAATATGAGCAATTTGTATGACGGATACCACGTAATACAAATGCAATGACGTGTTATAATCCTTTCAATTTTTGTCATTCGCAATCACTGAAAACTAAGAACACGAGATTTGATATATATTCAAATCCTTACACAGAGCTGATGCTTTTCAGAATGGAACGGCAGTGGATCATGAAAGAAAGGACAAAGATCAGGCGCATGCGTCGCGGAACATTTTTGAGGAATTAAGCTACATGGGCAATGAAACAATAACTTCGGCGGAAAGCTCCGTATTGGCCAAGATCACGACTTGTTTCGAATCGATGAATGAATCAGTTAGGGGACTACAAACAGAGATTAGAACAATTAAGACGGCACATTCCAAGGAACATGATGACCCCATGCCGCTAGAGAAACAAATGCGGCTCGATAAACAGGCGTCTAATTGCGATGACGATATCGCATATTATCTCTCCGATGGCAGTATCGGAGAGGTATCCCAAGGGGACGAAAATGAATGGGAGGATATCACAGACTTCCTCATTGAGGATAAAGAGCAAGGCGAGCCCATACCAGAACAACTAGCCTTACTGGCGAATAAATCCCTTCGATGTAAATCAATCGACGAAAAATTGAAAGAGCTGAGAAGCAAACACAAACGACCAGAAAATGTCGAAAATCTGCAAATTACAAAGGTCGATGATATTCTCTGGAGTCAACTGAGACCCGAGACGAAAGCTTTTGACTACAACCAACAGAAGATGCAAAGCGTTCTCAGTCAGGCATTAGTACCAGTCATAAAGCTGATGCAAACTGTCAGAAAAGAAGGAAATAAGGAAACTAGAGAACTTGTGGCAGACACATTCAAAATCTTGACACAAGGTATTGTTACATCGAACGAGAACAGACGGGAAAAAATAAAGAAGAATCTACTACCTAACTACAGAAAGCTTTGTGATAACCCACCATCGGCAACAAAATTATTCGGAGACAAGTTGGAAGAAGACATCAAAAAGATGAAAGAGTCGAAAACAAAACTAACACCTTTTCTACAATCACAGAACAAGCATTTTTTATCCAAGAGGGGAGGGGGGAGCCGGCCACCTTACCACAACAAATCCTATCCCTCCCAAAACAACCAAACCTTCCAAAACAACCAAACCTTCCGAAACAACAACAGCTACAACAGCAACAACAACAATCAGTGGAGGAGACGCAATCCAAAAATCAACAAGCAGATTCAAAAGTAATTGAAGTAAGTAAAAACATTACTATTCACATTCACAATACTACTGAAAATTTCCGTGGGGGAAAAACAGCAGACAATATAAAAATATGGAAAAGTATCAGTACCGACAAATGGATATTAGATACAATATAAGGCTGTACGTTAGAACTTACAGACGTTCCAAAGCAGACATTTATCCCAAAACCTATTAAGTTTTCAAGTGAGGAAAAAATAAAGATACAGCACGAACTTGATCGATTCATTGAATGTGGGATAATTGAAAGAGCTTCAGATGACACGGAAAATGAATTCATTTCGAATATTTCCATTCGACTGAAGAAAGACGGGCGAGCAAGAATAATTTTAAATTTAAAATATTTCAACGAAAATTACGTAGAAAAATCTCATTTCAAAATGGAATCACTTAGATCAGCAATAAACATGATGAGAAAAGATTGCTATTTGGCCTCAGTTGACCTCTCGGACGCGTATTACTCGGTCAGAATAAGAGAACAAGACAGAAAGTACCTAAGATTTATTTATGACGACCAGAAGTGGCAATTCACCTCTCTGGTTATGGGTTACTCTTGCAGTCTGAGAATTTGGACGAAATTAATGAAGCCCGTTTTTGCTTATCTGCGGTCAAAAGGTCACAGCAGCATTTACTTCACTGACGACTCGTGCTTAGCGGGTTGTTCCTACGGAACTTGTAGCCAAAACATCTCAGATACTGTAGAATTAATGGATAGCCTAGGTTTGACAGTAAATTTGACAAAATCCATACTTACACCATGTAAGAAAATAGTATACTTGGGTTTTCTTTTTTGCACATCGACAATGACAATTACGCTTACGGAGGAAAAGAAGAAAAATATAATAGAGGAGTGCAAATCCATGATTTCAACAAAGAGAACCACGATTAGAAACTTCTCGAAATTAATCGGGAAATTAATTGCAGCAGAACCGGGAGTTCAACATGCCCCGCTTTATATCCGACCTTTAGAAAAGGTGAAAGACATACAGTTGAGGAAACATTGGGGCAATTTCGACACTTTTATGAGAATTCCAAGTAGTGTCCATCCTACTTTGCAATGGTGGATAGATAATACGCAGAACAGTTATAAAAACATTTCCTTAACAGTTCCGGATGTTGTAATATACACTGACGCGTCCTTACAAATGTATGGTGCTTATAATGAGACAGATAACACCAAAACAAATGGGTTTTGGGACTCCTCAGAACAAAAGTTACATATAAATATACTTGAACTTAAAGCCTGCGAAATAGGAATCCATACTTTATGTAAAGACATAAACAATAAACATTTACGGCTCTATACTGATAACACTACTAGATGTGCTTACATCAACCGTTACGGTGGTAAACATGACTCATTAGATTCCATTGCGAGAAGGATATGGACTTGGTGCATTGACAGAAATATTCAGCTATCAGCCGCTCATATTGCTGGTTCAGATAATAACGAGGCCGATAAACTTAGCAGAAGTGTAAATGATGACCTTGAATGGTCGTTAGATCAGCAGATATTCAATAAATTACACGCACATTACCCTCAAATGGGGATAGATTTATTCGCCTCTAATGTGAATGCAAAACTGGAACGGTTCGTTTCAAGACTACCAACAAAAAACGCTTTTGCGGTGGACGCATTTAGTATACAATGGACTAATCATTTGTTCTACATTTTTCCTCCTTTCAGTCTTCTACCAAGAATAATGCAAAAAATAGAAGAGGACAAGACGCAAGCAATAATAATTGCTCCACTCTGGCCAACACAGGTGTGGTGGCCAGAACTCCTCAGATTGACCAAAAGCAAAATCCTCGTGTTACCGTCGACGCAAGAAATTCTACGATTAGAACACAAACCAGGAATACTACACAGACTGACAAAGATGCAATTAGCTGTTTTCAGTATATCAGGCAGGCACTGGGAAAGCGAGGCATTTCGGAAAAATCTCAAGACATCATTCTCAACTCATGGAGAAAAGGGACAAAACTCCAATACAACACTTATGTTAAAAAATGGATATATTTCTGTGAAGGGAAAACAAATCCCCTTAGTGCATCTGTAAATACAGTCATCGAATTCTTGACTTCTTTGTTCACACAAGGTTTAAGTTATTCCACGATTAATACAGCGAGATCAGCTGTCAGCAACTTCCTAAAAATTACCGGGAATGTAAATATTCACTATGATGAAATGATAAGTTGATTCATGAAAGGGGTTTTTAATGAGAAACCATCATTACCCCGATATACAAGGACTTGGGATGTCCGAGTAGTGTTGCAGTACTTAAAGACGATGGATATCACATCGTTAATTGCACTTTCATGTAAATTAGCTATGCTTTTTCTTCTTGTTACAGCACAACGTTGTCAGACACTTCATGTCATAAAGTTAGGTGATATCGATCATTCACCTGACAGCATTGTCATAAATATATCTCAATTGATTAAACAGAGCAGACCGGGTGTACATTTAGCACCGATTGTATTGAATGCATACAAGACAGATGAATCACTTTGCATTGTTAAAACGTTGAATATGTACATTGCAAGAACTGAATGTCTCCGAAAGGATGACAGTTTACTGATTTCAACAACAAAACCACATGGTAAAATATCAAAACAAACTGTAGCTCGTTGGATAAAAATTGTTCTTAAGCAGGCTGGTCTCCCCAACGTTTATACAGCACATAGCACTAGAGCTGCAACAACTTCAAACGCATATGATAAAGGTGTTTCTCTGCCAAACATTATTAAGGCTGCTGGATGGAGTAACGCAAGGACTTTTGCGACATATTACAAAAGAAAAATAGAAAATGACAATTTGTCTGTCCATCAAGCTCTAATGGAATAATTCCGTTTTTCTTTAAGAAAGACTTAAATGGTAATGAAATATTGTAAATGACATGATTTTGTGAGAAATAATGCATAAAAAAAAAAATTCGGTTGATTAAACACAATGTCAATATTTCTCAGGTTCTCTAAACTATCTGTGGGGCTCATAAGGGATTTTATGTGTTGGATGAAATTGAATGATTAAACTAGACTTACCTTAGTAAGGTGAAGGTTGATCATAATTTCATCCGACACAAAAATCCCTATGAGCTCACACACCCGCCCTTGAAGAATACCCTGCCCGATATCGGATTCCTTTCGAAATATTACATTTATTTGACTCTAAAATATGACCTTACTTGGTGTGCTGATAAGCTGCGTCGTATATCTGTGTGAGCTCATAGGGATTTTTGTGTCGGATGAAATTATGATCAACCTTCACCTTACTAAGGTAAGTCTAGTTTAATCATTCAATTCTATAACATGATTTACGCAATAATTTGCACGAGTGGGAACACTGTCTGTATCACATAGGCAAAACAACCCATTGGTATCCTATACCTAGAATGCCGTATGAACCTAACAAACATTTTCAGTCCAGAATGAGACCAAAATAATTGCAGTTTTATAGTATTGAGCCATACTCTGAGCAAAGGGGGTTTAATGCATCTGCAAAAAATGTGAGTCTGTTCAGTCCATGCAGGCTGACCTAGGTCAAAACTTTTTGCTCTTGGTAAATTTTCTGCATGTCTGAGGACCATTCTACCTCATGATTCAGTAAGTTTTTAGACAAAATGGATTTTATAGATCCCTAATTATATGTTGACTTGCTTGGCATATTAATGCATAATAGAGATGCATTAGACCCCCTTTTCTCAGAGCTTGACCCAGTTGATTTTGTCAAGGTCTCATCAGCTGCTCTGCATACTTGCCTATATCCATGTTCTCAATACCTTTCAAGGCTGTGGTGTTAAAAACTGGTAATGGTACTTGACATTGCAGACCAAATGATCTCTGTGGAAAGATCATTTCTAGGCTGAATAATTCCCTTATTAAAGGAGTCATTCTTTCCAATAAATGCATTTCTGCCACATGATGGACCCTGTCTTGGACCTCTCTCCATGCAACCTGGAGGTAACAGGTTTGATATTCATTGGACATTGACACAGCGCTGCCAGGGTTTCTTGTAGGTGTGTCCCCGTGCAAGATACACAATCAATTAATAGCTTAAAATAGTACTGGTGAAACTCATAATACATGAAAATTTTAGCTGTCTCCAAGATTTCAATGAAATAATGTTGAAAACAGCATATTAAATACCAACCAACCGACCGATCGACCAACCGATCGATCGATTGATCAATCAATCAATCAATCTTCATACTCTATGTAATGAAATTAATGAAAAAAAATCAACATCCAACCCTTTCATACATTTCACCCATTATCCAATTAATTTTCATACTAGGTGGCCCTCAGTATTCTTCATGGGAAATAGGTATTTGAACTAACCCTTGTATTACTGAATCTTGATTAAATTCACTCGGCTTCTGCAGACAGTGTAGGTCAAGATCAAACTGCACAGAATGTGTAGTCTAATCTTAGATCTACAGTCTGCTTCTTCGTCAGATATTCTTACAAAAAAAAAAATTACAATTGGAAGATATACATTTTCTGTACAAACTGCAAATTTTTATTTCATTACATGTTGGGCTAAAAAAGGTTTCTCCCAGCAACTAACTTTATTTGTACCTCTTATTTCATGACTTTTTTTTCAGACCTAATATTAGTTGAAATTATACAAATAAAACACATAAATGGAGCAGAATAGTTTTCAAATGTATTGCTTTCACACAAAAAAATTAAATAGTTTTCAATAGATCAAAGGTTTCAGCAAATACAATGTACTTTTATCAATCCAGATGCGAGTTCCACTACATTACATTTAATTCATTTACCACTTCAGGGAAGGAAACAATTTTGTTGTTATCATGACCTAGCCTGTACAGATGAGGATCAGGTTGCAAAGAAATTTCAATCTGATCTTCGATCCATACTTTCAAATATTTAGCCACAGATTCTGGTAGAAGCTGTCTTGACTTTGCAATATTTGGGCCCTGCTATGTACATAGCCAATCTTATTTTTACAAGAGTCAAGGGTTTAACTCTTTACCAAATGACAAAAATTTAGACTTGTCTGAATTCAAAGCTTTTGCAGACAACAAATTAAATGTCACTCAGGTATTTACATTTGTTTCTGAAAGTGTAGAAAAACATTGTGGGAAAAGGAGAAAATGCTGGTTAACAGCATTTTCTCCTTTTCCCACAATGTTTTAAAAAGGCTTTCGTTCTCAGGGTCGTTAAAACTCTGGATTGTGCGGTAAAGGGTTAACCCTTATGCATACAATCTCGAGTTCTTACAACCCTGTGCAAGGAGTTGTTGAAAACATTGTGGGAAAAGGAGAAAATGCTGTTGACAACATTTTCTCCTTTTTCCTCAATGTTTCCTTCTCTATGAATTACATGTTGACAGTTATATATGATATATAAATTGAAATCTGCAAATGCTTTGAATTCGGACAAGTCTACATTTTTGTTGTGTGGTAAAGGGTTAACACTTTCCCTAACAAAATATGAAAGCAATCTGTAGATGATATATATCCAAAATTGTTACAATGCACTACCAAGTTCTTATAATGAAGGGGTAAAAAAGATTGTAGGAAAAGGAGAAAATGCTCAGGTTACCAGCACTTTTTGGCATAGCTGAATGTGCTGGCTCTTGACCTACTTTTTTGGTATTGATAACAAGTGAATAAAAAGTAATTTTTGATTGGTCAAAAATGTAGACATGTTTATTTTAAGGGTCTCTGCCTATTTGCAGGCAAATTTATGCCATCTCCATTCCTTTATATAGATAATTATTTGTTGTTTCTCTTTTTCCCAAAATATTTTCAAAAGGCCCCTGTCTCAGGGTTGTTAATATTCTGGATTGTTTGGTAAAGGGTTATCAAGTTTGGTAAAGGGTTATCAAGAGTGGAAGATTTTACCCTTAGAATGCTGAATAAATGAAAAAAATTGTCAAGGTAGTCAAGAGAAAAGACAAAATTTTTGCCACCATCACTAGTGCTGTTTTGGCCAAAACATCTACTTAAGCTGTGAAAAGTATAGATCACTGATCAGACTGCATGCTCTGAGCAGTCTGATCTTGATCATTATTATCCGTAAATGGCACTAAAGAAATGTGCTATCGATGTGTTCCAAATTCAATAATAGCCTTGTTGATTCAACTGGTCAAAGTTTATTATATAGTATATAAAGTCTTTTTGAAATCTTATTTCATTCTGACAAAATTAACTTTTCATTATTTTCTTGTTTACCAGCATTTTCTCCTTTTCTCACAAGTGTCCAGCATTTTCTCCTTTTCCCACAAAGTTCTGAACTCATTCAAAGACAAATCCCATTATGTCATTCATACCCCATTCCTCCTCCACAAAATGCTTTCAATTTGGACGTCTAAAATTTATCTCATGCTTTTTGGTAGTTTATTGAGAAATGATGGTGGATAAGGATTTGATATTTCATGGTTATCACCAGTGAAAACTAGAGCCGTCACTGAATGTGACTTAATACCCCCGCCAGCGCTTTGACAGAAACAGGCAATTATTTGTACACAGATGGACACACGGACGGACACACGTCCGGACACACGGACAGACAAACGGATGGACACACGGACAGACAGGCTGATTCCCGTATACCCCCGAAAACATTCGTTTTGCGAGGTTATAAAAACTGATTCCATATATTCTAACTCTTCAATTGAAGGCGTCAACAGTAGTTCCCGTGCACAAGTTACCTAGGTAAACAGTGCATGCCATTCAACCAGAGGGAAATATGACGTAATCTACGTGCATCTATACATACATTTCTCCGGCTTTACGTAATATTGTATTTGTTGTTATGTGAGGGGGGTACAACACTGGGAATTATCGAAAACAACTGTACTGGATTTTGACGAAAGTCCCAACAAAGCAGGTGTTACAAGCATGAAATGAACAGCATATTTGTTTTTTCCTGAAATATCGAAATTTATTTCATCTTGTGCACATCATCAGTAATATTTTCACTCATGGCTGTGCCACTCATGAAAATATTACTGTTTACTCGATGAAATAAATTTTGATCTGTCAACAAAAAAAAACCCAAATATATTCTATTTATCTTGAAATAGTATTGACTTATTATATAACAAATTCAGGAGCTTCTCTTGATTATGACATTAACAGCAGTGTGTAAATCAGATAAACCAAATACCAGACTTGAAATTATCTCAAAATTTACAGATGCTCAGAATATAATTAAATGAGATGCCTTCACAACTTCAACATCATAAAACCACTTATAACGAAATAATCATGTGTTTTAACAACTCTGAGAAAGAAAGCTTTTAAAAACACTTTGGCAATCAGCATTTTCTCCTTTGTCCATATGTTTTTCTATCCTTCCAAAGACCACTTCCACTACTTCAGTCATATTTAATTTGTTGTCTGCAAAATGCCAAAATTCAATAAGAACAAATCTAAAATTCTGCTGTCTGATAACCAGCCAACAATAACTCAGACACTATTTTGTTACTTGCTATTACTGGTTTCCAGCATCAACAATGTCGAGTCATTTCCATTTATTTCCTCATTCCTAACATTGTGTCAGACGATTTTTTATACAAGCATTTCTTCGGTTTTCTTAACTTATTGTCTCTTATCACACCTACAGTTGCCTTAACTCTCAACCAAACGACAAAATTTTAGACTTTACCAAATTCAAAGCATTTACAGACGACAATATAGAGGCTGCTCAAATGATGCTTTCAGTTTTTGAAATAGTAGAAAACATTGTGGGAAATGGAGAAAAAGCTTTTACCAGCTTTTTCTTTTTTTTTGCCACAATGTTTTCAAAAGCTTGGTTTCTCAGGGTCATTAAAATTCAGGATTGTGTGGTAAAGGGCTAAGGGAAAATATAGATCACGATCAGACATCTCTGTAAATGCAATCTGGTCTTGGATTTACGAATTCTGATCAAAACAGTACTTTGAACATTACAAGAAAGTGTTACAGGGCTTGAAACCTGGGTTTTGGGGTTTGAATCCTTAGCTCGGCCAATTTCTGTGCAAAGACTGCATGAAGGTAGTCATTCTGACAGGATTAATAGACCATCTCTGCTGATTAGTGTTTTGATCATGGTTATGTGGGAAAGGAGCTAGTAGTTTTGGAAGAATATTATGCAAAGTATTGGTATAAAAAACTCAAATCAACCAGACAATTCTTAATAACATGTTTAAATTACCGGGTCATTCTCAAAAATGTTAATTTTTTTTCAATATCAAAGTAACATCATTTCTGATAAGCTAAAAAAAAGTTATTTTCTACATCATTCTAGAATAAGACTGAGAATTCAACTTAGAATGGTTGGTAAATACAGGCCAAATTTTCTGCTGAAATTGACAGCTAGGGGAATGGGAGGGTCCAAGAGAAGAGAGAGAGACAGCGAGAGACAGAGAGACAGCGACAAAGAGAGACTGACAGACAGCGAGAGAGAGATACAGAGACAGAGAGAGAGAGAGACAAAGAGAGACAGAGAGAGAGAGAGAGACAGACAGACAGAAACAAAGAGAGAGACAGAACAGAGACAGAGAGAGACAGACAGAGAGTCAGACAGAGAGACATAGAGAAAGAGAAAGAGAGAGAGAGAGAGAGAGAGACACAGACAGACAGAGTGGTACAGTGTGTTGGGGATGAGTCTCATGAAGAATTAATGGTATTTAGCACTATGGGCTAACTCTATCATAATCATTTATATGTCATTACTTATTTGCACATTACACCCCAACCTCCCTTCTATTATTTACATGTCCAATCCCTATGAGGCAAGCTTCATAATATGCAGACCAAAGATATACTGGGACTAACATCATTATTGCTCGCTAGTTGATTATCCAACATTGAGAAGTTAAGTGAAATTCCCTACCAAAGAACAAAATTTGGACTTTTCCAAATTGGAAATATTTTGCAGTCCATAATTTAGATGTTGTTCATATAACATGACTTAATTTTGGCAATTCAGAAAACACTGTGGGAAAAGGAGAAAACATAAATGCTTTCAAAATAAACAAGTCCAATGTTTTGTTGTCTAGTACAAAGTTGGGTCCCACCAGAGCAGGATCAAAAAAAGACTTTTTGACTTATTTGTAAAAAGCCTTTGCATCATAGCCATTGAGGACCCTCCTTCAGTAGATGGATGAAAAAGAAGCCAAAAAATGCGACCTTATAAAAGGATGTGACCTTATAAAAGGATGTGACAGTCCCTCATGGCAAACAAAATCGACAGCTGGCCTGATTCTCTATGACAGGCCTAATAATAAGACCGACGATAATTATGTTCCAATCAATACGTCCAGAGTAAGAAAATAACAATCAATAACACCTACGTAAAAGTGAAAAGAAATATTTCTTCCATCTTAGACCACTTGCAAACTCATCATTCTACAAAACAATAAACTGAGATTAATCCTTTACCAAACGATCCCAAGTTTTCACCACTCTTAGGAAATAAGATCTTGAAAACACTGTGGAAAAAGAAAAATGCTGCTAAACACATTTTTGTCTTTTCCCACAATTTTTGTACCCAATCAAAGACAACTTGTACCACTTAAGCCATATTTGTCATCTGCAAATGGGGTCTGGACAAGCTAAAATTTTGTTGTGTGCCAATGAGTTAAACAACCCTGAGGAGGATTAGCCTTTGAAAACATTGTGAGAAAAAGAGAAAGTGCTGGCAAAATCCTGGTAACGAACATTTTCTCCGTTATCCCACAATTTTTTTTCTGCCCTTTCAAATATAAATTTGATTTGTCCACTGCGAAATAGATGTTTGTCTTGCATGTTCACATCCCAAGTTTTAACAACCCTGAGGAAGATCGCCCTTGTGGGAAAACATTCTGGGGAAAAGAAGTCATTAAAGAGAGTCATTTTTTCCTCAGGACCATCAGGAAGTCACCTGGATCTCACTGCCACCAAGTATACTGTCAGTGAGCATACTTGGGGCTTACAAGTCCAAAATGTTCAAAGCCTAAGTCCCGTTTTTACCCTGTTTTTATCCAGTTTTCAACTTGCACACCAGAGCATAGTCATGACATAATAATCAACATGATGATTGTGGCTATTGACTCTCTACCACCTGACTTTCTGAAATTGAAAGCATTTGCAGACGATAATTTAAAGGTGGCTCAAATGATGGGATTTGTTTTTGATAGGATAGAAAACATTGTAGGAAAAGGAGAAAATGCTGGTTGCCAGCATTTTCTCCCTTTTCCACAATGTTTTCAAAAGACTTCTTTTTCAGGGTTGTCAAAACTTGGGATTGTATGGTAAAGGGTTAAGTGGCAGAAGCAGAAGAAGCTGGTATGCAGTAGTTTCCAATCTTGAAGTTTCCAATCAAGAAGTCTTGAATCTGGCCTCTGTAGGGCAGTCTGCCCTGATAATTCCCTAAACTGTTCTACTGTATCCATCATTTTCTCCTTTTACCACAATGTTTTCAAAAGCTTTATCGCTTAGGGTGGTTACAAATACAGGATTGTGTAAAGGGTGCAGCATAATGCCTGTAGCTCAGTTTGGAATTTTAGCTACATTACAAATTGGCAGATAGTCAGAGTTTATCCTCTTGTAGCACTAAATAATTAGGGACCCTCCGGGTAAAGGGGACTTAAATTATTCTTAGTAATGCATTATACTATGCAAGTCATCACATAATTATGGATCTATAAAAACCATTTTTTCTGACAACCAGCTAAATCACAAGGTAGAATGGTGACCTTGGTAATGCACACAATTTACCATAGTTTCAAGCCAGGACAGCCTGGGTGGACTGCTCATGCAGATAATTATGTGCCTTGTTGCAAATACATTAAACCATTTTTCACAAAGCATAATTAACCCTTTACCACACAACAAAATTTTGGACTTGTCCAAATTGAGCATTTGCAGGTGACAAGTTAAATGTAGCACTAAAGGGAAAAGTTGTCTGAGAAAGGGCAGAAACATTGTGAGAAACAGAGAAAATACTGGTTTCCATCATTTTCTCCTTTTCCGACAATGTTTTTAAAAACCTTCTTCCTCAGGGTCATTAAAACTCCGGATAGTGTGGTAAAAGGTTAAATAGAAATGGACATTCTCCGTCTGAACTAAAAGATGCAGATTTTGTAATTTCTAGGCTTTTTTTTTTGTCACAAAAGCAAGGGCAGTGTACAACAAAGATAAGACTGCAGTCTGATCTTGATCTACACTGACTGAATAAGAAATTAAATCTTGATTCAGCACTACAAGGGTTCATTTTTTGTACATAATTATCCCTAAATGACAAATCTATCTGCTTTTGCCTAAACTGAAGATGAAGACAAGACTACAAAGGATGTGTATTCAAATCTTCCATTTACACTTTTTCATTACTGTATAATTTGAAAAATTTGCAAACTTTTCTGTTCACGTATTTCACCCCGAGTATATCAATAAATAACAATTGCCTTGAATTCGCAAACATTTTCATAGGCAAAATGTCTGTAATGTGTAATTCGCAAATTTTTGACATATAATATAATTACATGTATATCCATGTATACAGTATCTGTAAACTCAAAATTTGTAAACTGAAACTGAAAGATTTTCAACTTTTCAAGTTGGTTTTGAGGACATTATAGATCAAGATCAGACTGCACAGAATGTGCAGAGTGATCTTGTATCTACATTGCCTAATATTAATATAGGAACATTTGTCCTTCTAAAGCTGAAATATTTGGAATTTAAATATCCGCTGGAAATTTATTTAACAGTTTACCTTTTCACACTGTGACAGCAACATTTTGTATGGGTTGTATGGTGTTTGATGTTTTTGTATGGTTTGTATGGTGTTAAATGCCATTTTCAAAACTATTTCAGTTATACTACATCAACCAGTGCAAATAATTATCATGCTTAGCATCATTTACCAGTACTTCAAGCGATGTTCTTACCAAGCCACTTGCTGCTTTCCGACAGCAATCTCTAAGACAAAATGAGATGACAAAACTTTGGACCAACTGTAAAAAATAAAAGCATTTGTACACAGCAAAATTAAATACGGCACAAACTTGGAGCAAATGATGGAATATTTCTTTGTAAAGGTAGGAAACATTGTGTGAAAATGAGAAAGCGCTGGTTATTACTATTTATTTACTATTTTTGCCAGAAACTGTTTTTTAAGCCTTTTTCCTCAAAGCCTTCAAAACAAGGAACTGTTTGGTAATGGGTTAACCCTTTATCATACAATCCCAACTTTTAGTGACACTAAAGGTTTATTTTAAAAGGTTTTAAAACCAATGTGGGAAAAGGAACAAGAGGGCCATGATGGCCCTGTATCACTCCACTGGCTAATACGTAAAATCCCTACATGCCAAACATTACAATACTTGGCCAATTGGTTTTGAACATAAGACCCCTGAGACAGGACTAAAATTGGTAGCCCTAGTTCATATGGTTAGTAACAAGAAGATTTCTAAAGATTTCACTATATATAAACCCATGTAAAACTTCTGACCCCTCGAGATGAATCAAATTCCACCCTAGGGCTATAATTTCCGCACTCTTGGTGAAGGCCCTCTAGATATAGCTACATGCGAAATTTGGTAGCCCTGCGCTTTATGAATAAGTACAGGGAGATTTCTTAAGTTTTCTCTATATAAGCCCATGTAAAACTTGTGACCCCCGGGGGAAGGGCCAATTTTGACCCCTGGGCTATAATTTGGGCACTCTTGGTAGAGGCCCACTAGATAAAGCCACATGCCAAATTTGGTAGCCCTAGGCCTATAATGGCTAGGTACAGGGAGATTTCTAAAGTTTTCCCTAAATAAGCCATTGTAAAACTTGTGATCCCCGGGGTGGAGTCAAATTTGACCCAAGGGCTATAATTTGGGCACTCTTGGTAGAGGCCTACTAGATAAAGCCACATGCAAAATTTGGTAGCCCTAGGCCTTATGGCTAGGTACAGGGAGATTTCTCAAGTTTTCCCTATATAAGCCATTGTAAAACTTGTGATCCCCGGGTCAGGGTCCAAAAATTTCCGGAAAAGACACTCGTCCTGTAGGACAAGTGACTTTGAAAAAACACTTGCCCTGCCTTGATCCTCACTCGTCCGACGAGAAAAACCTGTCCAATATTTGACTCCTGCTTTTTTTTTTCAGACGAAATGGAAATGCTAATTATATTGTCTCCCGTAGCAATGAACATTAAATACCGGGTTTGAATATCCAGTATCATTTGTCCGGTCAAGTTATAAGAAATTAATAAAGCCAAAACAACACAGTTTTTGGACCTGGTTTCGGGAAAGTATTTGCGTTATTGTTAATATCGATCGTTTTAATAAATTAGCAAAGTCAATCGAATTGAATTAGATCTATCCAAGGCATATTAAAACATCTGTATGCAATGAAAATGTCCCAGGTTATATCATTAGGCCGACTTGAAACCGGTCTTTATTTGGAGCAGGTACCAGCAGGTTTTATGTCCTGTTTCAATATTTGATTTCCAGAATACCCTTAATTCTCTTTTTTAATAATGGAATGACCGTTTTGTCTCCTGTAAGTTAAATATTCATCTGAAAAACTTACTTGTTTACTACCTCCTATTTACCACTCGTCCTGTCGGACGACCATGACTAAAATTTCACTCTTCCTCACCCATTTCTCACTCGTAAATACGAGCAGACGAGTGGATTTTTTGGACCCTGGGGGTGGGGTCAAATTTGACCCAAGGGCTATAATTTGGGCACTCTTGGTAGAGGCCCACTAGATAAAGCCACATGCAAAATTTGGTAGCCCTAGGCCTTATGGCTAGGTACAGCGAGATTTCTCGTTTTCCCTATATAAGCCCATGTAAAACTTGTGACCCCCAGGGCAGGGTCAAATTTGACCCCAGGGCTATAATTTGAAGAAACTTGATAGAAACCCACTAGACAAAGCTACATGCCAAATTTGGTAGCCCTAGACCTTATGGTTTCAGACAAGAAGATTTTCAAAGATTTCCAATATTTTTAAGTTTTGTTGCCATGGCAACCAGAGTTTTTGAAGGAATCAAATTCTTTCAAAAAATTCTGAAGAGGACCATGGCAGGATCATTTCTGTGAAGTTTCATCAAAATTGGATGGGTAGTTTCAGAGAAGAAGATGTTTAAAATAAAAGTTAACGCACGGACGGGCGGACGGACGCACGACGCACAACGGGCCATGACATAAGCCCGCTGGCCTTCGCCCAGTGGAGCTAAAAAGCACTGGCAGACCAGCATTTTCTCCCTTTTACCACAATGTTTTCTGGTCATTCAAAGACAAATCCCATCATTCAAACCACATTTAAATTGTTGTCTACAAACACTTTCAATTGGACAATTCTAAAATTTTGCCGCGTAGTAAAGGGTTAATACAGAAGCCTATGAAAATTCTGGAAGGAAAAGTTGCAGACGAGCCTGGCAAATACAAGCATCTAGAAAGGATACGGCTTCATGTCTAGTTAGATTAGATTTATTGATCTAGACCATGCTTCCTGGGAACTGTAATGCTAATTGTAGTTGACAGGGGAAGAAAAGGGTGGGTGGAAGATGGGGCTCTTCTTTGTTCACTCTAAACCACACCACAAAGGCTTGTCTATATCATAAAACATTTTATAATTTTGTTTCTGAAAATATGGGTTGAAAACATTGTGCGAAAAAGGAGAAAATGCTGGTGTTCAGCATTTTCTCCTTTTCCTACAAAGTTTTCAAAGGCCATCTCCCTCTGAAAGCAGAAATTGCACTTTATCTATGTAGATGATTTTTGTGTCCTGCAACAGATAACTTACACTGCACTGGTAAACACTGAGGCAACAGGCTATAATTGCACCTGTCCAGTACTTTGATCCCCCCTCATCCTTCTTAGACTGAGGAAAAACCTTCTAATATTGGACCCTGATATTTTTTTTTTCCACAAAAAACAAACACTGATAATTATTATTATTGTCTCTGTAGCAACAAATCTTAAATATTGAGTTTAGATAACCTGGACTCCGGTCAAGTTAGGCCAAAACAAAATATATCAAAATATATATGTTGTTCTGGTTACCAGTGACCATGTCTATTTTTCTACACCCCAACCTTAAATTTTTTTCCACCTGTTGATCATTTAATATTTTAACACACCATAATGTCCCTTACTGATGCCACCCACCCCAGCCTTTTTTCTTACTATAAATGGGCTAACCAGGATGGCCAATCCATCGATAAAGTTGAAATAAGTCAGTTGAAATAAAGTTATGGCATCGACATATTCCTCTTAAGTTCACAAATCAGAATATACATACACTTTAGATAACATTGTAAACTTCCAGCTACACTTAGTTTGTCAAGTAATTTAGAAAAACTTAGAGAAAATTAAAGAATTGAAAACCACTGTCCCATATTAATCATTAATGCTTTTTAGTGAGCAGATGAACCATGATGGGCAGTAAAATCAATATTCTGTATTATTTAATACAGCAGCTTTCTCAAATGGCAATCCCTTATCAGTCTGCACCAACTAAAACCAGGCCGGTAATATACTCAGCAAAAATGGAAACTTTACATAGACTTTAAATCTGCATATTTTTACTTTTGTAAAATGCACCATAAAAATAATGACACCATCTTTTACCTTGATCAAATATGTGTTAGTTTTGTGAATTTCATTAATTTTCTCTAAAAGATTGATTTTAAATGTGAAGTCAAATAACGTAGGGGTCAATTTCAAAAATATCGAAAGAGGTAAAAATTGGTCTCTGCATAAATTTTGGTAGTGAATGTCAGATTAAACAGACAATGTTGACGGGAGCTTCTCAGTAGAGTGTATGGCCACCATTTCTTCTGATGCAAGCCAGTATTCTCCTCCTCATGGAGTTGATGTAACATCTAATCATGTCATTTGGAATTGCCTGCCATTCTAACAGCAAAGCCTGTCTCAGGTCATCGATGTTATTTATTTGGTGATTTGTTTGTACCCTGCACCAGAGTTCGTCCCAGATGTGCTCAATGGGGTTAAGATCTGGAGAGACTGCAGGCCAGGGTAAGACATTCACATTATTGTTTGCCAAGAAATTATTGGTTACTCGGGCAGTATGGCATCTAGCATTATCATGTTGAAAGATTGCCTGAGGGCCATGGTTCTGCATAAATGGGAGCAAATGATTGCACAGAATATTGATATAACCTTGTGCATTGAGATTTCCCTCAACAATCACAAGTTCTGTGTTTTGGTTGCCCTTGATTCCTCCCCAGACCATGACGCTGCCGCTACCGAACCTTTCCGTTTCCCTGATGCAACATTGGGCAAATCTTTCATTTTTGGGGCGGTAAATTCTCACCCTACCGTCTGCAAAGCTGACCCTGAAGCGTAACGCGTCTGAGAAAATGACACTGTTCCATTGATTTCGCCTCCAAAGGCAGTGACGTCTTGACCATGCCAATCTTGCAGCCCTATGACATGCTGTTAGAATCGGTCCAGTGTAAGGTCTGCCAGCACGAAGTGGAAAATTTAATCTCCTCAGACGGTTTCAGATGGTCTGAGTAGTGACCCCTAGCTGCCAAGAAGTTACTGTTGCTGGCATAAAACGATTAGGTAAGTGAGCTAACGTAATAGCATGGTCTTCTCTATGTGACATCGCACACTCTCTACCTGGTCTTTGGCGGTCGCAGACGGAACCAGTAGCTGTATAACGAGTTACAAGGTTGTGAATGGTTTGGCGAGAGCATCCAAATTGCCGTGCAACATCATTTACCCTAGCACCGGCATTCAGCATGCCAATAGCCTTATTTCTCTGATTTTCAGAGAGCCGTGGCATCGCTAAGAACTATCGAAAATACTGAAAATGTTGTTTTTTTCTTGTTTGTGATCAATACTTAGTGTTCCTCTGTAAGTGAAACAGACAGCGACGTTTCAACACGTGGGTAGTGTTGAAAACCGGAAATCGAGGATCGAGCAAAGCGTGCGCGGTACGCCTGAGCGGGATTATCAATATTGGGAGTGTATTGACAGGCCAGTCGATAAGTGTAGTGAAGGTTAATCAATGGGAACAATAGCCTGTTCAAAATGGGGTATTTAGTATGTAAAGTTTTCATTTTTGCTGAGTATATAGTATCGTTGTCCTTGGGAAATTCCATGTCGTTTTACTTCTATTAATCATCCTAAGCATGTTTGGCAAAAATACCGTATTTTGCTTAAATTTTGGGACAGTAAAAAAATAATTATTTTTTTTCATGTCCCAATACTTAGGTCTACTAAAAATTATTATTTTGTCAGCTGTCCCAAAACTTATGGTCAGACAAGCTGTCATACTGTAAGTCACTGACCGCTAACCAGTCGAATATTGCCGACATTAAAATATTGCTACATCACTGATTTCAATAAACCTACGGTCATTTGCAGGTTGGTCTATTTTTAGACAGATTGGAATTCCAGCGGTCAATTTGTGCACTAAGAGTTTAAAATTTCGCTTTTTCTAATTGTTTTCGTTGATGATTAACTTGTCACTCATTATTGTCTGCGTCCTGGGATCGCGATGTGGATTGTTATTTTGAAGATAAATTCACAACATATTTTACCTGCTTACGTGAGGTGAACGACGTAAATTCCACTCTAACAAGTACCTGATCGGCCCGTTCCCAAATTTGATTGGTTCGTCGATCTACGATCAATAAACCTCGGTTAGACTAGAATACTGTACCATTATTTCTATTTATAAACAATGAACTCGATTGATCGTGAAATACATGCATATGTCAATTTCGGATATACATGTATATGTTATGTATCTTGAATACAAGTTTATCACACCCTTTTTACATTTATATCGGAGTTCTTTTTTAATTGGGGTTTAAAATAGTCTGTCAAGTGATCGGGTTTTTTGTTTTGAATTGGGAAACTCCCACTGAAATTGGGAGGGTTGGGAAGCATGCTTGCGACGTTCCGTGTGTAGAAACGAAACGGCGCGAAATAAATGCTTGTAAACAAAGGGTATCAAACAGATTGAAAGATTTTTTTTAAATAGATATTCACTGTCCCAATTCTTTGGAACAAAAAAAGTAGCGATCTTGCTTTGCAGTTTTTAGTAGGGCCAAATCTTTGGGTCATGAAAAATAATTATTTTTGCGAATTTTGATGGTGTCCCAATACTTTGGGTGTCCCAAAATTTAAGCAAAATACGGTAATTTAAAAAATTAAATAATTTTCCTACCTACCAACCCTAATTCTCAAAAGTATTGTAACTGGAACCACATATATATTTTGTTTTGGCCTTATATAAAATAACACGCCCAAAATGACAGAGTTTATCGAACTGGTTTCGGGAAATTTTTGCATCAATATCGTTCATTTTAATACTGAGAAAAGTTGCTCGTATTTAATTACCCAAAGCAAGTTAAAACATTTTTATTTGGGTGAAACAGGCATGTTTCATATCCTCTTTCGTCTTTCAACACTTGATTTCCTGATTACTTTTAATTGGCTTATTCAATAATGGATGACCTTTTTGTTTCTTGTAAGTTATTATGTTCATCTGAAAACCTACTTGTTTACTACCTACTACATATTTACTACTTGTCCTGCCTGACGAGTATGACTGATAATTCACTCATCCTCATCTATTTCTTGCTCATAAATACAAGCGGACGAGTGGATTCTTTGGACCCTGCATACACATGTATATGAGCTATGCTCTGTGAAAAGGAGATTTAATGCATCCCACAGGCTGACCCGAGTCGAAAATTTTTGTGTTGGTAAATTTTCTGCATGCCCAAGGACCATTCTACCTCAGTATTCAGCTGATTGTTAGACAAAATGGATTTCAAGGATCTATAATTATATAATGCATTAAATCCCCTTTTCACAGAGCATGGCTCCTATTCATTTTCCAATTAATAACAGTACATAAAGAGAGTATTTCCTGAGATTAACAGATCTCACTTAGGACAAAGTGACATAAAACACTGACATTTGAAGAGAAAATATCAACCCTTAAAGTGCCTTTCATGTCTATAGTTGCCTTTGCGGCCAGTGTAGATCAAGATCAGACTGCACAAAACGTGTAGTCTGATCTTTGATCAACACTGTCCGCTGTGTTGAATCTTTATAGACAAAAGCAACAATGAACTTGCAAATTATTAGGGTCTTATTTCTCAACTGAAAATATGTAATGGGTTTATTCAGCTCTCTTAAAAAAATAGGGTTAAAACATTTTCTTCCGCTGCAGACCCTGACAAACAACGCTAAACAAAACAAAATTGGTATTCTCAGAACTTAAGATACAGACATTTCAATTTCAAATCTGTTTTAGTCGTAATAACTGGTAAAGTAACAAAAAGAGAAGAATCAAGATCTTGATCTTGGATCTACACTGTCTGCATAAGCAATTAAACCCAGTTCAGAGCTATCATGATTAATTTTGTATTTGTTTGCTACAGCAGTGTTCTACCAGTGTTCTACCAAGGATTATTTAGAGAGGGAACAATAATATGTCCTATAACATTGCAGAAATAGGGGACATCCCAAAAATAAGTAAGGCAAGTGCATTCAAAACCACAATTCTCAAAAAAATTTGAACAGTGTTCCAGCTTGGGGGGGGATAGAAGGGCGCAAACCCAGGTCAGCTTGCGCAGACTGCACAGGCTGACCTGGGTTGATACTTTTCACAGATGCATTAAGACCCCTTTTCACAGAGCACGGCTCAATTAATTGTGCTCCCTTGGTTTCGTCAATACTTGGGTTTCAGCAGTATTTACCTGGGTTCAAGTTGAAAAAAGGGACTGAAAATTGCATTCTTATTCCTTCACCACACCATACCGAGTTTTGACGACCCAGAGGGAGAAAGTTTTTGAAAACATTGTGACAAAAGGAGAAAATGCTGGCATTTCCTTCTTTTCCCACAACATTTTCTATCCTTTCAGAGGCAAAACTAACCATTTGAGTCACACCTAATTTGTTGTCTGCAGTTGCTTTGAATTTGGACAAGACTAAAATTTTGTTGTTTGGTAAAGGGTTACGCATTAAGTATGAAACCGAAAACATGAAATAAGTAAACAGATAATAAAAATCATCATAAATTATGTACCACATTGCATGTTAGTACGAGGGTCATTCGAAAAGTAATGCAGCCTGTTGAATAACTTCTAAAGCAATATATCAATTACTTTGGAACTTTACATGTAGATACTTCAATCTATATGCAATTAGTATGTGACGTCACATCATCATGACGTCATTTAGAGAAGCGCCAAATGAAGTCATTTTACGTCAATTACAGCGTCATGGCAGCGGTTACGTCTCAAGATCAGCGTAGCTACATAAAAATTGAATGTCAGCGTAATAAAACAGCAAAGGAGATATTTGCCGCACTACAAGAAGTTCGCGGCACATCTGCTCTATCGTATTGCCAGGTTACAAGATGGGTCAATGAATTCAAATTGGGCAGGGACAGCGTTGAAGATGCCTGCCATGTGGTTTTGACCAATGACAGCTACTGATGACTATAATACTGAACAAGTGAATAAACTGTTGAAGGATGAGAGGAGAATTACTTGCGAAGAAATGGCACAGGAGTTAGAAATCAGTGTAGGGTCAGTTCATTTCATTCTTCGAAATCGTTTGAAAATGCGTAAGGTTAGTGCGCGGTGGCTACCGCATCGTTTGTCGCCAGAACAAGCAGGACATTGTTTAACCATAGCCACCCAACTCCTTTCTCGCTATGATTTGGAAGGACAAGACTTTTTAGAAAGAATTGTTGCCATCGACGAAACTTGGGTAAGATCCTACGAACCAGAAATGAGGAGACAATCGACCGAGTGGCATACACCTAGCTCCCTGAGACCGGCAAAGTACAGACGGACTCAGTCTAAACTTAAGATGTTAATGATCTTGGCGTACGATAGACATGGAATTCTGACAAGTCACAGGGTGGAAAGTGGTAAGACTATTAACGGGAAGTACTATGAAGAGTACCTTAAAACAAGAGGGCCAAGATGGCCCTGTATCGCTCCACTGGCTTTTTAACCCTTTACCACACAAATCGAAGTGTTAATGACCCTGAAAGAGAAGGCTTTCAAAAAAACATCCTGAGAAAAGGACATGTTGTAAGCCATTTCCCTTGATTAATGTTTAAATTGAAGTGACAATATTTTGAAGCCCATGTTAAACTTGCGATCCCTGGAATGAAGGCAATTTTGACCCCAGACCTACAATATGAAACTAGAATGTGTGGTTATAAACAAAAAGATTTTTTAATCTTGCCCAATAAAAAGTCATGTAAAACAAGTTTGCTGAATAAAAGGCCCTGTAAAATATGTGATCCATGACACAGGTTTATCAAGTTTTCACTATAAAAGCCAATGTAAAACTTGTGACCCCTGGTGTGGAGTCAAACTTGACCCCCAAAGTTAAAATTTGGGCCCTCTTGGTAGAGGCCCATTATATAAAGTTACATGCAAAATTTGGTAGCCCTAGGCCTAAATACGGCTATGTACAAGTAGATTATTAAAGTTTCCTTATATAAGACCATGTAGAACTTGTGACCCCCTGGGGTGGGGCTACATTTGACCCCCTGGGCTATAATTTGGGCACCCTTGATAGAGACCCCCTAGATAAAGCTAAATGCAAAATTTGATAGCCCTAGCCCTTATAGCTAGATGCGAAAGATTTTCCTATATAAGCCCGTCCATGTAAAACATGTTACCCCCCGGAGCGAAGTCAAATTTGACCCTCGGCTATAATTTGGACACCCTTGGTACAGGTCCACTAGATAAAGCTACATGCCAAATTTGGTCGCCCTAGGCTCCATGGCTAGGTCAAAGAAGAATTTTAAAGTTCTCCCTATATAAGCCCATGTAAAACTTGTTATATAAGCCCATGTAAAACTTGTTACCCCCGGGCAGGGCCTAATTTGACCCCAGGGCTATAATTTGAACAATCTTGGCAGAGGTCCACTAGATAAAGCTACATGCCAAATTTGGTAGCTCTAGGCCCTATGGCTAGGTAGAAGAGGAATTTTAAAGTTCTCCCTAAATAAGCCCATGTATAACTTGTAACCCCCGGGGCGGGGCCAATTTTGACCCCAGGGCTATAAATTGAAGAAAATTGGTAGAGGTCCACTAGATAAAGCTACATGCCAAATTTGGTAGCCCTTGGCCTTACGGTTTCAGACAAGAAGATTTTCAAAGATTTTCAAAATTTTTCAGTTTTGTTGCCATGGCAACCAGAGTTTTTGAAGGAATTAAATTCTTTCAAGAAATTCTGAAGAGGACCATGGCAGGATCATTTCTGTGAAGTTTCAGAGAAGAAGACGTTTTAAAAAAAAGTTAACGCACGGACGGACGGACGCACGCACGCACGACGGACAACAGGCCATGACATAAGCCCGCTGGCCTTCGGCCAGTGGAGCTAAAAACACTAAAGCAAGCGATCCGTAGGAAAAGACGTGGACTCTTGGCAGCCGGTCCAATAATTTTACATGATAACGCTACACCCCATGGCGCCGTCAACGTAACGTCTTTGCTAGGACGCTATGAGTGGGAAATATTGGAGCACCCGCCTTATTCCCCGGATATAAGTCCATGTGACTTTGACTTATTTTCAAAGATAAAAGAGGGCATGAGAGGTATTCGTTATAGTGACCTAGACGAGCTTGAAGCTGCCGTGGCCGAAAGGGTGAAGGTAGTGGAACGCAGTTGCCTAGAAACTGGAATAGATGACCTCCCGAAGCGATGGCAGTCCGTCATAGACCACAAGGGATATTACTTCGAAGGAATGTAGTACGGTAATTATCATTATATATTTCTTTCGAAAGTTATTTTATAGGTTGCATTACTTTTTGAATGACCCTCGTATTAACCCTTTACAGAACGACAAAATTTTGGACTGGTCCGAATTGAAAGCATGAGTAGATGACAAAATAAATGTGACTCAAAAATTATAATTTGTTTTGGGAAGGGTAGAAAACATTGTGGGAAAAGGAGAAAATGCTGGTTACCAGCATTTTCTCCTTTTCCCACAATGTTTTCAGAAGGCTTCTTTATCAGGGTTGTTAAAAGTTGGGATTGTGTGGTAAAGGGTTAAACACTGTGTAGCTTGTAACTGTATCTCTTTACAGTACAACAATATTTTAGACTTTTCCAAAACAAAAACATTTTGTTAGTGGTGAATCACAAGTATTTTAAAGCTCAAATGATGGTATTTGTCTTTAAAAGGGCAGAAAACATTTTGGAAAAAGGAGAAAATGCTGGTTTCTAGTCTTTTTTCATTATGTTTCCAAAAGCCTTTTTCCTATGGGCTGTTAAATCCAAGACTTGTTGAGTAAAGTGTTAACCTTTTGAGGACCGAGTGCAGCTCTGGTTGGTTTTGCAGACAGAATAGATCTATATCAATATAGGACACAATAAAATTTTGCTGCCAATTATATCAGTTTACTCTTCATTTTTTAATGTCCAAAATCCAAAAAAGTAAATTCTAGCCACGCTCTGTGAAAAGGGGGTTTGGTACATCTGCAAAAAAATGACAACCAATGCCAGCCTGTGCAGTATGTGCAGGCTGACATGGGTCTAAACTTTAAGCTACTGGTCATTTGAATGCATGTCAAAGGACCACAATTATCTGACAAATTGCTGGTATAATGCGTCATGCAGATGCATTAACCCTTTACCATATATTCCCTAGTTTCAATGACCCTGATGAAAAAGGACTTTATAAAAACATTTTGGGAAAAGGAGAAAATGCTAGTAACCAGCATTTTCTCCTTTTCCCAAAATGTTTTCTACTCTTTCAAAAAACAAAATTCCATCACTTGAGCAAGATTTAAGCTGTCGCTTTCAATTTGGACCAGTCTAAAATTTTGTCATTTGGTAAAGAGTTAAAACCCCTTTTGCCAGAACCCCTCTCATATCATTACACAAAGAGATCTTTTAGCTATTATCATGTAGAATCAAGTTACAAACAATGGAAAATCCAGTTTGGTTTGTTTGTTTGTATGGTATTTAACACTGTTTTCTACACTATTTCAGTTATATCTCTGCTGCCAGCTCACCTATCCATGCTTTCCTGGAGTTTCTTTTACCAGTGCTCAAAAGATAATTCTTCCCTGCCACCGGCTGCTTTCCCACATAACCACTGTCGAAACAATGACCAGCTGTTGGAGAGGAATGAAACCTTTTGCAATGATTTTTAAAGATATTCAAGAGCTGGGGATTCACACGTGAACAACCTCTTGGTTTCAAGTCTCCCACAAAGAACTGCACACATTGCAACATCTGCAAGAGCTGCCTTATATTATCTATGGGGATGAAAGCTGCCTATATTGTTTATGGGAATGAAAGGGTTTTACATTGATGGTTTATAGTTGCCACTAGCACATACTTACACCATGGCATTTTGGGAACGATAAAATGATTGACAATGAATTTGAGCCCGATATAATACAGACATAAAATATTCAGGTTTAGCATCATAAAATTAATTGGCTGATTTACAATTAGACTGCTCAAACCATGGGTGAAAAAGCGGTTTTTGTGGGTGCCATAGATAAAGGTTAGACTGCAGAGAATGTGCAATCTGACCTTAGATCTACACTGTGCATTATACCAAGCAGGCCATCTCATAATATACATGTAGATCCATTTTGACTTAAAACTTGCTGAATCATGAGGTAGAATAACCCTTTGACATGCAGACAACTGACCAGCAACTTAACTTGACTGAAAACCAGCATTAAGTAACCTGCATTTTCTCCTTTTTTCCACAATGTTTTCAAAAGCCATCTTCCTCCTGGAAGTTAAAACTCAGGATTGTTTGATAAAGGGTTAAAGACTGTAGTTTTTGCCCAATTATCTCCATGGCAGATTTTGTTTATACCTTCCATGCATTTTTATCTTAACTCTGAACTTAAATAGCAGAATAATGCTTTTTTCTTCCCTTCAAACAATATGGCAAAAAGGGAAAACCAATTATACAGACATAGATGTTTGCTTGACTGTTCTTGACATCAATGTTTTTCGTTGGTCTTTTATGCCAAATTAAAGTCTCTGGTGGTATAGCAGCCAAACCTGACTTTCTCAAACTTTCTCAAACCTTAACCAAACAATCCTGTTTTAATCACCTTGAGAGAGAGAGTACTCTAATAAGGATATCGTGGGAAAAGGAGAAAAAGCTGCTACCCAGCTATTTCTCCTCCTCCCATCATGTTTTCTACTCCTTAAAAAGACAGAAATCAGGATTTGAGCCACATTTAATTTGTTGTCTACAGATACTCCTAAAATGGAGAAGTCTAAATTTTTTATATAGTAATGAGTTAAACCTTTACAACACAATCATGAGTTTTAATGACCTTGAAAGAAGCTCTTGAAAATGTTTTGGGGAACCAGCATTTTCACCTTACCCCCAAAATTTTTTGCTACACTTTCAAAAACAAATCCCATAACTAGAGCCACTTTTATCATCTGCAAAATGCTTTGGACTTGGATTTGTCTAAAATTTTGTCACTTGGTTGAAAGTTTAACTGTAGCATTTTGTGTACATGTGTGTACATGACTTCTGAATTTATGCTCAGCTGAGTTCAGAGCTTTACTAGCACCAGCTCTTAATTTCTTCAAGTTCTTGCTAATGTATATCCTGATATTGGCAAAACGGTGTTGTAATGAGAAACCCCACATTTACCAGTGCCAAGGTACCCAGCTATAATCCACATTATTTTTTCTACCTGTGTGAAAACAGAAATCCAGTCAGGTACTGGCTTATTACTCCATGTGCTGAAAACTGATGCTGAACTCTTTGCTAGAAAACAAAGTTTTAGACCTGTCCAAATCTGAAGCATTTACAGAAAACAAAGTCAATGTGGCTCAAATAATGGTCTCTGAATGGTTTGAAAATACAGTGTAAAAAGGAGAAAAATTAATGCAAGCATTTTCTCTTTTACCCATTTTTTCAAAAGCTATCATTCTCAGGATTGTGTGGTTACAGGTTTACCCTTAAAGCTCCTTTCACAACTATTATTGCCTTTGCAGCCAATATAGATCAAGATCAGGCTGCAATAAATGTGCAGCCTGATCTTTGATCTACACTATCTGCTTTGCTGAAACACTGTAGACAAAAGTAAATATGAAATTACAGTTCTTTGGGTCATATTTCTAGGATGAAAATGAAAACGTCTGATAGGTTTATTTGGCACTTTAAAGATTAATTATTATCTTTCTTGTTTCCTGGAAACATACACTTTTGCAACCCATTATCTTTTACAGACAGCTTACTTCCTCTTGCAACAGACCTCTTTTGAAAACACTGTGACAAGAGGAGAAACAGTAAGGAGTAAATTGCTTTGACATCAAGCAGAGAATAAAATGGGTAATCAATTGGCCTTAAAGATATAATATACATGTAATCAAATAAGGAGGGTTAACTCTTTACCACAGGACAAAAATTTGGGCTTGTGCAAACTGAAAGTACATGTATATACAGTTCACAAGGTAAATGTGTCTCAAATGATGGCATTTTTCTATGTAAGGTTAGAAAACATTGTGTGAAAAGGAGAAAATGTTTTGTGCAGTCTAATCTTGATATACACCGGCCACAAAAGCAACTGTAGAAGTGAAAGGTAAAGTGAAGTTTAACAATAGATCTATATTAAATTCTTTATTAAAGTTCCAGTGGCTGCCAACAGTTAACACTACTGCTGATTGATTGCATGGTGTTTAATGCCGTTTTCAACATTATATCAGCTATATCACAGCAGCCAGTGCACCTATCCATGCTTTCCTCGAAGTTTCTTTTACCATTGACTACTTTCCCACATAACCATTATCGAAAAAATGGTCAGCTGTGACTATCATCAATCTTCAGAAAGAAATCGGCAGAGCTGGGGATTGAACCAGAGACCCCCTGTTCTTGAGTCCTGTCTGCTACTGCGCTACTGGGGCTCAGTAATAGGGGTGATGAAATGCGTTCGAATTTAAATACCATAAAAAATCATAGAAGTCATTGTGAAATGACAATTCGTTATTGTACGGTTGGCTCAATAGTCGCAGGCTGAAAAATTAATTTCAAAAGTAGGTCAAAAGTTGCCAGGCCACTCTATCTTTTGTTTACTTTTTACCTGGTTTTATAAACTCATTTTTCTGCCAGCCACTAGATCTAATACATGGACCGAAGGTAAATTGACACGATGTCATCTTCACAATAATTTCCATACCTTTAAATGGTATGATTCAAATATGCATCTACTTTTGGCCACTATAGGGCCTTCAACAGTACCTGTAAATTAATTCATGCATCAATTGCTGGAAAACTAATTCTATGACCCTGCGATGGACAACTTCAGAAAAGGTTATGGAAAAAGGAGCAATAATTGCATATGACATGCAATCATTATTCCTTTTTCAGCAATGTACATGTATTCCATGCTTTTCAAGAATGGATTTTTTCCATGCTTTCACATATTTCTCCTTTCTCCAGGGTAGATTAGGCCTGGTTCATAAACTAATTTCAAGCTCTAAAGATGACAGGCGAAAAAAGTTAAACTTTGCAGTTTTGCATGATGACATTTGTGTGCTGAATGGCAAACTGATGAAATATGAAAACGGGAGATACGCAAGTGACACTTCTTTAAGTCCTCATAAGTTCATCCAAATAGTTACAAAGTACCCAGGTAATTACAGTAAGTCAGATATTCTTTGAATGGAACCTGCAAAACTGAGAACTCTGCCACTGGTTGCATTTCGGTGGCAAGATACCAAATTAGAACGACAGAACTTACCTTTTCGAGTCTCTCGAAATATTCTCGAAGGAATCCAATCGGGTTTTCGGGTCTACTGATGCACAGTTGAACAATGCATTCCTTCAGTAACTGTTGAACATTGTGTTTCTGTACGTAATTCTCGCATTCACGCAAACTTTGTTCCTCATCTGAGTTGGCTGCCATGTTCACGACGTGCAGTGTGACCTTAACTGAGTGAAATGGATGTAAACACCGGTTTTTGGAGACAACCAATCAAACATTGTTTAACAACACACGATAACATTGGGGGTTTTCTCAAGCAATATGAAGCGTAACTTTAGATGATAATTTTCGGTAGCAAAGTTCTGCTATTAAAGGGGAAACTGCTTATCAAGAGGGTTTAAACACTTTCTGCTATCAAACTGCATTGCACTTAGATGAAAGGATCCAGAACAGGTGCACTACAATGCTCATCTGACGTATGTGCGTATTTTTTCTTTTAAAAGGGCAATAACTCTTCTCGACAGTTATATGTGCAGATAAGAGTAGTTTCCCTTACATTTCAAATTAAGCGGCCCCCATCAATTCTTTTTCCAGACTAGCTGTAATGTTGTTCTGTTTTGTTCTGTTCTGTATAAAGCTGGCTATTGACCTACTCCTTGGTATTTATCTCGAAAAAATAAGAGTCATTTGCGATTGGTAAAAAAAATGTGAACATGTTTAAAGTTCTGGGGGTCCATGTGGGCCTTTTGGTTAGCTTAATTGTAGGTCCATTTTTGTCAGTAACGTAGTTCTAAGGCTTCCTATCATAAATCCACCCCACGGCGCTTATTAACACCTTAGCAAATGGATAACATAAGTGGCGGTCCTTTTCTTCTATAAATTGTTTTTTGTCTTTCGTAAACCTACAACCCTTCACTGCACGGTCTACAAGTAGCCTGGCATTCAGGCCCTGCATTTGAGTCATTCTAATAAACAGGGTACACAACTATAGTAAACTCACAGAAATATCAGTTGTTATTTGCACTTCATCTGAAATACACGTTAAATCAGACACAGAGAACATTATATACGAATTAGCGTATTTGTTTCGCAGTCTTATTTGATGATTTTATTTCATTTTTTAATGAAGATATGCTCTACATGTTCAATGAACTGATACCAGTCTAGGTCTACAAGTAATTTCAAACACACCGCTTTCGGCAACAACTGCTCCTTTTCCAACAATGGGTTGGAATGACATAGATCTAATCTTAAAGAACATATCCAGATATAATTGAAAAATGCAATTCTCAACAAAATATAAAACAATAAGGAAAAAGATGCATTTGCTGGCATGGTGAATATTCATTATTTCTCTTCAAATTGGGTAACAAAAGAGTTTCAATATTTGAGCTATGCTTTGTAAAAGGAAGGTTAGATGCATGCTAAAAAATATCGACCCATGTCAGTCCGCGCAGACTGAAATGGGTCGAAACTTTTTTGCAATGGATAGCTTTTCTGCATGGATCATTCTACCTCGTGATTCAGTCGGTTCTAAGAGTCAGTGATTTTATAGATCCAAACTCTCTGAGTGACTTCCTCGGTATAATGGAGCACAGAGATGCATTAAGCCCCTTTTTACCAAAGAATTGCTCATTTATATTCCAGCACAACAATCTACCATATTTTTTTCTAAAGAGATTTCTTTTTTTAAATCGCAGGAAAATGGTATTTCTATCTCTTTAAGGGGGCTATTTAGGTGTCTATGATCATGCCACCAATTATGTTTTATTACTGGACTGAGTATGGCACTACCCTGCAAAAGATCACTGATATTAGAAAGGGAAGTGTAAGAAACATTAAGTGGTATCTACTAAAAGTGATCCGCAGCCTCTTAAGCTTATATTTGTTTTAGAATTCATGGTGGAATTTCACAAAGGTTTGTACTACCACCCCATTATTTAAACATGAAAATTACATCCTTTTCTTTTACATGATAACGCCCAGTTTCATCACGTTTGCGAAATTCATTTAGAATTATTTATGAGTGTTTCTTCCAAGAAATTTTGGTTAATGTAAAAATCAAAGTGCTGCCAGTACTGTTAAGGATCGACACCGAACAACCACGCTCTGTTGAATACTCAGTAGTGCCTATCACTAAGATAACAGGAAGTCCATGATGTATGGTCTTTGAGCTTTGATGGAATAAATTATCATCCATATTCTTCCAAAGAACTTTTGAGGACAGAGTTTTACTTCAAAGTGCTTTATGATACTGTCTCTGACATATTACATTTAAGCTGTATTAAATTAGAGGAGGTAACCAATACAGTACTCTTATGATTCCTCGAGCCCGGTAGCTAAGTCAGTAATGTACAGGGTTTGAAAACCAGGGATTGCTGGTTTGAAATCCAGCTTGACCAAATCGTTATTCTGCTGAGGGTGATAATAGTCATTGTTAAAGAATCCATGCCTCTCTCAACGCTGAATGTTTGTCCGGGCAAAGCTGCAAGCAGCTTGAAAAAAAATGTCGTGTGAAGTGCTGGAGAAAGAACTCTAGAAAGAACGGACAAGCACTCTGGCAGCAGTAGTATACCTAAATTAATATTGCAGACTGCATTAAACACCAAATAAACAATCTGTAACCAGTATTTACACTTTAAAACCACACGACACCGAAATCACCTCCCAAGTCGCTTTGAAAGGAAACAAGTCAGTTGCACCCCGACAGGAATTTTCGAGACAGTTCCCCGACAGATCTAGAGGCCGTTCCCCGACACTTTTGAAGACCCTATCTCACCTTTAACACTTATGTTCTATGTCAAATGACAATTATCGTGGGTAAAAAATGGATTTATAGAATGCTAAAGTGTGCCGAGTTAGTTTGGGGCGACCCAGCGTCACTACAATGCTTTAAAATGGTTAAATGTCCGTACTTTGATTGCTGGAACCGGAAGTGACATCATTTAGCTGGTTTTGTTTTGTTATGATAATCAATATACTTCGTTAATCTGCATGGAATGTAAGAAAAATTGTCGCAATTTTGCAGCATGACCTAGCCAAATACGACGTTCCCTGATTAATTTTTATGCTACTTAAGAAAGGGTGAGCACTTTTCTGCAATGTAACGATTTAAAATTCATTTACGAGGTATTTCGTTCCATGACAGGAATCAGCTGATCGTCTACAACATTTGTAGGCCATGTTTTGTCAACAGGAATTAAAATGCAAACGTAATAGACAGTTTCCCCATGCTCTGCATCATTGCAAATTATTATCAAAAAACCATTTTCGCGAACCTAATATTGAAACATCAATGACATAGCATGATTAACCTAAAATCTATATCTTTCATTTGCAGAATTCTGATTTTGTCAGGAATGTCATCAAGCTGTGCACTTACCCATATCCAGTGATGAAAGATAGTTTCATGTCGTGACAGTTCTTAATTTCTTAAGGATGAGCTTTTCTCATCACTAAGAGTATTGATTTACTAACTTTGAACTCTGATTTATAAGCATTTTATTATTATTATTTCTTTTTTTTTTCTGATTTGGTTTTGAATGATAAGAAGTTACATAGATGCTTCAAGAAACAAAATGGAATATCTTGCTTTTAAATCGACAAACAAGAAACACATGTTGTCACCTATAAATTCCATCATATAACATAGGGTTATATAAACTTGTTGATATACTGTCACTTGACCACTTGACTATGTTTACAAGGGTTGATTCTGAAGGTTGTAGACTGCTTGTATAATGTCTATAAGATAGGTGCAATATCTATGAAACTTAGGTAATCTAAGATCAAAGCTTTGTGACAAGCGTGCAGTCAAAAAAACATATGAATCTTAAAGTATTTGCTGAACTACCAGTGTCCACAGCAATATACATCATTATACCTGTAACACACAAAATATACGGACTTTTGAAGAAGCTCTATACAATCACTATCGCAGTTGCATGCATGGTAGCAATTAAATTCTGAGTGAGATTAGATAAAAATACCCACTGGTGCTTCAAAAATGTTGCAAAGTTTGAGTATGATGAAGAATTGTAGTGGCATGCTTGATGTTAAGTGACATCAACAATTTTGTGAAGGAAGAAGTTCTGTCGAGGATGACAATCAAACTGGACTTTAGAGTGTTCCCTGAGATCAAGGTAGCACTAGGAGGTGTGCGATTTGAGGATGCTAGCGAACTCTGCTTGTGCACACACAGTGTTGAAATTGTCATGCTACCATAGCTAGTACAATGATACATATGATAAAATTAATGGTAACAAAGACACAGAAATTGTATTCGAATCCAGGGATATTGCTGAAAAGAGTGCTTAATCTTTGACTTGTTACAATGTTGCTAGTTGTGCTCTGGCGTGCTCTGGTAACACGTTACTGCCTTATTGTTAGGTGCTGTAACTTTTTCACTGTTGAACACATTTACATAAAATTAATGCATTGTAGAAAAAGCAGTATCAACTTAAAAAAAATTTACATGAAATATACAGTCACAAACAACATCGGAAACATTGGTGTAAAATAAGGCTGATTAACATGAATTAAAAGTTTACTACATGAATACACTGGAAAACAGTGTAGGGAAATGAGAAATTGTTCTCTTTCCACAATTTTTAAAAAAAAAATACATGTGATCTGTGGTAAGAGTGGCTAAAGTTGTATTCGTAGATCTACAGTAATGAGTTTGACCCTTCCCCAAATAACAAATTTTAGACTCTTTTAGGTTCAAAGCACCTATAGATGACGAATTTGAAATTGGTAAAAATGATTCGAAAGTGTAGAAAACATTGTGGAAAATGGAGAAAATGGTGACCAGCATTTTCTCCTTTTCCCACAACGTTTTCAAAAGGCTTCTTCCTCAGAATTGTTAAAACTCTGGATTGTGTGGTAAAGGGTTAAGAGTTGAAATGATTTCTGTATTAGTGCATACTTAGTAATCACGTCAAATAATCCAGAATAAATCTTCTTTTTCAGGTTTTCCCAGATGTTTCTCAAAAATCGCCGGACAACTTGCAGCTGCCTCGGAATTCCTACTTCTCTTGGATTCTACAAATCTATTTTACATCTCATCAGACCTATGTCAAAAATCTGTCTCTACAACCTCTTTTCAATAAGTCTTGCAGAATTCTTCAGCAGTAATAATTTAATTCAGACTGTGTATAAACACTCTCTCATAGAAACTATACTTAAGTTTAAACAGTCTTTAACTTTTGTGTTTTTCATCTGTTGTGCTAGCCAGTTACAAAGCGTCAGTTCACACCTGTTTAAGAATTCCAATATAGAATGCAAATTGGTGAAAATAGTGAATCAGCCAGCCAATCAAATGGAAAAAATAAGCCAAGCACCAATCTCACCAGCAGCAGTAGCTCCAGTAGTAGTAGTACAGAAAGCCTGTTTTCAGAAGATGCATCATATTTGTCGATGCCATCACCTCCCGATGGGGGCTATTGTTGGATGATAGTGTTTTCTGCCTTCATGGTTAATATGATAAGTGATGGAATTTCTTTTTCATTTGGGATCTTATATATTGAGCTGTTGGATTACTTTGGAGAGAGTAAAAGTTTAACATCATGGGTTGGTTCAATATTTTATGGATCATGTCTTATGGGTGGCCCTATTGCAAGCGCCCTTGCTACCAAATTTGGATGCAGGAAAGTTTTAATGTTTGGAGGCACCATGGCTACCTTGGGATGTTTTTGCAGTGCCTATGCAGACAGTATATTAAACCTATGTTTCATGTTTGGAGTGATCACAGGACTTGGAATGTCAATGGGCTATGTCACATCTGTTGTGATCGTGGCATTCTACTTTGAGAATAAAAGGGCCTTGGCAACAGGATTATCAGTATGTGGTTCTGGTATCGGGACCTTTGTGTTTTCTCCTCTTACAGAGTTTCTAATTGACACCTATGGATGGAGGGGTACAATGATATTGTGGAGTGGAATTATCTTTAATCTTGTGGTTTGTGGGGCCTTACTAAGGCCTCTAGAGTTTACACCACAAGAAAGACGACAGAGAGCTCTTCAAAGGTTTGAGAGGCTTTCTCGTACAGTATCTTTCACAAGTTTTTCCAACACAGTGAAGAGTTTAAGCCGAAATGAGAGTAATTCTGATGTTTCAGATTCAGAAGATGTATCCATTGAAGACAATATTTTGGATCACTGTCACTCTCAGATACAAATACCCACTTTTATTAAAGAGAAAAAAATAGAGATACCAGTAGAATTGCTGAAAGAGGCAAAGAACAATAAGAATTTGTTGAAAGAATTTCTGAAGAATCATGAAAACGAAAAAGGGAGTCTTGAAAAATCTGATACAGTGATAGAATTTCAAAATGGAGAAGAAAGAATTCAGTTACTACAACATCCTCAGGTTGCAGATCAGAAACCTAAAGGCAGCTGTCTCAAAAAGCCATTCCCAGTGCCAGGAAGTTCTAAAGAAGCAACAGGCTTAAATAAAGAGAACCAAGGAAAACATGTCCAAATGAGTACCTACCTACCAATGTATCGTAAGGATTTATTTTTCCGAGGAAATCTGTCAAGATTTACAACTTCCGCTGGACAGGTAAAATCAACAAGCTGCCCAGAACTATATAGGAGAGGTGAAAGTGATAGTGACAGCTCTGATGAAGAGTGGGATTCTTTCTGTTGGAGATATTTTCACTTTTCCAAGCAGGTCAAACGTGTCCTGAAGACCATGTTTGATCCTTCGATACTAGTGCACCCACTGTATGTTGTCTTTGCATTTTCCAATTTTATCCTTTATTTTTGGTATGATGTACCTTATATATTCATGACAGACAGAGCTGTCGAACAAGGTATGCCACAGTCCAAGGTACCATTTCTAATATCCGTTCTTGGAATTGTCAACACACTTGGTCAGATTGTCTATGGCATACTTGGAGATCGAGAAATCAACCTGAGCTTCTTGTACGGAATCTCTATAATGTTATGTGGACTAACAGTCATGATTGTACCATTGTTTGTTGATTTCATACCTCTAGCAGTCCTCTCAGGAGCATTTGGACTATTGATCAGTGTAAACTATGCATTGAGTACCGTGATACTGGTAGAATACCTGGGTTTAGATAAGCTGTCAAATGCTTATGGACTGACAATGATGGTACAGGGAATAGCAAACTTGATTGGTCCACCAGTGGCAGGTAATTGGTATTTCTCATGACAAATGTTTTATCTTTATCTTGACTTGAATAGCTCACTACCTCATGAAACAAATCTAACTCTTTACCACACAATCCCGACTTTTAACGACCATGAGAAGAAGAAACTTTCGGAAAACATGGTGGGAAAAGGAGAAAATGCTGGTAACCAGCATTTTCTCCTTTTCCCACCATGTTTTCTACCCTTCCTGCGACAATATTTCAATTATTGAGTCACATTTATTTTGTCGTCTGCAGATGTTTTCAATTTAGGCTTGTCCAAAATTTTGTCATTTGGTAAAGAGTTAAGGCCAAGAGCTTGCTTATAAAATGGGTAAAATCAACATATATCTAGGTTGAATACATAAGTAAATGTGTAGACACTGGCAAAAGGAGAAACTGCTCTGTACAAGCAATTTTGAGCTCCACTGGCCGAAGGCCAGAGAGCTATTGTCATGGCGTTGTGTCCGTCGTGCGTCCGTCCGTGCGTCCGTCCGTCCGTTCGTCCGTGCGTGCGTCCGTAAACTTTTTCTTTAAAAAACTTCTCCTCAGAAACTATTGACTGGATTTTTACCAAATTTCACAGGAATGTTCCTTTGGTGGTCCTCTTTCAAAATCCTTCAAATAATTGTGTTCCATGAAGAATTCTGGTTGCCATGGAAACCAAAGTAAAAAACCTTTAAAAATCTTCTCCTCCCAAACCGCTATTTGGATAGCATTATTATTTTGCAGGAATGTTCCTTAGATACAGGTTTACAGAATTCCTTAAAAAAAAAAAGATCTGTCAAAAAACATGGCTTTTATGGGAGACTCATTTTCCTTTTATGGTATAAAGTAAAATCTTTGAAAAATTTCTTCTCTAAAACTATTCATTGGATTTCATTGTTGTTTTGCAGGGAAGTTCCTATGGTGGTTGTCTACCACATTGTTTCTTCAGTGAGCTAGCGAGCTATTGTCATGGCGTTGTGTCCGTCGTGCGTCCGTCCGTCCGTCCGTTCGTTCGTACGTGCGTGCGTCCGTAAACTTTTTCTTTAAAAAACTTCTCCTCAGAAACTATTGACTGGATTTTTACCAAATTTCACAGGAATGTTCCTTTGGTGGTCCTCTTTCAAATTCCTTCAAATAATTGTGTTCCATGAAGAATTCTGGTTGCCATGGCAACCAAAGTAAAAAACCTTTAAAAATCTTCTTCTCCCAAACCGCTATTTGGATAGCATTATTATTTTGCAGGAATGTTCCTTAGATACAGGTTTACAGAATTCCTTAAAAAAAAAAAGATCTGTCAAAAAACATGGCTTTTATGGGAGACTCATTTTCCTTTTATGGTATAAAGTAAAATCTTTGAAAAATTTCTTCTCTAAAACTATTCATTGGATTTCATTGTTGTTTTGCAGGGAAGTTCCTATGGTGGTTGTCTACCACATTGTTTCTTCAGTGAGCTAGCGAGCTATTGTCATGGCGTTGTGTCCGTCGTGCGTCCGTCCGTCCGTTCGTTCGTACGTGCGTGCGTCCGTAAACTTTTTCTTTAAAAAACTTCTCCTCAGAAACTATTGACTGGATTTTTACCAAATTTCACAGGAATGTTCCTTTGGTGGTCCTCTTTCAAATTCCTTCAAATAATTGTGTTCCATGAAGAATTCTGGTTGCCATGGCAACCAAAGTAAAAAACCTTTAAAAATCTTCTTCTCCCAAACCGCTATTTGGATAGCATTATTATTTTGCAGGAATGTTCCTTAGATACAGGTTTACAGAATTCCTTAAAAAAAAAAAAATCTGTCAAAAAACATGGCTTTTATGGGAGACTCATTTTCCTTTTATGGTATAAAGTAAAATCTTTGAAAAATTTCTTCTCTAAAACTATTCATTGGATTTCATTGTTGTTTTGCAGGTAAGTTCCTATGGTGGTTGTCTACCAAATTGTTTCTTCAGTGAGCTAAAATGCAGGATTGAATGATAATTGTTAAAAACTTCCTTTCGCCATTATAGAAATATCAGGCCTGTGGAGCGATACAGGCGCTCAAGCGCCTCTAGTTTTTTTGTTGTTGAAATTTTTTCAAAGATGGTGTGCATCAAGACCATAATTTGAAGAGGAGCCATATTTGTTGTAAGCAGTCATATGAGCCATGCTCTGGCAAAAGGGGGTTTAATGCATCTCCATGATGCATTAAACCAAGCAGGTCATCTCATATCCATTTTGTCTAACAAACAACTAAATCATGAGGTAGAAAGGGCCTTTGACATGCAGAAAATTGACCAATAGCTAAAAGTTTCGACCCATGTAAGCCTAAGCAGGCTAACCTAGGTCTGATTCTGGTTTGAATCCCAAACTTGGCCAATTTCTTTCCATGGTCCTCATTGCTACAGTGAGTATCATGGAAAGAAAGGCCAATTTCGTTCCATGATACTCATTGCTACAAGATTCATGCTGCTGTCTCACTGCTGATCATTGTTTTGATGATGGTTATGTGGGAAAGGAGCCAATGGCTGGCAATGATATTGTGCGAAGTAGTGGTAAAAGAAAACTCCAGGAAAGCATAGATAGGTGCACTGGCTGCAGCAATGTAACCCAATCGATGTTGAAAACAGTGTTAAATACAATACAGTTAATCAGTCAATCAACCAGACTGCACATTCTAATTTTTATCTTTACTTTTCACAGTTACTACTATCCAACTATCCTATAGTTTTGTTGTGAGGATATTAAAGGCCATGTAGTTGCCAAAAGTAAACAATGAGGTGGTAAAATGCATTTAGATTTAAATCATGCCATTTAAAAGTTCCAAAATTATTGTGACGATGACAATCTGTTACTATACGGTCGGTCCAAGTAAAATTAATTTTCAAATCAGGTAGAGAGGAAGTAAAAGATAGAGTGATCTGGTAACTTTTAACTCTTTACCAAACAACAAAATTTTGGACAGGACCAAATTGAAAGCATCAGCAGACAACAAATGAAATGTAGCTAAAATGTTTATGTCTTTGACAGTATTGAAAACATTGTGCGAAAAGGAGAAAATGCTGATCACCGGCATTTTCTCCTTTTCCCACAATGTTTTCAAAAGCGTTCTTTTATAGGGTTATTAAAAGTTGGGATTGTGTGGTAAAGGGTTAATCTAGTTTTAGATTTCATTGTTTTGCCAGCAACTTAAACTTGAATCGACCATACAATAACAGATTGTCATCTTGACAGTAATTAACATACTTTTAAATGGTACATGTATGTTATAGATTAAAATGCATTTGAACACTCATTGTTTACTTTGGCAGCTGTACGACTTTTATGAGTAAAATAATCGCTGTTTACCCTTACCTTGATTAACCCTCACAAAACAATCTGGAGGTTGAACGGCCCTGGATGAGAAGGCTTTTGAAAGCATTGTGGGAAAAGGAGAAAATGCTGATGAACAGCATTTCCATCTTTTCCCACAATGCTTTCTACCCTTTCACAGACAAATCCCCTAATTTGCGCCACAATCAATTTGTTAGAAGTTAGGAAGTGATGATGACTTTGTAGGATTAACGTCCCTCCGTGCTCTGGGCATATATGGTATGAACCATGAGAGAGAAAGAATCGGATACAAGGAGATTTGGGTACAAGCCCCTAGCTCTTCTTCAAATAGACCTCCTCGGTTCTTTAATGTGCCCAGTGTAAAGCACTGATACACGCAAGGCTACCACTGGATTTCACACCAGTTCACCTCTAGTTGTGTGGGAAACACGAAGTATCTCCGAAAGGTCCTGGTCAGGCCGAGTATTGAACCCCGGACCTAAGGATTGATAGTCCAGCGTTTTACCTTTGCACCACCGCTCCACCTTCTGTTGAAGTTAGGAAGTGCTCTTCCAATACATAAGAGTTAAAAATTGTGTCATCTTGAAAAGGGTTGAGTCTTTACTAAACGACAAAATTTTGGACTCGGCCAAATTGAAAGCTTTTGCATACAAAAAATGAATATAGTTCAGATCATGATTTCTGTCTTTGAAAAGGTTGAAGACATTGTGGGAAAAGGGAAAAATGCAGGTTATCAGCATTTTCTCCTTTTCCCACAATGTTTTCAAAAAGCTGTCCTGATCAGGGTCATTAAAGCTTGAGATTGTCTGGTAAAGGATTAAGCCATGTTTTATTAATCTATTTTCACAGCTCTTTTATACGATTACACGCAGTCCTACGATGCAACTTTCTACACAGGGGGTGGTTTTATTGTCCTGTCTGGATTCTTGTTAATGATAGTGCCTTGGATTCGTCACCATCGTGAGAAGCTGCAACTGGAATGGAAGACTCGATTCTTTACGTCAATAAATAGTCAGTTACAGAAAAGCATCGAGAGTGCCAGTGAACAGTCTGACAAACAGGTGAACTCTGTTCAAGAGACAGCTTGTTCAACACTTCTTATTGGTGAAACTAAAGTCTAAAATATTGTGTAATTGCAGAGATTTCAATTAACTCTTTACCAGAAGACAAAACTTTGGACTTGTCCATATTGAGAGCAGTTGCAGACGACAAATTAAATGTGGCTTAAATGATCGGATTTGATTTTGAAGGGTTAGAAAAAAGTTTAAGAAGGAGAGATTACTAACAGCGTTTTTTCCTACAATGTTTTTCAAAGCCTTCTTTTTTAGGGATGTAAAACATGGGACTGTTTCTGTGAATAGTTAACCCTTTACCACACAATCCCGAGTTTTAACCACCTTGAGAAAGAAGCCTTTTGAAAACATTATGGGAAAAGGAGAAAATGCTGGTAACCAGCATTTTCTCCTTTTCCCACAATGTTTTCTACACTATCAGAAACAAATCTAAGCAGTTGAGCAACACATGATTTGATGTCTGCAAAAGCTTTGACTTTGGACAAGTCTACTATTTTGTTGTGTGGTAAAGGGTTAAGTAATGTACATACATATACCATATTTCTCCTAATAAAAGCTCCCAGGAGCTATGCAAAACATACATAGGGAGCCTTTATTTTGTACCCAATTTGTAAAGCAAAAAGTCTGTTCAATTTTGTATTTCTTTGTGTTTTAGTGATTGTTAAAAGGAAATATTCATAAAATTCTTCAAATACTGAAGGGGGGGCCCCCTACTTTTAGGGAGGGCGCTTTTATTACGAGAAATACGGTATCTGTGTTCTTAATTCTTTACCAAACAGTACCATGGTTTAATTGTCAGTAGGAAAAGGGCTTTGAAAATATTGTGCATAAAGGAGAAAATGCCAGAAACCAACATTTTTTCCATTTCCCTCAATGTTATCTACCATTTTAAAGGCAGACCTTATTATTTGAGCCTAAAGTATTGGCACTTAACACTGTACCAAACGACGAATTTTTTTTACTTGACTGAACGGAAAGCATTTGCTGAAGACAAAATAAATATAGCTCAAATGATTATTTTCTGTCTGATAGGATAGAAAACATCGTGGGAAAAGGAGAGAATGCTGGTTACCAGCATTTTCTCCTTTTCCCACAGTGTTTTCAAAAGCCTTCTTCCTGCAGGTTATTAAAACTCCTGATAGTTTGGAAAAGGCTTAAGTCTTTGAGGTCTGCAAATGCCTTAACTCTTTCCCAAACAAACCCATGTTTTTATGTGTCTGCAGTACAAGTCTTTTGAAAACACTGTGAGAAAAGGAAAAATTGCTCGTAACGAGCAGTTTCTCCTTTTCCCACAATGTTTTCTGCCCTATTAGGGAACTTTCTTCCACTTTTATCAAATTCAGCATTGTCATCTGCAGACTTTTTCAGTTTGGAAGAGTCTAAAATTTGTCTTTTGGGAAAGGGTTGAATATAGACTGGTCAAGAATTTTTTTCACCTGGTCAAGAGATAACTGATATTTCATAACGAAGGCCTTTGTCATAGGTACCTCTTTGAACTTTTCTCATTGGGACAATTGTCATGAGTACCCATGACATAGGTTTTTACAGCCAAGACTGACATGTGGTTAACATAGATTTGTGAAAAAGTTAACATAAATCGCCCTTGTATTTTTTTGTAATCAGATTTCATTGCAACGATCCAAATCACTGTGTGAACACTTTGTAAGCAGAGTAATGTTTGATAGAATTTATATGTATGTTTTTTCTTGAGTAAATCTAAGCAACTGAAATTTGAATGGAGGAAAGGATAATGGTCATACTCTTTGAAAATATGCTCAACGACAAATTTTTTGACTAGTCCAAATTGAAAGCATTTGCAGAAGACAAACTAACTGTTGCACAAATTTGGAAATTTGTCTGTGAAAGGTTAAAAAACATTATGGGAAAAGGAGAAAATACTGGTTATCAGCATTTTTCCTTTGCCCACAATGTTTTCAAAAGTTCAAAAGTGGGTTGTTAAAACTTGTATGGTACATTTTTAATGCATCTGCAAGAAGTATTGACCCATGTCAGCCTGTGCTGTCCACGCTGACTTTTGTCCATACTTTTTGCTGTTTGTAAGTTCTCCATGTCGAAGGACCAACCTATTTCATAAGTCAGCTTGTTGGTAGACAAAATGGATCCATAAAATGCAAAGACTTGCTTAGTATAATACATTACAAAGGTGCATCAAATCCTGTTTTTCCACAGCGCTTCACATATTTTTTACTTTTTTCAACCAAAATAATTTGTTATATTTTTGTGGGTTAGTTTTGTGATGCATGTAGTTATAAAACAAGTCAAGAGCAGTACTTTGAACTTTATTTAGACATATTCTGGATATTTCATATTAATTGATATTGATCAATTATTATGAAATTGCATCATAATTATCATCATTATCAGTAGTCCCAAGGCTTTACCTCAGACAATTTTTGAAACCAACAAAGTATTTTGATGTACACTGTAGATGTGGGAAAGAAGTCTGTCAATCGTTGGCATAGATAGAGTCCTTGTGTGAAGGTGTGAAAGGTAAGGAAACTCTTGGAAAGGTGCCCTGGTTGCCACAACATTGCTGAAACCCTGCTAAAATATGGCTGATCACCAAAGGAAACAATCCTTCACCCTTTGCCAAACAATCACGAGTTTAATGACCCTGAAGAAAAAGTCTTTTGAAAACATTGCAGGAAAAGGAGAAAATGCTGGTAACCAGCATTTTCTCCTTTTTCCGCGATGTTTTCTACCTAATGAAAGATCAGAAAACATATACTTTGTTGTCTGCAAATGCTATCAGCTGGTGTAGTCCGAAATTTTCCCGTTTGGTTAAGAGTTAGACAGATAAATCACAGTAAATATGTGTGTATTGAAATAACTTTTGAAAGGTTTTAGCAGAACTAGGAATGTTAGTCAATAGTGTAACTTTTTCTCTGTGAAATCTGCCATAAAGATTGAATACTAAATAAAAAGATGTGTTTGTGTCATCACACTACAATATGCATCCCCTGTGATGGCTTTGCAGCCAGTAAGATTTAAAAACAATGTGATGAACTTAGAAATTTCTCAAAGTAACTAACTTGTCTCTTTGTCACCTTTTTTTATTGTCACATTTTTTTCTCTTGTCTCTATATCCTAAATAATGTTATGGCAGAAGTGGTACATACCAGTAAGTTAAAAAAAGTTTGACTCTTTAACAAATGACAAAATTTTAGAATTGTCCAATTCGGAAGCATTTGCAGACGACAAAATAAATATGACTCAAAAATCGTAATTTGTTTATGGAAGGGTAGAAAATATTGTAGGCAAAGGAGAAAATGCTGGTTATCAGCATATTCTCCTTTTCCCTCAATGTTTTTTTTTAAAGGTTTCTTTCTTGGGGTCGTTAAAAGTAGGGATTGTGTGGTAAAGGGTTAACCCTTTACCAAACAAGTTTGTGTTGTTACAACATTAAGAAAGAAGGCCTCTAAAACATTAAGGAGTAGGAGAAAATGCTTGTTCTTGGCATTTTCTCCATTTCTAAATGTTTCGTACCTTTTCACAGGTGATTTAGTTCTTTGATCAGATTTTCTATTTTGTCATCAGCAAAATTTGTTCGATTAAAATAAGTCTAACATTTTGTTGTCTGCTAAAGAATTGCTTGTCGTCCTGGTTTACTAAGACAAAATGATATTTTATATCACTGCCGTAGGACAGGGACTCTATATATACATGGATAGGTAACCCTCTGTACATGTATAACCAGACTAATTACCTAGATTTTCTAAGACTCCGTAGTGCCATGTGCAGAAATAAATTGTCTAACCATGTTGATAAATTGTTCACAATTGCACTGACTTTAAGTGGATAAAAATTTAAACATGGGATCAACTTGTTTGCTTCTGTACATTCATTAAGGATTGTTTTTAAAGTTTTGCCAAGCCCCAGTAGCTCAGTCGGTAGCATACAGGACTTGAGAACAGGGGGTTGCTGGTTTGATCGCCAGCTTAGCCAATTTCTTTCAGAGAATTGATGATAGTCATTGCGACAGGATTCATTCCTTTCTCACTGCTGACCATTGTTTCGACGATGGTTATGTGGGAAAGCAGCCAGTGGCTTGGAAAGAATATTCCGTGGAGTACTGGTAAAAGGAACTCCAGGAAAGCATGGACAGGTGCACCGGCCACCGTGATATAACTGAAGACAGTTTTCCTGCAAGAAAAAATTCTTGTTGCCTATGCCTGTATTCATAGAGTCCCTGCTTTGGATGGAAAGTAGAAGGAAAACAAGTTTGCTTTTTTTGCACATCCATTCATATGCACACATGCATTTAGCTGAGATAAATGTTTTGGAAGAACATTTATATGTAGAAATCCTAGCAGATCTATTTTACTTTCAACTGGTCAGTTTCTCTAGTCAGTGTATCTTTTGAATGTGATTCTCTATGCTCAAACTGTTACATATTAGTGCTATGAAATAAGTTATTATTATTTGCATTTTTTGCCAGTTTTAAATCCTTTATTCAACAGTCCTAAGTTTAAAAGACCCTTAGAAAAATGGCTTTTGAAAACATTGTCAGGAACAGGAGAAAATGCTGATAACCAGTGTTTTCTCCTTTTCCCTTAATGTTTTCTACCCTTTGACAAATATACCCATTTGAGCCTCTATTAATTGGTCATCGGCAAATGCTTTGATTTTGGCCAGCATTACCAGCATTTCTCCTTTTCCCACAATGTTTTTGAAAGCCTTCTCTTTCAGGGTTGTTAAAAGTTGGGATTGTGTGGTAAAAGGTTAAAAGAGAAAATTGCCTCCTCCTTTCAGAGAAGGTCATCTGTCTCAGACCTTGGGAAAACTATCATTAAAATTGGATTTTGACCATTACTGGTAACCAGCATTTTCTCCTTATCCCGCAATGTCTTCAAAAGCCTTCCTGCTCAGGGTCATTAAAACTTGGGGTTGTGTTGCAAAGGGTTAACCTTTTACCAAACATTCTGTGTTTTACCAGATGACAAAATTTAGACTTGTCCAAATTGAAAACATTTGCAGACAACAATTTAAATGTAGATCAAATAATGGTTTTGTCTTCGATGGGTATAAAACATGGTGGGAAAGAGGAAAAAATGTTGGTTACCACCATTTTCTTTTTTCTCCAACATGTTGTCAAAAGCTTTTTCCTTAGGGTCTATTAAAAAAAAATTGTGTAGTTGAGGGCAAAAAACCAACAACATTGGTTTCTGCGATGTAATGAATTCTGTAAGGCCTGGGTCTATGTAATGACTAAATAGATTTATTATATTCCAGTAAATTTTCCAGCTCAAATACATGCATTGCAACCAGACAGAATAACACACAAGACAGAAAAAAATCTGTATCTACACACTGAAATATGGTTCCAAATATGGTAGGATGATGTGTCTCGCTCATGGACTAACAATGCATTGATGTGCGATTTGATTAGTCAAAATGTTACGCTGTAATATTAATCTGCCATTCATAAAAACAGAGTTACTACCTTCCACACTATCAGTTGTCTCATTTTGAGAAAAATTTGACATTGCGCTTGACCTTCTGTCTTGTGCGATATCAAATTTTCTCATGCTGCTTGAATTAACTCTTTACCAAACGACAAAATTTTAGACTAGTCCAAATTGAAAGTATTTGCAGATGACAATTTAAACGTAGTTCAAGTGATGGAATTTGTATTTAATAGGGTAGAAAATATTGTGGGAAAAGGAGAAAATGCTGGTTACCTGCTTTTTCTCCTTTTCTTACAATGTTTTCAAAAGACTGTTTTCTTGGGGTCATTAAAACTCGGGATTGTGCGGTAAAGAGTTGATTACTAGCACCAGGAAAGTTACTACAACATAATATTCTGTATGTGTTGGCTTTTTATTTTTGTTTTTTGTTTTCTTAAAAGAGGGCAAGGCAATAGTCAGATAATTTTCTGTTTTTGATTTTGTTGACAATTTTGATGTTCTTGTTGACTTTTAACTCATTAACACACACCAAAATTTGAAATATATGTTGGGAAGAGTAGAAAACCTTGTGGGTAAAGGAGGAAATGCAGGTTACTGGCATTTCTCCTTTTTCCACAATGTTTTCAAAAGCCTTTTTCCCTCAGGGTCATTAAAGCTCTGGGTTGTGTGGTAAAGTGTTAACCAGAGCTGTTTTATATATTATTATGTTTTGTGTCTGTTTGTTTTGTGACTGTAAGTGTGACTGAATTATGAAATCTTGTTAGTTTTGTGTTAGATTTCATTTCTTTTACTTTCTTAATACATGCAAGCTTTTTTATTTGAACATAAATTTAGTTAAAATGCCATTTTTGTAATCCAAAAGTGTATACTGTAAGCTTTAGCATAATCTTTATTTTACTTTATTATTAACTTTTTTTCTCATTTCGTCTCCCCCCATCAGGGTTGGGAAACATATTGTTTTTCCCCGTGCGTCTGTCTGTCTGTCCATCACAAATCGTGTCCGCTCTATAACTCAAAAATCTTTTAAGATATTTTGATAAAACTTCACACATTTGTAAAGCACCATGAGACGAAGTGTCATGCACAAGAACCATAACTCTGGCTTGTATATGTTTTTCGTTATTTCCCTTTGATTATTTTACTTACTCATTTTACATACAATTTCATGTCCGCTCTATAACTCGAAGACTGTTAGAGATATCTTGATAAAGCTTCATGCATTTGTGAAGCACAATGAGATGTGTCATGCACAAGAACCATAACTCTGGCTTGTATATTTTATGAGTTATTTCCCTTTGATCATTTTCCATACAATTAAGTGGCCGCTCTATAACTTGAAAACCGTTTGAGATATTTTGATGAAACTTCATACATTTCTGAACCACAATGGGACGATGTGTCATGCACAAGAAACATAACTCTGGTTTGTATATTTTTTGAGTTATTTCCCTTGATTATTTTCCTTACTCATTTTACGTTCAATTTCGTGTCCGCTCTACAACTTGAAAACCGTTAGAGATACCTGTCTAGCGTGATCAGTGCCTTTGTTTTCCCTTTTTATAGAGTATGATCCAACTACTTTTGATATCTGGAATTTCAAGCCCCTTACCATCTTCTGTGGCTGTGTCTACTACATTGTTTGCTCTAAAAATGACCATTATTTCAGTTACAAATTGCCTTGGTGACATATCAATCCTTCTGACACCAAAAAGGGGGAAAACATGTTTTTTTTTGTAGAAAAACAAGTTCTAGTTTATTTCTTATTTTGTTTTACTTTTTATCGTAAAATGATCATTAGAACATGGTGTTAGCTATATAGTCTTTTAGCTTTGAATAAATTTAACTCTTTACCCAAACAACAAAATTTTAGACTTGTCTAAATTGAAAGCATTTGCAGATTAAAAAATTATATGTGGTTTCAAGGATAAAATTTGTTTTAGAATTCGTAGAGAACAATATGGGAAAAGGAATAAATGTTGGCTACCAGCATTTTTTCTTGTTTTTTCCTCAATTTTTTTCAAATGCTTTGTATCTCAGGGTTTTTAAAACTCTGGAGTGTGTGAATTAAAAGAGTTAATTACATCCTATCTCAGTTTTTTTTTTGCATTTTTTAACTGTCTATAGTTTATCACGGTAACAAAGTTAGGGTTATGGTTAAAATCTCATGCTTTAAGTACCATTTCCTATAATTATTTATTCGCTCATTATGATAAAAAAGTTTTCTTCATTTCCTTCAACCTTTCAACACACAGTCCCATGTTTTAGCAACTCTGAAAGGAGAAGGCTTTTGGAAAAATTGTGGGAAACGGAGAAAATGCTGGTAACCAGCATTTTCTCCTTTTCCCACAATATTTTCTACCTTATCAAAGATAGAAGTCATCATTTGAGCTACATTTCATTTGTAGTCTGCAAATTCTTTCAATTTGGTCAAGTCCAAAATTCTTTCAATTTGGTCAAGTCCAAAACTTTGTCATTTGGTAAAGAGTTAAAGCTGTCCCTGTTGCATCACTTGTACTACTTTTGTTTTTGGTTAAAAGTTTTACCGCCAGTGTCGCCTTGTACAGCTTTTGTGGACTGTTTAGATCAAGATCAGACTGCACAATACATGAAGTCTGATCTTGGTATATACTGTTCACTTCCTGATGCTGATCTTGGACTAAGATAAATGTTGAATGCAATGAAAGTACCGGTATACTTTTTGGCCATGGAAAATGTTGAAGCCCTTTAGTTGGCAATGAGTTTAAACCACCCTCAGAGGAGGTTTTTGAAAACATTGTGTGAAAAGGAGAAAATGCTAAAATTTTGTGGTGTGGTAAAGAGTTTACTAGAATTCTAAATGAAACTAACATTTTGAGTTATTGTTACAACCAGGGTTTATAAACTAGACCTATCTCAGCAAACATATTATATACATGTAATCATTTATATTCTGATAATAACAGGTGTGCTTTTTGTTCATAAGTTTAATATAGTATTCCTCAGTTACAGTGCTTCTTTTCTAGTTTTACTTGGTTATTGTGTTGTTTTGATGTTGTTTTAGTATACTAGTATTTCACAAAGGTCCTTAAGCTCCCAAATTTGGATGAATAAGAGGTTATCTAAAAATCTAATGTGTGGGCTCATTTGAAGTAAGAATTTAAAAAAAAAGAGAAGCAACAGTAACTGTTTTGATAACTTTTTTTTTTTGAGCAATTTCTTCATTTGTGAAAATAGTTTTAAAACAAGTTGTTTGACAGGGTTTAAATATGTCTCTGTTTTCAGAAGCAGTCTTCTGCATTGGTGTGAATCAAAGATGTAGTTTAGGATTTAACTCTACCAAACAACATATTTTGAGACTTGTCCAAATTGAAAGTATTTGCAGATGACAAAATAAAAGTGACTAAAAAACTGAAATTTGTTTTTGAAAGGGTAGAAAACATTGTGGGAAAAGGAGAAAATGCTGGTTACCAGCATTTTCTCTCTTTTCCCAAAATGTTTTCAAAAGGCTTCTTCCTCATGGTCGTTAAAACTCGGGATTGTGTGGTAAAGGGTTAACCCTTTGCTGCACAATGCCGACTTTAACGACCCTGGAAAAGAAACCTTTTGAAAACTTTTCCCACTATTTTTTTCTACCCTATCAAAGAAAAATTGCACCATTTGTGTCACACTATAATTGTCGTCTGCAAAGGCTTTCAATTTGGATGTGGCTAAAATTTTGTCATCTGGTAGAGATAAATCCTTCATCACACATTCCTGAGATTTTACAACATTGAGGAAGAAGGCTTTTGAAAAGATTACTGGAAACCAATATTTTCTCCTTTTTCCTACAATGCTTACTACCCTTTCAAAGATAAATTCTATAATTTGAGGCACAATTAATTTGTTGTATGGCGTATGCAAATGCTTTTAATTTGGAAAAGTGTTATTAGTAAATTTGGCGTTCTGTAAAGAGTTAGTGTTGAACCTCGCTAAAATTGCTTTAGCAGACATTGTAGATAAAGATCAGACTGCACTCCCTTTCCAATTATGTTCTCCTGTCTTTCAGAGAAAAATCTTTTCATTTGACCTTTATGTAAATTGTCGTCTTCAAAATGCTTTGAATTTGGACAAGACTAAAATGTTGTCGTCTGGTAGAGAGTAGGATAAAGTTTTCTCATCAGGTTTCAACTATGTACCTAGTAACTCTTCACCAAATGACAAAATTGAAGACTACTGTAGTCCAAATTGAAAACATTTGCAAATGACATGTGGCTCAAAAGTTAAAATTTGATTCAGGATGGGTAGAAAACATTGTGGGAAATAGAGAAAATGCAGGTTACCAGCATTTTCTCCTTTTCCAAAAATGTTTTCTACCCTATCTAAAATAAATTTCGTCTCTTGAAGTCAAAATTTTTGTCATAATATGATAAAGGTTTAAACCTTTACCAAAGTAAAAAGTTTTGGACTGATCCATATTGGATGCATAATTATGCACACAATAATTTAAGTGTGGCTGAAGTGTTAGGGTTATTATTTGAATGGGTATAAAACAGTTTTGGAAAAAGCAGAAATTACTGGTTATCAACATTTTCTCCTTTTTCCACAATGTTTTCAAAGGTTTTATTCTTCAGGGTTGTTAGAACACAGGATTGTCTGGTAAAGGGTGAAGACTCACATTTTTCATGTATCTCACCAAAGTTATTGTATACACACTTCAAATCACCTAATGAAAATAAATAAATCTAAAAATATTACTTTCAAGCATTTTTTTTTTACTTCACCCAACTAGGAAAGGTGCAAGCTTGCTTCCCGTGATCAACAAGTAAAAGCAAAAGCACTGCATTCGGGTAGCTACACTCAGGTTCTTTATCACTGAAAATTCCCAGGCAGAAAGGGGCATCACTGTGTCAAAAATTTTTAGATAGATTATCTGTGTTTTTAGTTGTGAAGTTGTTTCTTAAAGTTGAAACATACACTAAAAACTATACATGTATATTTCAACTTTAATAGAAAACTTATCCTAGTTTGACACAAGTATCTTCAGTAGTGATTTCATAAGTATCAGAAAAAGCAAAAAAAAAGTTTATGCATGACAATGTTGCAGACAGCTATGACAGATACTCTTACCTCGACGTCTATTCAAATGTGTTCAAAATAATACAATCTGATGATTGTCTGTTCAAATACCTGTCCATTCACTGTCCAGTCCATGACCTTCTTTTCGCTAGCTAAGGGGGAAAATTACCACGTTGCTGTGAATACTGCAATGTAGTGACTGATACCCTTGGCTGGAAGAAAAAAAAGATGGTACATGACTTGACATTTATTTAACACTTCAGCTGTTAAATTAATGGAACGAACATTTCCACTTAGTAGTAAAAACACCAGTTTTGCTATTTCAAAGGTATCTTTTTGTAAAAAAACATCGCCTTACCGGTCAGTGTAGATCCAAGATTAGACTGCACGTTCTGTGCAGTCTGATCTTGATATACACTGTACGCAATTTTAGGTCAGTGAGTCGCGCTTACTGTGCCAGTGATATGACTTTCCGAGCTATAGGCTGGTTTCCCATACAGTCGAAGTAGAATCAAAGGCAGCGGGAGGAGCAACTCCTGTTGAAATGACTTCCATATTATCCAATTTCTGAGAGAAATTTTGCGACTCTTGGTTTTGAGTTACTACTCAAATAACCAGCATGTTGTTGACTTCACCTCTTGTGGCATGGTTGCATGTACATACATGTACTTACCGAGCTTGAACACTTATGTCCTTTCTTTGTATATTTTAGGAGATAAAAACTTTTTTCCTCAAAATTTCATGTATGAAGTATGTAGTCACAGCTTCCCTGAATTTCAAGTTTTCTCTGGGTTGGCAGAGGGTTTCACGCCATCTTGAAGAGTACAGATCCCTTTGCGTTATCCGTGGTGTCATTACCATACAAATACTTTTTGAATTTAAATCTTGAAAATGGTAGGGAAAAATGCATATTGCAAGCAAATTCTTACTTTATCGACAATGACCTCCATCTCGCTCTACTTCCTTTTAATATGTTTATGCTTGTATAGGTGGTTATGCCATTTGCTAGGCTCTTTACCCGCCTTAAGATATTAAGTCTGACCCATGTAGAAGGCATTTTTTTTGCAGAAAAAATGTACGGTATCTTGCAAATAATGGGTTTTGTCCTTTTAAGGATACCGACAGGAAATTTTGTGATTAGCAGCATTTTCTACTTTTCCCACAATGTTCTCAAATGTAGTACAATCCAGGGTTGTTTGAACATGGTAATGTATGGTGAAAGGCCAACAAACATTGGCAGCTATTTTTTTTTCCCAAGAACAAGGGTCTATACAGACAGACGTGGTGAAAGATGTATACTTAAACTGCAATGACAATGATTTCAAAAAGAATAACGGCCATGACACAGATCCAACAGTCTATAACAATCATTAAGCAACTAGGTTCAGCTACTCTAACCCTTTCTTAGATAATCCAATGTTGGAACCATCTTGGGGAAGACTTCTTTGAAAACATTAACGGAAAAGGAAGAAATATTCGTGTCACTTACAGAAGCACACTCTAGAGTGCTATATTTAAGAGAAGGGGTTACTGGTTCGAATCCGCAGATCGGTCAATTTCTTAACGAAGATCAAGCCAAGCCGGGTAGCTCAGTGGTTAGCGTATCCGACTCTTGACCTGGTGGTTATGGGTTCAGTATCCTGTTAAAGCAAACTTTCTGGTAGTTTTTAGCTCCACTGGCCGAAGGCCAGCGGGCTTATGTCATGGCCTGTTGTCCGTCGTGCGTCCGTCCGTCAGTCCGTCCGTCCGTGCGTCCGTCCGTGCGTTAACTTTTTTTTAAAACGTCTTCTTCTCTGAAACTACCCATCCAATTTTGATGAAACTTCACAGAAATGATCCTGCCATGGTCCTCTTCAGAATTTCTTGAAAGAATTTAATTCCTTAAAAAACTCTGGTTGCCATGGCAACAAAACTGAAAAATTTTGAAAAATCTTTGAAAATCTTCTTGTCTGAAACCGTAAGGCCAAGGGCTACCAAATTTGGCATGTAGCTTTATCTAGTGGACCTCTACCAAGTTTCTTCAATTTATAGCCCTGGGGTCAAAATTGGCCTCGCCCCGGGGGTTACAAGTTATACATGGGCTTATTTAGGGAGAACTTTAAAATTCCTCTTCTACCTAGCCATAGGGCCTAGAGCTACCAAATTTGGCATGTAGCTTTATCTAGTGGACCTCTGCCAAGATTGTTCAAATTATAGCCCTGGGGTCAAATTAGGCCCTGCCCGGGGGTAACAAGTTTTACATGGGCTTATATAACAAGTTTTACATGGGCTTATATAGGGAGAACTTTAAAATTCTTCTTTGACCTAGCCATGGGGCTTAGGGCGACCAAATTTGGCATGTAGCTTTATCTAGTGGACCTGTACCAAGGGTGTCCAAATTATAGCCGAGGGTCAAATTTGACTTCGCTCCGGGGGGGTAACATGTTTTACATGGGCGGGCTTATATAGGAAAATCTTTCGCATCTAGCTATAAGGGCTAGGGCTATCAAATTTTGCATTTAGCTTTATCTAGGGGGTCTCTATCAAGGGTGCCCAAATTATAGCCCAGGGGGTCAAATGTAGCCCCACCCCAGGGGGTCACAAGTTCTACATGGTCTTATATAAGGAAACTTTAATAATCTACTTGTACATAGCCATATTTAGGCCTAGGGCTACCAAATTTTGCATGTAACTTTATATAATGGGCCTCTACCAAGAGGGCCCAAATTTTAACTTTGGGGGTCAAGTTTGACTCCACACCAGGGGTCACAAGTTTTACATTGGCTTTTATAGTGAAAACTTGATAAACCTGTGTCATGGATCACATATTTTACAGGGCCTTTTATTCAGCAAACTTGTTTTACATGACTTTTTATTGGGCAAGATTAAAAAATCTTTTTGTTTATAACCACACATTCTAGTTTCATATTGTAGGTCTGGGGTGAAAATTGCCTTCATTCCAGGGATCGCAAGTTTAACATGGGCTTCAAAATATTGTCACTTCAATTTAAACATTAATCAAGGGAAATAACTCTTTTTATGAAAGATAAAGTTCGTTACTATTTACCTCCCTTGATTATCAAGCTGCAGTGATACATGACTGGTGCTAGACAAGTTTTTTAGCTCCACTGGCCGAAGGCCAGCAGGCTTATGTTATGGCCCGTTGTCCGTCCATCCGTATGTTAACTTTTTAGCTCACTTGAGCACAACGTGCTCAAGGGGAGCTTTTAGGATCACCTGGTGTCCGTCGTGCGTCGTGTGTCGTCAACAATTCTTTAAACATCAACTCCTCCTAAACCACTGGGCGGATTTGGGCCAAACTTGGCTGGAATGTTCCTTGGAAGGTCCTCTTTAAAAACTGTTCACAGAATTTGATTCCATCAAAAACTCTGGTTGCCATTGCAACCAAATGGAATTTTTTAGGGAATTCTTTAAAAATCTTCTCCTCTGAAACCACGGGTCAGATTTTGAAATAATTTCACAGATATGCTCCTTGGGTGACCCTTTTTAAAAATTGTTCGTAAAATTTTGATCCGTCAAAAAAATGTGGCTCTGGTGAATGGGGGCTTCTTGCACCATATAGAAATGAAGGAATTCTTCAAAATTCTTCTCTGAAACCGCTGGTCAGATTTCGAAATAATTTCACAGGATTGTTCCTTGGGTGACCCTTTTCAAAAACTGTTCGTAAAATTTTGATCCGTCAAAAAACGTGGCTCTGGTGAATGGGGGCTTCTTGCACTATACAGAAATGAAGGAATTCTTTAAAAATCTTCTCCTCTGAAACAGCAGGTCAGATTTTGAAATAATTTCACAGGATTGTTGCTTGGGTGACCTTTTTCAAAAACTGTTCGTAAAATTTTGATCCGTCAAAAAATGTGGCTCTGGTGAATGGGGGCTACTTGCACTATATGGAAATTTAGAAATTCTTAAAAATTCTTCTTCTCTGAAATGACTGGTCAGAATTTTACTTAATAGCCAGTGGAGCGATACAGGGCCATCATGGCCCTCTTGTTTGTCTCTCGCATCTGATGGATGTGACTAGAGAACAAGTTTTGTCATTCCTGGTGTGAAAAAGCCAGGAGAAACACATGCGTAGCAGCACTCACTGTCGTGATTGTAACCTCGGCTGTTGAAACAAAGTTAAACTCCAATACAGACAAATTTCCAAGAATTAGCGATGGTCATTGCGACATGATTCATCTCTCACCGCTGACCACTGTTTTGATGAAGGTTAGGCCAGTGGCTAGGGACGAATATAGTGTGAAGCACCAGGAAAGCATGGATAGGTGCCATGACTGCGCGATAACTGAATTGATGTTGAAAACAGTCTCAACCACCATTCCATCATTCAGTCATCTACTGTCTTCCTTTTTTTTCCCCTAACTTGGCTATTTTTTTTTTCTGGAAACGAGTCACAAAATACATGCATACATGGCCATGACAAGACTGGGTTCATGATGCAGAACCCGAGGTCCAAATCAGTTGGATATTTTCAGTCATTTGCTAACTCTTATCTAACGAAATTTTAGTTTTGTCAATATTGAAAGTGTTTGAAGATGATTTATTTATTTATTTATTTATTAATTGGTGTTTTAAGGCGCATCGACAGCTATGGTCATTTAGCGCGCATGAAGGTTATAATTAGAAATTAAACAATAAAATATTAATTTGAAAGTCTATATTTTATTATAAAAATCTATTTCTTTTAGGTATTCTAAAATGTTATTCTGTTGTACATGTAAAAATAAATTTTGTAAGCTATTAACACTAAAATGTTTTGACCGTATACGGTCGAAATTTTTACAGTTTAATAAAATATGTTTTATAGTTAAAGGCTCATTACAGTTTATACATTGTGGTGCTCTCTCATTATTTAAAAGATGCACATGTGAAAACCTTGAGTGTCCCACACGACATCTTGTTAAAATTACTTGACTTTTTCGGTTACAATAAAATTCATATTTATCATTAAAATTTGGCTTGATTGCTAAAAGCTTGTTGTTAAAACATTGTTGCCATTTAATTTGACATTCAGACTTGATAAATTCATTTATTTGTTGTTTTTTGTCAGTATAAGGAATTTTTATGTTGGCTATATTCATATTTACGGCATCCTTTGCTTCTTGATCAGCTATTTCATTACCTTTTATATTAATGTGGCTGGGTATCCAGCAGAATATTATTGACTTTGATCTACTTAAATAAACATATTTTCTGAAAAATTGTTGAATCAATGGATTTGGGTTATCAGGATGTTTTAAAGATTGTAAAACTGACATTGAATCAGAAAAAACTATGAATTTCTTGTTATTATTGTTTTGTATTGAACAGAGAGCAATGTTTAAAGCTACAGCTTCTGCTGAAAAAATAGAGCTACGATCTGGTAGTCTTATTTTGGCAGTTTCTTGCTTGTGTACTGAAGCGCAACCAACTTTATTATCTTGTTTCGAACCATCAGTATAAATTGAAATGTAATCTTTATACTGTGATTTGATTTCTAAAAATTTATTTTGATAAAATAATGGATTTGTAACTGATTTCTTATTTACGTTGAGATCAAAAATAATATTTGGTGGATCTATGGTCCACGGCTCTTTTACAGGAAGTTTAAAGGGCTTAATATTCTTTATATTTATATTTGATTCATCAAGAAGAGGTTCAACTCTTAGACCAAGTGGTTTGATAAAATTAGGTTTATTTTGAAAAAGTATTTTGTTTGGTGAATTAAAAATGTCATTGTAAACCGGATTCTTTGTATTTGAAGCCAGTTTAGTTACGTACTGTAAGGATAGTTTTTTCCTTCTATCATATAAGGATGGCTCCTGGGCCTCTGAATACAAACTTGTGACAGGTGACGTTCGGAAAGCTCCCAAAGCTAACCGAAGACCCTGATGATGAATAGTGTCCAACTTTTTTAGGTAGCTTTTCCTTGCAGAGCCATATATAATACATCCATAATCCAGTTTTGACCGTATTAGAGATCTGTATAGATTTAAAAGAGTTTTTTTATCTCCTCCCCAGTCAGAGTGGGAAAGTACTTTTAAAACATTCAAAGCTTTTTGACATTTCAGTTTCAAAGCATTAATATGTGGAATGAAAGAAAGTTTTTTGTCAAAGATAACTCCTAAAAATTTTGCTTGATCTACTATTGGAATTGGACTATTATATATTTTCAATAATGGATCCAAGTGCAACCTGCGCTCTTGGCAGAAGTGTACACAGTTTGTCTTTGTCTTGGAAAATTTAAAACCATTTTCTACAGTCCATTTCTCAATTTTGTCTAAATTATTTTGAAGCTTAGTTTCAATTGTTTTCATATCTTTGGACCTGTAACATATTAAAAAATCATCCACATATAAGGAACAGTTCACATCGTCATCTAAACATTTTACAATATTGTTAATCTTGATATTGAACAGAGTAGGTGAGAGGATACTTCCTTGAGGAACTCCCTGTTCTTGTTCATAGTCATCAGAAAAAGATGTGCCTACCTTAACTTTGAAACATCTATTTGATAAAAAGTTTGAAATAAACTTGGGTAGATTTCCCCTTAATCCAATTTTATGAATATCTTTTAAGATGCCATGTTTCCATGTGGTGTCATAAGCTTTTTCTAGATCAAAAAATATGGCAACTACATGTTGTTTCTTTACAAAAGCATTTCTGATAAAAGATTCTAATTGTACTAACTGATCTGTCGTGCTTCTGTTTTTTCGGAACCCCGATTGATGTTCCGATATAATATTATTGGATTCGAGGTAAAAATTAAGTCTATTGTTTATCATTCTCTCCATGGTCTTACATATACAACTAGTTAAAGCTATGGGTCTATAATTTGTTGGATTTGTATGATCTTTATTTGGCTTAGGAATTGGAATGATTGTAGCTTTGGACCAACTTTTCGGGAAGGTACCTTGTTCCCATATAATGTTAAAAATGTTTAACAGAGTTTGTAATGAAATACGAGGTAAATGTTTTAAAAGTTGATAGTGTATTTCATCTGCACCTGCAGCAGAATCATGAGCATTTTTTAGAGAATTTTCAAGTTCCGATAGTGTGAAAGGTAAGTTGTAGTTTTCATTTGTATCTGTTTCAAAATTAAGTTCTTCCATTTCTGCTTCTTGCTTATGTTTTCTAAATTGTGGTTTATAATTTGCAGACGAGGAGTTTGTTTTGAAAGTTTTACCCAAGATATTAGCGATTTCTTCTTTACTTTCATAGTTTTTGTCATCTACCTTGATATGAGAGTGTTTCATGGTTTGATTCTTTCCATTTATTTTCCTTACCATATTCCAAATGGTTGTCATGGGAGTTCTAGAATTAAGTTTAGAAATGAAATCTTTCCAAGATGATCGTTTTGCTTGTTTAATAGTACGTCGAGCCTTAGCTCTCATAATTTTACAAACATTTAAGTTTGTTTTTGTTGGATATTGTTTGAAACGTTTTAAACTGTCTTTACGTTTTTTAATAGCTTCTTTACAATCATCATTAAACCATGGCTTTTTCTTCTTAAAAGTATTTGTTGAAATCTTTGGGATGCACTGATTTGATATGTCAATTAAAGTTTCAGTAAAAGAAAGCATTGGATCTTCTGAATTTTCAAAATTGTCAATCAGTAATTTTTCATGGCAAAGAATATTGAATTTTTCCCAGTTAGCTTTTTTAAAATTCCATTTTGGAATTTTCTCATCTTCTGTTTTCTCAGTTTCTTGTATAATGATAGGAAAATGATCACTTCCATGGGAATCTTCACATACTTTCCATTCATAATCAAGGTACAAGGAAGGATGGCAGAGTGAAAGATCTATTGCTGTGAGAGAACCTGATCCAGGATGCAGGTATGTATGTTGATTGGAATTAAATAGACATAAATTATTCTCTGCAATGAAATCTTCAATTATTTTACCTCTATCATTGGTATCTGAACAACCCCATAATTCGTTATGTCCATTAAAATCACCACATATGATGTAAGGTTGAGGTAGTTGTAGTAAAAGATTTTCTAAATCATTTTGATCTATTCTTTTATTTGGTGGGATATAGATAGAGCATATTGTTATAGTTTTGTTTAAAGATGCTTTTATTGCTATTGCTTGTAGATTTGTGTTTAAGTCTATCTTACGATGAGGTACCGTAGAATGTATTATGATAGAAGAACCACCAGATGCTCTTTGGCAATCATTATGTATGTAGTGATAGGAAGAATAATTGCGAACTTCCAAGTTATCATTGGGGGTTATAAAAGTTTCTTGAAGACAACAAATTTGTGGATTTAATAAAGATAAAAGAATTAGTAGTTCATTAAAGTTGGCTTTTAGACCTCTACAATTCCATTGTAAAATTGAGTTTTGACCCATTATACTTGTATATTGGGAGTTTGAATTTACTTAAAAGTTATTTGACTGAGGAGTCAATTTCCAATTCCATATCTTCTAAACTTTCAAATTTATTTGCCAGCTTAACAGGATCCTGTGACCCTTTCTTCTGTCTATTTGATTGTTGTTTATCTTTTTCTTTTTTATCTGGTTTATTTTTCTGGCTTTTATTTGGTGATGTAGTGCATGAATTAGCTCTAGAAGCTGATCTTGATCTACTAGAGTCTTTTGTTTGGTTAGATTTTGAACCTGTTTCAGATGTTTGAGGTGGTTGGACAGATGGAGACGTAGATTTCGAGGAAGGTTTAGCGCCTTGCTCAAAATCCACGGGATCATACTGTGTCCCACAAGTTCTCGTCTGAGGTTTTGCTGTTGCTGATTGAACTATCTTAGAGTACCTAGGTTCAAAAGCTGTCTCATATTGTTTTTTTGCCTCGAAGTAAGAAATCTTTCTTATTGTTTTAATTCTCATAATTTCTTTTTCTCTTTTCCAGACTTCACAGTTGGTTGATCTTGCACTGTGATCTTTACCACAATTTACGCATTTGAAAGGTCTTTGGCAGATGCTAGATGTGTGTTTGGATTCACCACATCTATCACAGATTACTGCATCTGTGAGCTTGCAGTTGTCTTCGTGGTGTCCAAATTTTTGACAATTAAAACAGCGCAAAGGATTTGGGATGAACTGTTCCACTGGTACTGTACGATAAAAGATTCTAATACTCCGAGGCAAAGTGGTGGTGTTAAAAGTGAGGAGTAGTGTATTGGTTTCAAGTTGAACATTATCTTTTTTTATTTTGAATCTTTTGCACGCAACAACTCCTTGCGGTGCAAGATATTCAATAATTTTTTCCTCTGTTTCTCCTTTCAGTACTCTGTCTTTCACAATTCCTCTGGATTTGTTAAGTGAGTTGTGCTCTGAGACTGAGACTTTCAAGTTGTAAAACTTTTTCACTTTTAACAGAGATTCAACTTGACTTGCTCTTGATGTTTCAACAAGTAGCAGTTCGTTTTTTAATTTTTTGACTGATTTTGGAGTGCCTATCAAACTTTCTATCTGTTTTTCAATTATAAATGGAGATAGAGATGTGATGGGCTTTGCCTCCTCACTTTTAATAACCAAGAACTTTGTGTTGTTTAAGTAAGACGTTTCGTTTTCGTTATTCGGTCGGGGTCTTTTGTTTTGGGAAGCCATGATTTTGATAGTGTAATTTCAATAGCTATGCGCTCCACCCTCCTCGGAGCCCTACAAGGGGACGTGTAATGGAAATGGATTTCCTATTTCCGACGCCAGAGCTACATAGCTATTATACTTAACAAACCTTAAGTGAAGAGAAACTATAGGTCTATTAATTAGCCCATCAGCCGCCGCTTTATAAAGGAAAACAATGTAAAAGATAAGAAAAAAGAAAAAAATCTAACCCGGTTGGTATCATAAGATACAAAGAAAGAAATATAGATAAAAGTATGTAATCCTAAAAGCTAGGCACGACCGAGCCGATTGAGACGGGTCGGGCCTAACCCATCCCTCTCGTCTATCCGAGGCCAGGGCCAAAGCAGTGTGTTGAGTGCTGGAGATCCCTGGGCACTCTCAACTACCAGGATCCCCTTTTCCGGCATACGAGATGCCACCCACGGCAAACAAGTGGCTTCTGAATCAAAGACAGAAATCTTTTATCAGAAGAAAGTTTGCTCAATGAAATATTTTCAATCAAGAAAGCTTTAGATATAGAGTGTTAGCATGATAACTTTAATAATTAGATCTGATAACTTAGAGCTTACTAGAGTTCTCATTATAGATCTCTATTTGTAGGTAAGGTTCTAAATACAAGTATGCTAAATGTTTCAAATTCTTCAAACATATAGTGCTAGAGATTGGAAAAGGTGTTGACGAATACAAGAACAAAACATAGATGTTATACACAGATGTCGTTATACTCTTCGTCCAGTGTGCTACCCACTGGCACAGATGATACACACACAAATGAGCATGTTAGTATATGAGACAGGAAAGTGTATAGGAAAGATATGTTTTCAAAAAATAAAAAATCACTTTTGGAATGAAAAATTTGTTTTGGAAATCATTTGATCTTAATATGTATTGTTCTTCAGCCACTTTTATGTTTTAATTTTGGGTTTGTTAATTTTTTCCTGGAAATATTTAATCGTATTGACTTTAGTATTTTTATTTTCATATTTAGGTTGATTTTGTTATTCTCATATTTTTTCTACTATTTACTTTGAATTGAATTATTTTGGACCTGTTTTATCAATTTTAGTTGTATTATTATTATCGGTCTCCTCTGTTTCTGGGGACTTTTACCACCCATATGCCACAGAGGCGAAGGCAGCCACCAATTTCTAAGGCCCCGAGTGGCGGGGGCCCGAAGATGATACATGCTCAGAATAACGAGACTGTCTTTGAGAAAACAATGTGGGGAAAAAAGAAAAAATGGTGGTTATCAGCATTTCCTTCTTTTCCCACAATGTATTCCACATGCTTCTTTTTCGGGAATGTTACACAACTGGATCATTTGGTAGACTTTATAATGTTCAAGACCGGTTAAAAAAAAAGTGAGCTAAGTCAGAAACAGCAAATTCATCTGTGTGTAAGTAGTCTTGCATCAGATCTAGGTTGGGGCTTCAAAGTGCTTTGCTTTACCGCTGGCGTAGACCAAGAACAAATTACAGAAGACATGTAGCCTGATCTTGTTAAGTCTAGCTTGAAGAGGTAACTTTGTATTGGTGTTTAACGCCGTTTTCACAGCTTATGTCCTATCACAGCGGTCAGTGCACCTATGCATGTGTTCCCTGGCTTTCTCACACCAGTACTGACGCTACTTTCTTTCCAGGTCACGGACTGCTTTTCTCACATGCATGAGGTGAGCTGCAAAAAATCATCAGAAAAAACGTTTGCCTTGACCTGGTATCGAACCTGCAACCACCAGCTGACGAGTCAGATGCGCTAACCACCGAGCTACCTGGCCGGGCTCAAGAGTTAACATTCAAATTTGAGTCCATTGTATTTTCAGGTGTCAAAAGAGGTCAAGTATGTATTTGGAACTGAACAAGTTTACACTTCCGTCTTTCCAGACAATACAAGAGGTTTCTGTGGACAAATAGTGAAGATCAAGATCACTCTGCACAGAACATGCAGACACTACTTTCAAAATCAAGGCCGAACCATCCGACCATTCTGCAGCAGGACTGTTTTGTAGGCGTTGATAGGAGCAACCTAATTATAAGGTAGTCAAAGGGTGAAAAATTTTTCAGATTACAAAACCAGCCGAGGACCTCTTTCAGTCACTGAAAAAGACCAAAAATGTTGCAAATGGACACCTTTTTCCCCCCAACGAATATCTGGCAAGGTGTTCGACAGAATATATTTAAGCTCAAACTCCATGTTCAGAGCATCCTGATCTAGTTCTTTAATGTGTTTAAGAGCAACTTCAGAATAATTAGCATTCTAGGGGTTGGCAGAGATGAGCTTACAAGCTTTCATCATGCATCATTGACAGGATTTAAGTACTAAATACTTTTGTAACATTTAAAAGACTTTATTTACACATGACTTACAACATAACATTAAATATTTATCATACAATGCGTTTTGGTCCTTATCATGCATTTTGTGTACTGCATGTCAAATCTGTGGGCAGCATCACAAAAGGAACAATTTAATTTTTTCACTTCGATTAAAAAAAAAAGAATCTTGTAACTGGATGGACCTGTTTCTGAAATAAGTGCCTAGCATTAATCATTGTCAAAAGTTTTGTAGTTCCATTTCAGGAGCTAATTCAGCTTGTGGGCCTACATGGCCTGCAACGCGTGGAAAGGGGCACTGGGACATTTGCGTAAAGTGTCGTCTCGAATCAGCCTGCGCAGGCTAATCCAAATCAACACTTTCCGTTTTGCGCAAGTCTACTGCAGGACAAAATCTAATGTAGTCGTAAAGTGCCGTCTCGGATTAGCCTGCGCAGGCTGACCCGAGACAACACTTTACGCAAATGACGAAATGCCCATTTTGCGTGTTGCAGGCCATATATACTTTACCAGTGCCATTACAACATGTGAAGGAATGGCAAGCAATACTTCAGTGGATTTTATGGACAAAGTAGAACAAGATCAGACTACACAGAATCAGTAGACTGATCTTGCATCTACACTATCTGATTTTCTTTGAAAACATTTTTTTGAATTATTTCCGACTTAAATATAATTAGGGTTTTGTTAGATAATTTGTTGCAGGAATATCTGAGTATATGTAATTTTCACCAGACATCATAATTCTAGGCTTGCCAAAATTAAAAGCACTTCAAGACCAAAAAAGTTTAATAAAACGTGTCTCAAATAATGGAATTTGTCATTGAAAGGGTAGAAAACATTGTTGGAAAAGGAGAAAATGCTGGTTACCAGCATTTTCTCCTTTCCCAACAATGTTTTCAAAAGCTTTTTACCTCTTCGAAGCAGAGGATTGTTTGGTAAAGGGTTAAACATTTTAAGTTTCCAGCATTTTCTCCTTTCCAAACAGTGTTTTTAAAAGCTTTCTATGTCTCCGAAGCACAGGATTGTTTGGAAAAGGGTTAAACATTCTAGTTTTAACTTTTAATCTAATTGCAAAGTAATGCTGTGATACTCAGAACAGTTCTTTTACCACCACTTTCATAACTGTAATAACACATAACTGTAATTGCCTTTCTGATAAATCGTTTTTGTTCTTAAATGGACAGAGCAAGGCAGTTAACAAAAATATTGAGAAAATCTATACCACTGACACAAGAAAATAGTCATAAAGTAAAATAACTAAAGAGTGTACACAGTCAAACTGTTATCTACAGACAAGTCACCAGAATTGGTTGTTCCTAAATAAAAAGAGATTGAAGCACTCAACCAAAATATTGCAAAGATCTTTACCTCTGGCACAAAAAAGTAATCATAAAAAAAAGAGCATGTACCTTTTTAAATGTATCTACAGATAAGTAACCAGAATTTGTCTTTTTTTCTCTTTTGAAAATACTCTTTCTCTACTCGGAAGAAAAATCGAAGTAGAGATGTCAGAAAAACCTTCAAAAAGTTCTTTTTTCTTAAAGTAATCTGCTAAAAGAAAATGATATGAAGCAGTATCAAGAAGCAATGACACGTAAAATCTTTAGATTTCCTCAAACCTCAAAAAGTCCAGAACTTCCAAGTCATGAGCACTTCTTCAACACTTAAGCTTTTTGGACCAATCTTTTGTCTATAAAAGTATGATTAATGACGATATGGATGAAATAAAAACTCAAGGTCCACACAAATGGGGGCCAGCAAATACTAAAAACCATTTTATTTATTTCACCTATTTCCATGCTATGTTTGTACTCATTTAACGGTTTTGATGAAACTTTTCTAATGGATACCAACATCATCAGTGTCAGTGCAGAACTAAAGATTTTACTTATTGAACCCCAAATTTTTGACTGATCTCTACCTCTGGTAACTTCAGAGAGATGTTAATTGCAATCTAATAACAGTAGATCAATTTTTTGTGTGGGCAATCATGAAACAAACAAAGTCAAACCACTTGAGATTTCCGTGTCCTATATTTACTGGGGTGGTGGGGGTGGGGGTATAGATGAGTTGAACATGTTGTTATTGTACATTCCACTATTATGTTGTGGCCGTCCACCATACCCATTACTCTGTTGATGTCCAAAGTTAGAAGCTCCTCCACTGTAGCCACCCCTTCCACCAGATGACCCTCCTCGGCCTCTAGATGTGTTTCCAAACCCTTTTACAAATCCCTTTTGATCTTCACTATTGTACCCTTTGCTTGTATTTCCAAAGCCCTTCTGTTCACCGTAATTTCGATTTCCAAACCCTTTCTGCTCCCCATATCCCCTGCTTGTGTTTCCAAAACCTTTCTGATCTCCACCACCACCAAATCTGGAACCTCCTCCAAATCCCCTACCACTGGATCCACCTCGGCTTGACCCCCCTCGACCAGATCCTCTATCACCAAAGCGGGACCCACTGTCACCAAATCTTGATCCACCACCAAATTTAGATCCCATATCATGCTTGTTAAAACCTCTACTTCTCCCTGAATTGGGTAAGAGAGAGAGATTATACATTACAATAAATGCATACCACAAATGCAATTCGTATTGAAATCAACTTAACAAATTTTGGCATACTGGGTCATGTATTTTCTTACACACACAAAATGTAAATGAGACAGGATTTTTTGACATAAAACCACTTCAAACATTGCCAAACATATACTACTTATACTCCCCCTGCATTCACGATAATTTTTTAGTTATTGTGGGCAAAGGATTCACTCTTTACCAAAATTTTAGACTGGTCCAAATTCAGAACATTTGCAGACAACATATTAAATGTAGATGAAATGATGCTAATTGTCAGTGAAAGTATAGAAAAGCTTGTGGGAAAAGGAGAAAATGCTGGTAACCAGTATTTTCTCCTTTTGCCGCAAGGTTTTCAAAAGTCTCCTTCTTCAGGGTCGTTAAAACCAGAAACTGTTTGGTAAAGGATTAAATGCTCCATCTTTTCAACAGAGTTTTCCCTAGCATTCAAATAAGTTATTCAAGCTTCCTTTAAAAAGTCTCCTTTCTTTAAGTCTACTAGCAAGTAATTACTCTACAGTTTGCACATAAATAAAGTTTGCATGTACATAAATAGGTCTAAATCTCTGCTTGGAAAGGGGACAGGGATTAGGTTACATTTCTACTTTTTTAAAAATACCAGTCATATTAAAGAGAAATATACCTTACAATTTTTCTGTATTTTACAAAGGTGTAAATAAACTCCTTCTTTGCTGACGATCATTTCAAATCAAAATCAAAATATGCCTTTCAAAAGATAGAAAATATTTTGGAAAAAGGAGATAATGCTGGTAACAAGCATTTTCTTCATTTCCAACAGTATTTTCAAAAAGCTTCTTTCTCAGGGTTGTTTAAATCAGGATTGCGAGGTAAAAGGTTAATGGTAAGAAACATCAAAGTTGCAGTTCCAGAAGTACGGGTTAGTAAGGTAAGTTTATTGAATTTCTCAGTGCAGTATATCAAGATTTCGCAAACCCAGTTACCTTGTTTACATGACAAATGTCATAATACCTGGGACAGGCATAACTTTTTTTTGGTCAAATCAAGTCCATGAATTTTTCAAATCAAATCATTTAATTTTGTCCTCAGTTCAAATTGCTACCAGATTTTTTCAAAATACAGAAAAGGGCACTAAATTCAAATTATTGCAAAAGCAAATAATTAATATTTCTAATAGACCAATACCTCTTCCAAAATCTCTTGCATTCCCAGCTAGTTGTATAAGTTTTGGGTTCACCACCTGGTTAGCCTCCTGCAACACCTCTATCAGATCCTTTGCCTGCTTGATATTTCCCGGTGTGAAAAATGTGTATGCCGTGCCAGAGTTGTTTGAACGCCCAGTTCTCCCAATCCTATGGACATAATCCTCTGAGGAGTTTGGATAGTCGAAGTTGATGACAAATTTTATGTCCTCTACATCTACAATATTATCAAAAATCAGCTATTTAATGTGGACAGATTGCAGCTGCACTAATGAAATGTACCTTAAAAAAAACTTCGTTTCATTAGCATTTGTAATTCTTCCATTTAGGCTTGAGATGTCCACTAATGTTGTTGAAAAAACATAGAATAATGATCTATTGTAAATTTTAATGAAAAGTCGGTGAAAACTGAACACAACAAAAAAAGTTAGGTAGTTACTGTCATAAAATAATTAAATGAATGCAATGGCAAGACAAACATAGCAGCTGTCATGAAAAATGCTTCTCAGTCTGGGTAAAATCATGGAATACAAAAACACATGAAATGCAAGTTGTTCATGGAAAGTTTAACATGACAGAATTATTTCCTCTGTGTTAAGTCCAGACTGAACAGCAAACAGCAACTCTTACTTTCCCCGATCAACCCCCATTCTTGCCTTTTCATCCAAGCTGGTTGTAAAGTTACTACAGTAAATACCGTATGTCGAGTTATCTCTCCTGAGGCAGGGCTCTACGACATGACATCACCACAATTAAGTGAGGGAGAATCACCATCCCAGAATTAGGCTCCTCTGTATTGTCTTTAAATTCTTTAATTAGCCTAAACATCACTTCAATTTTGTGCCTGAATTTGTCAGCATGCAATGTATTTTTTTAAGACAGTTTATCTATCATCCAGTTTCAAGTCACATCAATATAAGCTAGGTATCTATCAAACGAAGATCCAGAATCCTGTGTATACAGTCCTCAGTAGACGACTTAAAATTGGATTGTAGGAAACAGTTAAACAGGGAATAACACACTGGATCTTTTATTGGGTTTTTTGGTCCATTACTAATAAAACTAGTTTTCCCCCTAGAAAACAGCATAGCTATGCCCTCAAGTACAGACATAGAACAGTCATGCCCACAAGTATAGACAGAATGCTGTACCATCAAAAAATCTTTCACTGCTACAAGAATCCAAGTCATTTCTGGCTTTGTTTGTTTGGTGCATATGATACATAAAACAAAGCTGTCTAGTTATGATCAAATAATGTCAAAATTCAGACGACATCATAAGATCATCTTGGAAAAAAACTCTCAGAAAGTATTTCTCAACTGTTCTGTGTAACAGCTATGCTTTCAAAATGTGTAGAGAATATAACACAAATTTTTATATAGTTTTTTTTCTTTGATTTACAAAGTGAAGTCCTCAGCAAAATGATGTCAGTTACTTCTGAACTTAACATTTATTTATGTTTGAATGGAGTTTTATGCAACTCTGAACAGAATTTTACAGAGGTAGCTCACTTATTCATGTTTCCTGGGTTTTACCAGTACTCTATTTGGGTTTTGCAATGTTTTGATAATGGACACTACCAACGACGTGTCATCAGAAGGGATCAAACCAGGATTCCCAATCGAAATATATCACATTAACCATTGAGGAACAGAGGGCCCCACTGAACAGGCGTAAGTTACCCTATTCAGAGAGCATCAACTCTAATCACAGTTTCCTTTTTCTCTAGGGTATTAATTGTTATGTGTAGATAACAAAGCTGTGACTTAGAATACAACTGGATAACATGTTCATTATTCTCTCTTAGACTACCAAGATTTGCACAGCCCACTCCACATTAATCAAAGTGCCCTTTTCTCTGCTTTACATGAAACATAAACCCTCTTGTATAGAATACTTACATCCTTATCCACAAGAGGGCTCTCATACCCATGAAAGCAGAGACACTGTGTGGCACTTTATAATGCGGGAAATAAAAGATCAGCCTCCCATATCCTTATTATGCGTACAATAGCCTCCCTCATGTCTTCCAGTCTTGTCATGCCGACGATGAGCCTGCTGCCACATTCAAGCTGTTTAAATCAATCTACTGACAAGGAAACGGAAGAAAAGTTAATACTTGTATAACATATTCAAATGGTCAACATTTACATATAACATTTGAAAAAATGCTATAGGAAACATCACTCATCTCCTTGTTCAATCGTAATATTTCTATAAAAAACTTTGTAAAAAGAGCTTCTAAATTAATTCATACTTGCCGAAAAAAAAAGAAAGAAAATTAATAGTACAAATATGGATTCTAGAATATTATGCGCTTTTTTCAACGAACATTCTTCTAGTCAATTTAAGAAGTGCCGACAAGTATTTCTTTAATGGTTTTTTATGGTTGTCTTCTTGCATTTGAAAACTGTCATGCAAATCATTTCCATATTATTAAACATTATTAGAAAAAGAATAGAGAAGAAATCATGTCATGATACATGATGCTGCAATCAAATGCTCTTCCTTTGAGGAAAAAAAAAAAAATGTATCAAGGCTATGTGCACCAACCTAATCCTCTCGATGCAACATCAGTGGCAATCATCAATGGAACTTTACCACTTCTGAATTCTGAAACGGAAGTCAAATCTTATGTAAAATGTTGCTCAAATATTCTAGTTTCATGTCAAGTTTTTCCTTTTAGCTAAATCATCCAACTCCTTCACTATCAAAGGTGAAGTAGCATTTGCAGTCAATGTAGACAAGACTGCACAGAAACTGCGGTCTGATCTTGTATCTTCTTTTTCATTTCCTGACACTAAACTGTAACTACTGGAAATGTCTTCTATGCCAGTGGAAATCTGTTTTTAGACCTCAAAAAAAGTTGACTTTATGTTAATACCTAGCAACAGTTAAATATAATTGCTTAACACAAATTAGCTAACACAGACTTATCTTTCAATCTCGATAAAATTTTGTGTAGTCCAGTTTCAAATAAAAATCAACATACAAATATAAGACCACTGCTATACTTATTTGCCAAAGCTCAGAGACCAGACAGTGACTTAAGCAATCTAGAGAAGAACAATTACAAAATGGCAGTAACTTACCATTTAATACCCAGTCTCTCTCTGGCTGGGATTTGTCACCATGAATACATGACACAGGCCATCTGTAAATTGAAGTATTGAATAAAGGCCGAGTATATGATATTTAACTCTACCACTAAAGAAATATTTAATCAAACCATTGGAAAGAAAAGCAGTAAAAGCAAATATTGAAGCTTTTCTTGTGCTTTTCCATTTGTCTAAAAAGATTTTCCTATTGCAAATACTTCTTTATGTGTCTTGAACAGTTGAATGAATGAATAGATATAATTATCATGGTTCAAAAATAAAAAATATATTGGTACTTAGCAGCCAAAGGTTGTTTATGAACTCATCTTTCAGTTCCAGTTATAGAGTGGACACAACTTGTGACAGACAGACAGACAGATGCACGGGGAAAAACAGTATGTCTCCCGACCCTGACTGGGGACAGACATAATAAGAACTGTCTTTCTTTCTGCCATTTGCAGATGTCAAATAATACTGAAATGATGGATTGTACTGTTGATACAGAGCAAAATATAGCAAAAATAAAGAAGAAAATGCTGGTTGTTGGCATTTTTTCCTTGCCTCACTTTTTTCTAAAAGACTTCTGCCTCAGTGTCATAGAAGTGGGATTGTTTATCAATTCCTTACCACACAATTCCGAGTTTTAATGATCCTGAGTAAGAAGCTATTTGAAAGCATGGTGAGATAGGAAGAAAATGCTGATTACCAAAATGTATCCTGCAATGTTTTCTACCCATTCAAAGACAAATTCAATCATTTGAGCCACACTAATTGTCCACAAATGTTTTAAATTTGGACAAGTCTGGAGATTTAATCTGTGTAAAGAGATTACTTTTCAATCAGAGACATTTCCATATTTACCCATCTCTTTTTAAAGATCTTGCAATTTCGTCCGCTTTTCTTTTTGTCTCCACAAACAAAATGGTCTTGTTTTCCTTTTCCTGCATGATTTCTTCCAGAAGTTTGACAAGCCTAAAAAGAAAGCCAAGCCTACCCTGTAAAGCTTGTTAGGAAAACAGCTATGTTGTTAGGTATGTAGGTATCCAGAATTATGGAGTTTACAAATGAAGCGGCCTTAAGAATGCTCAGAAAGATTGTTTTTTGCACAATATCAGCATTAGCATACAATTTGATGGTAGTTCAAAACAGGCAGCGAAAGAAAATCACTTATCCATTATTTGCATAGAATCAAAAAAGAAATTATTTAAACAATTTTTGAAAATTTGTTCATTTGTTGTTTAATGCTGTTTCCAACATTATTTCAGATATCCGACAGAAATATCAATTTTTGCAAAAGTACCGATGAAATAAGAAACCACTTTTTGCCGACAGAAGTTATCTCACAGGTTTCTACTTCCTATCACAACAAGGACAGCAAGGTACATACTTGAAATCCTTTTCACTCTCTTGGCATACATCTATAATCTGTAATATATTGTGGTTGGCATGGATCTGTAGTGCTCCAATGTTTACTTGTATGTAGTTCACCAAAAACTCTTCAGCAAGTTGCTGTACTTCCTTTGGCCATGTTGCACTCCACATAAGAGTCTGTCTGTCTGGCTATAAGTACAACAGAACAATTACAATAATATTAGTGACTATTTGAAGTGATGATCATGCGTGTATTACAACCCAAACTGTAACCAATTGAAAAGGGTATGCTTGCCGAAAATTCAAACAATATTTACTGTTCTGACCAGGCTGCAATTTTGCAACAATCTTCCTAAAAGACTTTAATTTTCATGAAAAAAGTTGCCAAGATTCATTTTTTGTCCTCGGTAAACCATGTAATATACCCGAGGGGTTGATGTCATAGTTTTCTGATACGAAACAGGAAATGTGTAACTGTACTTGAATTGGTAAAAGCTAACTTCAGGCTGACCATTATCAAAGAGGCATGAAGAAGTTAATTTGTTGTTACAAATTAGCTGGTCAATAGAAGCACAACATAAATTCTGGAAAAGCCAAACCTGAGACTAATAAACACAGCACTTTACAGGACAGTCTTGTTTTTGCGAAAAAGGTATAAATACTGACTAGATTAACTGTTAAGCTGCCTAGCGTGACTCAATGAAATTTTCTCACTGCACAGATGAAGGTCAGACTTCACAGAATTGCTGCCTGATCTTGGATTTTATTGAGTTGTACAAAAAAATTTTTCTGGCAAATAAAATCACAATATTTTAGTTAATATGAGTTTAAATTTCTTACTTTTTAGAATTTTAAGAGTAAAGTATTGTCAGTGCCTTCCAATTAAAAAAAAAGGCCTAATAGTGTGAATGCAGAAAATAATGACACCTCTCATGAACTCCAAATTCTCTGTAACATTGTCATATGACAGGCAGGATATTTTGTAATGTTTTTTTTTTTAGTACCTTTCTTAGCATGTTTATTTAGAAAAAAAGATTTCCACTCTTCAGCACTAAGTGTTTTTAAATATGATCAATACCTTGGTGGTTAATAAACAAGAGGATAACAGTTAATCAGCACTTATTCAACTGCTACATCTAAATTAACCAATAACCTGTCAAATTTACAAGGGGAGTTACTATTCAGATTAGATTTAGATTTTTTTTTTCAATGTACCATGTTTTTAATGGATGTCACCGATCTAACCTACCTAGGAAACAAATGTTTCAAACAATTTCTACATCCCCAGAACACTGAAATATTAAGATTGTTGTCTTCTATCCTAAATTAACTCTTTACCACACGAGAAAATTTTAGACTGGTCCAAATTGAAAGCATTTGCAGACGACAAAATAAAGGTGACTGAAAAATTAAAATTTGGTTTGGGAAGAGTAGAAAACACTGTGGGAAAAGGAGAAAATGCTGATAACCAGCATTTTCTCCTTTCCCCACAATGTTTTCCAAAGGCTTCTTTCTCAGGGGCGTCAAAAGTAGGGATTGTGCGGTAATGGGTTAAGACACAGTATACAATGATTAATAACTTGACACTCTTTACCAAAGTTAATGCCAAGAAATGACCTCAACAGATATTCCTTCAGAATACAGTGACACCCTTTCTAATTGCTTAAAGTAACAATAAAGGCCAAAATGTAAACAAAGCAGGTTTTTAAATGCATTTGAATTGATATCATACCATTTAAAAGTATGGAAATTATTGTGAAGATGACAATGTCACTGCACTGTCGGTCCAAGTGTTAGTCGCTGACAGAGAAATTAATTTCAAAACTAGGTTAAAACCTGCCAGGTAGCTGTGTCTTTTGTTTACTTTTTGCCTGATTTTAAAATTCTTTTTTCTGCCAGCGACTAACATATTGCCCAACCACACAATAACAGACTGTCATCTCCACAATATTTTCCATATTTTAAATGGTATGATTTAAATTTAAATGTATAATGCTTTGATATTTTGGCCTTTGCTGGGCCTTTAATTACACCCCAACGTCCCGGCTGCAATGTTATTTTTTAAAAGTGAAAAATAACTCCAATTTATCATATCTGAAGAGACAAAACTGGAACACAGCACTTGCAAAGCAAATGTTAAGTTTAATGCCAATTTTTGATAAGCCTGATAAACTGAATGGTAATTCTAACCAGTTGTTTGGTTTCCTATCCATTCAAATTTTCAAGCCATTGCAGTACCTAGAAGACGTATGTAATTTAATATTACTTACTCTAATTTGTTCAATAATTTTTCTAATCTGTGGCTCAAAGCCCATGTCTAACATTCTGTCAGCTTCGTCCAAAACTAGGTATGTACATCTTCGTAGATTTGTCTTACCAGCTTCCAAAAAGTCAATTAACCTACCAGGAGTGGCTATACAAATCTCTGCACCTATTAACAAAAAAAAAGACTAGTATGTATTGAAAAAAGAAGTTCAAACAAACAAGAGGGCCATGATGGCCCTGTATCGCTCCACTGGCTTTTTAACCTTTTACCACACAAATCGAAGTGCTAATGACCCTGAAAGAGAAGGCTTTCAAAAACATCGTAAGAAAAGGACATGTTGTCAGCCAGTATTTTCTCCTTCTCCCATAACGTTTCCTAACCTATCAAAGACAGAAATGGTCATTTAAGCTACATTCAATTTGTCTTTTTGCAATGGCTTTAAACTTGGTACAGTAAAAAAGATTTCTTAAAGAGTAAAATTAACATAACATGCGCTTAATTGGCACTGACAGAGACATACAGCATAAAAAGTCTGCATGGTAATAAATTTACTTTGAAAACATAACCTCCACCCCGCCCGCCAAACAAAAACAGTTATATCTTTTTAAATGAACAGATAATGTCAGTGAATACAAGCAGGTTTATTCATTAGCATGAAAGGTAAAGTTCTGAAAAAATTTGAGTGATAGAAACCTTACTTTAAACATTCCATTCATGAGAGCATAACCATTAGCATCAAAATAAATCACTCTCCCTTAAAACAGAACATTTCCTCTCAATTTTGAAAAGGACACCTGTATAAGTCATTTCAAAATCTGTCACCACCCCTACAATCATCACCACAGCAATGATTTTGATGAATCTGAATTCTGCAAATAAATTTCTGGATAGATCACCCAAGGACAATTTCTTGAAGAAGAGCACATGCTCGATAGTGACTAATCAAAGCGCTGAAAGCAATGATGGCCAGGGGCAAGTGGAAAGTGCAACATATGCATAGAGCAATTCGTGTTCAACCATGAACTGTCCATTTGAAAAGTTAAACTAATAATAATAACAATCATAATAGTAATAATAATAATTTTGTGTACTGCTGCACTTTTCTTTATTTTTCACGTATATCCAAACACTGAGGAGTAGTGAGTAGATGCATCCACATGTTGCATCCACATGTTGCTAAAATTCAAACAAGAAACACGCTTACATGTACCATTCTTTCCAAGCGTAAGTGCATTTCATGTAGTCAAGTCCATAGCAGTACAAGTAACAGTTGAAATACTGGTTGCAATGATTTTCATCAGTTCAAAATGATGAATAAGAAAATATTAATATTTCAAGTTTGGTGTGTGAATGTGTGAAAAGTTTTGTTTTTTTCCTTTCACATTCTAGTTATTTTCTCTTTCTTCTCTTTTTTACCTTTTGCAAAAGAAGAAAAAGACTAGAACACCGCATGTGGATGTCAATGCTCGGCTGCAGTTGCTTTTAGTGAAAACTGTAGGTCAAAAACCCGGGATTTCTGTGTATGAATTCCCCTTATGATATTTAGCAACTAGCCCAAGTTTTAAGTACAGTAAAACCTCTCCTCATGACCACCCCGACAGCACAAGCAACCCGCTATTACGAATGAATTTTGTCAGAACGGAATTTTTTCTTCTTAAAGATCAATGATCACGAACCCAGAAATACGAGCACCCTGCTATTCCGAAATTATGACCACCATTTTCAGTACAAATATGACTTTACCTGCAGATTTTGACCCCGTGAAACGACCACTCAATTTCCATAACTTCTTTACGACCAGCTAATTTTAACGCGTCCGAAATCGCGCAGCACAGACTGTACCCCATGTACGAACTCTTGGGTCCGATGGAATTGACAATCAATTATCGGTCTTTTGTTTGTCTATCGACCATCGATTGTAACATGATTGTATTAATTGATCAGGATGTTACGTAACATAATCAAACGACCTGTGAATTGATACTTTTAAACCATCGGTTTGGCTTTCACGCGGTAATCAAGCGTTTATCACACATCGCTGACCTGAGGTCAGTGGCAGTAAGTAGGAGTGCTGCTTTTATGTATGCGCAACTTTGTGGCCAGATAATTCAGACTTCAGAATCCTGTTTCTATAACAATTTTCAATCATTTCCAAAAAGGACACCATTACTTTTTTGACACTCACCTCTTTCTAAAGATCTTATCTGTGGCCCTTTAGGTGCACCTCCATATACACACACATTACGTATTCTTGATGACTGGCCAAATTCCTGGGCTACCTCTTCTACCTGCTGAGCCAACTCTCTTGTTGGAACTAGCACTAGAATGATGGGTCCATCACCTCGTTCTAGGTAAGACTGGTGGTTTATGTGAACAATGGATGGCAGGATAAACTGTTATAAATCAGAAATAGAAATCTGAATTTGGTAAAATCCTTCAATTGATCTTTTACTTTTATGACCTGCAAAAGGCGGCTCATGAAAACCAGTTTGAAACGGGAGAAAATGCTCTTTTTCCCTCTTTTTACCCGAGTCCATACGATTTTCGGTGATCAAAGGCGATGTTGCATGAATCCCATTAGGATGCCCTATCCCTAAGTTCATTTGTAACTGTTTTAAAGTTGTCGTATGTAGATGTTATGAATCTTGTAGAATTTATTTTTTTCATTAGGGAAATGGTTACTTTATGAAGAGGAAAAGATAGCAGTTTAACTTTAACCTTTTACCACAGGCCAGTGCTTTCATTATGGGCTATTTCCAGGAATTGTTATATTCCATGTCTGAATTTTAGGAATTTTTTGAGAGAATTCAGTAAGTTTTAGATATCTAACATAACAAACCTATCCATCCCCATCTTATCAGTGGTCTAGATGACATGAGTATTTTTGCTTAAGCACTGGAATCATTCTACAATCCTACTAAAAAACCTTGTGTTGTGGGTACTCATAAGAAATATCAAAGTCTGCCAACTGCATCAAGTAACAAAATTGGGTTAACTTAAAGCCTTTTCTTTCAGTCTTTTGTCTTTTGCAAGTCCACCCTCTCCAGTCATTATAAAGGCTAGATAAGACAGTTTGAAGGGTCTTTGATCAGATGAGGTCATATTGATCCTTATGTTTTTGATCGTTTTTGAGTTATATTTCAATGAAGATAATTCTTTGAAAAAGATTTTCTGTGTGTTTTCACATACACAGATATGATAGTCATCTTTTTTCTTTTTGTGGTAGATCTAATACAGCAGTGCTTGCGCTGCCAATATATTATCGACAATTGTCAATTAGTTAATTCAGCTGTCAATTAATTCTTCCAACTGTCGATAAAAATTGTCGATTAATTTAGCTGAGAGCTAAAACATTTTTCTACCAGAAAAACACAACAGTTTGTCAGTGGTTAATGCAGTCTGGCTGATACATTCGTTTGAACTTGTAAACTCGCTCAAAAATCTGCGCCATTGACACGGGTTCGTACATCCGTTTTCAAGATATAAAATGCACTTTAGATCCAATGAAACACAGCATTAGCGGCACCCACCCTTTAAACATGTTTAAAAATACTACTGACCTATAGTCTTTCTCTTCAATAACGACAAAACGCCTCAGAATTCGTTGAATTTGTGATCCACGTTCTTATTTCCAACAGCTGCAGCCATCTTCTGTCATGTGACATTGTGTGGAACGAGAAATTTCATCGGTTGATATGTATTAACACTCGTGAATTCAACCAATGAAATTTCGTACAGCTGCTCACACCTTTTTGTCACGTGACAGTACGGTGACACTGTTTGGAACGAGAAATTTCATTGGTTTATATGCGCGAACGTCAGTATCGAATGTACGAACCCGTGTCAATGGCGAAGATTTTTAGCGAGTTTACAAGTTCGAGCGAATGTATCAGCGAGACTGCATTAGCCACTGATAAACAGTTGTGTTTTTCTGGTAGAAAAATGTTTTAGCTCTCAGCTGTAGAAAAAATTAGGAGAATAACTGATGGGGTAGAAAAGATACATTGTTTTTTTGTAACCGGGGGCAAGTAACGGGCTGCATACAGTTAAATCCCTTGTTTTAGTCTATGGGTGACAGGAGTTAAACTACAGACCCCTATGGGTATAATGATCGTAAAGGGCAGGTAATGCAACAAACATGTTTACCAAGTCTCAAGTCAATTTGACTTGAGGTGACAAAGTTCCGTTCCGGACAAGCAAGAAATACTGTAAAAATGAAGATCAAAGTGGAATTACTCAAAATCCGCACTAGGTAGAGTTATTGTTCTTGCGCACTGTACTCCGTAATATTGCAACAAAAATGCATACCAAGTTTGAAGTCGTTCTGACTTGAGATGACAAAGTTATATTCTGGACAAGCACTAAATGCTGTAAAAATGAAGATCAAAGGGAAATAACTCAAAGACAGCACAAGGTAGAGTTACAATTCTCGTGCACTGCACTTCCAAATATTGCAACAAATAAGCACACCATATTTCAAGTCATTCCTACTTAAAGATGACAAAGTTTTGCTCCGTACGAGCAAGAAATGCTATAAAAATGAAGATCAAATGGGGAATAACTCAAAATTCGTTCTAGGAAGAGTTATGGTTCTTGTGTACTGCACTCCGTTATTTTTCAACAATCATGCATATCAAATTTGAAGATGTTCAGACTAAAAATGACAGTTATATTCCGGACAAGCAGAAAATGCTGTAAAAATGACGATTAAAGGGAAATAACTCAAAGACAGCACGAGGTAGAGTTATGGTTCTTTCTCTCTGCACTCCGTATAATTGCAACAAACACAAATGCCAAGTTTCAAGTCAATCGGACTGGAGATGACAAAGTTATGCTCCGGACAAAGAACTGGACGCCGCCCGCCCACCCCCCTTAGCCCGGGAGTTATTGTTCTTGCGCACTGTACTCCGTAATATTGCAACCAACATGCATACCATGTTTGAAGTCAATCTGACTTGAGATGACAAAGTTATATTCCGGACAAGCACCAAATGCTGTAAAAATGACGATCAAAGGGAAATAACTCAAAGACAGCACAAGGTAACTCAAAGACAGCACGAGGTAGAGTTAAAATTCTTGTGCACTGCACTTCCAAATATTGCAACATGTAAGCATACCATATTTCAAGTCATTCCTACTTCACATGACAAAGTTTTGCTTCAGACAAGCAAGGAATGCTATAAAAATGAAGGTCAAAGGGGGAACAACTCAAAATTCGTGCTATGAAGAGTTATGGTTCTTGTGCACTGCACTCCGTAATTTTTCAACAACCATGCATACCGAATTTGAAGATGTTCAGACTAGAGATGATAGTTATATTCCGGACAAGCAGAAAATGCTGTAAAAATGGTGATCAAAGGGAAATAACTCAAAGACAGCACGAGGTAGAGTTATGGTTCTTTCGCACTGCACTCCATATTATTGCAACAAACACAAATGCCAAGTTTCAAGTCAATCGGACTGGAGATGACAAAGTTATGCTCCGGACAAAGAACTGGACGCCGCCCGCCCGTATCCATGGGTGATCCCATAATACATCCCGTCTTCGACGGTCGTATAAAAATGTTGTTTGGTAGAAAAGTAACCATTCATCAAAAGAAACTAGGACTTAAAAGTCTTTTTGCTTTTATGCAAATATTGTAGGGTGTAGAACAAATTTTCCTTTTCCCACAATATTTTCTACAATATAAGATTAAAATAAAAATTTTGTTGTTTGGTAAAGGAGTAACCATTCATCAAGAGAAACTAGGACTTAAGTCTTTTTGCTTTTAAGCAAATATTGTGGGAAAAGGAGCACTATCCTAGGAAATGGTATAGAGCGAATTCTCCTTTTCTCACAATATTTTCTACAAAGTAAGATTAAATATATGATCATTTTTTTTATTTTTGTAATGGGCATAATTATGTGAATGAAAATTTTAAACAAAGAGTAAAAAATCAAGTTTGTTCAATGCTACATGTGCGTGTGTTTTTTTTTTAAACCAACTAAGTTGTCTATTATTTTTTTCAAGAAAAAGTTGTTGGCTATTATTTTACTTGGGCAAGAGTTAGCACTGAATACAGTATTGAAAAAGCCCAGTGAAAAAAGTATTTTTGGAAAGGAAACTTAGCACAAGACTTTTGCGTCACACAAATAACTGCCAAAAGCTTTCACGACAGGTAGGTTATTTTTTTTTTTTTTAAATTATGACAATGTTAACTTGTTAGCATAATCTGTCTATACCCCTTTCCTATCATTGTAATTGGTCGTCAAGGAGATTGGATTTACAATATCGGCTAATGCAAATTTAAATTTTCAAGTCACCTTTATTTTGTTGTTTGCAAATGCTTTCAATTTGGACCAGTCAAAAATTTTGTCTATTCGTAAAGAGTTAAATTCTTGATTTAATCTCTCCGAACTGACCAATTTATCTGTCAGGGTCTCTGACGTATAGTCGTTCTCCCTGGTGCCATGTCATCAATGATACCATGTAATCCGAAAAATACCTAATTTGCATGTGTAGCGCCACCTATCGACTGTTTACTCCATGAAATTCAAAGCAGAATTTTTTTTGCATTGTATCGCTTAAAAAATATCAGATATGTCTTCATTACCGGTAAGTTACTTTCAATTTTCACAAATTGCAATAATAAAGCACAATTTTCCTTCATGTTTTGAAAATAAGTACCCCCTATTTTTCATAAAACCGATAATTCATGTTTGACAAGTGAAGGTCGTCTCCTGTGACGTCATAGCCCTCGCTGGAAATAAAAACTACAGTTCCTAAATCATTTTCTAACTAGAAATAGGTGTGTCAGAGACACGGATGCCCCTGCTAAATGGTACTGGTCACAGATATATGAGAGATTCAGTAGGTATTACAGAAAATTGTTGTTTTGGATAACAACTTAGACAGGGTTAAGAAGGTTTGTTATATATATATAGCCAAGCAGATAAAAGATTATTTATACCTGATAACAAAATTGAGGACTGGTCCAAGTTGAAAGCAATATGCAGACAATAAATTATATGGTTTGTATTGCATATGGTAGAAAACTTTGTGAGAAAAAGAAGAAAATGCTGGTTTTGAGCATTAACTTCTTTTTATTCAGCGTTTTCCTTAATCTTTCAACTGAGGGTTACTTATACTCAGGATTATGAAGATCTTAATTTGAGGAATGAGAGTGAGAAATATAGCAATAATAATTACTTTGTTGGACTTCCTCTATGAGACAGGAACAAATTGGATCGAATATTATCACACTGGACTATAGTTGAAGGGTAGGTTGCAGCCTCAATATTCTCTGGCATAGTTCTTTGGGTGAGTCTTTTTAAAAACCAAAACTGTATCTTCATATCACAATTCTGCTGAGCAGGATGTAAAACTGGGTTGAACAGTCATTTTAAACATTTGACCTTCAACTGTGACCTTGACCTTGGGCGTATCGAAACAATCTTTTCGCATGACACTAGTACTTGTTAAGGAGAACAAGTGTGCGAAGTTTTTTTGAAATCAATTGATAAATGTAAACTTATGCTCCGGACAAGGTCAATTTAAACATTTGACCTTCAACTGTGACCTTGACCTTATCGAAACAAACTTTTCGCACGACACTAGTACTTGTTTAGGAGAACAAGTGTGCGAAGTTTTTTTTGAAATCCATTGATAAATGTAGAAGTTATGCTCCAAGGTCAATTTAAACATTTGACCTTCAACTGTGACCTTGACCTTGGGTGTATCGAAACAAACTTTTCGCATGACACTAGTACTTGTTAAGGAGAACAAGTGTGCAAAGTTTTTTTGAAATCCATTGATAAATGTAGAAGTTATGCTCCGGACAAGGTCAATTTAAACATTTGACCTTCAACTGTGACCTTGACCTTGGGCGTATCGAAACAATCTTTTCGCATGACACTAGTACTTGTTAAGGAGAACAAGTGTGTGAAGTTTTTTTGAAATCCACTGATAAATGTATAAGTTGTGCTCCAGACAAGGTCAATTTAAACATTTGACCTTCAACTGTGACCTTGACCTTGGGCGTATCGAAACAAACTTTTCGCATGACACTAGTACTTGTTAAGGAGAACAAGTGTGCGAAGTTTTTTTGAAATCCATTGATAAATGTAGAAGTTATGCTCCGGACAAGGTCAATTTAAACATTTGACCTTCAACTGTGACCTTGACCTTGGGCGTATCGAAACAAACTTTTCGCATGACACTAGTACTTGTTAGGGAGAACAAGTGTGCAAAATTATTTTGAAATCCATTGATAAATGTAGAAGTTATGCTCCGGACAAGAATGGGACACACACACTAACACAAACACACACAGACGGACACAGGTAACTCTATATGCCCTTCCGCCATTTCATGGCGGGGGCATAAAAATAAAGTTATTTCTTTCAGAATTCTCCAAATTGCAGGAGTTAACGCGGTACCATAGCAGACTCTCTTTAGAGCACCTGTAGTCAACATTGGTAGCGTCACCTAGATTATTTTGTCTGAAAAACACGACTAAGTTTTGATAGCAACATTTATTGAAACTTTACATGCAATAGTTTATCACAGCATCGGAAAATAATATATGCAAGTTCCTTCTTGTAAATTTTTGGCAAAATTAAGTGCCACGGTACCAGCTAAGACCATCCTACTTGTAAAATTCTGGATAAACAATAAACATAGAATCTCATTTTTCTGGATGTGTATTAGGCCTAACAAAAAAAATATCAGTGTTTAGGGTTAATAACAGGATAACTTTTAATCAAGTCCATCTTTGTTCTATGTACTGAATTTTTTTTGTGAACTCAAAAGAATTTCGACTGGATGTTGCTTTACTGTTGTTAATGAAAATGAACTTACAGCAGCTGTTTTTCCTGACCCTGTCTGGGCTATACCAACACAATCCCTTCCCGACAAAGCTATGGGCCAGCCTACTGCCTGGATTGGTGTTGGATGTGTCCAGGACTGAGCACGTATTTGTGAGTTGACATAATCTGAAAAAATGTCATTTATAACATACACAGAAATAGCTGTATTATTATTCGCAAAAATGAATGCTCTTGGATGGTAACAAGCTTAAGCTACAGATATGCAGGGTAATTCTGGGTTCAGTAAGAAAAATCCACGTTGTTGGCACTCATTTAAATTGTTTCAATGTGACCTACCTCCTATATCTGAGTGGAGTATTCAACTAATTTGCTAATACCTAGATTGCATAAACCCATGCCTGCTTAAATCAGGTGAGACATTCCTTGGTATAACAAGAGTGATTGTGGCGCAAGTGAAAATGGTAATTACAGTTTACAGTTCATCAACTGCCTTGTTTGATGACAACAGCAGACAATTACCAATAATGCATTAAATAAATAAAATTGCTTTTTATCCATAAGGGAATGAAAACTGACAATAACAATAAAACCTATTTCATATTCCTGAAGTAGAAAACAGTGGAAAAGGAACAAATGCTTGTTACAACCTTGTTTTTCCTGCCATTCAGAGTACATTTCCATCTCTTCTGATGTTTTCACATGTGTTTTTCAGGGCTTTTTTTTTCAAAAACTGGGAAGAAGCCTTAGCCTTTCATTTCGGGAAATTCAAGTGCAATTTTGGCCAAATTGGGAAAAAGCAGAATGACTTTCAAGGTACATTAATAAACAAATTAATGGCAGTGTACATACATACAGTAAACAGAAAGTTGCAACAATTTAATAATTGAAACAAATTTAACAGTTACACTGTAACTGCTTGATTAAACCGTGGCCAAATATCTCACAGTATTTGCACATATAGGCTTATAGCCCTTTTTAACACTACTGCGATACACCTATGGGTGCCGGAGTTAATACTTCAGCAGAACTTCTTTCCGGCCATCATATAATACAAGGGAATCATTATCTGTGGAAGTTACAGGGCTAGGCTTGGATATTATGTCTGGAGATGTAGAGTTTGCATCATGTGCAGTGATAATAATTGTCCAGTCTTCAGACAAAGGGAAATCGGCAATGTCCGACAGAACCGGCACTTTAGATCGAGACTCAGTATCCAGAGATTTGATTACCTGTAGATCGATTGGCAAAGAATTTGAACATTTCACACCGAAATTAAAAAGGCTGTGCTGGCCTTTATAGTCTGCAGCCCTTTTAACAAACTTTTTGTAATGTTTCCCGGTTCTCGACATGTTTTACTTGGATACAGCATGTTTTTTTTTTTTTTTCAAATATGTTTACTGCAACCGAGTAATAATATGTTCCACATATTAAATTAAGAAAACTTCTTTTGTCAACTGTAAGATATTTTGAAAGACAAACAATTATTTAATATATCAAAGGATTTAAATTGAATGATAGAAAATGACATCCGCCTCAAGTCTACGTTCAGTGTTATAATGCACAAAAAATAACTCGGTTCGGTTAAGGTTGCCTCCATTAATCCTTATCCTGCTACATAACTAAAATTAAATTTTCAATTCGATAATAAAAACCCAAATATTGCTATTTCAAAGTTATCTTTTGGGGAATAATACCTCCCTATTGGACAGTGTAGATCCCAGATAAGACTGCTCATTCTGTGCAGTCTGATCTTGATCAACATTGTCTGCAAAAGGTCAGTGAGTCGCATTTAGCAGCCTAAGGGTTAAACAAACCAAATGGCGCCAAGAAATCGCAACATTTCGGCCATACTGCAGTGCAGTCAGCTGAGTCATTTCGGTACAATTCAATAGAAATCCTGTTCTCGGTGTCAATCGCTGCTAAATAATGAAAGTTTTATGTCTGATCATGTGAAACAGCTTTCGAGATAATGGTATTTAAACTCATTGGGAATTTCAGCATCGCATTATGGGAAATTCTTTCACCAAAATTGGGGGAAAAAAAAAGATGCTTTTTGCAATTGGGAAGTCACCGAATATCAGCCTCTATTACAGAACAAAAAAAAAAGCCCTGTTTTTGTTTTTCAGTTGTATTGGTTTTCATTAGGTCAAAAAATATTCTGTGGCATAACAGAAATGAATGACTAAAATCTTGCTTGTTCACACCTAGTTCTTCATAATTGTGCGCATTAAAAAATTACTCCTGTCACTCATACTGTACAGTTATTCTTCTTACCTGGAAAAGATGCTTCCTCAAAATTGAGGATTGGTTTTGGTATATTCTGTCCACTAGAAGTGATCTCATGTGAATCAAAAAAGGCTTGCACCTCCATCTGTAACAAATAAGTGTGTATCACTTAAATTCAAAGGACACTTTCTGTCAGTGATCAGTGCCCCACACAAATCTTGTTTTTTAACTCTTTCCCGAATAGAAAATTTTGCAAGCCTTTGCAGCTGGCAAATTCTGAAGTGATACAAATGCACTTAACTTTCTTTGACAGGGTAGAAAATAGAAAGTGGGTGTGGCTTAAATCTATTTACCAAAGTGATCAATCATATGTCCCTATTTGGGGTATTATACTTGACACCAGGCTTTATTCCTAAAGTGTGAAGTATTGACTTATATGCAATCAAGATAATATCTTATCATCAAGCAATTACTTAATGTGTCAAAAATGATACCAAAAGACCCAATTTGGAACTTCTACACAGTTATGGAAAACTGGCAAAAGCCAGCTGATGAGTATCCTTGGCAGGGATAAAACAGTTTTTTTTTACTAAAGTCAACACTTACATACTGATGAATTCAACCAAATTGAGAACAAAAAAAAAAAATCCCCACAATAAATCATCCACTAAATAGCACAACTGTCTTCTTAAAACTGATCTGATCATCAAAATTTCCAAATGACCATTACAATATTCAATCGACCACTATTGACCACTTCTGGAGTATTGACCGGGGCGGTTTTAACTGGTTAAAACTGCCCTTTGTTTTGACCGTCCAACCTAGAGAGAGAGAGAGAGAGAGAGAGATGTAGAACTATAAACAATTATATACAGGGTTTTCCCTTGGCAACTAAAATAGGGGGTCACAATGACCCCCCTAATTGTGACCCCCTAGTCACAATGACCCCCTAGTCAAGATAATGGGGGTCATTTTGGAATTTGTGGGGGTCACAACAAAATGTAATTAGCTTAGACAAAAGCTACTATTTGCAAATCTATGTGTGTTTTTGTGTTTTCTATTCACTGTAAATCTTTGTATACCCTATATATGTGTTATTATAGATAAATAATAACACAAGAGATTCTATGAATAAGAGTGAGCTTACAGCCAAGTTGGCACCTTTTTCATAAAAGAGAATGGAGTATGCTTTATTTACGCCTCTTCTTAACAAGCAAATATGCTCTACCTGCAGACAAGCTATCATATCTCTAAGTAATTTTAATCTTTCAAGGGTATCTTAATGACCGCTTTTCGGCCGAAAATAAACTATTTTCACTGATTAAACAGCCGATTCCTGTGTTCCTACACACAGGTCGCATTCATGCCGCTGTTTTGAACGACTAACGAATTGTATCTCTTTAGCTAATTTACAGTTAACCCTCGAGACGTTGAAATGCGTTTATGGCTGCTCTTCGCCTTGCGTTTTATCGTCTGATCTTTGTTTAAGGGCTCTTCTTCCTTGCAGACAGCAAGAATGACGTCAATTTGATAGAGGCATGTTGTTTTCATTAGAAATCGACTTGTTCAGTTTAGACCCGTTGACAGAACGAAGGTATTCTAGTAAAATTGATACACAGTCCAGTATTTCGTCCCATTTTCTCTTCGTACTCCAGATTTTTCATCTACTTGCGATGAAACAGTGTCAGTAGTATATACAATCGTTAGTACCTCTTATTGTATTTGTGCATCAACAATGATGCATTGTTGTAAAAATTGCATGTCATTTTCCATAAAAATGTGTCAAAACGCACAAAATCGAGCGTCAAGGAAAACCCTGTATATAACCTGTAAGGAATGATGATAGATGAAAATTGTTTGGTTGAAAAGAACAGACCTGTATGTAAGTTCAAGTAGGCAAGTCAACCCAATCAACCTCTTTAGTTGACCAGCAATAATGTGTTTTGAATTATGATCATATAAAAAAAAAACCTTATTGATAAAACTATGATACTGATGATAATATTTAATACCTTCATGTACAGGATGTGGGAGGAGAGCTCATAAGACTAATTTAGAAACAGGACAGGTATGTAAACCAGTGATTTAATCGACCCAATCGACCACTTTTTGCCAGTACTGACCAGTTATAACCGATTAAAACCGCCTGCCTGGTCAATACTCATATTGACTGGTTTTTTGCCAAACTTAATTGAAAATTTATCACAGTTGTTTACCTTTCAGTATCAGGGTTTAAAATTCCCATATACAGTAAAACCTCACTATTTAGTATTAAGACCATTTTGGTTCTTTACAAAGTGGTCTTAATAGTGGGTTGGTCTTAATACCGAATCTTGACTGCCATACAAAGTAAAAGGTCGTCTGTATAAGGGAAAGGCTTAATCAATCCATTCGTTCACAGCAACAGAGTGTGCTGTGCTTTTTCTAGCTTGAGGTTTTTGTACCCTTTGGTAACTGGAGTTGGGGGTACACAAACAGGGATGGGGGTTCAGATCTAAACTACATAATTTCATTTAAATATCAAGTTTCAATGACAGCCTATTAAAAGATAAATTGTTTTCATGCGATGTGCGTAAACAAGATTTTATAGACAGATCTACATGTTTACAGTTATAAGCTCTTCAAACACTTTAGGAACCTTTCCTCAAACTGTGCAAACATTTTTGGCAAAATCAATTCTAATGTTTGCTAAAACAAGCAGGTAAGTGAAATACCATGGAACTGGTCCAATTCCTGTACAAAATCTATCAAACTGTTGGTGTTGGGCAATCAGTTTAATATCACAATTGATTATCGCTTTGTAATCCGAAAAGCAAACCAACCAACTATCGGTTGTACAATCGGTTTCTCCATTTAACTGAGAATGCATTTTTGCTTTAAATACTGTGACAATTTGTCTACATGATATTAAGTTTATAAAGATGTTGTGTTTTGTACTTTAAAAATCAATGGAAATACAATACAATTATTTTTTTTTTCTTTATTTAATATCATTTATTTTGGTCTTTAAATTTTAATTTCTAAACCAGTTAAAAAAATTCAGACATTTTTCAAGAATTTGCAGACAACACCACCAACACCCCCCCCCCCCCGATCTATATTTTCATTTCATAAAACAACAATTTTTTCACTCATGAACAGAATTTTAGCTTCCACTTATTGTTTTATTCAGAGATTTGTGTAAATTCACTGTTTAAATTCATTATTAAAGATGAGAAGATAGTTTGAAGTTTTCTGATCGGACGATGCCACGCTGATCATTGTAGTGTCATGGGTTTTCATGTTTTTTTTTTTTTGGCGATCTATTTTTCATGTCAATTAATTTCTGGAGAAGTATTACCACATGATTTGACATCAGTTAGTCATTTTGAATAGCAGGTAACTTTAAAATCTGTCACTTTACACTAGATAAGAGGATTAACACCTTTATTACGTTCTCATAAATGACTCGCCAGCTTCAGTGTCACACGCGTGTCCTTTGCATTTTATACTGATTGTGTTTAGCCCATATTTCTGCCGGATGCATGCAAGCTAGGTTATATGAAGCTCTAGACGATAATTTCATGCGTCAGACTGACAATTAGGCAGATATTTTTCAGCGTCAAAAGACATGTCATTTCAAATTTCCAAGCGTCAAAACCCGGGCTCAGGGATCAAATGAGAAACTTGCCGAGTTGTCAAGTTTTGTCAAGACATCCATGGACAAGAATTTCTTTCTCATTTTTCCGGCCAATTTTCATGTTTGTTATTACTATGTTGAATCCTAGAGTGTGATTAATATTAGTCACAAAACCAAGCACTAAAAACCAGTATTCATGTTTCGCGACCGAGCGAGCTTCGGTACCAACTACCGTTCCTACTAAAAGCCAAAACCAACTGACTTTCAACTATAGTCAATCATTGGCCCACCACTACAAATCGGATTACAGTGTATGAATGAAATTTTTCCCCCTTTTGCCGTCGCTTCAGCGTTTGAGTAGCACTACTGTCAACTTCGGAAGATAGTTGCCGATCCGCAGCTCATTCGTTATTGAAAAGAACAAAGATAATTTAAACTGAGCCATCTTTCGCTAGCAAATAATCAAATTGCAGCCAATATTCGTCCGCTAATACAAACGACCTTGTTAATGCTTTACTTTATTTTACAATCCTAGCGACAAAAATGTTAAAGTCGGCAAACCGATCAAAACACAGCCGCAACATTTTGGACACGAACAATATAACCTTAGAACGTTCCGGTTAAGCATCTATATTTAGAATCGGGAAACCTTAAGCAAGAGTGAGTGACTGTAAACATTTCAGTGCAGATTATCCCTGAAATTACAAAGTTCTATGAATTTCATTGTTTAAGGGCGAGTTTTTTGTACGTTCTGGTATGTATAGCAGAGAAAAACTGAACATGATTTTTCTATTTTATACGTGAATCACGTACATTTATACGTGATCGCGCACACTGCAGCAATGTCTTGTTTTCCCACATTTTTTCAAAAATCCTTTTATCTCAGGAGCATGAAAAGTTGATCAAGGCAATTTCTTATTTTCACACAGTGTATTTGAAAGCCTTTAAGAGGCATGAAAAGTTTTTCCAAACAATTTCTTTTTTTCCCACATTGACCAATGAGAAAACACAATCCGCAAAGTAAGCCATAATGGATTACGAGTTCAGGCGGCTGGACATTTTCAGATGAAAAAGTATTCATGCAATCAACACATTTAACACAATTTTAGTGCAGATATAGTTTTAAGTTTGTGGACTTGAAGTGTATGTCAAACATAGTGAGTTTTTGCGTTTTTAATCCTTTTGGTCTTGAAAGTATTCCCAAATCAATTCAATCAGATCTCTTTAGAGTTAGTTTGTTTGACAGTTTCAAGCTATTTATTTCTTAGCACCTTGAAATATCTGAATTTGTATTATGATTGTCTTGTAAAATAATGTTTTTGCAATTAGTTGGTGCTATGGTTGCTAATACTGGTGAAAAAATGACTTGTAAATGGAGTGGAATCCATGACCAGTGTATGAAAATACGTTACAAGTTGTCAACCTTTCAGTATATTGGTGTATACATAAATAATTTGAGACAATCACTGGCCATTCACCTGTAGTAAATATAGGAAAAATACTCACAGGAGATCTGTTAAATACTTTTGGGTGTTCTACATAGAAGTTTTTCTCAAACTTCGGTAGCTTTTGTAGATCCCATCTGGGCTTTCGTAAAGTGGATCCAGGTTGGTTCATCTTGTCTCGTTTACCACCCCTTCCTCCACCTCTCCCTCCGCCTCTACCACCTCCAAATCCACCACGACCTCTGTCACCACGACCCCTGTCATCATATCCTCCTCCAAAAGATGATGGTAAACCATGTGATCCCAATCTATAAAACAATAAATCTCTATTAAGTAACGAGATAAAAGTTCATTTCCAAAAACAGGACAGTTATAAATGCTAAAATGCTGTGGAAAATGACCCTCGAAATTTTACATTTGGACAAATGACTAAATATTCATAAAATAAATCGAGCTAGGTTGGCGTTACCTGTCGCCAAAATTGCCATTGGCGATTAACTTTTCAGCTGGCGACTAAAAACACAAAAAGAACGGATATTGGCGATTGTGAAAATGTGGTAAGATAAAGTCGTCGACCATGAAATTTTAATCAGTTTTGTATATTGAACACTTCCTAACCTGTTAAATCAAAGTATGTCAACTTGCTTATCATATACGGGGTATTCTATGCTGATAACCCTTGCATCTCCCTTAACTACCCAATACAAGAAGTGCCAGTTACCGGTTGGGATAGTCTTGTACTATAAAAGGAACACAGGAGCAATCGCAATTTTTAGGATGCTGTAGCGCTGAACAAATTAATCGAGTTTTTACTTTTCCTTATCAAGTAAATTTTACAGCATCAATTGCGGTGTTTTTTTTTAAATACTTGACTTTTTAAGCTTTATGTGGCCTCATAAAATTCTTTTCTTGTGAAACATTTTTTTTTGTTAAAATCTAAAGGCTTGGTCAGACCGGCTAACGGATATGTAACGGGGGGGGGGGGGGGGGAACGGACAAAAACATGCAGAATTTGGTTATCCGGTGACAAAATTCATCTCTTCTGCCGCTCGAGGCTCACGCGATCGGTGTGTGGAGCGAGGAAGCCACACAATGACCGCACGAGTACCGCACATGTAACGGAAAAAAACGCACGTTTAACGGGTATGTACAGGATAATAAACGGTCTATTAACGGATATCACCGTACGAGTAAGGGACTTGTACTGGATAAAACAGAAGTGCAACGCATGAGAACCGGACAAAACGTACGATGAACGGAAATGTACCAAACACCAACGCACGAGGAACGTACCGATCATGTGACATGCCGAAGGTATAAATTGTCAGATGCAACCAAAGTCTATCATTTGCATGTCTCTGTCCGTTTTGTCCGGTGGAAAGTTTTGAACATGCTCAAAACTTCCCACTGGACGGAACGGACATCGCCGGACAAGTAGCGGATTCACCGGATAAGAAACGGACATAAAACGGATACGAATGGACACGAACGGATGAAATGATTTTTTATCCGTTACTCGTCCGTTAGCTCGGGGTGACCAAGGCTTAACGAATGCTAGATCTATAATTTTGTCAAATGAGAAATATTGTCGCCAGATATTTTTTGGTGATCGGCAGTGTAAAGGAGTGCTAAGAGTGAAACGATATTTCTTGGAATCATTTACAAGACCAAACACATGTGTTTTGGGGTGAATTTCATCAAATGTGGGGTTAAACACCCCTTGCAATGCATGAAATCGATGGTTGATTTGAAGAAAATCTAATTAGTTGTTTAGCAGACGGCATAATTTCAGAATCAACCAGATTGAAAAACAAGAGGACCATGATGGTCCTATATTGCTCACCTGAGTACTAAGCAGTAAAGGTCTACAGTGAAGATAAATACCAAATATTGAGGTTCAAGACCAAATGATAATGAAACAAGAGCGGCAAATTGTCGCTGAAAGGGTAGAAACCATTGTGGGAAAATGAGAAAATACTGGTATTAAGCATATTTTTTCTCCCCCCCCCCCCCTCTATTCCAACAGTATTTTCAAAAGGTATCTCCGACAGGGTAGTATTTAACAACTTCGGACCGTTTGGTAAAGGGTTAAACAGACTTCCCGAAAGTTTACAAAAAGTGTCGGACATTCGGTCTGACAAGGCCTGAAAATCTATCAGACCGAAAAAAAATTTGTCAGACCGAATCAAATTTAACAAAAACGAAGAAAACATAAGAAAGAAGGGTACCAACTTTATCAACTTTATGCATATGATGATATCAAACTATTTCTCCACTCATTAAGACTTTCAAAAGTCACTGACATTTAACCCTTTACCAAGCAATCACGAATTTTAAAAACCTTGAGGAAAAATGCTTTTGAAAACATTATTGGAAAAGGAGAAAATACTAAACAGTACAAGCAAGTCAATTCATTAAATTTGTGCATCCAAGAATAAATATGTTTGTATTGCAAAGATGTTGGTCCATTCTAACTTTCTCGCCGTAAAAAAACCAGACGGTCTGTGCAGCGCATTTGCACCTTTTCCGAGTCATAAACTAACCATTCTCAATGATGCTTCCTTTTCTCGATCAATTTTCTCTCTGGTCTCTTTTTTTCATATTCTTTTTTCTATTCAGTGCGCTCCTCTGACGTTAATATTCTTTTTTACCAGGTTTAGCGCCTTCGTAACACTTAAACGACGCCATTTTTGTCCAAAACATTGCGATTACGTTTTTAGCGGCTCGGAATAAATGCCGGACAGTTGGACCAATCTAGCCTGAAAAATTGTCGGTCCTTGTCAAGATTCGTTGGTCATGTCCGTCGGACCGACGTATTTCAGGAAGTCTGGTAAAATAATGATACATAAAGATTCAAAGAGCTGAATTTCTTCTTTTAATGTTACATAAAAAATGGTTATACTCATTTTCTCCTTTTTCAACAATGTTTTTAGAAGTCATTTTCCTTGTTAAAATATGCAACTGTTTGGTAAAGGGTTAAAAGTGCTTGTAATATACGATACCGGTTAAAGGTGCTGGTGAATGGCAAGTGTGTACAATGGTGTTTATCACACCTGACATGTGACTTTATTGTAACCGACACCTTTGACACGAATAAATTGGCAAATTCCATTAACAAACCATCAATACATGTATCTAAAGAAGTTACTTAAAAAATCACATCTTCGGAACATTCATTGTATCCAGATTACGTAGATCTACCTTATAACTTCATCTTTCTAAAATTTACCTGCCCATTATTAAATTTACCTTACCTTCCTTTCCATTTATAATCTACCAAACACCCGGTAACAAAACTGATATTTTACTACAAAATACAAGAGGTAAAATGAAAATCATCAAGTCACCAAAATCTGAATGATTTACATATAAAAAGAATCTATCCCCAAAAATATTTGTAGGGTACGAGTTCTCTGGAGAACTTGTACCCTTCAGATTAGGGTACGAGTTCTCCAGCAACCTTTTGATCTGAATCACTCGAGCGCAGAACCCATACATTCATTCCCTGTAATTGGTCACACTACAACATCAAACTGACGACATTCCCCGTGATTACTTTCACTATACAGTACAGTTAGGTTCATCAAATGTCTTCCATTTAATCCAACTGAGAAAGTGACTGCAATCTTAGCATACATTTTTGCCGTTTTATTGAAGTAGGTAAGAAAAATAAGCTAGCTCATTCAGTTCCAAGAGATTTCATGTAAGGATAGAGTAAAATGAAATGTCAATCGGACGTACACTCTCCAGATTGATTGCGATGTGGTGGATCAAAACTGGTGATCTTAACTGTATGTTATTTCAGTATCTTTGGCCCGTGTGCAAAACAATGAAGACGAAAGCACCTAAAATGGCTACGTCATGTTTTCGTCATAGAAAATAAGCCATTTTATCATAATATATGCGTTTTGTACGCACAAAAAAAAGGGGTAAGACTATAAAACCACACTTTAACTGTTTTTTACACATGCTCGGATGGAATGGAAGTCGGGCGCGCGAGAAAATTCTATGAATATATGACGTAACGAATGTACGAGTCTTGGGCACACGGTTTTTCAATGGACCCTGGACCGTCCTATCTATTTCTCACTGGTTGTAGGTATGCTCGGATTCCCCATAGATCAGAATAAGATACAAATAAACATTAACAAGGAACGACCGATTGAACACATAACTGCGGTTGCCTAAGGCTAATAATATTCTTTTCGAAATGGCCAATGGGGGAAGTTTTAATGAGCCATTGTCAGTCGGCGTATTTGCACAGTTCGTTGTCTCGTGGCTCAATTTTCATGTGTGTACTTAAAATACTTACTTTACGGGAGGCTTTCTGTCAGCTCTACCAGACGATGATGACATTCGATCCCTGTACGACATTTTGATTTGATAATCTTCTTGGGTTTTTCGTGCTTCTGCTTTGCGTTCCACAATCCTTTTCTCCCCAACACGCCGCTGTACTACTTTTCCTATGCGTCACAGGAAATTGTGTTCATTCGCACGGCTATTAATAATATGAAAGTTGTTATTTAGCGTTCATGTTTTTTCAGAATGAAAAATAAAATAAATGAAGTCACTTTGGTAGTCAGCTTTATTGTCACGGTAGAAATATATTTTACTTCCGAGCGAGTTATACCAAAACTATATCGGCGCGTAAGAAATCAATACCCGTTGACGGATCCAAACTGTGTGATGCGGTTAACATGAGGATATCACGTGGTAGTCATCCACACAAGACACTCGTCACAACTCGGCCGATTCCGTACCCATCACCCGAGGTATGCCGAATGATTACTGTATGTCACCTTGATAGTAACATTTTATCGAAAATGTATGGTAGATTACTGGTAACCATTGATAGACAGAAACACAAAGAACATACGAAACATTTAATGAATGAATTTATGAATGAACGAATTTACTCGCTCACTTACTTGCTCGCCCGCGCACACTCACTCACACGATGTTTGATTTATCAGGTCATCGCATTTATTTGGTCCGCTAAGTGGTTTCGCCATCTGCTGCTTTGGCTCCCATCTAAACAAAGTCTTAACTTTAGAAAATTGTAATAGATCTAGAAATTTATTTTGTGTATAAAATGGAGCTCATGCAGTTTGCTACAGGTGTGTTGACTAAAAGACTTAAAGTTCTACCCTGGAAAAAATATGCTTCTTTAAATTTTTTCATTTTTTACGTTTACAAATCTGAAGTTTAGGAGATGTTTCATTTTACTCATTGAAAGCCAGAACTTTCCGAAATAAGTTTTTCAATGTCCCTAACCTCCGAAATTCGCACTTTATGTATATCCTTTATGTAAATCCTCTCTCTAAAACTGTCACCCTGCCAATAGTTAACATAACACGCAAATATGATTTGGAAACTTTTTACGAAATTTCATAGAGAGAGTCAGTCATGGCAGCAATATTTCACTTGTCTATCTACAACACGTCTACAGGCTACCCATGCCGTAATGTGAGTACCGGTAGTCCCGAACGCTGATCTTTGGAAGCCGCTCGAAAGCGGCTTCCAGTAGGAATGTACCTAAACTTTTTACCATGTAGATGATCAGTAATTATTTGATTGGTCATTGTTTTTGGAAAATTTCTAATAATGTCGTGCTAGTGTTACAGAATTACTCCACATGACACTTTCTTAAATATCCAAACAGACTTACATGAAAATCAAGTCTGGTTTTCTTGCAGTATATAGTTCATTCCCAAATAACAATAAAAAATACAGAAAATAAACCTCCTTTAATTGGCTAGTCCCCCGAAGTTTTCAAACATATAGGATTCCTTCTGTGTTCCCAAACGAAGTTGTTATGCTTTCTTTTTATCACAGGCCTTCCCACCTCTCAATGGTTTTCGCATTTGTCTACTTTTTACAAAACAAAATAATGATAATTATGATATATAGAGACCATCTTAGAATATGATCATCGGAAGCAGTTTTATGTACTTAGTTTTTTGTCCAATCTTAATCTGTAAAGGATAAAATGACTGTTAACCTTTGATCAAGGTATAGACTGGTTACCTCCCTACACAGTTAATCGTAGAACAAAGAGGAGTCTACGTCAGCCATTTATAGAATACTTGTGGAAAAGATAACCCTTTTTCTTCCCTTCGTCGACACTTTAGCCGAATGAATTTTTGTTACACGAAACATCTACCTTATGAGCCCTGTAAAATTTAGCATTATATTGTGTGCCGAAGCTGTTATGATCAGACTGTACGTTCTGTACAGTATGGTCCTGATCTACAAAACCCGTGAAAAATGTATGGATCATTGTCTACAAAAATTACCATGGTGGTGCCTAGTGCTCTAAGGGTTGAAGCTGCTCGAAAATGACAGAAATAGATGAAGATAAGACAGCACATAGCCTGTGTAATATTTTTTTAAAATATTTTGTGAGATATCGCAGGGATCGTATATCCCTGGATATCGTAAACATAAAAAAATCTTGTTTCTTTTCCTTATTCAGTGTATTAATTTCGTTGTGTAGTCGAAGGGTTAAAGTTATTACAGAACCTATTACTGTGCTTATACAACTTTTTATGTCGCTGCTGGTCAAAGTTTTAGAATGGCTCTTGAAATTTACATTAGAAGATTTTTACTAGGTTTGTACAGGGATCTTATATACACAACCAAGGCCTATGCAGAAAATGGTTCAAACTACTGTTTATTAAACGACATATGTATAGTAATAGTTATTATGTTGTGTTTGAATAGATCCAGGTCTTTAAAGACTTTAAAAAAATTTTTTTTTTTTTTTGTGGCTGCCATTTCAGGAATAAAAGAAACGTGGTTTGTGCCAACTGTGCAGGCTATGATCAGAATAATTTTGGAGATGCCATGTAAAAGTCTTTAATTCTAGAGTAGAAATGTAATGATTCAGTATGTTACAAGCATGCTAATATACTTTTTGACAAGCCAGGAAGATCATGTTTTAGAAAAAAGTTGTTGATTTTTTTTCTTTTTTGTTGCAAAAAATGAAAAACAAAGAAAAGATCACTAATAAAAATTGTAAATACATGCAAACATGTATATGAATAACGATCTAAATATCACTTTGAATAATTACTAATTTATATGATTCCGTGGTATCGCCTTTGATGCCCCTATAGAAGTTTGCTTTTAAAATCATTTTAATAAATGGAAAATGCTGTACTTGAACGCGCAATTTCTCCATTTCTAAATTTCGAGTAGAAATTTAAAAATTCCGATGCTTTTACATTTTTTTTTCACATAAACATTATCACTTTATAATAATAATAATATTATTAATATTATAAAAACCAGATTATTTAAGATTCCTCTCTAAACTTCTGTCTTTTTTTTTTTTTTTAGAATTAGAACACCTATTATTTTCTGTTTCTTTTTTCCCTGCATTTAATGCCATTTGTCATGATTTTCCGTTGGTTTGGGGGGGTATGTGTTAAAAACAGATACAAAAATTGTAATCACAATTTCTCAAGAGAGTCAATATTTCCGAAATTGTCCACCAAAAGATTGCGGCTTCTTTGATGCTATGCATCATAAATTTGTCTTGTCATGTGATTCGAATACGGAACATTTGATTATTACTGATCCCTCTAAAATGAGAAGTTTCACGGCTGATGGTAGTCTGAGTTCCAGTCTGATCATTTTCTTTTTCATTTTACTCGTATTTATTGTCAAAAATGACGTAAGAATCAGGAACCCATTATCAGTTCTTTGCCATAGATAAGTTTAGATATAAATCGTGAAAGGAAATCACGAGGAGTGATACAAAAATTAATACCACCTGGGCCCTGCACTAGGCTGACGGGTACAATCCGAATTCAACCTGTTGTTTGCGCATGTCATATTCTTCGAAGATTCGACCTGTCTGCTATGACGCATCACCCATCCCCGTATACCTGGGAAAAGTAGGGCTTATACCGAAGCTATTAGCCTATTACCCAAGCATGTAGGGGCTGTTTTAATAAATGGCCTATGCATAGGTTACATGCTAGCCGATCATAGCTGAATGAATCGCACCAGGTAGCGTTTTTTTTTTTTAGTAAACGTTTATTTCATTTTGAAATTCAAAGTAACGTTTGTTGTTTTGAAAAGTAGTCCGGTTCTGTACCCAGAATGCCCAAATTAGTTAGATGTGTATTTGTAGAATGCCATCTAGCGGGAGATAACGGAATTCAACCCCTGTATCACCGCGCAATATATTTAGCCGCGTCCCTGCTTGAATTCGAAAATGCTCTCTATACCAGATCTGATCTCGAATGGTGAATGTGGAAACAACCTCGGTAATGGCGTACCTGTGTTGTATTATCATCTTCAGGGTCAACCAGCATAATGAAAGTAGAAATTGAATTACCAGGTAGAGCGTCGGTCTCGTAACCATAAGGTCCCCAGTTTGATACCCGGGAGCGGGTGCCAACTTTGGGATTTTTCATTGGCCCACACATTCAGCGCTAGTACTGCTGTAGTTCCCAGGAAGCAGAATCGAGAGAGATTAGTACTTATAAGTTGTAAGATCTTGCTTCTCAATCGATGTGAAATAAATATCTTTAAACAAAATGAGGATAAGATTGGTATTATTCAATTCTTCGTCGACGAATGAATTTCCCCTACTGACGGGAAGATAGTGGATTTTACATGTATAACAGTTATTGATTTCAAGGGATTCTTAGTGGTTCAAGATTAGACTAGAGCTTCTTTGCAGTTTTTGGTAGTGCTTAGTGGTTCTTTTCTAGATTGAAAGCGGCTTAGTGGTTTTAGTAATTCTTTGCACTTGGCTCTTTGTGCTTCTTGGTACTATTTTTTTAGTATTTCATAGTGGTTCTTTGTGCTTCTAAGCAGGTTTCAGTGGTTCTTAGTGCTTGTTGGTAATTCTTGGTAGTTCTCAGTGGCTCTTTGTGCTTCTTAGTAGTTCTTAGTGGTATGTATTCACTCCGACCCGAAGTATAGTTTGATTGTGTAGGTTGCAGCTTACAAGTTCCGTGCAGTCTGATCTTGATTAACAGTCTCTTAAAAAAAAAAGAAGAAAAAAAGGCCGCTCTGTGCAGTCTTATCTTGACTTATTTAGTCCGAAATATGTAGTCTGATCTTAAACTACATTGCATATAGGCCCAAACTGGAAATAAATTCTATTCATTACATTGAATCACAATTTATTTTAGTATCTCTAATACACCGTCTAAAGATTTTTTAAAGGCTATTTCTTGTTTTTCTTTAGAACAGGGATCTTAAGTATAGTCTACATCTGTATACGATCCCTGATTTGAATCTTCTTGAGTTGAGTTATTAGCCTTACTTATTTTAAATATCTTTGTTCTATATAAGAAGGCCTATCTAAATGAAATAATGAACGGTAATTACTTGTAATGAAAAATGTGAAAAGCATTGTTCCCAGAACACAACAGTACATGTAGGTGTTATGCGGTTATTAAACCCGATCCGGTATGAACGGGTAATTACGCAGACTTATCTCCACATGGTGAAGTTAAGTAGGAAAGGTAAGTAGCAACTATGTTACAAATGATAATTGTGTGGTTGAAAAGATGGGGAAGAGAAAGCTTCCTAACCGTGTTTTTACAAAATGGAAAGTATTGAAATTCTTTTTATTAATTTATCTCAAAACAATGGCTGAAAACAACTTGAATGAGTTCGGCCTGCAACTAATTCGCACCCCCCCCCCCCGTCAACATCACGACTTGCTCAAAACCTACCTGCTCCTTACAAACGAACAGTGTGGTTCTGTTGTAATTATAATACTAATAAAAGGAATTGTGGCTGTTTCGGCGGTTTATGATATATGTAATGATAAAAAAATCATGATAAGTCTGTAAACCAAATAATAATGTACCCGAGTCATTAGTTTTGACGCCCCTAAGCAGTTCAGCTACTGTATCATTAGTTTAATGACACAATAACATAAATGAATACAATGGATAGAACCTGTAGCCTAATCAGCATCACTTCAAACTTGTATCACAATTTTCTGTGACCTGATTTGGTAAATCTTTTTTAGATTTTTCAAGACACTGAAGCATCCATGTGTGGTTACGCTTACATAAATGATGCCCTTTAATCAGCTAGATTGTTTTTCATGTGATACATAACTCTACTGTAACATTCAGAAAGCACAAAAATACTTAAGCAAATTGTTCACATGTAAAGATCTTGCATAAGGCAACGTACATCATTAAATGTGACTCAGAGGAGGGGTTTTTGTGTTTGAAAAGGTAGAAAACATTGTGGAAAAAGAAGAAAATGCTGGCAACAGCATTTCCTCCTTTTCTTACCATGGTTTCGAAAGCCTTCTTTCTTAGGGTCGTTAAAATTCGGGATTGTTTGGTAAAGCGTAAACAATCATGATGGAAGACTTTTGAAAATACATGTATTGTGATAAAAAAGGCGTAAATGCTTGTAACCAGCATTAAAATTCTGTTATTTTTTCCAAATCGAGTTCTATGCTTTTAATAATGAATCTCATCATTTTGCACCACGTAAAATGTTGTCTGCAGAAGCTTTAAAAAAATGTTGGCTAGTCTGCTGGGTAAAATTTAGTCGTCTGGTAGTGATAATCGGCTCAAGAAAATATTATATTTGAGTGATTTTTATTTCTTGTTTAGGTTTGAAGTATGAAAACCATGGAGGAAGACAGCAACGTTCCAAACCTGCGACCTTTGACTTGTGAGTTGGGTAACCTAACAAGAGCAGATGGTTCTGCAACCTTGTCCCAGGGAGATACTTGTGCTTTAATATCAGTGTATGGTCCAGGTGAAGTTCGACTGAACAAGGAACAGTTAGATAAAACAACTGTGGAGGTTGTATTTAAACCCAAGGCAGGACTGCCTGGTTGTCTTGAAAAAGGACTTGAACGACACATTCGGAACACATGTGAAGAGATTCTGATTGCAACTTTACATCCAAGGTCCTCTGTAAATATCACAGTTCAAGAGCTTCAAAATTCAGGATCGTTTCTCTCGACTTGCATAAATGGCGTGTGTTTGGCATTACTTGACACATGTGTCAGTATGAAATTTATGATGGCATCTGTGAGTTCTTGTATTGACTGCGACAGTAATCTCATTTTGGACCCTTCTGGGAAAGTGGAAGAGAATTGTCGAGCAAAGTTTACTTTTGTGTTCGAAAGCAAAGAGAAAAAAATAATATCAGTAATTGCTGAAGGGAAATACAGCAAAGAAGACTTTCAGAGAAGTTTATTGACTTGTAGGCAAGCCAGTGACGTCATCTTTGAATTCTATAAAGACTCGATTAAGAGGAAAATGTCAAAAACAGCATGAGAGATTCTCTATGTAATCCTTTACCAAACAATCCCATATTTTCATGACCCAGATGGCAAAGGTCCTTTTAAAAAATTGTGATAACAGAAGAAATGCTGCCAACCAGCATTTTCTCTTTTTTTCCCACCATGTTTTCTTCTTCTGGGACAAAGCCCATCATTTGAACCAGACTTGATTTTGTCATTTGCAAATGATTTGAAATTTGATTGGTCCAAACTTTGTGTTATATGGTAAGGAAGGGCAGATAATTCAGTTTATTATATACCTGAAAATTTTCCTGCTCAAATATACTCAACAGCAAAAGAAACGCATAGACGAGCAAGGGCCTACTCTAAGGAAAGTCAGTTGTGATAGTGCCTTATTTTGGACATGTCATGAACAAAAATGTACAGACTTAATGAAACAGTTTTTCTAAAGTTATGAGTGAAATGAATTGAAGTTTGAAATTGTTCTTCTAAACTTTTGAATTTTCTTAGAATGATCAATAAAATTAACTCGAGAAAACATATGCGTTTCTTTTGCTGTTGAGTATATATGCATTGCAATCGAATAGAATAACACACACAACAGAAAAAAATTCTGTATCTACACTGAAATACGGTTCCAAATATTGTATGACGACATACCTCGTGCACAGACTAAGCATGCATTGATTTGCGATTTGATTAGTCAAAATGTTACCCTGTAATACTAATCCGTCATTCATAAAAACAGAGTTACTACCTTCCACACTGTTAATTGTCTTATTTTGTTTACAGTTTTCGTACAAAACGTCAATAATTGCAAAATGTTGTTATTGAAAGTTGTAGGTATATAATAAAAGGAATATTATGTAGTAGTAACTTTCCTGGTGCTTGTATTTACTTCTCGCTGCGTAAGAAAATTTTGAGGGTCTCGCGCGATATCAAATTTTCTCACGCTGCTCGAATCAAATGCAAGCACCAGGAAAGTCAGTCACTACAACATAATATTCCGTATGTATCCCATGCTTAAATCACAAGTTCTTAACTCCTTCTCAGATGACAAAATTTTAAGATTCCAAGGAGAAAGCTTTATTTTCATTAGAGGAAAATATATAAATTGTTAGTAAAGAGAAATACTTTGTTACATTGTATCCTTGCCTATCTCTGCATAAAGAGATTTAATGGTAGGAATTCTTTTCTCCTAAAGCCTTTTACCCTTTACCAGACGTGAGACCAAAAAAATTTAGATTAGTCTGAATTAAAAACACAGATGTACAACTTAAACATGGCTCAAATTAAGAGACACACCTGTGAAAGGGTAGAAAATATTGTGGGAAAAAGAGAAAATGCAGGTTTACCTGTTTTCAAGAATGCTGAATATTGTTTCAATAATGGGTATGTGGGAAAGCAGCCAGTGGCTTGGGAAGAATATTGTTTAAAGATACCCATTTACTCATTTTAAGCCAAATTTAACCAATTTCTTCAATATTTCATCAAACTATAGTCATTCTTGTGGCTTCATGACAAATATTACACCTGGCAGTTACGAGATTGCATAGATTACGATGGATAGAAAATGTAACTTTCGACTTGGCTCCTATCCACTCGAGGATACCACATTATGCTTGTCACATGACTGTGTACGACCTTGGCCTTGCATTCATGTAACTGGCAAGAAAGTGGAGCCGAGATACACTACACAGGTCTACTGCTGCAACAATCTATGTCACAACAACCCAACAGCAATTTACTGAAGGATGTTGGAATTTTATATCGAGAGTGCAGTGGAATGATTTTAAAGACACTAGAAATGTAAATTTTGTATGTGCACATTAATATTTAGCAACTTTGGATTGCTGAAACAAGGGGAAAACCCATAATCTTACATATAGACGAGTGTGCCATTTCCCGTGTTGAAACAACAAGTAGTCTAGCTTTCTATTTTTTAGATGGGGTGTGTAAATGACTGTAGACACTCCCCCATTGTTTACAATTTGACTCGACGTAATTTTGTCCTGACCAAAATCCGTTTCAAATAACAAACCTGAAACTTCTTTTCATTCTTTTGGGCTATAGATATTGCTAATTTATTGATTTAAACACATTTCTACATTCGGCTAATATGAGTAAATGGGTATCTTTAAAGTACAGGTAAAAGAAACTCCAGGAAAGCATAGGTGGATAGGTGCAGTGGTGGCCATGATACAGCTGAAATAATGTTGAAAACAGTGTTAAACACCACACAAACATCAATCAATTTGGTACTTTTTGGCAAGAATGTGTGGCAAAATATCAGACAATGTAGATTCATGATCAGACTGCACAATCTAAGCACTCTGATCTTGATCTGTTCTGTTCTTGAACTGTTTTTAGTCTACAGGTCATCAGAAAAGTCCTGCTATTTAACTCTTTACCACATGACAAAATTTTGGACCTGACCAAAGTGAAGGTATTTGCAGATGACAAAAGGTGCTAGAATTATGATTTCTGTCTTTGATAGGGTAGAAAACATTGTAGGAAAAGGAGAAAATACTGGTTGTCCGGATTGTGTGGGAAAGGGTGAACTTGAAGAGTCCTTTGGGCAACACTAGGAAAAAGAGAAAATAGTGGTAGCCATCATTTTCTCCCTCTCCCACAATGTTTTCTACCCTATCACAGTGTTTGTTTTGTCATTGTTTGGTAAAGAGTTAACTGTTTACGACACAGCAAATTTTTGGACTTGTTCAAATTGAAAGCATTTGTGGAGGACTGGGTGAATTTGACTTAAACAATGAGATTTGCCTTTGAAAGGGTAGAAAACATAGCAGGAAAAGGAGAAAATGGCAGTCACCAGCATTGTCTCACCATGTTTTCAAAAGCTTTCTCCTTATGGTCGATATTTAGGTTTGTGGGGTAAAGGGCTACCTCTTTGTAACAGATGTAGAAATTCTAGGCTTCGCCCATATTGAAAGTATTTGCAGACATATATTAAATGATGCTCAAAGGATGGAATTGGTCTTTGAAGGGTAGAAAACATTGAGAAAATGCTGATTACAAGCATTTTCTCCTTTACCCACACGAAAAAGCCTTCTTTCTCAGGGTCTTTTAACCCTTCACCACACAACAAAAATTTATACCCATTCAAATTGAACGTATTTGCAGACGACAATTTCAATGTGGCTCAAATGGTATGATTTTTCACTTGATACGGTAGAAATCATTGTGGGACAAAGAGAAAATGCTGCATTTTCTCCATTTCCCACAATGTTTTCAAAAGGCTTCTTCAGAAAGTCTGCCTTGTGTGGTAAAGCGTTAAATTCTGATTGTGTTGTAGATCCAGAAATTCACTGAAGCACTCATTAAAACTTTTATTATATGCTTAGCTCACATTTATTTATCGCCCTAGATTTCAGGCTTCAATTACAACATAAGACAAACCCCTTTGAAAAAAGACACAACCTTTCAATTTTCAGTGAAAGTTTTTAATCAACTACAGATCTGCATGTAAAATATTGCCAGATTTGTACAAGCAAATAAAGTGATATACAACAAAATGAAAATAAAATGGCACATAAAAATACACCTTTGTGATTATTAAGGTCTACGGCCCCTAACTCTCATATTAAAAGATGGAAGCTTCCGAGATTGGCTGAATAGCCTTTACGAAAATTTTGATGGTACATGATATTTACCGATGAGTTAGTGAGTCTGTGATCCCTAACTCTCATATTAAAAGACGGAAGCTGCAAAGATTGGCCGAATAGCCTTTACGAAAATGTCGATGTTACACAATATTTACTGATGAGTTAGGGGTCGTAATCCTTAACTCTTTACCACACAATCCCTAGTTTTAACGACCCTGACAGAGAAAGCTTTTGAAAACATTGTGGGAAAAGGAGAAAATGCTGGTAACCAGCATTTTCTCCTTTTCCCACAATGTTTTCTACCCTATCAAAGACAGAAATCATCATTTTAGCAACATTAAATTTTTCATCTGGAAATGCTTTCAATTTGGTGTAGTCTGAAATTTTGTCGTTTGGTAAAGAGTTAAAAGAAATAACTACATTGTACATGCATATGTAACAGCATTATGCGTTTTACTCCGAAAGCTTTTCAGCCTGCTTGGCTTAGGCTGTATTGCAAAGGACCAGTAATCCAGAGGTCATGGGCTCAAATTTGAGCTGGGCTAAACTCTCTTTTGGGGATTAATCTGTTACCAAACAATTGGGTTTTTTAACAAAACATTGGATGAAAAGGAATTTGAAAGCAATGTGGAAAATGGAGAAAATGCAGGTAACCAGTATTTTCTCTCTTTTCCACAAAGTTTTCAGAGAAAGATTCCATCATTTGAGTCAATTTAATTTGAGGTCTGCAAATCTCATTTTGGAAAAAGTTAAAAGTTTAAGATATTGTAACAGCTCTGTATTCATTCCTCTCTCTTCTTTCCCCCCCCCCTCCCCTTTTTTTTTTAAGTTTGACCTTGTTTGTTTGTGGATGCAGCCAGTGGCTTGGAATGAGTGATGTTTATGGGCGTATTTCATTCACCTGTTCTGGCACGATGTTCTGTGTTCTGGAATGTGCGAATGGAATATTTCAGAACACATACACTGTTCTGGAATTGTGTTCTGAATGGAGCATTTTCGGAACACTGTTCTAAGCAATACCGAAATGAATGTACATTGCCATGATGGCTGTTGCAAAAGCTACTGTCTTAGCTATGCTAGTGGAGGATATGATTAGCTGCGGAGAGGGAGTAGAGACTGACACTGACGAGTCTACAATGCTCCTATTTATGGCGTTCATATCGTAAAAAAGACAATTGCAAGTTTCGCCATGAAGAATTGTCCGTCTTTCAGCCATCTTGTATCACCTAGCAACTGTTCAGCAGGTGCGCTGCACCTCGATTAAATTAGAACAATCAGAACATAATCTGAAGAACATAGCACAATGTTCCGAAATATTCCATTGATCTAGAACTTGTTCGGAGTGTTCGGAGTAGCGAAAGGAATATGCCCTATGTTACAGGTAAAAGCATTAAGTATGCATGAATAGGTGCACTGGTTGCCGTGATGTAACTCAACTCTAAGACTTATCCACACAACAAAACTTCGAGATTCATCCAGTTTGAAGAGACGAGCTGGTTGCCACTGTTTTCTTTATTACAAAATTTCTTTGAGTCTTCCTTCTGCAGGTCATTGAAACAGGAGACCACAAAATCTTGACTTTTAATGACCTTTAGGAAGAAGGCCTGACAAAAAATTGTGGAAAAAAAGAGAAAATGCTGGTTACCAGCATTTTCTTCTTTTTCCAGAATGTTTTCTGCCCTATCAAAGACAAATCATTTGAGTTGCATTCAATTTTTTGTGTGCAAATGCTTTCAATTGGTTTGTTTGATAAAGATTTAAAATACAGCTGAAAATGGCATCAAACACCACACAAACTATAAAGTAATAGGAAGAAATGTGCCACTGTCTAACTCTACCAAACGACAAAATTTTACACTTGTTCAAATTGAAAGCATTTGCAGACAACAAAATAAATGTGACTCAAAAATTGAAACTTGACTTTAGAAGAGTAGATAACATTGTGGGAAAAGGAGAAAATGCTGGTTACCAGCATTTTCTCCTTTTCCCACAATGTTTTCGGAAGGCTTCTTCCTCTTGGTCGTTAACAACCAGGGATTGTTTGGTAAAGAGTTAATGCAGCCAAATAGTCCTTGAGCCATGTTCTGTGAAATGGGGGTTTAAAGCAGCCTGGGCAGGCTGATATGGGTCGAAACTTTTTGCCATTGTTCAATTTTCTGCCACTCAAAGGACTAGGTCACCTCATGATTCAGTTGGCTGTTGAACAAACTGGTTTTTGTGGATCCTTATCTGACAACTTGAAAGGTTTAATGCATCACAGAGATGGAAATGTGGCCTGTAGAGTGTACACAAGGTTTTTTTTTTTTTTTTTTTTTGATTCGACCCAGTGACCTACTTTTTGACCTGAGATGTCCCATTTTCAATCTTATCTTAAATATCAACATGACAAATATTATGATCAAGTTTCATGAGTATCAGGCTGAAAATGTGGCCTCTAGACTGCACATCAGATGTTTCTAAGTAACCTACTTTTTAACCAGACGTGACCCAATTTCAAACATGTCTTGAGATATCAAGACAAATACTCTGACATAGTTTCATAAGCACTAAGCTTAAACTGTGACCTCTAGAGTGCACATAAGGTTTTTATAAGATTTGGCCCAGTGCCCTACTTTTTGACCCTTGGTGATCAACTGTCAACATTCTCTGAGAAATCATCAAGACGAATACTCTGACCTAGTTTAAAGGGTAACAGGCTGAAAATGTAGCCTGTAGTATGCACCCAAGGTTTTTCTAAGATTTGGCCCAGTGACCTACTTTTTGACCTGAGGTGACTCAAATTCATACAACTGAGATATTATCAAGACAAACACTCTGACCTAGTTTCATGAGAATCAAACTGAAAATATGGCCTCTAGAGTGCACACAAGGTTTTTCTAAGATACAGGCCCAGTGATGACTTTTTTGTCCCGAATTGACCCAATTTGAATTTGTCTTAGATACCATCCAGACAAAAATTCTGACAGTTTCGTGAGTATTAGACTGCAAATGTGGTATCTAGAGTGACCTACTTTTTCACCTGAAAAGGCCCAATTTCACTCTTGCCCAAGGTACTATCAGGCCAAACACTCTGACCAAGTTTCACGAGTATCAGACAATAAATGTGGCATCTGTAGTGCACACAAAGTTTTTCTAAGATTGGCCCAATAACCTACTTTTTGACCTGAAGTGACCCAATTTCACACATCTTTCAATATCATCAAGACAAACACTCTGACCAAGTTTCATGAGTATCAGGCTGAAAATTTGGCCTCTAGAGTGCACACAAGGTTTTTCTAAGATTTGGCCCAGTGACCGACTTTTTTTGTCCCAAAGTGACCGAATTTTTGAATTTGTCCGAGATACCATCAAGACAAATATTCTGACAAGGTTTCATGATTATTAGACTGAAACTGTGGCATCTAGGGTGGCCTACTTTTTCACCTGAAAAGGCCCAATTTCACTGTTACTGGAGATATTGTCAAGCCAAACATTCTGATGAAATTTCTTGAGTATCAGACTGAAAAAGTGGCATCTATAGTGCACACAAGGTTTTTCTGAGATTTGGCCCAGTGACCTACTTTTAGACCTGAAGTGACCCAATTTCTAATCTAGTCCGGGATATATCAAGACAAACATTCTGAGAAAGTTTCATGAGTACCAGACTAAAAATGTGGCCTCTAAAGTGCACACAAGGTTTTTCTAAAATTTTGCACTGTGACCTACTGTTTTGTCCTGAAGTGACCAAATTTCGAACTTGTCCAAGATACCATCAAGACAAACATTCTGACCAGGTTTCATGAGTATCAGACTGAAAATGTGGCCGATAGAGTGCACACAAAGAAAATGTTGATGCCTGAACAAAGCATGATGGACGACACAATCACAAAAGCTCACCTTGAACACTCTGTGCACAGGTGACCTAAAAATTGTGGGTACAGGAGACAATGCTTGTTACCAGCATTTTCTCCCTTTCCCACAATGTTCTCTACCATTTCAAAAAAGAAAATCATTTTTTGATATGACATTTATTGTTTGCAAATTGTATGGATTTGGACAAGTGTAGAAGTTTTCAGTTTAGTAAAGATTTACCACTGTTGGTTTTAACCCTTTGCCACATAATCCCAAGTTTCAATAACCCTGAAGCATAATTATGGCTTTTGAAAATATTTTGGGAAAAGGAGAAAATGCTGATAACAAGCATTTTTTTTCCTTTTCCAATCATGCTTATATCTTTTCAAAGGCAAATCCAGCAATTTGAGGCACACTTGTCTTCTGCAAATGCTTTGGATTTGGACAAATCCAAACTTCGGTCTTTTGGGAAAGAGTTAACCCTTTACCAGACGACAAAATTTTAGCCTTGTCCAAATTGAAAGCATTTGCAGACGACAATTTCAGTCAGGCTCAAATGGTGTAATTTTTCTTTGATAGAGTAGAAAACATTGTGGGAAAAGGAGAAAATGCTGGTTACCAGCATTTTCTTCTTTTCCCACAATGTTTTCAAAAGGCTTCTTTTCCAGGAGCGTCAAAAGTCGGCATTGTGTGGTAAAGGGTTAAAAGCTTTTTTCAACATTCTTCATCACCAATGGAAAACATCCTATCTCTAACTTGCTTTGAAACATTTCATTTATCATTGGTTCATTGTTATTTGTATGATAATTTTGCTTTTAATTTAATAACGGTTGAAAATGTACGAAACACACACAATTTACAAAAAGCTAACATGATATAAAACCAACGTATCAGGATCACCACAGCTTTTTCAGTGAAGACTTTCTTCGGCCCAATGTTGATCTATTAACTATAATGTCCCTGTTTTGTTCACCTCTGAAAAATAAAAAATAACCCATAATTAATACATTTTTGCCAAATGATCTCTTTCTTTTTTTAGCATTTTTTGATAAATCATAAGTAGAATGCATGTTTGTATAACCAACTTCCAAAATATGGCAACTCCACATGACATAAATATTGTTATGTAGATAGGATATACAGTGACCTGTTTTTGGAATATTCTATAAACATGAAAAACATTTATTGGTTTTTCCATTGTGGTTATTTTTAGAAACAGGTTGTTAGTAAACAAGCTGTTTACTAATCCATGATGTCATCTTTCTAGAAAAGATTAATCTAGAATTTTCCAAGCTGATACAAGACAAATTTATGATGCATAGCATCATAGAAGCCGCAATCTTTTGGTGGACAATTTCAGAAATATTGACTCTCTTGAGAAATTGTGATTACATTTTTTTATATCTGCTTTTACCCCCACCCCCACCGACGGAAAATCAAGACAAATGGTACTAAAATGCAAGGAAAAAAGAAACAGAAAATAATATGTACATGTATTCTGATTCTAAAAAAAAGAAGACAAATTTAGAGAGGAATCTTAAATAATCTTGTTATTATATTATTATTATAAAGTGATAATGGTTATTTAAAAAAAAAAAAAATGTAAAAGCATCGGAATTTTTAAATTTGTACTCGAAATTTGAAAATGGAGAAATTGCACATTCAAATACATCATTTTCCATTTATTAAATGATTTTAGAAAGGAAACTTCTGTAGCAATACTACGGAATTATTTAAGTTACTAATTGTTACTAAAAGTGATATTAAGATCGTTATTCACATACGATGTTTACATGTACATGTATTTACAATTTTTATCAGTGATCACTTCTTTGTGTTTCATTTTTTTTTTACAACGAAAAAAAATTCAACAATTTTTTTTCTAAAGGATGGTCTTTTTGGTTGTCAAAAAGTATCTTAGCATGCTTGTAACACAGTGAATCTTTACATTTCTACTTTAGAAACAAAAACTTTTGCATGGCATCTCCAAAATTATTCTGATCATAGTCTGCACAGTTGGCACAAACCACGTTTCTTTTATTCCTGAAATGACAGTCTCACACACACACACACAAACAAAAAAAAAAAACCCACATTTTTTAAGTCTTTATACATCTGGATCTATTCAACTGCAAAATAATAACTATTACTATACATATTTTGTTTAATAAACAGTAGTTTGAACCATTTTCTGCACAGGCCTTGTACAAACCTAGTGTAAAACTTCTAATGTAAATTTCAAGAGCTATTCTAAACCTTTGACCAGCAGTGACGTAAAAAGTTGTATATTCACAGTAATAGGTTCTGTAATAACTTTAACCCTTTGACTACAAAAAGAAATTAATACACTGAGTAAGGAAAACAAACAAGATTTTTTTATGTTTATGAAATATCTTATAGAATATTAAAAAAATATTACACAGGCTATGTGCTGTCTGATCTTCATCTATTTCCGTCATTTTCGAGCAGCTTCAACCCTTAGAGCACCAGGCACCACCAAGATAATTACTGTAGTCAATGTACATCACGATCCATACATTTTTCACGGGGTCTGTAGATCAAGGCCATACCAACAACATGTATAGTCTGATCATACCAGCTTCGACACACAATACAGTAAATGCTAAATTTTACAGGTCTCATAAGGTAGATGTTCCGTGTAACAAAAATCCATTTGGCTAAAGTGTCGATTAAGGGAAGAAAAAGGGTTATCTTTTCGCACGTATTCTATAAATAGCTGACGTAGACGCCTCTTGTGTAGGGAGGTAACCAGTCCTTTATCCTTTACAGATTAAGATTGGCCGAAAAACTTGTACATACGATTGCTTCTGATTATCATATTCTAAGATGGTCTCTACATATCATAATTATCATTATTTTGTTTTGTAAAAAAGTAGACAAATGCGAAAACCATTGAGAGGCGGGAAAGCTTGTGATAAACGGAAAGCATTGTAACAACCAGTTTTGCAATAAATACGAGAATTGCAATAAATTATTACAAAACTCGTTGCGATGACAGAAAATTTATTACATTTCACTTCACAACCAGTTTTGCAATAAAAACGAGAATTGCTATAATTGTTAATATATATATCATATTCGATCGTTTTCCGAGCAAAACCAAATTAGAGTGCAATTTAATGTTAAATTGGATTATAGCAGACCTAAATTAAGTTCTAGAAAGTGTGCTTCAAAGACCAATGAGACCATTTCAGGGTTAACACTATTAAGACTTGAATCTTTGGAAACTTTCATAAAGTCGATTAAATACCGTAAACAACATTGAATTTTGACTGTTTCAGAAACAATGTCTTAAACCAATATTGCAATAAATTATTGCAAAACTCGTTGCGATGACAGAAAATTTATTACATTTCACTTCACAACCAGTTTTGCAATAAAAACGAGAATTGCAATAAAATGATCATATATATCATATTCGATCGTTTTCCAATCAATACCAAATTAGAGTGCAATTAAATGTTAAATTGGATTATGTAAGACCTAAATTCAGTTACAGAAAGTGCGCTTCAAAGACCAATAAGAACATTTTAGAAAACACTATTAAGGCTTAAATTTTTGTAAACTTTCATAAAGTCGGTTAAATACTGTAAACAACATTGAATTTTGCCTGCTTAAGAATCAATATGTCTTAAACCAGTATTGCAATAAATTATTACAAAACTCGTTGCGATGACAAAAAATTTATTACATTTCACTTCACAACCAGTTTTGCAATAAAAACAAGAATTGCGATAAAATGATTATACATATATCATATTCGATCGTTTTGCAAACAAAACCAAATTGGAGTGTAATTTAGTATTAAATTGGATTATGTAAGACCTTAATTAAGTTACAGAAAGTGCGCTTCAAAGACCAATAAAAACATTTTAGGCTAAACACTATTAACCCATTACCACACAATCCCTACTTTTGACGCCCCTGAGAAAGAAGCCTTTGGAAAACATTGTGGGAAAAGGAGAAAATGCTGGTAACCAGCATTTTCTCCTTTTCCCACAGTGTTTTCTACTCTTCCCAAACCAAATTTTAATTTTTCAGTCACCTTTATTTTGTCGTCTGCAAATGCTTTCAATTTGGACCAGTCTAAAATTTTCTCGTGTGGTAAAGAGTTAAGGCTTAAATCTTTGGAAACTTTCATAAAGTCGATTAAATACTGTAAACAACATTGAATTTTAACTGTTTCAGAAACAATATGTCTTAAACCAGTATTGCAATAAATTATTACAAAACTCGTTGCGATGACAGAAAATTATTACATTTCGCTTCCTAACCAGTTTTGCCACAAAAATGAGAATTGCAATAAAATGATTTTATATATCATATTCGATCGTTTTCAAATCAAAACCAAGTAAGAATGCAATGTAATGTTAAATTGGATTATCTAAGACCTAAAATGAAGTTACAGAAAGTGATAATTCAAAGACAAATAGGAACATTTTAGGCTTCACACTCTTAAGGCATAAATCTATGAAAACCATTATAAAGTCGAATAAATATTATATACAACATTAAGTTGTAAATGGTCAGGTCAAAATATATCTAAACCAGTATTGCAATAAATTATTACAAAACCAGTTGTGATGACAGAAAATGTATCACATTTCGCTTCACAACCAGTTTAGCAATAAAAACGAGAATTGCAATAAAATCATTATATACATATCATATTCGTCAGTTTTCCAATCAAACAAAGTCAGAGTGCAATTTATTTAAAAACTGGATTATGTAAGACATAAACAAAGTTACAAAAAGTGATAATTCAAAAACCAATGAAAACATGTCACACTAAACACTATTAAGGCTTAAATCAAGATTTCAACGTTGTACTTTTCCAGTCTTAAGTAGTCTGTTTCACCCCACCCTCCTCTCCCGTGACCAACCATTTACCGACAGCCTTCATTTTCCTAAACAGAGACCTGTTCAGGGAGCGTAATCCGTCTACGACGGCTCTTGTTCTAAGTAAATAGCATCACAAATTTAAGCTCTATGACAATTTCACGCCCTTTCTGCAACTTGACCGACCCTGGTCAGTCTGCGTGAAATGCACAGGCTGACCTGGGTCAACACTTTTCGCCTTCGGTACAATTTCTGTAGATAAATGGTCATTCTACCTTACCTTACAACCACTTTACCCCCTCCCCCCCAAAAAAAAATCGGCCTGCACTGAGTTCGATCTCTGATCCAATTTCTTTAATTTACGAATTTCCTATAAGGTTCTCTCAGCGTAACGGTTCACAGTGCAAATAATTTCGATAAACCAACGATTGTTTAAAGCCTTAAATGAGTCTGACAAGCCATTTCTTTTTTTTTTATTTTTTAAGTTGGCGTACTGTCTTTGAAAAACAACCATTCGTTTCAAAAATTGTGGGTAAAAGTCAAACTTGATGTGTATGAAGGCTGATCTTTGTCTAAACTGTCGTATAATACTGACAAATTGCGATCTTTTTGAGGCTTTGAGTTTTTCATATTTGAGTTTTTTCATAGGGCCTTCGGGTGATGATCATTTGCTTTTAGGAATTTCGTTTTGACTAAAAATATATAATCTTCTTAAGCATCGACATTTTTTCTGTGCACGTCAGCATAAGATAACTACTTCTTTCGGTATCGAAAATTTCTGCCGAATAACAATAAAAATCGAACTAACTGTTTCAGAGAAGATCTTCCTGTACAACATTAACGATCTCATTTGCCGTTATTTATGAGACACGCTTTTCCCTAATTTTCATTCCGATTCAAACAGGTATTTATTCAATACCCAAGTAATATCCGTTTCAAGAAAAACCTACAAAAAAAAAAAAAATCCCAAGGAACACAATTTAAATGACATGAGTCCGTCAACATCCCTGATCTCAAAATAAACGCTGGCAGTGGGGTATACTTTACTTATTGAGCAATTGTGAGATACCTTACCAAAACAAATCCTTACCATTCAATAGATTGAATTCTAGCATGATTAAGCTTACCAATAAATCAGTTAAAACAACATTTTTCGTGGATTTCTTAGGCTGAGGTTTTGGAATTTGTCTTAAAATTGCGATTTATGTGACTTTTGAAAAGGGGGTTATTCTCTTCCTCAGTTTTGTGTCCGAGACTTCTAAATATGATATAAAAGGAGTAATATGCAGTGGCCGTTTACAAGTTTGGTGATTTTTTACTGTATAAATTTTATTCTATTCACTTTATATTTTTTAAACAATCTGACAGAGGTTTACCCAATGAACATGCAATTATATACAGAGAGAGGATTTCAACACGGGGGAATTTCGAAGATTTTACTATGGCTGATTTGCTCAAAGTTTGACCTAAACAAAATCGATTTTCAAAAGAAACCAAATTTGTTTTGCTATGCTCGATTTATAGCTAAAAATTGTTGAGCAGCAAACTGTTATAAGTTTTCAGTCAATGCTACGGGTTTTGCGATAATTTATTGCAATTCGTGCGAAACTACCTTCTTCACTTATTTTCTTAATATGCTAAGGACCAACGACGCATGCATCTGAGATGTAAAGTGCGTCTGATGATTTTGTTTGAAGTGAAGTGCTCGCCTAATCTCATAAATGACTTTCACATAACAATTCTTTGTCCCAATAAAGCTGGTAAACGAGCCGATTTAGGTTTTTTCTCGCATATAAGTGTAATGTAAATGTAAGAGGTAGTCAAAGACTCCAGCCCGATTAATTGATAGATTGAATGGTGTTTTACGCCGCTTTCAACATTATTTCAGTCATATCACGGCAATAGTTCATATATTGATGTATTTCCTGGGTTTCACCAGTATTAGGCTGGGGCTCTGAAGTGTCTTCCCCAAGGTCACTCCCACGAAAAACCCCAGAGGATCCAGTGCAGCTCGAACCTGGGGTTTCCAGGTTGCAAGTAATACACTTTACCACTGAGCCACGCAGGACCCCCAACTCCAGCTCGAATTGTAGTGCGCATAAAACTTTTATAAATGACTCCCACATAACGTTCCTTTTACCTTACTGATAAATGTTTTAAAAGATCTAATCTGCCCATTTTAAGCCAAACATAACCCATTTTGTTGATATTATATCAAACTATAGACGTTCGTGTGGCTTCATGACAAATACTAGCCCTGGCTTGCGAGACTGCATAGATTACAGGAAATAAAAAATGTAATTTTGGACTTGGCTCCTTTCCACTCAAACAATGACTTTGTGGAACTTTGTTTAGGTCTTACATAATCCCAGTTAAATTTAAAGTGCACTCTAATTTGTTTTTGATTGGAAAACGATCGAATATGACGTATAAAATCATTTTATTGCAATTCTTGTTTTTATTGCAAAACTGGTTGTGAAGTGAAATGTAATAAATTTTCTGTCATCGCAACGAGTTTTGTAATAATTTATTGCAATACTGGTTTAAGACATATTCTTTCTGAAACAGTCAAAATTCAATGTTGTTTACGGTATTTAATCAACTTTATGACAGTTTCCAAAGATTAAAGCCTTAATAGTGTTTGGCCTGAAATGTTCTTATTGGTCTTTGAAGCGCACTTTCTGTAATTTAATTAAGGTCTTACATAATCCAATTTAACATTAAATTGCACTCCAATTTGGTATTGATTGGAAAACGATCGAATATGAAATATATAATCATTTTATTGCAATTCTTGTTTTTATTGCAAAACTGGTTGTGAAGTGAAATGTAATAAATTTTCTGTCATCGCAACGAGTTTTGCAATAATTTATTGCAATACTGGTTTAAGACATTGTTTCTAAAGCAGTTAAAATTCAATGTTGTTTACGGTATTTAATCGACTTTTTGACAGTATCCAAAGATTAAAGCCTTAATAGTGTTTGGCCTGAAATGTTCTTATTTGTCTTTGAAGCGCGCTTTCTGTAACTTAATTTAGGTCTGCTATAATCAATTTTAACATTGAATTGCACTCCAATTTGATTTTGATTGAAAAACGATCGAATATGATATATATAATCATTTTATTGCAATTCTCGTTTTTATTGCAAAACTGGTTGTGAAGTGAAATGTAATAAATTTTCTGTCATCGCAATGAGTTTTGCAATAATTTATTGCAATACTGGTTTAAGACATATTGTTTCTGAAACAGTCAAAATTCAATGTTGTTTATGGTATTTAATCGACTTTATGAAAGTTTCCAAAGATTAAAGCCTTAATAGTGTTTAGCCTGAAATGTTCTAATTGGTCTTTGAAGTGCACTTCCTGTAGCTGAATTTAGGTCTGCTATAATCCAATTTAACATTAAATTGCACTCTAATTTGGTTTTGATTGGAAAACGATCGAATATGATATATATAATCATTTTATTGCAATTCTTGTTTTTATTGCAAAACTGGTTGTGAAGTGAAATGTAATAAATTTTCTGTCATCCTAACGAGTTTTGCAATAATTTATTGCAATTCTCGTTTTTATTGCAAAACTGGTTGCTACAAAGTGTAACAACTTCGTTTGGGAAAATAGAAGGAATCCTGTATGTTTGAAAACTTCCGGGGACTAGCCAATTAAAGGATGTTTATTTTTCTGTGCTTTTTATTGTTATTTGGGAATGAACTATATATTGCAAGAAAACCAGGCTTGAATTTCATGTAGGACTGTTGAAATATTTAAGAAAAAGTTATGTTGAGTAATTCTGTCACAACAACACAACATTATTAGAAATTTTCCAAAAATAAAAACCAATCGAATAATTACTGATCATCTACATGGTAAATAGTTTAGGTACATTCCTACTGGAAGTTACTTTCGAGCGGCTTCCAATAAATAGGAGTGACTTACTTGGTGATTTTGGATTTTGAAGTTAGACTTGTGGCTTTGAGGATACAGAATTAGTGAAAAGTGTTGGATTTAATTTGGAATATACATCTCTAAGTTGGAATTATCTTTTTATTAAGCAGGTTGCTCATATCTATCTGCAAGTTAAAACTATTGTTAATTTAGGTTTTAGGAACCAGAAATTTCATACTTTTTGTAGTCTAAACTTAATTCTTAATTTTGAAGGACTTATTTTATTACTTGTTCTAAGATTAAGAATTTTCAAAATTTCATTCAAACTTAATTCTTGTTGTACTATTTTGTCTTTATTCATTTATAAATATTGTTAATTGTTAAAGGCTTGTTGCTGGTTTTCTTTCTCGTTATGCTTGGCTCGTAACAATATATTTGTTTGAGTTTTATTCCACACCAAGATTATTCTGTGTGTTTTAAAGGCAACAGCTCAGTTACCTAATTGTCCTTAAACTATTTTTGCACCAGTGCTTTGATAGTCAGATAATCTTGATACTGCAGGATCAGTTGAAAATTTTGAGCTGTATGTAAGGCATCTGTCACTACCGAGCTTCATTATTTGTTTGTATGGCATTTAACGCTGTTTTCAGCATTATCTAGTACATTATATGGCAGAGACCATGCTATCCATGCTTTCCTAGGGTTTCTTTATCCAGTACTTAGCCATTGGCTGCTTTCTCACAACAACATTGTTGAAACAATGTTCAGCAGTGGAAGAGGAATAAATCCTGTTGCTAAAACTATCATCATAGGTTAGAAAGAAAGTGATTGGGCTGGGAATTCATACCAGTTACCCCCTGATTTCAAGCCCTGAATGCTACAAGTGAATGCAGCAGGACTCTGTCCTAATGTTTCATGGTGTTTGAAAAAAACCTGGCTGTTGATCAAGCCCGGGACCTCACAATTTTGCAACATGTGCTGTGCCACCAGGGAGGGTCCTCTTGAAAGTGAGCTTTTCCTTTACGTCAGACATGCTGTCTTTATCTGATTTCATCACTCCCCTCTTTTTCAGCGAAAATAGATGGAAGTGTATCATTTTTTTTTACTATTAACATGCATGAATAATTCTTGGGCTGCTCAATAAAATAGAGAAAATGCTCATTTTTACAGATCAGTTGCAAGAACCTACTGAATGCACTCCAAAGCATGTTTGGCTTATAAATGTAAGACAGCAGATTTCACAATCACCTCAATAATGTAGTGTGCTCTAACAACAAACAAAACACATGTAATCCAATTGCTTACAAATAATTTTCTTTAGCATCAGAGCAGAAACTAGGTTACAAAGGCTACACAGTTGTACCTGTCTCCATGACCACCTCAATTAATCCGCTGTTATAACTCTTTACCGAGGGAAAAAACTTTTTTACTCAAGCAAATTGAAAACATATGCAGACAATAAAATAAATGTGGCTGAAAATGACGCTATCTGTCTTTGGTGGCATTCAAATGGCAACTTGCTGCAACAGACCACATACCTTACTCTCGTTTAGTGTGTCTGAAGACAGGTTTGACTGTATCTAAGATGCAACTTTAATTCAGCAACATAAGGTAAGAGAAATATCACTCAGGCTAACTAGTGCTATTTTCTGTAAGTTAATAGACAAACAAAATTACTTGAACTTACTTGGTCCATAACAAAATATGTCATGTTGAGCAATCATGAATTGATAGAAAATACATGTAATGTGAACAATTATAAATAGTGACAACAAAAATCACTATTGCAAAGCCACCATGAGTGCTCTTTCAAATGTCATTTTGTAAAAAAGACCACACACACACACACACACACACACACACACACACACACACACATATATATTCTTTTTAATGAAGACAACCAACAAGTATAATCAAAATCAAACAAACACTTGGCAATGGTTATTTTACACAATCGAGGAATTATCTAAAGCCAAGATGCTACCTTCTGGATGATCAATAATCATAAGCATCAGTATGTGGATGCAATCTAATGAAACCCATGTTGACTGTATCTTATTTTTGAAATATTATTAGATCTTAAATCTATATGAAATAGTCTTTCACATGTACACAGATTTATACCTAAAACATGCGAGTTAACTGCAAAAAAAATCTTCATAATTAGAGTAGAAATAGTATGGTGCAATAAGTTACATGGAAAGCCACACACACAGTACAGCAGCAGCAGTTGTTAATAGGTTGCACAAGCTTGAAGAGTTAGCCATTTGAAACATGCAGCTTAGTTAATTTTTAGTTGTACATACTGTAACCTCTGAATATGCTATACAATTACATGTATAAATAAACTAAAGAATCATCCCTTTCTCTATCATAATAACCACAATGTTGTCTAACATGACTGTGAGTAAGTGTAGCTCTTTTTTTTGAGGCCATGCTACTCCTTTACATGTATATTCATAATACATGAATTAAATGTGAAAACACACCTAACAAATTTATCTAACCATTACTTAGTTATCAACAATATCTTTGACAGTGTCCAAGGTTAGATCATATATTCCAAGTGTGATCTTGACCTAACAAGTCTGCAAGAATAGGTTGTCTTCAATACACTTGGAGCACAAACATAGCTGACATGAATGAATATACAATTTTCTTTGTTGTATATTTATCCTTTTACCACAGGTCAAGATTTTAGACTGACCCAAATTGAGAGCATTTTCAGACGACAAATTACATGTTGGTCAAATGATTGGATTTGTCTCTCGAAGGCTAGAAAACATTATGGGAAAATGAGAAAATGCCAGTTACCAGCAAATTTCTCTTTCTCTCATAATTTTTTCAAAAGCTTTTTTTCTTAGGAATGTTAAAAGTTGGGATTATGTGCTAAGGGGTTAATAAGTTAACTGAAACAATATACACATACTTACTTTTAATTTTTAAAGCTTCTTTGTAAGTTAGTGATCCAATCTGACAATGAAACATCTGCATTTAACAGATAATCACTCAGATTGAGCACATATTTTTATACTCTCGTAGCTAACAGCTTTAGAGTGATTGTGAGGCATGGAGCAATTGCCCAAGTCTTTTTTTTTCCGTGCAGCGTTCCATCCTTCTTCTCTAGCCTCTTCATTATTTGCTCCTTATTCATTCTTCAAATGACATTTCACTTTTTCCAGGAAATTTGGCCAGTCATTCAGCTAATTCTCTGTAGATGTTCATCTTTTACATCATGCGTTCTCCTTAGCTATGAAACATTTATCATTTTGTCATAAATGATCCTTATGGCTAAGTCTAAATGATGTTTGGGTGCTAGCTGGTTGTAGACACTAGAAAGTCACTTATTACAGGTCATTTATATAGTGCATGGATGGTGGGAAATTCCATGTGGCTTTTTACAGTAGGAGGTTGTTTACTGGCGTACCTCATCCAGGCTGGATTGACTGTACTTCACACAGGTATAATACAATACTTAAATAAATCTTGTGAACTATATTACATTCCGAAATATTCATATAAAAATATCCAGATGTATTGGTTGACAAGACGTAACTGAGACATCTATGTATTCTATTAAGCCTATATGGGTCAAGCTTGTCTTTCAAACTGACTAGTTTACTACCTTTCACTATTGTAGCAGCCTTTGCGCCCTGTAAAGATCAAGACCAGACTGCATAAAATGTGCAGTGTGATGTCTAATCTTTACTCCCCTCTATGCTTAAACATTCTCAACAATGGCAACCATGAAACTACTTTCACTAGGGATTTATTTGTAGGCGGAAAATGTCTGTTTGGTTTACTAAGGTATTCTAAAGATTTGAAATACATTATGTATGATGTAGCCGTAGTGAAATCAAGCCAAACCAGAGAGAGAAGAGAAAAGAGAAAGAAGTTCAATAGTATTTAGCACATGTCTTTATTTTCATTGTCACATTGGTTAGAAGTTAAGAGTTGAACCCTCTCATTGCCAAATAAAACGGTCTTTTGGACCTAAAATAGAGTTCATTGCAAATGTAGTAAGCTGCTGGTGTTTATCCTTTACCAAACAATCCTGTGATTACAGGGTAAGAAGGCTTACGAAAACATTGTGGGAAAAAAGGAGAAAATGCTGGTAACCAGCATTTTCTCCTTTTTTTCAACAATGTTTCCTTATCCTTTTTAAGACAAATCCCATCATATAAACCAAATATGTCATCTGCAAACACTTTCAATATGGGCCTGTTTGAAATTTTGTTGTCTGGTGAAGAGTAAATTTAGAACTCTGTAGGGTAATGTGTAGATCCAAGATCAGATTGAAAATATTATTGATTGTCTGATCTTTGATCATCATTGCCCATTTCATGAAGTCTGATAACATAATTGACAGAATATACTTGTGTTGTCCATGACAGTTAAAGGCTGAAAAAGTACAGTCTGTTAAATTAAGATCAGATACCAACCTATTACAACATAAAACTTTTGCTGTTTCTACTTTAGCCAGTTCATGAAAAACTAGAGCTGTCACTGAATGTGACTTAATACCCCCGCCAGCACTTTGACAGAAACAGGCAATTACTAGTATTTTGTACACAGACGGACACACAGACGGACACATGGATGGATGCACGGATGGACACACGGACAGACAGGCTGATTCCAGTATACCTCGAAAACATTCGTTTTGTGCGGGTATAAACATAGAGAGAAAAGGAGCAATTATATGGATACAATCAACTTTCCCTATTGTCTTTTTCAATTACAGTCCAGAGTAGGTCCTTTCCATACCCTCATTTGGATTCCTTTGGTGTCATATAGACAATGTTTGGTATTAAAGAATAAAATTACATGGATAGTGTCTTAGTCATACATTAAATATTACAATCTACTATTGGAAGCCAGCATCCACCCCCAAGTAAGTTTCTCCATTTAAACTCCATTCCAAACTGAGGAAAACTTAACTGCCAAAATCTCATTTTCTTCAATATTCAAGAACAGTTGGAAATTTGACTGTCAAAAACTCTTGTTTTTATCAATATACACAAACTATGGAAAATTTGACAAAATCTTGAATCATCATAATGCATGAACAAGGTAAGTAATTATGGAAAATTTGACAAAGTCTTGTTTTCATCTTTGTTAATGTTTTAGGGGAAATGACTGCCAAAATCTTGTTTTAAACAATATTCATGAACCAATTATGGGAAAATTATGACTGCCAAAATCTTGTTTGCATCAATAATCATGAAATGCGAGGGCTGTTCGATAAATTCATGGAATTTTGTTGTTAAAACCATGTTTCTTAATATTTTAAGCTAAAATTTACCTACAATAGCATGAACATGTTATAAATTTGATATAGAAATTTAGCAATTTTTTAACATTTCAAACGCAAAATATATGTAACCATATTAACCCATGTAATGCGCATTGCCTGGCTCCAGTTTCCTCCCTTTTTAAATATGTTATTTTGTGTTAAACATTCAGAAATATGTGAAAATGACACAAACTGTGCACATGGTCAAATAACATTATAGCGCCAATTCTATAAAACATCATGACAGTGGCACTTCCAGTTACTGCAATAACGTATTTTTTGTCTCGTTGGTGCCAAGTTAATTTTTGACACAATTACATCTTCAGTGGGTGTTGAATTAAGCGTTACAATAAGGTTTTGTGTTGGACTCGGTAAAACACCAAAACACACCATAAGATTGAGTAAGGAGTCAACACCTTCAAGTTTCTATAGTATGTCATTTGTCTACAAGTGGCATAAGCGATTTAGGAATGGAAGAATATTGCTTAAAGATGATCCTCATGAAGAGCAGACTGTTAGCATAATGGCAACAATTTTGGAAACTGCGCGAGACAAGGTGAATAAAGACTGCTGGGTTACAGTGCATGGCTTATCGGACGACTTGGGTGTGTCTTGTTCCAGAGTATTGTATCCTTACACAGAATCTAGGAATGTCTAAAGTGATTGTTTGCTGGGTATTTCCAGGGGATTATTGAGAAAAAGTATGCCAATTTATTGACATGTAATGACAGTGACGTTATTTTTTTTACATCCGGACCCAGGCAATGTTCTTAAACATGTGTTTTGTAATTCTCTCTTGAAAATATATTTCTTTATGAATTTGTATGAAATTTTGAGGATGTTTCAGATAAAGATTGTTTAATATGTATGCTAAATATGAATTAAATATGAATTAAATTGGTCTCCTAGTTTTATTTTCACAACAAAATTCCACGAATTTATCGAATAGCCCTCGTAACTGGAGATTTTGTTTCCATCAATAAGTATGTACATTTTACAATGGGAAATTTAAATGCAAAAATATTTTTTTGATCAATATTCATGTGCTCATTGAACAATATTGTTAAATTTTTGTTTTCATCATTATTCATGGACTCTGGAAAACTTGAAAGCCAAAATCTTGTATTCATCAATATTCATGACCTATGGGAATTTGACTGCCAAAATCTCATTTTCTTTGATATGCATAAACTAATCATTGAAGTTTGACAGCCAAAATCTTGAATCCATCAATATTCTTTGCTCTAAAAGAGCAACTGTTACCTTAAACATATTTGTCTTTGAAATTTGAAACTGTTCACCGTGGAGTCTGTCCATGATGTCAATTGGGATATGTAACAAAAATTGGACCAGGAAAATCTTTTGGTACAAGTGTTATAAGCAGTGTTTTGTTGAACCGATATGAAATGTTTAAATATTCATCCATGTGAATGAGGTTTTGTTAGCCCAATTTCCATGATGTAGAAATAAAGTACTTTGAGTTACAACAATAATTGGAAGCATACAATCTTATAAAAGACTTATGAAGTAAGATTAGATGATATAATGTAAGATGAAACAGTATGAAAAAGAGAGACAAAAATATAATTGCCCTTAGTATTTTGATAGAAAGGCAGTGTCAGATGTCACAGGAATTATTCCTTGGTTCCAAAATTTTTCACCATCTACTTTTCCTATGCTCTAAACATGAATGGCATGATTTTTTAAACAAATTCTAAGCATGATAGTCATGTTTAAAACATGGAGGGAAAAGTCCCACAACAAAAGTGAAATTTCATAGATATTGCCACTTAAACTACACCCCAGATCTTTATAAAAATTGATATGTTCCATATTCACAAGTACAAAATTATCACTTCTAAAAAGTCATAAAAAATTTAGACTGTCTTAGCAATTAGTTACTGATATTAAAAAAAAACAAGAGGGCCCTGATGGCCCTTAAGTCGCTCACCTGAGTCTTTTGACCAAACATGACTCATTTTCAATATCTTTTGAGACATCATGACAAACAATCTACTAAGCTTTCATAATTATTGGACTGAGAATGCCTCTAGCATGTACACAAGCAGCTTTTAGAATTTCTCTCAGTGACCTATTTTTTAGCCAACCATAGCCAATTTTCCCATTGTAGATATTTTCAAAACAAGACTGAAAATGTGGCCTCTAGAGCTTACACAAGATTTTTCTAAGATTTGACCTAGTGACCTAGTTTTTGATCCGACATGACCCATTTTCGAACTCAACCAAGATATCATAAAGACAAACATTCTGACCAACTTTCAAGAGTTTTGGACTGAAAATGTGGCTTCTAGAGCGTACACAGAGTTTTTCTAAGATTTGACCTAGTTACCTAGTTTCTGACCAGACATAACCCATTTTCAAACTCGTCCAAGATATCATCAAGACAAATATTCTGACCAAGTTTCATGAGTATCTGACTGAAAATGTGGCCTCTAAAGTGTACACAAGGTTTTTCTAAGATTTGACCTAGTGACCTAGTTTTTGACCCAAAATGACCCATTTTCTGACTCATCCAAGATTTTATCAAGACAAACATTCTGACCAACTCTCAAGAGTTTAGGACTTAAAATGTGTCCTCTAGAGCGTACACAAGGTTTTTCTAAGATTTAACCTAGTGATCTAGTTTTTGACCCGACATGACCCTTTTTCGAACTTGTCTGAGATATTATCAAGACAAACATTCTGACCAAGTTTCATGGGTATCAGACTGAAAATGTGGCGTCTAGAGTGTACACAAGGTTTTTCTAAGATTTGACCTAGTGACCTAGTTTTTGACCCAAAATGACCCATTTTCTGAATCATCCAAGATTTTATCAAGACAAACATTCTGACCAACTTTCAAAAGTTTTGGACTTAAAATGTGTCCTCTAGAGCATACACAAGGTTTTTCTAAGATTTAAGCTAGTGATCTAGTTTTTGACCCGACATGACCCTTTTTCAAAGTTGTCTGAGATATTATCAAGACAAACATTCTGACTAAGTTTCATGAGTATCTGACTGAAAATGTGGCCTCTAGAGCATACACAAGGTTTTTCTAATATTTGACCTAGTGACCTAGTTTTTGACCCAAAATGACCCATTTTCGAACTTGTCCGAGATATTATCAAGACAAACGTTCTGACCAAGTTTCATGAGTATCTGACTGAAAATGTGGCCTCTAGAGAGTACACAAGGTTTTTCTAAGATTTGACGTAGTGACCTAGTTTTTGACCCGACCTGACCCATTTTCCAACTCGTCCGAGATATTATCAAGACAAACATTCTGACCAAGTTTCATGAGTATCGGACTGAAAATGTAGCCTCTAGAGCGTACACAAGGTAAAAGTTGACGACGCACGGCGAAAGACGCACGACGGACACAGCACGATCACAAAAGCTCACCATGAGCACTTCTTGCTCAGGTGAGCTAAAAAGACTGTCTTAATGTTATTTCGTCAGTTGTTTTCTATACTTCTGATAGTCAGAGCTTCAAGAAGTTTCTTTGCTCTTGACTCTGTACCAATAGACAAAATTGAAGACTTGTCAAAACTGATTCAAAAGCCTTTTTCCACAGATTTGTTAAAACAAAGCATAGGTCAGTAAAGGTTTAACCCTTTACCATACAGTACTGAGTTTTAGCTACCCTGACGGAAGAGGCTTTTGAAAACACTGCTAGAAAAACAATTTTTTCTAACCTTTTGTACAAAAGTTTTATAATTTGAGACACATTTTATTTGTAGTCATCAAATGCTTTCAACTCAGACGAGTCTAAAATGTTGTTTAGTAAAGAAATAGCCTGAAATATATATATATTACTTTTAAACCTACACTACACTACTATAAAACACACAGGTCAAAAGCACTAGAAAGTACATGTAAAGGAAGATGTCTCTTTGAATGATATGGAAAACATTGTGGTGAGAAATTATTGCTGTAAAAAAACCAAAAATTGATCATTACTGCAACAACAATGTTATTCAAGTGATATTCTGGCCTTAAAATTACAGCTATACGGCTTTTTCTGTCTACCAAATAGGTTCATGCCATTTATTTGGCATTTTGTGGATCAGCTCAACACATCGTTCAAACCAGGGTAATATCGTTATAAATGATACCTGCTCAAACATAAATTGCAGTCTAATTTTGAAAACATTTTGGTAAAGTGAGAATTGCTTGCTGTAAGCAAGTTCTTTTTTTTTTGCCACATTTTTATAAATGGTGTATGGCAAAATGTAAAAAAGAGCTGTATATGTGGGTACAAACACTCAGCTGCTATTGCTTTTTCAGAGAAAATTATGAGTCGAAAAATTGGCATAACTATGTCAGAAATATTTTGAGTTACCTGTCCTTCTGGCATTGGTTCTCCTTTTGATAGTGAACACCTAGGTTTGTATTCACCAATCATTCTTGATTTTATTCTTTGTCTTATTCTGGATTTTAGAAAGTAACACAACTTCTGATTGGCTAAATTGAATGGTTTAGCCAATCAGAAGTTGTGTTACTTTCAAAGCTCAAAAATTCTTGAGAACATGACAAAGAATGTTCTTAAAGGTTCATGAATACATACCCTAGCCTAGGTTTGAAGTAAATATCTTCAGTAATAACAGAGAGATCAGAAAATGTTATACTGTTGGCAAAATGACAATGAAGACAAAGACTGGGCCATGACAATACAACGATATTTCTTTGAAAACAGCAGAGCTAAAAATTTGTCTGCTGGGGGTCATGTGTATATGGTTTAAAGCGGTACATGCATATACATACATCGGTGTTTGCAGCATTACACAAGTATTTGGAAAGACAAAAACTATGCAAGCAGGTATCATGAGAAGATAAAAACAAGCAATACACAATACCTTGTATTTTGTCTATCTTAATATATATATTATTTATTGGATAATCATTATTTTCTGGGAAAACACTCTGAATTAAAAAATAGCTTTAATATTGAGACCAGAAAACACTGAGACCACAGGAGAAAATAATTACGTATATAGACAAACTTCTTTAACTCTTTACCAATTTACAAAATTTTACACCTGTCAAAATTCAAAGCTGTTGCAGACAACAAATTAAATGTGGCATTATGAACAAAACATGACTCAAAAACGGTAAGAAAACAGTGTGGGAAAAGGAGAAAATGCTGGTTACCAGCATTTTCTTCTTTTCCAACAATGTTTTCAAAAGGCTTCTTCCCCAGGGTCGTTAAAACTTGGGATTTTGTGGTAAAGGGTAAGTAAACCCTTTACCACTATGCCCAGGTCTTACAAAACCTGACAATGAAAGCTTTTCCTGACAATATTTTCTTAAGCCTTCTTGTTCAGGATCGATGACAACAAAAAATTGTTTGGTATAGGATTAACCCTTTATTAGACAGCACAAGTTTAGACTGACAGCATTCACATACCACAGTTCAAATGTGTTTCAAATGATAGTATTTGTCCTTGAATAGGTAAAAAATATTGTAAGAAAAGGAGAAAATGCTGGTTACCAGCATTTTCTCCTTTTCCTTTAATTTTTTCCAGAACTTTCTCTGTCAGGGTCATTAAATCTCTGGGCCTTTTGGAAAAGGATAAACGTATTCATGAGCTGATATGAGTTACAGAGAAGGAAAAAGATCAGCAAAGTGATGTATTTTCATGCAGTGGCATGTGACATACAAGTTTACAAGTTCAAAGAAATCTTGAAGATTATTATGACAAAAAAGTAGGCAAGGAAGTAAATTCTTGCTAAGGTCTTACTCTTCTTTTATCGTTGGAACTGTGACTTATAAAGAAAAAATTATTAAGAATAGACATGTATTACTGTGATTTAGATCTTTATTTCTTCACCAAACAATCCTGTGTTTTAGCAGCACTGTTGTTGAAGGCATTTGCAACATCAAGGGTAGCCAGCATTTTCTCATTTTCCCATGATGCTTTTTTCCTTTCACAGACAAAACCGTTTATTTTAGCTAAATCTATTTTGTGGTTTGCAAATAATTCTGATATGGACAAGCCTATAATGTTGTTATCTTGTGCAGAGTTAATAGACAAAAAAAGTTGGAAAAGTTAGTAACATTTCCAGACAACAAATTAGATCTGGCTCAAATGATGGAATTAGTCTTTGAAAGGATAGAAATCACTGTGGGATTAGGACAATATGCTGGTTACCAGTATTTTCTCCTTTTTCTACATTGAATTACTAGTATAGAATTAAAACTATCATAATAAGAAGTTAGTTGTGCATGAAATCTAAATGATCTGTATTTCAAAATTCATCAGTATCACATATCCATGTGTTTCCTGGGATTATCAATACTAGACTGGGTCTTTGATGCCCAAAGCTATTTCCCAAAAAGAAAGAAAGAAGTGATGAGTATGTGGATTAAACCCAAGGCCTGTATATTACCAAATCAACTACCGTAACCCCTGACCTGACCATAAGAGAAGTTAGTATACAGTCACCTATGCTATGCAAATGTTAAACGAGTCATGTTTTGTAAAAAAAGGGTTTAATGCATCGCCAAAAATTATCTACCCATGTCAGCCTGCATAGTCCTCACAGGCTAAAATGGGTCGAGCTGTTTTGCTATTTTTAAATTTTCTGCATGTCCAAGGACCATTCTATCTCATGATTCAGTTCATTGTTAGACAAAACAGATTTATGATCCATGATTATGTGATTTCTTGTTTGGTAGAGTGCATCATGGACATGCATTAAACAACCTTTTGCCAGAGCATAGCCCAAATGCATTTACCAGATATTACTACATAAACACACCTATCAGGTGCATAAAAATTTCACATGTGGTTCCATGATCATGTCAAATGTAGAATTTGAGAGGAATAAGGGGGAAAAAACTGACTTTATGCTCCTTAGTTATGGTAGAATTTTTGTACAAAACAACTACAACATACATTAACCCTTTACTACACAATCCAGAGTTTTAAGAACCCAGAGGAAGAAGCCTTTTGAAAACATTGTGGGAAAAGGAGAAAATGCTGGTAACCAGCATTTTCTCCTTTTCCCACAATTGTTTTCTACCCTCCCCACTTAGAGTGCCAATATGATGACAAGTATTTTCAGTCTAGAAAAAAATAAAAGACCCCAAAAATTGCAGTATCAAAGGTCACTGTTGCCCAGAATATCAAAGCTTTGAAGGCAGTACAGATCAAAGATCAGACTGCAAATTTTGTGTAGGTGGATCTTGATCTACACTGTCTGCAAGGGCAAAACTTTAACAAAAGACACTTTAAACCCTTTACCAAACAACAAAATTTTAGACTTGTCCGAATTGAAAGCATTTGCCAACAAAAAATAAATGTTACTCAAAAATTGAAAACTGTTTTGGGAAGGGTAGAAAACACTGTGGGAAAAGGAGAAAATGCTGGTTACCAGCATTTTCTCCTTTTCCTACAATGTTTTCAAAAGGCTTCTTCCTCAGGGTCGTTAAAACTCGAGACTGTGTGGTAAAGGGTTAATGTGTGTACGTTGTAGTCATTTTGTAAGAAAACTCTACCATAACTAAGGAATATAGAGTCAGTTTTTCCCCCTTATTCCTCTCAAATTCAAAGGAGCACAGAGTCAGTTCTCTCCCCTTATTCCTCTCAAATTATACACAAATGCGGTAAACAGTTAAGGGTAAACATGTAATGCCCGAAATGTAGCTATATATTGATATGGTCAAATTTAAAGTTCTGTTGTAAGTTAAAGGCTGATATGTGGCTGTTTTTTTCTAGCTTCTAAGTCTTGACTTCAGAGGGCTCCTTTTCTAAACCTGGTACAGGGCACTATTGATAACATCGTGGTAAAATGGGGTATAATTCATTATGGGAGGTTTCTCATTTTGTCCCAGGTTTACACTTGTCTCCATGAAATACACCCTAACATTTTACCAAATAATCCAGTCTTTTAACCATCCTAGGAAAGAAAAGTTTCGAAAACATTCTCGGAAAAGGAGAAAATGCTGGCAACCGCCATTTTTTTCCTTTCCCACAATGTTTTCCACTCTTACAAAGACAATTCCAATTACCTGATCCACATTTAATTTTTAGTCTGCAAATGCCTTCAATTTGGAACAGTCTAAATTTTTGTCATCTGGTCAAAAGTTAAGGATTATTTTTTAATGACCCTGGGAAAGAAGCCTTTTGAAAACATTGTAGGAAAAGGAGAAAATGCTGATAACCAGCATTTTCTCCTTTTCCCACAATGTTTTCTGCCCTATCAAAGAAAAATTGCACCATTTGAGCCACACTGAAATTGTCATCTGCAAATGCTTTCAATTTGGATAAGACTAAAAATTTGTTGCCTGGTAAAGGTTAAAGTGATATGATGACCGATTATCGAAAAAAATGTAATGCATCAGACACTCAATACTTCAACAATATAATAACCTATCACCCAAAATTGATCATTAGTAATTCATTATTCTTTAAAGAAAGCAAAAAAATTAATTTGAGAAGCTTTAAAAGTTTGTTATAAAAAGCAAGACTTATCTTAAAACATATCACTGCTGAATATACATGATTATGTATAAATATCTATATGTATTCAATACATCAAGATGTACAAAACAATAGAATCATTAACATGTTAAAGGCCCGGTTGTGGCCAAAATGTAAACAATTCTGTTTATAAAATACAGCTATACAGGTAAATTTTATATCATCCAATTAAAAGTATGGCAATTAGTGTAAATCTGGCAATTAGTGTAAATCTGATGACTTATTAAAGTATGGTTGGTCAAGGTTCCAGTCACAGGCAGACAGTAGATATTATGACTAAAAGTAATGTTGCCAACATTGAATCTAGTTTAACCCTTTACCAAACAACGAAATTGTAGGCTTGTCCGAATTTAAAACATCTGCAGACAACACATGAAATGTGGCTAAAATGATGGAAATTTGTTTCTGGTAAGGGAGAAAACATTGTGGGAAAAGGAGAAAATGCTGGTTATCAGCATTTTCTCCTTATCCCTCAGTGTTTTCAAAAGGTCTATTTCTCAGGGTCGTTAAAACTCGGGATTGTGTGGTAAAGGGTTAATATTCATTGTTCTACCAGTGACTGGAACCTTCATCAACCACAATTTAACAGATTGTCAGACTTACAAAAATGGCCAAATTTTCAATTGGTATGAATACAGTTTACCTGTAGTTTATACACATTGTTTACATTTGGCTGCTATTGGGCCTTTAAAGAGACAATACATACAGTATTGCACTTCTAACAAATACAATGGCATAATTATGAACAAGACAGCCTCAGTTTATTGCCAACCCTCACTATGTGTATGTTTAATGTTAAGCCCTGTACCACATAATCTCAAGTTTTAACCAAGAGGAAAAAAGCTTTTGAAAACATTGTAGGAAATGAGAAAATGCTAGTCACAAGCACTTTCTCCTTTCCCAGTAATGTTTTTCATCCTTTTCGATACAAATCTAATCATTTCAGCCGCATTGGATTTGTTGTTGGCAGAATCTTTGTATTTGGCCAAGTATAAAATTTTGTTTGTTGGGCAAACTGTTGATACCTTTTCAAACTGTAATCCACTTATGTTACATTGATCAGTGCACTTGTCCAAGCCTTCCTGAGCTTTCTTTTCCAGTACTACACATCACATTCTAGATAATCCACTGGCTATATTCACATATAACGAAGTGGACACAATGTTCCACAATGAAAGGAAGGTTAGGTGATGACTTGTCAAAGCAGGGACTGCAACCGCTGGATGACATGCCTTGTGCATAAACATTTATTTCATTTCCAACAGTGTTTCCTACCCTTCAAAAAACTATTAATTTGAGTCATATTTAGTTTGTCTGAAAATGCTTTGAGTTTTGTCATTTGATAAGGAGTTAACTCTTTACCACAGAATCTCAAGTCTTAGACCCTGAGTGAGAAGCTTTTTGAAAATTGTGGGAAAAGGAGAAAATGCTTGTAACCAGCATTTCCTCCTTTTCCCACAATATTTTCTGCCGTTTCACAGACAAATGCCATTGTTTGAACCACATCTGATTTGTCCTCTGCATATGCTTTCAATCTGAACCAGTCGAACAGTTAACTTGTGTTAACTCTTTACCACACAATCCTGAGTTTGAACAACCCAGAGAAGCAAGGCTTTTGAAAACTTTGTGGGAAACAAAGGAAATGCTGGTAACCAGCATTTTCTGCTTTTCCCACAATATTTTCTACCCTATCAAAGAAAAATTTCACCATTTAAGCCACTTTTAATTTGTCGTTTGCAAATGCTTTCAATTTGGTCTTCAATTTTGTTGTCTGGTAAGTAGTTAAGGAGTAAACATGGGCCTGACTGTAGTATGTCTTAGAAATTAGAAACTCTTGAGGCTGTCTTGTCATTCTATCACAGATAATTTATAAATGTGTTTCTTCTACAGGGGGACTCTCAGGACGAGGGGGAGGGGGTGGGGGAGAGGGGCGTGGAGGGCGAGATATTGTGTGCCTATTTAAGCTACTATTTTTATCTTGCTGGGGAGTAAGCTGATTGTTAAATCGAGACTCTAAATGACTTTCAACTTGTAAATAAGGACTTCCACTACCTGGGTCGTACTCCATATGATGTAGTGAGTTTCCTGGAACCGTGACTGGGGCACCCGTTGATGCAGATCGATGATGACCCGGGGGAACAACAGGGGGTGGGACTTTGGGTCTATCACTAGTTCCATGATGTGATAAATGTCTTTCTGGTAGTGCTGGCTTGTCTCCTGGCAAAGTTTTCTGTTTCTCAGCTGGTTGCGTGGTGTTATTGTTGGGTTCCATCTGCGGCGGGGCAGCTTGCCGTGGCCAAGTCTGAAACTGCTGGGCTTGCTGGTTTGGCATTACTGCAGCTGTGACGGCCACAGAATATGGCCGTTCAGGGGGAGGGGGTGGAGCGGGCTTTCTGTGTGGTTTTCTAAGAAATGGTTCCTCACTGTGCAAAAAGAAAAGCTTTGTTATATGTGTGTACCTTACCGTCTCTGTATTTTTACCTGAATTGTTAAAACATGACATCCTGAAACAGATTTGAAGCAGAAAGCTTTTACAACACTGTTATAATTAACTCTTTACCAAATGAAAAAATTTCAGACATGTCCAATATGAAAGCATTTGCAGACAATAATTTAAAAGTGGCTCAAGTGATAGAATTTGACTCCAAAAGGTTAGAAACATGGTAGGAAATGGGGAAAATGCTGGTTACCAGCATTTTCCCCCATTTCCCTCAATGTTTTCAAAAGGCTTTCCTTGGTTTTGTTAGAACTCAGAATTGTGTGGTAAAGGGTTAGGTGACAATCAACATGAAACAAGGTTAAATACATGAAAACATGAAGGCAAATGGAGAAATTATGCATTAAAAGGGATTTGACCTTTAGTTGAAGCGCAAAATGTCTGCAGGAGGTAACTACATAAAAGAGTAAACAATTTGACCCTGAATGTCCCGTAGTCCTATTTAGACATACTCTGTAGTCGCATTTAGATGTACTTGCAGCTGATAAATTTTGTAAAAAGTTTATAATACTAAGCTGTTTGTAAAATTCAGATAATTTATTTCTGGACTGTCCCAACATCCTGACTTTACAGGTCCATACTTTTTGTTAACATCTTCATAACAAGAGGACCATGATGATCCTATATCGCTCACCTGAGTACTAAGCAGTAAAGGTCTACAATGAAGATAAATACCAAATATTAAGGTTCAAGGCCAAATGATAATGAAACAAGGGCGGCAAATTGTCACAAGATATGCCCGTCCCACCGCCAGTTGTCGAGGAGGTATAATAATTGCAAAGGGCAGGTAATGCAACAAACATGTTTACCAAGGCTCAAGTCAATTTGACTTGATAATTCAAAGTTCTGTTCCAGACAAGCAAGAAATACTGTAAAAATGAAGATCAAAGTGGAATTACTCAAAATCCGCACTAGGTAGAGTTATTGTTCTTGCGCACTGTACTCCGTAATATTGCAACAAACATGCATACCAAGTTTGAAGTCGTTCTGACTTGAGATGACAAAGTTATATTCCGGACAAGCACTAAATGCTGTAAAAATGATCATCAAAGGGAAATAGCCCAAAGACAGCACGAGGTAGAGTTTAAATTCTTGTGCACTGCACTTCCAATTATTGCAACAAATAAGCATACCATATTTCAAGTCATTCCTATTTAAGATGACAAAGTTTTGCTCCGCACAAGCAAGAAATGCTATAAAAATGAAGGTCAAAGGGGGAATAACTCAAAATTTGTGCTAGGAAGAGTAATGGTTCTTGTGCACTGCACTCCGTAATTTTTCAACAATCATGCATACCAAATTTGAAGATGTTCCGTCTAGAGATGACAAAGTTGTATTCCGGACAGGCAGAAAATGCTGTAAAAATGACGATCAAAGGGAAATAACCCATAGAGAGTACGAGGTACAGTTATGGTTCTTTAACATTGCACTCCATATTATTGCAACAAACACGAATGCCAAGTTTGAAGTCAATCGGACTGGAGATGACAAAGTTATGCTCCCGACAAAGAATTATTCTATAGAACTTTCTAATTCAAGGGCAAATAACTCCAGTCATTCTGGTCCAATTATCCGAACTCATCCGAGATCTTATGGTCATATATATTTTGACCAAGTCTGGTGCTGATTGGTTGATATTTGTAGATGCTAGAGTGTAAACAGTCAAATATAGCAATTTTTCTAATTCAAGGGCAAATAACTCCAGTTGTTCTGGTCCGATTAGATCCATAATCGAACTCATCCGAGATCTTATAGTCATATATATTTTGACCAAGTTTGGTGCTGATTGGTTGATATTTGTAGATGCTAGAGTGTAAACAAAGTCAAATATAGCAATTTTTCTAATTCAAGGGCAAATAACTCCAGTTGTTCTGGTCCAATTAGACCCATTATCGAACTCATCTGAGATCTTATGGTCATATATATTTTGACAAAGTTTGGTGCTGATTGGTTAAAAATTGTAGATGCTAGAGTGTAAACAAAAAAATGTGAACGGATGGATGACGGACGGACGAACGGACTACAGATGCCGACGGACAGTGAGTGATCACAGTAGCTCATCCTGAGCACTTTGTGCTCAGGGGAGCTAAAAACTACCCTTAAAGGATCTTTCATGACAAAATGTGCCTTTATGGTCAATGTAGATCAAGATCAGACTGTAAAAAACTCAGTCTGATCTTTGACCTACACTGTCCACTTTGCTGGTATAATGTAGACAAGAGGACCATGATGGTCCTATATCGCTCACCTGAGTACTAAGCAGTAAAGGTCTACAATGAAGACAAATACAAAAAATCGAAGTTCAAGTCCAAATGATAATGAAACAAGAGTGGCAAATTGTCGCAAGATATGCTCGTCCCACCGCCAGTTGTCAAGGAGGTATAATAATCGCAAAGGGCAGGTAATGCAACAAACATGTTTACCAAGTCTCAAGTCAATTTGACTTGAGACTTCAAAGTTCTGTTCCAGACAAGCAAGAAGTACTGTAAAAATGAAGATCAAAGTGGAATTACTCAAAATCCGCCTAGGTAGAGTTATTGTTCTTGCGCACTGTACTCGGTAATATTGCAACAAACATGCATACCAAGTTTGAAGTCGTTCTGACTTAAGATGACAAAGTTATGTTCCAGACAAGCACTAAATGCTGTAAAAATGACCATCAAAGGGAAATAACTCAAAGACAGCACGAGGTAGAGTTTAAATTCTTGTGCACTGCACTTCCAAATATTACAACAAATAAGCATACCATATTTCAAGTCATTCCTATTTAAGATGACAAAGTTTTGCTCCGCACAAGCAAGAAATGCTATAAAAATTAAAGGCAAAGGGGGAATTAACTCAAAATTCGTGCTAGGAAGAGTAATGGTTCTTGTGCACTGCACTCCGTAATTTTTCAACAATCATGCATACCAAATTTGAAGATGTTCAGGCTAGAGATGACAAAGTTATATTCTGGACAAGCGGAAAATGCTGTAAAAATGACGATCAAAGGGAAATAACTTATAGAGAGTACGAGGTACAGTTATGGTTCTTTAACATTGCACTCCATATTATTGCAACAAACACAAATGCCAAGTTTGAAGTCAATCGGACTGGAGATGACAAAGTTATGCACCGGACAAAGAACTATTCTAAAGAACTTTCTAATTCAAGGGCAAATAACTCCAGTTGTTCTGGTCCGATTAGACCCATAATCGAACTCATCTGAGATCTTATGGTCATAAGTATTTTGACTAAGTTTGATGCTGATTGGTTAAAAATTGTAGATGCTAGAGTGTAAACAAAGTCAAATTTAGCAATTTTTCTAATTCAAGGGCAAATAACTCCAGTTGTTCTTGTCCGATTAGACCCATAATCGAACTCATCCGAGATCTCATGGTCATATATATTTTGACCAAGTTTGGTGCTGATTGGTTAATAATTGTAGATGCTAGAGTGTAAACAAAGTCAAATATAGCAATTTTTCTAATTCAAGGGCAAATAACTCCAGTTGTTCTAATCTGATTAGACCCATAATCGAACTCATCCGAGATCTTATAGTCATATATATTTTGACCAAGTCTGGTGCTGATTGGTTAATAATTGTAGATGCTAGAGTGTAAACAAAGAAATGTGAACGGACGGACGACGGACGCCGACGGACGGTGAGTGATCACAATAGCTCATCCTGAGCACTTTGTGCTCAGATGAGCTAACAAACACAATATTGAAGCTGCAATTATTTGGATCTGAAATCTGGATTGAAAATATCTTTTGGGTTTATTCGGCACGCTAAGAGTTAACCCATTACCACACAATCAAGAATTTTAACGACCCTCAGGAAATGACCTTTTGAAAAATTCCAGAAGAAGGAGAAAATGCTAGTAACCAGTATTTTCTCCTTTTACCACAATGATTTTTGCCCTTTCAATGACCACTCCTATCATTTTGACCATATTTGTCAGCTGCAAATGCTTTCACTTTGGACACGTGACACATGTATAACTGTGTTGTTTGTAATGGGTTAATCCTTACGCTGCCTGGCACCCCATCCAATGCTCTGGTGGATTGTTAAGATCAAGTTTAGATCTTGGATCTATATTGTCCAATATTTCTTTAGATATTTTTTCCTGCCTGAAAATATCCTTTACATATCATTTACATGTATTCAATGCTCTGAAAGTTTATGTCATGGTAAATAAATGTTAAGTTTTCCAGTTATAAAGACTCCTTTTCCTCACATGCATTTTAGTGCCTCTGTTTTCCATAAATATCTACAGTTAATTTCACTTATAATGATATGCATTAATAGAAATATCACATCAGGTAACAGATATTACAAATACATGAATATTATTTTATCAAACTATTCTCCTTCTTGTATCTTCATGCAAAATGTTGCCCCTGACGGTTGTATGGTTGCATAGATTACAACAGGTAGAATTTTCTTTTCATTTACTTGGGGCTATCAAAGAAATCATTATTGTGACATTTTAAGTTTTTAATATAAGATTTCCAATCTATGCCTTTATCCCTTACACAATATATATATCAGCAATTTATCTATGTTTACACAGCTGAATTGAATTCGAACAATTCTACAGTCTATCAAAATTTTTAAGCTTTTTTTTTTTTTCATCTGTCTGGCTGTAAGGATGTATCTTTAAATAGATTATCATACACTATCCCCGTATTTGTTTACTTTGGATTGGTTTATCATATTGGAGCAAAAAAAAATAAAAAAATCTGAAATCTAAAGAAAAAATGATGACCTGTCAAAGATCTATTGCAATTGTAAAATTTGCAGCGATAACAGCTCTCTTATTAATTAATTTCTTCTTGGGTTTCACTAACACTTAGTCTAGTTCATTGCTTTGTAAAGCCTTGCCCTAGTACACTTCCATAAGTCTACAGACTGACAACCTGATTCAAGTACAAGTATACCCTCTGACTTTGTTGGGGGGTGGGGGAAGAATGGAAAAGGGAAAAGCATGTCCTATCTGATCCTGGCCTATAACACTTACAAAAGGAAAAGTTTTGTGTAGCACATAAGTATGAGGCCCTAGGAACAAACACTCTCAAACACTATGAAAGAGTAACTCATGGCAAGTTATTTAAGTCATAAACCATATCTAAAATACCTACGAAGAACTTGGTTAGGCAATAGGCAATTTATAGGGTTAAAATTGTCTATACTCGGCTATGTTGTATGTCTTTGTTTTCTGCTATATGTCAAAGTGCGACTACACTGTTAGATAGCTGGCAAGTTAAATGTATCCCAAGATTAAGTGAAATATACCTTCAAATACATTACTTACATAATTCTGTGTGAGCGTATTCAAGATACACTTATAATCTGTATCAATGTGTCATAATAAATATATGATTTACAAACCCACTAATTCAAGAAATTCAAGAAAGGCATTTAATTTTTTACTATATGAAATACAAAATATGAAATTTTAGATTCCTCCATGCTAAATATACTATGAAAAGTTAGTGTGTGCTGTAAAGTAGCAGGGACACAGCCTACAGTATCTTGAACGATCAAATAATTGATAAACTTTTAGAAAAGATTTTTCATGTTACTCAATTGGTTTTCTTTCTCATCTTTACTACAGACAATTTATAACTGTGCTTCCTATGGAAAAATAATCAATCCTAATATATATAGGTGCTTGCTCTTAAACCTCTTTACCAAACAACAAAAACTTGGAATCACCCAAATTCAAATCCCTTGTAGACGACAATTCATATGTAGCTAAAAGTATGGTTGCTGTCTTTGAAAGGAAAAAAAAAAAAAACATAGTGGGAAAAGGAGAAAATATTGGTTACCAACATTTTTCCTTTTCCCACAATGTTTCAAAGGTCCTTTATCTATGGGTTGTTAAAAGTCTGGATGTGTGGTAATGGGTTCATGCACAATTTGTTACCAACAATGTACTGACAACTCTTTTTCATATCCCATTACAAAGTTTCAGCAGAGTGAGGAAAATGCACCAAAATGTTTATATCACGTTAAGAGTACTTGAATAAGCTCATATATATTAGTTTTGTTTGAATGGTATTTCATGCCGCTTTCAACATTATTTCAGTCATATCACGGCAACAGCTCACATATTCATGTTTTCCTGGGTTTCACCAGTACTAGGCTGGGGCTCTGAAGTGTCTTGCCCAAGGACAATCCTGTGAAAGACCCGGTGGAGCCAGCGAGGCTCGAACCCCAGGGCCTCCAGGTCACAAGTCCTACACTTAACCACTGAGCCACACAGGACCCCATATATATATTAGAAGGATATTAAAAGGTTTTATACTGGACTGTAAAGCATGTCCAGAAAGGACACATGAAAAAGTACATTAACCCTTTACCACACAATCCTGAGTTTTAACGACCCTGAGAAAGAAAGCTTTTGAAAACATTGTGGGAGGAGAAAATGCTGGTAACCAGCATTTTCTTCATTTCCCACAATGTTTTCTTTTCTTTTGCAGACAAATCCCATTACTTGTGCCACATTTACTATGTCCTTTGGAAGTGCTTCCAATTTGGATCTGTCTAAAATTTTGTTATGTGGTAAAGGGTTAATTACAATAAGCATGTTTTCACAAATTACCTAATGGGGTATGCATAGAATCACAACTAAACAGCCATAGTATTACAAAGACAAAATATTTCAGGAGTAAGAAAGACTTAGACAATGTATTTTAAACCTTTACCACACGACAAAAATATATGCCTGTCCAAATTGAAAGCATTTGCAGACAACAATTTCGATGAGGCTCAAATGATGTGATTTTGTTTAACAGGGTAGTAAACTTTGGGCATTGTTTGCCAGCATTTTCTCCTTTCCCCACAATGTTTTCTAAAGGCTTCTTCCTCAGAGTTGTTACAAGTTGGCATTGTGTGGTAAAGGGTTAAAGTCTGTTCTAGTGGAGATCAACCCCCTCAAAATAACAGACAGTATAGCTTGTATGTGGTATATCTTGATCAATATTGTCAGTCAAGGAAACAGAAGTTGAACCTTGAGCCCCTAAAGTTAAGGCTGACCGTTTACCTTTTCATATTTTTCTGGTCCATGATAACTCTTTACTCAACTAAAAATTTTCATATCATCCCATTAATGAAAGTATTTGAAGATGACAAATAAAATGTGTCTCAATCAATAAAGTTTGTTTTTGAAAGGGCAAGAAATGCGAGAAAGGAGAAAATACATGTACCAGTTACAAAGCATTTTCTCCTCTTTCCACAACATTTTCAAAAGCCTTCTTTCAACTGGTAATTTGCTGATAGGTAAGGTCAGTGCATCCTAAGGATTAGTTTAGTTTAAACATATTTATTTTACATCGATTGAGAAACAAGTTCTTACAACTTATACTAATCTCTCTCGATTCTGCTTCCTGGGAACTGCACCAGTACTCGCGCAGAATGTGTGGGCCAATGAAAAATCCCAAAGGATTGCAGAGAAGCTATCATTCTGATCCTGCTACCCAATAGAAACCATTTCAACATTTATTTCATGGTCTTTGGATGCTGAACTATGACATATTCTTCCTAGAATGTATGCACTCTAAAGTCTTCATCAAAATTTTAGCTCTGTACCAACTGAAACCATTTGCAGACAGCATAGTTATTACAAACATATCTAAACCCTTTTCCACACAATCCCAGTTTGAGGAAGACAGCTTTTGAAAACATTATGAGAAAAGGAGAAAATGCTCGTAACCAGCATTTAGTCCTTTTCCCACAATGATTTCTACTCATCCAAAGACACATTCAAGTTTTTTTAAGTCATAGCTACATTGTCCTCCGCAAATGTTTTAAATTTGGACAAGTCCAAAATTTTGTTATACAAAAGGGCTTGTATTTGAAAGGGTAGAAGATATTGTGGCAAAACAAAGAAAAGGCTGGTTTCAGCATATTCTACTTTTCCATCGATGTGTTCAAAAACCATTTTTTCTCAAGGGTCTTTTATAGATGGAATTGTTTTGAAAAGGGTCAACTCCAGATTTGGGAGACTGTTTACCTCTGAAGTCGCAAATTGGTAACCTAAACACTGACAAAACATGATCCTTTTACTTCTTATGCAGATTTTTTTTTTTACCTGATGTATGTTGAAGACAATGACAGAAAAAAACTGAACATCTAGATTTATTATACACTGGTGTAAAGATAGTCATAAAAGAAGTGGGACACATGTAAAAAGTTCTGGTACATCAATACTGCCCTTGGCAAAACTATGTTACAAAAGACATCTATTGCAGGTGCTATAGCCCTCTGACACACAATCCTAAGTTTTAATGATCTTAAGAAAAAACACTGTGGAAAAAGCAGAAAATGATGGTAACCACCATTTCTCCTTCTCAAACTATGGTTTTGACTCTATCATAGACAAAAAACATAATTTGACATGCATTTAATATGTTGTCTGCAAATGCATTCATTAATTTTTGGACATATCTACTTTTTGTCGTCTGGTAGATACTTACTTTTTATCAAGATAAGTATTATGTTAAATACAACTTAGATACAAGCAATATTGTATTTGTGATCAAATTAAGAATACAACCTCTCATTTATTGGGGCTCCGGGTAAATTGGTTGAACTTGTCCCTGGGGAGCCAGAAGGTGATCTGGATACCCTAGCCTGCGAAGATGGGGGTGTGGTTAGTGAATGTGGCGTGTCCTGATAGGTCGGACTAGACTGTGGTGTATTCTGGGAAGATGTTGACTGGTTTGAACCAGTTCTTGATACATTTGCATGCTCCTGACCTTCTGATTTACCAGGGGCTTGAGAACTTCCTCCAGTAAGTTGAAAATCTATTTCTGAAAAACAAAAAAAAAATATTAACTAGTTAACAAACAATCCTGTCTTTTAAGCACTCTTTGAGGAAATGCCGTAGGGAAAATATGGAAAATGTGAAAACAAATTAACTAGTTAACAAACGATCCTGTCTTTTAACTCTTTACCACACAATCCCGACTTTTAATGACCCTGAAAAAGAAAGCTTTTGAAAATATTGTAGGAAAAGGAGAAAATGCTGGTAACCAGCATTTTCTCCTTTTTCCCACAATGTTTTCTACCCTTCCCAAGTCAAATTTCAATTTTTGAGTCACATTTATTTTGTGGTCTGCAAATGCTTTCAATTTGGACTAGTCAAAAATTTTGTCGTTTGGTAAAGAGTTAAGCACTCTTTGAGGAAACGCTGTAGCGAAAGTGTGGAAAATGTGAAAACAAATTAACTAGTTAACAAACAATCCTGTCTTTTAAGCACTCTTTGATGAAACGCTGTAGGGAAAATGTGTGGAAAATGTGAAAACAAATTAACTAATTAACGAACAATCCTGTCTTTTAAGTACTCTCTGAGGAAACACTGTAGGGAAAATTTGGAAAAAGAAGAAAATGCTGGTAATCAGCATTTTCTCCTTTTCCAACAATTTTCTTCATAACTATAAAGGACCAATGTCATCCAATAAGCCACATTTTATTTGTCGTCTGCAAATGCAATACGATAGCCAAGTCTAAAATTTTGTTATCTGGTAATGAGTTAACTATTAAAGAAATAATTTCTTGTCTTATTTCTTTTGCATTTTCCAAAACTGACTTTCTAATGTGGTATGAGGTAGACAACACTATATCAATCAATTCTCAGCAAGAAGTTTATCCTACTCAGTAGCAGATGATTACTCATTCAAAAACATTTTGGGAAATGGTTCATAGTTTATCTTGAGCAATTTTTACTTTTCTAATGATACAATTGTATCTTGTTAGTTTGCACATTGCTGGTTCGCAGCTTTGTGTTGGTTTGTATGCTATCTCTGGTCTCAATATTAACCCTTTTTCATCATCGCGTATCTGTGGTATGTAGCTCATGGTATGTTTCATGTCCCCTATGTATTTTTCCGCAAATTTCCACCTTAAGTTGGTAGATAAAGTAATCTACTTGAAATCTTTTGAAGGTGTTAAAACTCATGACCAAATTTGATTATCATAACTGCTGATCAAAAATGTCTATAAAAAATAAGATAAATAAATTTATCTATTTTAGTTTCTTTCAATAATGAATGTATCTACTACATTCTATTTGGGAATTGGCCCCTAAAATATTTAAAAATATCTACAGAACCAAGCCCAAAACAGAGGGTACTGCAAAGCATGCTGCATAAATCTGATTGTTTAATTCCATATAGAGCACTGAAAATACCCGAATACAAGTTATGCTTTTTGGTTTGTGCTACTAAATGTAGCACAAACCAAAAGGGTAACTTGTGTTCCTATAAAAATTTCTCTTCCCTTGCACTACTAACTACTGAGGTTTTACTGTTGCTCTACTATCAGATAATGTTTCAGTTTGTTTCTTGCCTTTCTGGTATGTCTTTAACCCTTCACAGCTTCATAAATGAAACAAACATCCTTTTCAGACAATAACTGAACCAAATGATAACAGCTTTAAAGCTGCTTACGAAGTAGATCTACGAGACAATGTATATGAAAGATCAGAATATTCAATGCAGTCTTATTTTGACCTGCACTGTCAGCAAAGATAATTACAGATGTGCTAAATGCTTTAAGTGTTAAAGCATTCAACAAGGGAAGAAGTTACTGCATCCTTTGGACTGTTTGGTATCATTCCCTTAATGTCTTCAATCAAAAGTCTTCATTATAAAGTAATTATTCACATAAAAGAAGATTAGAATATCCTGATTTCAGAACTATCCTTTCATATATCATGCTCAAATCTATCAGAGATTAAAAATCTATCATCTTTCCTTCTCGATGGACCAAAGATATCCCTCTTAGAATCAGTTGAACCTTGTATGCAGATTAAAACTAGTTGCCCTTTGATGGACAGTATTGATTATTGCCTATCTAAGGGCAAAGATACAAGATATAAATGCTCTCTCTGTTGAGCCTGACATTTTTTGAAATACAAATATAGTTTGGCACCACAATCATTAAGTCATTACTATTGGAAACAACCTTGAAGTAGACAAATTTGAAAAGATCTTTTTTAAAAACCTTTTTAAAATATGGATAATCAAAATGATAAATTAAAATTTGATTCATACAACACAATCTCTAGATATTGTTACAAAAGAAAAAATACTTGCTATAAGCAATTCTCCCTTTACAACAAATCTTTCTAACAGAGGTACACTATTGGACCAAAAATATTGTTTAATGCTGAAATTCTGTAATCTTATTACCTGTGTAAACACTTTACCAAACAAAAAAGAGATTAGACTTTTCCATATTGAAAGCATTTGAAGACAGCAAAATAAATTGACCCTAAATGATTGAAATGATCTTTGAAAGGACAGAAAACATTGTGGGAAAAGGAGAAAATGCTGCTCACCAGCATTTTTCCTTTTCCCACAAAACTTTTTACTGCCTTCATTCTTGCAGTGGCTAAAACTGTTTACCAAACAGCAGAATTTTAGACTTGTCCTAATGGAAAGCATTTGCAGATGACAATTAAAGGTGACACAAATGAAAGCATTTGTCTTTGATAGGTCAGAAAACGGTGTGGGAAAAGAAGAAAATGCAGGATATCATCATTTTCTTCTTTTCACACAACATTTTCAAAAGCATTCTCTTTTAGGATTGTCAAAACTCAGAATTATGTAGTAAATAAACATATAAATGTACTCTTTGATGGTTAGTATGATAAACACCAAAAGCAAACAAAAGCCTATATAAAAAGCTGTTGGATTAACCCTTTACCTCACAATCCTGAGTTTTAACGACCCTGAAGAAGCAGCCTTTTGAAAACATTGTTGGAAAAGGAGAAAATGCTGGTTACCAGCATTTTCTCCTTTTCCCACAATGTTTTCTACCCTATCAAAGACAAGTTCCTTCCTTTGATTCACATCTAAATTGTCGTCTGCAAATGCTTTCAATTTGGACCAGTCTTAAATTTTGTCGTTTGGTACAGAGTTAACTACACTGACAGCTTCCAGTTACAAGTTGACATTGAGATCTGTTGAAGATTTCATCTAAATCTACTGCAGAAGTTTTGGCAGAGAAATGCCAAACCTCTTGCTGTATGTCCATTCCAGACTTCAGCACCCAGACTCAGTTTGCTATAGACTCGTTATTAATAGTGTTGAATTTCTCTGTTTGTGGCAGTCATGAATGATTGGTCCATACACAACAGGTGGAAATATAGTGGAATAGGAGAAATTGTTACAATTTCTACCCTTCGAATAACATGTTCATTTTTAGGGTTGTAAAAATTCAGGATTATTTCGTACACAGAGTAGATAGTGATACTCTTTGGTAGGTACTCTTTGAGAAACAGAGTTGATCTGCTGAAGATTCTTTAACAAAAGGTTGGATAGAACACATCAAAAAGTCTTTTCATTCTATAATCCTGCAGCTGAAAAAGATTCCCTCTTAGACTGGCATTTCACTTTGTGGAGAATGCTCATTTTTGTAATCCTGAAAGCTAAATTACCTAAGTGTTTTTCTTAAAGTCTAAAATGGTAATAGGCTTGGCATAACTTTAATTGCTTTAACTAACACTTACAAGAGAATTCTGTATTGAGATTAAATTCCCTACTAAAAAATTAAAGCAATTTTGAAAAAGAAGATGTTTAAAGATTTTAAAGATTTTCAAGTGCTGTCGCCATGGCAACCAGATTATTAAATGGACCACATTCTGTGAAAAGACTCTGAAGAGGCCTATAACTAGATCATTTCTTTGAAGTTTTCAAATTTGGATGAGACTAGTTATATAGATGTTTGAAATAAAAGTTAACACACAAGTTGATGGAGTGACACACAATAGGCACATGGCCATGACATGAGCTGGCTGGTCTTTGGCCAGTGGAGCTAAAAATCACAGATGGACAGGTAAACTATTTACCGAACAACAACATTTTAGACATGTCCAATTTCAAAGCACGAGCAGACAACAAATCAAATGTGGCTCATATGACTGGATTTTTCTATGATAGACTAGAAAACATTGTGGGAAAAGGAGCATTTGCAGTCCTTAAAAAAATTGAGGTTGTGTCGTCAAGGGTTAAAGGTTGGGCCTGTGGACTTCATCCCAAGACTAGGTTTTAATTCGCTAGTAAGTCCTTTTCCATTCTAATTTTTAACAATCAAAATTGGTTTCATGCATGGCAACAGGCATCAATTCACCCTTAACTGAAGAATTCTGCTTTATTCACCCTGAGGAGGAGGGTTTTTGTAAACATAGTGATATAAAGAGAAAATGCTGGTCACAGGTATTTTCTCCTTTTCCAACTGTTTTCCACCCTGAAAGAGACAAATCTTACCATTTGAGCTATATTTGCCCTGTTTTTTTGCAAGTGCTTTGTATTCAGACAAGTCTAAATTTTGTCGTATGGTAAAAGTTAAACACCAACTAACAAAAATGTATTTGTAAGATACAACTGAATCGAAAGAGAGAGAAAAAAAAAACACATTCACAGATGCAGAAATCACTCATACAAACTGCCATTTATCACAATCTTTTTCAAAGTAAAAGCCTGAAAACTGAGCCAAAGTGATTTTTATGGAACAGAGAAGTTTTAAGTTTACTTCATTCAATCACACTGCTTACCAGATACTAAATATAAAATTTACCAAAGATGAACATGAAGATATTCTGTCTACTCACAATACAGCTAACAAAACCACCCCAAGACACAGTGGCAATCTAAACCCATGGAGTGATTTTACTAGTTACTTAACCCCTTACCACACAATCATGCCTTCTAATGACCCAGAAGAATGAAACTTTTTAAAACATTGTGAGAAAAGGAGAAAATGCTGCTAACCAGCATTCTGTCCTTTTCACACAATGATTTCTTTCAGACACATATCCCATCATTTGAGCCATATGTAATCTGTTGTCTGCAGTTGCTTTCAACTTGGACCAGTCTAAAATTCTGTTGTTTGGAAAAGGTTCAAAACTCACTGTCTGTTCTGATTCAGAGAAGAAGCTAGATCTGAAGTCTGTGGTAAACTTTATATCAGCTACAATTTATTTAAATACTTAGATATGGTATGACCTTGGGACTGCCTTTATGGACAATGTAGATTAAGATTAGAATGCATAAAACAGCTTATCTGATCTTAAATGCACACTGTCCAGCATTTGGTGAGATATCATAGTCAAAACAATTCATTCTGCATCAAATAAGAAAATTTTAGACTTGTCCAAATTAAAAGCATTTCCAGGCAATAAACCAGGCTCAAATATTAGGATTTGTTTATGAAAGGATAGAAACATTGTGTAAAAAAGGAGAAAATGCTGGTTTACAGCATTTTCTCCTTTTCCCACAATGTTTTCGAGAGGCTTTTCTTCAAGATTGGTAGAGGGATAAAAATTTGGGTTTTTCCTACTAACTAGAATTAACTGTATAGGCTTTCTGTAAATTAGCAGCTTTCAAGAGTACAAAACATTTGACATTGGGAGACATGCAGGATTTGTCTTGCCTTCAAGATTTCAAACCAGTAAGTCAAGTTTAGAATAGAAGTTAATTATCTGAAAGCCTCTAGATAAGACCATTAGTTGCTCAACTGGGTTTCACAACTTTATGACTTGGGCTTTGTTGTGTCTTGCCTAGAGGCAGAGCACCAGCAAACGAAAATTGAACGTCTTAACCATGAGTCACAGAGGACTCCGTATGATGCCCTTTGTCTTGTTTCGTTAATGAAATTGCCAAGTATTAGTAACTAGTCTCTTTATAGGTTTCAGTTATAATTACATAAACTTGTCCTAATTCTATGGCTGAAAATATGATCAATCAAAACTCAGATTTTTTCAACCCTTTACCAAACAATCCCAGGTTTCTGCTACCAGAAGGAAGATGTCTTTTGAAAATACTGTGGGAAAAGGAGAAAATGCTGGTAACCAGCATTTTCTCCTTTTCCCACAATGTTTTCTACCCTGTACAAAAACTTGAGTTCATTTGTACCAGTTTCATATTTGTTGTCTGCAGATGCTTTCAATTTGCAAGGGTGCAAAATTTGTTGTTTTGGAAAGGCTTAATACAGAATTTTTAAAACAAGTAGACAATAGGGACCCAACATCAGACAACATGTTCTGTGCAGTCTAAACTTGATCTATACTGTCTGCACAAAGCCTAGTTTTTGCCTATGGCACTAAAAGGCTAAATATCCATGGAAAGTTTCAAGAAGCATACAGATGAAGCAATATATCCAACTAAAGTAGCAGACAAAGCTACAAAATAAAATAAGAACACTAAACAGAAATGGGATTGACAATTTTATTACTGGTGTACAATCACAGCTATCACTTCTATACAATAACAAGATCTACAAAATGAAAAAGGGACTACAACATGCATGAACTCAGGACCTCCTTAAGCATGAGGACCAAGATGGGTCTAGATCACTCACCTAAGCCTGTGTAACTTTGGGAGTAAATTAGTTTATCTATTTCAAAACAAGATACATGTTAAATGAACAGTTGCATAAAAAGAGCCTGTAAACGGCACAATTTTTTTTTTCTACTTTGATCCATAGACCTATTTTCTTTTTTTTTTTAAACTCATGGTGACATTTATTTGAACTTGTCCTAGATGTAATCAATTCATAAATTCTTACCAAGTTTTATACCATTTTTCAGAAAATATGGCCTCTAAAGTGCACAGATTTTTCTTCTATTTGATCTTGTGACCTACTTTTAGACCTTACATGACTAAAGTTGGAATCTGTCAAAAATATTAGCAAGACAAACATTCTGACAAAGTGTTATTACTATTAGGCCAAAAATGTAGCTTCCAGATTGTATGTGTAAGTTTTTCTAGATTTCATGATGCATGATCTAAGACAGACAGAGCACAATCACCAAGTTCACATTGGCCATTTCATGCCAAAACACTGATAGCAGATTACTTTAGAAAAAACCCAACTTTCTCCATTACGAACAATTACCTAGATATGAGGTTTGATACAGTCATAAAAGTGTGTAAAATGCGACATGAGGATAAATTGCTCAAAAGGAGATATTTTTCCCTTGGCAAAAATTATTTGAAATCAGTCCAATGCATGAACAAAAACATGGTCAGGAGGTGATGAGATACACTATCACCGGAAAAAAAAACACAAGCAAAATAAAAATAGAAAAATAAACAAGGCAACTAATGTTTGTAAGGGGAGGATAAATGACAACACTGACTCTAGACAACAATTTTTCTATCACAATAGGATGGAACAACCAATGAAATGAACCAGGACAGGACTACATTCACCATTGCATCATACTGACCCTGACATGACCTTGACTGACCTTTCTTGCAACCATTTCCCATAATTCCTTCATTTACCACTTTGGATGTGTTTGGATATTGTAGTTGATCATCCCACATAGATCGAACTTTGGTCAAGTAGGCAGGCCAGGAATCATCTCCCAGAGACTGCAGCGCAAACACCGTGCTATAAACATCACTGTGTACACTGTGTGATGTTGGGGTGCTAGGACTGTGTGGTTGTGGTTGTGGGTCTGAAACTCTTTTATACTTTTCATCTCCATAAGTTTTGCTTTTCTCTCTGTCTTTAGGATTGAAAGTGATAATGGCAGGATTGCTTGGCTTGCAAGTCACTGATAGACCTTTAGGAGTGGTTCCAGGCTTTTGGTTAAATACACTCAGCTCACCTTTGGCTGTGTGGTAACCATTAGCACTATCACGTCTCTGTAAGGTGTCTGCAGTCTCATACTGCTTCATCATGGGGCTGACTTCAGATAAACTGGAAGACTCACTGGATGAAGAAACTGTATCAGGGCTGGAGGATTGACCAGATGTAGAACTACATGGTACATTCACTGCCAAACCTCTAGCTGATCCAGAGCCATTACTTGAACCAACTGGTGCCCTGGTCTTTTCTTGGGTCTCAAGAGCTTTGTCGACAGATTTAGGAACCAGTTGTCTGTCATGAACAGGTCCTAGAGGTTTGTTTTTCCTACTGGATATCCTTGTTCTGTCTAGCATGTGATGCTCTGGAGCATGGCCTCTCAGTGTTGCATGAAAATCTTGTGCTGATATGAAAATAAGGAAACATGTTTACAATACCCCAAACCCAACAAAATTGTGTACTAGTTTAAAGAAATATATTATGATATTTGCTTCAACACCAATACATTCAAAAAAATATGGTTGGTATTCATGAAACGAAAAATTCAACACATTACATTTCACCATATACTCCTTGTCCACAAAGTTCAGGAATGTTTGACAAACTCCACAGCAAAGCATTACAGAAATACATGTCCTTAACCTTTAACACAAAATCCCTAGTTTAAAGACCCTGCAAAAAAAGCTGTTGAAAACAGTGGGAAAAGGAGAAAATGCTGGTAAACAGCATTTGCTCCTTTTTACCACACTGTTTTCTAACAGTTCAAAGACAAAACTCAACATCTGAGCTACATTTATTTGTTGTCTGCAAATATTCTTTTAATCCTTTACAACACCATGCTGACTTTTAACAACCCTGGGAAAGAAGCCCTTTGAAAACATTGTGGGATAAGGAGAAAATGCTGGTAACCAGCATTTTCTCCTTTTCCCACAATGTTTTCAACCCTATCAAAGAAAAATTGCACCATTTGAGTCACACTGAAATTGTCGTCTCCAAATGCTTTCAATTTGGAGGTTAAATTTTGACGTCTGGTAAAGGGTTAATGTACCAGAGTAAAAATCTATTATGGTAAAGGGTTAACCCGTAGTGCCCTCTGCAAGATCACCTGCATACAATATGTGTCAGGGTGTAGCACAATCAAATACTTTATGCAATATTTTGGCCATACCAGCGTTGAAACTGCCATTGTAAGGTCTTTTTTACCATACTAAATAGTTCATACTATTTATATCTAGTCCTACTGGTTGTATATCCTTTTTGGTTTAAAAGGGAGAAAACTAGAGCTGTCACTGAATGTGACTTAATACCTCCGCCAGCACTTTGACAGAAACAGGCAATTTAACAAGAAATTTTCTAAGTTCAAGGGGAGATTACCCTTGAATCATAGGGAGTAGATGATTGAAAACTGCGTCTTGCACAACTTCAGTATACAATCAATGTATCAACAAACTTTCAATACAATAGCAGCAAAACTGTAGGAGGAGTTCGCGACACAAAATTACTAGTATTTTGTACACACACGGATGGACGGACAGACAGGCTGATTCCAGCATACCCCCGAAAACATTTGTTTTGCGGGGGTATAAAAAAACAAACTCCATTTTTGCTGAAAAAACTCCTTCAACTCCTGATGCAACTAAGAACAAGCACTTAAATCTTAACCTTAAGTCCAAATTAAAAGCATTTACAGATGACAAATTACATATGCCTGAAAAAGGAGATTTGTCTTTGGAAGGGTAGAAAACATTGTGGAAAATGAGGAAACTCTTGTTATCAACATTTTCCCTTTTATCAACAACTTGTTTGAAGCCCTTTTTCCTGAAAGTTGTTAAAACTCAGAATTGTGTGATGAAGGGAAAAATCCCAATCACAAAATTAAACCCAATTAAAGTTCACTACCTATATTAATGCTAGGAGCATTAATATTTCTGGTGTTACGTCCTCTGTATTGATCTGTTGTAAAATGATGTTTTTCTTTAATTGTGTTTGATTTCTTTTCTTTTGTCAAACATTGTTTTGCCAACAGTTCTACCATTTATATTCATTTCAGACTGACAACAGTAGTTTATGGCCAATATTTCTTATAATTCTCTGATTATTATACACTACATATGAAAATGTGACTTAACTCTTTACCCAACAATCCTCTGTTTAAACAATCCTGAAGAGGAAAGCTTTTGAAAACATTGCACAAAGAGGAGGATAAGCTGGTAATACTTCAACATTGATTTTTTTTTTCCATTAAGGATAAATCCAACAACTTGAACCACATTTTATTTTTGTGGCCTACAAATGCTTTGATTTTGGACAAGTACAAAATTTTGTCATTTGGTAAAGAGTTAAAACATGATGGCCCTCAGTCCTAAGTTCAAGCCCTCTATCACAGAAACCAAAGACATTGATATCTAGTTTTGCAAACCAACTCCATAATTTGTCTCATATTAATTCTTTACCAGACTTGTCAAAATTGAAAGCATTTGCAGAAGACAAAAAAATTGTGGCAAAAGGAGCAATTGCATATAATAAGCAATTGCCCAGTATTTTAAGAAGTCATCCATGGTGGTGATGTAAAAAATTCATTCATGTTGACATGTTATGCACAGCAAAGATTTGATATGGTAAGGAAAGTACTTGCAGAGGTTGATGTGTAAGTCATCTGTGTATCTAGGAAGAAATGTCTTATTAAACAAGAGGGCCATTGGCCTTGAAGCGCTCACCTGAGTAAAGTCATCTAATCATCTAGAATTAATAAAGTGGAACACATCCTAGTTGTGATGGTGTAAAGATATGAGTGTTTATGATCTACTTTGTATCTGATGTGACCCAATGTTGAACTTATTGATGGTATTATCAAAACAAATCTGACCACGTTTCATGGTTATTGGACTGAAACTCTGGCCTCTTGAGTGCACACAAGGTTTTTCTAAGATTTTACCATGTGACCTAAATTTTGACCTAACATGACCCATTTTTAAACTTTTACCAGAAATTATCAGATCAAACACTCCGACCAATTTTCATGTGTATCAGACTGAACATGTGGTCTCTAGAGTACATGCAAGGTTTTTTCTAAGATTTGTTCCAGTGACCTACTTTTTTATCAGACATGAATCAATTTCAAACTTGTCCAAATACAAACATTCTGACCAAGTCTCATGAGTATCAGACTGAAAATATGGCTTTTAATGTGCACACATCTTTTCTTCTATGATTTGTCCTGATGGCCTACTTTTTGACCCAACATGACCAAATTATAAACTAGTATTAGATATCATCAAAACAAGAATTCTAACCAACTTTCATGAGTGTCAGGCTGAAAATGTGGCCTCTAGACTAAAAACATAAGATTTGTCCTCCTGACTAACTTTTTGGCCCAACATAACCCAATTTCACATTTGTCTGAGATATCAAGACAAATATTCTGACAAAGTTTCATGAGTATCAGGCTGAAAATTTGGCTTCAAGGGTGTGCACAAAAGGTTTTTCAAAGATTTGCCCCAGTGACTTACTTTTTGACATCACTTGACCCAATTTCACATTTGTCTGCAATATTGTCACGATACACATTCTGACTAAGTTTCATGAGAATCAGGCTAAAAATGTGGCCTCTAGAGTGCACATATGGTTTTTCTAAGATCTGTCCTAGTGATCTACTTTTTGACCCAACATGACCCAATTTTGAATTTGTGAGTGTTATTATTAAAACAAACATTCTGACTCATGAGTGTCAGGCTGAAAATGTGGTCTCAAGAGTGCACGTAACTTTGTCTAAGATTTGTCCTTATGACCTACATTTCGACCTGACCTGACCCAATTTCTCACTTGTCTGTGACATCATCAAGACAAATATTCTGATTTAGTTTCATGAGTACAGGATTGAAAATGTGGCCTCTATAGTGCACACAAGATTTTTCTAGATTTACCCTGGTGACCTACTTTTTGACCTGACATGACCTGACATGACCCAATTACAATCTTGTCTGAGATATTATCAAGACAAACATTCTGCACAAGTTTGGTGAGTATCAGACTGAAAACAAGGCCTCTAGAGTGCACACAAGGTAATTGTTGACAACTGGATGATGTACCGACAGACACAGCACACTAAAGCTTACCATGAGCACTTCGTGCTCAGGTGAGCTAAGAAAGACTTTTACATTCTGTGTATCAGTTTTTTTTCCCCAATTCAAAGCAACAGGTGATAAGCAAAAAAAATGTCCCATTAAAATGGGGACCAATGAAACATAAAAACATGCCAACAGATGGACAGACATAAAGACATGTAAAACATCACATCTTGGTGGATTCTTTTGATCATTTACCAAACAATCCCAAATTTTATACACCCTGAACAAGAAGACTTTTGAAAACAATGTAAGGAATGGAGAAAATGCTGGTAACCAGCATCCCCCCCCCCCATGTTTTCTTCCATGTCAGCAACAAAACCCATCATTTGAGTCATATTTAACTTGTCATTTGTATACAACAAAACAAATGTAACTCTAAAAAATAAAACATGACTCAAAAATTGAAATTTGTTTGTCAAACATTGTGAGAGAACATATTGGGAATAGGAGAAAATGCTCCTTTTTCCATGAAATCTTCATCAGTCTTCTTTAATGTAGTTACAATTTGGGATAGTTAGGTAAAGATTTCATGAAACAAAGGTTAATTAAGACTGGTTAAATTTATCAAGAAGGCCTTTTCGAAAGCAATCTGGTGCTAATTCATTTCATGGGTAATGAACTATGGAATTATTTAAAAAAAAAAAGTTGCCTTTTTTTTTCTCCAAAAAGTCTACCTTTACCTTCTATTTTGGGCCAAAACAGAACATAAGGCTAGCAAAAAGCAACCATAAAATAAACCAAACTTAAGAACAATAGCAATGCAATACAGTACCAGAAAATCTTTATCTATAATACACCTTGCATCATTTCCCAGTACACTGGCACTGACAAATCATAACAAGCACTTAAGACTCTACCAAACGACACAATGTAAGACTTATCCAAATTGAAAGCATTTGTCTGGGTTTTTACCAGTACTAGGCTAGGGCTCTGAAGTCTCTTGCACAAAGACACCCCCAAGAGAGACCTAGTGTGTCAAGTGAGACTCCAACCAGGGGCCTTTAAGTTACGAGCCCTACACTTTATCACTTTTACCACTGAGCCAGCCAGGACTCCAGCAAGAAAATTGATTACACTGCTTTCAATCATTAGTTCATAAAGAAAACCATACAGGTAGAAAGTGAGCTCACTAGAGCTATTTATACCAATATGCTATTAGTGTTTTATCACCTTATATCAAAGTTGTAGCTCACTAAAACATGCTGCTGTTATTCTTCCGCTTAATTTTGGCATCATTGCCTTTGGCGTCATTGTCAAAAACATTTTCTGAAGATACCGATGAATGCAGTATTTATAATTTTAATATTACATTGTACAGAGTTTGAAAAATATATATTTCACAATAAAATTGTTTTATTTTCGTGTGGCCTGCAACATGCGAAAAGGAGCATCAGACATTTGCATAAAGTGTCGTCTTGGATCAGCCTGTGCAGTCCGCGCAGGCTAATCCGAAACAGAACTTTCCGTTTTTACGTAATTTTCTGTTCTGCGCAAGTCTACTGTAGCACAAAATCTCATGTAGTTGTAAAGAGCAGTTTGGATTAGCTGATCGGAGACAACACTTTACACAAATGTCCGAATGCCCCTTTTTGGATGTTGCAAGCCATATAGATTTTTTAACCATAGCCTCAGTGTTTAACTTGCAATAGATTAAAAAGTTAAGAAATACAAGTCAATGGGAATTCAGACTTTGATGAAATAATTATAGCTACTTAGTGTATATATTTGTATTTGCTATAGCTTGGGAATTCAATGATGAATATTCCTGGCTTTATCCAATCTCTTCACTTGCAATATGTTAACTCTTTGCCAGACAACAAAATATTGGACTTGCCCATGATGACAGCACTTGCAGACAACAAATTAAATGTGGGTCAAGTGACAGGATTTGTCTTTGAACGTGTAAAAAAATTACCAGCATTTTCTCCCTTTCCTCACTATGTTTTTAAATGCCTTATTAATAAGGGCTTTAAACTATAAGATGGTATGGTAAAGATTAAACAAAGTCACCAAATACCTCTGACAGTTATGACAAAAAAATGCAGAGTTTATTCTTGAAAGGTAAACCCATGGGAAAGGTTCTGTCTGTTGTGTAAGAAAGACGGGAGTGATTTTCAATGGAAACTCTTTTTTCCCAAAATATTCTGTTTTGAAATCTATTTAAACCTTCATTTACCTTCCCAGACATCACAAATTAAGCTGTCTTGTAGTTTTGGGACTTTTTAAATCATAATGACAATCAACTCCCTTTCCATGAGTTGAACAGCTCAATCTGACAGTAAATGAAGAGGCCCCCAACTGATAAAAACAGTCTTTGTCATCAAACATACTGACAAGTTACTATTGGTTAGGAACAACAACTACAAATCGACAAAACTATTGCACAATAAGCTGAAAATAACAAATAATAGTTCTACTGCACAATATTTCAAATGAAATCTCAATAATTCAAGTTTTAAAGTAACCAAGAAATGATAAAGTTACATAAAACTATGTATATATAAACAGTCAAAGAGTCATTATCTCATGTCATGTCTGGTACACAATTAGGGGTATTACACTGTAACTAACAATTTAAAACAACTGTCACAAAACATTGCACCAAAAGTTTTGGTTGCTTCCTAGAAAAATCAAGGCTGTTACCCTTTGTCTCCAAACAACATTTTTCATTTCACCAAATATTTTAAAAGCTCTGAGATTTTCTAACTATCCAATATCTCAAAACTTGAGATTTCACAGAAGACTAGTACATAAAACATAAAAACCTTCCTAATCAACAAACATCACCAATTTCTAGACTAAATCTATGCATTCGACTAGTTTCCAGACTGGTCCCATACAAATGTCTATTATTAGAAACAAAACTTACCCCCGGGAAAGAACCAGTCTGCATGTTGAACTATCAACTCTGTTATCAGACTCAACATTCCGGTATTCATCATATTTGGCCTGAAATAATGCAGAGAAAATTATGTGGATAATTTGCCCCTTTCCGACACAATTCCAACTTTTAACCACCCTAAGGAAAAAGGCTTTTGAAAACATATTGTTGAAATGAGAAAATACTGGTAACCAGCATTTTCTCCTGTTCCCCACAATGTTTTCTGCCCTTAGAGAGACAAATTTTATGTCTTGAATAACATTTGATTTGACCTCTGTAAATGCTTTAAACTTGGACCAGGCTAAAATTCTGTTGCGGGGTAAAGGATTTACATAGTATATTGTAAAAAAAATTTACTGCAGGTATCTCTGAAGAGATCCTTCTAATAAATGGAAATGCTGCAAAATGCAAAAAATAAACTGAACAGGAACAAATGAAATAACCCTTTACCAAATAATCACATACTTCAACGACCCAGAGGAAGGTATTTAAAAGATTGTGGGAAGAGAAAATGCTGGCAATCAGTATCATATCTTTTCTGCACAGTTTTTGTTTCTACTGTTTCATAGAAAAATTCCATGTTAGACAATAAGTGTCCTGTGCAAATGCTTTCAATATTGACAACTCCAAAATAGTCATATCTAAATGGAGACTAATTTTTCTCTATCTAACTTCTTACAAGCAATGACCAGAATAAATGCATAATCTTTTGACTTAACCAGCTGAATATGGCATTGCCTTACTAGAGCACTTATTGCAGACAACAGACTCTGACATTCCATTAGAAACACCTCACTTAACCCTTTACCAAACAACAACATTTCGGACTAGTCTAAATTGAAAGTATTTGCAGACTGCAAATTAATTGGGTCACACATGATGAGACTTGTATCAGAAAGGGTAGATAACATTGTGGGAAAAGGAGAAAATGCTGGTTACCAGCATTTTCTCCTTTTCTCACAATGTTTTCAAAAGCCTTTTCCTTCAGGGTTGGTGAAACTTGGGATTGTGTGACAAAGAGTTTAGCATATACCAACATGCTACTTTCAAATAATCTGAACAAGCTGAATTCATTTTTGAATCATAAGCTATGCATACTGGTTGTATAAGGAAGTGGACGGTACTACTAAATCTGATACCTTTTTCAAATCATACATACAAAACTTCATTTAAGCAAAATAAAGTCCTTTTTAAATCTATCTATAAATAATTATTTACCCGTTATCTCCCTCAGACCAGATGAGATTTGGACCTATCACAATTGCTATATTGGCTGGTGTCATCTTGTTCACATCCGACTTCTCTGTAACTTTGGCTAAAAATTTTATTAAATACCTGAAAAAGAAATATGTTGCACTAAAAATTCTTCACAAAACCAAGGCTGTGTTTCAATAAACTATGTACATTTACAAAAATAACTCGGGATGGTATATACACACACAATCCCTGCTTTCCGCAAAGGTATGAGCTGGTGTAAAGTTAAGCAAAAATTTTTTCTCAAATCATAAAGTTATGCAGTTTAGTGATCCTTGTCTCCATACATTAAATCTTTACTGTACATATAGAACTTTTCACATCTTTGCAGTACACTACTTTTTGAAAGTAGTGGATAAACTACTGTGAAAAAAATGAAAACTTGAATATTTGAAGCATTTGTTGTAGTTTTATCAATAAGAATAAGGGGAGATGGTTGTATGCTAAACAAATACCAAACATATCCATAATAATCGACCCAGAAGAAAATGGCTTTCCAAATCTTTGAGGGAAAAGGCTGATAACCAGCATTTTCTCCTTTTCTCATAAAGTTCTCTACCCTTTCAAAGACAAAACCCAACCCACCATTTACAACACATTTGTTGTCTGAAAATGCTTTACATTTTGCCATGTGTAATATTTTTTCCTCTGGTAAACAATTATAAACGAATGAATACTTTACCTAAAATTATCATAATTTGGTTTTGGCAATCTGTCTACAACCATCCATAAAGCTTGTAATCGTTGATCATGTGGCCTGAAATTCGTAATACAAAGTACAATCAGTCGCGTGTATAGTTGTCCAAAATCATAGCTCCAGTGCATGCAGACCTTTGTGCCATACAAATGAGATAGCAAGTTTAAGAAATATTTAACTCTTTACCACACATTCCCAAGTTTTCACGACCCTGAGGAAATAGCCATTTGAAAAGGATGAAATGCTGGTAACCATTTTTTCCTTTACCCAAATTTTATACACTTTTACATATAATTACCATCATTTCAGCTACATTCAAATTATCGTCTGTAAATGTTTTCAATTTGGAAAAGTCTAAAATTTCATTGTTTGGTAAGGTGTTAAAAAGAGCTTTAAATAGTAAAACAAGTTGCGACTGATTGTATATATTTTAACCCCTTACCAAACAATCATGACTTTTTAATGAACCCGAGAAAGGAGACGACTGGAAACTTTGCTGGAAAAGGAGGAAATGTTGGTAACCTGAGGAAGAAAGCTTTGAAACCATTAGGGTAAAAGAAGAAAATGCTGATAACCAGCATTTTCTCCTTTTCCTGCAATGTTTTCTACCCTATCAAGGACAAATTTCGTCATTTGAACCACCTTTAATTTGTTGTCTGTAAATGCTTGGACAAATCGCAGTTTTCTCATATGGTACAGGGATAACATCTCATCTAAAAGACTACTGGTCATTTCCCAGTTGGATCATGTATTCCGAGGTTTGTTGCTCACTAGTCTGACGGGTTACAAATGAGCTATTTAGGCAGGTCAAATGACATACCACATTTACTCCAACTGATAAGCATATATATTGACAACAACATAAATGTAAACAAAAAGAGTGCAGTGTTCTGCCAAGGATTTTAAAAAGTAGAGACAAATGTCTCACTCATCCAGAAAAGTTTGAGACATTTTTAAAAATTTGGGGACAAAATTTAGCATGGATAAAATATGCTCGTCGTACATAGAATAGTAGTTCTGAAGTTACATTTTTTTTTTCAGTAAATGCATACTTTTTGGTTTTTTTAAACACATTTTACAACCCATGAAGTTGCGGTCGCGGTCATATTCCAACAAAGAATATTCTTTTAACCCTTTACCACACGGCAAAATTTAAGACCTATCCAAATTGAAAGCATTTGCAGACGACAATTTCGTAGTGGCTCAAATGACGCAACTTTTCTTTGATAGGGTAGAAAACTTTGTGGGAAAAGGAGAAAATGCTGGTTACCAGCATTTTCTCCTTTTCCCACAATGTTTTCAAAAGGCCTCTTCTTCAGGGGCGTTAAAAGGCGTCATTGTGTGGTAAAGGGTTAAATACTAAGAACTGTCGCACAGCTATTTTTTACTATCTTCCGACGATGTTGATTGAGTGGGAGGGGTACTGGGCATCAGAACATTATCGGACTTTGAGCTCTGATTGTTATACGCTTTGGCTTACCATAGAAGCTTAGGATATTGCCTGGCTTGTTTGCCGTGGCGACGAAACCATTTTCCGACTGAGATTGCAGAAGATACTACGTCATGAAAGTAAAGTACACGATCAATACTTAGTTGATGTTTTAGGTCTGCGTCTAATCAAATTTCATTTTGCATATACGCACCTTCGGCGCCCATGAAAACACTATATTGTAATAGTTACGCGGCTGATTCCGCGACTTTTGATATGCGACAAAAATTGCCTTTTACCAATTTTTTCTGCGACATTTTGAATTTTTCAGCCAGAAAATCGCAAATACGCGGCCTCGGCAGAACACTGAGAGTGACTTTATATCAACTTACTTTTGAGTTGCTGTAACAAAATCTTGAAACAGTGCATATGTAAGTAAAGGCTCTGGCAATTCTCTTAGATATTGCTTCAGTGCTCCTGAAAACAGGAAAGTACTTGTTATTACTTTACCACACAATCCCGACTTTTAACAACCCTGTGAAAGAACACTTTTCCCCCAGTGTTTTTTTTTCCCCCCTTCTGATGACATATTTCAATTTTTTTGGTCACTTTTATTTTGTGATCTGCAAATTCTCTCAAATTGGACCAGTCCAAAATTTTGTCATTTGGTAAAGAGTTCACACATACTCAAATTTACAGCAATGACCTGAAATAACTTTGAGCTGAACAGGGTTTCTTTTTTTTTTTCTGTATTTTTCTAATTTTCATATCTGTAAGCATTTACTTGACAACCATAGAAATTGATCGCACATTTTCTCCTTTTCCCACAATGTTATTTGCCCTGTATGAGACAAATAAAATGTGGTTCAAATCACTGTATTTGTTTCTAAAAGGTTACAACATTTTCTCCTTTTCCCACCATGCTTTTAATACCTATGTTTCGCAAGGTCATTAAAATTCAGATTTGTGTGATAAAAGGTGAAACCTTTATTCATGTGAATTATCAATATAAATGCCATACAAGGATGTCTTGTAAGATGTTTGCAGCAGATTTATTAAGCTACACAACAGATAAAACTTTACCTGCAACAGTATGAGGATCTAGCTCCCCTATTTCCTCAAACACAATTCCAGCATCAAAGGAAGCCTAGAATATAGAAAACATAGAGGATCTTACATGAGTGTTTATGTATTATCATTTTTTTCAAACAAGCTGACTTGGCGAGCATCATACATATTTTATTCAACAAGTTTGATAAAAATGATAATACATAAACAGGAATGTGAGATTCTATTCATCACATAAAACAAATGAAAGACAAATATGTATCCTCCAGTATCGCCTTCAACCCATATACCATTCATGCATCCATGTCTACAGATGTAGTTCTGTTTGAAATGTGTACAAGGGTTGTCCCAAAATTCCGTGACAATTTCAATAGCAAAAGAAAATGAAACGCTACAAATGCAATTTTTCGATATGTTTTCAATACATATATGCCAAACAAGTATATAGAAAAGCACACAAAAATCTTTACAAATAAGAAAGTTATAGCATAAATACCACAGCAAGTACCCACACTGCGGCGCATGTCAAGCGTTAATTAACGACGTCAATGTTAAGTTTAAGAGCCTTTGTCAAGCTATTCTCTGTGAAATTCAACGCATTTGCCATGTCATTTAATCTACAGCTGCTCAAAAACTGTCTTAAACCAAATTTCTGTCAGACCTCTGTTAAAAGCAAATATAGCAGACATCAGCTCATTGCTGGAATCGAACTTGCGACTTCGTAAATCCTCCTTAAGCTGTGGAAAGCAGGCATAGTTGAAAATTCGAGTAGAATTTTTTGCCTTCTTGGATGGAGGGGTCCGATGTGTCTTCAATATACTGGACTGTTGCTTTCCTCTGGGTTTGTAGTAGTTTAACCACCTCTCATCTGCTACAAAAAGAGGATCCAACAGAGCATCGTCTGCTTCAACTCAAGCAAGAAACTCTAGGGACATGTGAACCTTCTTCTGTTTGTTATCATCAGATATCAGACGTGGAGCCCAGCTCTCACAGACTTGTGACATGTTCAGTTTGTCCTTAAATATTCAGTGGAAAGAAGACCTTGAAATGGCCATTGATGACGGTACTTCTCTGACTGTTAGTTTCCGATCTGCAAAAATGCATCTCTTCACCAAATCACACGACTCTTACTCTAAAGAAATCAGCCCACTATTTCGTGCTTTCTCCTCTTTCTAGCATTCACCTGCCCTTAAGTCTGTCCTATTGCCATGGCACTTATAAGCCAGTGCTCAAGTAATGTTTTTAAACTTTTCAGAACGCCAAATACGTTCTATAGTCTAGTCGAGTGTAATTCCAAGATCGGCACAAAATTTTATAACTGTTCGCTGCGCCGCGCAATCTTCTGACGTCGTCATTTCAAATTTCCTATTTTCTATTGATCTTTTTCGTTTGTTTGTATACCGTCTGTTATTTACTCGATCACATTCAAATTTTCTGTGACGACATCAAAGTTTCAGATGAAAACGTCCATGTAATATGAAGCAGAAATGATATCAAATATCGAAAATATTTGTACTTGATTGGAGTTCATACAAAAACGTATATGGAGAAAATGGCGTGCGCCGGCAAATGGCACCTCCTTATCAATTTTGTGAATTTAAAGTAAAAATAAAGCTACTATTTCATTGGAGACTTAATAGAAAGTGAAATAACATCTTCATGAATGAAATGTGTGAATATGAATGTCCTGACGCTAAAAATGGCTTGTTTATAAAATTTGTCACGGAGTTTTGGGACAACCCTCGTAAATGCACAAGAAGATAGCTCTGTGACATGCACATCAAAAGTAGAATTAAACATTTTAAAATAGGGGGTAAATTGAACTATTTCCACAATTTTCTGGACTTTAAATGATTAATGCTGCGCTTCTTGTTTACTGAACATGAAAATCATAGTATTTTTCTGCATGTATACTTCTTAGAAACAATGACTTTGTTTTTCTGTGAAATGATGCAGTAGTATAAATTCCTGCACGTGCCGCAGTTGGTTTCGCTGCCATCACACACTCATAACTACATAGGTAACCAGGAACCGGGACCCAACAAAAGATAATACACTAGTGTATCATTGAAAATAAGTCATGGGTCTGATACTACCATAATCTATAAGGACTGAAAGCATTTTTTATCTATTAACAAAATGTACCTATGAGTCAACCAAAAACAAGAGGGCCATAATGGCCCTGTATCACTCCACTGGCTAATAAGTGAAAACAATAAAAGCTAAACATTACAATACTTGGCCGGTTGGTTTCGAACTAGAAGATACACAAATTTTTTTCTATAAAATCCTACGAGAAAGTTATGACCCCATTTTTTACCACAGAGCTATAATAACTAGAATCCTGGTGGAGGTCCACAAGATAAGGCCCCATACCAAATAATACAGGTCTAGAATGTGTGGTTATAAGCAAGAAGATTTTCCAAGTTTCCTCAAAAAAGGCCCTATAAAACATGAGACCCCTGAGACAGGGCTAAATTTAGTCGCCCTAGGTGTTATGGTTAGTAACAAGGAGATTTATAAAGTTTTCACTATATAAGCCCATGTAAAACTTGTGACCCCTGGGTGTGGGGCGAAACTTGACCCCAGGGCTATAATTTGGGCCCTCTTGATAGAGGCCCACTAGATAAAGCTACATGCAAAATTTGGTAACCCTAGGCCTTATGGCTAGGCATGAGAAGATTTTTAAATTTTTCGCTATATAAGCCCATGTAAAACTTGTGACCCCTGGGGCAGGGTCAAATTTGACCCCAGGGCTATAATTTGAAGGAACTTGGTAGGGGTCCACTAGATAAAGCTACATGCCAAATTTGGTAGCCCTAGACCTTATGGTTTCCGACAAGAAGATTTTCAATATTTCTTAGTTTTGTTGCCACTGCAACCAGAGTTTTAGAAGGATTCAAATTCTATCAAGAAATTCTGAAGAGGACCATGGCAGGATTATTTCTGTGAAGTTTCATCAAAATTGGAAGGGTAGTTTCAGAGAAGAAGATGTTTGAAATAAAAGTTAAAGCACGCACGCACCGACACATGGACGGACAGACGGATGCACGACGGACACCAGGCCATGACATAAGCCGGCTGGCCTTCGGCCAGTGGAGCTAACCAGATGAATATCACTTTTTACATTCATGCAGTAGACAACTTTAAAAAAAATTGTGAAAAAAAGAGCAAATGCTTGTAGGAGGAAAATGCTTCATTTCTCACAATGTTTTCACTATTAATCAAACTCAAGACCAGTTTCAAAAGGAGCCTACAAAATACAACATGTTAACATATACTGAATGTAAATTGACCTCTATTCCCTGTAAACAGCATTTACATGTATTCATGGGTACTTGTATCATGCAAATATAACTTTTTACCCTTTACCACACAAAAATGTGTTCTAAGGACCCTAAGGAAGAAGGCTTTTGAAAATATTGTGGGAAAAGAAGAAAATGCTGGTTACCAGCACTTTCTCCTTTTCCCACAATGTTTTCATTCAGTTCAAAAACAAACCCCATGATATGAGTCACTATTAAATAGTAGTCTGCAAATGTTTTCAATTTGGACAAGTCTAAAATTCTGTTGTCTTGTAATGAGTTAATAATGCTTTTGTACACAGCATTTGAAACAATTAAAGGGGAAAGTAGTAATTTGCAGTAAGTTGATTGCTTCTTTTTTATTGATTAGTATTCTTCCTTCAAATACGGCCTACAATTTAACTTGTGTAGTAACTGCCTACTAACTGGTATTTTAAAAGGACCACTGTTTTTGAAAAGAGTAGATCAAAGATGTGCTGTATTGTTTGATGTTCATTACAGCTGTTTGCAGCCGAAGCCCTTGGCGCAGGACAGGACTTGAAACAAGGGGGTTTCTTGTTTGAATCCCAGAATCATCAAAATTTTTTCCAAGGATTTATGATAGTCATCGCCAAAGGATTCATCCCTCTCTCAATGCTGATCATTGTTTCAACATTGTGGGAAGGCAGCGAGTGGCTGGGAAAGAACAGTGTGTGAAGTCCTGGTAAAAGAAACTACAAGAAAGCATAGATAGGTGCTCTGGCCACTGCGATACGACTGAAATTATGTTGAAAACAGTGTCAAGTAACACATAAACAAAAAATAGTTGAAGTTATGCTGGGCCTTCTACAGGTAAAATTCAGGATGTACTTACTTTTAATTTCTTTACTTTTGATGCCATTCCAGCTATTCGTAATAAACCCTGAATTAAGTAAATCAAGATATTTGATTTATGGCTAAATTACATGATCCTAGATAGAAAAAAAAACAGGAACTGTCTGCATAAACCAGTGCAAGCACTACAGACCAAAGGAACATTAAAATTGCAATTATTTGGTTCTTATCTCTTGACTGAAAATGTTTGTTGGTTTTCTAAGGATTAACCCTTTACCACATAATCCCGAGTTCAACGATACTAAACCATTTGAAAACATTGTGAGAAAAAGCGAAAATTCTGGTAACCAGCAATTTCTCCATTTCCCACAATGTTTTCTACTCTGTGAAATACAGAAATCATCATTTAAGTAACATTTGTTGTATGCAGATGCTTTCTGTTAGGTCATTTCTAAAATTATGTTGTCTGGTATAGAGTTAAAACCAGATATTAGCTTGAACAGAAGATTAAATAAAGTTAATGTTGAAATAAGAGCAACACATGCTGGTGCCAACACTCAGCTGTAGTTGCTTTTAAAAATAGACTGAATTTCTGAGGAAGTTTTTGGTCAAAAAAGGGGCATAACTGTGTCAAAAATATTCTGATTGTTACCTGTCCCTGTTGTATGGGATCCCCTTTTGATAGTTAATAACTAGTCAGAGTTTGAATTAAATAATTTCAGTAATGACAGAGATATTATAAAATCCCAAAGTTTTTGCTCGATGATGACACAGATGACGACGACAGGGTATGACAATACCTTCATGTTTTTTTTTCCAAAACAGCTGAGCTAATGATACTGAAAACATCAGTTTAACTTATATAAATTGGAATTTATGATATGATATAAATAAACATCAGCGAAAGAGATCAAGTGACAGATTAAAAAGAGAGCTTTGAGCTCTCAAAAAGCTTTTAAGCTTTTTCAAAAATCTCATTCTTTAGATAAAGATGGTAGAAAAATGCTTTCAAACTTTTTTGACCATACGAATGTAAAAGCATGTGACAGCAAGTTGACCCTTTAACACACAAAACCCCACTTTAAATGACCGAGGAAAAAAGTTTAAGAAAACATTGTAGAAAAAGGAGAAAATTCTGGTAACCACCATTTTCTTCTTTTTCCACACTTTTCTACCCTTCCTGACACAACACCTATCATTTAAGCCATCTCTAATTTGTCATTTGCAAATTATTTTGAAGTAAAACATTTTGTCCTCTGGTAAAGGGTTAACTCTTGCCAACTTAACCAGACATGGCATACAACTAACAAGAATCACAATCTATCCCTGATTTTAAATTCACTTTCTAGCACTTTATAATAAATCTGTTAAAAAAAGGCTTCACAATTTTTTGCGTATGATAAAAAACCTAGATAATGGGGTTTTTGATTGGTCTTATAGGTAAAAAGAAACAGTTAACAGCAGATATTAAGCTTTACCTCTTCTTCAAGTCCACATTCTAAAAGGTAACAGATACAACTTTCTAGAACAGCAGCAATATCACGATTGGCAACCCTTAAATGTTCCTCCAAGGGCACCCCATAAACAGGTTTAGTAGGGTTACAACTTAAAGTTTCTCGCATTTTTGGTATCACAGCCTCTATAACTTCTAAAGCTACTCTATGATAGTTAGCCTGGGCCTCAAGTAGCTGAAAACAACAAGATCTACATTGCATGCTCAACTGAACAATTTTGACTTTTCAACCTTTACCACACTGCAAAATATTAAACTCATCCATATTAGAGGCATTTACAGACGACAGTTCAATTGTCTGACAATTGATAGTATAATTATGTCTTTGAAAAGATGGTAAAAATTGTAGGACAAGCAGAAAATGCTTGTTACCAGTGTTAAAAGTGGTGACTGTTCAGGAAAGGATGAAAACATTTGCTGTACTGGCAATGTTATTTCATAAATGTGTTGTAACAGTTCTGATTGTATGTATTCTTAACAAGTATTCCCGCTAAAACATTATGGCAAAGGGGGTTATTATTCATTATAAGCCATTTTGCCTTTTTCCTCAACAATTCCCTTTGAGTCTTTCTGCATCGAGTCAGTCATACCATAATATTATGCCACCCTTCAACGAAGTGGGGGTATATTGCTTTGCTAATGTCGGTCGGTCGGTCGGTAGACCTTACCTTGTCCGGATGATATCTAGACACAGAATTGACCTAGGTTCATCAAATTTGGCACAGACATGCGTCTCGGAGTTTAGATGATCCCTATTGATATTGAGGTCAATCGGTCAAAGTTCAAGGTCACAGTGACCGTCAACATGTTAATATATAGACCAAACCTTGTCCGGATGATAACTAGACACAGAATTGACCTAGGTTCATCATATTTGGCACAGACATGCGTCTTGGAGTGTAGATGATCCCTATTGATTTTGAGGTCAATCAGTCAAAGGTCAAGGTCACAGTGACCGTCAACATGTTGATATATAGACCAAACCTTGTTCGAATGATAACTACACACAGAATTGACCTAGGTTCCTCAAATTTGGCACAGACATGCGTCTCGGAGTGTAGATGATCCCTATTGATTTTGAGGTCAATCGGTCAAAGGTCAAGGTCACAGTGACCATCAACATGTTGATATATAGACCAAACCTTGTCCGGATGATAACTAGACACAGAATTGACCTAGGTTCGTCAAATTTTGCACAGACATGCATCTCGGAGTGTAGATGATCCCTATTGATATTGAGGTCAATCGGTCAAAGGTCAAGGTCACAGTGACCATCAACATGTTGATATATAGACCAAACCTTGTCCGAATGATAACTAGACATAGAATTGACCTAGGTTCATCAAATTTCGCACAGACATTCGTCTCGGAGTACAGATGATCCCTAATGATTTTGAGATTAGTCAAGGTCACGGTGGCCTTCAACTTAATGATATTTAGACCTAACCTTGTCCAGATGATAACTAGACACAGAATTGACCTAGGTCCTTCAAATTCTGTAGATATTCATCTTGGAGTGTAGATGATCCCTATCGATTTTAAGGTTAATCCGTGAAAGGTCAAGGTCACAGTGACCACCAGATGATTCAGGGCCCGCGCTGCTGTTCGCCACTTGAGTCATTTGCTCAAAAAAAATTAAAGTGTCTCAAAAATCATCATGTGGCTCAACTTGTGGCTCCAACATGTCATTCGCGTATTATCGGGGATGTAGTAAGAATCCAAGTTGACTGGGAAAAAGCGAAAGTCGAACGCGTGTGCCGAAAAGAAAATCGATAACCCAGTCGGTGTATCGGCGACTGTTTACAATCTTGTATGTATACACACGGCGGTGTGTATAATTATGCGAACTGTTGACAGATTATCACGTTTAACAATTAAAGTGGGCTATAAATCAAAAAGATGGCATCGATATTTCCCAATCAATTCTTTTGATATCAGTTTATGAACCGTGCCACTTCCTGTATCAATGTGGCAGTAGGGGGGCATGACTGTTTTACAAACAGACATCTTGTTAAGAAAGTCTTGTTACTGCCAGTCTCTGACTGGCCACTATGGTAGCAGGTTGACAGAAATAAATCTGAAAATTTACATGTTTATACAAAGAAAAACTACAAAAAGAATTTTTTTCTTGTTTTAAACTGACTTCTTACAAGTCTACATCAACAATATAAATATTCTAAATCTGCAAAAAATGCCTGACACATTATCAAGGTAGAATTACCGCATGGAAAGTGACAAGTGCTAAATTTTGCTTTCCAGTAACGGGGTTGACTCTTTACCAACTTATGAAGACGTAGACTAGTCCATGTCGAAAGCATTTGCTTAAGACAGTTTAAATGTTGTTTAAATGATAGATTTTGTCTTTGATGAGATAGAAAACAGTGTGGGAAAAGGAGAAAATGCTGGTTACCAGCATTTTCTCCTTTTCCCACAATGTTTTCAAAAGGTTTCTTTCTCAGGGTCGTGTTGTAAAGGGTTAACCAGTACTTACATTTACAAGTGTCTGACAGTGTTCAGCTTCTCTAGATATGAAATTAAACATCCCTGTTGTGTAGGCGTCCTGAAATAAACAACTATGTGACATTTATCATTAAATCTTAGTCCTTGGCCACACAATTCCAAGTTTTAATGACTCTTTGAGAACAAAGCTTTGGAAAACATTGTGGGAAAAGAAGAAAATGCTGGTAAACAGCATTTTCACCTTTTCCAACAATGTTTTTTAACCTTTCAAGTCCAAATCCCATCATCTGAGACACACATAACTTGTTGTCTGCAAGTGCTTTCAATTTGGACAATTCTAAAATTTTGTTGTTTCATAAAGATTTAACTCTTTACCAATCGAAAAAATTTTTGACTGGACCAAATTGAAAGTATTTGCAGACCACAAATTGAATATTGCTAAATTGGTGATTTCTATCTTTGATAGGGTAGAAAACATTGTGGGAAAAGGAGAAAATGCTGTTTACCAGCATTTTCTCCTTTTCCCTCAATGTTTTCAAAAGGCTTTTCTTTCAGGGTCGTTTAAAGTCAGGATTGTGTGGTAAAGAGTTAATCTCTTGTAGAGGAGCTCAGTGCACAAAGCAGTCTCCAATGAAAAAAGTATGTTGTACGGATCAAGTAAAATGGGTTAAAGCCTTTATCCTTTACCAAACAATCCTAAGTTTTAACAACCCTGATATAGGAGGAGTTTTAACAACCCTGATAGAGGAGGCTTTTAAAAACATTGCAGGAAAAGGGGAAAATGCTAGTAACCTTTTAAAGACAAATTTTATCATTTGAGCCACATATGTCGTCTGCACATGCTTTCAATTTAAGCAAGTCTAAACTTTTTGCCATGTGGTAAAACATAAAACTTTTAACCAATCAATGTTTCTGTCAATTTACAACCTGACAGAAAAAGGCTTTTGGAAACATTGTGGAAAAGGGGGAAAACGCTTGTTAGTGGTTACTATCATTTTCTCATTTTAAAGTATCTTTTCTACCATTATAAAGCCAAATCTCATTTATCTCTTCAACACAACAAATTGTGCAAATTAAAGAGGATCGACACATTACAATTTGAGAGATTTCAGATGAGGCAGAAAGCAGCTGTGGAATTGTGTACAAAGTATTGGGAAAGGACTTGAATATGTCCAGAGTTTGAGCTTACTGTATCCCATAAATGTTGTCAGATGAACAGAAATTCTGGAGATGTTTAGACTCTCAGAAGCTGTTAACTGTTTACCAAACGACCATATTGTAGACTAGTCCAAATTCAAAGCATTTGCAGACGACAACAGAAATGTGACTTAAAAATGAAAAATTGTTTCGGGAAGAGTAAAAAACGTTGTGGGAAAAGGAGAAAATGCTGGTTACCAGCATTTTCTCCTTTTCCCACAATGTTTTCATTAGGCTTGTTCCGTAGGGTCGTTAAAAGTCGAGATTGTGTAGTAAAGGGTTAAGAGAGTTGATATCGTAAAGGTGATCATTTCCTAGACAGATTAACACTTTGGATCAAACTTGTCTTTGGTTATTTGATCCAGAGACAGGACAACTATTGTCAGTTTGGAAAATATGCATTAAAACCACCACCTACTAAAGCATGTGTGCAAAAGTCTTATGCAAAGTTTAAGATGTCTGTCGACAAGAAAAGCAGGCCCTTCTTGACACTGAAAGAACTTGGGACAAGAACAAAAGCCGTTATTTCAACATTACAAGAGATGTGGTTTAGGCCAGTATTGACAAGTGGATAGAAAGACATTACAAATGTATGCAATTCCAAGGCAGGTACTTGTGTTGAAAATGCCTAAAACATCATGAATGTAACATGTGATGTCATGAACATCAGCCGACTGCTCCAACCCCCCTCTGACCAAGTGTTTTCAAATGATACTAACTTTAAAACACAATGAAACATTCCAGAGAAATTTCACTTACTTATTGTTCATATGTTGAAGTTTGAAGTATGAAATTATCACAAGAACAGATTCAACTTTACGAAAGGTATAAAGAAAGTCTCGTTATTCTATGAATACCCTTCGTTTATTTCATGCTTTTCAGTAGTTTATCAAGAAATAACGGTGAAATATTGTTTGATATTTCATGGTTACGACCACTGAAAAATAACCTTCAATTGAAGGCGGAAACAGTAGTTCCCGCGCACTCTTTACCTAGGTAAAGAACGTGTGCCACTCAACCAGATGGAAATATGATGCAATTTACCCCACATTTCTCGCGCTTTACATAATATTGTAAGGAGTTGTTATGCGAAGGGGGTATGCCACGGAGAATTATCGAAAAGAACTGTACTGATTTTGATTTTAGTTCCCCCCAAAAAGAAGGGTTAGAAGAATGAAATAAATAGAATATTTGTTGTTGTTTTTTGTTGATAGATCCAAATTTATTTCATCTCATGAACATTATCTGTAACATTTTCACGAGTGGCATGCAGCCACTCGTGAAAATATTACTGATGATGTTCAGAAGATAAAATAAATTTTGATCTTTCACTGAAAGAACAAACATCCTCTATACCTTTGCCTGATCCACCCTGTTGCTGGCTTCCTCTAGTTCATCCTTCACAGCGTCAGCTTTTGTTGATGCAGTAGCCATGTTTACACCTGGCACTTGCGTCTGTTTGATAGCATTATTCCATCTGTGAAATGATCAATAACAAATCTGTATAACTTTTTAATTGATTGAATGATTGTATGGTGTTTAAGGCCGTTTTCAACATTATTTCAGTTATATCACGGCAGCCAGTGCTCCTATCCATGCTTTCCTGGAGTTTCTTTTACCAGTACTCCACACAGTATTCTTTCCAAGCTACTGGCTGCTTTCCCACACGACCATTGTCGAGACAATGGTCAGCAGTGAGAGAGGAATGAATCCTGTCGCAATGACTATCAATCCTCGGAGAAAAATTGGCCGAGCCGGGAATCAAACCAGCGACCCCCAGTTCTAAAGTCCTGTATGCTACCGACTGAGATACCGGGGCTCCACTGTATAAGTTTTTAAAACATGTGCATTGTGATAAAAGGTATGTCTAGAACAACCACCATTTTGTGTTATCAAAATTTAAACAAAAATGTATTGAAAGTTCATTTCATAAGATGTACAAAGGAACTGTAGACCTGAGGATAGATAAACAAACCATTTGGATGACCAACTGAGATCTTATTACCTAACAGATGACTAAAAAGATTTGTTCCAAGCTTAAAGTGCACAAATAAAAACTAAAACACTAAATAAAAGTGTGGCCACAGCCCCACAACTACAATGGATATACAAAAATGTATTTAAAAACTCAAGACATGATATTTACTTTTTAAATAGTATTTTAGCTATGTTTAGCAGCATTTCTAACATGTATTAGCAGCACCCGAATTATTCATGTATTTCCTGGGTTTCACCAGCAGTAATCTTGCACTATGCAAGACCTTGATGAAGGACAATTCTTTGCTTTTATAACCAACATCTCTGTTATGTATTATACAAAGCAAGTCATTACATAGTTATGGATCAACAAAGTCCATTTTTCCTAACAGCTGACTGCATCATGGGGTAGAATGGTCCTTGGACATCTAGAAAATTTACAAATAGCAAAAGGTTTTGACCCATGTCAGTCTGCTTGGACTGCTCAGGCTGACATCTGTTAATCCTTTTCAGATGCATTAAATGCCTTTTTCACAGAACATGAATCATATGTAAGATACAGTACCTGCTCTTGGCAGAGTCCATATCAAGTGTCACTTTACTCAGTTGCTTTTTATATTTTGCTATTTGTGGGATATCAGTCTGAAAGAGAACAGAAACATTTCAAAGTTAGCATTCAACAACTGTTAGGAAAAAATGTCTTGAAAACAATATGGAAAAAGGACAAAATGCTGGTAACAGAGATTTTCTCCTTTACCAAAACTATTTTCTAACCTTTCAAAAATCTCATCATTTGAGCCACACCGAATTTGTCATCTGCATCGTACTTTCATTTTGGACCAGTCTAAACATTTGTCACCTGGTATTACTCAAACAAATTGACATGAAATAAATGACCTCCATTACCATATATTGCATGCCTGAATTACTTTCCAAACTTAGCTTCGGCTGTTGTAGTCTGAATGCAGAATTATGGACAATTTTCAACTCTTTATGCGACTATTTATTGTGTCTTGAAGTAATACTTAAAATGCCTGGATTAAACATGATTTTGTTGCTTTAAATTGGTAATACATGGCGGATGACATTGATCTAAGATGCATTTTCTTTGCTGTCTGATCTTGATCGATGTCATCAGCAAAAGCCTTTTATTTTGACTTTGGCACTGAAAGGGTAAAACCAGACATTTACCGTCAATAGAATTTCCGCACCATCCGATTAAACACAATGATAAAAATATTCACTCTCTAATTATTTTTTGCATAAAGGTCAATTTCAGGTCAATTTAATTCAGTAATAAAGTGTTAAAGGTTAACATTCAACATCAGTATTTTCTCCGGCCTGCCTTTTGCGTTTTTTAGCACAGTAAAATTACAAAGGGCACACTGCAATGCGCAGTCTTTGCCATTTGTGGTGAAGTTAAATGCCTCACCTGATATCAAGAGGGCCACACTAAAAAATTCCTTGGGAAGGTAAATTTGATGGGTAGTTTAACTTTAAACTTGTAAATATAAAATCAAGACTTGTTTAGTCTGGATTATTCAGGCACTTAGCAATTTTATGAACATTTGAAAGCATCCCGATGATATGGGCAGGGTACAGTTTAAAATGTTACTTTGATTGTCGAACATTAAGATGGGTAGGATAATTACTTTTTGGTAAAACAGTTGACAATAAAACATCCGATTATATAAAATCTTATTAGGACCACTATACAAAAGGGAAAGTAATGCTCAACAGTGGAATCTGTACATTTTCGATCTAACATAGTACACTGAAATTGGTACATTTTTTAAACACGCACTTAGAAGAAGAGTGCTTGGTGTTATAGTCCTTGACCATACAGATTGGCCGATCATTCATTGTCTGCATCGGCCGTAAAAATGAAATGAATCCACCAGTATTTACACATGTTCCAGTCAAAAAAGAATAGATTTATTCTTAATCGGTAAGTTTAAATGGGACTTCTTATATAGTATGTTCCTCCATAGTGTCCATTTTCCTGAGGGCACACTAAATTTGTTGGGGTGGGCCCTCCATTCTAAACAAAAGCTAGAGAAAGTGCTGCATCATTAAAAGTAACCCCTTCAAAAAGTAGAAATTACATATAGTATCAAAAATCAGGAGATCACTACACAATTGAGGATATATATGCTATAGAGGAAACTTTTATATCCATACAGCATACAGCTTCTGAATTCATTGAAAAGTAATTTCTCTGTTATCCTTAATGTTCACCTTACCAATCAAGAAAAAAAATGTTTCTTTCCTTCAAATGTTTCCTCCCCAGCAGTTGACAGCTTTTGAAAACATTTTTTGAAAAAGGAGAAATCAGCTGTGACAAGTAATTGCTCATTTTATCACATTGTTTTCTATACTATTTAACAAAGTATTTCCTTTTTCAGCAAAGGTTTGTCCTTTGTTTAATTTGCACTAGCTTTGCAGGTTGTAACATTAGCCATAGCCTGTAGAGCAAAGGTTTAAACACCAAAGCAACAAGTGAATACAAATAGTAAAAGAATACTGTTACCTCTAAAATGTCCTGTAAAGGTTCCAGTACATTTTTTTCCACATCAAGTTCATACTGTAGGTGCTTTGATGCCAGGGTGCTCTCACAGCTTCCACACATGTCAAACATCTGCCTGTGTAATGGAAAATTTAAATCTAATGTATGCATGTATAAACCGTAACAAGCAATTACTGTTTCTCACAACCTTTTCCTACTTTAAAGGTTTGAATACATTTTTTTCTATACCAAGTTAATACACTACCTAAGTTATCTGCAGAAACCCAATAACAGTAGTATTTTACAGAGTGAATGTACTTAATGCAGTCTACATCTTAAAGATAAAAAATTTCATTTGATCATTGCCTTACCCCATTATGCTCTCTGGAGGAACAATATTAGCTGATTCTGTCATGCTGTGGCCCAAGCCTGCCTCTGGCATCTTTTTCTGCAATGTACAAGATAAACATAGCTAGACTGATTCAATTCTAAGTATTATTATTATATATATTTTTTTTATATCTTATAATAACCTAAATTTTGATAGACTAATATTGAATTGATAGCATTTGCAGATACACTTCGTCCTAAACAGGTATAATACTAGAAAAACAAGAGGGCCATGATGGCCCTAAAGTCGCTCACCTGAGTCTTTTGACCAAACATGACCCAAACAATCTACTAAGCTTTCATAATTATTGGACTGAAAATTTGGGCTGTAGCATATACACAAGCTTTTTCTAGAATTTCTCTCAGTGACCTACTTTTTAGCCAACCATAACCAATTTTCCCATTGCAGATATTATCAAAACAAAAATCCTGACCACCTTTCATACGTATTGGACAGAAAATGTGGCCTATAGAGCATACACAGGTTTTTTCTAAGATTTGAACTACTGACCTAGTTTTTGACCCAACATGACCGATTTTCAAAGTCATCTGAGATGTCATCAAGTAAAACATTCTGACCAACTTTCAAGAAATTTGGACTGAAACTGTGACCTCTAGAGCGTATGCAAGGTTTTTTTTAAAGATTTGACCCAGTGACCTAGTTTTGTGCCTGACATGAACCATTTTCAAACCTGTCCAAGATATCATCAAGACAAACATTCTGACCAAATTTCAAGAGTTTTGGACCAAATATGTGGCCTCTAGAGCATACACAAGGTTTTTCTAAGATATGACCTTGTGACCTACTTTTTGACCAGACATGACCAATTTTAAAACTCATCCGAGATATCATAAAGACAAACATTCTGACCAACTTTCAAGAGCATTGGACTGAAAATGTGGCCTCTAGAGTGTGCACAAGGTTTTTCTAAGATTTGACCTAGTGACCTAGTTTTTGACTCGACATGACCCATTCTTGAACTCGATCGAGATATCATCAAGACAAACATTCTGACCAACTTTCAAGAGTTTTGGGCTGAAAATGTGGCCTCTAGAGCGTACGCAAGGTTTTTCTAAGATATGATCTAGTGACCTAGTTTTTGACCCAACATGACCCATTTTCGAACTCGCCTGAGATATCATCAAGACAAACATTCTGACCAAGTTTCATGAGTATCTGACTGAAAATGTGGCCTCTAGAGCATACACAAGGTTTTTCTAAGATTTGACCTAGTGACCTAGTTTTTGATCTGACATGACCCATTCTCGAACTCGACAGAGATATCATCAAGACAAACATTCTGACCAACTTTCATTGGTTTCTGACTGAAAATGTGGCCTCTAGAGCATACACAAGGTTTTTCTAAGATTTGACCTAGTGACCTAGTTTTTGACCCGACATGACCCATTTTCGAACTCGCCTGAGATATCATCAAGACAAACATTCTGACCAAGTTTCATGAGTATCTGACTGAAAATGTGGCCTCTAGAGCATACACAAGGTTTTTCTAAGATTTGACCTAGTGACCTAGTTTTTGATCTGACATGACCCATTCTCGAACTCGACAGAGATATCATCAAGACAAACATTCTGACCATCTTTCATTGGTTTCTGACTGAAAATGTGGCCTCTAGAGCATACACAAGGTTTTTCTAAGATTTGACCTAGTGACCTAGTTTTTGACCCGACATGACCCATTTTCGAACTTGTCCAAGATATCATCAAGACAAACATTCTGACCAAGTTTCATGAGTATCGGACTCAAAATGTGGCCTCTAGAGCGTACACATAGTTTTTCTATGATTTGACCTAGTGACCTAGTTTTTGATCCTACATGACCCATTTTCGAACTCATCCGAGATATCATCAAGACAAACATTCTGACAAACTTTCAAGCATTTCGGACCAAAAATGTGGCCTCTAGAGCGTACACAAGGTTTTACTTAGATTTGACCCAGTGACCTAGTTTTTGACCCGACATGACCCATTTTCGAACTCGTCCAAGTTATCACCCTGACAAACATTCTGACCAAGTTTCATGAGTATCGGACTGAAAATGTGGCCTCTAGAGCATACACAAGGTAAAAGTTGACGACACACGACGGACACAGCACGATCACAAAAGCTCACCATGAGCACTTCGTGCTCAGGTGAGCTAATAAAACATGTCACTGATCAGCATTTTTTCCTTTTTCCATCACTGTTTACAAGAACCCTCTTTCTCAGGATTGTAAAAACACCAGATTGTTTGGTAAAGATTTAACCCTTTATCATATAATCCTGAGCTTTTACGACCCTGAGGAAGAAGCCTTTTGAAAACTGGAAACCAGCATTTTATCCCATTGTGACAAGAATTTCTACTCTTTCAATGACAAATCCTATCATTTCAGTCACACTTAACTTTTCATCAACAATTCTTTCAATTTCTGCAAGTCTGAAATTTTGTCATGTGATAATTAACTGGCCTTCAATACATCTGGTTAACAGTTACGAGTACACTGCATTATGAATCAAACACCCAAAGCAAAAACAGGAGTTACCAGTCGTTTTTCAGGGTCAGCAGTCCCTGTACCAATCAGGCTTGCACTGATTTTCTTCACTGTGTTAGAGCATACTTGTTTTACCAGTTCAACCCTTTTCTCTGAAGCTTGCAGATCATCGGAAAGGACTTCTGTCTTCTCAACCCTGTAAAATTCCAATCAACATCATTAACTCTTCACCACATAAAAAAATTTTTTAGACTTGTCAAAATTGAAAACAAAAACCTAAAAAATACAACATCTAAACCCTTTACCACACATCCCAAAGTTTTAACCACCTTGAGGAGAAAGGCTTTTTGAAACGATGTTGGAGAAGGAGTATATGTGCAGGTAACCAGCATTTTCCCCTACTCCCATATTATGCTCCACTATGAAAGACAAATCTCAGCATTTTAGCCATATTTGAATCATAGTGCACAAGTGCTTTTAATTCAGACAAGTCTTCAATTTTGCTATCTGGTATAGTGTTAAATCTGGCTCAGGGATACTGGTAGGTCTTTAAAGGGTAGAAAACATGGGAAAAGCAGAAAATGCTGGTTTCTCCTTTCCCCTTAATGTTTACAAAATGACTTTTCCTATGGGTCTTTAAAACATAGAATCATTTAGATGTGTTAAACAGTACTTGATGTTAGTAGACAGAACAACCCATTATCTCTGCAGACATCTTAAGCCGTGTTTACAGGCGAGCGGTAGCCGTAGCAGTATCGGTAGCGGCAGCGGTTTTCTTTCTGCTGGAGTGTGTGTTTATTGAGACGCGGTAGCGATTTTCATTTCCATCATAGTGCTCGTACGGCCAACTCTCGCAGATCGTGATCAAGATATCATTATTATAGGATTAGGTATGCTACTGCTGAAACCAAAAAGGAGAAGACATAGCCGATGGAACGTCCATCCAATGTTACAGAGTCACCATAGACACGGCATTTTTTATACCCTAGTTGAAGAACTTGGGTAGTTCAAAGACAAATTCTTTGAGTATCATAGGACGTCAAGGGAGCAATTTGCCTAAATGCTCCATCTAGTTGGACAAGGAATATAAAAAAATGGGCTATATAATCTTATATACTTGTCAAAGGCGAATTACCATGTGCAAAAAGTAGGCTGCACTCGGCCTAGCGTAATATTTAAACAAGAGCTTCGCAAAGCGGCGCATATACGCCCGAAGGGGCTTGTCAGTGAAATGGCTTAAAATCTAGAACGCCAGCAGATATCCAAGTTTTAAGAGTCACATGCACAATTGCACATCATAGAGATTAATTGTTGAAAGTTTGAACTTATTCCAATGAAAACTGTAGGAGTTGTGCACACAAGAAATTGCTAACGGACGGACGGACAGACAGACAGAGAGACAGATGGACGGACGGACGACCGGGGCCTTAAATAATACGACCCTTCAGAGGTAAAAAAAGAAAACTTTCGCTATTCAGAGAAACTCAGTAGGCTCAAATTGAAAATACTCATCTGATCAGCTAAACATGATCATCGACCCACTTTCTGGATCTTTTTATCATTTTCGAGAAATTTGAGTGCAGCGGCTAGCGGCGAGCGGATTTAAATGCCCCTTGGACCATTCTAGCGGCGAGCGGCAAGTGGCGAAAAAAATGCTGCTCCGCCGATCTGCCGCCGCCACGCGCAAGTGAACATTTCTTAGGAAAACTGTACATAACAAAAAAAATCCGCTGCCGCCGCCGCTGTAGCTACCGCTACCCAGTAAACACGGCTTTATTGGATTTTTCAGCAGTCCACTTTTGAAACCACCTGCACCAGCACACAATATTTGTTTAGACAATGGTGGTGACAGAAAAACAAGAGCACTGCATTAGGGTGGTAATGCTTGGCTATAGTTGAAATTTCGCTGAATGTTTTATGTCAAAAATGGGCAATAACTGAGTCAAAAAATGTGTTGAGGGTTACATGCCCTTCTGGTATTGTTCAACTTTTCATAGTGAACAACTAGTCTATGTTTTGAGTGAATATCTTCTGTAATGATAGAGATATGAGAAAATGTCCCAGTTTACACAAGATGGCGATGATGGCCCTAAGTCGCTCACCTGAGCCTTTTGACCTAGTGACCTAATCTTTCTAGTCTTTGAGAAAATATCTATTCATTAAATGATTATAAAGGGTTCCAAAAAAAATAAACAGAACTGTTTTATCCATATCAATTAGGGCCTAACAGAAAATACCTGTGTATAGGGTTTCGGTCCAAGATGCTGTAGGTAGGATTTTTTTTCCAGAAACTTTTTACATGAACCATGTACCAAAATCACACCTGACAGATTTTTTTCAATCATAGTGTAAAAAGTTTATGGTCTAGGCAGGGTCCAGAAACCCTGAACACAGATATTTTTTTGATAGGCCTAGACACTGATAGTAAATTGCTTTGAAAGTCACTGTTAACACTTTCACTACTGAATAAATAAATTGCATTTGCTTAAAGGAAACAAATACAGGTCCGCTGCAAGATCAAGAGACAGTTCGGTCATATTCTAGAGTATAGCAGTGGACAGTGTAGATCAGAGATCAGACTGCGCATTCTGTACAGTCTGATCTTCATCTACAATGTCCACAAAAGGTTCTGGTGTCATCTATGGTAAGGAAAGAGTTAAACTACAGATAACTTGCTGCATGAGAAAGACAAAGGGGTATTTCATCAATTCTGAAAGCTTATCAAGTCTCTGTGTACAAATATAGCCAGTCAGTTGAGTGCTCTTTTGTCAACAAAATGTCAAGCTTATTGACACCCTTTCAGTCTTTATCTCATACTTGTTATATTTCGAAATTGCATTACTAAGGGAAAAAGCCTATTTATGTTATGGTGTTTCAAAATTAGTTTAGTCATATCACATCAGCCAGGGCAAACAATCCATTCCGTTCCCCTAATTTCCTTTAAGAGTACTCTGCTTGTCACTCTTTTGAAGCCACTGGCAGCTTTCCTCCATAAACATTGCGGTAAAAATGTTCAGCAGTGGAAGGAGAATGAATCCTGTCACAAGGATCATCATCAAATTTCGAAAAGAGTTTGGCTGAAATGGGATTCATCTTGCAACCACTGGATTATAACTGACTGAGCTATCAGGCTTAGCAAAGTTGCCTTTCCCACAGGACACTTCCTCTTTAACTCTTTATCACACAATCCCGAATTTTAACGACCTTAAGGAAAATACTTTTTAAAAAAATTGTGGGCAAAGGAGAAAATGCTGGTAACCAGCATTTTCTCCATTTCCCACGATGTTTTCTACCTTATTATAGACAAATCGCACCATATGAGCCGCACCTAATTTTTCGTCTGCAAATGCTTTCAATTTGGAGCAGTCTAAAATTTTGTCTTGTGGTAAAGGGTTAACAGGTTCGAGTCGAGTTGAAAGAAAAGCTCTGAATGAAAATACACTATCTGCTATCCATACAGTTTCATAATGTATATATCTGAGTCATGCCTTGTGGAAATATGGTTAACTTTTTACCACATTAAGAAAATTGGGACTGGTCCAAATTGAAAGCATTTGCAGATGAAAATTTAAATGTAGTTCAAATGATGGAATTTGTCTTTGACTGGGTAGAAAACAGTGTGGGGAAAGGAGAAAATATGGGTTATCAGCATTTTCTCCTTTTTCCGCAATGTTTTCAAAAGGCTTCTTCCAATGGAACGTTAAAACTCGGGATTGTGTGGTAAATGGTTAAATGCATCTGTAAAATGTATCAACCAAGGTAAGCCCACCTGGTCTGTGCAGGCTGACCTGGGTCAAAACCTTTGCTATTTGTAGTTTTCTGCATGTCAAAGGTCTGGTCTATCTAATGATTCAGGCTTTTTAGACAAAATGGATCCATATCATCAGATGACTTGATTAGTACAATCCGTTACGAAGATGCATGCAGCTCCCTTTCCCAGGAGCAATGCTTAATTATCTTACTGGATAAATGATTCAAATTAACTGTGTAATATGTAACCTAGAGAAATATGAATTAAATACATAAAACTTAGCAAATAAGAACTTCCTTCTATACATGTAACTTTGAATCATGATACATGTACTATAAACACATTGCTAGCTCTCTTCCTATCAGTTTTTCAATCTGCAAAAATATTATCATGAGATGTTGCTCACAAACATCAGAGGTCAGAATAAGTGGGGCTGAGGGTAAATATATGTTATCCTTAGACGATACCATTTAACTTTTTACCATATGGAAATATTTAAGACTTAGTTTAAACATATTTATTTTACATCGATTGAGAAACAAGTTCTTACAACTTATACTAATCTCTCTCAATTCTGCTTCCTGGAAACTACACCAGTACTCGCGCCGAATGTGTGGGCCAATGAAAAATCCCTAAGTTGACACCCGCTCCCGGATATCGAACTCGGGACCGTATGGTTACGAGGCCGACGCTCTACCCCGCAACCAATGACACCACATATTTAAGACTTGCCTAAATCCAAAGCATTTGCAGACCACAATTAACCCTTTACCAAACAACCCTGAGTTAAAAATTACCCTAACAAAGAAGGCTTTTGAAAACATAGTGGGAAAAGGAGAAAATGCTAGTAACCAGCATTTTCTCCTTTTCCCACTATCATTTCAGAAACAGATTTCATTGACTGAGCAACCTTTAAATTGTTGTCTGCAAATGCTTTGAACTTGGACTAGTCCAAAATTTTGTCGTTTGGTAAAGAGTTAAATCATGATAAGATTGCATTTGAAAGGGTAGAAACATGGACATGGAATGTGCAGAAAACAGAGATAATGCTGGTTACCAGACAGTATTTTCTCTTTTTCCAACACTGTTTTCAAAAGTCTTCTTCCCTAGGAGTTGTCATAACTCTGGAACATTTGGTAAAGGGTTAACCCTTCAAGCACAAAACAAAGACAAAGATTTCTAAACCCTTTACTGTACAATGCTACCTTTTAACAATTCTGGGAAAGAACCCTTTTGAAAACACTGTGGGAAAAGGAGAAAATTCTGGAAACCAGTATTTTCTCCTTTTCCCACCTTGTTTTCTACCCTTTCAAAGAAAAGCTGCACCATTTAAGCCACACGTCTGCAAATGCTTTCAATTTGCACAAGGCTTAAATTTCGTCGTCTGGTAAACAATGAACACTACTTAGTTGACCAAGTACAGAATAAAACCAACACACATTTTCAGTCTGAAAGTAAGACCAAAATAATTATCACAATTTGAAGATAAATGTTGTCTGGAGTGTCTTTTTAAAGCAGACAGTGTTGACCAAAGAGCAGACTACACAAGCATACTGTGCAGCCTGATCTTGATCCACACTAGCAGCAAAGGCAACTGTAGTTGAGAAAGAAACTTAGAGGACTGAAAGATGAGTTTTGGGTGGAATGTCTCACTTAAAAATATCCAGCAGATTAGATCTTTTAACTCTTTCTATACCATAGGCAACACCAGAAGCTTTTGTGGACAGTGTAGGTCAAGATCAGACTGCACAGAACATGCAGTCTGATCTCTGATCTAAACTTTCCATTGCTCTGTTCTAGATTATGATAAAATTGTCTGTTGATCTTGCAGAGGAAATGTATTTCTAGCCTTTGAATAAATGCAATTTATTTATTCAGCAGTGAAAGAGTTAAACTGCACATTCTAAGCAGTAAGCTACACTGCAAACTCTTGTGATATTCTGTCATAAAAACCAGTGCCTTGTGCATTAATTACCACACAATTCCAAGATTTCAAGACACTGTGGCAGAGGGCCTCAGAAAACTTTGTGAGAAATCCTTTCCAAAACCTGTTTTAACCATTTACAATACAATCCCAACTTTAAACCACCCTGAAAATAAAAGCTTCTGAAAACATGATGGGAAAAGGAGAAAATGCTGGTAACCAGCATTTTCTCCTTTTCCCACCATGTTTTCTACCCTATCAAAGACAGAAATCATCATCTGAGCTAGACTGATAGATTACATGCTATCTGCAAATACATATACTTTCAAAATGGTTGAGTCCAAAATTCAATCATTTGGTAAAGAGTTAACTCATTTATAAGGTACTAAGAAATGACAGTCATTCTCAGCTGTTGGAAAAAAATGCAGATGAAAGCATTCTGGGTAAAGGAGAAAATACTGGTTAACTTTATTTTCTCAGTTTGACATAAAATGTTTGTAAGCCTGCTTCCTCATGGTTGTAACATTGCTGAAATGTTTGCTACCTCACAATCACGAGATATAACTACCCTCAAAATGAATTAAAAAATACTGTGGAAAGTGGAGAAAAAACTGGTCATCAGAACTTTCTCTTTTTCTGACAATGTTTTCTACCCTTTCAAAGACAAGCTTCATCTCAGCAACTGTCATTTAGCATCTACAAAATTTAATGCTTTCAAATTGGAAAAGATAAAATTCAGGTATTTCATGAAGAGTTAAAGGGTAGATCCTATTTCAAGACAGCATGTTCTGTGCAGTCTGATCTTAATCTACACTGTCTGCAAATCAACTTAAGTTGTATATTTATGTTCCATGAGTTAAAATATTATGCACAGGAAAGGAAGTAAGAAAGCAAATAGAATTATAAGCTACAGAAATGTGTGATATCAAGACAGGATGTTTTGTCCAGTCTGATCTTAATCTACACTATATACAAATCAACTTACGGTAAGTTGCATGTTTATGCTCCAAGGGTACAATATTTTGAATTAGATAAAGATTAGTGAGAAAGCAAAGAGAACAGCTACAGAAATGTGTGATACCAAGACAGCTGGTTTTGTGCAATCTGATCTTATCTACACTATTTGCAAATTAACTCTTAAGTTGCATATTTATGCTCCAAGGGTTGAAATACTCTGAATTAGAAAGCAAACAGAATACTGGTAGATATAGAAAATATAGAGAGTATGTATAACCATTTCTTTTAGCCATAAATAGTCATACACAAAGTGTGACTGAGAGAATCAAAAAGGGAGGAAGTTTTTTAAAACCATTGTTTTCCAATTGTTGTAAAGCATTATGAAAATGAATTTAGGAAACTGTTTATCACACATCCATTATTTCCTCATTTCATTTTTGTGCTTCTTCAGGGAATCATTAAAACTCTTTCCATACCATAGACCACACCAGAGGCTTTTGTGAACAGTGTAGATTAAGATCAACTGTACAGAATCTACACTGTCCACTTCCTTATTCCAGATTATCAACAAACGCGAACCGTCTCTTGATCTAGCAGCTGAACTGTATTTGTAGCCATTGAGAAAATGCAATTTATCCATTCAGTAGTGAAAGAGTTAAGGCAGCTGAAGCCCTATAAAAACAACACATTTTAGGCTTTACCACATTTCTATCTGCAGATGACAAGTTCAATATTGTTACAAATAATCTTAACCCTTAGGCCTATCAAAAAAATATCTGAGTTCAGGGTTTCCCGACCCTACCTAGAAAATGCTGCCGACCCTAAACTTTTTACACCAAAAAAAAAGAAAGAAAAAGCTCTGTCAGGTGTGATTTCGGTACCTGGTCCATGTAAAAAGTTTCTTGGAAAAAAAAAAATCACTACCTACCCTACTTACAGCATCTCGGACCTTAACCCTAAACACAGATATTGTTTTGTTAGGCCTAAGAGCACAAAATAAATTCAACAGAAATTTTTATCCTTGAAATACGACCCAAATAACTGCAGTTTCATGACTGCTTTTGTCTGAAGTTTATCAACAAAGTGGAAACTGTAGATCAAAGATCAGGCTGCATGTTTTGTACAGCCTGATCTTAATCTACACTGGCTGCAAAGGCAACTATAGTAGTGAAAGGCACTTGAAGAGTTAACTTCTCTGAAAGGGTAGAAAACATTGTAGTAACAGGGGAAAATGTTGGTTACCAGCATTTTCTTCTTTTCGAATTTCCCACTACATTTTCTGAAGCTTTCCCCCTCAGGGTCCTTGAAATTAGGGACTTTTTGGTTAACGGTTATATTTCAACAATATTTCTGTCATGAAAGTGTTATTTCTCTCCTTTGATGCAAGTGGTCTGTAATCCTAGGTTACAGATCAGTGCGAAACATTTCCCAGGAACTTTCCCATGTAAAAAGCATCAACAGCAGGGCTCAAAGAAAAATTTCCAGATAAAGTCATTATCTTGTGCTAGGTGGCATTTTTCAAATACAGACCTATCTGATTTGGGCATTCCTGGTACACAACCGTACTGCTTTCAAATGACAACTGTTACTTCAAGTTTCAAAATAAAACAAACGTTTACTCAATTTAACACTACCTGTTACCATTCGTCCAGCCATGGTTGGATAGCATGTAACCTATGCAACAGTCATTTATACAGACAGCCCCTACAGGCTTTGGAAAAAATCCAGACATTTCGTGTTAATAAGTTCTATGAAAAACCCTGCACAAATTCTGGTTTTACTATAATCTATATTTAGAAACTGTATTTTTCCTGTCTGAAATAATTGAATTTTAAGGAATTTTGGAGTGAAAAACAGGCTAGATTTTTTTCCACAGAAGTATTGTTTATGGCTATTTTCTCCTTTATTAGCGGCAGTGGTAGTTTACACACCACATATCAACATTTATCCTGAACAGGATAGCGATGCATCATAGCGAACAGTTCGAATCTTTGAAGAATAATACATGGGCATCTTTGCTTCGTACTGAAACTACATGCAACCATGAAGTTTAATAGAAATCCATTCTGAAGTTAATGAGAAATAGCTTGGACAAAAAAAATATCATTAAAGGGTCATAACTCATTGGAAAATGATTCAACCATAATCAAACTACAATAGGCAAATCTTTGCTTTGTGTTGAAACTTCTGATGAAGACTGATTGAAATCTATCCTGTTGTTATTGAGAAGTTGGGTAGCCAAAAATTCATCAAGGGCAATCACTCATTTGAAAATCAATTAACCATAACCAAATTATACCATGCATGTTTTTGCTTTCTATTGAAACCTTCTATGAAGATTGATTGAAATCTATCCACTAGTTATTGAGAAAAAGAGGGGGACAAATAATACATCAAGGGCAATAACTCATCTGAAAATCATTCAAACATAACCACATTATAATATGCACATCTTTGCTTTATGTTGAAACTTTCTATGAAGTTTGATTGAAATCTGTCCAGTAATTATTTAATGAGAACTACGGCGGACAAAAAGATTCATCAATGAATCATATCTCATTAGAAAATCTTTGAACCATAACCAAAATGAATACGCACATCCTTGCATTGTATTGAAACTTCCTATTAAGTTTGATCAAAATCTGTCCCATGGTTATTGAGAAATAGCTCAAAACAAAAAATTTCATCTAAGGACTATAACTCATTAGAAAAATCATTCAACCATGCCAAATAATAATATGCCCATCTTCACTTTGTATTGAAACTTCCTTTGAAGTTTGATAGAAATCTGTCCAGTAGTTATTCAGAAATAGCTTAGACAAAAAAAAAAAAAAACCAACATCAAAGGACCATAACTCATTGAAAAAAGATTCATTCCACCATAACGAAAATAAATTATGCACATTTTTGCCTTATATTAAAATTTCCTAAGTAGTTTGATAGAAACCAATCATGTAGTTGCTCAGAAAGTGTGGATAAAAAAATTCATGAAAGGGCCATAACTCATTTGAAAATCATTCAACCATAACCAAATTATAATATGCACATCTTGGCTTAGTGTAGAAACTTCCAATGAAATTTGATAGAAATCTGTCCAGTGGTTATTGAGAAACAGAGTAAACATAAAAGCTACAGATCGACCAACCAATCAGCTGACCGACTGACCGACATGGTGACTCCTATATACCCCCCCAAACAAAGTTTGGGAAGGGGGTATAATAATAGTATTGTCTTCAATGGTTTGAAAGCATTTTGGGAAAAGGAGAAAATGCTGGTCACCACTATTTTCTCCTTTTCCCACAATGTTTTCAAAAGCCATAATCCTAAGGTAGTTAAAGTCAGGATTGTGTAGTAACGGGTTAACTGCAGTATGTTTTTCACAAATCAAACACTTACAGTGGAGACACTTTCTCATAACCTACATAACCTTCAGTCAGCACAAGGAAGTAACTGGTCACTGTACACTCTATTCTTGTACATCATGTCACACTTTATCACATTTCCTTGTTTTTTCAATCCTGGAGGAAAAAGCTTTTGAAAATATTGCTGGTAAACTGCAATTCCTCCTTTTCCCACAATGTTTTTATCCTTTCAAAGACGAATCTCATCATTTGAATATGTCTCAAGTTGGACAAGTTTGAAATTTTGATGAGTGGTATAGGAGTTGAAGCTTACATTAACTCTTTACCAAACAAAAAAATTCGAGACTAGTCCAAATTCATAGCATTTGCAGAAATTTGTTTTGGAAAGGTTTGAAAACATTTTTGGAAAAGGAGAAAATGCTGGTTACCAGCATTTTCTCCTTTTACTGTAATGTTTTCATAGGGCTTTTTCCTCAAGGTGGTTAAAACTCATGATTATGTGGTAAAGGGTGAAGCCTTTCATTCCTATAGTAGCCTTTGCTGCCAGTGCTGATCAAGATTAGACTTCATAATTATTTTCATGACCAAAGGACCTTTGGTTCTATCCTGGAAGTTGCCATGAACAGGACAGAAGAGCCTATTGCATCACAAAAGATGCTGTCGTAGATTGAGAAACTAAACCTGTAATGGTAGGCACAATGTCATACTTTGTAGGCAGGACACCCATGACAACAGATGCCAAACATATAAATCTGTTACAAATGGCCACATCCGGGCATCAGAGACAAGTGATGCTCCCAGACTGTGTTTTTGTCACAAGAAAGTAGCTGTCTGAGTCTGTTGTACTCTCGTCACATCGGTTACCATGCATCAACTGTTCATACTATAAGAAAAAACGCCATTTAAAACAAAGGAAAATCTTTACACCTGACCATGCTGGGAATATTTACATGCCATCTTCTTTGTGGGAATCTTCAAATGAACTTTTGTTGAGTTCCATCCAGCAGTTGCTGAGAAATGGCACTGCAACGGGGGCGGGGGCATTGGCCCTAAAGCACTCAGCCGAGTAAAGTCATCTAGGATTGACAAACCTTAAGATCCTGGTTGTAATGATGAAAAACACACGAGTGCCAGTGACCTACTTTTAGACCAACTTGATCTTTTTCTGTACCTACCAGAGATATTATCAAGAAAGACATTCTATAGGGAGAACAAGTGCACATTGTCAGTTTATTCTGATTCAATGATTTTTCCCATAGTTCCAGACCTTTAACCCTTTTACGGCATAATCCTGAGAATGTTGGAAAAGGAGAAGATGCTGGTAACCAGCGTTGTCTCCTTTTCCACAAAGGATCCTATCAAAGACAGAAATCATCATTTGAGAAACATTTATTTTGTCATCTGCACATGCTTTCAATTTGGTGGAGTCCAAAATTTTGTGGTTTGGTATAGAGTTTAAGTTGTGATTCCCAATTTTGTTTCTGCACTGTCTGTCATCAACCACAGGATAGAACTCATTAATTTTTCATCAGAAGCTTTCCTGTTAGGACAACCTAAGCATATTGCCATTATATTATGGTTTGATTATTTTTGTCACATTTATGCCTTATGAAGTTTTAGTTCCTAATTTTTAGCTTACTTGAGCACAAAGAGCTCAAGGTGAGCTTTTGTGATCGCGGTGTGTCAGCTGTACGTCGTCCGTCTTGCATAGTTTGTCGTGCGTCGTCTGGGCGTCAACAATTACATTGTGTGCACCCTAGAGGCTACATTGTCAGTCCAATACTCATGAAACTTTATCAGAATGTTTGTCTTGATAAAATCTCAGACAAGTTTGAGATCAGATCACAACTTGTCAGAAAGTATGTCACTGGGCCAAATCTTAGAGAAACCTTGTGTGCAATCTAGAAGCCATAGCCCCAGGCCTTACAGGGTTGGACATAAACATTTTTTTTCAACTAAACCAGGGGAAAGGTACTTTGCAAATTTTTACCGGACCACTTCAGATTTCTACTAGACCATTTTTGCAAAATGAAGAAGAGTATTAAATAAATCTAGATCAAAATCTATGTTATTCCTCTTGCTACTATACCAAAATTGTAAAAAAAAATGACAATGTCATGGTAAGTAATGATCAATGAACGTTTCCCTGTTAATTTTTTCAATTACAATTTCTTAAACAGAGGACAACAATTTAGACTTACCCGTTTTGAAAGCAATCGCAGACAACATATTAATCTAACTGGTGCTCAAATAACAGAATTTGAGTTTAAAAGATATAAAAAATTGTGGTATAATGTTATCAGATCCTTCAAAAGATCTTACTTTTTTTAAACTTTCGACAAAGAAAACATGACATTCTCCTCTAAATCAAACAAACCAAAGGCACAAATTCAGCTTTCCGCGCAAGGTCTAAAATAATCTTTTTTCTCTATTCTAGATCTAATTCTATTCATCTAGATCTACTTTTGTTTCGATTAATATCTTTTTTTTTTCTTCTTTTATCTTCATTTAATGACTCCGCTCCTCCCCGATCAGATGTTATTTTGAAGTTATGCAAGTTAGTATTCCCCGGTCTTCTGCTCCATTGTATATTTACTGGACAACTCATTTTCAGTTGTTGTCAAAATTAAACTATGGTACATTCGGCATACCTCGGTGGTGGGAGCCATCAAAGTCCCTTGTTTGTATCTGGTAGCTTGATATGCACCTACACAGTACATTTCTTCGCCGGAAATACTCTGGTTTACTGTTTTGAAAATTGTAAAGCTCCATGTAAAAAAGAAAACTTGAGTCTCAATTTTCTATTGAAATCTTTCTAACTATACTTCAGATGATGAACAGTTCGTACATTCATTTTTTAACATGGTTTATCAATTGCAACAGATATACAGAAGTGAATAACTTCATCGAGGTTGTTTTTGTCGTTGCTAAACACAGGGTTCTCCTTTGACCCGGGACTCCCGGTTTTGACGCATGGAAATCCGAAATGACCCGTTTTTGACGCTCAAAAATATCTGCCTAAGCGTCAATCTGACGCATGAGATTACCAGCCAAAGGGTCATATAAATTATGTCGCATGCATCCGGCAGGAATGTAGCCTATAATAAACACAATCAGTGTCAACTGTGTACAGACGTGTACAGACGCACACAGCTCTGTTTATCACACGTAATCAAGCTGGCGAGTGGCGAGTCATTTTTGAAAACATGATAAAGTTGTTTGTCCAATTATCTAGTGTAAAATGACAGGTTTTCAAGTTAACTGCTACCCTAATTAACAAATTTATATCAAATCATGCAGTAATACTTGTAAAAATATTAACCGATTTGAAAAAAAGATCTCTGAAAAAAAAACGTGAAAACCCATGACACAACAGAAATCATTTTGACATCGTCCGATCAGAGGCACTTCAAACTATCTTTTCATCTTTGGTGACAAATTTAAACGGTGAATTTATACTTATTTCTTTATGAAACAATAAGTGAAAGCTAAAATCTCTGTTTAAAAATTAGGAAAAACTTTTTATGATGAAAATAAACAACAACCTATAGATTAGATGGCGTGGGGGGGGGGGGGGAAACCAGAACAAGTGTGAAAGAAAAAGTAATTGGACAAGAAAAGAAGACTTAAATCTTAAGAAATAACACTAATGGATGTGACCTTTATTTTCTCCCTTTTCCACAATGTTCTGGGGTAAGAAAGACAAATCAAGTCGTTCCTGCCACATTTGAATTGTCGTCTGCAAATGTCTAAAATAATTATGATCTAGTCAAAAGTTTTTGTTGTTTGGTAAACAGTTCAAAAGTTGTTTGTGTCCATTTATTCATCAAGATGAATTGCATGTTAGGGCTGCAGTTTAAAATTCATCTGTCCACTTCATTCCAACAAGTCTCTACATAAGATAGGGTATTTTCTTACCTAATTCCTATCCATAAACAGAGAACATAAATGGAAAGTTTTCATTATTTCACCCTTATCTCTCCGTGATAATTTTGACCCTTGGACATTTCTATTAGACTCTTGGAAATTCCATTTTGACTCTCGAAAATTTGGGCCCAAGAGTCAATGACTCTTGGGATTCTGGACATAGGGAGAACCCTGTAAACAACTGACAGTGGCACTGCCATGTGTAAGATCAATGGAAACAACCGTTATACAGACAAGGTTAGATGTAGGTACGGAATCAGCCAAGTCGTGACGTGTGACTACCGTATTTAAAAAAAAAAAAAGTATACATAAGAAATTCTTACTAAAAGATCAAATACACTGACAATGATAACAATCACGATAAAATTTAATAATTATAAATATCCTCAACGACAAATTAGGGAAATCCCCTAGACATCCGTTCTACTAACTATATTTTCAGTTCAATTTGGTTTTTCCAGTAAAAATATAGACTACGCGCATGCACGACTGTCTTCCTGTTAACAACCTAGAAGGTGTCAATAAATTATGGCTGGTTTAACAAAATCACAAGTTGTGTACGTGATCTTTTCAGGCGAACTGCATGTTAGGTCGATTTTCGTCACTGATGTGAAGCATTAAATTGATACTTAAACTAATTGTCTCGATTTTTGCACTAGACTATTCGGGCTAGCTGGACCCAGTCTCTACTAGCCCGGGCCAATTGTTTACTAGACAGTGTCGTTCGGACGTGCCTTAATGTCAAAACCTGCCTTATAGTTAGAAACAATAAGAGTTTTAAAGTTTTCAAAATATAAGCTAATGTAAAACTTGTAACCCCTGTGACACAGCCAATTTTGACCCCAGGGCTTTAATTTCAAGATCCATTAGAGTAAGCTACATGCTTAATTTAGTAGCCCTTATGATTTTGGACAAGAAGATTTTCAAAGTTTTCAACAGTTTTTAGTTCAAATTCTTTCAAGAAATTCTGAAGAGGACCATGCAGTGTGTGCTGTGCTTTTTCCAGCTGGGCGTTTTTGCACGTAATAGTATCAGAAGTTGGGGGTACGCCATCAAATGTGGGGGTTCAAATCTTATCGCTCGATGTCAATGACAGCTTGCTTATAGTTGAAATGTTTTCAAACAATATACAGATACAAGTTTTCAATGATAAAAGATTTTGAGCTTTTGAAAACACTGGGGAAAATGGAAAGTGTGCTTGCAATATTAAGTTTATCCTTTTCTTAGAATGCCCGATTCCATGGAAGGTTCGATGTTCTTTGCAAACACCAAAGACAGAAGAAACAATTGATCATGCACCATTACTAAAAATAGCACTTTGGCCATCCGCAACATTTTGGATACGATGCAGTTTCAAGGAAAAAATGTTCCTGTCAAGCAACTAGTACCTGTTATATATGGCGTTACCATCGGATAGTTACATACGCAACGGATAGCAGGCATTCTATTTTTGGAATCGGAAAACCCATCCAAGAGAATCAATTGTAAACATTTCGCTGCAGGAAAATTCTGAAATTTGACTTTTTAAATTTTCAATCGTGCAAGTTTTTGTACGTTCCAGTACGTATAAGAGGAACCAAATCTACGTGGTATTTGCATTTTAAATGTGAATCACATACATTTATATGTGATTGCACACACTGACCATGGCAGAATCATTTCTGTGAAGTTTTGTCAAAATTAGATGGGTAGTTTTTGAGAAGAAGATCTTGAAATAAAAGTTAATGCAAGGACGCATTGCCATGACATAAGCAGGCTGGCCTTTGGCATTAATAAAAACTGGCTTTGCTGAACAGCTACCTTAACAGCAATGTGGTTTAGTGCATTGTTCTACATGATGGTTTATGAAAATAAGAAGATTCCAACAAGACCATGCAAGAACAGAAACCAATTTGATTTCACACTGCAATAAATACTACCTCCCACTATAATAATGTCAATAGAATCTGTCACCAAAAAGTCATAACGGCAATGAATATTGTCAATCACCATTCTTTTATATGGGAAAAGCATAAGATAACTTTTAAGATATTTTATCAGTTTACGGTAAAGAAATAAAAAAATGTGCCCCACCTTCCTAGATTTTGATCTGCTATCTGTTTTACCCGCAAAAAGTTTTTGCGTAAATTTTCTTTCTTAAACATATTTCTGGTATTTCAAGTCTTTCATGAACACATTTTTTATCGCACTGTCACATTTGTCAGACTAAGAGCAAAGAGAAATCCAACGAGTTCATTATCGATGTGTGATTGTTTTCCGGAAATCTTGATGAATCAAAACCGGAAATGAACGATGATTATAGCCAATCTTACAAATATTTTCATTGGACGAATTTCTATAATTTGACGAATCCATGTGGCCGTAACAGATAAACCAACCATGGCCGAAGTTTCTATCGAGAACGTGTTACAAGAGGCCGCAGAGAAACAGGCACTTTTCAAGACAGTTGAGGTTCATAAAGATATCGATCTAGATATAGATCTTGGAAATCTACTCACGTCTGATACAAACCCCATTTACTCAAAAGATTTAAAGTATGTGCTTCTATTTGATAAGTTATTCAGAAAGTAATTAGATTTCGCGACCAGACCTTTTGATGTTTGCAACTTGTCTTCGGATACGGTACCGTATCCTTAGACTCATGGCTAACTAAGGATGTGGTACCATACCCGGAGACTTGAGCCTTGAGGGATAGGGAAACGTTACTGTATGCTCTAGTAGGTGTTGTTGACGTTGGGTTCGAGTCCCACGTCGAGCACACTTTTCTCCCTTGATTTACTTCATTGGCAACGAGGTCAATTGGTGAACGTGGGATAGCGGCACTGGCCGTCCATGGGGACTGAAGGGGGAGTTGGTTACTCCCAAAAAATCAGGAGGGGGAGGAGTGTTGTAGTTGATGTTGGGTGGACTCACGACCAGATGCCCGGCTAGCTGAGTTGGTAGAGCTGCGGTACTAGTATTCCGGGGGTTGTGGGTTCGAGTCCCACATCGGGCACACTTTCTCCCTTGATTCTCCCTTGATTTACTTCATAGGGCTGGCTCGGGGTACACTCAACCTGGAGGCTACATTCAAAGTTTGTTTTTGTTGTGATTATGTCCCCTGCCAGCCCTTACCTTCAGTCTGAAGGTTTGCTTCGATGTTATTTTTGTGATCGTTTATCCCCTCACCTTCATGTCAGCCATTTATAGAAAGCTTCTGGAATGAAAATTGGTATTACTGGCGTCTCTTCAAGTGGCTCTATGGAGCAATATTCGTGTTGAATGCTGCATTGGTATTTCGGTGATTTGACAGACTCCTTTAATATTTTCATTACTGAAACACCATAAGTTTGATTTTTGATATTGATAAAAAAAGGATATGAACACATTAACCTTTATTTAATCATTTACCTATGTATTCTGTGTAGGAGTATTAAACTGTTTATGACAGAAAAGTGCTTCAAAATATTAGGACATGTGTATATATAACTAGCCTGATGGTAAATACATGACATTATCAACAGGGTTTCCATTCACATACATATGTGCGTGAAACATGAAAGTCACATCCAAAATTTTAAATTTACCTTGTCTTTTACATGCATGTAACGGACTGCAAAAGTTAATAAATTCAGGCATAAATTTTCAAAATCATCCGATCACATGATACGTTGTATGTGCATGTCAACAAGCACAAAAGTTATGAATCAAAACATTGACCGAAAACAAGCTTCTATCAGGAGTAAGATTGTTTTCAGAAATTGGAATTTGCAATGGTAAGAAATTGGAATTTGCAATGGGTAGTTCATGTACTGTTATTAGCAATCTGTATGGTTTCAATAATTTCATGGAGTTTTTAACTCTACTGGCTGAAAGCCAGCAGAGCTTATGTCATGGCGTGGTTTTCGTTGTCCGTCTGTCCGTTACTCTTTTCTTGTTTATGCGACAAAGTCTGCATTTGTAGTCGGATTTTGGTGAAACTTGCACAGTTTTTTTTTTATCTTATCTATTGCTTGAACCCTGTTGATTTTGAAAAAATCTGACTATCAGTATGGGAATAGTAGCCATTTGAAGTTGAAAATTTGCATTTCTTGTTTATGTGATAAAGTCAGTATTTGTGGTCAGATCTTCTTGAAACTTACACAGTTGCTTTGTATCATGAACAGCTTGAACCATATTGATATGGAAAAAAGTAGCCATTTAAAACTGAAAATTACTATTTCTTATGTAGGCAATAAAGTCCGCATTTTTTCATCCAATTCTTTTGAAACTTGCAAAGATGATTTGGATCATCAAGGGATTGAACTCTCTTAAAGGTGTAGAAAATCTTGTGATCAGTTTAGGAAAAATAGCCATTTGATGACTTAGTATTGTTTACTCAACCAAGTCCACATTATTAGTCACACTTCTTTGAAATTTGCTAGGATTGTTGAATATCATGTGTACTGTAACCCTGTCAAATTTTGCTGGATTCCAAACAATTGGTTTTTACCTCCATTGGCTGAAGGCCAGCAGGCTTATGTCATGGCCCGTCGTGCAACTGTCCGTGCATCTGTACGTCTGTTAACTTTTATTTCAAACATTTTCTTCTCTGAAAATACCCATCCAATTATGATGAAACTAAACAGAAATGATCCTGCCATGGTACTCTTCAGAATTTCTTGAAAGAATGTGATTCCTTCAAAAACTGTGGTTGCCATAGCAACAAAACTTAAAGATATTGAAAATCTTTGAAAATCTTCTTGTCTGAAACCATAAGGCTAGAGCTACCAAATTTGACATGTAGCTTTATCTAGTGGACCTCTACCAAGTTTCTTCAAATTATAGCCCTGGGGTCAAATTTGGCCCTGCCCCAGGGAACACAAGTTTTATATCTGCTTATATAGTGAAAACTTTATAATTCTTCTGGTACCTAGCCATAGAGCCTAGGGCTCCCAATTTGGCATGTAGCTTTATCAAGTGGGCATCTACCAAGAGCGCCCAAATTATAGCCCTGGGATCAAATTTGGCCCGACCCGGGGGTCACAAGTTTTTTATGGGCTTATATAGGGAAAACTTTAAAAATCTACTCGTACCTAGCCATAAGACCTAGGGCTACCAAATTTGGCATGTAGCTTTATCTGGTAGGCCTCTACCAAGAGGGCTGAATTTTTAGCCTTGGAGTCAAACTTGGCCCCACCCCAGGGGTCACAAGTTTTACATGGGCTTTTATAGTGAAAACTTTATAAATCTTCTTGTTACTAACCTTAAGACCTAGGGCTACTAAATTTAGTCCTGATGGGTCTCATGTTTTACAGGGCTTTTTTCTGGGGAAATTTTGAAAATCTTTTTGTTTATAACCACACATTCTAGACTTGTATTATTTAGTATGGGGCTTTATCTTGTGGATCTCCACCAGGATTCAAGTAATTATAGCTTTGTGGTCAAAAATGGCTTTGCCCTGGGGTCATAACTTTCTTGTAGGATTTTATAGAAAAAATTTTGTATGTCTTCTAGTTTGAAACCAATTGGCCAAGTACTGTAATGTTTGGCTTGTAGTGTTTTTACTTATTAGCCAGTGGAGCGATACAGGGCCATCATGGCCCTCTTGTTATTCATGCGCGAGCTTGTAAAGTTAATACCCCCATGTGGTACAACATCAGTAATTCCACAGGCTTTTCATTCACCTGGAACTGCAGCAAGAATACATTATAAACATTTCCATATTTGGGAAATTTATTCCAGTGAAGTTTTAATCCCATTAAATTTAATCATTATGCAACCACCGAGTAAACATTAATAACCTGAAATAAGACTAGTAGTTCAAAAAAGAGGTTAATGGTTCTCATTTGTCTACGTTTGACCTGTGACCCTGGGATTTGAAATTGGAATTGACCTGCTTTTGATGTGTAATGCCTTAACTCTTTACCAAACGACAAAATTTTAGACTGGTCCAAATTGAAAGCACTTGCAGACGACAAAATAAATGTAACTCAAAAATTGAAATTTGGTTCCAGCAGGGTAGAAAACATTGTGGTAAAAGGAGAAAATGCTGGTTACAAGCATTTTCTCCTTTTCCCATGATGTTTTCAAAAGGCTTCTCTTTCAGGGTCGTGAAAACCAGGAATTGTTTGGGAAAGGGTTAATGTCATTCTGACACATGAGATTATAGTAAAGCTTCATACAAATTAGCTGTGGTGCGTCTGGCAGAAACACAATAAGTATCAAATTTGAAGTGCTCTGTTTATCACAGCTAGTCAAACTGGTCCTCCATCTGTGAAAAAGTGATAAAGGTATTAAACCAGTTTTCTAGTGTAAAATGACGTTTTAAAGTTACCTGCTACTCTTATTGACAGATTCATATCAAATCATGCTGTAACACTTCTCCAAAAATCAGATGAATTGATAAAAAAGCTTGCTGAAAAAAAAAAACACGAATACCCACGACACAACTAAGGTCAGTTTGACATCTTCCAATCAGAGGCACTTTAAACTGTTTTGTTATCTTAAATAATGAATTTAAACAGTGAATTTACACTAATCTCTGTGTAAAACAATAACTGGAAGCTAAAATCTCTGTTTAATAATGAGTAAAAACTTCAGTTCTTTCATGAAACAAACACCTAGTATTTGTATCAGTCTTGGCCTGTAGGCCTATTCATCAAGCATAGTAAAATTAAATAAAGTTCTATATCTAAATGACTTTATTGATTGGAAGAGACAAACTTCTCATTGAATACAATTGCTTGTCATGTATAATGTAATTTAGAATTACAACCAGCAAAATTAACATAATGAAATAATAAAGAAAGGTCTACACAATGACAACTACAGTATACTATTTTTCTGAATGTAATTAATCATTTATTGGTAAAAGTATCTAGTGAACCCCCAACTTTTTCAGAAAACCCCTAGTTTTTCAAATTTGTTAATCTAGGGGGTGTCAAAAAACCCTTTTCTGAAAAAGCTTTGGTAACCCTGGTCATTATATATTTCTTATACTAGAAATTGGCCTTCAATATCCATGTAATTGCAGGACGCAAGTCTTGCACTTCCTGTTGCCTGGACTCTGGAAACTTTTCTGATACTATTCAAATAAATTTAATTGTAACTTTTACTCACTGAAATTATTTATTATGCACTTAATTTGATATACTGTAGTTTCTGTAACAGACCAAGTTTGGAAATTTAGGCTTATATAGTAAATTAATTGGAGGTTTTGGTGGGTAGGTAATTAGCAAGTGTTACTTTGACCATACTTTTTTTTTTTTTTTTAGCTCACCTGAGCACGAAGTGCTCAAGGTGAGCTTTTGTGATCGTGCTGCGTCCGTCGTGCGTCGTCGACTTTTACCTTGTGTACGCTCTACAGGCCACATTTTCAGTCCGATACTCCTGAAACTTGGTCAGAATGTTTGTCTTTGTAATATCTCAGACAAGTTTGAAATGGGTCATGTCGGTTCAAAAACTAGGTCATTAGGTCAAATCGTAGAAAAACCTTGTGTACACTCTAGAGGCCACATTTTGAGTCCAAAACTCTTGAAAGTTGGTCAGAATGTTTCTCTTGATGATATCTAGGACGAGTTGGAAATTGGGTCATGTTGGGTCAAAAACTAGGTCACTAGGTCAAATTGTAGAAAAACCTTGTGTATGCTCCAGAGGCCACATTTTCAGTCCGATACTCAGGAAACTTGGTCAGAGTATTTGTCTTGATAATAGCTCGGACAATTTCGAAAATGGGTCGTGTCGGGTCAAAAACTAGGTCACTAGGTCAAATCTTAGAAAAACCTTGTGTACGCTCTAGAGGCCACATTTTCAGTCCGATACTCATGAAACTTGGTCAGAATATTTGTCTTGATGACATCTCAGACGAGTTCGAAAATGAGTCATGTGGGTAAAAAACTAGGTCACTAGGACAGATCTTTAAAAAACCTTGCGTACGCTCTTGAGGCCACATTTTCAGTCCAGAACTCTTGAAAGTTGGTCAGAATATTTGTCTTGATGACATCGTGGACAAGTTTCAAAATGGGTCATATCAGGTCAAAAACTAGGTCACTAGGTCAAATCTTAGAAAAACCTTGTGTACGCTCTAGAGGCTTCATTTTCAGTCCAGAACTCTTAAAAGTTGGTCAGAATATTTGTCTTGATGATATCTACAATGGGAATATGGGCTATGTGTGGCTAAAAAGTAGGTCACTGAGAGAAATTCTAGAAAAAGCTTGTGTACAAGCTAGAGGCCAAATTTTCAGTCCAATAATTATGAAAGCTTGATAGAATGTTTGTCATAATATCTCAAAAGAGATTAAAAATTAGTCATGTTTGGTCAAAAGACTCAGGTGAGCGACTTCAGGGCCATCATGGCCCTCTTGTCTTACACAACTGGCTTTGATTTGTTCATGATAAAACTTTTAATCTTTGAAAATGAAATCAAGCATAAATTTAGACTTGCCCAAAGTAAAACCATTTGAAGACTACACATATTAACCTTTAACCAGATGACAAAATGTTAGCCTTGTCCAAATTGAAAGCATTTTCAGACAACAATTTCAGTGTGGTTCAAATGGTGCTATTTTGCTTTGATAGGGTAGAAAACATTGTGGAAAAAGGAAAAAAAGGTTGGTTACCAGCATTTTCTTCTTTTCCCACAATGTTTTTAAAAGGCCTCTTCTACAGGGTCGTGAAAACTCGTTAAATGTTGAAGAATTATCTCACCTGGGTTTGCCTAATGCGTTATGAGACCTATGAAAATCTTTATTATTGCTAGATCTGACAAAGAAGAGTACTTGCGGAGATTAGCCAGAGATAATACACAGCTACTAATCAACAATATTTGGAAGGTTAGTATATGACCCTAGTGTCGTTTATTTTTTTTTATATCATCCGGTGATATTTTAACCAGAAGCAGATAATGTTAAATTAAACTTTTGAGTGAACAGCATGCTCAACAAATCTAGTGGGGCCCTACCGGGTATAGTGGTTACAGTACATATTGCTCACATTTGAGTGCCATTGGGCAAGTAACAGCAGACCTAATACTGAAGAAACCTGGAAAAGACATGTTTAACTCTTTACCAAACGACACAATTTTACACTTCACTTTGAAAGCATTTGCAGCAAGAAATTAAGTGTGACTCAAAATTTGAAATTTGTTTTTGGAATGGTAGAAAACATTGTGGGAAAAAAAAAAGTTCTGTTAAACATCCTGGAAAAAAGAAGCAAAAGCTCCATATGTCTGCATTCTTGTAAGGATATTCAGACAAAATGGACATGACTAAAACACAGACAAAAGGTAGGGACTGAAAGACTGGCTTTTGTTGCCAAAACTTAAAAGATTTAACTTAATGCATGGACATCAATTATCTAATCACTTGAAAACTAACATTTTTCTATTAGAGTGATTTATTGTTATGTTCTTTTAACTCAACTCTTTACCACACAATCCCGACTTTTAACGACCCTGAGAAAGAAGCCTTTTGAAAACATTGTGGGAAAAGGAGAAAATGCTGGTTACCAGCATTTTCTCCTTTTCCCACAATGTTTTCTACCCTTCCCAAACCATATTTCAATTTTTGAGTCACATTAATTTTGTCGTCTAAAATTCTTCCAATTTAGACTAGTCTAGAATTATGTCGTTTGGTAAAGAGTTAAAGGTATTTTAGGTGTGCATTGAACTCAGTAACATAACATTCAAGTTATATACAAACCCAAAAATGTGTCGTAATCATTATTATACCCCTGCAAAACGAATGTTTTCGGGGGTATATTGGAATCAGCCTGTCTGTCTGTCCGTCCGTGTGTCTGTCTGTGTACAAAATACTAGTAATTTTGTGTCGCAAACTCCTCCTACAGTTTTCCTTCAATTGTATTGAAACTTTGCACATATATTGATCATATATTGAAGACTTGCAAGACGCAATTTTCAAGTGTCAACTCCTCCTGGTTGAGGAATTATCTCCCCTTGAACTTGACACTTTTTTCTGTCAAAGTGCTGGCGGGGGTATTAAGTCACATTCAGTGACAGCTCTAGTTTAAACAGGCAGCTCGTTATGGATCTTTGTTTGGCGTAGCTGAATGTGCTGGCTTTTGACCAACTTTTTGGTACTGATAACAAATGAATGAATAGAAGTTTGTGATTAATAAAAAATGTAAACATGTTTATTCTAAGGGCTCCAGTAGTAAAAAATGTAGACCTGTTTATTCTAAGAGCTCCTGCCTAATTGCTGGCAACCTTATGCTATCTATCTTTTTTGAAGATATTTCTTTTATCTATTGGGAGATACAATGGATACCAGTTTATGAATCATTCGGATGTTTATCTGTATATACAGTAAGCATGTACTACAGCTTATTATGATAGTATTTACGAAACATTGTAGGAAAATGAGAAAATGCTGTTTACCAGCATTTTCTCCTTTTCCCATTATGTTTTCTAAAGCCCTCTTTCTCAGGGTCATAGAAGCATGTAATTGTGTGATAAAGGGTTGAATCTTTTCTTTAATTTTTTTTTTTTCAGCAACCTACATCTAGGATAGAGGATGTCATTGTCGCAGATGTAAGTGCATGTTAACCTTTTACCACACAGTCGCTATTTTTACCGACCCCAAAGAAAAAGTCTTTTGAAAACATTGTGGGAATAGAAGAAAATGCTGGTAACCAGCATTTTCTCCTTTTCCCACAGTGTTTTCTACCCTTCCTAAAACAAATTTCAATTTCTAAGTCACATTTATTTTGTCGTCTGCAAGTGCTTTGAAATTGGACCAGTCTAAAGTTTTGTTGTTTGGTAAAGAGTTTATGGGATTGTTACTAGTCTTTATCAATTTGATATTTCTTCTCTAAGCAACAAAACAGACTTGACAAAAATAAAAGAAAATGCAGATGACTCATTAAAAATTTGGCTCAAACAACAGAATTTGTCTTTAAGATGACAATGGTTATGTGGGAAAGTGGCCAGCGGCTTGGAAAGAATATTGTGCGGAGTACTGGTAAAAGAAACTCCAGGAAAGCATGGATATGTGCACTGGCCGCTGTGATATAAATGAAATAATGTTGAAACGGTGTTAAACACCATACAGTCAATCAATCATTGTCTTTAAGATGCCAGAAAACGTTGTGGGAAAAAAGGGAAAATGTTGCTTACCAACATTTTTCTCCTTTTTTCACAATGTTTTCAAAAGCACTCTTCTTTCAAGTTGTAAAAAACATGAGATGCTTTACTAAAAGCCAAGTTTTAAGAAACTTACTGACTGTACAGAGATTGCTTCTGCCTCCATAGATTCAATGTCAACTTTGGTCACTATGAATATGTAATCAATGTAGTTTGGGAAAGGAATGTAGCGGCAAATCAAATTGATCTAACTGAACACGTAATCTTGACATACCGGTAATAAGGTACACTAATTACCTGGGTACTTTTTTACTAACAATTTGTAAATTTTTGCATTAGAACTTTCATTCAGTTTTACAAAATTCATAAATCTGTTTCACTAAACTTTCCTAACTTTGTAAATATGCAAAGGTAAATATTTCTGTAACTCTTCAATATAAGGCAGAAATAATAGTTCCCGCCCACTTGTTACCTTGGTAAACAGCGCGAGCCATTCAACTAGAGGGGAAGATGATGCAATTTATGCACATTTACCCTACATTTCCTGTGCTTTAAGTCATCATGTATGTCAGCTGCTTCCGTCAAATATGGATAATGTACAAGAGAAGAAGAAAATCATTTGACAAAAAATGAAATTCATAACTACTGTGGACAGCTGTGATGATAGTTATAATGTATTTCTCAAAATTTCTTCCTCTACGACGATGCAATACAAAAACTGCCTTCAGATTTCAGCTGATGTTCTTTCTTATGACAGATATTTTTTGTTCGTAAAGTTAAACAAAAACTTACGTTCATACTTAGCTACAAAAACTTTAGTAAGACGCAAAACTTGGACTTACACTAAAACTTGTGAAATTTTTGACTTACATTTGCACAAGTTCTTAAGTAAAACGGTCCCCAGATAGTCTACTCCATTTCAGTGACGATAAAACTATATAACTCAATGAGCTTTTTCATTTTCTCAGCTACCTGCCCCCACCACAGCTGTTCCAAGAGAGAAACCGGTAAGTGCTGTACTAAAATTTAAGGTAAAAAAAAAGAGAACTTATCAAATACCAGGGCCACAGATAAATCCATAGTTAGAGGACAAAGTTGTTGACTTGTCAGCATTGAAAGCATAAGTTTGTAGAAGTCCAATTAAATGTGACTCATATTCTTTTGGATTTGTCATTGAAACGGTAGAAAACATTATGAAAAAGGAGAAAATGCTAGTCACGAGCATTTTTAGCTCACCTGAGCACGAAGTGCTCAAGGTAAGCTTTTGTGATCATGCTGTGTCCGTCGTGCATCATCAACATTTACCTTGTGTACGCTCTAGAGGCCACATTTTCAGGCAGATACTCATGAAACTTGGTCAGAATGTTTGTCTTGATGATATCTCGCACAAGTTCGAAAATGGGTCAGGTCGGGTCAAAAACTAGGTCACTAGGTCAAATCTTAGAAAAACCTTGTGTACGCTCTAGAGGCCAGATTTTCAGTCAGATACTCATGAAACTTGGTCAGAATGTTTGTCTTGATAATATCTCGGACGAGTTTGAAAATGGATCATGTTGGGTCAAAAACTAGGTCACTAGGCCAAATCTTAGAAAAACCTTGTGTACGCTTTACAGGCCACATTTTCAGTCCAAAACTCTTGAAAGTTGGTCAGAATATTTGTCTTGATAATATCTCGAATGAGTTCGAAAATGGGTCATGCCGAGTCAAAAACTAGGTCACTAGGTCAAATCTTAGAAAAACCTTGTGTATGCTCTAGAGACCACGTTTTCAGTACGATACTCATGAAACTTGGTCAGAATGTTTGTCTTGATGATATCTTGGACGAGTTTGAAAATGGGTCATGTTGGGTCAAAAACTAGGTCAGTAGTTCAAATCTTAGAAAAACCTTGTGTACGATCTAGAGGCCAGATTTTCAGTCAGATATCCACGAAACTTGGTCAGAATGTTTGCCTTGATTATATCTGGGACGAGTTCGAAAATGGGACATACCGGGTCAAAAACTAGGTCACTAGGTCAAATCTTAGAAAAACCTTGTGCACACTCTAGAGGCCACATTTTTAGTCCAATACGCTTGAAAGTTGGTCAGAATGTTTGTTTTTATGATATCTCGGACAACTTCGAAAATGGGTCATGTGTGGTCGAAAAGTAGGTCAGTATGTCATATCTTAGAAAAAACCTTGTGTATGCTATAGAGGCCACATTTTTCGTCCAAAACTCATGAAACTCAGTCAGAATGTTTGTCTTGATGATATCTCGGACGAGTTTGAAAACGGGTCATGTCGGGCAAAAAACTAGGTCACTAGGTCAAATCTTATAAAAAAAACCTTGTGTACGCTCTAGAGGTCACATTTTCAGACTAAATTTCTTGAAAGTTGGTCAGAATGTTTGACTTGATGAGTTGACTAGTTCAAAAATGGTTCATGTCGGGTCAAAAACTAGGTCACTAGGTCAAATCTTAGAAAAACCTTGTGTATGCTCTAGAGGCCACATTTTCAGTCCAAAACTCATGAAACTTGGTCAGAATGTTTGTCTTGATGACATCTCAGACGACTTTAAAAAATCGGTCATGTTGGGTCAAAAACTAGGTCAGTAGTTCAAATCTTAGAAAAACCCTGTGTATGCTCTATAGCCTATATTTTCTGTCCAATACTTATGACAAGTGGTCAGGATCTTTGTTTTGATAATTATAATATCTACAATGGGAAAATTGGCTATGGTTGGCTTAAAAGTAGGTCACTGAGAGAAATTCTAGAAAAAGCTTGTGCACATGCTAGAGGCCAAATTTTCAGTCCAATAATTATGAAAGCTTAGTAGATTGTTTGTCATGATATCTCAAAAGAGATTGAAAATGGGTCATGTTTGGTCAAAAGACTCAAGTGAGCGACTTTAGGGCCATCATGACCCTCTTGTCTCCTTTTCCCATGATATTTTCAGAAAACCCTTTTCATAAAAGTCATGAAAACACAAGATCATTTGATTGTACATGGAATTATGGTCAACTTGTTACTACTATGTCGTATCGTTGCTCTACCATGCCAACTAAACACGTTAAGCTGGTTAGTGCAAATTCTATTTCATAATAAAATAACCTTATTTTTCGTCTGTTCTTTAAATTTCAAAGGTTTATTACACCACTGCAAAACCAATGTTTTCAGGGTTGTACTGAAATAAATGTGCCTGCCAGTCCATCTGTTTGTCCGTCCATCCTTCTTTGGGCATTTTTATAGATAAATCTATATTGTAAACAACTCCCGACAGTTTTGTGTCTGTCTTGAAACTTGGTACAAAAAAGTATAGCATCTGTAAGATGCAATTTTCAGGTGTTTGTACTGAAACATTGGAAAATTATCTCCCCTTGCACTTAATTTTTTTTTGTGTGTGTGTAATGCATGCTAGGTTTTAATATCATGTCTTTTAACCCTTTTAGTGCCAAATATGTAAACTCGAACATTGTAGAAGGCTGAAAGTACAATCCACTGAAACACAGAATGACTTTTTTTGTACAGCTTGACTAAAGAAGCAGATAGAGGAGATCAAGATCAGATTGCATGTTCTGTGCAGTCTGATACTGATCTCTACCATCTGCGATAGCCCTTGTATTCACTTATGGCACAGACAGGATTATTGAAACACTTTGCAGAGTTATTGTGATGTCCTCACTGACTGCTCTAGATTTTTTTACAGGTTCCGAAGCCTAAACCAATGACAAAATGGGAGAGATATGCTCAGCTGAAAGGAATTCAAAATAAGAAAAAATCTCGCAAAGTTTGGGATGAAGAATCACAGGTAAGGATAAATAGTTATACATGTATATAATTACTGTTTACTATAATTCTGAAGGCAAAGGGTTAATACAACAAACCTCTGTCATGTAATTCAACTGGTTGGAAATTACATGTTTAATGATAATTTTATTAATTTGCGTTAGAGATTTGTGGTCCATTTTGGGTTAAATACAGGTTAAACAATATTGGCTGATTTTTTTCATGTATTGGCCGAGTTTTTTTTTCTTGGGTAGAGCTTACTGATATTTACTGAGTTTCCATTTTGTAATGAACAGACTGTTTCGCCATATAAATGCAATAGTTTGATAATTGATGAATATCAATATAAATTTTTATGTTTCCGCAGTGGAGAGTTTCAGAAAATAGTATGGGAAAAGATCGGTTGCTTGTAATAAGCATTTGCTCCTTTTTAGCTCACCTGAGTGCAAAGTGCTAAAGTGTCAGGTGTCAGGTGCCAACAATTTAGCTTGTGTGCACTCTAGAAGCCACACTTTCAGTCTGATGCTCATAAATTGGTCAGAATGTTTGTCTCAGTGATTAAGTATACTCAAAATTGGTTCATGTCTAGTCAAAAGTAGGTCACTGTCTTAAATCTTAGAAAACTTCTGTGTACTGGCCATAAAGGCCAGAGTCTGATACTCTGGAAACTTGTTCAGAATCTTGTCTTGATGATACTTTTGATAAGTGCAAAATAAGAACACCTAGGGTCAAAAAACAGATCACTTGGTCAAATCTTAACCGTAATCTATGCACTTAAGGCGCCACATTTTCAGGCAGATGGACATGAAAGCTGGTCCGAATGTTAGTCTCTATAATATTTCAGACATGATAGCAACTAGGTCATGTAAGGTTAAAAAGTAGATCACTAGGACAAATTTAAGAAAAACCTTGTTTGCATTCTAGAGGCCACATTTTGAGGGCAATAGTAATGAAGTTGGTCAGAATGTTTGTATTGATCATGTCTTGGATGAACTGAAACTTGGTCATGTCAAGTCAAAAAGTAGGTTACTGGGACAAATCTTAGAAAAGAAACTGTGAACTATAGGGCCCATATTATCTGTCCAGTCCTCATGGGGGTTTGTCAGAATGTTCTTCTTGATAGTATTCAGGTAGAGAATAAAAATGGGTCACATCAGGTCAAAATTTTTTCACTGGGAAAAATTTCAGAAAAAGATTTGAGTGCACTGTAAAGGCCATAGTTACTGTCCAAAGCTAATGAAAGTTGGCCAGTGTTTTTAACTTGTTGATATCTAAGACAGTCTGGATATGAGTCAAGTTTTGTCAAAAAGTAGGTCACAGGTACAAGTCTCAGAAAAACCATGTGAGCACTATGGAGGCCACATTTTCTGTCTAATTCTCATAACTGTTGGTCGGAATGTTTGTCTTGATAATATCTTGGACAAGTTAAAGATTATGAACATTAAAATTTAAATATATTTTGTATTTGTTTTACATCATTACCTCAAGGCTCTCTTCAACTGTGTGAATCTTAGATGGCTTTACTGTTTAGAGCCAATGTCTGTCTTTTTATAATGTCTTGAATAGACTGACTCTAAAACTACACATTAATGAGTACCCCTATCATAGTTTTTTAGCTCCACTGGCCAAAGGCCAGGGGGCTCATGTCATGGTCTGGTGTCCGTCGTGCGTCCATCCATCCTTCCGTCCGTCCGTCCATGCATGTGTGCGTGCATGTGTGCACGCATGTGTTTACTCTTATTTCAAACATCTTCTTCTCTGAAACTTCCCATGCAATTTTGATTAAACTTCACAGAAATGATCCTGCCATGGTCCTCTTTAGAATTTCTTGAAAGAATTTGATTCCTTCAAAAACTCTGGTTGCCATGGCATCAAAACTGAAAAATATTGAAAATCTTTGAAAATCATCTTGTCTGAAACCATAAGGCCCAGGGCTACCAAATTTGGCCTGTAGCTTTATCTAGTGGACCTCTACCAAATTTCTTCAAACTATAGCCCTGGGGTCAAATTTGGCCCCGCCCCGGGGGTCACAAGTTTTATAAGGGCTTATTTAGGGAAAACTTTAAAAATCTTCTTGTACCTAGCCATAAGGCCAAGGGCTACCAAATTTTGCATGTAGCTTTATCTAGTGGGTGTCTATCAAGAGTGCCCAAATTATAGCCCTTGGCTCAAATTTGGCCAAGCTCCAGGGGTCACAAGTTTTACATGGGCTTATATAAGGAAAACTTTAAAAATCTTCTCGTACCTAGCCATAAGGCCTATGGCTACCAAATTTTGCATGTAGCTTTATCTAGTGGGCCTCTACCAAGAGGGTCCAAATTATAGCCCTGGGGTCACAAGTTCTACATGGGCTTATATTGTGAAAACTTAATAAAACTTCTTGTTACTAACCATATAGACCTAGGGGTACTAAATTTAGCCCTGTCTCAGGGGTCTCATGTTTTACAGGGCCTTTAATTTAGGAAAATTTGAAAATCTTCGTTTTTATAACCACACATTCTAGACCTGTATTATTTGGTATGGGGCTTTAACTTGTTGACCTCCACCAAATAACAAATCCAAGCATTGGAGTCACATTGATTTGTGGTCTGCAAATATTTTTGAGATTGATGAGTTTAAAACCTTGTCATCTGGTAAAGAGTTGATTGTCCAACCTGTCATAATCGAGCACCTGCATGTAAGGGACAATGAAAATGTGCTTGCTTAAGAAATTCACATGCTAAATACAGGTACAGTTCAAAATATTTTCCTTCATTATAGGCATAAGGTAGGCATGTTTAACTCTTTACAGCACAACAAAATTTTAGGCTTAACCATAGTGAATGCATTTTCAGATGACAAACTGAGTATGATTCAAATGATGGAATATGTTCTTGAAAGGATAGAAAACATTACGATAAAAGGAGAAAATGCTGGTCAACAGCATTTTCTCCTTTTCCCAAAATGTTTGTAAAAGCCTTCCATGGGGTCCTTATAACACAAGATAGGATTGGTAAGGATCAATACATATTACTTGTTTAATGTCGGTTAGACAGGTTGTACTGTATTTCTTTACTTTGCAGTCATACAAGCCAAGCTGGGGATACAAGAGAGCAAAAGATAACACTAAAGACTGGTTGATAGAAGTTCCACAAAATGCAGGTTAGAGTTATACTATGGATTGAAGTCAGTAATAAAAGGAGCAGACTTAACCCTTTACCTCATAATGCCGATTTTTAATGACCCTGAGAAAGAAGCCTTTTGAAAACATTGTTGGAAAAGGAGAAAATGCTGGTAACCATCATTTTCTCCTTTTCCCACAATGTTTTCTACTATTTTGGAGACAAATATTTTCACTTCAGTCATGCTTTATTTGTTGTCTGCAAATGCATAGAATTTTGACAAGTTTAAAATTTTTTCCTTTGGTAAAGAGTGACTGTGACAAGCCAAAATTGTTGATCCTTTTCCCACTGTGTTTTCAAAAGCTGTTAACTGCAGGCTTGTTTTTAAATCATATTTGTTCAACACTGGGTTATTTCTGATAACTGTATGGTCTAATGACTGTTACTTGCTTACAGATCCATATGAAGACCAGTTTGAGAAGCGGAAAAATGCCAAGAAAGAGAGGGTAGCAAAGAATGAGTTACAACGTTTGCGTAACATTGCAAGATCTCAGCATAAAAAAGGTAGACAAATAAAGTTACTCTCACAGGGCTGAATATCAACTCAGAAAATATTTTTCTGTCTTGAAATGACACCCAAATGATTTCAGTTTAAATGCTGCCTTTGTCCAGAAAGTCATGGCAAATCAGAATGTGTGGATCAAGGATTAGAATGCATGTTTTTTTTTAATTCAGATTTTGATAAACACTGGCCACGAAGGCAATTTAAGTGTTGAAAGATGCTTTAAAGTAGCTTTAAACCAAACTTTGTCAAAACTTTTGTTGGGGGGGAGGGATTTAACATTTGATAAGGAAAAGTCTTAACCCATTACCACACAATCCCTACTTTTGACGACCCTGAGAAAGAAGCCTTTGGAAAACATTGTGGGAAAAGGAGAAAATGCTGGTAACCAGCATTTTCTCTTTTTCCCACAATGTTTTCTACCCTTCACAAAACAAATTTCAAATTTTCAGTTACTTTTATTTTGTCGTCTGCAAATGCTTTCGATTTGGACAAACCTACAATTTTGTCGTTTGGTATTGAGTTAAGTAAGTGCCTGTTTGCCCTTAGTTTGGAAAAACAAAACAAACAAAAAAGCCATTATTGCATAGATAAATCCAGTGAAAGTGTTCTGATTGGCAGACACAGACTGGTTTGCCCAACCAGAATACTGATCTTGGAATTTAGAGTAGAATGGTATTTAGAACTGGAATGTGATTGCAAACCTAGCCACGTTAACTCTCTACCACACAATCCGAAGTTTTAACAACCCTGAAAGAGAAGACTTTGGAAAATATTTTAGGAAAAGGAGGAAATGCTGGTAACCAGCATTTTCTCCATTTCCCACAATGTTTTCTATCCTGTCAAAGACAAATATCGCAATTTGAGCAATATTTAATTTGTTGTCTGCAAATGCTTTCTATTTGGATCAGTCCAAAATTTTGTCATTTGGTTAAGAGTTAACTCTTTACCAAACCTCGAAATTTGAGAATGTTTAAACTTGAAAGCATTTGTAGACAGTAAATTAATTGTGACTCAAAAACTGACATTTGCCTTTCAAAGGGTTACAAAACAATGGTGCAACTTAAAAGCATTTGCAGACGACAAATTAAATGTGGCTCAAAAACAGAAGTTTGTCTTTAGAAGGGTAAGAAAAACATTGTGGGGAAAGGAGAAATTCTGGTACCAGCATTTCTTCCTTTTCCAGTAATGTTTTCGAAAGCATTCTTCCTCAAAGTTGTTAAAAATCCGAATTGTTTGGTAAAGGGTTGAACCATTACCTTACAGACTTTTTTCAGATATGGCTCAGACCAATACAGAACAGGAAAACAAATTGTAATAAAGGAAAACACCTTTTTTTTCTTTTTTTTTTTTTAGGAAAAACATTGTGTGAAAAAAAGCAATTGCATGTTACATGCAATGCTTCTTTTCCAACAATGTTTTCGAAAAGTGATACAGGCCAGGAGTGTGAAAAGTCAAATTTCACAGTGTAGCTTAACCCTTTACCACACAATATCCCGTTTTACTGACCCTAAGAAAATAGACTTTTGAAAACATGGTGGGAAAAGGACATTTTCTTTTCTCACCATGTTTTCTACCACATGAACTTTAATTTGTCAACTAAAAATGCTTTCAGTTTGGACAAGTTTAAATTTTGTGATTTTGGGAAGATTTCATTATATGTAATATCTACCACTTCAGTTCCTGGAGTAGGGCTGACCCCAACAGAAACTCCAAGTAAGGAATACCTGGGCAAAGCTCTCACTTTAGCCAAAAAGTCAACAGCTTCAATAGGAAAATTTACAGAGTCACTTCCAAAAGAGAAACCGGCAAGAAATATTGGGAATAAGAGAAAGGTTTGCTTTGTCTGAAGGTTTTTTTTTTTTCAAGTACCGTACATGTAATTTGACTTAAAGTTTGTTTTACCTACAACTTTTTCATTACAACATCAGACTTTCTTTGTGTTGAAATTTGTTCGTCTGGTGTTCAGTGCCTGATTCAACATTATTTCAGTTATATCCCGATGGCCAGTGCACCTATATATGTTTCCTGGAGTTTTTTTTACCAGTACTTCACCCAATATTCTTCCAAAGCCGCTTGCTGCTTTCAAGCATTAACATTGTTGAAACAGTGATGGCAATGAAACAATGGTGAGTGAAGAATTAATCCTATTACTATGACTATCATTAATCCTCAAAAAGAAATTACGACTAGAAACCTGAAAATGGAAGAAAATGCTTTTCATGGATTGACAATATTGCAAAAAATGCATGTGATAGCAGCTCAGAAATAGAAGAATCGACAACTCTTTTACAACATTTTCCATCACTTTCATGGCACCATGGCTAATGAATAAATTCATTAGAATACGTACCATACATGTTATACGTGATTATTTGGATGCAGATCAAAGGCTGTGCTAGAAGTCATGTGCAAGATGTAAAAGAAAAACATGCTATTTTAGACAAAAATTGACTTTGACTAGTGAATGGAAATTGCTAGTTTCACATGAAAAGAAACTTGATGTACTTTGCTGACAATGTCTGACTTTACTTTTCTTAAAGGTTTCTTTTTCATTAGAGTAAAGTAATTTAAAATAATTTCCAATCTGCTTTGAATAATTTCTAGTGTTTACAAAAATTTGAAGATTTTGTATGCAAATATGCTTTGATTACAGAGTGTTTTTAATGAGTAATTTATGTTTTATCTTTTTAAAACTGATACATTTAACTTCCTGCGTGTTGAAATATGTTTATTAGTCCTCTACCGGCGAAGCCGAAGGGGACTTTAGGTTTGCACTCCGTCTGTCCGTCAGTCCGCACACAAATCAGTTTTCCGGACTTTTTTTCTAAACACTGGCAGATATTGAGCTGATTTTTGGTGTGTAAGTCAACCACCATGAGTTACAGATCAAGTTCAAGTTTCATTCCGGTCCACTGATTTTTGATGAAATTACGGGCCTTGGACTTAGAAATTTTCACCAAAAAAAACAGTTTTCCTGACTTTTTTTCTAAACGCTGGCTGATATTGAGCTGATTTTTGGTGTGCAAGTCAACCACCATGAGTTACAGATCAGGTTTGAGTTTCGTTCCGGTCCACTGATTTTTGACAAAATTACAGGCCTTGGACTTAGAAAATTTTACTGAAAAAACAAGTTTTCTGGACTTTTTTTTCTAAACGCTGGTAGATATTGAGCTGATTTTTGGTGTGCAAGTCAACCACCATGAGTTACAGATCAAGTTCAAGTTTCATTGTGGTCCACTGATTTTTGACGAAATTACGGGCCTTGGACTTAGAAATTTTCACCAAAAAAACAGTTTTCCGGACTTTTTTTCTAAACGCTGGCTGATATTGAGCTGATTTTTGGTGTGCAAGTCAACCACCATGAGTTACAGATCAAGTTTGAGTTTTGTTCCGGTCCACTGATTTTTGACAAAATTACAGGCCTTGGACTTAGAAAATTTTACTGAAAAAACAAGTTTTCCGGACTTTTTTTTCTAAACGCTGGTAGATATTGAGCTGATTTTTGGTGTGCAAGTCAACCACCATGAGTTACAGATCAAGTTCGATTTTCTTTCCGGTCCACTAATTTTGACGAAATTATGGGCCTTACACTTAGAAATTTTCACCGAAAAAAGTTTTCCGGACTTTTTTTCTAAACGCTGGCTGATATTGAGCTGATTTTTGGTGTGCAAGTCAACCACCATGAGTTACAGATCAAGTTTGAGTTTTGTTCCGGTCCACTGATTTTTGACAAAATTACAGGCCTTGGACTTAGAAAATTTTACTGAAAAAACAAGTTTTCCGGACTTTTTTTTCTAAACGCTGGTAGATATTGAGCTGATTTTTGGTGTGCAAGTCAACCACCATGCGTTACAGATCAGGTTCAAGTTTCGTTCCGGTCCACTGATTTTTGACGAAACTACAGGCCTTGGACTTAGAAATTTTCACAAAAAAAAAACAGTTTTCCGAACTTTTTTTTCTAAACGCTGGCAGATATTGAGCTGATTTTTGGTGTGCAAGTCAACCACCATGAGTTACAGATCAAGTTCAAGTTTCATTCCGGTCCCTGATTTTTGACGAAATTACGGGCCTTGGACTTAGAAATTTTCACCAAAAAAACAGTTTTCTGGACTTTTTTTCAAAACGCTGGCAGACATTGAGCTGATTTTTGGTGTGCAAGTCAACCACAAGTTACAGATCGTTCCAGTCCACTGATTTTTGATGAAATTACGGGCCTTCGACTTGGAAAATTTATATGAAAAAACAGTTTTCCTGACTTTTTTACTTACAATGCTCATATTTGGTATGTAGGTACCTGTCATTGGTACCAATCTTCTGTGGGTTATATGTCCAAGGTCAAGGTCAAAAATTTTAACCCTTATCATGAAAACTTATCCTCAAAACTTTTCATAGTCATTTTTCTGTATATTCAAAGTACTTAAGTTATAACACTTATACATGGTAAGCTGGTACCTCTCATTGGTACACACATGCTGATGATAAGGTCAAGGTCATCTCACAAGGTAAAGGTCATATTTCTGAAAATTTGCTTTTAGGGAGGCATTTGTGTTTTACAAACACATCTTGTCTTAGTAAAACTTCTTCAATGAACTTACTTTAACAAGGAAAATGCTTATATATCTGGCTTTCATTAAAGCACTGCATACAAAGACAGACACAATGCTTATAATTCTGAAAGGGGGTCAAATACGTTCTTTCTCCTCCACAGAGTTTCACAAACTATACCTGCCAGCAATATATATGGCCGATAGGGGACTCGGTATTGCTATGCAATACTATCAGAATGCTTGTTGTTCTCTAATTTGTTTATCTATTCCAGTTTGAGCCCAACAATGTTAGTCTAAAAACAGAACAAAACAGGCAGCTAAAGATACTGGAAGAGTTAGCCCAAGGACCCATAGTTAATGCTTCAAAAGCAGCAAATATGCAGTTGAGAGAGGAAGACTCAGAAAGGTTGGTGCATTTTAAGAGCCTTCTGTAACTCTATATTAGATAACAAAGTCTTAGACTCAACCAAATCAAAAGCATTTGCAGGTGACAATTATATGGGACTAGAATCATGGGGTTTATGTTTGAAAGGACACTAATCCTGACCTTTGGAAAACATTGTGGGAATAGGAGAAAATGCTGGTTACCATCATTTTCTCCTTTTCCCACATTGTTATCCTAAAGTGTCTTCCTCCATGTCTGCAAAACACTGGATTGTTTGGTGAAGACACCTCTGTGATTTATTCATGATGATGATCATATCTTGGTGTACCGGCAGTCCAATCAGCGTTTTCTCCTTTTTCCGCAAATGTTCTCTACCTTTGTCAAAAGACAAATTTGATTATTTGAGCCATATTCAATATGTTGTCTGTAAATGCTTTCAATTTTAAAATTATTGTTGAAAATTTTGTTGCCTGATGAAGAATTCAAGCTATAAAAACAAAAAGAAAGAAACACTTAATGGGAAAAAAAATTCTTTCTAGTAAATTACTGTTGGAAAAACAGCAATATATCCTGTTTGTTAAAAACAGTTGCTTCTTTTCTCACAATGTAAAGGCTGCCTACCATAATGCCATAAAAACTCGTATTTGTGAAGTAATAGGTATAAAGTTACCGATAAGATTTTTGATAGTCAATTTAACCCTTTACTGTACAAAGCCGCCTTTTAACGGCCCTGGGAAAGAAGTCAAGCCTTTTGAAAACATTGTGAGAAAAGGAGAAAATGCTGGTAACCAGCATTTTCTCCTTTTCCCACAATGTTTTCTATTCTATCAAAGAAAAATTGTGCAATTTGAGCCACATTGAAATTGTCATCTGCAAATGCTTTCAATTTGGACAAGGCTAAAATTTTGTCGTCTGGTAAAGGGTTAAAAGCTCAATATAAAAGCTCTGTGAAAAGGGGACTTAATGCATCTGCGACAAGTATCGACCAAGGTCAGCCTGCGCAGTCCACACAGGCTGACCTGAGTTGAAACTTTTCACTATTGGTCAATTTTCTGTATGTTAAAGGACCAGTCTAACTCATAATTCTTACACAAAATTGATTTTTATGGCTTCATGAATCTGCATAAAATACCAACCCTGGTCAACCAGCACAGTCCATGCAGGCTGACATGGATAGAAAGTTTCTGCTAGTGGTTAATTTCCTGCATATCAAAGGACCAATCTGCCGTATGCTTCATTCAGTTGTTAGACAAAATGGATTTCATAGATCTGTAATTATGTGATGACTTGCTTGGTATATTGTATCACAGAGATGTATTTAACCCCTTTTTGCCCAAGTGGTGTTCATTTGACTATATTTAAGGAAAAAAAAAAGGGTAGTGTTGGATTAAGATCAGGTTGCATGTTTTATTCAATCTCATCTTGATCTACAATGTCCACATTAGCAATGTAAGATACCTTTGATACTAAAAGAATTAAATTTGTCTTTAAATTGCAGGGCTAAACGTCGGCGAGAAGATCCTAACTTTGGCAAGAAAAAATTGCAAGGAAAAAGAAGTAAACATGGACATGGACGAATTAATAAAAACTTTCAAAAAGGAGGCAACAAGAAGGGCTTCAAAGGAGGGAAAGGGGGGCCTCGAAAGGGAAAGGGCAGGAAATAATTGTGGTATTGATTACTTGATTTGTATATAATGTGATGGATTCAAAAAGTTGAATAAAAATTATGGAAAAAACAGAGCGTCTTGAATTGTACAGAAACTTTTGCACAAACTGAGAGAAATAATACAATTTGGACTTGACGCTGTAATGTAAAAATCCGCCATTTTGACCAGCGTGATTATCACAACACTTGACTAGCGATATGCTATTAGAAAGGTGTAGCTGACAAAGGATTAGTTCATGCACAAACATCATAAAGGAGCATTTACAGTCGACAGTTTTGGAAAATATGTGCTTGTTATTTCGGGTTAATGCATGAGAACGTGTGAAAACATGTGGCAAATGGAGAATCTGCCCGTGACAAGCAATTTCCTGTTTTGCCACGATGCTTTCACCTATGGTCTGCAGGGCCAAAGGAGTGGTCTACAGGTGGCAGTGTGATAATAAACATATAATTTCTTGTGAAATTACTTCAATACATGTATTTCATGCATGCTGTCTTGGTGTTTATCATACCAGTTATCCTGATGTAAATTAAAATGGTTGTCATTGTTCATACATCGGTTTGTTTTTAGCTTACCCAAGCACACAGTGCTGAAGGTAAGTTGTCATAATCATGCTGTGCAGCGTCAGCAGCTTTTTACCTCGTATGCACCATAGAGGCCACAGTTATAGTCCAGTGCTTATGAAACTTTGACAGACTGATTGTCTTGATAATATTTCTGATGAGTTCAAAAAATTGTTAACCTTTGGTTAAAGTGTTGGTCACTAGGTCAATTCTTAAAGAAAGAAAAAAAAAACTTACGTGCACAGTAGTGGCCAAATTTTCAGCCCATTGCTCATAAAACTTGGTCAGAATGTTTTTGTGATTACATCTGGAAACAATCAAAAACGGGTCACCACATGTCTTAAAATACAAACATTTGCTGTCCAATGCTCATCACTCTTATTCAGAGTGTTTGTTTCAGTATGTTTGAAGAGTTCGAAATAGTTACTGTTGATGAAAAAGTAGGTCACAATGTCAAATATACGGAAAACCTTAGTTAGAAGTTATGTCTTTTTGCATAGTATATATAAAGCAAAATGGTGATGTTGGGGTTGATAGTATCTTGATTTCAAATGAACACCATTTTCTGAGATATTAAAACTCAGGTGAGCGATTCAGAGCAATCATGACCCTCTTCCCAACATTAAAGCAGGAATTGTGTATATACACATCGATCCCTGACTGTTATTGCCTTGGTGAGAGATAAATGTGGTCGCGATTGCATGAAAGAAATTTTATTCAATGCTCCATGACATTGCAAGGAGAGATTAGAACCCTCTCCTATATATTCGGGAGGTCATTGGTTTAGACTATGATCAGATCATACAAAGAACCATACAGCCAAATAAGCAATGCAGTTACCTGTAATCTTGTACTCCAAATTCTTCCCAATGAGCCAACGAAACTTCCGAGAAGGCGCTACAAACACAACATGTTTGCAAAGCACCAGTGCATCATGTATCTTTTCCAATAGTAAGCCGTTCAAGCCTTGGTTTAGAAATCGGACACCTTGTTTCCCTTATGCCATTGACCATATGTAAAGTATGTGGTGACCTTGTTCAAAACATTAACGTTTCCAACCTTTTTACCGAATAATGCCGTCCTCTGGTTAAGAGCTTATGTCCCCAAGATCGAAGATGGTGGCATACTGTTTTTGACACGTCTGTTTTCTTTTTGTGTGTCGATATAACTTGAGCACCGCTTACTAGAATCAATGTTTATTGTCAGATTTAAATGAGTCATGCTCAGGAAAAAGATGGGTTGGGGGGTTTAATGCATCTCTGTGATTCATTATACCAAGCTTATCATCACATAATTATTTGAGCAATAAAATTCATTTGGTCTAACAATCGATTGAATCTGGTGGTAGAATGGTTCTTGGACTTAAGAAAATTTACCAAAAGCAAAAAAGTTTCGATCCAGGTCAGCCTGCGTGGACTGCGCAGGCTGACATGGGTGGAAACGTTTTGCAGATGCATTAACCTATTTTCACAGAGAAAGGCTCAAATCAATTTTGGCATGTGTCATTGCATCAATAGGACAAATCGATGAGGGTTTAATTTCGATCCTGTTCGTTAGAGTTGTAGGACTGAAATTGTGTAACTCGAGAATTTATTGGTTTCCATCGAGTAATTTAATTATTCATTGTAAACGTTGATCAAAATTGAGAGTGTTTCTTCAGTATTTCTTTAAGATGTCGGTTGAAGTGGATAACGGCCAAAAGACGATATTGCTTGTAAGAGTTAAATGACTTTTATCTCGTGAAAATTGGACATTTCCAGGTTTTCCATGAAATAACTTCAATATTTTAAAGCTGAGTAAGGCTGCTAAATATTGAATAATGATATTATTCATATCAATACGATGTTAAATGAACTTGATAACTGTCGAAGAGAATCCATCATTCTTTAGATTTTGAAGTTGAAATTATTTGAAACTCGTCCGGAGAGAATGTTATTCAAGGCCCAGTAGCGGCCACTATTAAGCAATGCTTATATTAAAATATATTTGAATCTAAATCACACCATTCTAAAGTAAAGAAATTATTGTGAAGACGACAATCTGTTACAGAACGGTCGGTCCAAGTGTTAGTCGTTGGCAGAAAAATAAATTTTAAAACGTGGTAAAAAGCAAACAAGAAAGAGCGACCTGGCAACTCTTACATAGTTTTGAAATTTATTTTTTGCTAGCAGCGACTAACATTTGGACTGACCGTACAATAAGAGATTGTCATCTTAATCATGAGGTAGACAGATCCTTGGATATACAGAAAATTTAGCAAAAGCGAAAAATTTCGGCCCAGGTCAGCTTGCACGGACTGCGCAGGCTGACCTGGGTCGATACTTATCGCAGATGCATTAAACCCCCTTTTCACAGAGGATGCCTCGAATACATTTGAACTCCCACTTCGTTTACGTTTGGCTCCTACTTGACCTTTCTAAAGACTCGCTTCCAAGACTTATTTACAGCACCCCCCCCCCCCCACTGCCAAAAGCTATCTTAAAATCTTTTGCGGACAACGTAAATTAAGATCAGACTGTCTAGAACATGAAGTCTGATCTTAGATCTACAACATACGTTACCTGATGCCAGTTCATGACGAGAAAGTATCTTTATCACATTAAAACTACACATATACTTAATAAGACATTGATACAATTAGAATATCTTTGACCGTGAAAGAGTTAATACAAACGACAAAATTTTAAATTCGTCCATTTTGAAATTACTTACAGACCACAAATTAAATGCGACTCAAACGATGGAATTGAAATCTGAAAGAATAGTTACTATAGCATTTCCTTCTATTCGCACAATGTTTCTGGAAAGCCTTCAACACCAAGGTCATTAAATCACGGGAATATTTGGTAAAGGATAAATAAAATTTAATCTCAAAAGCGAACTCTTGTCAGATCCTACATGTATGTTGATAGATTAAACAGTACATCAAGCCTTAATGCTTTTCCAAACAAGCCCGAGTTAAGCCTTGGAGAACAAGGCTTTTGAAAACATTGTTGAAAAGGAGAAAATGTTAGTAACAAGCATTTTCTCCTTTTCTCCTTTTCCAACACTGTTGTCTTCTTTGATAAAGACAAATCCAACAACTTTAGACATAATTAATGTTATCTGCAAATGCTTTCAGTTTGGTTAGGTCCACAGTTTTATCATTTGGCAAAGGGTTAAGATTAAAACATTAGTACATCGTGTTTATGTTTTGAAGACGGGTTTACGCGATATGGAATTTCTTTGGAATGTAAATAAGTTATTTTATTTTCTTTGAAATACGTCATATTATTATAAAAGAGGGGGTTTTCTTCGAAAACTGAATCAAGATAACGTGATTGGAAAATAATATGTCCATAGAATACATGTATTATCTCTTCCAGTGGTCATCATTGACTCATTCTTTAATTAGTTATCGTAGTCTCTGACTCTGAGCTCTGTGAAATTCTTTCGGAGGATTGATGAAAGTCGTTGCGACAGGATTCATTCCTGTCTCAGCGCTGGTCATTGTTTCGGTGATGGTTATGTTGGAAAGCAGTCCGTGGTTTGCGAAGAATAGTGCTCGTTAGAGAAGCCCCAAGGACTCATGGATAGGTAGACGCGATATAACTGAAATGATACTGAAAACAGCACTAAATACTCAATAAACAAAAAATCCAACCAAAAATAATAAGAGAATAAAAAATACACAGATAAGTAGGCCTTACGACCTGCTAACGAATCACAGCGAATATCGAGGGATGTAAACGATCTCTCAACGAACGTCTGACGTGTCATGCGTGCACTCTGCGTGCACCAGGATGAATTTGTGGCCCAGTGGTTGGGATGGTGGATTTGTAATCCAGAGGTCACTAGTTTGATCATCACGAGCGCCGCTTGATTTTGGTTGGAGTGTCTTAAAGGCAAAGCTTCGCAAAGCCTTAGCCTCATAGAGGACAAACCATGGGAATTCGAGAAAAGTTTGTTTTGTCGATGCCATTTCACTGAAATATCGTAGAATGTGGTGTAAAAATTATTCAAACATTTTTTTTTTTTTCAAACACAAGTGTGCAACCATTGTGGGGCCGATGACAACAAATCCTTCTATTTATAGAAACATCAAGATCAATGGCGCCATTCATGTCTTTAAAAGCTAATCAGATTTACCAGTTCTCTACCTCCTATTGCAAACGTTTTATCCAAAAAAGTGCAATCTAAAGTCGATGGTACAAATCACGCTCCAGAAATTTTGCCAAGAACGTCTATTTGAGGAAACACCAGGATTAATGGTACACTTGACCCGAATAATTTTTCTATTCGTTTTCATTGTTCCGGTTTTAACCATTTCCGGTGATTAATACATAGGCAGCGGAAGTCTCGTTAACTCTTTCAGCACCAAACATATAAACTCGACCCCTATAGAGGCTGAAAATACAATTCACAGAAACTAAGAAAGATTTTTATTTTGAAGGCTTGACCAAACAAGCCTACGGACTAGATCTAAGATCAGAATGCACGTTCTATGCAGTCTGATTTTGATCTATGCAGTCCGCCAATGTCTGTGTTTTCGGCTATGTTGATGACAGGGTTAAACTTTGACCGCATGAATACAAGTTTTAACCCCTCCTCTCAGATAACGAATTTTTCTATTATTGTGGATGAAATGATCTATGGCTTTTTTACATTAATTGCTTCTCGCCCCACAAGTATATCCATGTTTTTGCACAAAAAAAAAAGACATTTTCTTTTCGTACAAATGTTTCTCCACTGTGTTATTACGAAGGTTGTCTTGAAAGTTTTGAAACTGCTTTAATAATAAAAATAATAATGATAAAATCTAAACGTCTGATTTGCTCTTGAGTGTTGATCAAATAAAAAAGCACATATTTGATGAATACGTTTTGAAAATTACATTAAAATTGGACGAGCCAATCAATATCTCAAGCATATGAACATACAATGATAACATGGAACAGTTTAACGACGTTGACGTAGTTTAGTGCAACCCACTTTAAAGGTGGCCCTTCAGATTTTGGGACGAAAATTTTACAAAAATACAAAAAAATTCATCCTTATACTCCCAAAGCCTTTTAATTTTCATTCATAAAACCCCAGTAGTCGAAAACCGTCCGACAACAAGAGAAATTAGAGATTTACTACGGCCCAGGTCGACACCGACGGGAAACACGTTCTAGTTTTACATGAGCAACTCGCTCGTTTACATACCGGAAATACACAGACAAAGCTTCAAATATAGCGTCCGAAGAAGACATTATGGAAAATAATTACATGTTTGTCATGTTATGGAATTTAAGCGTCATTAGTCACGTGCCAGTCACTTGACATTCCCACAATGCTTTTTTTGATTTCTATCGCGAAATCTAAAAATACCTTAAGAGGCTACGTAGCCTTTTAAGGGAATACCATCAAAAAAAATTTTTTTTTGGTAATTTTATGATTCTTAATTATTGAAGATTGGTATTGTTTTTTCATATAAACTTCAGTGATATATATATTTTTTAATTTGGTGAGATGTGAAAAATCTAAATACCCACCTTTAAGAGTATGTCCCTAAACGATTATTTTGGGGTATGATCCGATTGCTTATCTTACAACCATCCAAAGTTCTTATACAGTATTGTAGTGAATTCCTCTCAAATCTTGTTTTAGACAGGGAAACAATGCAAATTTCAAACGGCGGTGTTTGTCCATTATACTGTAATCTCCGTCCGTAAATCTTCGGTGAATCAGCAATCGGAGCCTACCCTTAATAATGGTTTAGAGACATACTCTTACAGTAGGTTACAAGGCACAAGAAATGTGTGGATGCTGGTAGAGAGTACTTTAAGAAACTTTAAACTACGTCGACGTCGTCAAACTGCCCCGTGTTGAGTTACCATTGTATGTTCATGTACTTGTAGTGATTAATGGGCTCGTCCGATTTTAATGTAATTTTCCAAACATATTCATCAGATGTATGCTTTTTATTTGATAATAACCCTGGATAAAATCAGACGTGTAGATTTCATTTAATTTAAGCAGTCTCAAAACTTTCAGGACAACCCTCGTACTTCTCGTAAGGGGATTTCCTTTGCTTAGTCGAAAAAGAGCTCGTGCCATGATAGGTTACCTGTTCACTTAAAGAGGCCCTTATACTCATTTTCAGCCAGTTTTAACTCATTTTGTCTTTATTTTATCAAACTATAGTCATTTTTATATCTTCATGCCAAATATTGCGCCTGACGGTTGCAAGGTTGCTTAGATTACGGTCGATAGAAAATGTATTTCGCAGAGTTGCGGCCTTCCATGTAAACAGAATCGTCGTTTCCGGTTTTTGAATCGAAAATTTCGATATATCCGTTATACACTCGGGTAGATTCGTATGATGATCATGCATTCTGTCACGTGACTATATTTGACCTTCGCCCTGCGTCTAATAAGGTAAACAAAGGAAAACGGAGGCTTCCCTGTTGCAGCCTCGATTATCAGACGGAGGTCGCGGCCTATATGCAAATTACACCGTATCCGACTCTAGGCGGAGACCAACGATAAATTTCCGTGACGCACCGCGATTGTTTACAGCTTCGATCGTCAGCCAGTTTTCTTCTGACCAATGTTTGGTTTCTAATACAAATCTCCGTGTTTCTTTTTCTCAACTACACCATATATGTCAGTAATTTATTCATGTTTACACAAAGAACTGATTTCTGTACCATTCTAAATTGTTTGAAATTTAAAAGCGTATTTGATCACCGGCTGTAGACGGGCATCTTTAATGACAAAACTTGGTACTCGTGAGATTTAAAGGGTTTGCAGACAACAAATTAGAAGTTGTATTACTTTCAAATGTAGAAAATCCTTGAGAATAAGACTAAGAATGTTCTTGAGAGTGGTTGTTGAATATGGAACCTGTCTAAAAAAAAAAAAAAAAAATCACGATTTCAAATCCAAAAAAGTCTGTTATTTATATGTAAACTCCATCGTCGCACCTTTCTATACTGTATACAAATGCTTTACGCTTGAAAAAAAAATCTGTGATACATATCATTGTGTTTCAAGAAATTATAATTCAGAACACAAAACCTTTGGAGGTCCCTTAAAAGGCCATGAGACCGACTGAGTAAGAAAGGACTGACTCAAATGCTTTGTTAATTACTTCTAGAACTATTTTGAGACACTGCAAAAACATTAGAGCCATGCTCTGGCAAAAGGGGGCTTGTTACCCAGTAAGTCATCAAATAATCATGGATCTGTAAAATCCATTTTGTCCAACAACTGGCTAACTCCTGAGGTAGAATGATCCTTTGACATGCAGAAAATTTACCAAAAGAAAAAAAAAAGAGTTTCGACCCAGGTCAGCCTGCGCGGACTGCGCAGGCTGGCCTGGTTCGATATTTTTTTTGCAGATGCATTAAGCCCTCTTTTGACAGAACAACACTCAATTGAAAGTTTCGGGCGTGGATTAATAGCGCCAGGTCTATCATCATATCTATCTTGATTAGAAGGTAACGCAAGTGCATTGTTTAATGGTGTTGAGAAAGTTGAAATCGACAAAAACGAACATTACCTGGAAAAATTTCACAATACACTCGTCACGATATAAATACAAGTAATTTTTTTCTTTTTTTTTCAGAGTATCTCTTAACAGTGGACTAAATCTTTGACTTGAATCAACAAAGTCAAATCAAATGCCACTAAAATGATACCATTTGTCTTTCAGGGAGAAATAAACACTGTTAGAGAAGACCAAGACACTGGCTGCTAGTATTTTCTCCTTTTACACAATATTTTCATATGCTTTCTTCCTCCTGGTCAAGAAAACGCGAGATATTGTAGAAATGGGTAAACGGCTATACCTTTTCTGTGCAGTCTGATCTTGATCCACGTTGGTCGCAAAAGCAACGACTGTCATTATTGGAAGGTTTTTAACAGCCCCGTGTTAGACTTGTTGAATAACAATACTCACGATTGAGCCATGTTCTTGCAAAAGGGGGCTTAATGCATCTCCGTGATGCATAATACCAATCATGTCATCACATGCTTATGGATCAATAAAATCCATGTTGTCTAACAAACAGTCGAATCATGATGTAGAATGGTTCTGTGACAAGCAGAAAATTCAAAAATGGCGAAAGTTTCGGCCCATGTCAGCCTGTGCGTTAAAGATGCACTAAGCCCCCCTTTTACAGAGCACGTGTCAAATATATGATCGTTAACTCGGATGAAATGTTAGCAGAACTATAGTACAGCGTCAGTACTTTGTCACATGGCAAGGGCTTAACCAAATGGCTTTTCCATAGAAATATACAAAATAAAACTTAAAGGCACACTAGCCGCCAAAGTTAAACAATGCGGGAGTCAAACTGCAGACAAATTTAATGCATACATTTAAAAGTATGGACATTGTTATGAATCTGATAACAGTCTGTCAGAGTTCAAGTCGCTGGAAGAAAAATGTATTGTAAAATTAGAAAAAAAAAAATGGCAACTTTTGTTCTGGTTTACAACACATTTTTTTGCCAGCGAATGGAACTTTATCAGGTTGCATTGAAACATATCATTAAACTTGTCTGCAATTCTATCCCCAAATTATTAGTTGGACCATAAAGTAAATCCTTTCGACGATAAAACTACATGCCAAAGTATATGGCAGATATACATTAATTCCAATCTTCATAATACCCGTTGTGTGTTATTGTATTGGATTTTTTGTTTGTATCAAAGTGACAATATCAATGTTTAACCCTTTACCGAAAAATGCCGACTTGAAAACATTGTGGGAACAGGAGAAATACTGGTAACCAGCATTTTCTCCTTTTCCCACCATGTTTTCTTCCCTACCAAAGAAAAATTGCACCATTTGAGCCACATTGAAATTGTCGTCTGCAATTTATTTCAATTTTGGACAAAGCTAAAATTTGTCGTCTTGTAAAAGGTAAAAGTAAACTTATACTAATGTCGAAATTGTGTGTGTTATATGAACACAAAAAGTATAATACAACATAGAACGGGTATCGTAAATTCTGAGATTATTGTATAATAAGGTGTATTTAGAAATAAAGTTTATCATTTTCGGGATTTATCCAAGTTTCGTTTTTGGCAGCGGGTTTATCCTGCTGTCATAGTTCCAACATCACGTGTGCATGTTTATACCGGTTTTCGAAGCCTACTATCATTATCTAGGTCAGATTTTTGCTTCCGGCAGGTTTTGCCTGGATACGCGTGTAAACAAAACCAGTTTCGTACACTAACAAAATAGTTCTGCCAGTGATATTCAAACAAAGCAGTTCAACTTGATACTGTATGTTCTCTGAAAAAGATTAAAACATCATGTTTCAGTTGTCTTTTTAATTTAAGGTAACAAAAGATTTTCAGCTTAAATAAAACAAAAAAACGTTTAACACCTCTCCACCATCTGGCACATTTATACAATAACATACCAGTTGCTGGAGAACTCGGACCCCAGTGAACTCGTACCCTAATCTCAAGGGTAAGAGTTCTCCGGAAAACTTTCCGTTTTGATTTATATTAGTTTACGAGGAAAAATAATCATATAACACACCAATTAGTAGCATGTATTCGGAGCCAGAAAGAAATCCGCTGCCTTCAGTGCGTTAGCGCTTTGATTCTGTTTCTAAGCATTTGGTTTTACCCTCACCAATGGTACAGATAACTGTCCTCAACGGCGACGTTACTTTTTGACAGGTCGCCTCTGTGAACAGAAACGATCGATAAAAAATACAGTTGAAATCTCCGCACAGATTTTGCGCGTATGTTTAACCTCTCATATTTTCACAAAATAACGACAAAGGTAGAAGTCGAACATACCTGCTGCTCGCATATTCAATGATCCTCAGTTTCAAATACAATTATTTTCAATTTAAACGCTTAATATAAGAAAAAACACTTGAATTTATCTGTCACTCGACATGTTTACACTCTCAAAGTAGACACAAAATGGCCGCCAAACTCGACAAATTTCGTAAGTTTTTTTTTTAAATTTATATGTTAATATGAAAATAGGCAAAGCCTAGAAACGGGCGAAAGAGACTTTTCCTCAGACATATAAAAACATAATCGGTACAATAACTGATCGGTGCAGTTAGATCTATGTTCATTTGACACTGCCCAGCAAATTTTTGATGGCAGTAGATATCTGAAGACAACAAATTCGAAAGTGATACAAATATAACAAAAGTCCTAAACAGGGTAGCATTTTACCAGCATTTTATCCTTTTGTTTTCAGAATCCTTCTCCTTCAGAGCCGTTTGAACTCGGGATTGTGTAATAAAGGGTTAACTTGCGAAGAAATTTAGCCCCAAATTATCAGGAGTCGCTAATCCCAGCTGGACTAGTTTTTTTTTTTCCCAAGAATCAATGATAATTATTGCGACAGAATTCATCCACCTGTCATCGCTGATCATTGTTTGGGTAAATGTAAGGTGGGAAAGCAGCTACTGGGCTGGAAAGAAGCTAGTGTAATCCTGTTTAAAGGCACACTAGGAAAGCAAGGATAGTTACACTGGTTGCCACGATAAATAACTGAAGTAATTTGAAAGTGGCCGAATAATCATAGAAATACCCGTATTTTTTATGGCTCTGTGTACAATAAGAAATATAATTTTTCTGATCATTTTCATTTCACTACATATCCGCAAAAAAAGGGAACTTTGTAGATCTAACATCTAGCTCTATACGTTGTACATAGATAAACAAGAAATATTGTTAGCAAGTAATGTAGACGGCGTAATTTTCAGGCACTTGAATATGAATATTGTCAAAACTCTTTGGGGATTCAATATGAAGAGAAATAATGAAAAGTAAAATTGCAAGAAATTGTCTCTTTCTCCTGCTTTGCATACCTATGAAAAGCCATGAAAGATTCAAATTATAGATCTAGATATATTTTTCAAGATTAGATGTTAATCCAAACCATGTTTGGAAAAGGAGAAGTTCCTCCTAAAATTAGTGTGTCTGAAAATAAAGTCAGACAGGCATAAAGTTCCTTATGGGTTATAAGGGTCAAAACCAGGTCAATAGCAGGCCAAAAGCCATCACAATCAGCTCCGTGAAAAAAAAAGTAAAAACTAAAAGGATGCTAAGATGCTCACCAGGTACTACCAAAAAGTACCTTCATCTTCTCACCTCTGACCAGCTGATTGAATTTGCTTTTATCGTGCACCACCCCCACCCCAAAGGCTGTTTGTATTGGTACGGGGGACAGTGCAGATACACGACGAACCCTTTCTAAGTTATACCCGGTTCTTTAACGTGCTCAGTGTATAGCACCGTCACACGGGTCCTCAGTTTAACGTCTCATCTGAAAGAATATTAGTAATTTTAGATGACCAGCCGTGGGAATCGAACCCATACCCTCAATTGACCCAAAACATCACCTTCACGATTGTTACATTTTACCAACTGAGCTTTGCGGGCTGGTCATCCTGACCAGCTCAGAGAGTGGGGGCCTAGATCTATATGTGTAGGCTACAGTACTCCTTCCAGTGAGGTCCAGGATGTACATTCAACATCAGCCCCCTTTGCACCTCTGATAATGCAAGAATATGTGAATATATGTGTATACATTGTTTTTCTCTAGCCCTGCCAACCATTTGTAAGAGTGTATAATGATTTTGCTTGTCTACCTCTGAACTACTTTAATACGATAAACTCGGAGTAGATCTAGATCAACATAATCTTCACAACTTGGATTATTTCTTAGATTTAGTAAGCTGCATATATTGATACTAATACTTAAAAAAAAAAAAAACTTCTTATCCATCTATATATCTTTATACCCATCTATCTATCCCTTCTTCTCTCGGTAGCTCAGTCGGTAGCGTACAGGACTTGGGAACAGGGGCGTGACAAATTTTTTCCCGTGGATTGATGATATTCACTGCGACAGGATTCATTCCTCTCTCAATGCTAACCATTGTTTCGAAGCCAGTGGCCTGGAAAGAATATTGTGAGGAGTACTGGTAAAAGAAACTCCAAGAAAGCATGGATAGGTGCACTGACCGCCCCAATATAACTGAAATGATGTTTAAAACGGCGTTAAACACCATACAATAAATCTTCTCTCATATTAAAATCATACATCCACCCATCCATCCATTAACCCAATAAACGGCCTAACCAACCCATAACATTGCGACAAGCACTCTTCCTATCTATGTTGTCCCAAATCTCCTAAAATATCTTTATCCAATCCCCTACATGTATGTAGTACCCAACTATACGAGTATATGTCTATCCCTAGTCATGTCATCTTTCTCAAAATCAACAATATTTACAATACTCTTTTTCTTCCTTAAATAACAATTAGAGAAGTAATTTTTTTATCAGTCTTATGAACAAAGTGGTGAAAAAACACAAGACGTAGGTAAGGGTGTTGAAGAAACCAATGCGAACACGAAGTAAGGCGAACTGCAAAAGGACGAACGGGATCAAGGCCGAATTCAGAAAATGACGTCATTTGAAGCAAGAATGTCCCACCGCGTAGTTCATACGTCATCGAAACTAACAATATTGATATATTTTTTTTTCCCAGAATTTTTGTAATGATATGCGAACAAAAGGAAAACGTTGTAGATAGATCTAGTATACATTTAAAGAAATTTTAACAAAAATTAATTAAATTTAATCTTATGGATTTAGTCTGACTGTGTTGAATTATTCTTGTAATAAACCAACCTTCTGGTTGTCAAGGAAGTTGAAGTACGGATACAGTCGATCGGTATGTTTATAAACCTAAGTTGCTGAACTCAGTGCGCGTGACGTAGAACACATACAGTATTTACGTCATTTTTTTTCTGTTTTTTTTTTTTAAACAAATATACTCGAAAGACGCCTTTATTCAACCATTCCCAAAATCTATGCGATTTATGTTTAATCTTGTTATTAGAAAAATTCTTAAAATATGCTGACTGTGTTCTCGAATTTGTCGGTAAATGAATGTGCTTTGCTCTTGTAAAGAAATTCTGGTATGGTCCAGTCTGTCACCGGAAGCTGAGCTCCAGTGGACGAAAAATCAAGAAAAATTCAAAATGGCCGAAAAAAATCTTATGGGATTTGTAATTTGAATTATGAAATTTGATGATTTTGAGTTTTATTCGTACGTGTAACCTATAGGCGGTCTTTCGCCCGTATAAACGACTTCTATGTGTGCTTTAGGTAATGAAACGTTTAATAATTTGTCCTTGTTCATATGTGTCACTAAAACTTATTAGCATTTAGCTGCAATACAGATAAATCGACGAAACAAAAAGTCAGGACAGCACTGTAGCTTTGCTCCCGGAAAATTTACGATGGACTTCAGATGGTGCGGTGCACTGTAAATGTCCAAGTATGAAAGAACCAGCTCCTTATTGAGACTACCCTTACCAAGTGACAGACTACTGCCGTTATACTATAACTGTTTGTCTGGTGTTTAATGCTGCATGTGTTCAAGATTGTTTCAATTATTGTATGGCAACCAGTGTACATATCAGTGCATCTCTGGTGTTTCTTAACCAAAATATTGCTGAACGTGACCCTTCCAGAATTTGCCTCATTCCGTACGCATGTCTGGCTGTAACACCACTACGTTTATTGGTTTCTTATACTGTAATATAATGTGCTTTAATTGTGAGTGATGGTGTATTAATAAAAACAGTTTTCCACGCGGTATACTTGATTCTCAAATGAAGTGCTTTTTGTGCTTTGCCGGAAGTACTTTTTTACACAAAAGTTTTATATTCTGTCAGAGCTTAGAATTGCTGGCAAAAGCAGATGTTTTTATTGGTTTCGTATTAAAGTGTAACGTGATGTAGAGTGATGGGAGAATAAATGGTGCCAATTTTCGAAAAGATTTTTTGATCTGTTCGGCTCTTGAAAGTGACGTTATTTCTTAATCTCATCGAAGTGAATTCTTTTCGCAAAATAGTCTTACTGTATTTTTACATACTAATCGAAAATGTTGGTTCAGTTGTACATTATACGTTTCCAGAAATCTTCATGAAAATCACAATGAGTTTTTGTACTCGTCAAAAAATTCGGTTTTGAATAAATTATTATTTCTTCATAGCTAAAATCCGAAGATATTCTTTTATCAATTAACGTTAAAATGGAAATAACTGGTACCATTTTAAAATAAAATTATAATTCGCGCACTCTTTTACCTATACCAAACAGTTCCGTGCTTTAACGAGGGAGACGGCTTAGGGAAGCATAATTGGAAAGGACTAAATGCTGGTAAGCAGCATTTTCTTCTTTCCTCATGATGTTTTCTACCCAATTAAAGATTAACCCCGTCATTTATACCACATTTAATTTGTCTGCTAATGCTTTTGATTTGGATGAGTACAAGATTTTGTAGTCAGGTAAAGAGTTTTAAAGAGCTATAAGTTCACTTTATAATTCTGTTGCCTTCTACAGGCGTTTTTTACATCTAGCAGCGTACCAATCGACAAAAATTTCAACATTCGGGCAAAAATAGAAACTGCCTCTAAAGCAGGAATGCTCGTATATATACGGAATATAATGTTATAATAACTTTCCTGGCGCAAAGTATTTGATTTAAACAGAGTGAGAAAATTTGATATCGTCGAGAACAAAGGTGAGAAAAATATACAGGCACTAGGAAGCTTCAAACAAAATAATTATTTTTTACCTATAACTTTCAACAACAATTTTTTTTTTTGTAATTTTTTACATTTTTATTTGAAAACGGTAAGAAAAAGAAAACATTCACTGGTTTAGTCTGTAATTGCTTCGTTATAATTAATGGTGGATGAACTATAAAGTGTAATATTTTGACCAATCAGGTGACGAACTAATACGAGTATGTACGTCATCATACCATATTTGGAACCGTATCTGACACTGTGTAGACACGAATATTTGCCCATCGTCTGTGGTTTTATCCGCGTGCGATGCATGTATCTGAGCCGGAAAATCTGTAGATATTTGATATATAATTATATCCTCATTCATGTTTAAAATCCAAATTTTACATGGGATGTTCTTCCTTTATCAAACGGATTGTCCTCCCTGTTTCAAATGGCGTGTCCTCCCTATTTTACATGGGGTGTCCTTCCTACTTTACACGGATTTTCCTTCCTGTTTGACAAAGATTGTTCTCGTTATTGTAAATAGGGTGTCCTCCCTATTTTACATGGGTGTTTTACAGTGGGTGTGTTTCATTTTTTACAGGGGATGTCGTCCCTATTTTACACAGATTTCTTCCAGGTTTTACATAGGGTGTCCTCCCTATCTTACACAGGGTGAAATCCTTATTTTGCGTGGAGGGTTCTCCCTATTTTTGCGTAGGGATTTCCTCCCTAATTAACAATTTTCTCCCTATTTAACACGGAGTGTTCTTGAAGTCGTGTGCTTTAAATTTGTTATAGAAGATAGTTGGTTAAAACTATAAAGAGGCATACTCACAGGTTTAACTTAACTTTCCATTCCGCACAATTTTAAGCTCATTTTCACTCTCCAATTGTAATAGATATTTGTTTGGTTTAATGTTGTTCATACTGAATCGTTACCCTATTGCCTGGTCAATAAATTAGCCGCTCGGTCAGTCTTTTGATTTATCAATTAAACTGGACAAACAAATGGACAAAAACAGATTATAAAATATGGAAGGAAATACTACAGAAATAATACAAAAAAAAAAAAAAAACGAAGAAAAGAGGAAGTACAGGAAGAGTCGGAAACCCTGATTTTCCAAACAGCGTGAATAACATGCATAGGAGAGAAAGAATGAAACAATAAAAGAAAAGTAGGACAGAAAGATGAAAGAGAACGAACTCGAATAATATGTATCAGATAACTACTTAGCAGACTGCGAAGTAGGAAATAAATTATGCATTCATCATAAGTGAGGAGGAATGTACTCCGAACTGATACAAATAGGAATTTTTCGACATGTCAACGCTGTGAATTTATCAATAGTTGTAGCTTATATTGCTTGACAAAAGCAATAGACATTTTTAGCCATAAGTAAAACTTATTACAAATTTAGACTCAATGTTTTATTACACCTGCATTCTTATCATGATCGGTCTGATAGTGATCTAGACTGTCCAAGAAAGCACTTGAACATAACCTACGTATTCAAAGGTTCAGTTTGTGAACTGAAGCTTTTGTCTTTTCGTTGTACTACGACTTTTGGTTCATAACAGTTTATTCCTGTAATTCGAGCCAGGAACAACAGCAAACGCTTTATTATATCAAAAAGCCAGTCAAGATCAGACAGCGCAGATCATGCCACTCAGCTCTTGTATCTGCTCTTTTCTATTTTATAAGATATTCTTCGCCAAAAGAGTTTGGGTAATTTTGCACTATTTTGAACTTTAAATTTTGTACTGTAAGTATCTAAAAAAAATAGAACAAATGCCGCCGCCGCCACCACCACCATCAACAACAACAGTCTAATTTTGACATATATCATTAAGACTTTGTACAACATTAACCCTTTCAGATCTATGCGGGGAAAACGGGGGCTTTAGCAGACGGCATTGACCAAGATCAGACTGCACAGAGTGTACAGTCAGATCTCTGGCTCATACCGTCTACTCGTATCATGCCGAAAAGATAACAAGAGGTATCTTTTAAAAAGATAGACTGCGTAAAGGGTACTGAAATATGATTATTGAAGTTCTGTCTTTGATACTCTTCTTACGCTTGTATATTGGTTTCATAAATGTACCCGCAATTAAGGCCTGCAGGGGCCTGCCGAATAAACATGCCCCTATTTTTAACCAATCGAAAATTGCCATGCATTCATTCGAGTATATTAATTTTAAGAACTAAGTCGAAGGCCAAAATATTCAGCTACGCCGAAAAAAATTCGTGTGAGTTTCAGTATTTGTATTTTTAAACCGCCGAAAGAGGTCGAGTTGATGTGTTTAGCACTGAAAGAGTAAAATACGCCATTTAAATTACACCGAACATATGAAAATGCTAAGAAGGACCGTCGGCTATACAAGTTCTTCTCCAATACAGCGCACTGACACAATTACATGTTGTCTAGATTTCGTACAATAGAAACCTATATACACAGAGAACTTAATACAGCGGAGTGATACAACGCAACATTAAAGTGTAAAAATACACAGAAAATGAACAAAAAATGAAAAAGAAAAAGAGAGTTAAAGTGACCTAAAAATATTGTGTGCCTTGTCATAAACGGGATGAATACAACAACTCACAATACAACCATTGCAACAGCTAGCTCTGGGTTCAAGTTCACAACATCATCGGTCACTTGGATCTCAGTGTTTGCTATCACGGCCCTTCTTTCTGTCGTGGGAAATTCCCTCGTGATTATAGTGTTTAGAGCGCGATTCCCGCGTAAAAAGTGTGACACGTCACTTAAACCATATCTAATCAATCTCGCAGTCTCGGATTTGATCATGGCCGTGTTTTGTATGCCCTTTACTTTCATTGATGCGCTATCGTCATGGATATTTCCGGAGTTCATGTGTTGTATCGTATTATTTTTCCAAGTACTGTCAGTATCAGCAAGCGTTTTCACAAATGTTGCCATTGGTTTAAACCGTCTCCGCGCCATCTTGTTTCCATTGCGTTCCATTTATACTTTACGGGCATATTCATGGCTTTTGGTCATAATCTGGTTTTGTTCAAGTGGTATTGCGTCCGTGCAGTTGTTTGTTGGACAGACAGTGGTAGAGAATAATAGTATCCATTGTGGCGAGGTGTGGTCGTCTCCGCACGCAGCAAGAACCTATACTCTATGTATATTTGTACTTATATATGCAATACCGTTAATGTCACTGGCTGGCACCTATACCACAATTGGAGTGTCTTTATGGAGGAACCCACGAAGAGATGAACTTCTGAAGTCCAAATGTAGGGTAAGTTTATTTCTTTATAGCGTGCTTCGATACAGATGGTCACGTAACTCTTTCAGCGCCAAATCTATATACTCGACCTCATTTGATTGCTGAAAATAAAAATTTAATAAATAAACATTTTTGTTCCTCTAAGTTTGATTAAACAAGCGAACGGTTTAGATCCAAGGTCAGACTGAACGTTTTTTGAGTCTTGATCTTGAACTACACCGTACGTACAAGCCCAGTGTTTTCGCGTAGGTCGCTAAAAGGGTTAGAAGCGGGACTATGTCCATCTCATTTTAGGTGGTTTAGCTTCCTATGCGCATGAATACATCGATATGTCCGTAACATTATTAGTTGTACGGTCAGGTGGCAGGGGACTTGGAAACTTGTTCACGGCTGTGGTGAATAATGTCGCCCCGAGCCGAAGGTGAGGTGGCGACATTATTCACCACAGCCGTCAACAAGTTTCCAAGTCCCCTGCCACCTGACCGTACAACGAATTTATTATACTGCAAAGTTTTACCATTCCAACGTGTGTTATGCGAATTTTACCTGATTTTTGGTTTCAAAAATTGAGTACGCTGACGAAGTAGGATTTCCCTTCTGAGTGCCCCAATTCAATGAAAACTGACGTCACTGGGAACTGACGTCACTGAAACCTTGGTAAAACGTGCTAAAACATGCAGTTTGGCGCATAATCTTGATGTTAATCTTGATCGACGCCGCCAATTTGAATGTTGTGTTGAAAGTGTAGTCATGTATACGGGGCTCCCGAAAGGGAAACTGCTTTTACGTTGGTTTTGCCAGTGTACATGATATATATGTTTTGGACTTATTATCCAATCAGATCACGAGAAATTTCTTTGCAGTATAATAATGTCGGTTATTCATATTACCTTCAGTACTTTGCGCCACATCTGCATCTATGTACCGTGGGAGTATAGCTGACAAAACCTCGCTCTCTTGAATGATTAGAGCATTGGTTCCGTAATGACTCTTTGCGGAACATTTGACCGATAAACTGACACTTTATAAAACATTTATATATGGTGGCATATTTCTGCCACGAGATACGAGATAGCTACCATGATAATTTTAGAAAACTATCGCGATAACTTAAAGTTTCCTGAAAATTTTATCCAGCTATTGAAAAGTTTCCTGAAAAAAATATCACGATAAACTTAATATTTTAACTCAAAATTTCTCAATGGTGCACGAAACTGACATTCGAGATAAAATTATCGTGATAGTTCTATCCGTTTCTTGATATCTATCAATAGAAAATTCACCATTTGGATGAGCTCGGTAGTTTTTGACTTCACAAGATCACAGTAAGTAGAAATTCGAATTATCATCAGTTGTAGCTTAATTGGTAAATTCTGACAAGACCCGAAATAAACAATAGTCTGTAAAATCACAAAGACGACTCGAAACGCCTCCTACGAACAACGTTAAAATCATTCAGGGAAAAGGCAAATTCATAACGTTGTAGACGAAGATGTTCCGAAACCGTATCTAATTATAGATACCGTGAATGTGAGTCGTGGGCACGAAAGCAAAAAAAATCATGATAACAGTCGGAATTATCGCGATATTTCTATCGTGATTTTTTTTTATTATCTAGATAATATTTCCAGGAAACTTTGTTTTATCACGATAGTTCTCTTAAATTATCGCAATAGCTATCTCGCATCTCGCGGCAGAAATATGCCACCATATTTATAAGAAGGATTTCCATGAATTTATTTAGTAACAAAATTCATAATTTTATATAGAAACGAAATCCCTACTTTGTCGTCATAGCTTGACTTTATGTTAAAGAGTTCTCAAACTTCATTATCCCATTCGATGGAGTTAGCTCCCTTTGAGCATGATTGCGCACATTTAGTAAGAAAATCAACATGTGTCTTGAGACAGCCGATATAGTCGGCACATCCATGGTAACCAATAAAGAAGAGGAAACCCCCAATATGACCGACACTGCACAGCTGTCAGAAGTGCCTTCTTCAGTGAAGATGTTAAAACCTAGGCGACGCTCTGGAAAAAGGGGGTTTAATGCGTCTCCGTGATCAATTATTCCAACCATGTCGTCATTTATCTATAGATCCATAATATCACTTCCGTCTAACAACCGACTGAATCATGAGGTCGTTCGAGATCGTTGTCTGCGCATGTCATATTCTTCGACGATTCAACCCGTCTGCTATGACGCTTCTGAGCTTATACCGAAGCTATTACCCAAGCCTGTAGGGACTGTTTTTATAAATGAATGGTGCATAGGCTACATTCTAGCTGACCATAGCTGAATCAATCGTACAGGGTAGCGATTTAAACATCATGGTCGAAGTCGAACCCACTACACTTAAAACTTAGAGTTGTTGCACTTAGCCCACTACCATATATTACTATGGATGGAGCTTGAATTTTTTGAGCCATCCAGATCCATTTAGTCTAACAACCGACTAGATATAGATGTAATAGGGACCTTGGACATGCAGAAAATTTACAAATAGCAAAATGTGTCGATTTATATCACCATGCGCGGACTGCGCAGGCTGACATATGTCGATACTTTTTGACGAAGCGTTAAACTCCCTTTTCTGAGAGCATGGCTCACTATAACTTGTTACTCGTAAGTGTCCAACACCATGATAAACGGGGTAAGAAAATTCACATGTGAATAACGTAGAATTGTGCATTTGTTGTGTTTTCTATGTGTATGTCCCGTCACCATATCATTTTAAGGTAAATGACCATCGCAGCTAGCCTGCGATCAGAATCAGCCGCGACTAGTCTTTTGGGCATGCTCAAAAGACAGGTTGCGACTTATTTCGCCCGGCCACCGATCAACGACCTCGTTGCGACCATTGTAAGATATCATCGCGACTTCTGCAACCTGTCTGCGATTGTCGTTTCTTTTTTTAATATTGTCGCGGAGAGATTGCGCCGTGATCGCAAGCTCTGTGGGACCGGAGGCTTTACTGACTCAGCCAGCCGTGCTTGGTTTAAGTCTTTCGCAGCGAACTGATAAAGTTGACTCCTTCCAGGGTTTAGAAGATGATTTGGGTAATAGTTTGGCTTCTAGTAACGGATGGCATTGCGTGCAGTCTGATCTTGATCTACGCCGTTAGGAAGAGATATGTAGGTCATCATCGGTAGTGAAAGAGCCAAACCAGGTAAATAGTGCTAATGTCCTGGCAAAACGGTTTTAGAAGAGGAAAATTCGTCAGTTGCTTGTTTTTTTCCTTCTTTGAGATACTTGTTTGTTTGTTTGGTATTTGAAGCTGTTTTCAACATTATTTCAGTTTAATCGCGGCGGCTAGCGCATCTCTCCATGCTTTTTCTGGAGTTTCTATTTCCAGTACTGTGCACAATATTCTTTTGAAGAAATTTAGCCGGGCTGAAGATTTGAACCAGCGACCTCTTGTTTCAAGTCCCCTGCTGTACGCTACCTACAGCGCTAACGGGCTCGGCTCTTCAAAACACAGGATGTTTAATGTGCACCTGTATATTCTTTCAAGCAAACGGAATGAACAGAGCCGCCCCGCAGATAATGTTTACATTGTTAGAATATTCAGTTATATACCTTCCTAAATTTCATATCAAAGCGATTTGTAAACTGTTAACAATAAGTAACAATACTACATAATATTAGACGCTACGTAATGAATGCTCTTGCGTAAACATCGTACAGCATGTTACGAAGGTACTCGTAATTTCAACTTGAAAGCGTTTGAGGCCGAGAGCCAGGTCAAATTGGTCTTGTATTGTATTTATGGATTTGGATAGACTTAATGATCCCTAAATATACTTGGATCACTTTCTGGTTTCTTTGAGCGGATGTTGTAGATCAAGATCAGCCTGCACATAAAGTGCAGGGTAATCTCTGATCTATACCGTTTGATCTCTTGCGACTTCTGTAAAGTTTTCTATAAACTTTTCAGGCCTAGACATGATATAGAAATTGCAACGATGACGGTTTGTTTGCTTATTTGTTTGTATGATGTTTAACGCCGTTTACAATATCATTTCAGTTACAATGCGGCGGCCAGTGCACCTATCAATGCTTTACTGAAGTTTTATTTATCATTTACCATTACTTTGCACAATATTCTTCCCAAGCCACTGCCGCTTTTCCACAAATCCATCGTCGTTGCAACGAAATTTTATTTGATATCAAAATGAATTTCATCTATCTCTTTGTCCAGATGGCGAGATATTACGAGTCTTTATATTAGTTTAAACCATTGCCTGTGAAAAGGGGACTTAATGCATCTGCAGGAGGTATCGACCCAGGTCAGCTAGTGCAGTCGGCGCGGGCTGACCTTTGACGAAACTATTTGCTTTTGGTCAAATTTTCTGTGTGTCCAAGAAGCATACTTCTTCATGATTCGGTTGGTTGTAAGACAAAATGGATTTTAAAGATCAACAATTATGTAATGATTATTTGATAAATGCATCACGGAGATAATTTAAATCCCCTTTTCCCAGAGCAATGTTCAACTGTATTATACAAGTATCTCTTCCTATGTACCATTGTTATAACAGGACGTTTTCGGATGTGTGTGCGCTTTCACCGTCTAAACATGTAATGACTTTTTCGTGGTCGTAAATTACATTTTAGCGTCTAAAACTGGCATGTAGAGAGCGCTGCAGATTCAAAATCAACCTGCGCGTTCTGTGTAGCTTGAATACTTATAATGGCATGTTCAACAGAGTTATCTCTCTTTGAGCACTCTTGTGCATATATGGGCAGAAAATGAACAAGTCTCGCGAGACAGCGCGATATTATCAGAACCTACGCGGCACTCGTCACAACTCGGCCGATTCCGTACGTAAATCTAACCTCGTCCGTATCAAGGGCATTTCCATTTTGAAATACCGCCAGTCACGTGATCTTAAACATGGCGGCACCATGTACATCGATTAGCAACGTCAACAACAGCCATGGTGATTAGTAACCTATCGCTGAAATTATAACGTAACTGATAGACCGACATAAAAAAAAAAATGTACAAAATGTTTGTCATCGAAAATGTATTTAGAAAGATTCCCACGGAAAATTGTGACTAGTATTTGCTTTATAAGTAGAGTGTTACGATTTTAAGAACGGTGAAGCAGTGTACCTCGGCGAAGAAATGTACCGTGTAGGTGCATATCAAGCTACATGATACAGCCGAGGGCCTTGATCACCGGATCACGCGAGGTACATCGAATGCCTACACGGTGCTCGTAACGTAGCCAAATCATTGATTAACCATAAGGGAAAAGATAATTATAAGTGAAAGCCTTGATATACTTTTTAGACAATGCATTGCAATGAAATATACCTCTGTACAGATGACTGCATTTGATTGTACTTTAAATATGATGCCGTTGATTTTTGTTTACGGGTGGTCCCGGTAGAAAGTCTAAACGCGCCTTTAACTTGAAGAGTTCCACTGATGGTAATAAATAGAGAATAATCAACTGGTTGTGTGTGATATTCAAAATCTGTCACTAGAATGGGGTCTGATGCGGTTGAAGAAACGAGTCAGAAGGACGAGTTTTTTAACCGCATCAAACGGTATTCGAGTGACAGATTTTTAATATCAAACACAACCAGTTGATTATCCTCTATTTATCATATTCCTAATTAACCCTTTTTTATTCTAATAATTATCAAGAATGGCACAAAATGAGCAATATAAGAAAAAAGTAGTTCCGGCAAACATTCTAAAACTATACAATAATTATCATCATTAGTAATTCACAGAAAGGAATAAAATCAAAGCGCTAACGCACTGAAGGCAGCGGATTTCTTTTCTGGCTCCGAATACATGCTACTAATTGGTGTGTTCTATGACTTTTTCTTCGTAAACTAATATAAATCAAAACGGAAAGTTCTCCAGAGAACTCTTACCCTTGAGATTAGGGTAGGAGTTCACCAGGGTCCGAGTTTTCAAGCAACGAGGTATGTTATTGTATAAATGTGCCAGATGGTGGAGAGGTGTCAAACCCGGGACGGTTTTTGTTTTATTTAAGCTAAAAATGTTTTGTTACCTTAAAGTAAAAAGACAACTGAAACATGATGTTTTGATTTTTTTCAGAGAACATACAGTATCAAGTTGAACTGCTTTGTATGAATATCACTGTTAGAACTATTTTGTTAGTGTACGAAACTGGTTTTGTTTACACGCGTATCCAGGCAAAACCTGCCGGAAGCAAAAATCTGACCTAGATGAAGATAGTAGGCTTCAAAAATCAGTATGTATGTTCCGCGCAGAGTAGGAATCGGGACAATTCCGGAATCGTCCTGCGCAAAGTAGGAATTCCTGCATAGTCCACCGATTCCGGAATTGCACCGGACAATTCTAGAATTGCGTAAGGGAGATATATCGTATTATGATAAGATACGGTCTGTGCGCAAAGTCGGAATAGGCTTGCACAAAGTAAGAATTTAAAGGGTACTCTAAAGGTATCTTTCTGCTAACTGAAGACTGAGACAGAAATAGGTTTACTGATGGTTAACCCTTTACTAAAATGCATTTTTTTTTTAGAATAGACAAAGTATAAAGTATTTTCAGACGACAAATTAGATGTCGCAGTAGTATAGGATAGTCACATAGGGCACAAATAGGCCATGTGCCCCATGTGACTTACCCTGAGTGCCCCATTCTGCTTACCCTGACAGTAAATGGGGCCCCGGGTAAGCAGAATGGGGCAAAACCGGAAGTAGTTTTCGACAAACCGGAAGTGATTTTTAGTAAATGGAGTTATCTCCCCTGATTTTATCCTGAGAGGGGGAAAATGGGCGTGGCTTAGGAAAGTCACGTGACGTCGCCATGACGACACGTGACGTCACTTCCGGTTGACGTGACCTTCCGGTACCTATTCTCCTTACCCTGAGAGGGGAAAGATGGGTGTGGCTTAGGAAAGTCACATGACGTCATGGTTACAGGGCAAAGACCATTTCCGGTTGATCTTAGATTGCACATGTTGCAGAGATTGGACAGTCCCTATCTGACTTACCCTGAGTGCCCCATTCTGCTTACCCTGAGTGGGGTTGTACTGACTGAAAGTCTTGAAAATTGACAATTTGAAAGATCACTCTTTCGTGTGGAATGGTAGCCCTGAAAAGGGCTGTTTGTGGAGGTTGTGTTTTTTAGGCACAACCTCCAACTTTTTTGCAGGCTGGACAGCTGCTTGCTGTCCGCCTCTTTAGCCTCCTCAATTCCGTCTCGTCCAGGTTAAAGTGCAGAGAGAACGCCGGCTCATTGTCGTCATCCCAGCATTCCGTCACTGGGATGACAAACTCCTTCTTTTCGTTGGCTGCCGATGCCGACGTTGGTGGTGATGGACCCCTTTTTTCCTCTGCCATCAAGTGGTTGAGCTGGTTGTTAACCCTCTCTAATTTCAATGAGAGGGTGGATACCGCTCTCATTAAGTTTTGAACTGATTTTCGAAGATCTTCCATCGTTCAATTGAATAGTGAAATATTTCACTGGCTTTTATAAGCTGGTGGGAGGATTGACCTACTTTGGTTCAGAATTAACGTTGACCAATCAAAATGTGTAATGATATAACGAACGAATCGATTGGACACCGTTAATTCTATGTCAAAGTAGGTCAATCCTCTCGTCAGAACTAGGATTGACCTATTTTGATTCAGAATTAAGAGCGCGTTCCCGGGCGGAAGCACCCTTGATGAAGAGGGGGTTTAAACGCTATGTGTTATCAAGTGTAACTCTTAGAGGTAGAAATGCCAAAATTTGAAAAGAATAATCTTTCAGAATTAACGTTTTTGACCAATCAGAAGCTTCGTTGCTTTAATGTTGACCAATCAGAAGCTTCGTTATATTTCTTTCTTTGTGTGAGTAAAAAAGAAAAACTAGAAGGAGAAGATTCGTGTTATGCACAGAAATTTGGACTTAGTCTTTTTTTCTGATATGGAATACAGTGTGATTTTGAAAGAGAAAACTAGGCCTGTATTGGACTTAGACTTTTTTGAGTATAACTCTTTGACTGAAAGTCTTTTGACTGAAAATTGACAATTCGAAAGATCACTCTTTCTTGCTGAATGGTAGCCCTGAAAAGGGCTGTTTTGAGCCTTGTTGTCTGGCAAGGCTATTCATCGACTGTATAAACTACAGGTCTGATCTCTCGCCAGCAATATTCACACCAAACCCCTGGGTCATCGTCTTCATCATAAAATCCCTCATCAGGATTTGGACAGTTGTGCTTTTGTCCAAGATACTGTAGGGGAAATGTACATTTCCCACACTCTATGTCGCATGCTTGAGCACACAAAGGGCAAATAAGTATCTGAACCATGGTGGAACGAATATGATTTGATGTATAAAACATTGACTTTTTATAGTTTTGCTGGATGGATTGACCTATATTTGACTCTGAATTAACGTTGTCCAATCAAAAAGCTCGTTATATCTTTAGTTTTATTGGAGAGATGGGTTTTTTCTTACTCAAAACTTACTGTTGGACTTAGTCTGAGGAACGATTTTGTTCTTTGGGGAAAGATTTAGCTAGAGAGTTGATGCAAAGGACCTCTTTTTTGACTGTAACTGATTGATTGTAATTCTTAGAGGAAATTGACAAATTTGAAGAAAGATCACTCTTTCTTGGTGTTGGGTAGCCCTGAAAAGGGCTGTTTTTAAAGAAATCAACTCAAAAATATTCAGAGTTGGACCTATTCGTCGAAAAACTCCCGGTGAAGTTCATCCATCTGCTCACGCTTACAGCGGGTATAGTCTCTGTACATATCGAGTGTTTCTTCAATAACCCATAATTTTATCCCAAAGTAACAGCAGTACAATCTGTTATTTGTACGTTCTGACATCTTGTATGCTTTCTCTACCACATCTTGACGATATTCTAGCAAGTCGATCTGTTTGTATGCTTCCATAAATTCTCGTTTGGCAACATTCATTTTGCGTTGTATCTTGCGTTCACTCGAAGTCAGTTTTCTTGTAAACATGATGATTCGAATTGGTTATCTAGTTGATAATATTTTTTTACAATTGAGTCCGGACTTTATATATTCTTGCATAGGGATTGACCTACTTTGACTTAGAATTAACATTGGCGAATCAAAATGTGTAATGATATAACGAACGAATCGATTGGACAACGTCAATTCTATGTCAAAGTAGGCCAATCCTCTCGTCAGAACTAGGATTGACCTACTTTGACTCAGAATTAAGAGCGCGTTCCCGGGCGAAAGCACACCTGATGAAGAGGGGGTTTAAACGCTATGTGTTATTAAGTGTAACTCTTAGAGGTAGAAATGCCAAAATTTGAAAAGAATAATCTTTCAGAATTAACGTTTTTTTGACCAATCAGAAGGTTCGTTGGTTTAATGTTGACCAATCAGAAGCTTCGTTATATTTCTTTGTGTGCGTAAAAAAAACTAGAAGGAGAAGATTCGTGTTATGCACAGGAATTGGACTTAGTCTTTTTTTTGATATGGAATACAGTGTGATTTTAATGCCCACACTGTCTCTGGTCAAGAGGTCTGGGAATAGACTTTTTTTTGTCTGGTTAGAGCAAAAAAAATTTGCAGTGGAACTGTGGACTTAGGCTTTTTTGGAGTATAACTCTTAGAGTGTAACTCTTAGAGTGTATCTCTTTTAGAGGAAATTGACAATTCGAAAAGAAAGATCTTTTCGTGGTGTTGGGTAGCCCTGAAAAGGTCTGTTTTGAAGAAAATCAAGTTGAATAATTATTCACAATCAGACGAATCGTTGGACAGCTCTTGGTGAAGTTCGATAATCTGGTCAGCTTTGGAAAAGGCATATTCATAAAACATTTCAAGTGTCCCTTCAATAACTGTAAGCTTCATTCGAAGGTTATAGCGGAACGCTCTGTTGTTTGTACGTTCTGCCATCTTGTACCGTTTCTTCACCTGGTCTAAACGTTGCTCCAGCAAGACGATCTGATTAAAGGCTTTTCTAAAACGTCGTTTAGCATCATTTAAAGTGAAACGTTTGTCAAGAGTTCTTATTCTTGAAGGCATGTTGATGATTTGGTTATCTACTTGATAATAATTTTTTACAATTGAGTCCGGACTTTATATATTCTTGCATAGGGATTGACCTACTTTGACTTAGAATTAACGTTAACCAATCAAAATGTGTAATGATATAACGAACGATTCAACTGGGTAACGTTAATTCTATACCAAAGTAGGTCAATCCTCCCATCAGAACTAGTTTTGATTCAGAATTAACGTTTTTTTGACCCATCAGAAGGTTCGTTGCTTTAACGTTGGCCAATCAGAACGTTCGTTACATTTTTTTATCCAAAAAACAATTGATAAATCTGAAATGATAGAAGATAGGCTTTACGCTTTTGACTTTTTTGGTATGGAATACAGTGTGATTTTTTGATACCCACACTGTCTCTGGTCAAAAAGGGTTTGGAATAGACTTTTTTGTCTGGTTAGAGCAAAAAATTGCAGTGGCTGTGGCCTTAGGCTTTTTTGGAGTATAACTCTTAGAGTGTAACTCTTTGACTGAAAGTCTTTTGACTGAAAATTGACAAATTTGAAAAGAAAGATCTTTTCGTGGTGTTGGTTAGCCCTGAAAAGGGCTGTTTTTCGAGTATTCATCTATCAAGACTACTGCTCTTCTAAACGATTTACTGGGATGATTTCACATCCACAGTATTCACAGCATACTGCCGAGCTTTCATCATAGTCATAGAATCCCTCATCAGGATCAGGACAGTTATGCTTCTGGCCAAGGTAGTCCAGAATAGTAAGGCATTTTCCGCATTCTATATAGCATCTGCTACCGCACATCGGACAGAGAAGTATCTGTACCATGATGGAACGATAATGATTTGATGTATAAAACATTGGAATTTTATAGCTTGCAGGGTGGATTGACCTACTTCGACATAGAATTAACGTCGCCCAATTGAATCGTTCGTTATATCATTACACATTTTGATTGGATAACGTTAATTCTGAGATTGGTCAACGTTAATTCTGAGTCAAAGTAGGTCAATCCTCCCGTCAACGTATAAAAAACGAACTTTTTTTATGATCGGATTATTTCACAATGAAAGACAATAAAAATTTTAGCAAGTGTTTTGGAAGGAGAAAGGGCGAAATGATGAAGAGAGAGATGGAGGAGAAGCTAGATCGGGAGAAAAGAGAAAAAGAAGCAAGAAGAGAAGAGGCAGCGAAGTTTAAAACTCTCTGCGAGTTTTTAAAGAGGCAAGGGCTTGAGTTTTCGCCCGACTTCATGTCACTGGTATGGAATTAATTTTAACCATCCAGTGAATGGAGAAAAAACAGCCCTTTTCAGGGCTACCATTCCCCAAGAAAGAGCTTTTCTTTCGAATTGTCAATTTTCTCTCAAAAGACTTACAGTCAAAAGACTTACAGTCAGAAGAAAAAAAGTCAAGCCCAGAATTATTTCATATGTCTTTTATTCAAACATTTTGTACAATGAAACAAGACATGAACTGTGAAAAAACAATGGAATGAAAAAACAATATCTGTTAAAAACATTGAAAATGAAAAAAACAATATCTGTGCAAAAAACAATTTAGCATAAAAACATTTCGTACAATATAACATTTCATACAATATAACATTTTACAATGTGAATTCACAATGCAAATTCACAAATGCCCCGAGTTTTCCATTTTTCTTCATGTTCTGTAATGTCTTTGTGCAATTGGTCATTACCCAAATATATTGAATATTCACAGTCCATCTCACTGATTTCACGCATTCCACTAAATGGAAAAACATGTTTTGTAACGCCTTTTGTTGAAAGAGATGAATATACACTTTCTTCTGTAACATCTCTATCAAATAAAATATATCTTCCAAGGTATCCACTATTTCCTCGTCGTTTTGAATAGATCCTCTTCTGTAGCGTAAGTAAAAGTTAAATAAAACTGATTTCATTTTCAGAACGTTCATAAAACTTTCTTCTGTTCTTCCTATGATAATAAAGCACCATCGACTTATGGATCGCATTTGTTTAGTGATAGCACCGTCTTTCCACCAACAAGCTGTTAAATAAGCTTTGAGAATGAGATCTAAATCCGAATCGTCTATTATCATCGCAATAAAGCTGTGTATACCATACAACTTGCAGGACGAATCTCCTTTTTCAAAACCTCTGTACAATTTATCTATCCAAAGTTTCACACAGTAGATTTTAATGTTAAGTTGCGTTCGTTCATCGAGCGTGTGCTGATGAACGAATTCTCCGTAAATCTTCTCACGTAGTTCTATTGGTAAAGGTAGCATAATTTTTCAGCGATATTATTTTGCGTCTTACTCGGACCGTTCAGTTCAAAACAATGTAACATGGAATTATCTTCTCAACGTTTTATAGCCATAGGGTACAGTGTCAGTATCATTTACAATAACTCTCTTGGTGTATACAGAACGAAACGTTTTTGTTTGCGGTTCACTGGTGACCGTTCTATCTCTATGTCTTTTGATTCTACAATCATATTCAATTTTGATTTCTGTAGTGCGACTCAAAGCACATTTTGAATATGTATCGAAATTCACCACCTGACTTGTATTGTAATCCAAAGTAATTCCCTTCACTTTACATTTGCTTTTCACTTTTCCATCTTTTGTTTTCATTTTGTAAGCATAATTCTTTGGTCCTAGTCCTCTGAAATGAGTGATTTTACAATCAGGCTCTTCATCAGTCCATTTTCCTAGTCTGCTGTTAATAATGGGAGGGTTCCATAATTCAGGATCATGAATGTACATGCAACTATCTGTATCGAAATACAGAACTCTATCCTTTAACTTTTCAAGAACGCTGTACAAGTCCAGCCTTGCATAAACTGTTACGTAGGCTCCTACAATAACATTGGCTGTAGCGTGAGTATAAATATGTTCCAACTTTGTTTCGTAGTTGACCAAGATGAATGGACAGTCATCGTCAAAGATTTCTACATGCTTCACAATGAAATTTGGATTGGTGACCAATTCAAAATATTTAGACGGATCGTTGATGTATTCCGTCTGGGTCATTTTTTCACGCTGGGCTAATTTTCCCCAAAGACAGTTCAACATAATCTTAGCAAAGGATCTTCTCCCAGGATTTTTTTGAATACAACTTGGATCAAGACGAATACCTTCTGCCTCCTCATATTCACGAATAAAGTGTTCTTTTTCTGAATCTGATTGACACCAACTGGGATATCCGCTAGCTTCTTGTTTAATTTTCAAGAAATTATCCACATAGCCTTTAAAGAACTGATTCGACACAGAATCGAAATGCCAAATTTCATACACATACAATAACCGATAACCACAGTCAAGAGCCTTAAACAGTTCAAAAGTAACCCAAGTTCCTACCAAAGCCCTCTCTTCTTTGTTATGTCTACAAATGTTTGAATTTTCTTCTGCACATTTCATACAGAGTGGAAACATCATTTTGTTGTTACAGTGAACTGGGAGAACGGGGTGAAACAAATCATCTGGGGGTAAAACTTTGCATTTAATTATTCCTTCATACTGACGAATATTCTTCACGTCAATATTCTCAGTAGTCAAGATTTTTGGTTGACCTACAGGATAAGATTTGTGTTTGCAAACATAAGGGTACAGAGAACAAATATCAATGTATTTGATTTCCTTTTTACTTTTTTCCTTGACATCATAGGCAATTTTTATTGCATTACATCTTCCTCCAGACAACCCCTCCCTTGGATCGATGGGATCCCGATTTGGATACAGGTTTTCAATGAGTTTTTTGTACTCTTTATCCTTTTTCATCTTAGCATCGAATTCATGTTCCCATATGAACTCTACGTTATACCCCGTTTTTTGGATAGCTCCTAAACGTTCAAAAGTACGTTCATACAATTCAGACATCGATCTTCCATTGATGGGATTGATCTGTTTTCGATCTGTATAACATACGGGACAGCCATGAAACAAATCCCCAAGGAATTCGTAGACAGTCTTTGATTGACGGTGAAATCCGTCTACACTGCATCTCCCGATTTGAACTTCACCACCATTTTTTGCGTGGCGAATATTGATTCCTTTTTCCATAGCTACGCTCTGGATCCAGCGTATTGCTTTCATGGAAAAGCGACGTCTGGATGCATCTTTACTTGAAATGATAGCTATTTGATTTTCAGGCAAATATTTGCTTCTCCAAACCTTGTTACACGCATCGGCAATGGTAATCGCCTCTAGAAATGGGCAAGTGCCACCCTGTTCAATAAACACTTTTCTGAATTCACCACAACCTCGTCTTAGGATATCAACATCTGACCTACAGTACATTTCCATCTCTTTTTGAAAATTGAATTCCTCATTCCTTTGAACTTTATCATTATACCAGACTATGAAATTTGACCTGGCCTCTACAGACATTGAATCGGGCTTGTAATAAGACATGTCCAAGTAGGGACCAATGTAAGCTCAGAATTCATCTGTATTTGCCCAGTGAGGAAAGTAACATTTTTTCATTTCTTGAAGACAAAATGTAGCTGGAAATTTTGCCAAACCGAAGTTCATGAAATTAAAAGAATCGATCAAACGCACTCCATTCAGTTCTAACTTCATAATGTTATTGCCATTCATGATCAAATTTGGAAGTTTTAGCCCATAGTCAAGAATAAACTGTCCGTCATAGCCTTTGAAATTATGCGCAATAGCCGTGACTCCTTTATGATGTTCTGAAAAGAGCCAGTTGCAAAATTGACTCAAAGTTTCCTCACCTTGAAAAATAACTTCTCTTCCTTCTTCAAATTCACTGCATGTGGAACAATGAAAATCAAGTGGTTTATCGATACATTCATCACATGCTCTGTGTGCAATACAGTAATTCGGGATATGTACTCCCGTGTCTTGTTTGCATTCAAAATCAAAGAAAATGAACAATGGTTTTTTGACTACAGAAGAACTCGTCTTGTCATCGGTGTTTGTCTTACTTTGGTAAGGTTGAATATAACATCGATGAGAAAAGTCAACAATTTTCTTGCAGATATGACACTTTTTCTTTCCATGACAGATATGATTTTTCTTTCTGAGATGATATTGTTGACCACATTTTAAACAGAGTTTTACTAATTCACAAATGGATTTCTTTTCTTTCTCTTGAACATTTCTATGATTTGCCAAACATGCAGCACTGAAAAATCGTCTATGACACCCACTGCAAACATATTCTTTTGATTCTGATGGACATTTTCCTTTGCGATAACAACCTTTACAGATATTTGAACATGCATGACTTTCCCGTCCCGAGTATCCCACATCACAGAACTCACAATAACATGCACAACTAAGAAAACCTGCAATGGATTTGATGTAATCATAATGGTTTTGATGAAAGTACAAATGTATGATTTTACTATCGTCTTTCACTTCCGGGTGTTCAAATACTTTTTCCACTTTTGAATGCTGTTGATGAACTTTAATGACATAGCCCTTTTCATACAAAAAAGATTGGATTTTTTTGTATTCGTCAATTCCTACAGACCGGGTTGGTGAAACTCCAGCTTCATTCAACAGTTTCTCAGCTTCAGTCTTTTGAAGTATTCTGTCTTTTTTTCAGACGCATAACTATCTTCTATCCCATGCTTTGGTGTTTTCACGTTCACTGTAGCAAATGCCCACCACAACTGCTCTTGCAAAACATAGGTGATCATGATTGTTAATTTGAATAATTGATTTTTTCTTCCGGGCAAAAACCTTTGAATCCAATTCTGATGATCTTTTTCTCCCGTTACCACTTGGAGGTATTGTATGTGTAACGTCAAATGTCATGAATCCATCGTTCAAGACGAAATCTGTATTCGACTGTAAAACTCGTTCAATCTCATTTAACATAGTTTCGCCTTTCAGCTGTTCTGTAGGTAGAAAGGGAATATGAATCCCTATTTTCAATGAAGGGTGGTTGATACTAATTCTAATCATATCCGTCGGTTCAGCATTTAACTTTTGAATGATTTGATGGGTAACTTCATCAAATAATCCGATCAGTTGATGGGGTGGCAATTCTTCAAATTTCTTAAAAGACGTCATCAACAGATGTGATTCTGTTCTAAATTTCCTCGATTTCTTTTTTCCCTTCTCCGTTAAGTCATACAGACTTTTCATGTCTAAAGTAGTGTTGTTACTTTCTTCTTTTCGGTCCTCAATCAATTTTTTCGAGGAGATATCATCTTCACTTTCACTTTTTATGATCGTTTTTTTCTTAGGTGTTTCATCTTTACTGTCACTTTTCACGTTCATTTTTTTCGAGGAGATTTTATCTTCACTGTCACTTTCTACGATAATTTTTACAGGTTTTTTCTTGGGTGAAGAGAAATCGTCTTCACTGTCACTTTCTTCTTTTTTCATTCTTTTTTTGGTGGTGAAAATGACTCATTGTCACTTTCACTGTCTGAATAGGGTACTATTCTTTTTCTTTTACCCATCGTTTATGTCTGAATGTAAGACAATGATACGGTAAGTCAGACAACTCGGCATTTTATAGAGCCTTTCAGTTCGATAGTGTATAAATAGAGACGATAGCTACGAAATCTATATCATTCTTCTGATCAACTTTAGACAGTACAGTTGATAAAAAATAATGAGCGAGTTTAAGCTACAAAACACATCACTGATAGGAAAGATGATGTATCTGTATGTTAACCCATACACCCACGATTACGAGATCAGCAATGTTCCGTTAAAGTATCAAGTTCAACATATCGGAAACTACGTGGGATCATTTTTATCCCATCAGCATGTAACAGAAAAAGATGTTTACCGTATTACCATATACAGAGTTTTAGATCAAGCAGCGATCAAAAAACGATATGAACCGGATGGAAAGAGAAAAGATATTTGTTTTACATGCAACAAACCAGGACACTGGGCTAGAAATTGTCCAGAAAAAGAAAAGCAGGCAGAAACAGTCGTTTTTGTCTATGTGAACCCACGCAGTCACGATATCAAAATTTCACCAACAATGGGATTTTGTGGTAAATTTCAGAACATGAAATTCGTTGGTGTTCTGAAATCATTCTGCAACGAAAATAAATGGAAAACAAGCTCACTACAGACTACAATATCATCGGATGAAAATCAGATCGAAAATATGCAGATCGAAAACACGACTATCAGCGATACAGAGATCTGTAAAATAACAGAACAGATAGAGCAAAAAATATCTACAAACGATAATCTAAGAAAACAACCAACTTTGGAACTAAAAAACAACGAACTTTCTTCAGAGGAGACTCTTTCAACCAAAGAGGAGAAAAAGCAAAACAACGAAAAAAGAGAAAGCGAGAAAAAAAAGAAGTGTTTCTTTTGCAAATCAAAAAAACATGGGGATAAAATCTGTCCAGATATGATATAAAAAAAATAATGAAAGGGGAAGAAAACGAAAGAGTGAATGTGAATCTGACATTCCAAAGAAAAAAAGAAAAACACACTGAAAAAATTTTCAACAAAAAAAGTGCTTGTTGAAAAAACTGTTGCAAAATATTGTTTTAAGTTTTTTAAAAAATGTTTTAACAAAAAAGGTTGACTTGTTTAAATGTTTTCACTCCAATGTTTTTAACAGATATTGTTTTTTCATTCCATTGTTTTTTCACAGTTCATGTCTTGTTTCATTGTACAAAATTGTTTGAATAAAGAACATATGAAATAATTCTGGGCTTGACTTTTTTTCTTCTGACTGTAAGTCTTTTGACTGTAAGCCTTTTGAGAGAAAAAATTGACAATTCGAAAGAAAAGCTCTTTCTTGGGGAATGGTAGCCCTGAAAAGGACTGTTTTTTTCTCCATTCACTGGCTGGATAAATTAATTCCATACCAGTGAAGGATACAGCTTCTGTAGCTTCTTTTGCCACCCACGATGCTCGGTAGGTGGCATGAAGTCCTTTAGATCGGGGTAAATATTCCCCATCTTGATCTTCGGCGTACGAGTATATAACTCGTACCCTCGCCTCTAGAAAAAAGCACACAGTGCTTTGAACTTCATCCTCTTTCTTTCTTCTTCTTTTCTTTTCTTCTCCATCTCTATCTGCTCCTCCATCTCTTTCTTTTTCTTTTCCTCAGTCTTTGGCTTTCCAAATACCCCACAGAAAAAGCTGCTGCCTTTCATTGTGAAATAACCCGATAATAAAAAAGTTCGTTTTTATACGTTTGCAGGGGGGATTGACCTACTTTGACGTAGAATTAACGTTTGTCCAATCGAATCGTTCGTTATATCATTACACATTGTGGTTGGACAACGTTAACCCAACTGCATTTTCCTCTATGCAAAACACTATTCTCAGTGATCATAGTTAAAATACTTTGTAGTCACTATTTTTATAGCTCTGTAGACTATAAAAGACAATCGCAAAACACAATTATTCGGAACTCAACTGCTGTAGAGTTAAAACCAAATCAGCACAATGTTTGGACTAACAATTTTACTTACATTGCTGAACTGGATAGAAGAAAGAGAACGCCATAGACGTATAATGCGTGAAGTTGAGCATCTATTCCAAGTAATAAATGCGATGGAAAATAGGAGAATAAAGAGAAGAGGTTAAAAAAGTGAACCTGTACAAACAGCCCTTTTCAGGGCTACCCAACACCACGAAAAGATCTATCTTTCCTCAAATTTTGTCAATTTTCAGTCAAAAGACTTTCAGTCAAAGAGTTACACTCTAAGAGTTACACTCAAAAAAGCCTTCTAATTTTCACTTTTTGTCTAGGTCGCTTGAATGCTTTTCTACTTCATTCAAAATAGATCTGTTCTAAAGAGAATTTCCACATATGTATGCATTAAGCTTTTTTTCTCAGAACATTGCTCAGGATGCTTTCTACCAGGTTCGCGCTCTTAATTCTGAGTCAAAGTAGGTCAATCCCCCTCTAAACGTATAAAAGTCGTCGAATTTTTCCAAATAATAAATCATTCGACACTCGGCTCTCGAATAGCACGGTTAAGTGTTAACGAAAAAAATGGACCAAATGAATCATCGACTTATTGAGGCTCTCCGAGTCTTTCTGATTGGTGGTGATCAAGTACTGATACTAAAGAACAGAATACTAAAGAAGAGAATAGAATACAACTAGAACAAATATCACGCACATACGTAGATCTTGGTGAGAAAATAGTCGAACTAGTACTAGAGACAACACCTGACATTATCTTGGTTGATGTGGAACTCGGGAGACGGATTACTTTTAATAATGGAGCAATGACAATCACGAAAAGAGTCGGAGCATGTCCAATCTGCCATGCAAATTTTGGATGTTGTCATTAACAGCTGGAAAACATTCCAACACAGAAAAACAGCCCTTTTCAGGGCTATCCAACACCACGAAAAGATCTTTCTTTTCGAATTGTCAATTTTCAGTCAAAAGACTTTCAGCCAATGAGTTATACTCTAAGAGTTATACTCCAAAAAAGCCTAAGTCCACAGTCCCACTGCAAATTTTTTACTCTAACCAGACAAAAAAAGTCTATTTCCAACCCTCTTGACCAGAGACAGTGTGGGCATTAAAATCACACTGTATTCCATATCAAAAAAAAAAAAAAAAAAAAAAGACTAAGTCCAAATTCCTGTGCATAACACGAATCTTCTCTTTCTAGCTTCTTTTTTTACTCACACAAAGAAATATAACGAAGCTTCTGATTGGTCAGCATTAAACCAACGAAGCTTCTGATTGGTCAAAAAACGTTAATTCTGAAAGATTATTCTTTTCATTTTTTAACATTTCTACCTTTGAGAGTTACACTTAATAACATTTAGCCCCCTTTATCGAGGGTGCTTTCGCCCGGGAACGCGCTCTTAATTCTGAGTCAAAGTAGGTCAATCCTAGTTCTGACGAGAGGATTGACCTACTTTGACATAGAATTAACGGTGTCCAATCGATTCGTTCGTTATATCATTACACATTTTGATTGGTCAACGTTAATTCTGAACCAAAGTAGGTCAATCCTCCCACCAGCTTATAAAAGCCAGTGAATTTTTTCACTATTCAATTGAACGATGGAAGATCTTCGAAAATCAGTTCAAAACTTAATGAGAGCGGTATCCACCCTCTCATTGAAATTAGAGAGGGTTAACAACCAGCTCAACCACTTGATGGCAGAGGAAAAAAGGGGTCCATCACCACCAATGTCGGCATCGGCAGCCAACGAAAAGAAGGAGTTTGTCATCCCAGTGACAGAATGCTAGGATGACGACAATGAGCCGGCGTTCTCTCTGCACTTTAACCTGGACGAGACGGAATTGAGGAGGCTAAAGAGGCGGACAGCAAGCAGCTGTCCAGCCTGCAAAAAAGTTGGAGGTTGTGCCTAAAAAACACAACCTCCACAAACAGCCCTTTTCAGGGCTACCATTCCACACGAAAGAGTGATCTTTCAAATTGTCAATTTTCAAGACTTTCAGTCAGTAAAACCCCACTCAGGGTAAGCAGAATGGGGCACTCAGGGTAAGTCAGATAGGGACTGTCCAATCTCTGCAACATGTGCAGTCTAAGATCAACCGGAAATGGTCTTTGCCCTGTAACCATGACGTCACGTGACTTTCCTAAGCCACACCCATCTTTCCCCTCTCAGGGTAAGGAGAATAGGTACCGGAAGGTCACGTCAACCGGAAGTGACGTCACGTGTCGTCATGGCGACGTCACGTGACTTTCCTAAGCCACGCCCATTTTCCCCCTCTCAGGATAAAATCAGGGGAGATAACTCCATTTACTAAAAATCACTTCCGGTTTGTCGAAAACTACTTCCGGTTTTGCCCCATTCTGCTTACCCGGGGCCCCATTTACTATCAGGGTAAGCAGTATGGGGCACTCAGGGTAAGTCACATGGGGCACATGGCCTATTTGTGCTCTATGTGACTATCCTATACTACTTGTCGCTCAAATGAAAAGAATCAGGTAAAAAAGGGAAAGGGTTAATTTGACCGAAAACATTGTACAGATTTTGTTTTTCTCATGTTTCTGATGCAAGCCTTGCTAGTTTTTTTTTTCATTACATGTTCCTTTTTATGTTCTTTGTTTAATATTTTAATACAAGTATAGTATTCTTGCTGTCATGATAAACACTCTCAACCAATAGTCTCACTGTACTAATGAGCAAATTTCAATAATAATGAGCATAAAATGATGAAAAATGAAAATGAAAAAAAAAAACTTGTATTGTTTCCAATACCTGCTTTGCGCAAGGAAAATAATAGATTCTCACTTTGTCCCGATTCCTACAATTCTGGAATTGAACCGCGCCAGGTAGGAATTCTTACACCAAGTGATTCCTACTTTGCGCAGGACAATTCCGGAATTGTCCCGATTCCTATTTTGCGCAGAACATATTCATGTACACGTGATGTGGGATCTATGACAGCGGGGTAAACCCGCTGCCAATAAAAAGTATTAAAGCTACTTGCGTCACTAAAAACACGAGAGCATTTTAATTAATTGAACAAGATAAAAGTCAATCCGCGCTCCACAAATTATTTGTTTAGCGGGCAATTTGCCGAAAACATATGAGCCACGCTCTGTGGAAAGGGGCTCTTAATGCATTTTCAAAAAGTATGGACTCAGGTCAGCCTGCGCAGCGTGCACAAGCTGACCTAGGTCGAAACTTTTTTATTATGGTAAATTTTCTGCAAGTCCAGGGACTGTCCTACCTCAACTGCTTGTTAGACTAAAAGAAATTCATGGATCCAGGGCTCCAGATAGAGGGAGTGATTTTGATTTCAAAATTTAAAATGTTAATTATTCTCAACTAAACCCTATGTTGTGGGTACTCATTAGAATCGTCTCGTCGAGACGATTCTAATGAGTACCCACAACATAGGGTTTGGAAGAGAAATAATGGATTTAGAATACCATCACTCCCTCTTATCTGGAGCTCTGTGGATCCATGATTATGTGAGGACTTGCTTGGTATAATGCATTAAGGAGATGCATTTAAACCCCCTTTTCCGAGGACATGGCTCAATCATCATAATCGGATGCAGATGTAAGATGCAACTGCAGGAAGTCGAAGCAAATTATTTCGTTCTTTAGCGATAGGGAAAAAAAAAAATGATATATACCGTTGAAATGTTTATGCTTAATTCAATTAACACTGTCAAACATCAAAATATTAGACTCGACCAATTTAAAAGTATTTGCAGACGGCAGTTTAACGTTGTTAAACGGATAGTAGTTGTCTTTGAAAGCATATAATACATTGAGGGAAAAGGAAAAAATGCTTGCTTGAAAACATAGTGGGATAAGGAGAAAATTCTGGATACCAACATCTTCTTCCTTTTTCTCACGATCTTTTCAGCCTTCTAACCCAAACACGGGATTGTTTCGGAAAGGGTAAACACCTTGTATTTTTACATCAAACACAATGATAAGGTCATTTTTATTAAGAGTTCAGCATTGTTCAGGGGCCGAAAGTGTAAGACTCAAAATCTGAGGGCATCGTTTTCGATCCTGACTCGAGGGGTTGGGTCTTTGTTTAAGAATCCTGGGACAACGTACTTTAGAGGCTAGGCCCAGTCTAGTTATGGTGAAACACAGGATAATGAATGAGTAGGCTATCACCGTGATATGACTGAATTATTGTTGAAAGCGGCGTAAAACATCAATCTACCAGCCAGCCAGTAGGCCAAACAGCCAGCTCATTCGTATCGGGTTGAATCATAGCTTACGTTACGTTTAATGTTTTAATATTTTACTAGAAGGGAACCTAGTATGAAACATATAGACCTTGAGCCACCAATAGACCCCCCTCCCCCCCCCCCCCCGCCCCCCTCCGGAGGAATTTTCGGCTCCATTATTTTCTGAAACCCCAAGGTCTCCTGAGCACTTTGTCAAAGTCTGCCACCTGGCGAGCGGGGCTTTCGCGAGTTATAGAGGTCAAAGTCGTCAGGTGCACTGTTGCATACCAGATATCAATGAATAGCAGTTCAGGTTAAATTTTCATTTCATTTTCTACATTTAATATGTCAGAAACATGTTGAGATGGGTTTATACACTCAAATCTATTGTCAAAACAGCTGTTTTACAGAAATCGAAGCAATTTTGTTTCAATCAAAGTACTGAGAGAACTGTTCTTGGCCATGTTTGTGAGCGTAAAATGGCTAGTACCAAAAAACATATCCCTAGCATACAAAATCATCAGTTATGATCTTAGTAATACAGAATAGATTCCATGACAAACATTGTGCCTTACCATTATAATTTATCCTACCTATAAGCTGTGTCGGCGAAGGAAATCAGAGTATTCATAGGGACAAATGTATAGCTTTTTTTAAAAATCTTATCACGGTTGCTGGAATTAAAGATATTTCTTGCTGTTGACCCATAAGAACTCATTGACGTCAGGATTGTATTTATCTTTTCTATAATCAACAGTAATTTGCCACATTGATTGGTATTGTATTAAACCCAGTGAATAAAGTTGTTAAGATTTTTTCTTAATGGTGGCACTTCACAGAGTTCAAGACTAATATGAAGTTGCCTTTCATTGAAATGATAACAATGATGTTTACAACATATAATTCCATGCTATAACAAAGTCTTTCCACTAACATCCATTGACCACATTCATGAAGTCAACATTGTTATCATCTTCCTCATCGCTTGGTTAGAATATATTTCACTGTGTTAACTAAATCATTGCTATGATTTATATTCTGTATTATTTTATACACATACTGCATGTCTATGACATGGAGAAGTACCCTGTAAACATTGTGAAAAATTCAATAAAGTTTCTGTTCTTTTGACAGTATGACATTTTTACCACAATTGAAAAACATCAAAATGTATGCAAAGAGGGCATGCATAAAACCATTTTTGAAACACTCTGGATTTGTTATTCTCTAAATGATTCCAAGACAGAATTTTGCAAAACAGGATTTACTTTTGTCGAACTATAGAGACTTCACTTCACAGCATAGACTTTGCGAATAAGAAATCAGGTCAGAAAAGAAGAAATTATGTCCCCATTAGATCACTGATCATTTCTTCCTACAATTATTGGTGCATCACTTATATGGAATAGCAGAATAAAATGAAATCTATCATTTTTAAAATGGGAAACAATATCCTGGAAATATCAATAAGCCCGGGATCGTGATACCAAATGCAAAAAAAAAAAAATGTTCATCTGTTCATGCACAATAATACAGTTATGCTGATATTGGATGAGGTCGAGCTAATCATTTTCTTTTTGACATACGACAGGTAACTTCATAGGCATACTTGATAGAAAGAGAGAAAAACAAAACTCATGCACAGGCCTTTTGCCCACAACAGAAATAAAGAGAGCCACTAATCATCTATCAAACAAGCTAAATGATAACTGGCCAGCTAAAATATCATAAAAGCTGCCGTCTCTCTTAAATGTATACAATATCAAACAAAAAACAAAAAAAAAAAAAACCCAAATTTTGAATTTACACAGATGATAAATCACTAGAATACAATGTAATTGAGTAAAAGAAGACATAGCCTTGAAGCTATTCAAGCAGAACGCAAGAGTGATACATATGTAACAACAAGATAATCTGAGCACTAAAATGATTGCCATGTGAATGATGATAATTTGCATGACCTTTACGCCAAAAAATATGTTAATGACAAGAAAATTAACAGTACATGGTAACACACAAAATGACCTTCGTTTCAAAGTTAACATGAAAGGGAAACAAAATGGATAAAGGAATAGAAAAAAAGGGGGCTCTTTGTTGCATAGTTTAAGACTTAAGCGTATCATATCAAGCCCAATGCATCTCGTTTCCAACATTTATTCTTAGCCTTCTTTTATAGTCATGGCACGATGCTTAATATTACTTCCTTGTTTCTTAATGCCAAGCAGTTAACCTGACATAATTCTGAACAGGTAAGAACGGAAAAACAACAACCGCAGTTTTCATAACAAAAACATAAAGCCAGAAATATGGCTGGTAAGCATGAGAATGATGGTGAAGGTTTTACTGAGCAAATACAAGGATGAATGAGCTCTCATTCACTGTAACACTATGGTCCTCTGTAAATGAATACCATCCAACAACGTGAAATAACAGGTGCATCTGCCCTATCGAAATTTCAAATCCACATGAGGAATTCAATTCATCTTGGTAACTCACATTGCTAGTAAGTCACCTGATTACTTAATTGATGTGTGTAAAAAGTAAAACAATATTAACTACGAATGATATATCTCTGATTTTGGGCAGTCAACTCTTTCGGCGCCAAATATTTAATGTCCACCTCTTTTGATGCCTGGAAATAGGCTTCATTCAGAAAGAGTTTTATCATATTAGGCTTGACTAAACAAGCGGACGACAGAGTTCCAAGATCAGGCTGCATGTTTTGTGCAGTCTGATCTTGATCTGTGTCGTCTGCAAAGGTCACTGTTTTCGCCTACAGTGCTGAAAGGGTTAAATTCATGCATATGTATGCTGTATTTAACTAAAGAGGTGGATATGCCTGTAGGTCATACCTTTACTACTTTGTTATGGAAAGTTCAAATTTTAGTACTTTGATACCATTGTCTGAGAAAACTAAATTGATAAAATAACAAGAGAAGGCAGTGTAGATAGCATATACAATGTCTTCTTAGTAAATAAGATCAAGATATATTTTACTTTTAAATTTTTTTGTCCGTTTTTTAGATGCAAGAGTTAAAATGGTACACAATGTATCAGTAACTTCAGTACTTTGATTTACACTACAAGTCTCTGTTTACTGTAATGAATATTATTATTAAGATCATGAAAATAAGCATACCAATAAATTTCATATTTTTTTATATCTTAAATAAAGAAATGACCCAGATAGTTGTTGAATTCTCAGCAACTGATATACAAAATTAAAAAGTATGTTCATGAACTTTGGTTATAAGTGCTTCCATTTTATCCGTGAAAATGACAAATTGATATACAATAAATCTGAAAATGCTGTTTGGGTTGGTTCTAGGATATATTCAAGGCATTTGTGATCAAGAAAATGTGCTTTATCTGAAAAATATCCCTGTAGTTTCTCAGATTATGATTTTTTGGAAGCTTGAATCATAAAAAAATAGTGCTATCAGTGCTTTGATTTACATCAAATGTTCATTTATTTTGTTAGAAATGCATAGGATTATCTAAATATAAGCTTATTACATTACCTGAGATCATTTGGGACTTTCACAAGGTATAAAATTTCCAACGAACTGTCAATTGAAGATCAACTGATAAGGTTAGGGTTGGAGGTGCACTTGATGACCTTTGACCTCTATAACTTCCAAAAGCCCCACTCGCCAGGTGGCAGACTTTGGGAATGTGCTCAGGAGACCTTGGGGCTCAAGAAAATCATAGTCCCGAAAATTCCCCCTGGGGGGGAGCAAACACCCTGCTGGCTCATAGTCTAATACTTTACATAAGGAATTTTATTCATTACCGTATTTAGCATTTGGCTACACCTATTGTAACGGGAGATCACTTCTTCCTTACTAGATAGCCTCATCCCGTATAAAATTAATACTTAACAACTGTTTTAGGGAGAATTCTCTTTAGCTCAGTTGTGAAGGTGTTGGTCTTTTCAACCTCAAAAAATGAGGATCTTTTCCCGCACGGGTTCGAATCCCGCCAGGTGCAGTTTGTATTTCAGCTATGCATTTGTTGCGAACTTACATGTTCGTAAGATGGGGGCTCGTCCGGGATTGGCCATTGAGCCATTTGTTGTCTAAAAAAAAAAAAAAAAAAAGAATTTACTTCCTAATATGGCTATCTGTCATCAAAATGATGACATTTAAGAAGGGATGTGAGTAGATAGTAAAATACCCTATCAGGCACTTTTTGATTGAGCCAGACGCAAATCGTAAAATGAGCCAGACATTCAATAAAATGAGCCAGCTAATTCCTTAATCACCCCCACACAAATTCTTTAACCACACTAACTAGTTAACCAGACAAACCGACTAACTAGTTAACCACAAATCCAAGGCTAACTTAAACTTTAAAAATTTTTAATTTTTATTTCTGAAAATTTTTTTTGTCTCGAAATTTTTTTTCAAATTTTTTTTCGATCAATCACATATGTCAGTCCAAAAAATTTTTTGAAATTTTTCTATTTTTACCCGACAATTTTTGCAGTATATAGCGATAGAACCTATATACGGCATTATAACTATGGAAAGCATACGAAGAATGAACGCCTATTTAGGTGAGATAGACAACACCCTAGACATCATATCTACAGACGTATCCCCAGGCTTCTCCCCACCCTTCTCTATACCAACCAATACATCTAGCATACAACTACTCCGCAGCAGAGTACAAAACCATCCAACAGCGCAACAAGTAGCCCAATACTTCCAAAAATCCACCACTCCTAACTACCAACACCAAAAACCCCAACCGAAACAACAAAATTTTCAACACACCACTCCTAACTACCAACACCAAAAACCCCAACCGAAACAACAAAATTTTCAACACACCACTCCTAACTACCAACACCAAAAACCCCAACCAACGCAACGAAATTTTTCAACTCACCACTACTATCCACCTACTCCACAACGCCAACAATACTACTATCCACCTACTCCACAACACCAACAATACTACTATCCACCTACTCCACAACCACAACGGTACTACTATCCACCCACTCCACAACCACAACGGTACTACTATCCACCTACTACCCCATACATACATTACAGAGCGCACCATCTACTAGAAATACAACGCCCCCATGGCAGACAAACAATCGAAATGTACATCCAAAAATACCGCATATAAATTTCTAATACTATCCAATAGTATTACAAATTTAAAATTTTCGAAAAATCAAAAAAAAAAAAAAAAAAAAAAAAAAAAATTTAAACCACACATTTAGTACAAGAAGATATATCTTCCGCCTTGTCTACTGCTTCTCCTCTATAGTAGTACAATCCTTTACAACCCATTTCCCAAGCTTTGAAGTGTATATCATGAACATACTTCTTTGATGCTCCAGCAGGGATGAAAACATTTAGAGATTGACCTTGACAAATATATTTTTTTCTATCCGCAGCATATTCTATAACTTTAAATTGATCGATCTCTTTTGCGGTTTTGAAAACCTCTTTGATATGATTAGGAACAGGTAGATGAGCAACCGATCCTTTAGATAGTATAATAGAATCCCAAATTTCTTTAGTATCCAATCCCAATTGGACAAGCTCCTCTTTCAAATATTTATTTTTCCACAAAAATGAACCAGCTCTCGTCTTTAAAACGTGAGCATTAGCCACTTGAGGTTCTATAGAAGCACTACAATCCACAATGAGAGAACTATTAGATGTAGGAGCAACCGCAAGTAAATGAGAATTCCTTCTTCCAGTACCTACCATAGATGGACATTCACCCCTTTCTTTTGCTAGTTGTTTAGTTTCCATTAAAGCATACTTTTTTAACTTTTGAAATATTTCGATATTTAGGGCTCGAGCTTCATCAGATTCGAAAGCGATACCCTCTTTTTGGAATAAAGACCCCAAACCCATTACACCCAATCCTAGAGGACGATCTCTAAAAGCACCCTTTTTAGCTTTAGCAACACTATCTGGTGCGTTTTGGATAAAAGCCTCCAACACATTGTCCAAAAATCGAATAATATCTCGGATAAATCGTTCATTCCAATCTCTATAGAACTCCAGATTTACGGAAGATATACAACAAACAGCATCCGCAGATGCATCTGTAGGTAGATGAATCTCGTTACACAGGTTACTACTATGCACCACCAACCCTTGGTCTTTCATTGTCTGGGGTAAATCCTGGTTGATAGTATCTATAAAGTTTAGATATGGAGTACCTACTCTACTTCTAGACTCTAGGATAGTTTCCCAAATCCTTCTAGCATTGGTAGGAGTCCTAGTTTTAGTTTTAGGATCTACCAAATCGTAATCTCTACCATCTCGAACAGCCTCCATAAACTCATTGGTGATATTTACACCATTAAAAAGATTTAAATTTTTTCGATTAATATCTCCACCAGTAGGAATCCGCATAGATATAAACTCCAATATCTCTGGATGGGTTACATCTAGGTAAGCGGCGTAGCTACCCTTTCTAGTTTTACCCTGCGTGTAAGAATTGATAGCAGCATTTACCGGGGTCATAAAAGCTATAGCCCCAGGTGATTTACTATCCATAGTTCTAATAGAACTCCAATCTGCACCAACACCACCCCCTACCACAGTAAACCAACGCATATCTTTGAGATTATCTATAATACCTTCCATCTTGTCTGGTACATAGGATAGAAAACATGAAATAGGTTTACTCTTTTGACCACTACCACTATCTATAGGAGCATTAGAAAGGATAGGAGAAGAAAACATAAATTTACCAGTAGATGCATAATTACATATCCTTTGAGCGAAAAATAAATCTCCACCACAATACGCAAGACTAGCTCCAGCAAACGCGTGTTGTGGAGTCTCCCCATTTAACAAATAGTACTTGTGAAGTAAATCTAATCCATTTTCTGAAATAGCACTAGTATTATAATGGTTTAACGTAATACCTCTATATTCTTCCAACATTTTTAGTTTTATCTAGAAAAGAAAAAATTTAGATTAAAAAATTTTTTTGATTTTTTCTATTTTTACAGGAAAATCATTATATAGTAATCATGAGTGTTAAAACAATGATATCTACCTTTGGTGATAAATTAACCAACATATTAAACTATAAATTTAACTACACACCCGAACGATTTCCTTCAAAAGCTTTTAAATGTAGAGAATTAATTGAATTTAGAAGAACACAAAACAAAAATTACATTGAATTACTCGAAAACTTTAAACCTGCTCTATACTATGAATGTAGTAAAATATTACTCAAACAAAAGACTGTTTCCCTCATCGTTAGCATCAATATACCAGAATTATTATACAGTATTATGGAGGAACAATGGCAGGACCTTTACTCATATGATTCAATGGAAGGAGATGTAAATTCAATTCTAAATGATTTTAATAAATATCTCATGCTAGAAAAAATAATAAGAATTAATAAAAACGATGTTGTTGTTGATGCATATAACAATAATTTATCTTTCTCATTAAATCTTTTGATTGGTAACCCTCATATTCCAAATGATTATAATAATCGTGATGAAGATGGTGAACTTATAGATTTTGATGAAGATGAATATGCGAAATTAGAAAGTATCCAAAATCAAACCACAAACAGAATTACTTTATCTGATTTAGAGGTTACCGAAGTAATAGAAGTTGTTAAAATAGAATTACCAACCACAACCAACCAAGAACAAACATTTAAATCAGAAACATGCATCATATGCTTAGAAAAAGATCCTAATATATTATTTTGTAATTGTGGTCATATATGTGTTTGTGATGGCTGTAACACAAATGGAAACTTTACCAGTTGCCCAATTTGTAAAACAAAAAACACAATCAAACGTAGAATATAACTTCCAAAGAGAAGTTACATTTTTTAAAAATTGAAAGTTAAATAAGAAATAACAGGAAAATCATCATATAGTAATCATGAGTGTTAAAACAAAAATAGATATTTTTAGTAATAAATTAAATGATATGTTGGAGAATAAAATTAACCATATCTACAAACGATACCGTTCACCTCACTACGAATGTAGAAAAGAGATAAAGTTTCCCAAAGCGCAAAACAAAAATCATATTGAAATACTCCATAACTTAAAGCCTGCTTTATATTATGAATGTAGTAAAATACTAAAACATTTTGATAGTGTTACTTTTGGTATTTGTATTAATGTGGTAGAGTTACCATATGTTCCTTTACATGAACAAATACAAGGGGTTTACACATATAATTCAGATGGGGAAGATATTAATTGTATTCTAAACGAATTTAATAAATTTCTTAGTCTAGAAAGTATAGTAGATATTGAAAGAAATGATGTTATAAGTACAGCATATAGTGAAAATCTTACTTTTTCACCAAACATACTTATTGGTAATGTAATTACTGATAGAGAATTAGATAATGGATATAATTGTGGTAGAGATGATTGTGAATTATGTTCATGGGAAAATCCAGATGAAGAAGAGTTTAGTTTTTTAGATGTAACTGTAAATTGGACTAATAATAGAACTAATATATCAGATCTTGAAATCACAACAGTAGTTCATAATGTACCAAATGAAACCAGAACAATAGTAGTTGAAAGAGAACTTCCTATTGTAACTAATAGGATTGAAACATTTTCATCAGAAACATGTGTTATATGCTTAGAAAAAGATCCTAATATATCATTTTGTAATTGTGGGCATATATGTATTTGTCATACTTGTAACACAAATGGTAACTTTACCAGTTGCCCAATTTGTAAAACAGAAAGCACAATCAAACGTAAAATATAACTTCCAAAAAGAAGTTATATTTCTACAAGTCTAATTCTATCAAAATAGATATATAAGCGTGTGTTACATTACGGTTGTCTGATCTTGAGGTAAAGTTTACAATGTCGCATTGTTTTACCTCCAACGCCCTCGGAAAAATCGTACAGCTACAAATTTCATCCGCTTTTTTAATAATAGAGTAATCAACCTGTTCTATTCCATTTACTACAATATTAACTTGCACCTCTTCTGGTACATTAAGATCCTTTTTAACAATCGTTAAACTTCCTCTTATAATTCTACCTGATGCACTCATGCAGTAACCCCCTAAACCATGCTTTTTTCCTGAATTACCATTACCAAAAGAGAACTCATAATTACCGTCTCCAATTGGCCCTTGTTCTTCAGCCCACACAGTTATAATAGGTTTAGGACCTATGAGAGAAGGAAGGGATACTTTTCTATCCACGTAGGATTTTGTTGCTAAATCTCTCTCTTCTACTGGAGCTGCAGCGTTTTTTATAGAAAAAACCTTGAAGATCTATGTCAGCCACCACCGTGAAACTTCCATCTGGATTTTTTACGATAGCTCCACCATTATCAACATAATTTTTATTGGCAGCAGCATCACGTGATGTAGGATTAGGTAAACCAATAATCGGGTTATCATTCATATCTATTCCACCAGCTATTGAATAGGATCCATCTTGTTTTTTAGTCAAAGCTTTTTCACCTGCAGTAGCCACCTCAACAACGGTATCCACATAAAACTTATTTACAGCTTGATCATTTTCCAAAGGACTTCCAACATTGTTAATTCTTCGTCCTCCCATAGAAACGTCAGAAACTGCCATATACCTACCACCTACATAAACAAAAGCTTTATTTGCGCTGTCTACATATCTTTTAGTTGCTGCATCTTGAGCATCAGCAGGATCCAAAAGATTAGTTAAACTATATTCTTTCATATCTATATTTGCAACAGCGGAAAAGGTACCATCTCGATTCTCTACTATAGCTTTACCACTCCTATCCACATATTTTTTAGTAGCAGCTTCATTCGGTTCTGTAGGCTCCTTAACATTTCTTATTTCATTGAAACCCATATTTAGAAAACCAAGGGCTTGGTATCCGCCATTTTCTTTTAATAACCCACCAGAATTTCCATCAACGTGATGTTTTGTAGCAACATCTTGAGGATTTACAGGATTACTAACCCTCGTTAATGTATTACCATTCATGTCTACAGAACCAGAAACAACAGTTGTTCCATCTTTACGTAAGAAATTATTATTTATGTAAGCGAGTGACACACCATCACCGCTTGTTTTATCATCTTTCATTCTTATTAAAAAAGTTTATTTATCACTGTCTGAAACCTTTTACCCAAACTTAACTCCTTTAGAATGTATAAACATAAATGCCCACAAAATACTTGTCCAGCTTGTTGTAATTGATCGGTATTGTACTGTACTGGACTTTTTAGGTACTCTCGAATTTCAATAGGTGGTTGTATTCCATAACTATCAAAATAAATTTTAGTTTTACCGTTTTTATACCAAGCAACCCAATGCGTACCAGGTCCACCACTTTTATCAAAGTTTACTATACCATTTTCTCGGTAACGTATCTAGTAAAAAAACTCCTCTAAAAGAAGGAATCTTTAATCTTTTTGCAGCATCTTCTATCTCGAAATTGCTCAATGGTTTATTTGGTAAAATTACGTTTTCAATCGAAATATCTAATATTTTTTATAGCTAAATATTTCTAATATCTTTATTGTCAACCCATGAATTAAATTCATCAGGATAACCTTTCCACTTTACAAGAGACCTCTTTTTTCCTTTTTTAATAACCTTTTCTATCCTATACAGCTCTTGACTGGTTTTCTGCAATTCAGGTTCATAAAAGGTACCATGTATTTCTTCTCCATTAAGATCTTTAATTTTATATGTTACAGGTGATGTAGGGTTTACTTCAGAAACTGTAAAAATCTCCTCAGTCCATCTTGTTGTATAACCTTTCTCATAAGTCTTTTTCTTTTTAGTTATCCTTACCTTGTCTCCAACGGAAAACTTAGGTTTTATATCTTTTATTTCAAGATGATCAGGGTAAAGATTTCTCCAAACTTTGGTTTCATTTTCTTTTTTACTAGCATTTACTGGAGTAATCTTAATAGATGAATGTCTCGTGTTATTATATTCTTTAACAAGATCTGGTAACACATTGATGTAAACGTTTGTGGAATGAGCAGAAAAATACTTTCACATTTTTTCTTTCATTGTTCTAATCCATCTCTCAACAACACTTGATTTTTCCTCATTTTCAGTAGAATACAATTCAACCAAGTCTTTTACATCTTTGTTATAAAACTTTACCCTTATCCACCCACATTTTTTCAGGTTTTCTTTCCTTAAAAATACTCTTTAGTGCTATAGCAACAGATTTTCCAGTTTTATCTTTTAATGGTATCAACCATCCATATTTAGAAAAGATGTCAATGGCAGCGAGAAGGTATTTTACACCGCGATTAAACTTAGAAAATGCTTGTATGTCTACTAAATCCACAGCCCATATCCTATCTATACCGTTTACTCTAACTCTCCTTTTCTTAAATTTTCTTTTTACAGGTTTATGTAATTCTTCCGCTAAATTTATCATACCGAAATTTTTTTTTTAACTCCCATTCCAAATTTCCTCTTTGTTCCAATAAGTTTACTTACCAACCCTCTTTCCATTTTTTCTCTAATAGTAGGATTGTAAATACCTTCTAATTCTGTTAACATATTTTTATCACACACCGCGTTTCTTGTGGCAGTATCATTATGTTGAAGATAGCAAACATCATAATGGTAAGCAGCTTTATCAACACGATTTATTGGTTTGCTCCATTTCTTTGGTGTTAAATCTGGATTGAGTCTTTTCTTTAATTTAGTGCCAGGTCCTGTAAAATTGTGACCAGGGAGATGCATTTCAAAAGGTAAATTATTTATAGCTTTATTTAGCAACGATCCACCCTTTGTTCCCCTAACAAACTGACTTTTAGTTATTCCACAAACTACACATTTTCCCCGTTTCATATTTCTTCCATTTTTTGAAACAGCATATTCTATATTGCTTGTATCAGTAACTTTTTTACATTTAACACAATACATTTTTTATATATAAAAATTAAAAAAGTTATATAAAATGGATATTGTAAACTTATCATGGAATGAAAAAGTATCAAAGAGATTTAATCACAGCCTTTTACCAAAAAGTATCAGAGGAATAATTATAGGTAAATCAGGATGTGGTAAAACTACTCTATTGTTAAACCTTTTACTTAGACCGGGATGGCTCGACTACAATGATTTAAGTGTTTTTGGAAAAAGTCTTTTTCAACCAGAATACCGAATACTAAAAAAGGTTTTTGAAGAAAAACTACCAAAAGAATACATTTTAAAGTTGTTTAACATGCGAGATGAAATACAGGATGCAGATGTTTCCCCTATAGCTTTAATTGAGGAATGGATGAAGTCGTTTAAAAACAAATCGGATATAAATTGTAACTTTTTTGAAAATGCGAGTGACGTCCCTGATCTGAGAGAGTTAAACCCAGGAAATAAAAATTGAATGATTTTTGATGATTTGCTTTTAGAAAAACAAAATAAATGTGAGTGTTACTACATTCGTGGAAGACATAGTAACGTAGATTGTTTTTACCTTTCACAAAATTATTTTAGACTACCAAGGCAAACTATTAGAGAAAATGCTAATTTTATTTGTCTTTTCCAACAAGACCTAAAAAACATTAACCATATTTATAGTGATCATGTAGGTGATGATATGTTAAAGGATGAATTTAGGGAATTTTGTAAAAAGGCATGGGAAAGACCGCATGGTTTTGCTATCATTGATCTAACCAGTAAAAAACATGATGGGAAGTATAGAAGCGGTTTTGACAATTTTTACATACCTAAGTCAGTATAAAAAATATTTTTGCTTTTTTAAAAATGGAAAAACTTTTAGAACAAATTGTAAAAAATACAGAACACAAAACATCATTTCAAATCATAGTAAGCGACAACAAAACACGCTTTAGAACAAGGTTTAATCCTCCTATTCAGCTGGAAAAGGATAAAGTATATGAAATAGCTTTAGTAAACCTTGAAACTTACTACTCTTTCCCAAATATTGATGCAACAAACAACATATTCGTTTATTCTCCAGACAATGGTACCTCATGGATTAAAATAAAAATACCTGAGGGAAGTTATGATCTTGTTGACATTAATGATACCATTCACCAGGAAATGAGAAAAAAGGGCCATTACGATGAAGTTAATGAAGGTTATTATATTAACATTTCTGCAAACACCAATACCCTAAAGTCTGTTCTTACTCTGGAAAATGGTTATCAAGTAGATTTTAATCAACCTTACTCTATAGCTAAAGTATTAGGATTTACTCACGCTAAATATACACAAGGATTTTACGAGTCGGAGAATGTAGTGAACATTCTTAGTATAAATAGTTTGCTTGTTAACATAGATATTATTTCAGGAAGTTATGTTAATGGTTCAACAAAAAACACTATTTACTCTTTTTTCCCACATGTTGCACCTGGATATAAGATAATTGAGTCGCCACTTAATTTAGTATACTTACCAAAAACATTACATGAAATACATAACTTAGAGGTAAATATTACAGATCAAGATGGCAATTTACTAAATCTTAGAGGTGAAAATTTAACAATTAGATTTCATATTAGAGAAGCGAGATAAAATATAAAAAGAATTATATATAAAAATGACAAGTTACACCAATGTTAAAGTAAATATATCGGAAGAGCAAAAGGAAAAGCTTCAACATGCTGTTAAAGCTAGGTGTCCGGTAAGTATTCGTTTAGGTCATGAAGATTTACAAGGTAATGATGTTTTAGCATTAACCAATTCACAAGCAAAGAAAATAGCTAAAGCCTATGAGAGTGGTAAGGGTATAACTATTGAATGTCTGCGAAACAACTTAAACATAATATGAAAATAGAGGGAGGTTTTCTTGGAATGTTAGCTGGGTTAGCTGCTCGAGCTTTGCCAATGTTAGCAAGAACTGTTTTACCAGCTTTAGGTGTTGGTGCTCTCTCTGGATTAGCTCAAACAGGAGTACAAAAAGCAATGGGGTCAGGTCTCTGTCTTAAAAAAGGTGGATGTGTCTGCCAAGTGGAAACTGATGGATCTGGATTATACTTAAAACCATACAAAGGTAAAGGATTAGAGTCTGTTGGTGATGGTTTATATTTAAAGCAAGGAGGAAAAATGTATGATGGAAAAGGACTTTTACTTGGACCTAATAGTCCATTTGCTAATATACCTATCTTAGGAGCTATATTGTAATGTTACAAATAATATTTAAATATTATTTATAACAAAATAAAAGATGAATGTACACAAATTTGGTATAAAACCTAATATTATTAATCAACATAAAACTGTATTTTGGAAACCTCATTTAGATGGAGTAAGATATCCTCCCTTAAAGCAAGATCCTCTAACGTGGAAAATATACTCGCAAGTAGATATCAAAATTCCTCCTCGTGATGGTATGAGACTTTCGTTAGGATTTGGTTATATAACTACACGAGGAGTTGTAGTAGCATCTGTTAGTAATAAATGGAAAGGTAGTTTAACCATTCTTAATGGAATACATCTTGATAATGAGACTAATGATATCTTAGTCTACATTTATAATTTCTCACAAAACCCAATTAAAATACCTGAGGGTGAGTTATTCTGCTATCTAAAGTATCTACAATCTTGATATAAAAAATTATCATTTTAATAAAAAATGGCAGATACAGATCAAGAACATCCTAATAAAGTTTATCCTTCACTACCTAAAGAAAGAAATACTGCAAGCACTCCACCTATTGAAATGCACACAATAGGAGATGACAAAGGACATTCCTACCGTTTACAAAAGATATCCGAAGTACAAAAGTTTCTTGAGAATGAAATTCAAAAAAGAGAAGCCTTAGCTAAGAAATATTTTAGAGCCGCAAGAATTGTTGATGGTATTGATACAGCATTGATCGGGTTAACAATGGCTTCTGGTGTTGGAGGAGCCATATTATTGGGTACAGTTGTAGCAGTACCAATAGCATTAGGTTTAGAAATTACAAGTGCAACAACCAGATTACTCTCAATGGTAGGTAAGTATGAAGTAAGGAATTCAAAAACAAAGGGAGAAAAACATCAAAAGATTAGAATGATAGCTGATGCTAAGCTTGATACAATTGCTTCACATATATCTAAAGCTTTAGTTGATGATTGTATATCAGATGAAGAGTTTACACTTATCATGGAATAACTAGAGAAGTATAAGAAGATGAAGGATGAAATAAGAACAAAGACTAAGAAAAAGATATCTACTGAAAATGAAGAAAGTTTAATTGAGAGAGGTAGGCGTGAGCAAAGATAGTCCTTTCGGAGGTTGGTTGAGAAAAATCACGGTTGGCCGCTTGGATATTAAAAGACCAAAAATAAAGTTTTCATGCAGTTTTAGTTATGAAACGCGATAAGAAATTATGATAAAAACTGGCATAAAGACTAGGATAAAAAATTATTTTAGTAATTTAAAAAATGTCTTTTTTAAAAATCACTGATCCTGCAAAAAGGGACTTAATTGTAAAAGAATATCTTGAAACAAAAAAGAGGATTCGGGATAATCTACTAGCAGAGAGAACAGGTGAACAGCAACTTCAAACCGATCTTTCAAAGTTTTTTAAGCCTATTACAGAAACACAAAAAGCTACAACAAAGGAGATTACAGAAGGGCTTAAACCTATTAAAGAAGGTGTAGAAAAATTACCAGAAACTATTACTTTTCCAGCATTTCCATCTATCAAAGCTTATGAAAAACCAGAAAAATCAGAAGGACTGACAGATGAAGAAATTGCTGAGATTTAGCGGTATATGAATGAAATGGAAAAAGAAGAAGAGAACTATCCAGTTTTTGTTGGACCACTCGCGGAGAAGTACCTAAGAAAGTTTGCTACTAAGTCTGAAGCTGATACAACGTATGGGTTATATGACAAAAATGGTAAATTTTATATTGGCAACACACCAGTTGGCATTTTACACGATGACATTTTAGTTGGTGATGATTTCTATAAAGGTACACCTGGTTTATGGGAATTAATCATGTCTAGAATACCAGACAAAAATATTTATAATGATGGGGATTTTAAAAATTACAAGGAGATAATGACAAACAGCAATACCCTCTATCGTAATAATGACCCAAAAACTAATTCCCCAAAAAGTGGTAAATCATATAAATGGAAAAACATTCTTTTCCATGTTTGGTTTGATAGAAAATTCCTTGGAAAAGGAATTGTTATCCCGTGTGACCCTAACGCATTAATAAAAAGACTAGACCTGTTGTTGGCAAGTAAAGAAGCAGGTAACACAGGTGTAAGAAACGAGTTGGTGAGCATTTGTGATGAATTAAAAAGACAAGGTGTTTTAAATACAAACACTTATAAAAATTTAATGTCTATACTATAAAAAATGATTATCAATAAGAAACACGGATTTAAAAGAAGATATTCATACGGTGGTGCTGGAATCTTTAATAGCATTGCTAACTTTTTAGCGAGGCTTTTTACAAGTTGTGCAGCTAAACAAATTGCATCTTCTGCCCTTGATGTGGGAAAGAGTGTAGCAAAGGAAGGAGCAAAGAAAGCGTTAGAGGTTGGAAAAAGTGCTGCTGTAGAAACTGGGAAAAAAATTGGTTACAAAAGCTTTGACACCAAAATCAAAGAAAATTTTACAAAAATATAGCACACCACCAAAACCTGTTAATACACCTAAAACGCAAGACATTAGTACCTTAATAGAAGGAAGTGCTATTGCTATTCAAGATTTAGTTAAAAAATTAAACAATGGAGCAGGTATTAAAGTAGTATGAAGAAAAAATAAAAAAAAGTTAAGGAAAAAAACATTACTTAAAAAAGAAGATGTTAAAATTAAAATTTGATCGTGTATATTATAAAAATTACAATACTAGTTCTATTACTATAGTAGGTGCATTGTTAAAATTAGAAGGTGGTGAAATCCTTGAAATTAATGACACAGGATATGGTTATAAAAAAGCTACTGTGAAGTTATCTCCTGAAAAAGTAATTGAAATGAAAGAGATTGAGCAAAAGGTGAATGAACGTTTACAAGAGTGGAATATACCCCAAATAACACTTGTATACGGTAATAGAGTTTATTCTAAAACTAAAATAGATACTGCAAAAAGCATTAAGCTTAAAGGTGTGTTTGTTAATGATGAAAATAAGTCTTTCGCTCAGCTTTGGTTAGATGATGAAAATAAGTCTTTCACTCAGCTTTGGCCAAAGTAAAGTATACAATTATAATTTTTATTTAAAAATTATAATTGCAATTATAAAATGGACATTTTAAAAGTAACCGAACCAGTTTTAAAAGATACCAGTATTGATGAGTATGAACACCATGAGTATGAACCGATCACAGGTACACATCTCAACAACTCTGGAGGAGAAATTAGGATTAACATTGAAACTCAAGATATTTTTACACATCCTAGTGAAAGTTATTTGCTTATTATAGGCGAATTAGTAAGGAGTGATGATGGAGCAGCTTACGATGCAAACACCAATATTTCTTTAACAAACAATGGTCTCATGTATCTTTTTAAAAATATTAAGTATCAACTTTCAGGTATGGAGATTGAATCCATATTGAATCCTGGTCAGGCTACTACAATGCTTGGGTTGTTAAAATACCCGGATGACTTCTCAAAATCACAAGGGTTAAACCAATTGTGGTATAAGGATACAACAAATGCTGCAGCTGTTGGAAACACTGGTTTTGAAGTAAGAAGAAGGTATATTATTAGGGATGCCCTTCCAAGAGGCACCTTTAGCTTTAGAGTTCCATTAAAACATATATTTGGTTTTTGTGATGATTATAATAGAATATTGTATGAAATGAAGCAAACTCTCACCGTAACAAGAAATGATGATAATGATGCAATCTTTCGAGATGGTGCTGCTCCTGCTGATGGTAGGATTAATTTAATTAAAGTATCTTGGTTTATGCCACACGTGTTACCTGCAGATGGAGAGAAGATGGTACTTTATAACATTATCGAGAAAAAAGAAAAATTACCGGTTGGATATAGAATGAGACCGTGTGACTCTATTGTAGTTCCTCAGACAACATCATTTACCTGGAGACTTTCTACCAAATCATCACCTGAGGTGCCACGTTTTATCATTGTTGGCTTTCAGACTGGTAAAAGCGGTGATCAACAACAAAATCCAGCAACATTTAATCATGTAAACGTTAACAATATCTATGTTACATTAAATACTGTTAGATATCCTGCGGTTGACTATAATCTTTCATTAACTGCGCATCAATTTAGTAGAGTGTATGGTGATGCTGCTCTATTTAGATCTAAGTTTTATAACATGGATGAAATGGTGTCAAACCCTAACATTACTCCCCCAGATTATAAAACCCTTTATCCTTTGTTTGTGTTTGACGTTTCCAAAAAGAGTGAGAGATTAAAATACTCAGTCAACGATATCCATATCAAGGCAAATTTTAGTGAAAATGTACCTGTAAACACAGAGTCATATGCTGTTGTTATTAGTGATAAGCTAATTAACTTCCAGTCTGATGGAAATAAATGAGTGTGGTGTATTAAGATATTTCTTTCTTATATAAAAATGATAAAGACTACAGATTTAAAGAAAATTCTCAAAGAGAATAACATAAATTTCTGCTGTTACTGGGATAAAGAGCGGTTAGTTAGGTTGGTAAAAGAACATGGTTTGTTACCAGAGGAGTCTCCCATGTTGCCTAAAAAAGAAAAAAGTAAGGACCCTAGGTTTGATAGATTAAAAACTATTATGCATAATCCTAAAGAGGTTAGTTTAGAGGATGTTGAAACTGGTGAAATAAAAACCTTTCCATCAATTTATAAGGCGGGTAAATTTATAGATCATTGTCCTCAAACAATTATGAACTGGAATGGAAAGGTTTGGAAAAATAAATATAAGATTTGCATTCAGTAATTGTATTATTATAATACTAATTGGTTAACCGGTAATGTGAAGACAACACAAATACCACAAGTGTTAGATGAAATTGTTGAACATGTTAGAGAAAATTACCCTCCAAGGCAACCGTTTGAGATTAGAGCTTCTCAATCCGCATTTAGAGGGTATGCTACACAACATGTTATAGAGGGTAGAGAAAATTATGACCCACAAAGATTTTTTGCAGAAACGTGGATGTCTCTTATAAATACTCTTCAAAATAATTTACAAACAAAGGTAAAACTTGTACTTAGGTGTAAATTATTGTTAATGACAAATCTTAACCAAAGCCCTGTTGAACGCGTTTTCCATAGTAATCAACATTTAAATTTAAACAGAGGAGAAATAGAGGATTTGTTGAATAGAATGATAGGTGAAGTTTTAGAAAATTTAGCTAATTTTCAAAGAGAAGGTAGTGGTTGGACATTTGGAAGTATAGTGCGGTTAGAACTACATACAGCTGCTTATGTTCCTTTAACAGCTAATGGTCACTTACCTTTGCCAAAATGGATTGCTAACAAAAAAGCAGTTATCAATAGGAAAAATAAAGATGACAAGTGCTTTTTATGGTGTGTTTTAAGAGCGTTAAACCCTAAAGAGCATAATGCAGAGAGAGTTGACAAGGATTTGCAAACGAAGGAAAGTAGTGTGAATATGGAGGGAATAAAGTATCCTGTTTCGTTTAAAGATATAGATAAGTTTGAAAAACAAAATTCAGAAATTAGTGTAAACGTGTATGGGTATACCAATGATTGTAAATTTTATCCTTTAAGAATTACAAAAGATGAAAAAAGTAAACATGTTGATCTTCTTTTTACTAAAAATGAGGAAAACATGCACTATACCCTTATAAAAAAATTTAGTAGTTTAATGAGAAAACAAGTAAGTAACAATGGTGGTATGGAATATTGCAAACGATGCATGAATCATTTTGGTAGTAAAGAACTTTTGGAAAAACATAGACAATACTGTAATGAACATGAACGTATTACTTTAGAAATGCCAAAACCAGGTACCATGCTAGCTTTTGAAAACCACGCTAGAAAACTTGGGTTTCCCTTTGTTGTATACGCTGATTTTGAAAGTGTTTTAAAACCAATACACACATGCCAACCAAACCCAGAAAAAAGTTATACTATACAACATCAAAAGCATATACCTTGAAGTTTTTATTACATTATAAAATGTTTTAACAATACTGTGTGTGCTCCTATAGAAAGAAGTTATGTTGGAGAAAATGCTGAGGAAGTTTTTATAAACCAGTTAAAGGGTGATATACAAGAAATTCATCAACAGTACCACCAAAACCCAAAGGCTATTGAAATTACAATAGAGGAAGAGATGAAATATAAACAACAAAAACACTGTTGGATTTGTGGTGGAAAATTTAATCGTGCTAATTATAGAGTAAGAGATCATTGTCATTTTACAGGTAAATATAGAGGCGCCGCACATAATAAATGCAACCTAAAAGCTAGAAATCCTAACTTCACACCTGTATACCTTCATAATCTTAGTGGATATGATGCTCATCTTTTTATTAAATGTCTTGGTAAATCTGATGGGAAGATTGACTGTATTCCAAATAATGAAGAGAAGTATATTAGTTTTAGTACAGACATTTGGGTAGGAGAAAATATAAACCATAAGATTAGATTCCTTGATAGCTTTAAGTTTATGAGTTCTAGTTTAGATAAACTTTCAAGCAACTTAGAGCAAAGTCAATTAAAAATTTTATCAAAATATTTCACTAAAGAACAACTACCTTTGGTTAGGAGAAAAGGAGTTTTTCCTTATGAGTACCTAGATTCATTTGATAAACTTAAAGAAGAGAAATTACCATCCAAAGAAGCATTTTACTCGAGTTTGAACAAAGAAGGAATTACAGATGAAGATTATGCTCATGCGCAAAAGGTTTGGAAAGCTTTTAATATAAAAACGTTTAAGGATTACTTAGAACTTTACAATAAAATAGATGTACTGCTTTTAGCAGATGTTTTCGAAAACTTTAGAGATGTTTGCAGTGAAAACTATGACTTAGATCCTAGTTGGTATTATACCGATCCTGGTTTAGCTTGGGATGCAGCATTGAAAATAACAAAAGTAAACCTAGAGCTTTTATCTGATCCTGATATGCTTTTGATGGTAGAATCAGGTATTAGAGGAGGTGTGTGTAGTAAAAGATATGCAAAAGCAAATAATGAGGATATGGGTGAATTATATGATCCTAGTAAACCATCAAAATATTTATTATATATAGACGCAAACAGCCTTTATCCTTGGGCAATGAGTCGTCCTCTTCCTACTCACGGTTTTAAATGGATGAAAAATAAGGAATTAGAAATTTGGCAAAAAATCCCATGTATATTAGAAATAGATTTAGAATATCCTAAAGAATTACATTATTTACACAATGACTTTCCTTTAGCACCTGAACGTTTAAAGATAGAAAAAGTAGAAAAACTTATTCCAAACTTAAATAACAAAAAGAATTATGTTATTCATCATGAAACCTTAAAAACATGTGTTGATTTAGGTTTGAAGATTACTAAAATACATCGAGGAATTAAGTTTGAGGAAAGCGCATGGCTTAAGTCATATATTGATACAAACATTGAACTAAGAAAAGCAGCTAAAAATAATTTCGAGAAAGATTTTTTTAAGTTGATGAATAATTCAGTCTTTGGTAAGACTATGGAAAACTTGAGAAATAGAGTAAGGATACACCTGGTTTCTAGTGATGATCGTTATAGGAAATTGGTAGCAAAACCAAACTATAACCACACAACAATATTCGATGAAAACCTAACAGCGGTACACATGAAAAACACTAATTTAAAATATATTAAACCTATTTACTCAGGATTAAGCATCTTAGACATTAGTAAAACACATATGCAAAAAACTTATTATAACTACTTTAAAGCTAAGTATGGTGAAAATGTTAGATAGTGTTATACTGATACAGATAGTTTTATTCTTGAAATAGAAACTAAAAATTTGTATAAGGATATGGAAAAAGATGTGTTTGAAATGTTTGATACAAGCAATTATCCTAAAGATCATTTCTTAAAAAATAATTGTAATGCAAGAGTAGTTGGAAAGTTTAAAGATGAGTTAGGTGGTGAGAGTATGACTGAGTTTGTTGGTTTAGGAGCAAAAATGTATGCTTATAAAACTTTAGATGGTAAGGAAGATAAAAGATGTAAAGGTGTTAAAAAAGCGGTTATCAAGAAAGAGATAAATTTTGATAATTACAAAGAGTGTTTGCTTACAGAAAAGGATCAGTACAGAAAGATGACTGTTTTAAGAAGTAGAGGCCATAATATGTATACTGAAGAGTTAAACAAAAAAGCGTTAGGATCAAGTGATGATAAAAGGTTTGTTTTGGAAAACAAGATTGACACATTAGCTTGGGGGCATTATAAAATATAACTTTAAGAAATGAATTTATGAATTTATGAAAATGTTAAGTTGTAATATATAACTTATCATTGTAAGTTATATATCTGAAATGTTGCTTGCTATATTATTTGATAATTTCCTTGTTACATTTATATGTTTAGCACAGCTTCCTCTTAGTCTTCTTATATTTTTGATGTTTGATAAATGATTATGTTAATCTATTAATAAAAAATCTTCTACCATTTCAAATATTACTTCATTTCTTGTCTTTCCCTTCTTTTTTTATTTTTATTCCAAGCTGTTTATTCGCTTGAGATGCTATCTCTTTCTTAGATAAATTACTAAAAGTATATAAATTTTTCCATAATGCTGCTCTAATTGGTAAATGTTGTCTTATTCTTTCATCTATACTATCTAAAATGGAGTTTATGTAGTTACCTAATAGTTTAGCATATCTAGCTGAATATAGTTTTTGAAATTTCTCTGGAAAATCTAAAATCAAAATTTTGAATTTATCTTTAGCTGTATCAGCATTTACTAAATTTTCTTTCATGTTTTCTATTGACTTTAGTAAACCTTCATCGTTTAAATTTATCTCTTCGAGAAACTCTTTTAATGGTTCCATGTTTGTACTTTGACAAATTTGTTTATGTAAAAATAGAAAAATTTCAAAAATTTTTTGGATTGACATATGTGATTGATCGAAAAAAAATTTGAGAAAAAATTTTAAGTAAAAAAAAGTTTCGAAAATAAAAATTAAAATTTTTTAAAGTTTAAGTTAGCATTGGATTTGTGGTTAACTAGTTAGTCGGTTAAGTAATTTGTGTGGGGGTGATTAAGGAATTAGCTGGCTCATTTTATTGAATGTCTGGCTCATTTTACGATTTGCGTCTGGCTCAATCAAAAAGAGCCGGATAGGGTATTTTACTATCTACTGATGTGATACGAGAGATCACTCCTTCCTTACTGCATAGCTTCATCCCGGATTAAATTAATACCTAACAAGCACGTGAGAGCAAATACTTCTTAGCTCAGTGGTTAAGGTTTTGGTCTTTTAACCCTAAATAAACGAGGATCTTTTCCGCACGGGTTCGAATCCCGCCAGGTGCTGTTTGTATTTTAGCTATGCATTTGTTGCGAACTTTCGTAAGACTATAGATAGATCGGTGCCATTTTTCTATCTCATGCTTGTGGGGTTTTTATGCCGCATTTTGTTCGTGACAAAACTCTTGCAAGGCAAGGCGATTTAAATCGTCTTATGGTGATTTAACATCATGATTTACTTATCTTCGTTTTCCATCAAACTCTTTCAGCTCCAAACATATGAGCCATGCTCGGTGAAAAGGGGGCTTAATGCGTCTGCGAAAAGTATCGATCGAGGTCAGCCTGCGCAGTCCGCGCAGGCTGACCTGGGCCGAAACTTTTCGCTATTAGTCAATTTTCTATATGTCCAAGGACCAGTCTATCTCATTAATAAGTCAAAACAAGTGGATATTATGGATCCATAAGTATGTGATGGATCACGAAGATACATTAAGCCTCCTTTTGCCGGAGCATGGCTCATATAAACTCGACCTCTTTCGGCGGCGGAAAATATAATCTACAGAAACACAGAAAGACACGTATCTTGTACGCTTGACTAAACATACGAACGGTTCCGATGCAAGATCAGACTGCACAGAACTGATCTTGATCTATGCTGTCAGCATAAGCCCTTGTTTTCGTTTATGAACCTGAAAGAGTTAAAAAGTTATCATCATGTTTTACCTATATACGTTTTCTTTAATTGAGTTCTTAATTTAAAGCCGTACAAAACTAGATACTTCGTGCCTGCAAACCAAAAAAGAAATCTATATCAGCGGAATTATTTTAACCACTGAGGCACGCAGGATCCCTACCGAGCCAAGTTTTTTTTGTATATAATATTCCAAGTCTTCACTCTATATCATTGAGACCGTCCCTCTTATAGACTGAGACATTTTTCAACAAATCAGAGAGTTTCAACTGGAAAAGAACCATGCACTGTGAAGACGGGCAATTAATGCCCCTGCAAAAAGTGTCGATCCATGTCAGCCTGCGCAGACAGCGCAGGCTGACCTGTGTCGAACCTGTTTTTTAAATCAATTTTCTGCCTGTCAAAGGACCAGTATACCCTAATGATCTAGTCGGTTGTTTGACAAAATTGATTTTATGGATCCATCAAATATATGATGACTTGCTTGGTATCATGTATAAGAGAGATGTATTACACTCCTGCAGTGTGCCTAAGCATGGCTTATATCTAAAACAGTTGGATTATTTTTACCTGTAAACCATGCTGGGTCCCGATCGAGCAAAGTTCTTGTGTATACTAATCTAAGTCTCATTCTATATGAGCCATGCTCTGCTAAAAGGGGGCTTAATGCTTCTCCGTGATCTATAATACCAAGCAAGTCATCATATATTTGTGGATCCATAAAATCGATTTTTTCTAACAACCGACTGAACCACGAGGTACACTTGTCCTTTGACACACAGAAAATTGACCAAAAGCAAAAAGTTTCGGCCCAGGTCAGCCTGCGCGGAATGCGCAGGATGACCTGGGTCGATACTTTTTGCAGATGCATTAAGCCCCCTTTTCACAGAGCATGGCTCATATCTTTTAGACCGCCCCTCTAATGGACCAACACATTTTTTCAACTAATCAGAAAGCTGGTATGAAAAATAAAGAAACGGACTTAATCCGGAGTTGCTGCTTTGAAATTCGTTACTCAGCTCTTTACTAAACAATTCAGTTTTAATTAAATGATCATGATGAAAAAGACTTTTGACAACACTGTCGAGAAAAAGGAGAAAATGCTGTTGACCAACGTTTTCTTTTTTTCCCCTGTTTTTTTTTTTCATCCATTCGCGACTTTGAGCTTCTAATTCTTACAGAATGGACAAGTCTATTTTCCTTTTTGACTGTAAAAAGTGAAACTGAAATAGGATACACGGGACACTTTTTCCCCCCAAGGGAAGTGGGAGTGGTTGGCTCTGTGGTTAACACTTAACCCTCGGGCTGCTAAGCGCGACTCACTGACCTTTTGCGAACAGCGTAGATTAAGATCAGACTGCACAGAACGTGCAGTCTGATCTTGGATCTACACTGTCCGATATGGAGATATGTTTCCTCCAAAAGTGCCTTTGAAATAGGAAACTTTGGGTTTTCACTATCGGCTTGAAAGTTTCATTACTTTTACTTAACAGCATAAGGGTTAATGAGCTGAATTTATTGATTTTTGCGTTTATCTATCGTCGCCACCGGTTGCCCATATGGGCGACGCCCCCTGAAGGCTGTTAGTATTGTTACGGGGGATAGTGCAGATACAGGACGAAATCCATCCTAAGATACGCCTGGTTCTTTAACGTGCTCGGTGTATAGCACCGTCACACGGGACCGCGGTTTAACGTGTCATCCGAAAGACTATTAGTAATTTCAGATAGCCAGCCGTGGGAATCGAACCCACACCCTCAAGTGACCCGAAACATTTCTTTCATGAGCCCTTCGCTCTACCAACTGGGCTATGCGGGCTGGTAAGCGCTAAATTAATGATCTGGACCTTTTTAAAAAGGAAAAACAGCCCGAAATAGTACCATTTCAAGGTTGTTTCCGTTAGAATATGTGACATAGTAGCAGACAGTGCAGACCAAAGATCAGACTGCACGTTCTGTGCAGTCTGATCTTGATCTGCACTGCCTGCAAAAACAACTTAAGTTGGTCCCAAGTCTTTAAGGACTAAAGCGTTAGATTGTTAAGGCCTTAGATTTGAACCTGTAATGGTGGCACTGGTCGCGTTAGACTGTCCTAGGGCAAGATACTGCAGAGTCCATGCCTAGTTTTAGAGAAATTTTAAAAAAAAAGGATGTGAATAAATGGGCCATCACATAATTTGACTGAAAACTTCTAAGCGGCTTCAACTCCGTTCAAATGTGGTGTCCGTGGTTGTGAGGTAGAGTGTCGGCCTCGTAACCAAAAGGTCCCGAGTTCGAGACCCGGGAGTAGGTGTCAACTTTGGGATTTTTCATTGGTCAACATATTCGGCGCGAGTACTGGTGTAGTTCCCAGAAAGCAGAATCGAGAGAGATTAGTACAAGTTGTAATAACTTGTTTCTCAATCGATGTAAAATAAACATGTTTAAACTAACTTCACTCAAATTAATATGAGCGTCTTTCTGGCAAACGGGAGTTTAATACATCGCCGTGATGCATTATACCAATTAAGTCACCACATAATCACGAATCCATGAAATCTATTTTGTCCAACAACCAAAACTGCATCATGAGGTAGAAAAGTCCTTCGACATGCAGGAAGTTTAGCAAAGAGAAAAAAGTTTTGAGCAAGGTCAGCGGCAAGAGATTGCGATGCTAAACTGATTCGGTTCTTTTTGCATATGCATTAAACCTCTTTTCATAGAGCATGGTTCATGTCTATTCTTAATTAGAAGACATTTTACCATTCTCAACTCTTTATCAGACGACAAAAATTTTAGATTCGTCAAAACTGGAAGCATTTGCAGACGACATGATAAATGTAACTAAAAAAAAAAAAAGTATCAAGGGGAAGAAAAACATTTTGGAAAAAAAAAAAAGGAGAAAATGTAGCTTCCACGTTTTTGAATAGTCTTCTCCTTAAAGATACATCTTTACTCGTTTTCATCCAGTTTTTTAACCAATTGTATTTTTATTTTATGAAACTATATTCATTCTTGTATCTTCATGTCAAATGTTGCCCCTGACGGTTGCTAGGTTGCACAGATTACGACGGATAGAAAATGCATTTCATTCTCTGGAGGCTATCCCAAGACATTACAACCACAGTTTCCGGTTTAAATCGAAGACAAATCTCTTGCGTTTCTTTATCCCATACACCTTATATCGATTTTTGATCTACGTTTACAAAGCTAACTAAATTCTACCAACTGTAAAGTTTAACTGCGTTTTTTTTTTACTCTCTGACTGTAAAGATGTATTCTTAAAAGCCGTTAAAACTTTGGATTGATTGATAGAGGGTAAAGTGTGACATTCCGCCGAGACAGACAGCCATTGTTGTTTTCTTGCTTTTAAAATCTTCCAGTAATTCCAATAGATATGCGCCATGCTCTGTGAAAAGGGGGCTTAATGTGTCTTAGTGATGCATTGTACAAAGCAAGACATCACATAACGAGGGATCCTTAAAATTCACTTTGTCTAACAACCGAGTGAAGCGTGAGGTATACTGGTCCTTTGACATGCCGAAAATTGACCAATAGCAAAAAGTGTCGGCCCAGGTCAGCCTGCGCGGACTGCGCAGGCTGACTTGGGACGATACTTTTTTGCAGATGCATTAAGTCCCCTTTTCACAGAGCATGGAATATAGAACATTCTCTATTCTATATAGAACATTGTAATTCTTGTAAAAGCCTTTTCACTATCTTTTCACCTTTGAATTTGTTGAATACAACTCTAAGCGCTTATCACGGACAGTTTCGATCAAGATCAGTACGTGGTCTCCGATGTTGGATCTACACTATACAGCAATTATGAGATCTTCCGATCAAGAGCGGCCTGGGATTGAAGTATTTTGGCTTTTCATGCTGGCATGCAAGTATTAACCCTTATCCTGTTAAATAAGTGAAATAAAACTTATAAGCCAATAGTAAAAACCCAAATTTTGCTATTTCAACAGTAATTGTTTTAGGAAAATATGTCCTTAACGGACAGTGTAGATCAAAGACCAGACTGCACGTTCTGTGCAGTCTGATCTTGATCTAAACTGTTCGCGAAAGGTCAGTGAGTCGCGCTTAGCAGCTTAAGGGTAAATTGTTTAGCATCATACAGGTGAACAAGTGCGATCATTATGATACCTGCCAACATTACTTTATCAGACATCATTTCTTAACGGAAAATTGTTTATTTGAATTATGTTTTACGTCACTTTTTACTACGTGATTTCTTTCATGTTGTTGAAAGTGTGTTTTATATTTCTTTCAACATTGTTTTAATCACAATGCATGCATTATCTCAGCTAAGCAAGTGTGATATTAGCGCACGATACTTACCTATATACTTTTTCGGCGTAGCTGAATGTACTGGCTTTTGATCTACCTTTGGTACTGCTAACAAATGAATAAACAGAAATTTGTGATTGGTCAAAATTGCAGACATGTTTATTCTGAGGGCCCGTGCCTGTTTGCTTACAACTTTATGCCGATTATCTTTTTTAAAGACATTTCTTGTTCAGACCTTTTCCTTATGAGATTTTAATTATCTTTTTTTAAATTATGTTTGTAGTCACTCACTCTTTCGGCGTAGCTGAATGTGCTGGCTTTTGACATACTTTTTGGTACTGATAACAAATGAATAAATAGAAATTTGTGATTGGCAAAAAATGTAGACATGTTTATTGTAAGGGCCCCTGTGGTAAAAAATATGGACATGTCTTTTCTTTTGCTGGCAAATGTACGCCGTCTATCTTTTTTAAAGCTATTTCTTGTTTCACCTTCTTTTATTTATTTAAATCCGAGTTTCATGTTGCTTCCAACATCGTATTTGTCATGGTATTGTCTCGTCGACAGCTAGCTTACTAAGCTGTTACGGAATTTCACCACAACTAGGTTTCTCTAGGACACTCACGCATTCCTGCGTTGCGAGAATCAATCCTTGATATTTTTTATGCTCGTAACTATTGTCTTTTACCAACACTTTTAAGAGTCTTTCAAACATTACGATCGCCACTAAACTTTGGTTTACTTTTAACCAGGCGACTTTTTAGACTTATCTAATTCGAAAGCTTTTGCAGGCGGTAAATTATAAATGGCTTACATGGCATTTTTTTTTAAAGAATAGAAACTGTTGTGGGAAAAGGAGAAAATGCTTGTGACAAGCATTTTCTCCTTTACCAACAATGTTTCCAAAGTTTGCAATCTCGGGGTCTTTCAAACACGGGATGGTTTGGTTAAGGATTACTGCTCTTGACTTGAAAGACACAATTTTATTTCATGCTTTCCGGTAGGTATTCGAGAAATATCGGTGAAATATTTTTCGATATTTCCCATGGTTACGACCAGTGAAAATACCGATTTTTATATTCTAACTCTTCAATTGAAGGCGGAAGCAGTTGTTCCCGCGCACTAGTTACCTAGGTAAAATGCGCGTGCCTCACAACCACACTCGTCACAACTCGGCCGATTCCGTACCTACATCTAACCTCGTTCGTATAACGGTCGTTTCCATTTAAACTGCGAACCACGTGATCTTATACATTGCGCGCCTCTGTCAGTCGTTTAGCAACGACATAAACAACCTCGATGAAGTTATTCACATCTGTTTATCTGTCGGTGAAAACTTCAATCGGAATTGATAAACCACGTTAAATAATGAATGTACGAACTGTTTTCCAACTGAACTGAAATATAGTTAGAAAAATTTCGATAGAAAATTGAAACTCAGGTTTTCTTTTTTAAGAGGAGCCTTACAATTTTCAGAACGGTAAACCGGCGTATTTCCGGGTCACGATGTACCGATCTGGTGCATATCAATCCACCAGATACAGCCGAGGGATTTGATGGCTCCCATCACCCGAGGTATGCCGAATGTCACAACCAGATGGAAATATGACGTAATTTATCTACATTTCTTACGCTTGACGTAATATTGTAATGCGTTGCTATGCGGAGTGGGTACGACACGGGGAATAAACGAAAAGAACTGTGCTGGATTTTGATTAAGTTTCCCCCAGAAAGGGTTAAAAGCATGAAATAAATAGAATATTTGGCTGCGCCACTCGTGAAAATATTAGCGATGATGTTCACTCGATGAAATAAATTTCGATCTTTCACAGTAAAAAACAAATATCCTCTATATAAACCAGGGTTACTTCTCTTCACTTAGAAGACACAATTATAAACCAGGGTTATACATCTTTGCTTGAAAGACACGTTTATAAACCAGGTGTACTTCTCTTTATTTGATAAACACAATTATAATCCTGGGTTACTCCCATTTACCTGATAAACACAATATTAAACCAGGTTTACTCCACTTCGTCTGGCAGTTGACTACTTAATACAGTAACACCGTGGTAACAATATAAGTTGCTCGTTTGTGTTTGTGCAACGAAGTTACATTATATATGACCCATGCTCTTGAAAAAGGGGGTTTAATGCATCTTCGTGACCTATTATACCAAGCAAATCATCACATACTTATGAATACATAAAATCTATTTTGTGTAACAACCGGCTGAATCATGGGATACACTGTCCTGTGATATGCAGAAAATTGGCTGGTAGCAAAAAGTTTCGACTCAAATCAGCCTTCACATACTTATGGATCTATGCACAGGCCTTTGAAGCTCTACTGGTCTATCACGGAACACTAAAATTGCTCTTAGTCGATCATCGAACACTTATAGCACATTGGTGCATCGCCTGTATATCACGGAATATATATTCAAATTTTCATTAACACTGTTTCTATAAATAGCACATTGGTGACTCCCTCTATATCGTATATAGTAAGACAAGGTGTGCAACGAACTTTTCTTCGATTTCGTTGCACACCCTGTCTTACTATATACGATACAGAGGGAATCCCCAATGTGCTATTTATAGTAACTGTGTCCGACAATGAAAATTTCATTATCCCTTGATAGACAAATGGAGTTTCAGAGGCCTATGATCTATGACATCCACTTCTTTTAACAACCAACTTATAAACAAGATAGACTTGTCCTTGGACATAAAGAAAAATTGATCAATAGCGAAAAGTATCCGGTCCCAGATAAGCCTTCGCGGATTGAATGCATTTAACCCTCTTTTCACAGAGCATGGCTCAAGTTTGTGTTTACCTTAATTCAGGTTGATTACAAGTATTTTCCCAGGATGTTTTTAAAGTCGACTGCTGCATTTATTTCGGGATGGAATTAGCTAAATGAGTTTTGTAAGTCTTTACCACTATCCTGTTAAATAATTTAAATGAACCTTTCAAGCCGATTGTAAAAACCCGAATAATGTTATTTCAAAATAGTTTTTGGGGAAAACATCTCCTGATCGGACAGTGTAGATCAAGATCAGACTGCACGTTCTGTGCAGTCTGATCTTGATCTACGCTGTTCGCAAAAGGTACTTGAGTCGCGAGTAGTATAGGGTGTCTCTTTGGACGTCTGACAGGCCTGGTCAGACGTCCAAAGAGACGTCCCTGAGAGCCCTACGTTGCCTACCCTACAGAGAATTTGTCCCAGTTTGCCTACCCTGAAAGAATTTACATTACAAAATATGGCCAAAAAATACCCAGTTTGCCTACCTTGAGAGGGAAAGTTAAGGGAAAGTAGAGGGTAAGTAACGACCAAAAAAATGATTTTCTATTGTCAATCTTCTTTTCTCTTTAAAAGCCTGATCACTGAGTTGGACTTAGTTTTTTTCACCCATATGCTATTAGGATCGTTTTATTGTTTACTTCTATCCACCACTTGGCCTTTAAGTGGTTTCTCTCTAAAAGCCTGATCACTGAGTTGGACTTAGTTTTTTTCACCCTATGGATGATTTCTCTCTCTAAAAGCCTGCACACTGAGTTGGACTTAGTTTTTTCTGCATCTATGAATGATTTTCTCTCTCTAAAAGCCTGATCACTGAGTTGGACTTAGTTTTTTCACCCTATGGATGATTTCTCTCTCTAAAAGCCTGAACACTGAGTTGAACTTAGACTTTTTTCTGCATCTATGAATGATTTTCTCTCTCTAAAAGCCTGAACACTGAGTTGGACTTAGACTTTTTTCTGCATCTATGAATGATTTTTTTCTCTCTAAAAGACTGAGTACTGAGTTGGACTTAGTCTTTTTCTGAGTTTTTTTTACTCTCTGGAGTGTGACTCTTTGGAATGTAACTCTTTGGAGTGTAACTCTTCTAAAAGAAAGAAGTTTGACAATTTGAAGAAATGACAATTTGAAAAGAAAGATCTTTAGTGGTAAATGGTTAGTCCTGAAAAGGACTGTTGGGTTAGCTCTGAAAAGAACTGTTGGGTTAACCCTGAAAAGGGCTGTTTTGTTTTGGAGGCTGTGTTTTTTCGTCTCACGTTGTTTTTTTTTTCCACTTCTAATGACAGCATCCGAAATTCGCTTGGCAAATGGGGCATGCTTCAACTCTTTTTCTGATTACCATTGCTCCATTACCGAAAGTAATCTTCCTCCCAAATTCGATATCAACCAAAATGATATCCGGTGTTGTCTTTAAAAATAGTTGAACTAATCTTTCGCCGAGATCTTTGTATGGCTGTGTTATACGTTGTAGTTGGTTTTGTTCCTCCTCTCCTACGAAATGAGTGTTTAGTTGTAATAACTGTTGACCTGCATTTAGATATTCTTGGAGAGCCTCACGTAGTTGATAATTTATCTCCTCCATATTGATACTGCTTCCGAATATTGATACTGCTTTCGAATATTGATACCGCTTTCGAAGTGATCGTTAGCTGAGAGTCAAAAAATGATGAATGTATGGAAATATCGCTGGGTTTTATACGTTTAAGGAGGACTGAAATTTTTAAAGAGCTCGGACCTGGCAGAAAACACATACATTTTTTCCCATTCTACGTTTCATGCTAATATAGCAAAAAAGTTATGACCCGATGTATGGGAAAAAATGTAGACAGAACAAGTCTTGGGGAAAACAGAATGAAGAACTCTATTGTTTTTGAACTTTTATTTATTGAACAGAACTGAACAATGAACATATTTACAATGAACATATTTTACAATGACCTGTAAAAAAGACAAAAAATGAAATATTCACAATGAATTGATAGCAAAAGAAGATAATTTTTCACTGTTTGTGGGTTTGAGTCTCTGAAATTTTCTTGTATAGAATTCCGTAGTGTTGATTAAACCACAATGATACATCTCGATCGTTTCGATGGTGTTTCGTTGAGAGGAATTTCTGTTGAAGATATTTCTGTATATTGTATCCTCTAGCAGCAGCATCCAATACAAAGATACAGTAAAGTCCGCAAACTTTACCCTGTAGACTCTGAAGAGTTTGTCGATTGTATCTCCATGTTGAAGAATGATTGTCTAAAAAGTTAATGATTTCTGGCTCAAGTGGTGGTAGTCCATACGGATCAAAGTATAGTACATTGTCATTATTGTTGAATATCACCGCCACCCAGTGTTCTCCTGGTTTATTTGATCTTTCTGTATTCACAATGTAGGCTTTCACATGATTTGGTTTCTGTCGAGGCAACTGATCTTTTGCACAGACTTTCGCCTGTAGATTTTTTATCCAGGTTCCGTGATCCAATATGTATTGAATTTCAGAAGTATACATCATGTTTTTTCTTCTTAGTCACTTTCTTCCCAGGATTGTTTTACTTTGTCACACAAGTATTGTAAGTACGATTCTGTGATTTCAGATAAAATGTTTTGTTTTATATTTTGCCATATTCTGTAGGTTTCCACATAGTCACTGTCATCGAGTTTCATTTCCATTAATTCAGGATACCATTTTTCCATGATTTTGTATGGATTAAATTCCATCATAGCTTTTTCTATGAACATATCCGTATGTTCTTGTCTGTTCTTGAATAAACACAGATCGTGCTGTATTTGACTGGGGTGGTCCACTTGACATCCGTAACACTGGTTGCGAACTTCACTGGCAATAAGATTTTGTAATTCTTCAATCATATGTTTTTCGAAGCTATTGTGAATGTCATTTTTCCGAGTAGAGATGCACTTTGGAGTAGAATATTTCACTTTTTCTGCTTCTTCTCTCAGTGATATAGCAAATCTGAGTCCAAGCATTGTTTTTTCTATATATGCTCTTTAGTCCTGAAAAGTACTGTTTTTTCTGATGTGATTTTTTCCAAAGTTAGTAATCTGTGATGATTTCTCTCAAACTGTTGATTTCGATCTGGTTGTCAAATTCAGCAAAAACAATAACGTTGACCACTGCTGCCAAGGCTTGGGCGAATTGAAGCTCAATTCGAAGACTTCCAGTTTTTATAGGGTGAAGTTGACCTTCTTCACTACCTTGATCAGCTGTCAAATCGTACCCCCACAAACAGTATCCACCAGCATAATCTTCTTTGGCAATATCAAATGATTTATTGAGCCCGAAGGCTGAGACAGCCTGATACATTGACAAATATGATTTCAAATACAAGCCATTTTCAAAGTCAGGTTCAAAGGGTCTGTTATGAATACTATGACCATTACATGATACATCTATTTTTGACAGATTGAAATGTTGAAAGAAAAATGGATTGGTATCATAACCTCCATTATAACTAGCATTTGTTACCATTGCAATGAAAACACGTTTCGGAAGCTGTCCTTGAAACAAATGATCTTCAACTTTAGACTGAAGTCCATTACCAATGGTAAAAGTCTTTACTTCTACTCTGCGGATAGGAATTTTCATGTTTTGCTGAGAAATAATTCGATTTAGATCATTCGCAATAACAGGCAACAATTCATTTCGCATATGTAAACTGACTGTTTCCAATACAATTTTTGCAGCTGGTGCACCAGTACCTCCCGTAAGACAAAAGTTTGATGAAGCTCTGTTTAATCTAAGTCTGATTTCAATACCGTTAGGTAAATATTTTTCTTGCTGAAATAGATCAAGATGCAATCGTCCGAAAAGCTCTGCAGTTCTGCTTAGTGTGATTACAGCGATTCTTCCTCGTAATCCTTCATTATTCCCATCGTGGTTGAGTGCTCCGAATTGGCCACTGGTGTCTTCGATCCAAAGTACACCATCTTTCAAAAACGTAGTCTTACAGTCGGCATTATATGACAGATTTTCGATATATGCTCTGTATGGATAGGTGTCTGAATTACTGTTGATTAGTTTATTATTTAGATACAAATCGATACTGCTAAACATACTGTGCATGAAATTGTTTACAGGGGCTACATTTGAGCCGGCATCTAAATTGCTGCCATCTGCTTTAACGATTTTGAATTTGATATACAAATACGATTGTGATAAATCTGTCCAATGTTCGGTTTGAGGTGGTATGATGAATTCTATCGGTGAATTGTTTGTCAAAGATGATATTGGAAAATGTTCAACCCATTGACTTTCTTGCATTGTTGTCAATGTGGGTGGTACAGAAAGAACATCGAGTTCTGATTTACTGCATTCGCAAGATCCACTTTGCATCATTTTCAAAAAAGATTTTTTCTCTCAATCAAATATATCAAGAGGTCTCGGTCTAGTGTAATGATTTCTTTGTCTTTTATTAATAATCTTACCCCTGTGAGATCGAGAAGATAAATGACTTGTCTTTTGTGATTTTCGTTTATTTATCCCAGGTATTAACTGTTGCGCTAAATTATTAACATATTGTTTTCCCCGCGAGACTGCAACTTTTTTGGGGTTTTTACCACGTAAAAGGATATCTTCTGCTGCACGTATTCCTTGTTTGATTCCTTCTTTTTTTATAGCATTCAAACCAGATTTGACCAAGGGTTTAAGCAATGGTGTCACTGTTTTAAGTGCTGATCTAAATAGGGAACCTAATCCATACCCATACTGATGTTTTACGCCACGATAAACTGGCAGCATTTTTTTGTCAATGTATCAGTTTAATTATTTCAAAATATCAAATATTTTTTATTTTTTCTGTCTGAAATGTAACTTGACGATTGTCTTACCAGTAATGAAATGAAACGATATGCCAGAATCCACTGTTATTTGAATGTTAATAGTATCGAAATCAGATTTCGAAACGGGGATATAATGCGGTAATGTAATATCATGGTTGATATGTTGGGTTTCATAATTATTTTCAACTGATTCGGTTGGTTTGAACGGTAAAACACGAAGTATGGGAGCAAATGTATCACCCACTATAGTGTGTTCGGCAATATCTGAATAAACAAACAGATGGTTGTAGCCAGCATCGATGTTAGGACTGTATTTAAATGCATTTAAAAATCTTCTACCCGGATAAATCGCCTCGTTTTGAAATTCTGGCGATCCTCCCAGTTTTAAAAACAGCGATGAGTGGAATTTGATTCCGGTTTTTGTAATATTTCTGATTGCAAGTTTCGGACGTTTGGATGAGGTTGAATAGCTAATAGACAGTAGCATTGAATTCTTTTGAAGGATACCCGATAGGTTATTTTGAACCAAATCATCGATCACCTCTATAATATGCTTTGGTGAAGTGTAACTACCCGGTGGAAAGGTAAATAAAATTGACCATTTTTCTGCTCTACCTTTATCGTCTCGCCTTAATACAGATATCTCCATATTATCTCTTTTTTTATCTACCGCTGCTACTGCATTGTATAAAGCGTTATCTGCAGTTATAATTTCGAACTTTGCTTCTTGTTCACTTACGTTTAAAAACTGAGAGGGGGTAATAAGTTGAACTAATGCAACTTCCCAATTTTCCCTATCAATATGAACTGTCTTTGGTAAATGAACTTTAAAACAGCACTGTGTGTTGTTCGGATAAAGGTTTATGGAACTATCGCTAGGTAGAGTAACATAAAATGAATTCATTTTTTAATATCTTATTTTTTACTGTCAATGAAATCAAGTCCCGGTTGTTTTTGTTCTGTCTTTGTGAATTTTAACCCCGGAGATGGGAGAATATATCCGAGTGAACTACTTAACAGTATCAACCACAATTCACGATCCTGACTTTGAATACTTAAATGTACTATGGAGGTTGCAATAATTGCGTAAATGACTATTATCTGTGAAATATATGTAAACTGATTCTTTGGAACACGATTTCCACAGCAGCTGTATTTTTTAGTACCAACACTATCGACACTTTCTGTCGCGCACTCAATGTTTGACTGTGAATTCATCATAAATGTACTGTCTTTTTATAAGATTTTTTATTATAAGATTTTTTTATCTATAAGATTTTTTCCCCTTCAAAGACACCAAATGCGATTCTGGTATCCAACTTTGAAATTTTTTTGGATAACCTTTCCAATTGACTTTTATTTCTTTGATTAATTTTTTGCCCTCACGCCTTGTACGTCTATCAAGAACTGAATCAATTTCATAGACTTCATCATCTTTTATTAATTGAAGTTCGTATTCATAATAAGTTCCCAAAATTTGTTCACCCTGTAAATCTTTTATTTTATAGGTGATAGGTGAAAATGTCTTGTTAACATGAGTGATTTCAAATATTTCCTGCGTCCAATTTGGTAAATATCCCTTATCAAATGTGCGTTTTGTTTTATTGATCCGAACACGATCTCCAATTTCGAATTTTGGCTTTTTCGTCATAGCGATTGTCGATAATCGAGGATACAGATTTTTCGAAACCTCTGCCTCATTTGATTTTGTTACCATTGCAGGAAATGTTTTAATACTTCTGTGAAAAGTATGATTGTAATTCTGAACTAAAGAATTCAATACGTCAATGTAACGTCTTGTTTTCTTGTACGTAAAGTATTTCCACATTCTCGATTTTAAAGTTCGTTGAAATCTTTCAACGAGGCTTGCTTTTGTCTCTGGATTTTCGGTGGTGAAAAAATGAATCTGACTCTTTTTCAAGTATTGTTGAAACAGTTTGTTTTTGAATTCCGAACCTTTATCTGTTTGAAGTGCCAAAGGTTTTCGTTTTGATTTCTGAACAATAGATTGAAATGCTCGAATCAAAGTTTTTCCCATTTTATTTGGAATAGGGACAACCCATGAAAATCTTGAAAACACGTCGATTACACAAAGTAAATATTTCTTGTTATCATTTTGTTTTGCTAAATGTTGCATGTCGGCCAAATCAGCTTGCCATTGATAATCTATACCACTTACAATAGTTTTTCGTCTTTTGAAACGTCGACGGATTGGTTTGTGTAAGGTATAGCTAGATTCACCTCGTAACCACTCTTGAACATCTTTGTATCTTATTCCTTTCAAAACAGATTTTGCAGCGTGATACAATTGGTTTATTCCAGTAAATGCGACAGTACTTTTGGGATCATAAAATAACTTTCTTAACACGTAATCAAGTTTAGGCTTTACCAGGGCTCCCATGACTGAGCCGTTTTACGACTAGGGGTCTTTTTTATAGATTCTTGTGGAGTTAACAACTCTTTAGTATAGAATTGCTTCAGTCTTTCTTTTTCTTCAGGTTTCATGTATGGAGTTTTCATGTATGGAGTTTTCATCGTAGATTTTTTAACACTTTTTGCAGGCGATTTCCTTGCAGTTTTTTGTACACTTTTTGGTGTGTGAAATAAGTAATCAGACTCACCATGGGATTCTTCATCTTCACTCGGCGGCTTATCATAAGCTTTATCATAAGTTTTATGCATCCACCTCCATCTGCTTGGATTGCCAATGACTTCTTGCGGAATATTACTTTCATGTAATGCCTTTGAAAAAGTTTTCCAGCCTTTGGGTTCAACACCTTTTCTTTGACGTATTGCATCATTGATAAGATCGATGATATTGGAACCATGAATGCGTCCGCCTTTATATGACACAACTCCTTGTTCATCCCAAGTTAAATTATTGTTATCTTTTATCATATTCAAAAGTAACTCGGCTTTTCTTTTCATGGTTTTTGGTACACTTTGCAAAATTTGATCATGCAAGGTAACAGATGCTGATTTCTGTACACTATCATCACTTTTTGTCGTTGAAAGTAAATTGTTCAAAGTCGGTCTTGCTTTTTGAAGAGAATTTTGTAACTTAAACAAAGTCTCACCATACTTTTGAGCTTTTTCCGATTCTGATAAATTGGTGTTTTGTAAAATATGTCCCATGTCCTGTTGAAGATGTACTACATCTACAACTTGTGGATTGGGTGGTAAACGAGGTCTTTGAGCTTGTTCGGCTTTCCAACGATTCATATTTTCTAAGGTTTGGTAAGGCACAATAACCATTTTTTTAACAGACATAATTACAAAATTATAAAATTACAAGGCCTTAAGAGCTCCTCCTATTCCTCCGATAACGGCTTTTCCTAACAATGGTAATAATGCAGGACCAAGCAATTGAAGAAATCCACCTTTTTGATTTAATATTTGTTTTTTATTTTTTACTGAGACTGATTTCGAAGCTAAACGTCTGAGATGCTGCCTACTTGAATACAATTTCTTCTTCTGAGGTGATGATAAATGTACATTGCCTTTTAGAACATTATGACAGCATTCCGATATGCATTTTATCACTTCAGGCGACGAATCTTTTACAAGTTTTTTACGTGCTTTTGGTTTAGCCTGTATCATAGCCATAACCATTGAACCATGTTTTTTTATCAGAGGTGTTTTCTTCTTCATGTTGACTTGATCTCGATTTCGGATTAAATGATAATACAAGTTCCATATCACTAATATTTATAGCTAATATAATGTTTTTTGTAGACAAAATTTGTTGTTAAAATTTCTTAAGAAAACTGTGAATAGAGATCGTTGGCTAATGTAGTGGCTGTAGATAAAGATGAATCCACGGGAACAGATCTTCCTTTCCCAAGGTGGAGCACCTCATTTTTATCGTCAAGATTATATCTCCCTGTATCAAGGTTGTGTTTCACCATTCGTTTATATTTTTTTAACCCTTTTTTATGTTTAGCTAATGTCTTTGGAGACCACGTGCTGGAGGGGATTTCTTGAAACGATAATTTTTTACCTGGTAATATGAATCTTGAATACTTTCTTTCGTAATCCTGCAGTTTTTTTCTCATTCTTTCCTCTTCGGATTTCGGATACTGTTGATGTTCTGAAATGTTGCTTCCTACAGAACTTCGTTTTCGGGTAGTAACAAATCTTTCATCAATCGTAATTGGGGCATGCTTCTTTGGTGGTGAATTCTTCTTCTTTGGAGATTTTTTCTTTGGTGGAGCACGCTTTCTTGGAGTAAGCTTTTTTGGAGATTTCTTCTTTGTTGGAGATTTTTTCTTTTTCGGAGACTTCTTCTTTTGCGGAGAACGCTTTCGTGGAACACGTTTTCGAGTTTGTCTTTCAGCTCCAAATTTTCTGATGGTTTTTGTTCCATCCCACCTCAGCAAACTTCTGATAATCACACCACCTAGAAATCCACCCCCTCCAGGTTTTAAAATGATTTTACGTTTACTTTCCTCATCTATGGACGGATCTGCTAGTTGTTCAATATCTGCTCTATGTTTTGTCATGTACGTTATGGTTTGTTTTGGTAATTTGATTTTATTTTCGATGATGTTTTGCGCAGCTAATGTAAACCATTTTAAAATTTCTTTTAATCCTGCTTTTAACACAGCTTCTCTTTCATGTTTATCGGTTTGTTGACTTAAATTTCGCAAAGCAGCTAAAACCGATCTTGGTGTAGGTGGTAAGTCCATGTTTACTCACGGATGGGTATCATAAAAATGATTTATATTTAAAAATGTAATTCTCTTTTAAAGCAAGAACTTTTGCATAAAAAACTTTTTTTAAAGAAACTTTTTTAAGCAGAAGAATAAATAACAGGTCCTCTTTCATTACCTTGTGTATACCAACGGTAAAATATATCTGCTCGGAGTCTTAATTCTTTGTTTGTTTGTGAATGAAAATCTACGACTAGATATCCATGGTCCGACAATGTAGTATCTTCATAAGCAGGTACCAAATGTGGGGCTTGCATTTGTCTAGCTAATGTTTTAATCTGATTCTTATCTCGTTCATTTCGAAATAAAATCATATATCTAGAATTAAGGCTAATGGTTCGACTCGATTTCGATTGTTGAAACATATTTTGCGTGATGTAAATCACACTTGCATTACGATGATGACCTTTTCTTGTAAACCAAAGTTTAATTTTTTCCTCATCTTTTTCCCCCAACATGTCATCAAAGACGATTAAATGTGGTATGGATACATCACTGACAATTTCGTTTTCGTCGTCAGGAATCCCCTCCACGAATTTTATCAATTCAAATTGTGAATTAAACTTTTCCTGCATAACACTGTAGGCATGTTGCCATTCTTTGTAACACCAAACAACTCTTTCAGGAACGATGTTGAACAAGTCTTCTCGATAGTCAATTAATTTATGAACGAACTCTGTTTTTCCACAACCGCTCGGCCCTGTGATGAAAATATTACAAGGATGTTGAAATTATATGGATTGTACATCCATTTTTTTACTTTACTTTACTCTTTAAAGGCTAATGATAAAATGATAACATCATTGAAAATGAAAGCATTTTTATTGAACAGAACTAAACAATGAAACATTTTTTGCAATGCAACATAAAAAATTTTCTTGACAATGAAAAAATTCATAAGGAAACATTTTTTTACAATACAGCGTAAAAAACATTTTCTTGACAATGAAAAAAATCACACTGAAATATTTTTTTACAATGCAAATTCGCAAATACCACGAGTTTCACATCTGTCTTCATATTCCGTAATGTCTTTGTGCAATTGCTCTTTCTGAGTCTGATTGACACCGATCTGGATAACCACTGGCTTCTTGCTTAATTTTCAAGAAATTGTCCACATAACGTTTAAAGAACTGATCTGACACAGAATTGAAATGCCAAATTTCATACACTTGCAATAATCGATAACCGCAGTCAAGAGCCTTGAATAATTCAAAAGTAACCCAAGTTCCGACCAAAGCCCTCTCTTCTTTACCATGGCTACAAATACTTGAACTTTCTTCTGCACATTTCATACAGAGTGGAAACATCATTTTGTTGTTACAGTGAACTGGGAGAACGGGGTGAAACAAATCAGTTGGAGGTAAAACTTTGCATTTGATTAAACCCTCATATTGTCGAATATTGTTCATGTCAATATTCTCAGCAGACAAAATTTCTGGCTGACCTACAGGATAGGATTTGTGTTTACAAACATAAGGGTACAGAGAACAGATATCAATGTACTTGATTTCCTTCTTGCTTTTTTTTCATCAACATCAGGAACGCGATAATAGGCCACGGGAGCTTCGCATTTTTCCTGCGATCTCTTGGTACTCTGGGAACTTAAACAACACCGTGGCAACTCAGTGGAAACGCCGTTTAATGTGACAGGGGCTTAGATCACAATAGTTAGCGTCTGTTGCTATAAATAGACCATTGGGTAGAGGTACACTACGTCAGCGTCTAGTAGTAAAGCTTTTTTTTTTTTATAAATAGCTCTATACGCTGTACTATCAGCTACAGAGTTTTAGATCAAGCGACGCTCGACAAACGATATCGGATGAATGGTGAGAGAACAAATATTTGTTTTACTTGCAACGAAGCAGGACATTGGTCCAGAAATTGTCCAAAAAAGAAAATCAGACAGGAACATTTGTTTTTTTGTCTACGTGAACCCACACAGTCATGACATCGAAATTTCACCATCGTTTTACAACGTTGTCGGTCTCCAACATACGAAATTCGTCGGGACACTAAATTCATTCTACAACGAAAATACATGGAAAACAAGTTCACTACAGACTACAATATCACCGGTTGAAAATCAGACCGTAGACATGCAGTCCGACACAACGGATATCACCGATTCAAAAATCTGCAAAATAACAGAACAGGCAGAGAAAAAAATATCTACAAGCGATAATCTAAGAAAACAACAAACTTTGGATCTAAAAGAGGAGAAAAAGCAAAACAACGAAAAGAAGAAAAAACGAGTAACAAAGAACCGTTTCTTTTGCAAATCAACAAAACACAAGGGTAAAAAAGTATGGCAAAACATTTCCCACACTCTATCAGACATCTGCTTGCACAGTGGGGGCAGACAAGAATTCGAACCATACTGGAACAAATATGATTTTATGTAAAAATATCGCTGGGTTTTATAGCTTTACAGGAGGATTGAACTGATTGACTCATGACGTCATTTTTTCCTATGTTTTTCCCGCGTCGGCGTTTCATGCTGTTTTTATCACTCCTAACTCAGTGTCACACAGTAGAATCCTGGTGTTTCCCGTCAGGTCCGCGCTCTTTAAAAATTTCAATCCTCCTTAAACGTATAAAACCCAGCGTTATTTCCATACATTCATCATTTTTTGACTCTCAGCTAACGAACACTTCGAAAGCAGTATCAATATTCGAAAGCAGTATCAATATTCGGAAGCAGTATCAATATGGAGGAGATAAAATATCAACTACGTGAGGCTCTCCAAAAATATCTAAATGCAGGTCAACAGTTATTACAACTAAACACTCATTTCGTAGGAGAGGAGGAACAAAACCAACTACAACGTATAACACAGCCATACAAAGATCTCGGCGAAAGATTAGTTCAACTATTTTTAAAGACAACACCGGATATCATTTTGGTTGATATCAAATTTGGGAGGAAAATTACTTTCGGTAATGGAGCAATGGTAATCAGAAAAAGAGTGGAAACATGCCCCATTTGCCAAGCGAATTTCGGATGCTGTCATTAGAAGTGGAAAAAAAACAACGTGAGACGAAAAAACACAGCCTCCAAAACAAAACAGCCTTTTTCAGGGCTAACCCAACAGTTCTTTTCAGAGCTAACCCAACAGTCCTTTTCAGGACTAACCATTTACCACGAAAGATCTTTCTTTTCAAATTGTCATTTCTTCAAATTGTCAAACTTCTTTCTTTTAGAAGAGTTACACTCCAAAGAGTTACATTCCAAAGAGTCACACTCCAGAGAGTAAAAAAAACTCAGAAAAAGACTAAGTCCAACTCAGTACTCAGTCTTTAAGAGAGAAAAAATCATTCATAAATGCAGAAAAAAGTCTAAGTCCAACTCAGTACTCAGTCTTTTAGAGAGAAAAAATCATTCATAGATGCAGAAAAAAAGTCTAAGTCCAACTCAGTGTTCAGGCTTTTAGAGAGAGAAAATCATTCATAGGTGAAAAAACTAAGTTCAACTCAGTGTTCAGGCTTTTAGAGAGAGAAATCATCCATAGGGTGAAAAAAACTAAGTCCAACTCAGTGATCAGGCTTTTAGAGAGAAACCACTTAAAGGCCAAGTAGTGGATAGAAGTAAACAATAAAGCAATCCTAATAGCATATGGGTAGACAAAACTAAGTTCAACTCAGTGTTCAGGCTTTTAGAGAGAGAAATCATCCATAGGGTGAAAAAACTAAGTCCAACTCAGTGTTCAGGCTTTTAGAGAGAGAAAATCATTCATAGATGCAGAAGAAACTAAGTCCAACTCAGTGTGCAGGCTTTTAGAGAGAGAAATCATCCATAGGGTGAAAAAAACTAAGTCCAACTCAGTGATCAGGCTTTTAGAGAGAAACCACTTAAAGGCCAAGTAGTGGATAGAAGTAAACAATAAAACAATCCTAATAGCATATGGGTGAAAAAAACTAAGTCCAACTCAGTGATCAGGCTTTTAGAGAGAAAAGAAGATTGACAATAGAAAATCATTTTTTTGGTCGTTACTTACCCTCTACTTTCCCTTAACTTTCCCTCTCAAGGTAGGCAAACTGGGTATTTTTTGGGCATTTTTTGTAATGTAAATTCTTTCAGGGTAGGCAAACTGGGACAAATTCTCTGTAGGGTAGGCAACGTAGGGCTCTCAGGGACGTCTCTTTGGACGTCTGACCAGGCCTGTCAGACGTCCAAAGAGACACCCTATACTACTGTCGCGCTCAGTAGCCTAACGGTTATTTTTTTTTTCTAAACAGCCCCGTGCCGTGCCAAGTATTGCAGGCGATTACGCATCGCGTTTAAAATCAGGGGGTCGAGGGTTCGTATCTCTAGCTCGGCAAATTTCTTTCCGAGAATTGAAGATAGGCAGCCATTGCCACATGATTCATTCCTCTCTCACCACTGATCTTTGTTTCGAAGATGGTTCAGTGGAAAAAAAGCCAGTGGCTTGACAAGAATATCGCGCGAAGAGCTTATAAGTGTTGAAATACTAAAACTCCAGGAAAGCAGGGATATATGCACTGCCCTCCGTGATGTAATTGAAAAACATAGGAAAAGCGTTAAACACCAAACAAACGAACAGACAAACAGTTTCGTTTTTAAATTTTGAAAACATTGCAAGAAAATGCTGGTTAACGGCATTTTCTCCCTTTCCCACAATGCATTTAACCCTCCTACCACTGTAAAACCCCATCATTTGAGCTACTTGTAATTTGTCGTGTAAAAATGCTTTCACTATGGAAGAGTGTAAAATTTGTTGTCTGGTGAAAGGTCTTTCAATTATCTAGACAATAAGACGATGGATCCAGATCAGATGGCAAATAGCAACAAGCAAAGATCAGACTATAAGGCCGATGGGTTGAACTGATGCAGGCGAATTCCAAGCAAATTATGGATATCGAGTGATCCATTTACAGAAGTAAGAACAGTTATTATATCTATGTCTAGTTTTGATTCATCGGCACTTAACGGGAACAACGTATTATCATTGTGTACTTCGCGGGGTTAAGCCATTGGAAAGCACTAAGAACATCCCCAGTTTCTTTTACGGACAGTGTAGATTAAGATCAGCCTGCAGTGAACATCTGTCAGATCTTCGTCTTACACTGACCGATATTTTGATAGAGATTCAGCCAAAAAATCCTGAAAATCAGATAATTTAGAGTATTTTTTCCTAATTGCAAGTTTTACTTATTCAAACGCTCCAATAATATCAGCGCCAAATACAAGTGAGCTATGCTCCGGAAAAAAAGGTTGCTTAATGCATCTCCGTGATGCCTTGTACCTAGCATGGTATCAGATGATTACGAATCCTTAAAATCCAGTCAGTCTTACAATTGACGGAATCAGGAGGTAGAATGGTTCCTAGACATGCAGAAAATTTACAGATAGCAAAAAGTTTCGGCCCATGTCAGCCTGCGCGAATTGCGCAGGCTGACATGGGTCGATACTTTTTTTTTTTCAGATGCATTAAGCCCCCTTTTCACAGAGTATGGCTCAATTATTTATAAACTTAAACTTTTTCGATGGCTGTAAATACAATCCATTAGAAATAGAAAATATTTTTGTATTATATGCTTACCTAAACGAGCGGACGGTGTAGATTCAAGATCAGACTGCACCTTCTCTGTAGTCTGATCTTGATCTTTTCCGCCCGCAAAGCCCCCTTTTTTCGACTAAGGCACTGATAGGGTAATTGTTGAAGCAGGAAGAAGAAATTTGTGCCTTAACTCTTTTCCAATGCAACATGGTTTCGGACCTTCCCACCATATTGCAAGCATTTGCAGACGACAAATTAGATGTGGCACAAATGATGGGATTTGTATTAGACAAGGTAGAAAATATTGCAGAAAAAAAAAACAAACTCGTTCTGTCTCATGATCTTAAAAACACTGATTTTTTCGATAAAAGCTATGAAAGGCTTAAATTGCAGGTAGCCAGCATTTCCTCTTTTTACCACTTTTCTTGTTTTTAAAAGCCCTCTGCTTCAGGGTTGTAAATTAACACAGGGCTACGTTGCATAGGGGTTAAGCTCCTTTCAGCATCAATATGAAGATGATTATTAGTATAAGAGGATGCTGGTTTGTTATCTCAACGTAAAGAGTGGTTTTGTCTGGTTCTTAGTCCCTATGCTGCTAAACAAGACTCAAGGCGCTTTTGTGAACAATACAGATCAAGATCAGACTGCACAGAACTTGCAATCTCATTTTGGGTCTTTACTGTCCGATACGGCGAGATTTTTCAACTCAAAACAACTTTTTAATTGCAATTTTTGGATTTTTACCGTTTGCCGGAAATTTGATGTTGATTCATTCAGCCATAAGATCGACACTGAACTGATGTCGCTACGACCTCAACAACTCGCTTCCTCTAACAGTTTTGCCATATATAGTTTTTGAACAATGGTACATATCGATTTGACCGGATTATCTATTATAAGAGGGCTATTATGGCCCTGTGTAGCTCCACTTCCTTAAAGATAAGTTATCAAAAGTTTAAATGGACAGTGAAATTCATATATAAAGCAAAACATTTTTTCATAGAGAAAATGAGCCAATGCCATACGTACCAAGATGACTTCTGTGAATATTAACAAGGTCCGCCAAAGGATCATCCATGCCAGATATCAGCGGGCTCTGACCAACTGCGTTTTGACCAGACAATTTCCAAACATTCTTTGGAAACATTCTTTTCGTTGGCGTGAATACTTAAGTTTTGAACAAAATAGTATTATACAAACACTACTAAATGCTTAGTGTCCATCAGGTCTTGGCATAAACTAAAACATGGATAAATCATTTTGGAAGATAACCAAGCAATCTTACAGAGTTTTTTTATAAGACTAACAAAATGGCGGAGAGGGTACACGAATCAGAAGCTAATTTATAGCTTGTTATGAAGCGAAGATAATACAAGCCAACGGCAGCCATGTTTTTCAACCAAACAAAATTCTATCATTTTTTTTTTTTAATTTTGAAAGGAGTCGACAAATGCAAATAATTTTGTCGATTCATTGATTTGCAGTGAATTCCAAACTTTTTAGAAAAATAAGAATAGAAGAATTTCATTTTTTTGTGTCGGTTCTCTTTTTGCCAAGGCAGCCGGGGCCGTATTCACCAACCTTTCAGCATTCTTAGTCTTATTTTAGGTTTAGAGAGTAACACAGTTTTGACTGCGTATACCGTTGGGTTCAGCCAATCAGAATTTATACTACTATAAACTTTAGAAAATTCTTGACAATTAGACTAAAACGTTACTAGGAATGGTTGGTGAACAAAATTACCCATAGTTATAAAATCAAACTCTCTAAAGGAGTTCTGAAGAGGACTGTGGCAAAGTAAAATTTGTTGAAGTTTCGACATATATTGGATTTGTTGTGTAGAGTAGACGATGGCTGAAAAAAAAGGTTATCGCACTGACGCACAGCGCATGGACGCATGACAGACACAAGACCGTTATATAAGCCTGTTGGCTTTCGGTCAGTAGAGCTAAAAGCTAGAAGCGGACACATGAAGTGTCCTACATTAAGCGAGACAAAACTGGAAATGACAGGGAAAAACCTATTCTCTGGTAACCGGAAATTACATGCTTCGTGGTTCTCGTGCAATTATTACACACGCCATCTTTCAATGGGACTTGACTCCTCGATGTATGACAAAAGTCTCTGTTAATGTCAGCTTAACACTTAACCAAACGACCCATTGCTTCACAGCCCTGAAACAGAAAGCCTTTGAAAACATCGTGGGAAAAGGAGAAAATGCTGGTAACCAGCATTTTCTCCTTTTCTCACAATGTTTTTCCTAACCCCTTTGGGACAAATTCCAGTGTTCAAGCCATTTTCAATTTATGGTCTTTAAATGCTTTCAATATGCATACTTCAATAGTTTGTCTTGTATTTAGGGCTAACATGGCTATTCATCATTAGTAAAGATGACAGGGTTCAAAAGGTCAAAACAACAGAACTCTTTGTAAGCCGAGGTGAACTTTAATAATTGATTTTTTTTTTGTGGACAGTGTAGATTCGAGATCAGAGTCCACAGAACGTGCAGGATCTTGGGTTTTCACAGTCCGATCATATGTGTGAATGTTTATACAAAATAGCTTTTGCTCAGCATTGCGAATTTTCTTTTTTTATTTGATTTGATTGGCGAGATAAGAATGTAATCCCATCGTCATATTTCTATTCATACGTCATCTCCTGAAACAACACTGAAGAATAAGATCTGGGGAAAATACGTTTTATTTCTGAATGATTGAGATCATTAAAAGTTTAACAAATGACTTTTTGAAACAAAGTTTCCTTCCAAAATGGTCTCTTGACATTCTTGTGCTTTAACACTTAGGCTGCTAAGTGCGACTCTATGCGCTTCTGCGGACAGTGTAGATCAAGATCAGACCGCACAAAACATGTAGTCTGATCTTTGATCTACACTGCCAGATACAGCATTTTCTTTCCGGTGAAATCAGCTTTGAAATCGAAATATCTGATTTTTAATACTGATCAGAAAGTTTTCGTTTCATTTTTTGGCAGTTTACGCTTTCTCTCCCAATTAAATGAATTCGACATTTCTGATGGGTCTACAACTAATCTTTCATTGATACTGAGAACAGTTTTGGTTTGAGTTTATCATCAGGTAGCGAACGGTGCACACTGTACGTTCCGTGCAGTCTTATGTAGATGTACACCGTTAGCAAAAGCTATAACCAATGCGATATTTGCAGTAAAAGACTTAAGGTTTAACAGTTCCTGGCTAGGTCTCTTCGGTGTCTTGCCTAAGAGCACGCTCAGGAGACAAGCAAAGCTAGCTACTACCTTTCGGTTATTAAAACACTGCCTTTCCACTTTATCTCGGATGACCCACCACAAGATAAATGCAGTTAAGCTTACTGAGAGAGAGAGAGAGAGAGAGAGAGAGAGAGAGAGAGAGAGAGAGAGAGAGAGAGAGAGAGAGAGAGAGAGAGAGAGAGGGGGGGGGGTTGATCGTTCATAAAATCAAATGAAGCATGTTCGTTTCATTTTATTCTGAAATATGTGGGTTTTTTTCATCTAAATATATCCAACTAGATCCATGCATGCGCTACTTTGTACGAGGACTGTGAAACAAGTTCTATTTTTACTTGACCTAGACAGTTAATGCTTTCTTAATTGACAGACGGACAGACAGCTTGTTTCCTGAATGTTACCTGTTACATGGTTTACGAGCGTTTATAAAATAAACCCTAAGAATAGGTCACGTGGTAATCATGGAATTCTATTTCCACCGCATAAAATTGACTTTAGAAAAGAAATTTTTGATTTTTTTGTATTGTGTTTAAAGAGAGAGAGAGAGAGAGAGAGAGAGAGAGAGAGAGAGAGAGAGAGAGAGAGAGAGAGAGAGAGAGAGAGAGAGAGAGAGTCTGTCTTATGTATCAGCATTTTCTCCTCGTCCCGCATTGTTTTCAAAAGCCTTCTCTTTCAGGGTCGTTGAAAGTCGGGATGGTGTGGTAAAGGTAACTCTATTCTAGATGAACGGTACAAACCAGAGCAAGGCAAACCGATAGTCTGTTACAGAGATGTCTGTTTATAAAGCTTGGATTCAAGACATTATTGTGCATTTTCTTTGTACACTAAGCAATTCCATTATTAGAACAAAGGAGTAAACATTCAACAAATTTACATATAAGCAACGAGGTCTCTTTTGCTTGCCTTTAACCCTTTACCAAACAACCCCGAGTTTTAACTGACCTAAGGGAGAATGCTTTTGAAAACAGTGTGGGGAAAGGGAAAAAATGCCGTTACCAGCATTTTCTCCTTTTCCCCCAATGTTTTCTACCATATCAAAGACAAAAACCTTTATCTAAGCCACGTGTGGTTTGTTGTCTGCAAATGCTTTCAATTTGGATGGGTCTATAATTTTGTCATTTGATCAGAGTTTAAATATAGTTGCTCGAGGATTGCTCGTGACTCAGTGATTTCACCTTTTTCCCGGGATTCTTTTCCCTGTATCTTTGTCACAATTTTTGTCATATATACTTCAATATTTTGATCCTTAGTTCACGTTTATTAACCTTTTGTTGAGGAATGTTTTCAAAGTCGCTTGCTACGGCTTTGTTTAAAGATGAAGAACCTAAAAGAAGTGCTAAACTAGCCTATCAAATTGAGTAACTAAGTTCATATCCGTTTTAATATCACATTCGAGTTGTTTCCCTTGCAACACTGATCAAAGTTTTAAACCTTATGTCGTAAGATCAAATCATGTTGCTTATGCAGACAATGTAGATCAAGATCAGACTGCACAAACGTGAAGTCTGATCTTTGATCTACACTGCCTACCATTTTACACCATACTCTGGCCAGAACAACATCGCTATTGCAATATCTAGACTGTTTTTTCCTGATGAAAATGATCAGTTTTACACATTGAGTACTCTCATGGTTAAAGATGCTTCATATCTGTCATGGGTATCCTATTTTGTTGAACAACAGAAACTGGGATTTAAACAATGCTCATGAATTTCATGCTATTCAACCTTTAAACTGCTAAATAAATGGGTAATATCCGCTCAAAAGTAAATACAAAATATTTGTTTTTTTTCGGTGAAAGATCGAAATTTATTTCATCGAATGAACATCATCGGTAATATTTTCATATTTTCACGAGTGGCACTCTATTTATTTCATGTTTCTAGCCCTTTTGAGGGGACTTACATCAAAATTCAGTACAGTTGTTTTCGGTAATTCTGCGTGGCGTACCCCCTCCGCATAACAACGCATTACAGTATTACGCCAAGCGCGAGAAATGAAGAGTAAATTACGTCATATTTCCATCTGGTTGAGCGGCACGCGCATTTTACCTAGGTAACTAGTGCGCGGGAACAACTGTTTCCGCCTTCAATTGAAGAGTTAGGCAATAAAATCGGTATTTTTCACTGGTCGTAACCATGAAATATCGAAAAATATTTCACCGATATTTCTCGATAAACTACCGGAAAGCATGAAATAAAACCCCATATATTGCGATTTCAAAAAAGTTGATTTCACCGGGGAAAATACCATATCAGACTGCACGTTTTGTGCACGCTGGGGCCGTATTCGCCATCCATCCTACACTTCATTCTTTGTCTAGATTTAGAAAGTAACACAGTTTCTGATTGGTTAAAGCAGATGGTTTCGCCAATCAGAAATCGTGTTACTTTCAAGTTTAGAAACATTGAAAATTAGATGAAGAATGTTTTGTGAATAGGGGGCCCTGATCTTGATCTACAGTGTCCGTGCTAAGCAGTCTAAGGTTTAACAGTAGGGAAATTATTGTGAAGCTGACAATCTGTCATTTTTTACCTTCGGTCCGAGTGTCTGTCGCTGGCAGAAAAATGTATTTTAAAACTGTAAAAAGTTGCCAAGTCGCTCTATCTTCTTCTTTACTTTTTACGTGGTTTTGAAATTCATTTTTCTGCCAGCGACTAAAACTTGGGCCGACCATACAAAAACAGATTGCCATCTTTGCAATAAATTCTGTCCCGTTAAATGGTAGACTATGAAATATTATTTAAATTTAAATGCTTTTTAAGACCTGCATTTTTACTTCTGGCCGCCATTGGGCTTATTAAAAGCAGCAGAGGAACTTTATCAACGGATTGCCTGAGGTTTGCCGAATGGACTCTTTTCTTTTACTTTGAATCTTGAGCCTGTTTCATATCAAATAATTTTCTCTTTTTAACCCGAACTTTGAACCAAAACATTACAAATCGAAGGATTTCATCTTCTGAACTCTTTACCAAACGACAAAATTTTACTCTTCTCCAAACTCAAAGCATCTGCAGACGACAAGTTAAGTGTTTCTCAAATGATGGAGTTTATCCTTCAAAGGGTAGAATTGTTGGAAAAGATAAAAACAGTGGTAACCAGTATTTTCTCCTTTTTCCAATCTTTTTTTAAAGCCTACTTTCGTACGGTCGTTAAAACACAGGATAGTATAGAAATGGGTGGAGTACCACCAGTTCACATTATGAGGTCTACAAAACTGTCCTAAAACTGACAATGTTATACTGTGGGATGCAGTGGTGTACGAGTGGAACGTCGGTCTCTTACATTAAAGGTTCTGAGTTCGAATCTCGTGTCGAGCTTGGTCAACTGATGGAACTATATCCACATCACGGCGTGACTGATTTGGTAAAGGTTTCATAGAAGCAGTCATCGACAAAGATTACTGTAAGCTGTAAGGGTTAAATGCAGATCTATTGGCTGATTGACGCGGAAGAATACATACTTTTTGAACTTTGTATATATTCATACCTCCTCGAACAAATAGATCTGTCGACAGATTAGCTGTTTATTTCTCAGTTGTATACTCGGAGTTCTTTTGACTTTTCCCCCACAGCTGTAGTTCTGGTTGTGTTCTGTAGTACTTGAACTAACGACTTTACATAGCGGGATGAACTTTTGACACTTGTTAGCTCCACTGGCCGAAGGCCAGCGGGCTTATGTCATGTCCCGGTGTCCGTCGTGCGTCTGTTCGTGCGTGCGTCCGTCCGTGCTTGCGTGCGTGCGTGCGTTAACTTTTATTTCAAACATCTTCTTCTCTGAAACTACTCATCCAATTTTGATGAAACTTCACGGAAATGATCCTGCCATGGTCCTCTTCACAATTTCTTGAAAGAATTTGATTCCTTAAAAAACTCTGGTTGCCATGACAACAAAACTAAAAAATATTGGAAATCTTTGAAAATCTTCTTGTCTGAAACCGTAAGGCCTAGGGCTACCAAATTTGGCATGTAGCTTTATCTAGTAGACCTCTATCAAGTTTCTTCAAATCATAGCCCTGGGGTCAAAATTGGCCCCGCCCCGGGGGTCACAAGTTTCACATGGGCTTATATAGAGAAAACTTCAGAAATATTCCTGTACCTAGCCATTTGGCCTAGGGCTACCAAATTTTGCATGCAGCTTTGTCTAGTAGACATCTACCGAAAGTGCCCGAATTATAGCCCTGGGGTCAAATTTGACCCCGTCCCGGGGGTCACAAGTTTTACATGGGCTTATATAGAGGAAAGTTTAGAAATCTCACTGTACTTAGCCATAAAGCCTAGGGCTACCAAATTTTGCATGTAGCTTTATCTAGTAGGCCTCTACCAAGAGTGCCCAAACTATAGCCTTAGGGTCAAATTCGATTCCATCCTGGGGGTCACAAGCTCTACACTACATGGGCTTATAAAAGGAAAATTTTAAAAATCATCTCGTACCTAGCCATAAGGCCTAGGGCTACCAAATTTTGCATGTAGATGTATCTAGTTAGCATCTACCAAGAGGGCCCAAATTATAGCCCTGGGGTCAAGTTTGCCCCCACCCCAGTGGTCTCAAGTTTTACATGGGCTTTTATAGTGAAAACTTTAGAAATTTTCTTGTTACCAACCATAGAACTAGGGCTACCAAATTTAGCCCTGTCTCAGGGGTCTCATGTTTTACAGGGCCTGTTATTGAGGAATCTTTGAAAAATTTTTCTTGTTTATAACCACACATTCTAGACCTTTATTATTTGGTATGGGGCTTTATTTTGTGGACCTCTACCAGGATTCAAGTAATTATAGCTCTGTGGTCAAAAATGGCTTTGCCCTGGGGTCATAACTTTCTCAAGGGATTTTATAGAGAAAATTTTGTATGTCTACTAGTTCAAAACCAATGGGACAAGTACTGTAATGTTTGGCTTGTAGGGTTTTTACTTATTAGCCAGTGGAGCGATACAGGGCCATCATGGCCCTCTTGTTGAAATTAGGCATCGTTTATATTTCTGTATACGATCGCTGTTGAAATGAATTATCGCTTTATAAACTTTCAAGAACTTTACATAGTATCATTGTTGACCTGCTGTGTTCCGTATAATGGTGGTGATAAATACAATTCAGCCATGCTCTTTGAAAAGTCGGTTTAAAGTATGTACAAAAAATATCGACTCAGGTCAGCCTGCGCAGTCTGCGCAGGCTGACATGTGTCGAAACTTTTTGCTATGGGTGAATTTTCAGCAGATGCAAGGACTATTCTACCTATGCGGTTGTTAGACAAAAATGATTCAATGGATCCATGATTATTAGATGACTTGCTTTGTATAATGGATCACAGAGATGCATTAAACCTCCTTTTTGTACAGCATGGCTGAAATATAAGACACATCTTAGCCAATCAGATAGCTGTGACGTTAGAGTCTGAATTGTGATTCAGTTGACTCTTTACAAGACGACAAAAAGTTTAGATTCCTCCATTTTGAAAGCTTTTGTGGACAACAAACTGAACCTAACTCAAGTGCAGGAATTTGCCTCAAAAATGATGATAAACATTGCAGGAAAAAGGAGATAATGTTGGCAACCAGGTTAGAAGAGCTTCATTTGAATTATCTTCTATAATTTTATCTAGAATTTTGTCGTCTGGTGAACAGTTATGGGTAAAGTGTCATCCTTTCCGTGGCTTGTGAGTAAATTTCAAAATTCCGTCCTGATAACAGTAATAAGAAGATTTGATAGATTTTTATAAGGTGTTGACACTTTTGTCCTATTTTTCTTTATCTGCTTTTCTACAATGTTTTCTATTCTTTTCAAAAATACTATTCACACCATTTTTTTCCCCGTTTCGGACAATGTTTTTTATCCTTACGGTGATAAATCCTTTTTTCAGAACCACATCTGGATCGCGTGTGGAAGTGCTTTTAATTTTGACCTGCCTAAAATTTAGTCGTCTGGTAAAGGGTTTAGGGTAGGTGGCTTATATGTAAATTTGAGCCATGCTCTGTGAAAAAGGTGCTAAATGCATCTGCAAAAAGTATCGACCCATGTCAGCCTGCGCAGTCCGCGCAGGCTGACATGGGTCGAAACTTTTTGCCATTGGTCAGTATCCTTCATGTTAAAGGACCATTCTATCTCCACATCCAGTCGATTTTTATAAAAAATGGGTTTTATGGATCCATAAATATTTGATGATCTGCTTGGTATAATGTATCACAGAGACGCGTTAAGCCCCCTTTTATCAGAGCAAGACTGATTTTAATATTCAGTCCTGATAAAAGTAATTAGAAAAGATTTGATAGATTTTATAAAAAGATATCGCCCTGTTATCCTATTTTGAAAAGTTGACCCTTGTCTTTCCGAATGAAATTTCTTGGCTAATATTACAAAAAAAAATGGCTGTGGTAAAGTTGTAGACATTTTACCCTTTACCACGCTAGGGAACTGTTTAAACGACCCCGAAGAAGAGAGATTTCAACAAATATTGCGGAAAACGGATAAAACGGTGTTAGCCAGTATATTATTCTAGTTCTACACTGTTTTCTGCCTTTTCAAAGACAAGTTCCATCCCCCCCTTCTATTCGTTGTCTGCAAACGCTTTTAATTTGGGCTGGTCTAAAATTTTGTCATTTCGATAAAGAGTTGATAAGGATCCTTTCCCTTACACTATCAAGAATTAAACGAATGGTATAGATTAAGATCAGACAGAATTGATCTGCATTCACCGCAAAGCACATCCATAATCGCAACCGGCCGGATACGGGTTCGCTCTTTTAACACCAATAATATAACTTTTGCGTCTGTCGACGGCTGAGAATGCAATCTGTATGAACCCAGGGAGATATTTATTTCATATGCTTGACCAAACAAGTGGACGGAATAGATCCAAGATCAGACTACACGTTCTGTGCAGTCTGATTTTGATCTATGTCGCCCACAAAAGCCGGTTTTCGCCTATTGCGCAGAAAGGCTGAAGTAACGCAAAATTCCCTCTTACAAAAAGCCTCGATGTTACCTGATAAGAACACTTCACGCTTTGTTAAAGTTAAAGTATGTGATTCTGTGAGGAACATGACTAAATAGTTAAAAGTGTCAGAGTTTTTTATTGAATAGTACTGAGATTGATCGATTAATCGATGTTTGACATAGCTTTCAACATTATTTCGTTCATATCAGGGCATCAACTCACTTATTTCTGTGTGTCCGTCCTGGATTTCACCGTAAATAGGACTGGGTTCTTAACCCTTAACCTGCAAAATAAGTGAAATAAAACTTTCAAGCCGATACTAAAAACCCAAATGTTGCTTTTTTAAAAGTATTTGTTAAGGGAAAAATAACTCCTTATCGGGCAGTGTAGATCTAAGATCAGACTGCACGTTCTGTGCAGTCTGATCTTGATCTACATTGCCCGCTAAAGGTCTCTGTGTCGAGCTTAGCAGCCTAAGGGTTAAATTTCTTGTCATTGAAAACTCCCGCGAACAACCAGTGTCGCATCTGATGATTGGGTTCAGGACCTCTTGGTAGTAAATTCAAATATTAACCATTAACCTGCTGAATAGATTGAACGAAACTTTCAAGCCGATAGTAAAATCTGAATGTTGTTATTTTAAACTTATTTTGGGAGAAAAAACAACTCCTTATCGGACAGTGTAGCTCAAAGATCAGACTGCACGTTCTGTGCCGTCTGATCTTGATCTACAATATCCGCTAAAGGTCAACGAGTCGCGATAAGCAGCCTAAGACTTAACATTGAGCCACGCAGCACCCCGACCTATTCTTAAAAGTACATGATTAAATAAGTTACCTGTTATGAAAACTCCTGTATTTTACACGACCAGAAGTTGAAAGCTTTTGAAAACATTGTGGAAAAGGAGAAACTGTTGGAAACGGCAGTTTCTCTTTTTCTTACAGTTTTTCATTTACGCTTTTTGTGAAAGATACACTAGCCACTTTTAATTTGTCGTTTGCTTGTGGAGTCGAGTCTGAGAGTTCGTTACCTGGTAAAGAGTTAAAGGCCTGTTAGCGGCCAAAACTAAACTATTCGATAGTCAAAATACAGGTGATTTTAATTCAAATAAAAGTTTGGACAATGTGTACGATCTGTTACAGTTCCAGTCGCTGGCAGGAACGTGAATCTAAAAGCTTGAATTATAGTTGTATAGCTAGTGATATATCGTAATATCCGTAAATTGAAATGGCTGGTTTTCCCTGAAAATCGACTCAGATTGGTTTACTTTTGGCCGCTAGTGGGTCTTTAAATGAACTTATCTTCCAAGAGGCCCTATCAAGACATCCCCGAAAGACTAATACTGGTTAAGCAAAACAGAGTGTACTTTTGTTTGTGGTTGAAAAAGGATTTCGATTCCATATAAAGTAGAAGCACTTTCATTCAAATCAGTCTACATAATTTAAAATGTTAAATAAAGATTCAAGAGGGTTCTTGAAAGACAGTTTAACTTTATACCACACAATCTCGAGTTTAAACGACCCCGGAGAAAAAGCCTATTGAAAACATCGTGGGAAAACGAGAAAATGCTGGTAACCAGCATTTTGTCCTTTTTCCACAATGTTTTCTACCCTTCCCAAAACGAATTTCAAGTTACGAGTCACATAGCCACATTCATGTTGTCGTCTGCAAATGCTTTGAATTTGTCGTTTGGTAAAGTGCCAAGATGTAACATGAGAGAGAATATTGTCGACTGGACGCTCTAAATTTGCTATTGTAAATGGAGTAAAATACCGAACAACGCACAACCATTCTAATTCAAATCTGTCTTCATTCCCGGAAAGGTTAAGTGGGGATTCAAGAGGGTTTCCGAAAGAAGGTTATAGACGAGGTATAAGAGAGTAAATTATTATCTGGAAATACTGTACGTGACCCATGCTCTGTGAGAAGAGGGTTTAATGCATCTGCAAAAAGTATCGATTCAGGTCAGCCTGCACGTATCGCACAGGCTGACCTGAATCGATACTTTCTGCTATTGGTCAATTTTCTGCATGTTTCAGTCGGTTGTTGGATTTTATGGATCTATAACCGTGTAATAATTTGCTTGGTTTGAAACCACTATTGCGAGAGCATGGCTTATTCAAATCTGTCTTCAAATTGAAGATTCAAGAGAGTCCTTAAAGGGCAAATCAACAGGTTTCAGAAAATGTTAATTTTCAAAACTACATTTATCAGTTGGTAACCTAGTAATGTTCTAATCATAAGAAAAAACAGTAAAAGTACTGTATTCTAATTTTATATTTCTGCTTATTAGTTTTTACGACATCGCTTACCTCCCTTACTTATTTGTTGCATCCCTTGATTTGTGACGTCACAGGAGAGGTTGTTTCAATATGGACGTTGTGTATGATTTTCAGAAGATTAAATAAAAAAAAAGCCAAGTTAAAATTTTTTGGATTTCCCCTTTAAAGTGCGACTACAGATTTGGCAGACAAGGGTGAACCACAGTGTAGGACCGGAAGTGTACAGTGTTTGAGATTGTATGTCACTTGGGAGTCTGTACAGTGGCGACATGTCACTTGATTCTTAAAAAAAGTGTTTACACGGTAAGTGAAGCTAATGTTTTTTCGTTTATTTTGTTAATCAATTTGAAATCTTCCCATCCAGTAGTACTTTTGATATATATTGAACATACCAAGCACCTGAGCATGCGATGTTTAACCTCCTTATAGCAATAGGAATGTCTTGGTCATTTAGACGTTCAAAAATTGAAATGATTTTTGACCCCTAAAAAATACCAGAATTATCGCATTAGCGCACACGAAAGAGTTCTTTCCCGATAAAAAGGTCTGACCATGTGTATGCTTTCTCTTTTTATCAACAATTGCCAAGCTGTGGCATCAAAAGCGCTTTACAGGACGAAATTCTTGTATGTTTACGAACTAAATTTTGTACTGTCACTTGGAAAGCAATGTTTTAGATTTGTACAGTCACTTGACAAGGCTTTGTACTGTGACTTGAATCCGTTTGAAAACTTATTTTGTTCTTACATAAGGAATTTTTGCACTTTACAACGAAATCTTGTTTGATTTGACACCGTGTGTTGACCCACATGATGGACACAGAGAAATTAAATCGACTTATAAAGTGTTATTGCTTTTCTGTTGTGTACTCTGGCTGAAAATGGATTATATTCCAGTGGTTGATCCTTATACACTGTAAGCAAAGAAAAAGATAAGGCGTGTAGAATGCAAATTGAATAAAGCACTAATGTGTACCAAATGACTGCGTACTGTATAAGTGGAATTTTTGCGACGTGGACATTTTTGCGATTTCGCAAATTTGAAAAATTCGCAAACCTTTCTGTTCGTAAATTTTACCACATGCATACCAAAAAACAGAAAGTGTCTTAAATTCGCAAACATTTCTGTACGCAAAATAACCTTAATTTGCATTTTTTTTGACACGCGTATATATCCACTTATACTGTATAATGTTTATTGGGGTATTTTTAACAGTAGACGTCGATACTGACGACGCATTTAGTGTTACAAACATTCAACTGGGCAAAGGGTTGACTGTCATCAGAGGTTTGGTGTCCCCTTTTTGTGGAGATATTTGTAGCTAATTTTGGGCACCCATGAGGTGGTAGAAAAATAAATACTCCCTTGCACGAACTTATACTACTGAAAATTCTCACATTAAATCTGATTTTCGGCACTATGTCATTATTATCCAACCGATTTCAAAACGATAGATGCATCTTCATTTGATTTAGTTATTTTTGGATATTATTTTTTATTTTCTTTTTCGTTTGGGGCTGCATTGAATGGATACGTTTTAGCAAGGCTGTGTCGTCTGTCGTCTGCTCTTGGTAGAATTTAACAAAGTGTTGCTTGGTAAAATAGCAACTGGTGGGGACAAGACCGGGCTAGGCGGTTACGCGGGTAGGACTTATATATTTCAATACATGTATTTTTGACAAATTTAGATATTTGCACAATTTATTACATATGCTACATTTATATAATCCTTAGTCATTACGTATAACAGAAATAAATACATGTAACTTAATGATACTGTTTTTGTCACTATACCACATTTAGACTTCTACTGAAACACCTTTTTACGCCCCTGAAGGTGATAGCTTCAAAAGTAGAAATTGCTTGTAAAAGTTGATTGCATATCATCCTGTTATGTTATGATGCTGCTGAAAAAGCGTATCTTTACTCTGCTATGAGTACGAGGGGGGATCAGAAAGAGCGTGGACCAGTGCCTGTATTGGAATATTGTTATGAAAAACAACTTGGAATGTCTACTTTTTATGAAAATCACCTCCTTCAAATTCTATGCACTTATCTATTCTTGATTCCCATGTGCACGAGCGCGTCACGTGTCATTACTCTTAAGGACCCGGTCATAGTTAGGGTTAGTTCCTCTCTGCTCTCATAGTGCCTGCCACATAGAGAATCTTCCAAAAAAGGAACTAGCGAAAGGTCACAAGAGATCAGGACTGAATTATAGGGAAGGTTGGCTAGTCTTTCTGTGTTTAGTTTTTGCAGAGTTTTCTGTAGAAGTGTCGCGTTGTGAGCTACCTATATAGGGTGTTATCCTGGTGTAAAGTGACGTCACTGCGCAGGACTTCTGGCTGTTGTTTTCGTATGGTGTTTGTGAAATTTCTTTACATAATGTGGGCATAAAACTCAGCATTGACTGTTGTACGTATAGATACAACATGATTTAGAAGATAAAATGCGAATAGAAAAATATGATGCACATAACTTTACCGACTGACTTAGAAAATTTGGCTTTAGCGACTCAAGGCGATGTTCAATGTTTCTGTGCATTGGTTTGTTGTTTAGTTTCAGTGTCGGTAAAGTGTACTTATATTTCATCGCATGTTACAATACGATCTGTAACGTTTGAACCCGCTACCTTAATGCGTTCTAAAATTTCTTTACAGATTTTGACCCTAACCCCCATTGGCTGGTTTTATTTGAATTGGTCTAAAATGCGCGAATTCGTCGTTTTCAGCACTACGAAGTCACGCAAAAACAAGTCTATTATTAGATTATGCGCACAATTCATAGTCATGGGGAGACCCTCCAATGTCCACAGGCGGTAATAATAACGAAAGCCATAAACAGATAGATAGCTGCCAAAGATCTATAGCAGATCGTGATTAAGAGAGCGTGATACGGAGTAATTAAGAAATTATTACCGCCTGGACCCAGGCTAGTGTTGGCAATGCGTGAACAAAGTTTTGCGATCTATATCAAAGCGCACTTTTATGCAGCAGTGTACAAGAGTTCACTCCACGGTATTAGTCAGTTATAGAACTTGAAATTTGCTCCTATTTCCTTGGTGCATAACCTTACTGGGATTTTCAGTGTCTTATAAAGTATTCGAATTATAGAAAATAAATCCAATATTTGAGGGAGCATCAGTCAAATCCATCTACTTAGAAGCTGGTCAAACAAGTCAGAGTCTCATATCACTTGAAACAAACACCTTTTTGTCAAATTTCCGTTTTCAGTCTTCGTAATGAAAGACATGCTCTTCAAGTCACTGTACAGAATACAATATCTTAGATCTCAGGCGACTGTACAACAGCTTAACAAGTGACAGTACAAATTCATTTTCTCGACATTCCATTTTAAACGAACGATAAGGAAGATTGTAGTCGACTTTGTTACAAAATCTTTACATATTTTCACAAAAACATGAATAAAGAAGCAGTCTATACATTATCCGTTCAGCAAAAAAGGCTTCTAATGATGATTAATCGAATAAAATACCTCACTGTTTTGTGTCAAAATCATCTGTATTTTAGTATGGCCAAATGATCAAGGCATCCACATTGCTCTAAGAAAGATTCACAGAACACATGCGTGTTCCTGATATGGTCTATAATTAACAAACAAATAACTGGATATGAATATTCTATAATAGCTATAAAAATAAATGAAAACTCACCGGCTTGAATTACCGTGTGAAGGAAATTTTCAACGTCCAAGTGACATTTCGCCACTGTACAGACTCCCAAGTGACATACAATCTCAAACACTGTGTACACTTCCGGTCCTACACTGTGTGAACTGTCCTCAGGAAATAACTGATTTCATTTAGAAACAAGATGGCTTCTTTACAAAAGGAGCCAGGAGAGGTCAGCATCCATGTTTTCAAACAGTTTATTGGCTTTTAATTTCAATATATTTTGGTACATGTAAACAAACAAATAAAAAAGCCGCCGCGTAGAAACCTCATATGCTTTACATGACGGTCATTTGACCTTCTTGCCGCATTTTCAAGTCGAATGATCTTGTCCAACGGTCTTCTTTCTCTTTTTTAACGAAATTCTTCTTATTTTTTTCTTCTACTTAGATTTATTTACTTAATGAAAAATTACAATTATTTGAGAGGTCATTTGCAGCCATGGCAAATATAATATAATAAATATTTGCTGAAATTCGTCATATAAAAATAAACCGCGTCTATTTCCTGTTTCGCTTTATTTACAAAACCATGACGAAACAGACTGTGTATCAGAACAATTTCGCATGAAAAATGGATTTAGACAGACAGCAATTTCTGTGGCAGTCTGCCTTTTAAACTCACCACTGTTGGAGAGGTCTGATGACCTCTCCAATTAGAGGACAATACTAAACGAAGTAGAACCATTCTGTGTTGGAAAGAAAAGGCCTATCTACATACGCTTACTTGATAAATAAGGATCCAGAAGAGTGTTATTAGAGGTAGAGAAGGAAAATAATAGTCGTTTGGAAATACTTTTTTTTTTGTTGCTGAAAATAGAGAATCAGTACAGTGGTAATGGACAAACGCCCCATAGGACAAAAATCCCTGCAGAGCTTTTGTCCTATGCGGCAATCATCATCGGGAGCTTCTGTTCTTTGGGCCTTTTGTTCTACACTCCCAGTACAGTATCAAACCAGTCTATACGCACTTGTGATAAAATGGCGATTCAAGAGTTCCTCGAAATAAGATTTTAGATTTGGCAGGAGAGAGGTAGGTTGTACTTTAGAAATACCTGCCTTATATCTACATATAAAAATAGATTTCGATATCAAAACAAAAGAGACCGTTCCAATGCAAATATGTCTACACTAATTAGCTTATTTTTTGAAGGACAATTGAAGAGGGCATCGGACGACAATTACAGATTAAGCGAAAGAAAGACACGACAGAGTTTTATGTTGAAAATGCAGCCTTTTACAAAACAAAGTAAAATAATTATACGGGTATTTCAAAATCTGCAGTCTAAGTAAGCTGATTCATTAAACAATGATTCAAGAGAGTCATCGGAAGATGATTGAAGATTCAGCAGACGTGAGTTTATTTTTCGTTCTGGAAATATTTGATTTAACCCTTTAGCAAACAATCCCAAGTTTTGACGATCCAGAGAGAGAAGGCCTTTGGAAACATTGTTGGAAAAGGAGAAAATGCTGGTTACTAGCATTTTCTCATTTTCCAACAGTGTTTTCTATCATTTCAAAGATAAATACGATCATAAGAGCCTCACTTTATATGTCGTCTGCAAATGCTTTCAAATTGGACAAGTTCAGAATTTTGTCGTCTTGATGTTTAAAATGGGGCACAAGAGCAACAAAATGGAAATATTCTGTATCAAGTCCGTCTTTATTGGCAAATTTCCATTCCAAACAAGAGTCATCGACAGACGATTACAAATTTAGTAGAGGAATAAAATGCTGCATTTAATGTTAAAGGTTGAGTATAACAGCAAGCAAAGTAGAAATATTTTATTCCAAATTTGTCTACGTTAGCTAATTTGCTAAACGACAGTTCAAGAGGGTCTCCGAAAGACATTTACAGATTTCAGCAGACGAGATGTAACCATAAAGACGCCATGTAAATTTCTCATTTATCGTCTGTCACATGTGTGGTCTAGAAACCCAGAGCAGACGAATTTGTCCCCGGAGTCCCCGTGTCGCCGCCTAATTGGGTTGACGCAAGGATTAATTCTTTCGCGTTCTATACAGACGTTCTGCTATAGATGCTATGTTTCCAGTGACATTTCATCGCCAAATATAAAATATGGGCCATGCTCTAGCAAAAAGGAGGCTTAATGCATCTTTGTGCTGCATGATACCAGGCAAGTCCCCACATTGTTATAGATCCGTAAAATCCATTTTATCCAACAATTGACTGAATCATACGGTAAACTGGTCCATGGACATACAGAAAATTGACCAATAGCGAAAAGTTTCGGCCCAGGTCAGCATGCGCGGACTGCGCAGGCTGACCTGAGTCGATTCTTTTCGCAGATGCATTAAGCTCCCTTTTCACAGGGCATGGCTTATATAAACTCGAAATCTTTCAACGAATGCAAATACTATCAACTGAAACTCGGACAGATTTTTATCTAACGGGTTTGACGAAACAAGCCGACGTTATCATATTCTGTGCAATCTGACTTTGATCTTTGCTGTCCGCAAAAAACCCTGTTTTCATCGTATGGAGATGAAAGTGTGGTTTGTCACAAAAAATAAAATTCGTTAAGTTGATAAGCATTAAATGGGGGATTTTTATAGGTGAAACCATTAATAGGGAAGCGGTGAGTGTAGGCCAAGATCAGACAGCATATAGGTATATCAGTATTAATGTATTAATATCAACCATAAAAGCACCGCCTCGGAAAAAGGAGTCTAATGTATCCCAGTAATGCATTATGCCCAGCAAGTCATCACATAATTATGGATCAATAAAATTCATTTTATCTAAAACCCGATTCATGTAGCAGAATGGTCCTTGGACATGCAGAAAATTTAAAAACTGCAAAAAAGCTTTCGACCCATATCAGCTGATCACCAAGAAAGCAATTTTGAAACCAATTTTGTAATAAAACGGCTTTTTGTAATAAAATTTTCAATTTCGCTATATTCCTTCAATATTAAAAATTTATTACAAATAGCACTTTTTTTCTGACAAATGCTGTTCCCGTTTCAACCATTTTGTAATAAACGGCCTTCTGCAAAAAGATTTTCAAATGCTTAATTCCCCTACTTTCATGATTTTTTCCTGTTACGTTGAAATCATCCATACATATCCGTTTCGAAGTAGGGTATATATGGGTGAATATTGAAGGAATATAGCGAGGGTTTGAAAATTTTATTACGAGAAGCTGTTTTATCACAAAAGTGCTTCTAACAAGCAATGCAAATCAGCTTCTTGTGTAATCCGCTGATAAAATCTTTCATCGTCAACTATAGGGTCGTTTAAAATCGGGATTGTATAATTGTATTGGTTTAAACACTAGGTGCAGACTCGGGGACTCCTGTCCAGGCAAGGCAAGCTGGTTCAGATCGATACTTTTCCGTAGATACTTCAACCTCTGTGATGAGAACCGGTTCCATGTATGGGAGAATTTGAGAACGTCCAACAATTCCCATTTCGACATAAACACGTATATTGTTTCACTAGCCTTCAACCGGACAAAGGTCAGCGCATCGGGCAGACAGATTATCAAACCGTATTTTGTACGTTTTTAACTAACTTGAGCACAAAAATGCTCACTTTTGAGCTTGTGTTACCGTGCCTTGTCCGTTGCATGTGATGCGTCGTGCGACGTCAGCAATAACCTTATTCGCACTTAATAAGGCATAATTTTGTTCAATTTTCTTGAACTTTGGTCAGCAGCAGCAGAAGAAGAAGAATGTTTTCAAAGTCCATCTACCACTTTGCTATGCTTGTATATAAAAAAAAAAAAAAAACCAAAGGAATAATTTCGCCAAACATTAAATTGACGTCTGCCATTGAAACAAGCTACTAAATTCAATACAGTAAGTAGAAAATTGAGTTTTTAAAAACTTTCTTCGGTTTAACTCATTACTACATACATAGACTTTATACGCGATCGGCAAGAACTTGCACATTTAGAATAAAACAAGACGGACAGGGTTTATAAAACAATGGCAGTAAGGGTTTGAAACTATTATCCCTTTACCACACAATCCCGACTTTTAACGATCATAAGAAAGAAGCCTTTTGAAAACATTGTAGGAAAAGGAGAAAATGCTGGTAACCAGCATTTTCTCCTTTTCCCACAATGTTTTCTATCCTTCCCAAAACAAATTTCAATTTTTCAGTCACATTTATTTTGTCGTCAGCAAATGCTTTCAATTTTGACCAGTCTAAAATTTTGTCGTTTGGTGAAGGGCTAAATTCAATTCAGACATGTAAATTAACGAAAATACTGGAATAAACCCGGACAGCTATGGCCTTTCCAGAGCACTAATTGATATGAGCCATGCTCTGGCAAAAGGGGGCTTAATGCATGTCCTTGATGCATGTTACCTGAGTCATCACATGATCATGAATCCATAAGGTCCATTTTGACTAAAAAACCGATCAAGGTCTACGGCCCCTAACTCTCATATTAAAAGACGGAAGCTGTCGAGATTGGCCGAATAGCCTTTACGAAAACGTCGATGTTACACGATATTTACCAATGAGTTAGGGGTCGTTATCCTTAAATCATGGGGTAGACGGGTCCTTTGAAATACAGATAATTGGCCAATACAGTATCAAAAAGTTTCGGCCCACGTCAGCCTGCGCGGAATGCGCACGCTGACGTGGGTCGATACTTTTTGCAGGTGCATTAAGCTTTCTTTTCACAGAGCGTGGCTGATACACTTACAAAATCTTAATTCTTTACCAAACGACAAAATCTTGAACTTTTGAAAGCATTTGCAGACGACAAATTCAATGTTCCTAAATTGATTGAAGATGTCTTTGAAAGTCTATGAAACATGTAGGGAAAAGGAGAAAATGCCCTCTCGGTCATTGTCGCTACAATTCGGGATTATGTGTTAAAGGGTTTCAACTGATAATGATATTTTCCACGAAAAATATTTGAAAAAAAAAAAACTACAATATTTCTTACGAATGGAAAAAAGCGAAGGAAGGACAGTCTGAACTTATACCGCGCGAAACGATGGGCATGCAACAAAAATCATCATACAAAATCATCTGGATATGCAGCATAATGCTAACAGGTATTATCATGATTCTATTTCAAAAGAAAAATATTTGAAATCCTGTAAACTGTAGTTTGCATCTGGTTTGAAGCAACCATTAACCAAATATCCATCCTTTTATCGACAGAGAGAGAGAGAGAGAGCTTTTGAAAACATTGCATAAAAAGGAAAAGAAAAAGAAAATAATGGTGGTAAGGCCTTAGTCACACGAAAGTTAGCGAAAGTCCAACTGCGTCCAGAAAACTTGATAAACGGAGGGAGGACGGAATGAAATACAAATAAAATTAATGTATAACGTTAGTATTCGAGCTCATTCTACGTCTTCAGTGCGCTCCTGAAAAGAAGTCGTTGCGTCTTGCACGTCTACGCGAGGTTTTGTCGCGCTCTTGATCATGTAACACGGGTAGGAAACTTCATATTCAGAGCCAACGGAAAAACAAAGCCTACTTCCTTAGTAATTTTTTACAGAAAACTAAATTTTTGATAGGAAGCGCTCTTCAATCGGTGCCGACTTACATATTCAGAGCAGGTCCACATAATCGGAGCCCTTCTTTATTTTTATCATTTTTTGTGCTGTTTCTTTCAATTCTTTACCAGCAGTGAATTTAACATTTCAAGACATTAATTCACGCTTTTGGGACAGCAAGACTCTATCTTATTCGCCAATTAAATGGCAATAATAGACTGAATTTAGGTCTGTGACGTATTATTTTAGCTACGGTCAACCCACGCCACAAATGATTCAGACAACATCGTATACTTGTTACAACTTTCCGTAGTGTAGAAAACACGTTGAAAGACCAGAGCATTGCATGACATTCTCATTGTTTGGAATTTCAAAGACATAAGAACACATGATTACAAATAATGACAAGCTTACCTACTTTTTGGTTGTTTTTCAGCCGACATTTTCAGAAACGGAAGACCAACACAACATTTTCTCGTCAGAGCCATTGGCTCCGAATATGAAGTTTCCTACCTGTGTGTAAGCACCACTTCATTTCTGATTTATTGGTTTTTTTCTAAGATGTCTTAGATGGCACACAGCGCGTTTATCAAGTTCTAATTGCACTCATCGTGATCTAATAATTTTAAGTCCACACACTCAGGTCTGCAAGTTCTCTTGAAAGACCAGTGCAATCCATCTCGTTCATACCAGATTTGTACTACGTCACAGAAGACCATGCTCGGTTCATGCCTCGGTAAAACAGCAATGTAGTTGTTTCTACAATCCTATTAAAGTCATACTGCATCCCGCCGAGCCCCGGTAGCTCAGTCGGTAGCGTGCAAGACTTGAGAACACGGGGTCCAGGGTTCGATCCCTGGCTACGACCCCTGGCTCGGCCAATTTCTTTCCGAGGATTGATGATAGTCACTGCGACAGGATTCATTCCTCTCCCACCGCTGACTATTGTTTCGACGATGATTATGTGGGAAAGCAGCCAGTGGCTTGGAAAGAAAATTGTGCGGAGTACTGGTAAAAGACTCCAGGAAAGAATGGATAGGTGCACTGGCCGCCGCGATATAACTGAAATAATGTTGAAAAGGGCGTTAAACACCATACAATCAATCAATCAATCAATCATACTGCATCCCAAACCGATCACGTCGTTGCTAAAAGTTATTTTGAACATATTCAAAATTCACCCATGTCAGCCAAGATCATAAAGAACGGATCACGTCCTCATCGGTTTCTTCGTCGAACAAGTTCGCATTGCGTATGACTATTTTTACATTAACGTTGTCGGCACTTGGTTTAGTGCGACTAGAGTTTAACCAGCATTTTCTCCTTTTCTCAGGATGTTTTCTACCACATCATTGACCAATCCTATAATTTTAGACACGTTAGCTAGTCGTCTGCAAATGCTCTCAATTTGGATGAGTTTAAAATTTTGTCGTCTGTAATGCTTTCGATTTTGATGAGATTAAACTTTTGTGGTCTGGTATAGGATCAATTAGCTGGAACAAAAAAGAAAAGGAAGACGACCTGTAAATAATACACTCATTACGCGCACCATGCAACAAGGTGGTATCTGTCCATTCGATTTCAATAGAAAATATTTAAGTTTCTGTATTACTCTGGTTTACATCTGGTTCGACTTACCGAATAAATCTTTGATATCAGAAGTGTAACATGACGCCAGATTACGCTCGTGAAGCTTAAAGATTAATCTGACATTTTAACAGCCTTCTGTTTAAATTACGTACCATTGCCTGTGGAACCAACGATGCTCTGTAATTGGCGGCACGCTTACGTTATATTTAGCTTTTGGATGCCTTGGCGTCCCTGTTTAGATTGAATAAATACGGTCGTTCCATTTGTTTTGCAGAGCAAGAATACGAGGGGCTATCAAAAAGTTCCTGTACTAGGTTAATTGTTTCGTATTCTGTTGTGTGTTAAATTGTTTGTATATTAAATAGAAAACATATCTTTACTTACATAAAAGAAAATGATGCTTATACTAAATAGTAAGAAAATTTTATATACTTCTTGAAACTGTTTTACAGTCATGCGACGTAATTTTACGACGTCACAAAGTCACTGTGATGACGGCAATTGCGACGAGAATTTGTCAACAGTGCTCGTTGTCTGTGCATGTAATATTCTTCGAAGATTTGACCTGTCTGCTATGACGCATCATTATCCTGTACAGGATAAATATTAAAACGCGGTGTGTAAACTGAAACTCGCCGCTAATACAGCAGCAATGGAGAAAATGGCTATAAACAATACCTCTGTGGAAAATCTAGCCTGTGTTTCGCTCCAGATTTCTTAAAAATTTAATTTTTTCAAACAGTGAAAATAGTCTTTACAAATACTATTGTTTAACTGCTCGTTTTTGAATACAGTTTCTAAATATAGACTTTAGGGAAACTAGGATTTGTGCAGAGTTTTTCCGCCGAGTTATCAACAAGAAATGTCTTGGTTTATACTGAAGCTATTTCCCAAGCCTGTAGGGGCTCTTTTTATAGATGACTGGTGCATAGGTTACATGCTAGCTAACCATAGCTAGATGAATCGTACCAGATAGCGTTTTTTCGAGTAGACGTTTATGTTGAAATTCGAAGTAACGGTTATCGTTTTGAAAAGTAGTCCGGTTCTGTGCCCAGAATACACAAGATCTGTATTTGAAAAATGCCACCTAGCGGAAGGTATTGCAACAGCGCTAAAAGTCTTGTTATACTCTAATCACTCCTTTAATCATTCCCCAGCACGATCAATAAACTTTTGCATTGCTAGAAGCTCTTTTCATTTTTACAAAGTGTAGAAATATAAGCCAATAGAATATCCTAACAAAACTGCATTAGAAGTCAACATTTTATTTTCCACAATTTCTAAAAATACACCCGAAATTAACACCGCAGACACCATCAAACATTCTCACCCATTGAGTCTTCACGCTGTGATTTAATTTAAAAAATACAACCATAAAATCGACAAGTAATTTAAGTTTAAATCTAACACCTAATTTTGTAACAAAGTTTATATTCATATTAAAAGAAATGTTATTTTGGGCTAAAAAAACTACTCTATGCGTACAAAAGACATTGTAAAACCAAAATAGTACTTCAAAGATATTACTAACGCATATTTTCAATTCGTGTTTTATAAGACATTAGAAATTCTTCAAGTTAATTATCAAATGCAGTCTTTGGAGTTTGACTATTTTATTGTCAATAAAGACTTAAATATTTTTCAACTGATATTAAATTATGACCGAACCACCGATTTATTTGTAGAAGAAACGTACTTTCCGATTTCAAAAATAGTCAAGTTTGTCTAATCCTATACCACACGATCCCCAGTTTTAACAACCCTGAAGAAAAAGGCGTTTTGACTACATTATGGTAAAAAAAAATGCATTCCCTCGTTTTACCACAGTTTTACCCCTTCAAAATCAAATACTACAATTTGAAACACATTTAACTTTTCGTCTGCAAAAGCTTTCATTTTGGACGAGTCCAAAATTATGTCATTTTGGAAAGAATTTATTGCAGCGAAAGAGCTAACGGAAGTTTTAATTAAAAGTACATTTCATCAACTAACAGATTTTCCATGACTTTTTTTTTTCCAATGATTTCTTCCCCATTACTTATTGTCCCCTAACTCTATGTCCTGCTATCAATTTCGCACAGCTCAATAGCTCAGTTGGTGACGTACAGGAGTCAGTTGAAATCAGGTTGTCAATGGTTCGAATACGCAGCACCGCTAAATTCTTTCCGGGGATTGAGGATAGTCGTTGGTCAAGGATTTATTCCCCTCTCACCGCCGGTCATTGTTTTGACGCCGTTTATGTGGTTAAGGTTGATTTTGATTGATTGATTGATTTTTCGTTTGTTTATCGTCGTCACCGGTTGCCAAATGGCGACACCGTCAGACATACTTTATTACGTATACATATACATGTATCTTGTAATACAAAAATAATTTTACCATACTTTTGGTCACGTGACATGTACGATAATAATCCTCATAAAATTTAAAAAATGCAAATTTCTACGATTTCCTACAAAATGTTCAGAACAAAAAGAGATAATACACATACGGTAATGAGAAACCCCCAACTATTATAATACATGTACGGCACACCTAGAGGGGATTGGTCGCTGAGTGTGAAAGGACATTATAAATGGCATTTGGACTTTAACATTGGTATCTTCAGAAAAAAATGAAATATAATAAGAATAAAGTAAGATGGAGAACGAGACATATAATTGCTCGAAAACAGTGTTGAGCAAGGCGAATACATTGCATACTATAAAACGACTTATACCATTCCGTTGCTAATTTAGCGATACTAATCAAATTACTCAATTTAAAAACAATGCAATTTAAAATGTTAAGCAATGAAACATGCAATTTAAAATGTTACGCAATTCAAAACAGATACAGCAGCCACTGGCTTGAGAAGAACACTGTAGTACTGGTCAAAAGAAACTCCAGGAAAGTATTAATAGGTGCACTAACCACAGCAAAATACAGGAAATAATGTTGAAAACGGCTTTAAATACCACACAGGCAATCAAACTTTCTTTCCAACAGTCAATTCCATATGGTGGAAATAGAATTCCATGATTACCACGTGACCTATTCTCAAGGTTTATAAACCCTCGTAAACCATGTAATAGGCAGCATTCAGGAAACAAGCTATCTGTCCGTCTGTCAATTAATAAAGCATTAACTGTCTAGGTCAGGCAGAAATAGAACTTGTTTCACATTTCTTGTACACAAGAACGCATGCATGGATCAATCGGATATATTTAGATGAAAAAAGACATATTTCACAGTAAAATGAAACGCACATGTTTCATTTGATTTTATGAACGATCAAATCTCTCTTTCTCTCTCTCTCTCTCTCTCTCTCTGTATGTATTTGGAAGAAATAATTTTTCAATCTCTAATTCTCCTTCAAGCTGACGATAACGTAGGTCTTTCAAAATTTCTAGGTTCCGTCTCAGCCGTCGCACGATAATGAAAATTTTATGCTACGATTATCATCCGAAAAAAAAACTAATATGTTTTACTTATGATGTTGCACGAAAAGCGAAAATCGTATGATACACTACTCAAAGTTTGCTAAGCACCAAGAGTACAGGTTGAAGCCAAATCTTTAGTATTTTTTTTCTTGTTGAACATGTACATTGTGTTTTATTTATTATTGTGTAAAAATATTTGACACTTGTTATGCACTCTTTTGATTTTATTTTCATTTTAACTGGATGGTCACTAAAACCGTTGTTTTTTCCAAAACGAGTGATATGGGCCTTATAACGAGTATGTGACTCGTTCCTGTCAATGACAGCATGGCATCGTCTTTGCATGCACCCAATTAGGTTTTGGATAACCATTTGTGGAATGGAATTCCATTCCGCGACAAGAAATGCACCAAGCTGCTGAATGCTTTGTGGCTGGACCTGACGGGCTGAAATGCGGATCTGTAACTCATTCCACATGTGTTTAATTGGATTTAAGTCGGGGGAACGGGATGGCCAATCCATACGCTGGATACCCTCCCTTTGCAAGTACTTCTGCACAACATGAGCCGTGTGAGGACAAGCATGATCGTCCATTAGAATGAACCTATCGCCAACAGTACCAGCATATAACCTTTCCTGTGTGTTGAGAATTTCATTTCAATACCGCTGGGCAGTCAATGTGCTTCGATCGAACAAAACCAGGTCAATTCGTCCATCCCAGCTTATCCCGCCCCATACCATGATAGAGCCGCTCCCATACTGATCATGCTCAGCAATGTTTGCTGCATGAAACCTTTCCCCCTGGCCTTCTACACACTCGAACACGCATATCCGTGTAGTCCAAGCAGTATCGGGACTCATCTGTAAAGAGGACAGGTCGCCAGTCCATTCTTCTCCAACCAACATGGTCCATCGCCCAAGCAAACCGACGCTGACAGTGGTTTGGAGATGGGGGATACGAATACATGGTCTTCTTGATCGGAGGCCACTTTCGTGCAACCGTGTCCGTACGGTTTGAGTCGAAGCTCTGACCCCAGAAGCATCTTAAAGGTCAGAACGCAGTTGAGTTACAGTCGCAAAGTGGTTTCTCCGAGCCTGGATAACCAACTATCGATCATCAGCTGCAGATGTAGCCCTTCTCCTGCCACCACCATGTCGCCTGATAAGTCTACCATACTGCTGGTACCGCACTCAGGCTCTGGTGGTAACAGCACGGTGCACACCAAGTGCCTTACCAACCTCACGATGAAGAGCCCCTTGTTCCAACATTTCAACTGCCCGTCACATGTCTGCATCTGATAAATATCTTCTGACATTCGCATTAGCCATATTCACGTCAAAAACGTTCAGCCTTTCAAAAGAAAGTGAAGAATAAAGAGTGTACACAAGTTTGGTACATATATGTACTGTCTCAAAGCACTATGAAAATTGAGAGTGTCTGCATTTGCAAGACTTGCACGAGGATTTTGCCTGTCATACAAGGCAATGTGTATATTGGAGACCCTCTCGATACACCAACGAATGATTTCCAATAATAACATCACAAAAATATAGAATACAGACTCTGCTATGGTGCAAGGAAGTCTTGGTGCTTAGCAAACCTTGAGTACTATATATTTTTGGAGCGCGATTTTTTTCACAAGTGCTATATGATCAATATTGTGCCATGATAGCCTGGGTCTAGGCGGTAATAATCTTTTAATCTTTACCACACGACAAATTCTAGATTCTTCCAAATTGAAAGCATTTGCAGACAGACGACAAATTTGAAAGTATGACATAAGTGAACCGAAGTTCTTTAACAGGGTGGAAAATATGGTGTGAAAAGGAGAAAAAGCCAGCATTTTCTCCTTTTTCCACGATGTTTTCAAACGCCCTCTTCTTCAGTGTCGTTAGAACTCGGAATTGCATGGGAAAAGGTTTCACTGTCTGAACAGATCTTTGGCAACTCCATAAATTAGTTGCGTAATTATGTCAGAATATAAAAAGAAAAATGAACACACTCACGCTAGAACTAAAGTAATATTCACGATACATAGCTCAAAAGATTTAAAGGACCACATGTCCTCGATTTTGATCACAAGATAATTCTTTCAGTGCAAGACAATGTAAATAATTTTCTGCTCGTAAGTTCACACGATAAAATCTAAGAACAGGAAAGACGATTTGGTTTGCACAAAATTTGTATGGGCTATGCCACATATCTTTTTGGTATGCCACACAGGCTTTTAAAAGAACCGGGGGAGTCAATTTATTTTCTCGTTTTCTTCTTTCATATGATTTGACAGAAATATCAACAAAAGGTAGGAAAATATGAGTTGTTTAACAAAAGAACAAGGAAAACAAAATTCTTGATTTTCTTCTTAACATGGCTTATCAGCATTTAAAATCAAACAAACAAGAAAAGAATTGTGCCATTTTGTCTGGTAAGAATGTAAGTTGATGGTTTTCAGAGCAAAAGGACTGAGTGTTTAGCAAAATTAAACATTCAAATTTCGGTATTTGTGTCTTCCTTTATTTTTTTTTCAGCAGTGTAGAAGTAGTTCATTGAAATGATACGACAAAAATGAGCGAACAGTCGTTGATAGAACGTTTTCTTTTTTTTAACTTGACGAAGGCAGGGACAGACTACGTACAAAATAATTGTTCATTCTGTACAGATTTTGTCCTCTTTTACATGTCCCAAGGGTTCCTGACAAGGTGCATCCTAATACGCCAGTCGGTCCGATATGTATATGAGCCATGCTCTGGCAAAAGGGTGCTCAATGCATCTTCGTCATACATGATACCAAGCAAGTCATCACATGACTATGGATCCAGAATAGCCACTATTTTAAATTATCGACTGAATCATCAGATAGACTGGTCCTTGTACATACAGAAAATTGACCAATAGCGAAAAGTTTCGGCCCAGGTCAGCCTGCGCGGACTGCGCAGACTGACCTGGGTCGATACTTTTCGCAGATGCATTAAGCCCCCTTTTCACAGAGCATGACTCATATGTACAAACCCATTTTTGTCTTTTTGTTTGCAGACGGTTGTAGTTTGGGAGATTGTTGAATCAATAAGGTGATAATGATTGGTTTTAATGTTATGAGCTCCATAAACCTTTAACACGCGATCCCGAGATCTAACGAGTCTAAGAAAAATACCAGTAGAAAACATTGTGGGAAAAGGAGAAAAATGCTGGTAACCAGCATTTTCTCCTTTTTCCACAATGTTTTCTACCCTATCACTGACTAGTTCCATCATTTGAGTCATATTTAATATGTAGTCAGCAAATACTTTCAATTAGGACAAGTCTGTATTTTTTGTCATATCCATGAAGGCTAAAATAAGGTGGTTAAGGGTTTTACATAACTATTTATGAAAAGACAATAGAAAGCTCAAAAGCAGAGATGCTTGGCAGTTTCCAAGATATTTTGAGACAGTTGCTTAAATCGCAAGACTATTATCAAAACATAAATTTTTTTGCTACTTCCACGTCTCATTTTTGCCCTTCGTGCATTGTTCGCTCGGTAACCTATTTAGGGCGGGTGGGGGGGGGGGGGAAACATTAGATTTTGGCCCAAATATTTTTTTGTGGGAGAAAGTTGAAAATTCATAGGTGTATGATTTTTTATTCTTCACTGAGAAAATAACAGGAAAATACTTGAAAAAGTAATTTGCCTCTTCTGCGATTGTAAGTCCCTTTAGAGCCCCTGTAAAGTCCAAATATAGGTAATTTTCACCGTTTATAACCCAAAAATATATCGGATTACCCATCACAACACACATATATAAGATCGGAGAAAACTCGAACGTGTCAGTTACTGCATTGGTTGCCGTGAAATACGGGTGCGAAAATATATGGAGAAGCCCGTCGGTTTCAGGGACGCCATTGATCGAGACAACCTTCGTTATCGTTCGTGTATTCGAACTAGGTCTTCGAGAACGGTCACGTGATACCATTGCATCTCATTAGTGCTACACAGGACTACTGTTTATACTTCCAATAGTATGTCATCGGAGAGTAAGATTGCTCATTCTGAACCTGTTTTCTTATTTAGATGTAGTAAACTCTTCCTGTATTGATGATAAATGAATAAGCGATTATCAGCCTGTGTCGTCGTTTTGTTTACAATGTCGATAAACTTACGTTTTTCAAGCCTAGAATGGGGACTAAACGATTAAGTGAATGAAGGGTTTGTTTCGACGCCTTGAATGATCACGTGGTGTTTACGTCACTATCACGTCACTGCGGAGATTTACGACGAAAAATCGGCTAATCGTCGGCGATCATCGATGTAAACAAACAGATAATGCGGCATGGTAGGATCAATTCTAGTTTCAAAATTCTTTTTTCTGCCATTGACTGGAACTTTTACAAACTGCACCTTTACATATCGTGCAAGTCATAATAATCGCCATATTTTTACATGGTAAAAATGAAATTTACTTTTATTTTATAAACAGGCCTTTTTACATTTGGACTTTACTCAGACTCAAACCATTGTCTAGCGACTCTATTGACTGATATTTTGCCTCGTCTAAAATGTATTTGTCACTTCTTACCCAATAACGGCTGCTCCGAATCCAAGGATAAAATAAAAGTGGGTCATTCCTGGAGCTTCAACACATATTTCTGTTTCTATTACAGTTAAAAAGCCATTTTCGCACAAGAATAAAAATTCCAACAACTTGCAAAAGGATATTTGGATGGATGCCATATTAAGTCTCATTAAAGTAGACGGAATTCCAGTTTGCAAAACGCCCACCCCATCATTTTATCGTCAAAATTGGACCTTTTACTAAATTTGGTTTACTTAATTTTTCTTCACACATGCACAGAAAAATAAATTTTGTAGTAATTATCAGTGTTTTTTTGGCTATAAATTAATTTATTATCATTCCCCACAGACAAAGCGGCGGGGAATATGGTACTAGTAGCAGTCCGTCTGTCCGTCCTTTCGTCCTTCTGTTATTTCGTCCTTCCGTCTTCTGTCTGTCCGTACTTCCCTCCCACTTTCTTTTCCGGAACATAACTCAAAAACTATGTAAACATGATACTTCACAGGTGCATAGATCACATTTAGGAGAAGTGCAGTGCACAGAAAACATAACTCTTGGTTGCATAATCTAGCAGTTATTGCTCTTTGTTATTTTTTCTTACTTAAATTTTGTCCAGAGTATAACTTGAAAACTACCTGACATATAAACCTGAAACTTCACAGGTTGATAGATGAAATTGAAGTGAAGTGCAATTTACAAGAACCATTACTGTTGGTTGCATAGTTAAGGAGATATTGTCCTTTGTTATTTTTTCTTATTTAAATTTTGATCAGAGTATAACTTGAAAACTACGTGAGATATAAACATGAAACTTCACAGGTTGATAATGACATTAAGGAGAAGTGTAGTGTACAAGAACCATAACTTTGAGTGCTATAATTCTGAGTCATTGCCCTTTGTTATTTTTCATATTTAAATTTTGTCCGGAGCATAAATAAAAAATTATTGGAAGTGTAAACATTATACATACCTGGTGCATAGATCACACTGAGGAGAAGTGCAGTGCTCATGAACCATAACTTTTGGTTGCATAGCTAAGGAGTTATTGCGCTTTGTTATTTTTTCTTACTTTAATTTTGTCCAGTGCGAAACTTGAAAACTACATGAGATATAAACATGATGCTTCACATGTTGTTAGATGACTTTGAGAAGAAGTGCAACGTGCAAGAACAATAACTCTTGATTGCATGATTTAGGATTTATTGCGCTTTGTTATTTTTTCTTACTTAAATTTTGTCTCGTGCATAATTCGAAAACTACCTGAGATATAAACATGACACTTCACAGGTTGATAGATAACATTGAAGAGAAGTGCAGTGCACAAGAACCACAACTGTTGGTAGCATAGATAAGGAGTTATTGGCCTTTGTTATTTTTCTTATTTAAATTTTGATCAGAGTATAACTTGAAAACTACATGAGATATAAACATCATACTTAACAGGTTGATTGATGACATTGACGAGAATGTTCAGTGTACAAGAACCATAACTTTCAGTGCCATAATTAGTAGTTATTGCCATCTGTTATTTTTCATACTTAAATTTTGTCCGGAGCATAACTCAAAAACTATTAGATGTGTAAACATGAGACTTCACAGGTGCACAGATCACATGAGGAAAAGTGCAGTGCACAAGAACCATAACCTTTGGTTGCAAAGTTAAGGAGATATAGTCCTTTGTAAAATTTGGGTACAGAGCCTAACTTGAAAACTACATGAGACATAAACATGAAACTTCAAAGGTTGATAGATGACATTAACGAGAATTGTAGTGTACAAGAACCATAACTTTCGGTGACATAATTTAGGAGATATTTCCCTTTGATATTTTTCTTACTTAAATTTTGTCTGGAGCATAATTCGCAAACTATTAGAGATGCAAACATGATACCGCACAGGTGCATAGATCACATTGAGAAGAAGTGCAGTGCACAAGAGTTATAACTCTTGGTGGCATAGTTAAAGAGATATAGTCCTTTGTTATTTTTTCTTGCTTAAATTTTGTCAAGAGCATAACTTGAAAACTACATGAGATATAAACATGATACTTTACAGGTTAATAGATGACATTAAGGAGAAGTGCAGTGTACAAGAACTATAACTTTCAGAGATATAATTAGGAGTTATTGCTCTTTGTTATTTTTCATATTTAAATTTTGTCCGGGTCATAACTAGAAAATTATAAAAGGTATCAATGCGAGCTGTATTTATTTCAAAGCCTGATAGTTGCCTCTGTGGAAGAATGCAGTACACAAGAATGATAACTCCACCTTCCATAATTTTTTATTTATTGCTATTTGTTGTTTTTCAGATTTTGTTTTCTGTCTGATTTAAAATGTGTTTAGACTTGACAACTATAAAAGAAAAGTGTACCTTGTTGAAGTTTTTTTTTTTTGTAGTACTTTGTATTTAGCATTGCCAGAAAATAATTCTTAAATCTAGCTGTTTTAGCCTTATAAATCAACCTACATGAAGACATGTACTGCTTTGTCAAGTAAGTATGAATAATCATATTTTGTTTTTCCCCCATGTGTATTAAATTGTATTATGTGTTAACTGATTTTACCCTAATGGACAAAAACAATATGCCCCAGTCTTTCTATCCAGTAGTGCTCATAAAAATGAGTTTTTCTACTCATCTACACATCTTCTATTGAGTAGGCATTCGACGGGGGATGGCCATGTCAAGATGGCTCTTGTATACCCGATTCTTTTCCAGCTCAAATAAATGCGTCGCACGCTAATAAAAATATCACACAAGACAGGGAAAAAAATCTGTATCTACATAATATGTAAAAATATGGTATGAACACGTATCTCGCGCACAGAATACTCGTGCATTAATTTTTCAAAATGATGTGCTAAAATCTGCCATTCATAACAACAAAGTTATAACCGACAAATCCAGTATTTGTTTTATTTTGTTTACGGTTTTCAAAATAAATATCAATAATTGGAATATTTGTCATGAAAGCCATAGATTAAAAATAAAAAGAATACTGTGTTATAACTTTACTGGTGCTTGTAATTGCTTCTCGCTGTGTAAGAAAATTTTAGCGTCTTGTTCGACCATCGGTCTCAGGCGATATGAAATTTCAGCATCTCGCACGACCTTCGGTCTCGAGCGATATTAATTTTTCTCAAGCTGCTCGAATCAAATGCAAAAACCTCGAAAGTTACTACAACATAATATTCCGTATATATAAATACGACTTTGACAGAGCCGCAGAATACGTCAGCGACACGGCGCTCTGCTTGATCGGCGTTTCCCTTTTCTAAAGTAGGCGTTGTAACTTCCTAGAATCAACGTTTAAGGCCAATAAACCTAAAAGGTGGTGTTCCAAAAGTATGCTAAAATGTGCCCACGCTTAGATTTTCCTCATATTGTGTTTATTTGTTGCCATGGATAAAGCAGTTTTGAAAAAGGAGATTTTAATCCAAATACCCAATAGGAGGAGACATCACGGCTCCTTGTAGCACACTATGTCCGGAAAAAAAGGGTTAGCAGTAAAACACCAATCAGATTTTGCATATATGGCTTAACTCATAAAAAGCTGTATAGGATTCGAAAGAGGAATTACTGGTATTTATTTTGATACAATTTTGAATCGAATTCTTGATCTATTTGTCAATTTAGAATCAATTTTTTTATGAAAAAATTCCCAAAAAGTTACAAAAATGAAATTAAATCTGAAATTCAAGGGTTCAGAACCAAACCTTAGAAGTCTAGACTAGTTTTTATATTTTCTGAAAATTAAGTTACATACGTATTCTTTGTGTTCAAAAAGTATAGTAAAATTCCGAAACCGGTAAAATGATTTTCTATGTCCCGGCATCAATAGAGGGGGCATATAGTTTTTCACCCTGTCTGTTTGTCTCTTATTAATTTTTCTTTAAAAAAAAGGAAAAATGTACATAGCTTTTGTAATTGCAAAAGGCTTTCGTTAAAAAAATGTACTCTTTGTGATATCACATTTCATCTGGTACCAAGGACAAGGTCACCAGACATGGTCAGTGTCTGATATCAAGTTCACATTTCTGCAAAATACTATAGCATTTGGCTTAACTTTTTAATGGTAAGTGATAGGACTTTCATATTTGATATATACCTTTTTTGTGGTAATACCTTTAATCTGGTACCAAGGTCAAGGTCATCTGACAAGGTCAAGGTTCAATATCAGGTCACATTTCTACAAAATAATTTAATGTTGAGCATAACTTTTTAATGGCAAGTGATAGGACTTTCACATTTCACATGTGTATTTTGTGTGGTGACACCTTTCATCTGGTATTAAGGTCAAAGTCATCTTACAAGATCAAGGTCAAATATCAAGGTCAAAAAAGGGTAAAAAAAATGAATACTGGTCTTTACTTGTAAATACAAGGGCTTTCATATTGTACATGTGCATATTTATGGTAACACTTGTCATCTGTTGTCAACGTTATCTGCCAAAGTCCATGTCACATTGAAATCTAATTGAAGTCAAAACAATACATTATTTACGATAATAGCTATTTCTTTGAAAACATGTGCACATTCCTACTGTTCTTTTACCAGCAGGGCAAGAGCAAAAGTAATCTTTGACTGGATCATCAACCTTGCAAAAATTTGGTCATTGAGCTATATTTGCATACTGAAGGGTAATTTTTAGCTCACCTGAGCACGAAGTCTTCAAGGTGAGCTTTTGTGATCGTGTTGTGTCCGTCGTCCATCATGCTTCGTGCGTCGTCCAGGCGTCAACATTTACCTTGTGTGCACTCTAGAGGCCACATTTTCAGCCTGATACTCATGAAACTCGCTGCTTTTGAAAATTGGTCAGGATATTTGTCTTGGTGTCTTCATGATATCTTGAACAAGTGTTCGAAATGTGTCATGTGGAGTCAAAAAGTAGGTCACAGCCTTAAATCTTAGAAAAACCTTGTATGCACTCTAGAGGCCACATTTTCGGCCTGAAAATAGGTCAGAATGTTCGTCTTGATGATATTTCAGACAAGTTCGAAATTGTGTCACGCCAGGTGAAAGAGTAGGTCACAGGGCTAAATCTTAGAAATAGCTTGTCGTCACTCTAGAGGCCACATTTTCAGCCTGGTACTCTTTAAACTCGGTCAGAATTTTTATCTTGATTATATCTTGATTAAATTCGAAAGTGGGTCACGTTGAGTCAAAAGGTAGGTCACTGGGCGAAATCTGAGAAAGGCCTTGTATGCACTCTAAAGGCCATGTTTTCAGCCTGATACGTATGAAACTTGGTGAGAAAGTTTGTCTTTTTGAAATCTCAGATTATTTTGGAATTGGATCACACCTGATCCAAAAATACGTCACTGGGCCAAATCTTTGAAAAACTTGTGTGCTGTCTAGAGACCATTTTTTCAGCCTGATACTCATGAAACATTATCAGAATGTTTATCTTGATGATATATTTGACAAGTTCAAAAGTAGGTCAAGATGGCCTAAAAGTAGGTTACTTAAACGCAGGCGTTTTACATCATTTAAACCAAAATCTCTCCAGCTTTACCAACCATAGATGACTTTACTCAGGTGAGCGCTTTAGGGCCAATGGCGCTCTTGTTGAGACTTAGTTATGTTGTAGTTTGGTTCATTATTCCAATTTATATCAGTTTTGCCATGTTAATATAAATTGTTATGCAAATAAGAGGATTTGCCAACATTCATGTAGTATTCAAATTTTGGAATAATTATTGAGCATTTAACCCCATAAAAAATCTATTTTACCGGTTTTCAAATTTATTCAAATTTTCCTCCCTGAAAGAAAAATACCATAGCCTATTTTTTGATAATTTTTAAAACTAGCCTGGTATCAGAAGGTGTATAACAAATAGTGCGAAGTTTGACGTCACTTAAAATTTTGCTGATCTTTTTTTTTTGACAACTTTCATTTTTCAGGGCTTGAAAATCTGTCCTAAAAAGTAAAAACATTAACATTCTTCCAATGTAATTAACACATATTGCGTCTCCTTCAAAATGCACAAGACCATCTGTAAAAATTTGGAAAACCCTACAACTGACATAGACTTGTTTTCCCACTCAGGGACTGCATAGTGGAGTACGACAAGGGGGGGGGCTACTTTGACCTCTCTTGGGATTTGGGAAAAAATAAATACTATTCTACAGTTTATTCATTGGGTAGTTTATATCTGCAAAGTATCAAGAAAATCCATACGTGGGCACCTTTGGAACACCGCCTTTGTAAGTCATGCTCTGTGAAAAGGGGTTTAATGAATTTTCGTAAAGGATCAATCCAAGTTAGCCTGCAGACTGCACAGGCTGATCTTGGTCAGAACTTTTTGCTATTGGTCAAGTTCTTGCGTCTCAATGGACCAGTGTGCCTCATGATTTGGTTGGTTGTTAGACAACCTTAATGGATCAAGAATTATGTGATGACTTGTTCGATACCCGGTTGAGGCAAACTATCTTTCCGGCGATTTTTCGCCTCTCACCTCTGATGCATATGAGAAAAGTAGTCAGAAACTTGGACAGAAAGTTATATAAGTAGACCTACCGGTGTGAGAAAGCCAGGAAACACATGCGCGGGTGCACTGACCACAGCGATATGACCTAAGCTGATAAAACGGCGTTAAACTCCAAGTCAATAAATGAATAATCAACCCTCCTGAATCTAGGTTTAGCAGATAACTTCATGTTTACAGGATATGTTGCTCTTTTTTATTTAGTATCATGTTGCGATTTCATAATTTGCAGACGACAGTTTACTCTCTTCTTCTTAATCTGAATTTAATCTGTTCGCCAAGATTATTTTTCTGCTTTGTCTAAATACTTTAAAAATCTGTCGTCCGCATGTTGCAAAAAGTCGTCTACATGAAGGCAGGTCGAAATAATACCGCTGACAACAGTTTGTAGAATCGTTATTCACCAGCAAATTCAAAATTGCATTCTTAGCATTATACTAACACAACTTCTGATTGGCCAAGTCATTTGGTATAGCCAATCGGAAATTGCATTTCTTTCAAATTTATGAAATTCTCGCGAGTTAGACTAATAATACAATTGAGCCATGCTCTGTGAAAAGAAGGCTTAATGCATCTACAAAAAAAGTATCGACCCAGGTCAGCCTGCGCAGTCCGCGCAGGCTGACCTGGTTCGAAACTTTTTCTACTGGTCAACTTTCTGCATGTCAAAGGATCAGTCTTCCTCATGATTCAATATGCTGTTAGACAAAATAGATTTATGGACCAACAATTACATGATGACTTGCTTGGTATCGTGGATCACAGAGACGAATTAAGTACCATATTACGGAGCACGGTCTAATTATTTATAATATATAGTTGGTGAGTACTAACCCCTGTTGTTGCAATACGTAGGACTTGGGTGCCTGACACAACTTTACTTGGTTTTGTTGAAAGTTCAGATTAGGATGAGTCTGCACAGATCGTGAAGGCTTATCCTATCTTAGATTTACGCTGTCCGATGTTCTTATGTACATTCTGGCTAGAAGAGTCTTAATACCACAACAACTAGGTCAATTTCTACAGACCGGAAATGTCTATATCAATTATTTAGAGCATTCACTCTTTACCAAACTAGCCCGTGTTCTTATATACCCTGAGAAGGTAGGTTGTTGAAATTATTGTGGAAAAAGAAAAAAAGTAATGGTATGCACTATTTTCTCCTTTTCGCACGATGTTTTCTATCTTATCAAAGAAAAATCTCCTCAATTGAGTCTCATTTGATTTGTCGCCTGCGAGCGCTTGAAATATGACCTTGTTTAAAATCTTGTCTTAGTGTAAAGGGAAAGTGTTGATTCTTTATAAGACGACAGATTTAAAAACATTTGCAGAATACTCATTCAATACGGTTAATTGTTGAGATTGTTCTATGAAAGGGCACAAAATATTGTGGGGAAAGGAGATTTTGCTATTCCTTTCTCCGAAGTTTTCCAAAGTTGTTCATCCCCAGAGTCGTAAGAACAAGGGTGATTTGATACAGATTCTTCTAATCCTTTAACAAACCATCACATGTTTTAACTCCCTTGAAAAAAAAAGACTTTTGAAAACATTGTGGGTAAAGCAGGCATCCATTTTACGATCGCTAGTCTATAGACATCGAGACTAACCCAGATCAAAATGTCAACAACATCAATAACAACAACAGCAGCAACAACAAAAAACCTCACAGACGCCTGGTACTGCCGCGCGGAAAATAATTCTTTCTGTAAGAAATCGTAATTCTGTTAAAATTGACAATGATGAAACGAACTGCAAAATACTATCACTCCAATTTGAACCAGATCTTTGTCTACTTACAAAGTCATAGACTGAACATGGTGTCATCATTAAGATTTAGGGTATTTGCTTATATGAAAATTAAGTCGGTAACCTATGCAAATCATGCTTTACTTATCCTATAGCAACCCTTTTCATCCTCCTGTCTTTCGCAGATGTTGTAGGTCTCGTCTAGGACCATTTCAACTTAATCTTGTAAGGACCAATCAAATTTTATCTATACCAAGGTCGTTTATTCCACATTCACTAGTCTGTCAGTACTGCAGTGCTTTGGTTTTCTGTTTGCTCTGAAGTGTCTTTCTCCCAAACATCCCTACGATAAAAAAACCAATTTCCATAGCTTTAGGGTATTTTCTAAACATAACCGGTGTTATGTGAAGATTGGAATTTGTAAAACAGAAATCACAACCCTTTGCATGTTTAGGGAACATTACGTACTTTAATTGGCATGATGTTTAAGGCAGTTTCCATCATTATTTTAGTTATATCATGACGACCAATGAACTTATAGTTCTTTATGAGAAAAGGAGAAAATCCTGGTAACCAGTGTTCCATCCTTTTTCCAAATTGTTTCCATCAAAAACCATCATTTGAGCCACATTTAATTTGTCGCCTGCAAGTACTCTCAAACTTCAATCATATAGTAAAGAGTCTAAATCACTCAGCGTATAAACTGGATAATGTTGAAAATTTCAATGGCTTTAAAATACATAAAGAGGAATAGAAACTGTTTTGCTGCCAATTAAAACACTCGACTTTTCTCAGGTCTTATAGTGTAGACTATTTATTTTGCGTTTGGAGCTGACTCTAGCAAAAGATTAACATCGGGTTGCGGAGGGTGTAGATCAAAGATCAGACTGAAAATTTTGTGTTGTCTGATCTTGATCTACGCCATCCGCAAAAAACTATCCAAAGCGCCAGTAAAAGAGTTAAGTGCATTTGCGGATAGCATAGGCTATGATCAGACTACTTACAGAACGCGCAATCTCATCTCGGTTTTATTTTTTTAAAAAATATTTCGTAGGATAAATCTGCGAAAACAGTAACTTTTGAAATAGTACTTTCTCCGTCTATCCTACTTTCAGGGAAAAAGAAAAAAACATTTCACTTGCTAGAATTTCATAGTCGAAAGCAGTAAAATATCAAACAAGGAATTACAAGCCGTATAAGGAAATTTTGATAGAAATTGTGGTGTTGTAACGTTAACACCGTTTTCAACAGCGAGCATTTCACTTATAAAACGTCGACCAGTGCATCTCTCAATGCATTCTTGGTGTGTTTAAGCCTTTACGAAACAATCCCTTGTGTTAACGATCCCGGGGTTTAAAACTTTAGAAAACATCGTGAGAAAAGGAAAAGTACAAAATGCTGTTAACCAGCAGTTTCTCCTTTTCCCACATTTTCTTTTCTATTTTTTCGTTAACAAATTCAGCACTATAAAGGTCACATTTCATTTGTGAACTGCAACTGTTTTGAATTTTGACGTGTTTATTTTTTTTTTTTCTGTATTGCAAAGTGATAAACCAGCGCAACGCTCCGGAAAAAGTTCTTTCCCACAAAGTTAGAGTCAAAAACCATATGAGCCTTGCTTTATGAAAAAGGTTCTTAATTCATTTGCAAAAAGTATCGACCCAGGTCAGCCTGCGCAGTCCGCACTGGCTGACCTGGGCCGAAACTTTTTGCTTTTGGTCAATATTCTGCATGCCAAATGACCAGTGTACCTCATGATCCAGTAGGCTGTGAAACAAAATGAATTTTATGGATCAACAATTATGCGATGTCTTGCTTAGTACAATGCTTTACAGAGATACAGTAAGCCCCCTTTTACCAGAACATGGCTCATATCTCTCGCTGAAATATTTTGTATGAGTCTGAATGAGATTCCCGTTCTGCTCTGTTCTAACAGACGGGTTTACAGCTTTATTTCCAGAACTGGATTACTTATTTGGCAGCTGGTTATCTACAACTCGCCTCATTAACTTTGATCATACACGTTAGCTCTCACATCGGCTGTCGATATGTTTGAGCCACGCTCTGGCAAAAGGGGGATTAATGCATCTCCTTGATGCATTATAACAAGCAAGTCATCGTATAATTATTGATTCATTTTATCTCACAACCGAATGAAACATAAAGTAGACTGGCCTTTTGACATGAAGAAAATTGATCAAAAGCAAAAACAGCCTGCGCGGACCTGGATCGCTACTGTTTGTAGGTGCATTTAATCCCTTTTTCCCAGAGCGTGGCTCATTTCTTTTCCAGCCAAGTTTTTTGGTGATCCTATATAGGTATATATGATGTGATCTGTGAGTATTGGCACAGATGCGCACAGGGCGGATAACCCAGAAACTCTAAAATATTTTCATAATTTTGGATCGACTGATTGTTACTAATTGATCGCACGATCAGTCTTCCCCGCCCCCTCCTTCCAAGAATGTCTCTCAATATGGATCGCTTGAATCTTTCACTATTATTATACTGCAAAGAAATTTCTCGCGATCTGATTGGATAATATGCCTCGTACATACAGTCATGTACACTGGCAAAATCCACGTAAAAGCAGTTTCCCTTTCGGGAGCCCCGTATACATGACCACACTTTCAACATTACATCCAAAATGGCGGCGTCGGTAGACACTAGCCGCCCACAGGAAAACATACCGAGTAGCCTGCACCATATTATTACTAGTTTCCCTTGATGGTTGTCATTAAAGCGGAAATAATAGATTATTTTTGAAAATATATTAATATAGTTACATTTATTATCATTTGTTATCTTTCTTAAAACAAATACACGGGGTTAAAACGAGCCATCCCTTCGTCAGGTAAACAAATTTTGAAGTGTCGAAACTCATTCATTGTAACTTTAAAAGGATAACTAATGGTCGCTTGAGGCAACTAATGTTCGTTTACTTTTTGACAACTAATCATTAAAATAAAGTTACTTACCTTGAAGTTGTTTAAATCCATGTATAATTAAAAATATGACGTATGTCTATCGCAGTGACATCATCAAGTCCATCCACCAAACTGCACGTTTTACCAAGGTTTTAGTGACGTCAGTTCTCAGTGACGTCAGTCTTCATTGAATTTGGGCACTCAGAAGGAAAATTCTATGTCGTCAGCGTACTCAATTTGTGAGAACATAAAACGGGGAAATTTGGCTGAATACATATTGGAATGGTAAAACTGGGTGTGTGAAGTTGGCAGTAAGTTCGATAATCGGAGTTCGATATTCAATATCGAAATGAATATGCGGATGAGTTGAATTTCATGCCGCAGTAAAATCGCTTTTTTTTTTCAAACTCAAGCGATAGTTACGAAAATTAATGAATCCTGATTTGAATATCGAAATGAATTTCATGCTAGCAGCAAATTCGCGTTTTTTTTATGTATAGGCATATGGATGGTGTATGAAATCGAATATAGATTTGAATATCGAAATGAATTTCATGCTAGCAGCAGATTCGCGTTTTTTCATCTATGGGCATAAGGATGGTGTATGAAATCGAATGTCGATTTGAATGTCGAAATGAATTTCATGCTAGCAGCAGATTCGCGTTTTTTTTATATATGGGCATATGGATGATGTATAAAGTCGAATGTCGATTTGAATATCGAAATGAATATCATGCCAGCGGCAGATTCGCCTTTTTTCCTGTATGGGCATATGGATGGTCTATGGAATCGAATGTAGATTTGAATATCGAAATGAATATCATGCTAGCAGCAGATTCGCGTTTTTTTATGTATGGGCATAACGATGGTGTATGAAATCGAATGTTGATTTGAATATCGAAATGAATATCATGCCAGCAGCAGATTCGCGTTTTTTCCTGTATAGGAATATGGATAGTGTATGAAATCGAATATCAATTTGAATATCGAAATGAATATCATGCCAGCAGCAAATTCGCATTTTTTCATCTATAGGCATAAGAATGGTGAATGAAATCGAATGTCGATTTGAATATCGAAATGAATATCATGCCAGCAGCAAATTCGCATTTTTTCATCTATAGGCATAAGAATGGTGAATGAAATCGAATGTCGATTTGAATATCGAAATGAATATCATGCCAGCAGCAGATTGGCCTTTTTTTATGTATGTGCATCAGGATGGTGTATGAAATCGAATGTAGATTTGAATATCGAAATGAATGTCATGCCAGCAGCAGATTCGTCTGTTTTCATGTATAGGCATATGGATGGTCTATGAAATCGAATGTCGATTTGAATATCGAAATGAATATAATACCAGCAGCATATTTGCGTTTTTTCATATATGGGCATAAGGATGGTGTATGAAGTCGAATGTCGATTTGAATATCGAAATGGATATCATGCCAGTAGCAGATTCGTGTTTTTTCCTGTATGGGCAAATGGATTGTCTATGAAATCGAATGTAGATTTGAATATCGAAATGAATATCATGCCAGCAGCAAATTCGCGTTTTTTTATGTATGGGTATAAGGATGATGTATGAAATAGAATGTTGATTTGAATATCGAAATGAATATCATGCCAGCAGCAAATTCTCATTTTTTCATGTATGGGCATAAGGATGGTGTATGAAATCGAATGTCGATTTGAATATCGAAATGATTATCATGCCAGCAGCAGATTCGCGTATTTTCCTGTATAGGCATATGGATGGTGTATGAAATCGAATATCAATTTCAATATCGAAATGATTATCAGGCCAGCAGCAGATTCGCGTTTTTTTATTTATGGGCATAAGGATGGTGTATGAAGTCGAATGTCGATTTGAATATCGAAATGAATATCATGCCAGCAGCAGATTCGTGTTTTTTCCTGTATGGGCAAATGGATGGTCTATGAAATCGAATGTCGATTTGAATATCGAAATGAATATCATGCTAGCAGCAGATTCGCGTTTTTTTATGTATGGGCAAAAGGATGATGTATGAAATCGAATGTCGATTTGAATATCGAAATGAATATCATGCAAGCAGCAAATTCGCGTTTTTTCATGTATGGGCATAAGGATGATGTATGAAATCGAATGTCGATTTGAATATCGAAATGAATATCATGCTAGCAGCAAATTCGTATTTTTTCATGTATGGGCATAAGGATTGTGTATGAAATCTAATGTCGATTTGAATATCGAAATGAATTTCATGCCAGCAGCAGATTCGCGTTTTTCCTGTATAGGCATATGGATGGTGTATGACATCGAATATAGATTTGAATATCGAAATGAATTTCATGCTAGCAGCAGATTCGCGTTTTTTTATGTATATGCATCAGGATGGTGTATGAAAATGAATGGCGATTTGAATATCGAAATGAATTTCATGCCAGCAGGAAATTCGCATTTTTTTCATGTGTGGGCATAAGGATGCTGTATAAAATCGAATGTCGATTTGAATATCGAAATGAATGTCATGCCAGCAGCAGATTCGTCTGTTTTTAATGTATAGGCATATGGATGGTCAATGAAATCGAATGTCGATTTGAACATCGAAATGAATATAATGCCAGCAGCAGATTCGCGGTTTTTTATGTATGGGCATCAGGATGGTGTATGAAATCGAATATCGATTTGAATATCGAAATGAATATCATGCCAGCAGCAGATTCGCGTTTTTTTATATATGGGCATAAGGATGGTGTATGAAGTCGAATGTCGATTTGAATATCGAAATGAATATCATGCCAGCAGCAGATTCGTGTTTTTTCCTGTATGGGCATATGGATGGTCTATGAAATCGAATGTCGATTTGAATATCGAAATGAATATCATGCCAGCAGCAGATTCGCGTTTTTTTATGTACGGGCATAAGGATAATGTATGAAATCGAATGTCGATTTGAATATCGAAATGAATATCATGCCAGCAACAAATTCGCGTTTTTTTATGTATGGGCATAAGAATGATGTATGAAATCGAATATCGATTTGAATATCGAAATGAATATCATGCTAGTAGCAAATTCGTATTTTTTCATGTATGGGCATAAGGATTTTGTATGAAATCGAATGTCGATTTGAATATCGAAATGAATATCATGCCAGCAGCAGATTCGCGTTTTTCCTGTATAGGCATATGGATGGTGTATAAAATCGAATATAGATTTGAATATCGAAATGAATTTCATGCTAGCATAAGATTCGCGTTTTTTTATGGATATGCATCAGGATGGTGTATGAAAATGAATGTCGATTTGAATATCGAAATGAATGTCATGCCAGCAGCAGATTCGTCTGTTTTCATGTATAGGCATATGGATGGTCTATGAAATCGAATGTCGATTTGAACATCGAAATGAATATAATGCCAGCAGCAGATTTGCGGTTTTTTATGTATGGGCATCAGGATGGTGTATGAAATCGAATATCGATTTGAATATCGAAATGAATATCATGCTAGCAGCAAATTCGAGTTTTTTTATATATGGGCATAAGGATGGTGTATGAAATCGAATGTCGACTTGAATATCGAAATGAAAATCATGCCAGCAGCAGATTCGTGTTTTTTCCTGTATGGGCATATGGATGGTCTATGAAATCGAACGTAGATTTCAATATCGAAATGAATATCATGCCAGCAGCAAATTCGCGTTTTTTTATGTATGGGCATAAGGATGATGTATGAAATCGAATGTCGATTTGAATATCGAAATGAATGCCATGCTAGCAGTCAATTCGCTTTTTTTCAAGTAACGGCATAAGGATAGTGTATGAAATCGAATGTCGATTTGAATATCGAAATGAATATCATGCCAGCAGCAGTTTCACGTTTTTTTATGTATGAGCATAAGGATGATGTATGAAATCGAATGTCGATTTGAATATTGAAATGAATATCATGCCACCTTAGATTCGCGTTTTTTCCTGTATAGGCATATGGATGGTCTTTGAAATCGAATGTAGATTTGAATATCGAACTGAATTTCATGTTAAGAGCAGATTCGCTAAATGTTTGTATGGGCTTGGGATTTTGTATGGAATTGAATATAGAGTTGAATGTCGAAGTGAATCTTAGGCTAGTAGCGGATTCGCCAATATTTCTTCACGGGCAGTAGATGATGTATGAAATCGAATGTAGGTTTGAATATCGAACTGAATTTCATGCTAGCAGCAGACTCGCCAAAATTTCTGCACGGGCCCGTAGATGATTTATTAAATCGAATGTAGATTTGAATGTTGAAGTGAAGTTCATGCTAGCAGCAGATTTGGAAAAAAATCTATATGGACATATTGATTGTTTATGCAATCAAATGTAGGTTTGAATATCGAAGTGAATTTTCTGTTTGCAGCAGAATCGCAAAAAAATTCAATATGAGGATGTAGATAATGAATAAAATCGAATGTTAATTTAGGCACGAAGATGGCGTTTTAAATGAAGAGCAGGTTTTGGATAAGCAAAAGTATTTGTAGATTTGCAAAAATATCCATATGGACATATGACTGATATTTGGAATCAAAAATCGTTTGAAATATCTATCTGAATTTCATGCAAGAAGCCGATTCGCAAAAATACCAACATTGGCATTTAAATATGATTTCATGACGGCATTAGATTCTTTACAGAAAAATTACCCGTACTTATAATTCTTATAAGAAATTAAATATCTATTTGAATATAGATACGAATTTTATGCAAACAACGGATTTGCGAAATTTCCATATGGTCATAGGCAAGGTGTATATAGATGGGGTTTAACACCGAATAACGATTTTGAATGTCATACTAGAATATGGTTCGGAATAATTTCTCTGCGGACATGAAAATGGTCTATGAAAACAAATGTAGATTTAATAATTTATACGAGTTTTATGTCGGCAGCTGATCCATGAAATCTTTAAATTTGAGCATGTAAACAGTTTATGAAATCGAATAAATATTTCACCATCGATTTGAATCTTATGTCAGAAGCAGTTCGGTAAAAACCAACAATAATTTGTGAATATATTACCCTGTCGTATATGAAATTTTGTAGTATCTTTTAAGGGGTCGCTAACTAGAGCACTTCTATTGGTAGTGACTGATCGATCGCTCGATTGATTGATTGATTGGATCGAGTGATTGAGTGATTATTTATTTTATAAATATATATTCACTTGCTCACTTAATGCATTTATTCTACGCGTCTGTTCATTTGTCCATTTATTCTTTTTTTCCATATTTTTGTTTGGTCCATTTTTTGACCTTGCATTTCGTTATCGTTGCAAAGTTCCAAAACTTGATTTTCATATTTTTTGCAAGTGCCATTTTCAGGTTGTAATTTAGTTGTGCAATGTTTCTCATTTTAACCATTTTTGCTGAATACTTCTTTTTTTTCCCTTCTTTTCTGTTGTATATATTTCATTACTGTTGTTAAAATGTTCACCGATTTGGAGGAAAAACAATAAAAATGACAATAATGGATATCAATAAATGAATGCTCATGTATAAAGTGTGTACAATCTAATACTGACGCAAGTTTCATGCGAGCATCAGATTTCCAAACGCATTGTATTTGCATATATACATGCAAATGGTGTATAAAGTCGAATAACGATTTGAATATCAAAATGAATTTCATACTGCAGTATGATATACGAAAATTTCAACGCGGGCATACAGGTGGTGTATGCAATCGAATATATTTAGACAAGTGATTTCACCAAACAAATTAGTTATGAAATGAAATCAAACAACATGCCGACGGCCAGATCAAGTATAAAGTTTTTGACAAACTGCCTTTCTGAATTGGACCAGCCCGCATTGCTCAGGTGTTAGAGTGTACCTGAATTGTAAACGTAAAGTCTTTAGTTATTATAGGGTGAGAGTTCAAGCCCCACGGATGACCATCTATAATTACCAATAGTCTTTCGGATGAGACGTTAAACCGATTTCCCGTGTGACGGTGCCATAAACCGAGCACGTTAAAGAACAGGGCGTAACTTAGGGTGGTTGTAACCTGTATGTTGCACTATCCCTCGGAACAAAACTAACAGTCTTCAGGGGGCGTCGCCCATATGGGAAACCGGTGGTGACAATAAATAAACGCAAATTCAATCATTTTTTCTGAGTTGACCAGCCGGCAAAGCTCAACTGGTAGAGCGTAGGACGTGTAAGCATCAAGTCTTGGGTCATTTGAGGATGTGGGTTCGAGCCCCATGGCTGGCTATCTAAAAATACTAATAGTCTTTCGGATGAGACGTTAAATCAAGGTCCCGTGTGACAGTACTTTACACTGACAGAAACAGGCTCAACTCAGTGTGGGTTTCGTTCTGTATCCTGCAATATGCCCTATAACAAAATAAAAAGTCTTCAAGAGGTAAGCCCCGAAACATCCGTCACCAGAGGGGATATCCCCTGTCTTGCTCCCCCCCCCCCCACACACACACACACTTGTGCCTTCGGCTGTCAGGGAACGCCAAACGCATTCCATTGCATTGCATTCCCTAGCCGTACCACTTTTAACAAGCCGACCACGGCCCTGACTTGTAAAAAAATAATTACTGCGCATGTTTCCATGATTTTTCAAATGCGACCAACTGCAGGGTCGTAAGAAGTCGTATTTGTACAGTAGTAGGTAAAATTTGATTTTGAACTCAAATTAATAAATTTGTCTTTATTGGGTCAGAAACATTGTGGGAAAAGAAGAAAGTCCCGGTTACCAACATTTTAACATTTTCCCACAAAAGCCGTCTACCTCAGGATCGTCAAATTTGGAATTATGTGGTTAAAGGTTAATTACATACATGTATACCTCTCCCCACGGAGCAATCTCAAAACGATGCTTTTCACCACGATGTTTCATGAGTCTACAAGGGCTTACTAGCGCTTTCTCGATGATTTCAGTTGAAATGAAGGCGAAACAGCTTGCCTGCAGATCCAAAGACGGGTTTTAGATAGTAAGGACCCATGAATATGTGAATTGTCGCCGTTAAACACATTTGGCATGGCATTAATCACCACACATTTGAATATAAAAACTGAATAAAAATCATAACAGTTGTAGACCTCTATCTTATTTAGGCCCCCGTCACACCAAACTAGTTCTTAGAACGTCTTACTACCTGACAAAATCGTCTTACCCCGCCCTGACATAATCGGAAAACGGGTTGCGGGTAGAACGTGTAATTTTTGCCTGATAATGCCTGAAGCCCCTGTCTCACCAAACCTGTTCATAGAAAGTCTTAACCTGGTCAACAAAAATCGTAAATCGGGCTACGGTCGGGATAGGACGTGTAATTTCTGTCGGTAAAATGCAAACGCACTGCCATTTGATGCCCGACTACACTGCGACAGGATCAAAGTATTGCAGTTCCGTTTGTAGTATGTCAATGTCGTTTTAAGTACGTTGTCACTCCGTCTAATTACAGGAAGGGTTGGACGGCAAAAAATTTGAGCAGGCTCAAAGTTCTGGAGCACTTTTCCCGTCCTAACCCGTCCATTAAGTTCGTAAACAGATCGTGAAAGGTTGCTTATACGTTCACTCCGTTCGAAAAAGTCCGTTTTGCAACTAATTTCGGAATGGAGTGAGAACGAGTTTGGTGTGACGGGGGTATTACCTACAATTGATAGTAATAAAAATGGGGCAAGTTGTCTCAGAATTTGGGGCGAGTTGTCTTTTGAAGGTGGGGCGAGTTGTATTGGGGCGAATTTTTTGTGGGGCGAGTAGTCTTTGGGGCGAGATGTCCTGCACCCGACAAGTGATACTAGTTTCATGGCGGCAACTAAATCGCGAAACTTTCGATTTGAGTATGTAAATTGTTTATGAAGTCGAATAAAGATTTCATCAGCGATTTAAATCTCATGTCAGCAGCAGATCGAAAAAAACAAGCAGCAAGTTGTGAAAATAGTACCCTGTAATTCATTGCTTCAGAATTCTAGAAGACGAGTCAAGTCGTAAAATAAAAGTGTCGTCGTGATGGTAAATTCTTATCTGTTATTATTGTGCCTTAAAGATTCTACCTTCTGAAAGCAAACCTGAGTCGGTTATACGTACAGTTTTATGACAAAATAGAGTTTTTTTTTAGCTCACATGAGTAGAAATTAAGACCCAGTTTGGATTTTTCTTAAGTAGCCGCACTGCCAAGTCAAATCCAATTTTTTGTATATAACTTTACTTCTCATGTAAAGTGAAAGTTAGTTAAAAAAAAACTTATCTGCTTTAAGCGTTTGTCTTAGTAGCTATTTTTAAACAGGCAACTTTATGCAAATAGTATGAAGTTTCTTAAAAATGGAAACGGGTGAATATATTACTGATGGATGACTACAGAATTCGACTACTACCACTACTACTACTACTACTACTACTTGTACCTAATTAGTCTACACTAGTAAAGGTAATATCTGTTCACATGACACACTTAGAATATGAAGAATAACAAAAATATGCTGTAATTTTTTGCATGACGTCCAAAGGTTGTGAAAAAGAACATTTACTTACCCTTATTTAGTCTGGGGGTTTTAAGTAATTAGTCAAATTATTTTTCTCAATTTCTTTTTTCGACGTAGCTGAATGATCTTACTTTAGTTCAGTCAGCCTCACACCGTGTTTTATTGTATCATGTGGTTTTTCAATACCCATAAAACATTGACATAACGTTACTCCTTACATAGTTGCACTCCTTTCTATGTTCTAGTATGAAACTGTACAAAGATAATTTTATTTCTACATAAAAAAAAAAAAAAATGACAACATAAATGCATTATACATGAGATAAAATGGACATGATAATGAAACTATGTCAAACTATATTTAAATCTACAGGATCACACACACACACACACACACACACACACACACACAAAGGTTATGCATCCCTTATTTCCATTTTGTTCATTCTGTAGATGATTTTATAACTGATAAATTTTTAATATATATTCAATGCTTTTTATCTACCAATATTGACATTTCAATCACAAAAGAAACTACTTTCACGTTCACTAGTTTAAATCATCGACCTTTTTGTGAGGTAATGCTATTTTTGTGTACATGCATACAAGAAAGAACGTATCTTGTGCAATAGACGACTTCTCCCATGCGTTTTAAGAAATTCACAATCATCTTGAATACACAGCCTATCTGACAACAATAAGTACTTGGGCATGTTTAGGTGACAAATTGTTCTAAATTGCTAGCATGAAATTCGGTTCGATATTCAAATCTACATTATATTTCTTGCACAGTCTTTATGCCTGTACAGATATTTTAGCAAATTTGCTGCTAGCATGAATTTCAGTTCGATAGTCATACCTACATTCGATTTCATGCATCATCTATTGTTAGTAAAGAAATTATAGGGATTCTGCTGCTAGCATGAAATTCAGTTCGATATACAACCCTACATTCGATTGCATACATAGTCGTTATGCCATTACAGAAATTTGCGACTCTGCTGCTAGCGTAAAATTCAGTTGGATTTTCAAACTTACATTTGATTTCACATAGAATCAAAATGCCAACATATAAAAATAGGGGGAATCTGCTGCTAGCATTAAATTCAGTTCGATATTCAAACCGACATTAAAATTTTACATATCCTCCGTATGCCCCTACATAAAAATACGCGAATCTGCTGCTGGCATGATATTCATTTCGGTTTTTGAATTGACATTCGATTTCATACACCATCGATATGCTCATACATAAAAACAGGCGAATCTGCTGCTGGCATGATATTCATTCCGACTTTCAAATCTACATTCGGTTTCATACACCATCTGTATGCCATACATAAAAACAGGCGAATCGGCTGCTGGCATGATATTCATTTCGATATTCAAATCGACATTCGATTTCATACACCGTCCTTATGCCCATACATAAAAAAACGCGAATCTGCTGCTGGCATGACATTCATTTCGATATTCAAATCGACATTCGATTTCATACACCATCCATATGTCCATACATAAAAAAACGCGAATCTGCTGCTGGCATGACATACATTTCGATATTCAAATCGACATTCGATTTCATACACCATCCTTATGGCCATAGATGAAAAAATGCGAATTTGCTGCTGGCATGATATTCATTTCGATATTCAAATCTACATTCGATTTCATACACCATCCTGATGTCCATACATAAAAAAAGCGAATCTGCTGCTGGCATGAAATTCATTTCGATATTCAAATCTACATTCGATTTCATAGACCATCCATATGCCTATACAGGAAAAACCGCGAATCTGCTGTTGGCATGATATTCATTTCGATATTCAAATCGACATTAGATTTCATATACTATCCATATACCTATACAGGGAAAAACGCGAATCTGCTGCCAGCATGATATTCATTTCGATATTCAAATCGACATTCGATTTCATAAACCATCCATATGCCTATACAGGAAAAAAACGCGAATCTACTGCTGGCATGATATTCATTTCGATATTCAAATTGACATTCGACTTCATACACCATCCTTATGCCCATAGATAAAAAAAGCGAATCTGCTGCTGGCATGAAATTCATTTCGATATTCAGATCTACATCCAATTTCATAGACAATCCTTATGTCCACATATAAAAAAACGCGAATCTGCTGCTGGCATGATATTCATTTCGATATTCAAATCGACATTCACTTTCATAAACCGTCCTAATGCCCATACATGAAAAAACGCGAATCTGCTGCTGGCATGATATTCATTTCGATATTCAAATCGACATTCGATTTCATACACCATCCTGATGTCCATACATAAAAAACGCGAATCTGCTACTAGCATGAAATTAATTTCGATATTCAAATCGACATTCGATTTCATACACCATCCATATGCCCATAAAGGAAAAAATGCGCGAATCTGCTGCTGGCATGATATTCATTTCGATATTCAAATCGACATTCGACTTCATACACAATCGTTATGCCCATACATAAAAAAACGCGAACCTGCTGCTAGCATGGTATTCATTTCGATATTCAAATCGACATTCGATTTCATACACCATCCTTATACCCACACATAAAAAAAAACGCGAATCTGCTGCTAGCATGATATTCATTTCGATATTCAAATCGACATTCGATTTCATACACCATCCATATGCCCATAAAGGAAAAAAAGCGCGAATCTGCTGCTGGCATGATATTCATTCCGATATTCAAATCGACATTCGACTTCATACACAATCGTTATGCCCATACATAAAAAAACGCGAACCTGCTGCTAGCATGGTATTCATTTCGATATTCAAATCGACATTCGATTTCATACACCATCCTTATACCCACACATAAAAAAAAACGCGAATCTGCTGCTAGCATGATATTCATTTCGATATTCAAATCGACATTCGATTTCATACACCATCCATATGCCCATAAAGGAAAAAAAGCGCGAATGTGCTGCTGGCATGATATTCATTTCGATATTCAAATCGACATTCTACTTCATACACAATCGTTATGCCCACACATAAAAAAACGCGAACCTGCTGCTAGCATGGTATTCATTTCGATATTCAAATCGACATTCGATTTCATACACCATCCTTATGCCCATACATAAAAAAACGCGAATCTGCTGCTGGCATGATATTCATTTCGATATTCAAATCTACATTCGATTTCATAGACCATCCTTACGTCCATACATAAAAAAACGCGAATGTGCTGCTGGCATGATATTTATTTCGATATTCAAATCAACATTCGATTTCATACACCATCCTTATGCCCATACATGAAAAAATGCGAATTTGCTGCTGGCATGACATTCATTTCGATATTCAAATCAACATTCGATCTCATACACCATCCTGATGTCCATACATTAGAAACGCGAATCTGCTGCTAGCATGAAATTCATTTCCATATTCAAATCGACATTCGATTTCATACACCATCTTTATGCCCATACATAAAAAAACGCGAATCTACTGCTAGCATGATATTCATTTCGATATTCAAATCGACATTCGATTTCATAAACCATCCTTATGCCCATAAAGGAAAAAAAAACGCGAATCTGCTGCTGGCATGATATTCATTTCGATATTCAAATCGACATTCGACTTCATACACCATCCTTATGCCCATACATAAAAAAATGCGAATCTGCTGCTAGCATGAAATTAATTTCGATATTCAAATCGACATTCGATTTCATAGACCATCCATATGCCTATACAGGAAAAAACGCGAATCTGCTGTTGGCATGATATTCATTTCGATATTCAAATCTACATTCTATTTCATAAACCATCCATATGCCTATACAAGAAAAAATGCGAATCTGCTGCTGGCATGATATTCATTTCGATATTCAAATCGACATTCGATTTCATACACCATCCTTATGCCCATAGATGAAAAAATGCGAATTTGCTGCTAGCATGATATTCATTTCGATATTCAAATCGACATTCGATTTCATACATCATCCTTATGCCCATACATAAAAAAACACGAATCTGCTGCTATCATGATATTCATTTCGATATTCAAATCGACATTCGATTTCATAAATCATCCATATGCCCATACAGGAAAAAAAACGCGAATCTGCTACTGGCATGAAATTCATTTCGATATTCAAATCGACATTCGACTTCATACACCATCCTTATGCCCATACATAAAAAAACGCGAATCTGCTGCTAGCATGAAATTCATTTCGATATTCAAATCAGGATTCATTAATTTTCGTAACTATCCCTTGAGTTTGAAAAAAAAAGCGAATTTACTGCGGCATGAAATTCAACTCATCCGCATATTCATTTCGATATTGAATATCGAACTCCGATTATCGAACTTACTGCCAACTTCACACACCCGGTAAAACTTTGCAGTATAATAAATCCGTTGTACGGTCAGGTGGCAGGAGACTTCGAAACTTGTTCACGGCTGTGGCGAATCATGTCGTCCTGAACCGAAGCCACCTGACCGTGCAACTAATAATGTATCAGAAGTCGTTCAGGACAGTGGAAGTAACTTGTTTGACACCGGCTGACATGATAGTGCCAGCGATCTTGCGTTTATGTGACTGGGCTGAGATCACCATGAGACAAGCTGGGGCGTTGACCTACAGCCCCTTTATAACTAAAGCCCTAATGATTGCTACTGGTTGCACGCTTGACTTAAAAAAAGCTTCTTTCGCAATGGCGAGCAAAAAGAAAAACCCTGACAAAGAAGCAACATATGTCTTTCAACGAGATCGAGCGGAAACGAACTTTACAATAACCAAGGCGCTGATTCTTCTGTGAGCTTCCAGAAGACTATTGTACGAGTGCTTTGCAGTCTGATCTTGCTTTTACACTCTCCCCTGCTCTATCAATAGTTTCGGTAGCAAGAACCCAGTCTAATGGAAAAATACTTAATAGAACCTATTCTTGTAGTCGACAACACATGAAACCTTAAAAATCATCTCGCAACTATAGTTTGTTATTGCGGTCAGTGTAGATCTAGATTAGACTCCACAAAACACGCAGTCTGATTTTTAATCTTCACCCTTTGCAAAACTTATAGACAAAACCAGTATTATAATGCAGTTATTTGGGTCAGATTCCAAAACTGAAAACGTCTATTGGGTCTCTTCGGCGATTTGTGGTCCTACGAGGCTCAGCGATAAAGTGTAGGATTTGTTACCAAGAGGCCCCGGGTTCAAGCCCCGCTTGAAACATCAGACTTTTTGTGAGACCGTCTTTAGGCAAGAAACTTCAGAGCCCTAGCCTAGTTCTGGTGAATTCCAGTACAAACATGATTATGCGAGCTGTCGCAATGATATAACTTCTATTAATGTTAAAAGAGACATAAAATATTATTCATTTATTCACGATTCAGTGCTGTAAGGGTAAGATTCTACAGGATAAGGGTTAATATCCATGTGGTCTTGTATAGGCAGAATGTTCTATATTGGTATTACAGTAGTGTTTAACGTATTGGTTGTTTGCACGCTGACGGTATTTGTCTAAGTGGGTTTTCTTCTACAACTGTTTGTGCTATAGGTGAGAGTGTATCTTCAGTACATTAAAGAACTAATGCTGTGACTCGGATTGTCGTGACTCTTAACGGCGCCAAACGGCAATATAAAATTCTTTTTGCGAACAGTGTGGTAAGTGTAAATCAAGATCAGACTGCACAGTGTGTACAGTCTGATCTTGGTTCTACATTTTCCTATTTCTGTACGATGTACATGTATTTTAAAAGAAGGACACGAGGTTTAAAATATTTGCGTGTTTCACTTGAGATAGAATAATTATGTCCATTTATTATTTTGTTTCAGTGCAAATGAAAATTTGAGTTGATTTCGCAGACACTATAGATTAAGATCAGACATCACAGAACTTGCAGATTGATACTGGCTCTACACTGTCCAATAAAAACTTTCTCTCTGTATCCATATATTTACCGTGTTTGGCGCCTACAGTGTTTGTTAAGGTACTCATTATAAGAGCATTGGATTTTTTCTGTGGTGAAATCTCGGAACGCACTGTTTAGTACATGTTTGTGATGAGCGTTATTCTATCTTCCTATCGTTCATATTTTTAATTATTCTTTTTTTTCTCTTAAAAAAAAAGTCCGCCAAAGTTTGACAGAGAAATAACTGTAGGTAAATTAATGATCGTTATGTGTTTAAACGATAGCAACAAGATATTATAGTTTCTCATTGTTTGATCCTTATTTTTTTTTATTCATCTTTTTGTTAGTATGCCTCTTAAGGGATTCGAGCATAAGATTTGTAGATAACAATTTATTTCCGCCAACAGACGACTGTCTTCAAGCAATAGTAGATTGATTAATTTATTTATATATCTATTTATTTATCTGTTTATTTGTTTGTCTATATTCTTTCTTTCTTTCTTTCTTTCTTTCTTTCTTTCTTTCTTTCTTACCCAGGTACATTTTATTAAGTTATTTATATAAGAGCAATGCACTTTAAAAAGGAGGGTTAATGCATCTGCAAAATGTATCGACCCAGGGCAGCCTGCACAGTCCGCGCAGGCTGACCTGGGTCGACACCTTTTGCTTTTGGTTAATTATATGCATGTCCAAAGACTTTTCTACCTTAGGATTAAGCTGGTTGTTAGACAAAATTGGTTTTATGGATTCATAATTATGTTATGACCTGCTGGGTAAAGTTCGTTACGGAAATGCATTAAACCCCCTTTTTGCCAGAGAATGGCTCATATTCTTTATAAATGGATGTACACTTTTTGCAAAAAAATGTGAAAATGGGTTAAATTACTCATACTGTTAATTGCTTCTAACAAGGATGTTTTTAAAAATTGTCTGCTACAATTGGTCTCAGGTGGTAATGAAACTCGTCCAGTTTGAAAATTTTTGTAGACGACAAACCAACAAATCAAGCGTGATTAAAATAATGTGAATTGTCTTCGAAATGGTGCGGAAAAATGTTGCAAAAGGAGAAAGCTGGTAACTAGATTTTTTTTTCAAGGGCTTAAACCTCTCAGTATCATTAGTAAGGCATTTTCATTTGTGGTCGGCATGGATGAAGAAGACGCAGTCTGATCTTAGATCTATGCCGTCTTATGGTGGGGGGGGGGGGTGGTGGGGAAAGACAATTTGGTAAACGACTGTACCAGCACGGCACCCAGTGTACCTATCCAGTGTGGATATGAAAGACTGACTCTTTACCAAACTACAAAATTTTAGACTGGTTCAAATTGAAAGCATTTGAAGAGGACAAAACGTATGTTTCACAATTTATAAAATTTGTTTTTAAAAGGGTAGAAAGCTTCGTGGAAAAAGTAGAAAATGCTGGTTACCGGCATTTTTCCCTTTACCCCTAGTATTGTCAAATTGTCAAAAGTCCCTTTCCTTGCGGTCGTTAAAACTCGTCATTGTGTGGTTTAGTAACTAAAAAACTGTGCATATTCTGATTTTGTAATCGCAGCAACCATTGCACCTTATCAGTAGTCGGCAGAAGAATTATTTCGAATTGTCATTATAAAGCACAGTAAATACTCAGGAAAACTCAAACCCTAGAAAAAAAAAACAGAAATTGGTTCAAATTTTCAGCGTATCCGCAATGTCACCCCCCCCCCCCCCCGCAACTTTTTCATGCAAAAAGAAAGATAAGCACATACGTAAATTTTCCCAAACTTTTTAATTTATCAAAATAAGTGTGAATCGTTGGCATCTTTTTGTAAACCACGCAACAGGTTCTGATTGCTCACGTGAGTGACCAGAACTGCTGCCGCGTTATTTTCATTAAACCCTTTCCCACACAATCCCAAAGGAAGAAGGCTTTTGGAAACATTTTGGGAAAAGGAGAAAATGCTGGTAACCAGCATTTTCTCCTTTTCCCAAACTGTTTTCTGTCCTTTCAGAGCCATTTCAGTTACATTTAATCCTTCGCAAATGCTTCCAATTGTGACCAGTCTACATTTTTGTTGTTTGGTAAAGAGTTAAGATAGAATCCTGCTGACCCCAGTGATAAAGGTAGATTCAGGTAAGAATCGCCATTACATTTTCCCCGTATCATTAACGGTAGTGAAATACGTGAAATAAGCTGATAGAAACATACAAATTACTGCATATTGTGACATATTTATATTCCAACGGTTATCTTAAAATAACATATTTATCTTAAAAGCATTACACAGTCTTTCATTATCATTTCAAATTGATATCTAATTGAAAAAGCTACGAGCAGGAGCGAAACTTAATTTATTTGGACATTTATAACGCAAACATTTTGCATTCTATCGGTAGTTTTTATCAAATTCTCTTTACCCTTTGACCAAGGAATCCTGTGTGCTGAAAACCCTTGGAAAGAAAGCTTTCGTAAACATTGTGAAAAAAGGAGAAAATGCTGATAACCAGTATTTTCTACTTTTGTCAACAAGGGTTTTTACACTTTCTGATACAAATCCCGTTTTTTTAATAACATTAAATTTGTCGTCTGCAACCTGCTTTCAATTTGAACCAGTCTATAATTTTGTCGTTTGGTAGACAGTTAACTTATCACTTTCTGCAACAAATCTACAGCAGACGACTTCAGAGACGGCCTTGTAAAATATGGACTGCACACACGTCTTAGGGGTTTATACATAAATACTTGTAAAAACATTGTGGTAAAAGAAGAAATTGCTCGTTACGAGCAATTTCTTCTTTTACCACAAGGTTTTGAAATATATTATTTTTTCTGGATGCCAAAAGGCGTATGCAGGAAGTAGGCTATTCGATATAGTTTTTAACTCTTTAACAGACGACAAACTTATAGACTTGGCCAAAATGAAAGCATTTGCAGACGACAAATTGAATGTTGCTAAAAAGATGGGACACGTCTATAAACGTTTAAAAAGTGAGAGAAAATGAGAAAATCCTGGTCACCAGAATTTTCTCATTTTTTCCGCAATGTTTCTCAAAAGCGCATTTACCCAATCAGAATGAAATACGAGATCACGTGAGAAAGGGTTGAAGCCCAAAATAAACGATATGTGCATTGCCAATCAGGAAGTTTAGAGTAACTGAGCCATGCCCTGGCAAAAGGCGGTTTAATGCATCTCCGTGATGCATGACACCGAACAAGTCAAAATTATAATTATGAATCCATAAAATCCATTTTGTCTAACATTCGATTGAATCATGATGTAGCGTGGTCCTTCGACATGCAGAAAATTTACCAAAAGCCAAAAAGTTAGACCGAGCACAATGCGTAGGCTTGCCTGGGTCGATACTTTTATCAGATGCATTAAGCCCTCTTTTCATAGACTATTGCTTAATTACAATTTCGTGGTATTTCGCCAGTCTAATAATAGCGCAAAGTGTAGATTCAAGATCAGACTGTACGTTCTATGCAGTTTGATTTTGATCAACATTGCCAGCAAAAGCCTATCCTATGTTAATCTTCATTGTTTACTAAGCTATCATATTTTTGTTTTGTATGGCGTTTAAGGCTGGTTTTCCATATGTCTGTCATCCGACTATGTTATCTGTTTGTTATCGGTGTGTCCGTTTATCGCAATCGGAACCCCTTTTCCATACATAAGATCCGACCACGCGACCTGTCTTTTGAAAGTGGCTCCTGAACATACCGGATGAAACAGAACACAGTTCGTTGCCAGTTCGTTGTTGATTACTGGTGCCTTATATTTTAGATATAGAAAACAAAAACGAAACCACAGATGTTGGGTGAGAGATTTCAATTCTAAGTGATAGAAACAACTATGGCACATAAATCATTTAGTAGGCAAATTGGAATTTTAAAAGTGATGAAGACTGTCCATGTTACTTTGCCGTCGTTCTAGAAGGAGTTGAAACCAAAATTACAAAAAGATCGACTACAAGAGACAAAATAAGTGCAAAACAATGACTTTTGTTTTTATTTCTGCTTGAAATGCCGTCCGATGGTCTATTGCGATGAAAAAGAACGCTGCATGCAGCGTTCTTTTTTATCGCAATCAGACCGTCGCATTGACGGACAACGCAGTCGGATACATACGAAATATAATGCTGTAGTGACTTTCCTGGTGCATGTATTTGATTCGAGCAGCGTGAGAAACTTTGATATCGCGCGAGACCGAAGGTCGAGCGAGATGTCAAAATTTTCTTGCGCGGCGAGAAGCAAATACAAGGGCCAGGAAAGTTACTACAGCATAATATTGCTTTTATTATATACCTACACCTTTCGACGAAAAAATATTGCAATTGTTGACATTTTATTCGAAAACGGTAAGCAAAATAAAACAAATAATGGTGTAGAAGCCAGTAACTTCGTTTTATGAATGGTGGATGAGTATTACAGCGTAAATCTTTGACCAATCAAATTGCAAATGAATACATACATATTCCGCTCGTGAGTTACGTCATCATGACGTCACCATACCATATTTGGAACCGTATTTCACAGTGTGTAGATACAGATTTTTTTCTGTCCTGTGTGATATTTTACACGCGTGCGACGTATGTATTTTCTCCGGAAAACTTTCAAGGTATATAATAAATGGAAAAATTCATATTGAAAATTATATGATCCGAACTTGCGTCGCAAGTTCACTGTCGCAAACGGATAACGCAGTCGGATGACGGACACATGGAAACCAGCCTAATACCGTTTTTAGAATCCTGTCGCGATGATTATCATCATTTCTTGGAAAGAAATTGGTGAAGACGGGGATTCGAACCAGCGATCCTCTGGTCGAAAGTCCTGTACGCTACAGACTTCGCTACCGGAATCGGAAAAAAAGCCATACGACTTAAAACGTAATAACAGAAAGTTCTTTACGTATTGTTCTTTCGTTGTAAGAGAAACCTTTCATTTCACTCTTTACGACACGAAAACAGTTTTTCTTATCAAGAAGTCAAGATTAACTGATCCATGCTCTGGCAAAAGGGTGTTTAATGCATTTTCGTAATGCATGATCCCGAGCAATGCAACAAATAATTATGGATACATAAAATCCATTTTGTCTAACATTCGACTGAATCATGTTCTGTGCAGTCTGATCTTGATCACTTTAGCTTGTATTGGCGCCGACTTCCAATTAAGTTGAAATTTGCTGACAGTGTATAATCAAGGTCAGACGGCACAGAACGTGCAGGCTGATCTTAGATATAGATTGTCCGATTGTTTTGAAATTTTCTGACAAAAATATTCTCATCGTAGTTCTTACTTGGGGATTCGAATCAGCGATTCCCTGGCTTCAAGACTTGTACGTTACAGACTGAACTATCGGGCCCGCCGTGCCAGATTTAAGGCACATTGATTGGTTAGATCAGTGGAAAATTGTGCGATTGTACAGTTTCTAGTTTCAAATTATAACAAAGGTGTGAAAAACCTCGATTAATTTTAGTACCCTAAAGCTAAACAGAATGTCATTTTGTGGATAGTGGAGATAAAGAGTAGACACACAAGATGTTTCCACTTTGTTTACGTAAGAGAAAGTAGTGGATTGAGAAGAATATTGTTCGATGTGCTGGTAAAAGAAAGCCCAAGAAAGCAGGGATAGGTACACTGGCTGCCGCGATGTAACTTAAATGGTGCTGAAAGTGGCGTTAAACACATTAAATACAAAGAAAGAAATCACAAAGTGTGCAATCTGATCTTGACCTACACTGTCCAATATTTTTGGAGATACTAGATCCTTAGAACCTGGATTTACTCAATCCAGTTATATGATGAGATAAGCGAAAACATGGCTTTTATGGACGGCAAAGATCAATATCGGACTGCATAAGACACGCAGGCTGATCTTTGACCTACACCGCACGCTTGTGTGGTCGAACTTGTAAAATAAAAAATCTTTATGAGTTTCAGTGGATTCTATTTTCCGTCGTCGAAAGAGTTTGGGTTTATATATATTTAAGAAATAATCTTCTTTCTATCGTGGTTTAACGTTCAATAAACCACAGTTGTGAGTTATGAGGCACAATAAATAATTCACGAGGGCGATAGCCCGAGTGGTTTATTCATTGCGCCCCATAACTCACAACGTTGTTTATTGAACGATAAACCACAATAGAAAGAAGATTATTTCAATTCTAACATTACCAACTCTTAATCAAAGGAAAACAAGTTCATACTTAGAGTAAAAACGCAGATGCAGATTATTTTCCATTGAATAACTTACTTACTTTATACAGAATGACGTCACTCTACATAGAATAACGTACATTCTAACATGACACGTGAATTCGGCTCTATAAACACAGTGCAACGAAATCGTAATAAAATCTACGTCATTCTATGACTGGCCTGCAACACGCGAAAAGGGACATTCGGACATTTGCGTAAAGTGTCGTCTCGGATCGGCCTGCGCAGTCCGCGCAAGCTAACCCGAAACGACACTTTCCGTTTTTATGTAATTTTCTGTTTTGCGCAAGTCTACTATAGCACAAAATCTAATATAGTCGTAAAGTGCCGTCTCGGATTAGCCTGCGCGGACTGCACAGGCTGATCCGAGACGACACTTTAAGCAATTGTCCGAATGCCCCTTTTCGTGTGTTGCAAGTCATATAGAGTGACGTCATTCTGTATAAAGTTAGTCGCCTGTGGCTGTTCCATGTCTGCGCCCTCCGATATTTTATCATTGAATGTCACTTGACGTAAACAAATCGCCATTTTCCGCTACTCGACCAAGCACGAAGGAAAAACTCAGGGATTTACCGAAATTAACTGTTTTTGATAAAAATTAACAACGATGAAACTATTTGAAATGTTACCGGTAAACATATATAAATCAGATGTCTTTCATGGTGAACGTTAGTGCAAAACTGGCCGATGTTGCATTGGAAATTGGATTGGAAATGGGTGGAGTAATATTCAGAGCGTTCGAAGCGACTGCGACTCTAATATTTGAAAGGGAGAAAATATAACAGTAACACGGTAGGTTTTTTATGTTATGCTCGATGTCTAAGGTTTTTTTTTAACTTTTGATACTTTTTGTATTTACTGACCGGGCAGTGGGGTTTTGTTTTGGTTAGTAACTGGAACAGCCATGGTTTATTCAAGGGAATATTATCTGCATCCGCTCTAATACACAAAGTATGAACTTGTTTTCCTTTGATAAAGCGCTTGTCATGTTAGAATCGAAATAATCTTCTTTCTATCGTGGTTTATCGTTCAATAAACCACGTTGTGAGTTATGAGGCCCAATGAATGAACAGCTCGGGCTATCGCCCTCGTGGATTATTTATTGGGCCTCATAACTTACAACTGTGGTTTATTGAACGATAAAGCACGATAGAAAGAAGATTATTTCTTAATTTTACCACGCTTTCGTTGCACTGTGTTTATAGAGCCGAATTCACGTGTCATGTTAGAATAACTCTAAGAAGGCCGAATGAACCAAAAAGACGCTTTCCGTCTTAAAAAAACAACAAACAATAAACTTGCAATTTTAAGATTGCTCTTGCCCACAGTATCTTAGCAAAGCACATTTTATGCAGTCTGATCTTGATCTAAATAGGCCGCAAGTATTGTTGTGAATGACGCCTTGAGGCTTAACCCTCGTCGTGCTGTATAAATGAATGGAACATTCTTAGTCAGAAATAAAGAAAAAGTTATTGCACTTTCAAAGCTGTTTTTGTAAGAATATTTGGCAAAAAGGCGGACAGTGTAGATCCAAGATCAGACTGCACGTTCTGTGCAGTCTGATCTTGATCTACACTGTCCGCATAAGCAATTAAATCCGGGCTTAACTAAAAAGGTTTAAAATATCCATGAATGTTCCTGCTTTACCAATGGGAAAAAAATCATTCCATTTATTTAGCACTCATTATCCGGTAAAATGTGTGCATCTAATACAATAATGGCGGTCTGGTAATTATTGATGCATGGTGAATGAAGGTTAATCTGCACTCGCATATGTTCGACAGAAGAGAAGAAACCTTTCGCATGCTCCTTCTGTGCTGTTTTTACGTATCAGACTAGAGATGCCTTTCTATCGTCAATACAGCATTGAACCCGTTTGGTACAGTAAAACGTGTCATTTGCACTCTATATGTAAAAGTAAAAAGTTTTCGGAAGTCTACGTACTTTCACTTTTGGAAACTTGTAAACAGAATTTTGATCGGCTGTGAATAACATTCATTGGCCGATAAAAGGTCAAATGAAGGTGAACTTGAGGGCGCCCTCAGATCCGCCAAGACGCAGTGCGCAACGTCTTAGCGAAGTGCAATAAGGTCTTAGCGATTTTTCGTCAAAAAGACAGTTGGTGGAATGCGTCATTATGATGAATTATACTCGCACGCAAAAGAAACTGTGCATAGAATTTTAGGCCATTTGCCCAGGGATCCATGAATGAAAGTATATTCAAATAGCGATTTGTATAGACATTTATTAATCGTTAAAGCGTTGTAAGGGTCAGAATGAAAAATACACACATTGGTGTTATTGTGAGTAAAATTAAGGTTAAAGACTCTCCTAATGGCGTAGTTGTGGTAATTTCATAAATATCGGGTATGACCTCCAATTTTGCGTATTAGGTACCTGTACAATGCAACGTCTCATGGCATCGACGAAACGTTGTAAGGCTTGCGGAGGAATGTTATTCCATTCGACCAGCAGAGCATGCTCTAGCTCCTGCAAATTGTTTACACGATGCCTTGATCTTACCCTACGACCAAGAAGATTTCACTGACGCCTTCACCAACGAAGATGTTACGTGTCCAGTTCAGACGAGCAACGCCATGACGTCGAGTGAGAATGCTCCCGACGTAAGGCCATCTTGGTCTTATGGACCGAACACATTGACGAAGACGCCTCAGAAGGGTGTCCCTGCTTATACTGTACCGTTTCGCTGTAGCGGTAGCCGATCTGCAACTGCGCCTGTTTGCTGGAACCTTGCTCGCAGGTAACTGACAGTGTTTCTGTGGCAATAAAAGGCCAGAGCAATATTATCAATAGAGTCGCCTCTATAGAGTATCATCAACACCTCCATTCGGTGACGTTCAGATAGTCTGGTCATTGCGACTTTTGATTTTTCTGTAATGACTGTATGTTTTTCTTATTCCTTGGATTCGCAAGAAAGAAATGAGAGTTCATCTGACCGATTTGGCGCATGTTTTCCTATTTTAAAATCTCATAGGGGTCCTGCGTGGCTCAGTGGTAAAGTGTGGAACTCGTAACCTGGAAACCCCGGGCTCGAGCCGCACTAGGTCCACTGGGTTTTTCGTGGTAGTGTCCTTGGGCAAGACACTTCAGAGCCCCAGCCTGTTACTGGTAAAACCCAGGAAGTACATGGATATGTGAGCTGACGTCCTGATATGACTGAAATAATGTTAAAAGCGGCGTAAAAACACCATTCAATCAATCAATTAAAATCCCATATTAAACGATAAGGATGGCAGCACCGCTGTAAAGCTTCAGTTTTCAGGGAACTTTCCAAGACTTTCGACTAAAATTGACTTTCAAAATATGATTCTGAGATCAATCGGAAGTATAAAATTTTGTCGTCTGGTAAAAAGTTGGCGAGATTGGATTGAAAGAGGGGATAGTTACATACTTAAAAGGTTCACAAAATTTATTTTTCACAGGTTTCGCCGAAGTTCAGTGCCAAATTCAAAGTAGAACAATTTGATTTTATTTATGAATCAATAACTGTTTATGCAAGCGTCTCGATAAAATATGATTTATAACAAAGATTGGGAGACAAATATTGAAAAACATACACAGACAAGTGAATCGATTGAAATAAATATGATTGGGCTGTCGATTTATAGGATCGTATTTAATCTGCGAAATTGTTCGCTAACAAAACGGAAAAAAAAACTCATCTTCGTTTTATATGGCGGAATATTTGCACTTCTCTTTTCTTCCAATGAATTAAATTCGTTTTCACGCGTGCGCACCAGAGTTTAATGGAGTTGGGGAACAGAAAATTAGGACTATGTAACCATCATTCAGATTAGGTTTCCAAGAATGCAACTGTCAATACATTTCGTATTTCACGGTTGTATTCGAGAGGGTTGTCCATTTCTTTTATTTTACATATTTAAGCAAAACTTCATGTTTTATGGCTGAATTTGGTACGGTAGTGGCTGGCATTAATAAATAAGAGAGAGGTTTTAAAAAATGGTATTTTAGTGGGCTTGGCATACTATGGGTGTCTTTAGATGTCGCGCAAGAATTCGAGAAGCTTGTGGGAAAGTCAGGCGGTCAATAACATGCGTCAATCATGTTGGATCGTAACCAAATAGGTACAATGACATCACATTAGATCTCATGGGGAAAGCACTCGTCACAACTCCGTCGATTCCGTACCTACATTTAACCTCATCTATATCAAATGGGCTTCCATTTTGAAATACTGCAAGTCACATGATCTTTAACATGGCGGCGACCATGCAAATTGTTTAGCAACGGCAACAGCTACGGAGAGAAGCAATCTGTCGCTGAAAAATCGCGACCTACGGAATTAATTGACCAGGTTAGAAAATAAATGTACAGACTGTTTGTCAACGGAAATATATTTAGAACGTTTCTGATAGAAAATTTGGAATTGTATTTTCTTTTTCTAAGTGGAGTTTTACGATTTAAGAAGGGTAAAGCGGTGTATTTCCGGCGATGAAATATACCGTGTTGGTGCATATCAAGGTGCGTGATACAGGGGTAGGACTTTATCAAAGGATAACCCGAGGTTTGCCGAATGATTAGAATAGACGGAAAGTGCCGATAATGATTACTTAACAACCATCTCGTTTTAACTATCAGTATCGCATTTTTTTTTTTTAAACTGGATATAATTGTCCAGGGTCCTGTTTTACTAAGGCAGTTACGAACAAAATTTGCGTACGTTTTACGTAACTATAGTATGGTGGCGTATGTCTGCCACGAGATACGAGATAACTATCATGATTATTTTAGAAAACTATTGCGATAAATCAAAGTTTCCTGGAAATTTTATCTAGATAAAATGAAAATATAAAATTTCCACAAAACTTTGATTTATCGCAATGGTTTTCTAAAATAATCATGATAGTTATCTCGTGGCAGGCAATGCCACCATACTATAGTTATGTAAAACTTACGCAAATGTTGTTCGTAACTGCCTTAGTAAATCGGGGTCCAGGTTCTTTACGCCTGCAGAGCAAAATATTTTGCAGTTTTTGAAATTATTTTTTGATTTGTGGCAGAAGCGGGTGTCTGTTTTACAAAATGCAAAATTTAATTTCTAAGTTTCTTAGTTTTATTACGTGTATCGATATTGTGCTCAATTTCACCAGAAATACCACAGAAATGGGTTTTATTCCTTGCATGCGAAATTTTCTTAAACTGTTTCCGACCTAGGCTATATGCTCTTATATTCGAGTTTTCTTGCCATGTTTTCAATATTAACATTTTACCACACAATCCCGAATTTAACGGCCTTGAGGCAGACGGCTTCTGAAAACATTTTGGTAAATGGAGAAAATGCTGGTAACCAGCATTTTCTCCTTTTACCACAATGTTTTCTGTCCTTTCAAAGACATTTCAAACTTTTGAACCACATTTAATTATGTCGTCTGCAAATGGTTTGAAATCGGCCAAATCTAAATGATTGTCGTCTAGTAAAGAGGTAAGGTATACGCCGAGACCGATTATTCATCTATGCCTTCCCTGGAAAATCGGCAATGCGTTGATAGTTCTGAATATTGACAACGAGTATGAAACATGTATCATGGTATCTGCATGGTTACAGCAACATTTAATCAGAATTAATGACAGCTCTTGTTTGTATTTGTTTGATTTAGATCAGAGAGATATTTTTTATTCCTTTGTAGTTATATAAAATGTGTTATTTTCTCTGTATACCAGTTATGTAGTGTAACATCTGCTTAATTTGAGTAAAAGTGCCTTTACACTACGACGTACTCTAAAAAAATGTAATTTCATAAAGGGAATGGCCGAATCTAAGTTGAGAGAACTTGTGGTCAGACCCGTTTGCCTAGACATTTGATTATTATGTACATATATACTGTTCTGTTTTGTAAACCTTTCTTTTATAAACAGACTTGGCAATAAAATATGAGCTATACTCTGTGAAAAGGGGGCTTAATGGATCTGCGAAAAGTTTCGGCCGAAACTTTTCGCTATTGCTAAATTTTATGTGTGTCCAAGGACCAGTCTACCCCATGATAAAGTCGGTTGTTAAAAGATGCGGCGGTTATCGATCCATAATTATGTTGTGGCTTGATTGGTATAATGCATCAAGGAGATGCATTAAGCCCCCTTTTACCAGAGCGAGGTGGCTCATATGTTTAAATGAACGTATTCTGAACGAATTGCAAAACTCGAATACTCACAAATACGTACCAAAAACGGACGAATTTTATTACGGGGAAGAGGTCTTTGTTGTACACATTATGAACTAAAACCGATTTTGAAACGACACCACGACGAGGTTGTAACGTACTATGTATAACCATTGTGCGCGCTCTCGACGTGCACTCTTCGCACGAAGGCTCAGTTCGTACAAAGACTCAATTCGTGCGAAAACGGTTCAAAGAAGCGGTTAGTTCGGTAGTAGTACGTGAAAAGTTCGTTAAGGAATTCCGTTTGACAAATGCAACCGTAGTGGTCAGGAGGTGTCGTCTTACTGCGGACTAACAGATCATTCGAATTGGGTTTGACGATCAGACCCACTGCGTATGGGTTGTTCGTCGACAAACACTTGTACAAAAATTTTCATCGCACCGAGTAAACATCGACGAACTCAAACATATTTAAACGAACCCAGGTAGCGTAGTTTGTAGCGTAAAGACATAAAACAAGGGGATCGCTGGTTCGAATTCCCCAACTCGGCTGATTTCTCTCCGAGGATTGATGATAGTCACTGTGATAGGATTCCTTCCTCTTTCACCTCTTATCATTATTTCGACGATCGTTATGAAGCCAAAGCAGCCAGAGGCTTTGGAAGAATATTGTCGAAGTACCGATTTATTAAAAAAAAAAAAAAACTCCGAGAAAGCATGAGTAGCTGCACTGGTCGCTTTGATATAACTGAAATAATGTTGAAAACGGCATAAAACGCAAAAAGTGACCATACACAAACAAACAAACAAACAAACAAACAAACAAACAAACAAACAAACAAACAAACCTAAACGAATTTAAAACGAATTTAAAACGAAGTTAGAACGATGAGCTCTTGAACTTCCGCGTAAGCTAGCGTGTGCCTGCGAATGCCAAGATATCTTGGTATGCTAGCATTCGCCGAATCATAGTGTAAACGCTACTAGGGACAAAGGAATTCCTCCACAATACTATTGAAGTTCAGTAAAACTTTACCAAACAAACGGAGGAATAAAGCTTTTAAACACATTGTGGGAAAAGGATACAATTCGACAATCAGCATGCTATCCTTTTTCCACACTGTTTTTTTAGCATTTGAAAGACTATTCCATCATTTGAGCAGCATTTATAGTATTGTTTGCAAGTGATTTAATTTTGGATGAGTCTAAAATGTTGTCGTTTGGTACAAAGGATTAATCACCTTACTGAGCAAGGCTATGTCTTTATGTTCGGACACTATAGGACTAGATCAGACTTCACAGATATCGGTCAGTGTGGATCCAAGATCAGACTGAAAAGAACGTGCAGTCTGATCTTGGATTCACACTGTCCGATATCTGATGAAATTTTCTTGGTTAAGATGACTTCCAAATTGCCAAAACGAGACACTTGATTCTGTAATTGAACTCTCGATGGATTAATTATCATTGTTTTGGGGATGTGAATTTTGCTTTGCATTTAACTAGGCGACAAATATTGTATTTTTCCAAATGAATATATCTAGCCTAAGTGACGGAATTTTATATGGGTGAGTAGTAGTTCTGATACAAATCTCCAGAGTGATTCAAAGGATCGAGCTACGGGCTACTTATCAAGGGGTTACGGGTGTGAATCTCTACTTCACCAAAAATGTTTCCGAAGAGTATTAAGGTTATCGCGATAAGATTCTTTCTTCACTCACCTCTGATCTTTGCACTGATTCTGATTATGTAGATACGTAAGTACCCAGTGGCTTTGAAAAAATATGTTCTGTGTCGTGTGAGTATAGGTACATTGAGGGCACATAGAGTGACGTACTGGACGCCGTAGCCTTGGTTCCAGTCCGTTCATTTTTTTCCTTTTCTATCAATCGGACGTTACTCGTACTATGTCAAAAATGACGAAAGCGATAAACAGATAGCTGTCAAATATCAATAGCAGACCGCGATTCTAAAGAAAGCATGATATAGAACTATAATTAAAACTATTACCGCCTGGACCTAAGCTATGGACGCCGTTACATAATGGGAGACAAAAGAAAGTTACTTGATAGCTCTCCACTACTTACTAGGTCCTGAATAAGGTATTACTTGGTTTTTATCCTTGACATCCTTTGCACTATTTAGGAATGTTCAAGAGTAAATATCTCCTTCAAAATTTATCATACCACAAATTTAATCTATTTAATACATATTTAAGGTAATAGTGAATGAAATTCAAATTGCGAATACTATGGGAACCTTACATATACATCATGGGTCAAATTATGATAACCGCAACATGTCCTAGTAAAGTAAGGATAAAAACAAAGGAATCAAACAAAGGGTACCTGTTGCAATATGGTTACCTTAGCTTTTTCCTAGCAAGGGGGATAATGTGGATTTTACTCACAGACAATACAGACACAATCCGAATAAACAATGTTTCTGACAGGTATTTTAGTTCATTTTCACTATTTACCCAACAGTTCCTTGATTTTTTCTTTCCTGGAGAGGAATGATTTTGAAACCATTGTTGGAAAAGGAGAAAGTACTGGTAACTAGTAACTCTTTCAAAGATAGATGTATAGCTTCCATTATTTTAGTCACATTGAAACTGTCGTCTGTATAATTGTTTCCAGTTTGGACGAGTTAAAATTTTCATCGTCTGATAAAAGGATAGATTATCGTCATAGTTGACGACAAACAAGTGTGAAGGGAATTAAGTAGCATCGAAAATTGACAGCATGTCATCTGATACCATAGAAGTTCTGATAAATACGTCAAGAATATGTGAGCTATATGCACGAAAGTCTGCGCCCACCCGTTTTAATTCTTTACCAAACGACAAAGTTTTAGACTTGCCCAGATTTAAGGCAGCTGCACACGAATAAATAGAAGTGACTCAAAAATTAAAATTTGTTTTGGAAGGGTAAAAAACATTGTTGGAAAAGGAGAAAATGCTGGTTACCAGCATTTTCTTCTTTTCCCACAGTGTTTTCGAAAGCTTTCTTCGTCAGGGTTGCGACAAACGACAAAATTTTAGACTTGCCCAAATTTAAGACAGTTGCAGACGAATCAATAGAAATGACTCAAAAATTAAAATTGGTTTTTGGAATGGTAGAAAACATTGTGGGAAAAGGAGAAAATGCTGGTTACCAGCATTTTCTCCTTTTCCCACAGTGTTTTCAAAACCTGTCTTCCTCAGGGTCGTTTAAACTCAGCATTGTGTGATAAAGGTTGAAATGTTGCTATTGCAATTCAATATCTTCGTTTTACAAAATTTGAGCATTTCCTCATGAGAGCGGGAGTGGCATTTTGCACTTGATGATTCTAGACTTGGTAGCAAAGTGATTAATTTAGCTTATTATATTTCTATCAGTGAATTACTTGGATTTCACAGTGAATAACACCAATAATGATGATAATTATGGTATCATCACTAGTGACGATATAGTTTTAGAATGTGTGCAAGAACTACTTTCTTCCTGCTCATAATGTATAAATTCTTGATAATCATTAGAATAAAAAAAAAAAAAAGGGTGAATTAGGAATACAATAAAAAGGATATTCAACTGGTTGTGTTTGATATTGGACATCTACTCGAATGGGGTTTGATGCAGTTAAAAAACTCGTCCTTCGGACTCGTTTTTTTTTCGACCGCATCACACCCCATTCTAGTAACAGATTTTTAATATCATACACAACCAGTTGATTATCCTCTATATAATAGCTAGATTATTGACTTGTTAATGGGTTTTCCCTGATTGTGTCTTCGTCAGACTGACGTTACTTATCCATTTTCTTTCCAGTGTGTCGTATTTGTGGCTATGCTGTTTTAAATAGAATTACATAAATTACATAATTAGGACATAAACGATAAACTAGCGATACATTAAATTCCTATCGTGGGTAGTTAAGAGTAAGATCAGAAGGTACAATACGTACAGTCTTATCTTTGATCTAAAATTTTCGATATTTATGAATTATTATGACTACCAAAATACTGAAGTTGATCCATGCTCTGTGAAAAGGGGGTTAAGTGCACCTGCAAAAAGTATCGGTTTAGGTCAGCCTTCGCAGTCCGCGCAGCCTTACCGGGTCGAAGCTTTTTGCTTTTAGCCAATTTTCTGCATGTGCTAGGACCATTCTACCTCTGGATTTAGTCGGTTATTAAACAAATTACTTGCTTGGTATGATACATCTCGGAGATGTATTAAACCCCCTTTTGCCAGAGTAGGCTCAAATACAATATCTTGATCCATTTGATACAGTTTAGATAGAGACATCGACCAGGGTTATTAGACAGGTTGCGCGAACTATGAACAAACTCACTGTGAATATTATCTTTGTTGAAATAACGAGAGAAGAATTACAAAAAATAAGTACTTACAAAAGATTTAATGATGTGTGTACGGTCAAAGGCCGTCCCTAATCCGACGGGATGTTCCAATTAAAGTAAATAACAAAGACATGCCGAGAGGTGTAGAGGCGTGCGACACATTTGACAACGTAACGATTTCATATTCCAATCTACCAACGCTATCAACGGCGGCGGCTAATCTCTCTCAGGGAAATGGTACCGGGGGCAAGGGCCCGGATGAGGGAGACGGCCCCTTGTCGGCAGATTCAGAAGTGGGGCTCATGGTTCTTTTCTCACTCACAATGCTGCTCGCTATAGTCGGCAACTGCTTCGTGGTGCTTGTGTTCGCTCGAGGTCGAAGGTCAAGGACAGACCTGCGACCTTTCCTAATCAACCTCGCGATAGCTGACCTAATTATGGCGATATTTTGTATGCCTTTCACTTTTCTCTACACAATGATGGAAACGTGGATATTTTCGAGACCAATGTGTCCAATAGTGCTATTTATTCAGTGCCTATCCGTATCAGCTAGTGTATTTACAAATATGGCGATTGGAACGGACAGATTTCTCGTCGTCATGTTCCCACTAAGGTCAAGGTTGACCAATAAAAAAGCGAAATACGTGATAAGTTTGATATGGATTTGCAGCATTGCGCTTTCTTCTGTACAGTTTAAAGTCGCTCAAACGCGGGAAATAAACGGGAAAATTATCTGTCAGGAAATTTGGGAAACTGAAGTCATGAGAAAGATCTACACTGTTTGTTTATTTGTGATAACTTACGTTATACCGTTGACTATATTGGCTATTACGTATTCTATTGTTGGGATATTACTATGGAAACGTACGGCTCCCGGAAACAGAGATCATACCAGAGATATGCACCAATTACGCTCAAAACGAAAGGTAGGAAACTGTTTCTGTTGCTCACATTCTTTAACCATCACGTAAAAGTTCCGTGTTTACTAAACGGCTCTGAGGAAGATAACTTTAGAAAACATTGTGGGAAAAGGGGGAAATACTGTTAACCAGCATTTTCTCCTTTTTCCACGATATTTTCCTTCCCTTGTAAAGACAATTATAGTAACTAGTAATTTGTCCTTTTTCACACAATCAAATTATTTGTGAGACATCTAGATCTAGTTTGTTGTCTGTGAAGGCTTTAAATTCGGATAAGATCTAACTTTTTTTTTTCATTTAGTAAAGAGTTAATAGAATGGGTAGTAACATAAATGTTGATGATATTTTTTCTTGTTGGGGGTAGGAGGTGGGTGGGTTTGGAGTCTTACAGTGCACTGACATTCAGAACTGCAACAGCAACTTTTGCCTCGATAAAGGTCGGTTACTGATAATACGAGACTTACCAATTTTTTTCGATTTATTGCATGTTTGAATGATTGAAATTTCATTGTTAGTGCATTGTTAATTTCATTTGATAGACAAAGTTGGCACAGCGTATTTCATGAGTTGCAACTTTCGTCGTTTACAGGAGCGTAACCAGTGGTTCAGACTCATCACGTACTCCGAATCGTGAGTACTGTTTCACACTAAGGCTGTACAGCGCGATGTATCGTGCTTTTGCGGACTGTGTCAATCAAGATTAGACTGCACAAAAAGTGCAGTTTGATCTTGATCTGCATTGTTCGATACAGTGAGATTTTCGACGGAAAAGAAATAGTGTGAAATATCAATGCTTGGCTTTTTACAATTGGTTGAAAACTTTCATTGTTTTAAAAGCAGTTTTAGGCTAAATTATGAAGATGGAGTTGTTCTTTACATGAGTGATGCTCTGTGAAAAGGGAGCTTAATGCATCTGCGAAAAGTATCGACCCAGGTCAGCCTGCGCAGTCCGCGCAGGCTGACCTGGGTCGAAACTTTTCGCTAAATTGATCAATTTTCAGTATGACAAAGGACAAGTCTACGTCGTTATTCAGTCGATTGTCAAACAAAATAGATTTTATGGATCCATAATCATGCGATGACTTGCCTTGTATCATGCTTCACGGGGAGACATTAGGTCCCTTTTGCTAGAGCTTGGCTCATATTGATAAATAATATTCACCTGTTCCTATTTTTTCTTACATTAGGCACTTGCGTATTGTGCGTTATTGACGCTACGCCTTTGGTTTACGTAATATTGCTGTTGCCATTACCAGTAGCAACATGCTGTTCAAGTCCCTGGGCCCGGTTTCACGAGAAAATTTAAGTCTCTTATTTTGCTCAAATCCGCTAACGGACTTAATTTGAGTTCGTTATTTGGGACACATTTCACCAACATAAACATACTTTAGTAACGTTTTCAAATCCAGAGTTGACCCAACATTTCAGGGTCAACTCGGTAAAATAATGGACTAATCTAAAGTCTGTGAAATTAGTCAAGTCCGTTTATTTTGCCGAGTTCAGTCTGAAACATTGTCAACTCAGGATTTGAGAACGTTACTTAATACGTCCATTAATGTTTGTGAAATGCATCTCATATAACGAACTCAACTTTTTAGTCAGAAAGTGAGTCCGTCAGTGGAATGAGCAAAATAAGAGACTTAACATTTTTCGTGACCTGAGCCCTGGTTTCCTTTTCGCTCATTTAGATAAAAGGAAGTTATTTAATACCACGAAAGCCAACCTCATGTGTGAATTCAAAGAGAATTGGAAACCCTCTAATACCAGATTTAATGGGAAACGAAATGTTGGTCGTAACAAATTAAGGCAATACTCATTGTTTAAAGTGCAGTGACGCTGTAAAATGAGTTCACCTTTTCCACATAGACCTGCATGTAGCAAATTTAGATGTGGAGTGGCACCACTGAAAGATTAAAGTTCTATACAATTGAGCCATGCTCTGGCAAGAGGGGGCTAAATGCATCTCCGCGATTCATGATACCAATCAAACTACAACATAATTATGGATATAAAATTGCCAATTTTTTTTTAACAACCGACTTAATCTAGAGGTAGACTGGTCTTTGGGTATACATAAAACTGATCAATAGCAAAAAGTTTCGGCCCAGGTTAGCCTGTGCGATCTGCGCAGGCCGACCTAGTTCGATACTTTTCGCAGATGCATTAAGCCCCCTTTTTACAGAGCATGGCTCGATTATCTTTCTCTGTTTATGACAGTGTCAGTTGAGAGAGGATTCGTCAGATATTGTTATTTATTTAAACCTGCTGATAAGGAGTGTTCCCATGATTAGTTTGTGATTAAAATGTAGCATAGATACTGAAGAAAACATTTAGTGCGGCGTTTTGGATGAGGGATGTTTAACTCTTTACCAGACGACAAAATTTTAGACTTGCCCAAATTGAAAGGCTTTGCAGACGACTTATTTTACTTTGCTCAGATGGCAGAATTTTTCTATGATAGGGTAGAAAACATTGTGGAAAAAGCAGAAAATGCTGTTACTAGCGTTTTCTGCTTTTCCCATAATATTTTCAAAAGCCGTCATCTCCATAGTTGTTAAAACTCAAGACGGTCTGTGATAAAGTGTTATGCATCTTCGTATTGTACGGTATTATACCATGCAAGTGGTCGCTAAAAACAGACCTGTTGAATCATTCGGTAAAATGGTCCTTTGATACACGGGAAATTTACCAACCGTGAAATGTTTCGATCCTGGTCGGTCTGTGCGGATTGCGCTGGCTGACGTGGGTCGATACTTTTTGCGGATGCATTAAACCAACTTTTCAAAGAGTATGAAACACTTACACTTAATGTTCTACTGCTTTTCTCTGATTATGGCATCGCTTAATAAAAAGCTTATGGCTAAATTCTTATACGAAAAAATACTGTTTTTACCTTTTACTACACAATCCCGGGTTTTAACGATCCTAAAGAAAGAAGGCCTTTGAAAACATCGTGGGAGAAGGAGAAATGCTTGTTTATAGTAAATTCTCTTTTTTTCCGCAATGTTTAATGCCATATCATAGACAGAGATCATGATTTGAATAACAATTATTTTTTCGTCTGCACATGCTTGCAGCCGAGCCCGGTAGCGCAGTCGGTAGCGTACAGGACTCAAGAGCATGGGGGTCGCTGGTTCGATCCCCGGCTCGGCCAATTTCTTTCCGAGGATTGATCATAGTCATTGCGACAGGATTCATTCCTCTCTCACCCCTGATCATTGTTTCGACGATGGTTATGTGGGAAGCAGCCAGTGGCTTGGAAAGAATATTGTGCGGAGTACTGGTAAAAAGAAACCCCAGGAAAGCATGGATAGGTGCACTGACCGCCGCAATCTAACTAAAATAATGTTGAAAATGGCGTTAAACACCATACAATCAATCAACAGCACATGCTTGCAACTTTGGTCGGTTCTACAATTTTGTCGTTTAGTAAAGAATTTTAACTGGACTTTGACTGAAAATGAATACCATTTCCTTCTCACCTACACAAAATACTACGAACTACGTAAACAATATCTGTTATTATCAATGGCCGACTATAAACAAATTTGAATCATTGACGAGTGATAAATCAACAAAAACAATAAATTACGTCACTCGTTTTATTTTTGCTGCAACCAGGCAAAATACAGGTCTTAACTTTCAATAAAAACCGTTTTTACCTTATTTATAGTTTCAAAAATATATTCTAAAGGGAAATTATATGTATTTATTGATATTTTAATCCTCTAGCCCCTTGCAAAAACAGATTTTGTTTTTCAAGTGAAGAGTTTTGATCGGGATCATACTGCGCTTGGAAGGTGGTCTGATCTTAACCAAAACACTCTGATGTATCATGCGGAATATTGACCGAAAAAAGTATAACTAACGACAATAGCCTTTTCATTGACAGTAAAATAAATTCTTATTCAGCAGATATTGTGGATTAAGATCAGACTGCTCATGATTGGTAGTCTGATCTGACCTTACAAATGGCGTTTTTGGTATCGATGCAATATTTTATTTCTTAAATCATACATGACTTTATTTTCATACATCTACGATAATAACATGCTATTAGTAGAATGAAAAAAGAAAAAAATCATGATAAATTAAACATTTTGAACAAACGAAGAAATGATTTTTCTACAGTGTAAAAAACATGGTGAAAAAGGGCGCAATAGATTATGATCGAATATTATGGAATTGTGCACAGTCTGATCATAGCTCTATACTGTCCGATATTTCACGAAATATTCTAGCAAAATCAGCCTTGAAAATGTAACTGTCACCATTTTTCTCTCTGCCTGAGAATTATCTAATTCAATGTATTTGTAGTATTGCAGAATCAGATATCGCCATAGGAATTGTATTGTACTGAATACCTCTGCCTGGAGAATTTCGAAAACGTAGTCAAACAACTAAATTAGTGTCTGGGATAAAAATCGTACTTAATCTTTGATCTGATAGAGTCCTTTCAGAGTTCTTTCACTGCCAAAAATAATTGAACCATGCTCTGTGAAAAGGGGGGTTTAATGCACCTGCAAAAAGTATCGACCCAGGTCAGCCTGAGCAGTCCGCGCAGGCTGACCTGGGTCGAAACTTTTTGCTATGGGTCAATTTTCTGCATGTCCATGGGTTGGTCACCTTCAAGATTCAGTCGGTTGTTAGGTAAAACGGATTTTATAGCTCCATTATATGAGCCTTGCTCTGTGAAAAGGGGGCTTAATGCATCTGCGAAAAGTATCGACCCAGGTCAGCCTGCGCAGTCCGCGCAGGCTGACCTGGGCCGAAACTTTTCGCTATTGGTCAATTTTCTGTATGGCCAAGGACCAGTATACCTGGTAATTAAGTTGAATGTTAAAAAACAAAGTAGCTATTATAGATCCATAACTATGTGATGGCTTGCTTGGTATAATGCATCACGGAGATGCATTAAGCCCCCTTTTTACCAGAGCATAGTTCATATAAGCTCAACCACTGCCGACAGCTGGAAATACAATTCATTGAAACTAAGAAAGATTTCGACCTTATGGGCTTGACTGAATAAGCGGAGGACATATATGGACTGCATGTGTCGTGTGGTGTAATCTTGATCTATACAGTCTGGAGAGGGCTCTATTTTCCCTCTATGGCGCGGAGACGGTTGAAGGTCCCCGAAAATAGTGTTGCATAATGATGTATCCCTATCGAATGCGCCACGACTTATCTAAAGACCTGTAGTGCAGGGAATTCGATGGTCATAGTCTTGGATGCGGTTGGTTGAATCAGTAAAGGCATACATGTTGTAAATGGTATCACACCATTTTAGAGCCCTTTCGCTCTAACTTTGATAAACTCACAGGCTGGATAAAAATCGTTCGTCATAAACCAAAGGCAGTTTTTTTTTTCGAAAATATTCGCGTTCCATAGTTTGATGTCCCATAAATCAGGTGTAGATCAGGAGTAGAAGTGCGAAGTTTGTAAAAAAAAGAAATGTGTCCGTATTACGAACATAGCCCACCAGAGAACAAAACACGGAGCTTTTTACTCTTTTGGCGTACATAACTTCAACCTCCTTCTAGCGGCTAAAAATACAATCCACAGTAACCCAGAAAGATTTCTATCTTACAGGCTTAGTTAAAAGTAGGAAAACTTTTATTCTACTTTGAAAACGATTTCAAACGCCCTCTTCCTCAAGGTCGTTACAGCAAGGGATTGTGCGGTACAAAGTTAACCCCTAGATTTCTAAGCGCGACTCACTGACCTTTTCCGAACAATGTAGATCAAGATCAGACTGCACAGAACGTGCAGTCTGATCTTGGATCTACACTGTCCGATAAGGAGATATTTTTTCACAAAAAAGTAAGTTTGAAGTAGCATTATTCGCATATGTGCTATCGCCTTGAAAGTTTAACATGACTTATTTAGCGTGATAAGAGTTAACAACTGTGCCACATAGGAACCCGGAAGTGAAACGAAAACTAGTAGTTTGCTTGTTATGGAATGCTCTGTACTCAAGTTTGTTTAATCCTAAACTCTTTATCACCCAGTTCTGGATTTTAACGACCCTTCGGAAAGAAGGCCTTTGAAAAGATTGTGGGAAAAGGAGAATATGTTGGTAACCAGCATTTTCTTCATTTCCTACAATGTTTCCTACCCTTTCATGGATAACTTACATTTGTTGCGATATATTTATTTTGTATTCTACAAATACTTTCAGTTATGACAAGTCTAATGTTTTGTCTTTTGATAAAGGGTCAAACTTCTCTGTGTGTATGAACTTAATTAATTCAAATTTTCAGTCCATAATGAAAATCCAAGTATTTCTTTTTCAAATTTCTTTTTCACACACCGAAGAAAAATCACAGCATCGGACAGTGTAGATCAAAGATCAGACTGCACGTTCTGTGCAGTCTGATCTTGAATCTACACTGTCCGCAACGGTGCATCACGTTGCGTGGCGTAGGGGTCTTCGAAAAGATAATACGTTTATCTGAGCGTTAAGTTCAAAAGACTCTCGTGTTTATTTCATAAACCTAGCCGAATTTTCGACAGGTGGTCTTTTCGGGTTCATTCAAAACATTTTGAGTTACATCAATTACTTCAATTAGTTCCATTGTTGTTTAAAGCCTGCTGATCTCGATATCGGTTATCTTTTGCGAAAAGTATAGACTCAGATCAGACAGCTAGTCCGTGCAGTTTGATCTTATTCTGCACTCTTCATTACCAAAGAAGCTGCTTAACTCTTTACCACACGACAAAAATGTGGACTTGTCTAAAGTGAAAGCATTTGCAGATGACAATCCAAAGGTAGCTGAAATCATAGATATTATCTTTGGTAGGGAAGAAAACATTGTGGGAAAAGGAGAAAATGCTGGTTACCAACATTTTCTCCTTTTCCCACAATGTTTTCAAAAAGCTCTTCCCTCAGGGTCGTTAAAACTCGGGACTGTGTGGTAAAGGGTTAACTCTTTACCCATGGACAAAATTTAAGACTTGTCCAAATCAAAAGCAATAGCATTCGACGAATAAAATGTGCCCAAACTGATGGATTTGCCTATCATAGGGCTGAAAGTATTAGGAAAAAAAGGTAACCATGATTTGTTTCCTTTTCCTACGGGTTTTTGTTCAAAAGCCGTCTGTCTCAGAGTCTTAAAAACACGTTTTTCTTCTTTAGGGGGGTAGGGGGAGTTGGAGGGGGATGTGTGGATGAAGGTTTGAGCTTTATTGCGACCACTCTATTTTCAAGATAAAGTACCAAAACGATAATTGGTTCCGTTGAATTCTCAGAATTAGCAAGGTTAACCGCGAGGTTCGGCTGATGGCAACATATATAGTTACAGCATGATGCTTTTTCGGAAGGTGTAGATCTAAGACCACACTGAACGTTCTGTGCAGTGTAATCTTGAATTTATACTGCAGTCCGATAATTTTTAGTAAGTCCGTGCCAAAAGACACAGCCTTGGAGTTGCTCGAACGTTTCAAACCTCTTGAGAACAATATCTATTTCTTCATTTGCTTAAAAAGTTTTTTTTAAAAAAAGGATAAATATGAACCATGCTCTTGCAAAAGGGGGGGGGGGCTTGATGCATGATACCAAGCAAGTCATTACATGATCATGAATCCATAAAATCCAACTTGTCTAAAACTGACAGAACCATAAGATAAACTGGTCCTTGGACATGCCGAAAATTGTCCAATAGCAAAAAGGTTTGGCCCAGGTCAGCCTGTGCAGACTGTGCAGGCTGACTTGGGTCGATACTTTTCGTAGATGCATTTTCACAGAGTACGACTTATATAATTATATGAGCCATGCTCTGACAAAAGGGTATTTAACGCAAATCAGTGATGGATTATACCAAGCAGCTCATCACATAATTATGGAACCATAGAATCCATTTTGTCGAACAACCGGCTGAATCCTGGGGTCTCAGGTAAAATGGTCCTTGGAGATGCAGGAAATTTACCAAAAACAAAACGTTTCGATTCATGTCAGCCTTCAGATGCATTCAATCCCTTTTATAATAATAATAATAATAATAATAGTAATAATAATAACTTTATTTAGAGAAGTTAACATGTTAAGACATAATCTTATTTTCTACATGACCTTCTTACGCCATAACTTTCACCACACACACACACACACCCACACACACTCACACACACAACATGTATACGTACATATAAAAAGGTAAATGAAATGACGGGAATAATTAAAAAAATAAAAAATCGATCATCTCAATGGTTCGTTTGACTTAGCAAAGTCCTCTTCACAAAGCATGTTTCATATATTTTTTAAAAGAAAGAAGTTTGAATGCCTTCATCCTTCTCTCCTCATGAAATTATGACATCGACTCTACTTCAGACCGGAAGTTCGGATAAAAGCAGGAAAAAAAAAAAACGTTCTAAACGATCCTGGGTTTGACAAACTGAGAAAGGAAGAAATATACTGAATTATTGGACAGGGAGGAGCAAACAATTGAGCCATGCTGTGGCAAATGGGGGCTTAGTGTATCTCTGTAATCATTCATACCAAGCAAGACATCACATAATTATGGACCCATAAAAGCCACTTTTTTATAACAACAGACTTAATCATGAGGTAGACTGGTCCTTGGACATACACAAAATTGACTAATAGCGAAAAGTTTCGGCCCAGGTCAGCCTGCGCCGACTGCGCAGGCTGGCCTGGGTCGAAACTTTTCGCAGAAGCATTAAGTTGCCTTTTCACAGAGCAGGGCTCAATTATTGGCAACTTCTGTGTTAGACTTATGATACTTTCGGTTAATTGTTGCAACACGTTTGTATCTGAAATAAACTTATGTCTGTATAAATACCTCGTAAATCACTTAACTCTTCTCCTGCCGAATTCATACTCTTTGTGGCTATTAAAAAAAGATTTCATTGAGTTTTTTTTTGGCATTTAATAGTAATCATATAATCATCTCTTTCACTGTCAATGGCGCTCTGAAAAGCTCTTGCGAAGGTGGTCTTAGATCAAGATCAGACAGCACATGACGTGTAATCTGATCTTTGATCAATACCGTCCGCTGTACCTATTGCTAAGCTGTGGCCAGAATTTTCTCTAGTTGCTGAGGAAATTAACTTTTTAACCTCGAAAACAGTTCAGTTTATTTAACTAGTAGCGAAAGAGTTATTACCAATCAAAGAAAAGCGGACAGTGTGGATCAAGATTAGGCTGCACGTATGTGCAGGCTGATCTTGATTTACACTGTCCGCAAAATACATCTGTGTTTGCCAACGTCAGGGGAAGGGTTAACACTTAGGGCATCAGATTCGTGAAACTGATGTATTATGTCGAAAATATAAAGCTAAATATTAATATACCAAGGCTTTATCCGGGGGTCGAGGAATCACAAGACATCTAACTCCCTATCGGACAGTGTAGATCCAAGATCAGACTGCACCGTTCGTGCAGTCTGATCTTGGATCTACACTGTCTCCAATAGCAGCTAAGCCTGCTTTCAATGCCGTAAAGGTCAACTGGAACATGAGAAATGCAACTGTTTACATTCTGATGCAATGATTGTAAACAAAGGTGCGTTGTGTTTATGTTGTGATTAGTAAATCGATACAAAAACAGCTAGAAATTATTATATAAAGGAGAAAAGGGTCACGATTTGGGTTTTTATCATGATTCACGCAGAAAAAATATGAGCCATGCTCTGGCAAAAGGGGGCTTAATGCATTTGCGGAAAGTATCGACCCAGGTCAGCCTGCGCAGTTCGCGCAGGTTGACCTGGGTCGAAACTTTTCGCTGTTGGTCAATTTTTTCTGTATTTCAAAGGACCATTCTACCCCAGAACTCAGCCGATTGTTGGGTAAAATGGATTTTATGGGTCCATAGTTGTATGTTCACTTGGTTGGTATAATGCATCACAGAGATGCATTTAGCCCCCTTTTGCCAGGGCATGGTTCAATTATATTTCAGCATAATTTCGCAATTTAGTGCATTAATTAATCTATTGAATTTGTATTACTGTTTCTTAAAAAACTGCAGCTTTAGTCGTCCATGGTGCAGTGGTATAGGTGTTTGATTTTTAATAATTAAATCTTTGTTAGCTTACCGTTGACAGGGCTAGTGCCCTAAGGCAAGGTGTTGCAGAGCCGAAGTCGAGTACTGGTTAAAAATCTGAGTGACATGAATAAGCGAGGTGTTGCCGAAGTATGACCAAATGATGCTGAGGGTGCTATATGACTCTATTCAAACCGCTCTGATATCTGTATCAGTTTGGTTGACTTGTAGACCATGTTCGATATGTTTAAAGGCATTTTTCTTGCTATTTCTATACTGTTAAGAAAAACCATATGTACTCTGATGTGCACAGCGAAGAACCATTCCATAATTCATATTTTTTTTCAAGGTCTATTTGACAAAAAGCATAGGATAGAGATTTTGCAATTCGAAGAATCCATGTAAAAGTATCGAAATTTCAAAATTGTAGATCTTCAAATGATATTTTATTTTTATAACTGTATTACTCTGATCATATTATTGCCTTTGAGGGTCATTCACAGTCTAAATTACATTTCCGTGTCAGTGGAGATCAAGACCATACTAGACAGGACAATATCGTGTGAGATAATCAGAACCAAAAATAGCGTTAAATTGCAACATTCTTTTCTTTTTAACAACTTCATATCAATGTACATGAATTACGTAATTTTGTAATTAAAGGGCTCTTCCTTGAAAGGGGTTGACCGGCAACTTATTTCAATAAAGAAAAAGTTAGTTCCATTAATATCTGAGCCATGCTCTGTGAAAAGGGGGCTTAATACATCTGCAAAAACTATCGACCCATTCAGCCTGCGCAGTCCGCGCAAGCTGACCTGGGCCTATACTTTTTGCTGTTGGTCAATTTTCTACATGTCCAAGGAGCTCTTTAGCACATGATTCAGTCGGTTATAAGACATAATGGACTTTATGGATCCATAACCATGTAATGACTTAATGTTTAATACCATGCATCCAAGTAAGATAAACTTTAAGCATTCTGACAGAAAAACTTAAGAAACAAAGTAAACTCGGGGGACCTAGACAAGCCAGTGCAACCATGTAGTTTTACTAGAGCATTCATAGGTTACATGAAGAAATAGAGCCTCCTTTGTAACCATGATAGATTGCAGAATAAGGTAAAATCAGAGAGTGCGGTTAGGTGGGCTGATCTTAGTTATAAGGAACGCAAGTCGGTGATACTTTAATATTATTTTCACTAAGATATATTTTGTGTTTGTGGGGGGAGGGCGGGGGAGGAAATGAATGACTACTCGGAAAACTAGTCGAATGATAATATAATGCATGTTAAAAACAGATGAGATTTCACTGTTAATGGTTGCAGGGACAGATCTTAGCGTGTGAAAATATGTCCACCTGCAGTATCTTGGCAAATGAATCTGCAGACACGTAAATATTTTGTATGAAATAGATTTTACATTCATCATTTATTCTCGAAACACCACCTGTAATTAGAGAAATCTGGCTACCGAATCTTAATCGTGCCATTAAGGTTTTTATGTGTAGCATTTTTCAACATGGCCCGTTCTGGTTTCCGTATCATGCAACACGCGAAAAGGGGTATTCGGACATTTGCGTAAAGCGTCGTCTCGGATCAGCCTGCGCAGTGCGCGCTGGCTAATCCGAGACGGCACTTTACGACTACATTAGATTTTGTGCTACAGTAGACTTGCGCAAAACTGAAAATTACATAAAAACGGAAAGTATCGTTTCGGATTAGCCTGCGCGGACTGCGCAGGCTTATCCGAGATGACACTTTACGCAAATGTCCGACTGTCCCTTTTCGCGTGTTGCAGGCCAATTATATAGGTATTGTGCGCTTATTATTAAGCCTTATCCCGCTAAATAAGGTAAATGATTGATTGTATGATGTTAAACGCCGTTTTCAACATTATTTCAGTTATATCGCTGCGGCCAGTGCACCTATCCATGCTTTCCTGGAGTCTCTTTTACCAGTACTCCGCACAATCTTCTTTCCAAGCCGCTGGCTGCTTTCCCACATAATCATCGTCGAAACAATGGTCAGCGGTGGGAGAGGAATGAATCCTGTCGCAGTGACTATCATCACTTCTCGGAAAGAAATTGGCCGAGCCAGAGGTCGTAACCAGGGATCGAACCCACGACCCCCTGTTCTCAAGTCCTGCACGCTACCGACTGAGCTACCGAGGCTCGGCAAATAAGTTAAAGGAAACTTTCAATCTGATAATGTAAAACCTGAATAATGCTTTTTCAAACTTATTTTTTTAAAGAAAAATATCTTCTTACCGTATAGTGTAGATCTTAGATCAGACTGCACAGAACGTGCAGTCTGATCTGAGATCTACACTGTCCACAAACGGTCAGTGAGTCGCGCTTAGCAGCCTAAGGGTTAACACTTGTTGTGCTAAACTTCGATTTAATTTCTCACGCGAAGAGTATTGATTGAGGCCAGACTGCAGAGAACTTGCAATCTGACGTTTGACCTATACTGTTTTTTTTTTACCAGATATTCTGACAAAAATGGAAATGCTTTGAAATGCAATATTATATGTATGCATTCCCTCAACTGTTGTGCTAAACTCCAATTTAATTACTAGTACTTATGCGAGCATGCGGTATGAATCAAGGTCAGGTTGCACAGAACGTGCAGTCTGATCCTGGATCTACACTGTCCGATTTTTTACCAGATATTCTGACAAAAACAGAAAAGCTTTGAAAATGGGATATTTGTATGCATTTTAGTTCTTATTTAGAATGTCTATTTTATTAATGACCGTATCGGACACTATAGATTCAAGATCAGAGTGCACGTTCCGTGCTATAAAGTCCATAAAAGCGCATTAGTCACACGTAGCGACAATACAATACAATACAATACAATACAATACTATACAATACAATACTTTTTATTGTAAATGTAGGCCGCCGACCCAAAATACAACATTACCGAAAATATCTATATGACATGTTATACGTCCCCTTACATATTCACCCACTTATGAAAATAAAACCCCACAGTTTAACGACCATCAGACAGAAGGCTTTTGAAAACATAAGATTTAAGTCTTTACCACATGACAAAATTTTTAGACTGATCGAAATTGGAAGCATTTCCAAAGGACACAGTAAACGTGGCACAATTATGGGATTTGTCTGTAAAATATAAGAAAACATTGTGGGAAAAGAAGAAAATGCTGGTTACCAGCATTTTCTATCTTTCCTCCAATGTTTTCAAAAGCTTTCTTTCTCAGGGTCTTTAAAACTCGGGATTTTGTGGTATACGGTTAAGAAGACCGTATACATGCAAACTTGTTTACACTGATGCAAAACGAAGGGCGATTGCCAATACGATAAGCGGCGCTAACATCGAAACAGCTATAAAAAATGTATGTATATCTACTTTGTTTGCAAACCTCTATTTCTTTAAACTCGCCGAGCCCGTTGCTTAGCTGGTAACGTAAAAAGCTTAAACGCATGGGGGTCACTGGTTCGAATTACTAGCTTGATATATTTCATTCCGTTGATTGACGATAGACACTGCAACAGGATTCATTGTTTCGAAGATGGTTATGTGGTACAGTAGGCAGTAGCTTGGAAACAATATTGTACAGATAAAAGAAACGGTAGAAAAGAATGCATAGGTGCACTGGCCGCCGCGAAATTACTAAAATGATGTTGAAAACGGTGTTAAACACCACATCATACACAAACAATCAAGTCTTTAAACACTAGCATACCGTTTGCGGAGACTGGTTCATTTTTCGGTCAGCGTAGACCCAGATCAGCCTGACCATACATGCAATTTAATCTCACTCTACACGATTCGTTTCCACAAAATGAAGTGCGATTGCCAACATATTAAGTATTGTTATCGTCAAAAAGTTATAACAGATGTATATATGTGTGAGCCACGCTCCCGCAAAAAGAGGCTTAATGCATCTCCGTGATCCATGATACCAAGCAAGCCATCACATAGTTATGGATCCATAACAACCGACTTAATCATGAGGTGGACTGGTCCTTGTACATACAGAAAATTGACCAATTGTGAAAAGTTTCGGCAAAGGTCAGCCTGCGCGGAGTGCGCAGGCTGACCTAGGTCGATACTTTTCGAAGATGCATTAAGCCCCCTTTTCACAGAGCATGGCTCATGAGCAATGCTCTGTTAAAAAGTAGTATAATGCATCTGCAAAATGTATCGACTCAGGTCAGCCTGCGCAGTCCTGGTCGAAGCTTTTTTTTGCTATTGGTAAATTTTATGCATGTCATAGGACCAATCTACCCCGTTATAAGGTCGGTTTATAGACAAAATGGATCTGTATTATGCACCGACTAGCTTGGTATAATGCATTGCAAAGAGCATTGAAGCCCTTTTTCCCATTGTGCCACTTACATGTACTTGTATTTTTGCTTCCCAAACCTTCATTGTACTTTTATTTATTCTCTATCATACGATACGTCAGGATAGATTTATTCTGCTGAGAGTATGAATCAAGATCAGCTTGTGCATATAGCTTGCATCAGCTTGTGCAAGATCAGCTTGTGCAAGATCAACTTGTGCTGTCTGATCATAGTCTGCCCCATCTATTTCTCCGCAAGGAATGGCGGTTTCCAACGCGATAAGACATGCTAACATAAAAAAAAAAAAGCCGTAAAAATGTATTTTCTACCTTAAAAAAACTTTTATTGTACATTTACTTAAACCCTATCATGCAATGCGCAATGATGGATTCATTTTGTAGAGAGTTTGAACCAAGATTAACCCGGAGATATATGATGTCTGATCGAAGTCTTCACCATCCATTTCTCCACAACTGATGGCGATTGCCTACGCCAAAGTTGCTGCCTTATCAAAGTGCTTGATCACCAAACAAACAAATCGCTATTAGAAATCACGGTGTATTTCGGGAAAGAAACATATTAACTTCTAGACAGGATTGAATTACCACAGTGTCTGGTGCACAGTATGTGCTTTGTTTTTACATACCATTCACTTTAACAATAAAGAGGAAAAAATATTTATAATGCATCCAATTCAAAATTCCCCGAAAATTTCATTCAGTTTATTTTGTCTGAACTGTGCCGATTGCGTGTTGCTATGGAATCTTGTTTCGTACTTAATTTGTGATTTTTTTTTTGTAATGATGCTAGAGGTTTTATTATCTTATTTTATCCCTTAGGCTGCTAAGCGCGACTCACTGACTTTTTGCGGACAGTATGGATCAAGATCAGACTGCACAGAACGTGCAGTCTGATCTTTGATCTACACTGTCCGATAAAGACATATTATCCTCAAAAAATTACCTTTGAAATAGCAAAACTTGAGTTTTTACTATCGTCTTAAAAGTTTCATTTCACTCATTCACCAGGATAAGAGTTAAATAGCCTTGATTGACTATTTCAGCACCACAGGCGAAAACAGGAGCTTTTGTGGTGGCACAGGTCAAAATCAGACCGCGCAGCCCATGCAGTCTAATCTTTGATCTATGCTGTCCTCTTCTTTGGCCAAGGCAATTAAATGAAACACAATTCGTAATTCGATGAAACAAGCAGATTGTATTTTCCGCCAGAGAAAGAAGTCGAATTTATATATTGGGCGCTGAAATAAAAAAAAAACTGGCCACTATCTACAAAGACGAAGCACAGGCGTCTATTTCAAAGAGGCACCAGTTAGAATATTTAATTAGAGCGTCATGGTTGCACCGTTCCTACATGCGGTAAATCGAATATGTCTGTGATTTCGATGGGATTGCCCGAAACAGATATGTCTTTGGAAAAGAAGTGGTAGTCACTGTTTTCGAAGGAAAAAAGTCAATGAATCTTTCGTTGCCAATGACGACTTCAAACGCTGTTTCGTACGGTGTAGATCAAGATCAGACTACGCAGATCATGCAGCCCGTTCATTAATCTACACCGTCCGCCACCCGGCGCTATATTATGATAAAAATCGTAGTCAACTGACTTGGAAATCTGCTTTCAGCAGTTGAAAAAAAATCGACTTTTTTTAGCTTGCCATGCTCTATGACAAGGGGGTTGATGTAGTAACGGAATCGGCCGAACTATGACGAGTGAGTTGAAATGGTCAGCAAAGTATGGTTTCCTCCCAACTAGAGGTTAACTGGTAAGAAACTGTTTCTCATACAATGGAAAATTTTCCAAACAGACAAACGAAGTTCTTTATTTAACTCGAAAAGAAATATTTATTTTGTTGGAATACATTAAAATTGGATTTTGTCTTGAAAACAGAATTTCTCTAAACATATACGTAAGCTTTAAAGGAGCCTTTTTTTCCCCTTTTTTTTCCCAGGAAAGTAATTTTTTTTTTTTATGAAAAACTAAAGAAAATAACAAAATATACATTTATCTGCAAACGTTAAGAAAATTTACTGTAATATGCTGAAAAAAATACAAATTAGGGGTTCAAGTATTTGACCAAATTTTGACCAAATCAAATCGCATGTCAATAATTACGTATTCCTCGCTCGAGATACGCCATCATACCATATTTTGAACTGCATTTTACACATGTAGTTTATGATTTTTTTTCTGTCGCGCGTGACGTTTTATCCGCATGCAACGCATTTATTTGAGCTAGAAAATTTTCAGGTATGTAATAAAAAGAACTATTGAACACATCGTTTACCGAGCTTGAGATACGTCATCACAACATATTTGGAACTGTATTTGACAGTGTGTAGATACAGATTTGTTTTCTTCTGTCGTGTGTGATATTTTATCTGCGTGCGACACTTGTATTTCAGCCGGAGAATTTTTAGGTATATGATAATATAGAGTGTAAATGTACATTACTTCTACCAGGCTTAATATCTCTGGTAGTGGCGAATGAGACGTTTGAACGTCAAATCTCTTGCAGGGTGTGGGGTTTGATCCCGGAGGCTGGCCATCTAAACTTATCAAAAAGTCTTTTGAGTGAGACGTTAAACCTAGTTCCCGTATGACGGTGCTACATACTGAGGACGTTAAACAACCAGGCATAACTTAGGCATAACTGTATTTTGGACTATCCCCCCATAACATAATTTATAGTCTTGGGGAAAGGGGGGGGGGGCGTCGCCCTTATGGACAACCGTAGGCGACGATAAATAAACGGTAAATAAATCAATCATTATTTTTTATTTTCTAATCAAATGGTCCAAATAAAGGCACATGCAACAGCATTCACCACAAAATTGAAAAAAAAAGCGCTTTGTTTCCGAGAAATAAATTAAAATTTCCCTCCAAATAAAGATAGTAATAGCTTTTTATCAGCAGACATGACATATATTCAAACTTTTCCATACAATTAACCCATAGGCTGCTAAGCGCGACTCACTGACCTTTTGCAGACATTGTAGATCAAGATCAGACTGCACAGATCTTGAATCTACATCGTCCGATAAGGAGATGTTTTTCTCCAAAAAATAAGTTTGAAATAGCATTATTCGGGTTTTTGCTGTCAGCTTGAAAGTTTCAATCAACTTATTAAGCCTTTTACCACTATATTTTCAACAACATTGTTCTTCAAGATCGTTAAAACACAGAATCGCTTGGTAAATGATTAAAGGGTTACATAAATATGAGCAATGCCCTGGCAAAAGGGGGCTTAATGTATCTCCACGATCCATGGTATAAAGCAAACCAGCACATACTTATGGATCCATAAAATCCACTTTTTCTCACGACCAACTTAATCATGAGATAGAATGGTCCTTGTATGTACAGAAAATTGATCAATGGCGAAAAGTTTCGGCCCAGGTCAGCCTGCGCATATTGCGCAGGCTGACCTGGGTCGATACTTTTCGCAGATGCATTAAGCCCCCTTTTCACAGAGCATAGCTCATATAAAATGAATTTTCTCAAACAGAAATACTGAGCAAAGTATCGCAGTTTCAATGTGGTGTTTTACCAGGACATTTCAAAAATAGCGGAGAGAATAGATTTAAGATCAGACTGCACGTTTTGTGCAGTCTGATCTTGATCTTCACTGTCCACAAAAGGCAATCTGGTCTTGATCTTACTATCTACAATCCAAATATTTGCATCGGGCTGAGAGTAAAGAGGTACATACTTGTTTGGACTTGCACATTTCATTCAGCCTATTGCACTTTACATATCCGTTGGTAAATAAACCAAAATACGACACGCGGGACAGTCCGTAGGCAAGACACCTCAGAGTCCTAGCCTTTCAAGTGAAACCTTGGACGGAACATGGATGAGTAAATGAGCTATTGTCATGATATGACTGAAATAAATATTGAAAGCGGCGTAACACACCTTTCAATCTTTCAGTTCGCAGAGACAAGAGAATGCAGAACAGATGCTAGTTATATAAATATCATTTAATCTTTAAATATGAATCTTTTTGATCTCTTTTTGAAATAAAGCTCAGGGAAATGAAAGCTGGTTATTTTGTTTTTTCCTTCTTCATGTTAAAGCTATTTACACGTGTATCTCATATCTACGAAAAACAGGAACGGATGCATCCTATTCACTAGCGTATGCGTTGCCGTACGCTCAAATACATAAACAAAGACGGACGAAGACACAAGACCAAGACCTCGCGTACACACGCATGCAACAATTAAACATAGGCAATCAACACAGGATCGTACACGAATATACAAGAGCACAAGAACAAACGGGATGTATTGCAAATTATTATCTTTGGTCTCTCTCTTTTTTTTTTACCCTTTCAGAGCCATAGGTCATTTGCGGACTTGTATTCAAACCTACGGTATACGAGGGTAGTTCAGAAAGTTCTCGGCCTCACCCACAAATATGGTGAGAATCTGGTTTTGTTTCACATAATGGCAAAGCAGAACACCATATATAAGTGTACCTAAAATTTCAGACTTCTAGTGTCTTTTGTATGCAGATGACACACTTTGCATTTCACTCAGTAGGAAAGCTGCGTGCTGGAGTTTTGTTGCTCCAGGACAATGCTCCTGTTCATACAGCACAAGTGGCAGTCGCAGAAGCGGAAAGATGCAGCTTTGAACTGTTGCCCCATGCACCTTACTCTCCAGATTTGGCACCATCAGACTTCTATCTATTCCCCAAACTGAAATCCCACTTGCGGGGCCGTCGTTTTGAGAGTGACAATGACGTCATATGTGCTGTTGAAGGGTATCTTGGGACTCAGACTGCAGACTTCTTCCGAGAAGGGATCGCAAAGCTTGAACATCGGTGGTCAAAGTGCACTGAAGTTCAGGGGGACTATGTGGAAAAATGATATAGAAACGATTTGTCTTTGAGGATGTTTTCTTGTTGAGGCCGAGAACTTTTCGACCTACCCTCGTAAGTCAACAATCTTTTTGATTTTCAGTGAAGAGTACGTTAAGTCATCGAACCAGGTCAAGATAACATATTTGGTGCTAAAAGAGTTAACTACACCCAACAGGATCACTCGTCACAACTCGGCCGATTCCGTACCTAAATCTAAACTTGTCCGTATAACGGTCGTTTCCATTTGAACTGCCAATCACGTGATCTTATACATGGCGGCGCCACTGTAAGTCGTTTAGCAACGACATAAACAGCCTCGATGATGTTAGAGCGTAGTAATCGTGAACGTGATGTTTCGAGTCTTTGGAGGGTGTGGGTTCGATCCCCACGGCTGGCAACCTAAAATTACTAATAGTCTTTCGGATGAGACGTTAAACCGAGGTCCCGTGTGACGGTGCTATACACCGAGCACGTAAAAGAACCAGGCGTAACTTAAGACGGGTTTCGTCCTGTATCTGCACTATCCCCCGTAACAAAACTAACAGCCTTCAGGGGGCGTCGCCCATATGGGCAACCGGTGGCGACGATAAATAAACGCAAATTCAATCAATCGATGATGTTATTCACATCTATCTATGTGTCGGTGAAAACTTCAATCGCAATTGATAAACCACGATAAAAATGAATGTACGAACTGAAATATAGTTAGAAAGATTTCGATACAAAAATTGAGACTCAAGTTTTCTTTTTTAAGAGGAGCCTCACGATTTTCATAACGGTAAAGCGGTGTATTTCCGGCGATGAAATGTACCGTGTAGGTGCATATCAAGCTACCAGATACAGCCGAGGGCGTTGTCTGCGCATGTCATATTCCTCGAAGATTCGACCTGTCTGCTATGATGCATCACCCATCCCCGTATACCTGGGAAAAGTAAGGCTTATACCGAAGCTATTAACCTATTACCCAAGCATGTAGGGGCTGTTTTAATAAATGGCCGATGCATAGGTTACATGCTAGCCGATCATAGCTGAATGAATCGCACCAGGTAGTGTTTTATTGTGTAAACGTTTATTTCATTTTGAAATCCAAAGTAACGGTTGTTGTTTTGAAAAGTAGTCCAGTTCTGTGACCAGAATGCCCAAATTAAATAGATGTGTATTTGTAGAATGCCATCTAGCGGGAGATAATGCAGCCGAGGGACTTGATGGCTCCCATCACCCGAGGTATGCCGAATGCCAACATGATGTCATAGAAAACTTACTTAGCCTTTCCGTATTATATACATGTAGGTTCATAACCTGAGTGCACAATGCTTGAGATCTGGTATGGTATTCAGGCCCACTCAGTTTCGGCATTGCAATTTATAAGCCGGTATCACTAAGAGGACGAGAAAATATATGAACCATGCTCTGTGAAAAAGGAGGTTGAGTGCATTTAATGCATCCGCAGAAAAGTATCGACTCAGGCCAGCGTGCGCAGTCTTAGTCGGACAAAGTGAATCCAAGATTATATTACACGTTCTGTTCAGTCTGGCTTTGATCCACGCTCTCCACATAAGCTTGCAGAGTTGTGTTCTATGTAATTATGAAATGAAAAGATTTTCTTGGCATGAAGGGTGTGCATCAAAAGAACCACAAAGTATGCTAACTCAATGGTGTATATATCTGATAAGGCTCTATACAGCTGCTTTATTTATTATTAGTGATCAATAAAACTTCTTAGATATTCTGTTGTATCGAGTCATTCTTGTTTAATAATCTCTAATCGCCTGTTTAAGGATGCATTTTGAAGTAAGACTCCCGCTTATATTTAGTTGTTTAAACAGAAGTTGATGTTTAACCGTCTCAACGCCATAGGCGAAAACAAGGACATTTGCGGACGGCATAGATCAAGATCAGACTGCACAGAATGTGCAGTCTGATCTTGGATCTATACCGTCCGCTTGATAGGTCAGGCCTAGACGACAGAAATCTGTCAAGAGTTTCAGTGGATTAAATTTTCAGCCGTCAATAAAAGGTCGAGTTCATATATTTGGCGCTGAAAGAGTTAGCCGGAATGGTAGCCGCATATATGCCAACAGCAGGACTGTGATGTCGCTAAAGAAAAGTAAATCAGCAACGCCAACCAATGGCCTGCTTTATCTTCACCCACAATCTGTGAAATGATAGAAATGCATGTATTGTCATATAAGTGACCTCTGGCATAACAAATGTTCTATATTTGTTTTACGACACAAACAAAACAAGAGCACCGCTTGCAGATGCCAACGCTCGGCTTCAGTTGCTCTTGAAATAGATTGATTTTCAGTGAAAATTTAAAGTCGAAGAAGGGGCATAACTGTGTCAAATATTTTGATGGTTACCTACAAATGTAGTTTACCTTTTGATAGTTAAATTACTAGTTTGAGTTTTAAGTAAATATATTCGGTAATGACAGAGATATAAAATTAAATTTTTTTTGCACGACGCAGACGGACGCAGACGACGGCTGGTTTATGACAATACTTCGACGTTTTTTTAGAAAACAGCCCGAGCTAACAAAAATTAAGTTTCTCGGCTCTGAGTTTTTGAAATACTTTGAATGTGTCAGAATCATGCTTATTTTCTTCAAATCGCAGTGACCAGTGCTCCTATCTATGCATTCCCCAATGCATTTATCACTACAATCCTAAACACCTTCCCTTTTGTCCAACTAGCTAAGTAGGCGTTTGACTGACTGAGGCGCTCTAGGATTTAGATTTAATATTGAATGTAACCCTTTTTGTTGCTAAGCGTAACTCCTTGCGTCTTTACGGGCAGTGTAGATCAAGGTCAGAATGCACAGAACGTGCAGTCTGATTTGAATCTACACTGTCCGATTCTGCGAGATTTTTCCGACAAAAAAAAAAAGAACTTGACAAAGCATTTTAGGTATTTTAGTACTGGCTTCATATCATCGTTCTCAATGTCATAAGCAGTTGATGTTTAAAGACGATCGCTACATTTTCACCATATTTTGAAAACATTCAGAATTTCATGAAACTTTGTGTGGTGATAGTATATTATCTGACCTACAAAAATAGGAGATAAAAAAAAGGGGGTCACCAGCTGTGGGAAAATTCTATGAATATTTCTTTTAGTACACCCTGAATTGCGGCAGTTCAGGATGAAATTTCACCTATGAATACTAAGTCCATGTATATTTTTTTAAATGACAACAATTATAGGCAAATTTTATGTCATTGTATTGGTGAAACATCAAATTTAATGAAAAAAATAATTTAGAGTATACTGAGTATCAATCTATAAAAAATACCCTTAACTTATGTCTGAAACACCTTTATTTTGGAAAAAATCCAGAAGAACAAAGAGTATCTTTTAAAGTTATTTTTTTGAATGTTCTAACATTCAGATTTTTCTAATTTTTCTATAAATAATATTCAGGTACTAAACTAAAAGAATCAGGCTTAAAACAAATAGGTCACCAGCCTTATCTTTTAAGAAAATACATTTTAAGTTTGTGGGTGGGGCTAATGAATAAATGTAGGGTTTGTCAAAGACAAAGACATACTATGAAGTAAATTATCTCATTTTTTTCAACAATTCAACAATGTTTATAAGAATCAAGTTTGTTTGTCATAATAAACCAATCCATAGCATATAAATGTGATACTGATGTTAGCATTTAACCCATTACCAAAGGACTAATTGTAGACTCTTCTAAATTTGACGCGTTTGCAGACGCTAAACCAAAACCTGGTATTCATGTATCACAGTCCTTTGATAGGTCAGAAATCATTGTGCGAAAAGGAGAAGTCAGTCAGCAGGAGCAATTTCTCCTTTTGACAGCAATGTTTTCTAATGTTGTCTGCTGCAGACTCATCAAGCTAAGGGATAGGCTAGTACAGATAACTGTCCCCAAAGGCGTTGTGACTTTTTGACTGGTCGCCTCTCGGTACAGAGACGATCAAGACAAAATCAGTTGAAAGCTCCGCACAGATTTTGTGCGCAAGTTTGAACTCTTATAATTTCGCAAATAGAGCACAAAACTACGGTTTAAACATACCTGTGGCTTGCATATTTAATAATCCTTCTTTTGAAATACAAATATTTTCAATTGAAACACTGAACATAAGAGAAAACCGTGCATTTCATCTGTTACTCGAGTTGTTTACGTTCCCGAAAACACACAAAATGGCCGCCACGCGCGATAAATTTCGTCAGTGTTTTTTCCGAGATTTATGCTATATGTTATAAACGACTTCTACAAGCTCTTTATGTAATGAAGGGTTTAATAATTTGTCTTTGGTCATGTTTGTTACTAAAAGTTAATTGCATTTCGCTGCAATACAGATTAAACCGACGAGACAGAAAGTCAGTATAGCGCTCTATCGTTGCTGCCGGAAAATTTACGATGGACTTGAGACGGTACGGTGCACAATAAATGTCCAAATATCAAAAAAATCACCGTAGCGTCTCATTATTGACACTAAGGGATAGGCTAACCTAGTATGGGAGAATGAGTTACAGTCCCTTGTTTTCTGCAAGTCTTTACCAAGTGACATAATTTTGGACTAGACCAAACTGAAAGCATCTGCATCTGAAAAGCGATACGTCTGCCAGTTAGAGCGCTAGTAGCATCTGTGTCATATTTCCGTTGTTAGGTAACGTAGTTAGGTGATTCACTTTGACTTTCAGTCCAATCTTTTGAGAGCGTAATTTCGGATTCTTGCCTCGCATATAATTATTTGGCTTGATTCAAATATTTTTTTCGTCGTTTTGCTGACATGAAACGACCCGTTTTAGTTCTTGGTTTATCCATTCTGCAGACATTGACAAGTGTGGCAAGATCAACTGTGTTAGGTGCTCACCGTTTCGAGTAAAAGGTGAGCGTGATAGTTACACGAAGCGTGATAATGGAAACTGTCGCGAACATCGTTAAAACATAAAGGTCATGCTCTGGAAAAAGGGTATTTAATGTATCTCCGTGATGCATTATACCAGTAGGTCGTCACTTAATTTTTGAGCCATAAAATCCATTTGGACTGACAACCAACTCAATTATTTTGTAAACTGGTCCATTGAGCTGCTGACAATTGACCGATAGCCAACAGTTTTGACCAAGGTCAGCTTGCGCTGACTGCGCAGGCTGACCTAGGTCGATACTTTCTGCAGATTCATTAAACCCCCCTTTTCACGGACCATAACCTATAAGTATCACAACGACATAGGAGTGAACCCTACAACATCGACCCACTGCCGGCAGGATGAGACGACTTATAAGCTGTTTGCTAACAGTCATCACTCTATAGAAACAAACTTGACCGTGTTCGAGTTCGAATCCGCCCAAGCATATACTGTACAACGTAACATGTTGCTTTTATTGCGGGGTTCGAATACGAATACGCTTTCCGATCTAATTTACATATCGAGGGTTCGTGATTTATTTGCTTGGTAAATATTCTACATCACGCACATTCTCTACTATTCCGCTGGTAACTTAACCCATTTCCAAGCAATCCTGTGTTTAAACGACCCCAAGGGAGACGTCTTTTTAAAACTTTGTGTGAAAAAGAGAAAATGCAGGTCACCAACATTTTCTCCTAGTTCCTCTAAGCCTTCTACGCGTGAAAGGAAACGAAATAGTAATTTAACTTTTCGTCTACAAATACTTTCCATTTGGACAAGTCTTTGAATTTTGTCCTCTGATAAAGGCTTTATTATACTTGGGTCTTATTCTAATTCTACGTAAGACTTTAAGTAGATTTTCTAATGCAGTTGAAGATGTTTATTTTTTTTGTAAAGTTTAAATTAGGTCGCGGACGGTGCAGATCTAAGCCATGGTCAGACTGCAGGTCTGTGCAGTCTGATCTAAATCTACACCGTCCGCAAAAGATATTTAAGCTGTCATTGATAGTGAAGGAACTATTGTAAACGTCTTCAAACAGACTTAGAGAGATGAATTGTGTCATTTACAGCTTTCCTTGCTGTTTTACTACTCGGTTTATCTAGTTACGCAATATGGTATATTCTCACGCTATTTACGACAAGACCTTCGTTCTCGGAATGTTTTAGCAAGGTTTTGTCAGTTTTATTTTCTCAGGAGTTTAAGCTAAGAAACTACAAACTACACGTACATTCATTTTGCCCGTTTCCACAAATGATATTTTCACTTGTATTTAATAAAGTTTTTGCTTCTTTTCTACAATTCCTGGGTAAAATTTTCTGGTGAAAAAAAAACTACACGATGGAAAAGAGTGTTGGAAAATGCGGGGGAGAGAGAGAGAGAGAGAGAGAGAGAGAGAGACAGACAGACAGACAGACAGACAGACACAGACAGACAGACAGACAGACAGTATTTACTTCTTCAAATTTCATGTATAGATTTAGTCTTCACATTGCAAGTCGTGTGTAGGTTGCTGCTTCACGTTTTATTTGTATCGTAAAACGGTAAATCATGTTCCATCTTTATAAGTCTCTGATAGAGTCGACAGTTGAATACTTCTATTAACATATTCTTTTAAATAGAGCTTTTTGTATGAATTCTAGAATGACAAAAATGAAAATTAAAAAAAAAAAAGATATAATAATAATTTGGGTTCCAGAACAAGCTGTAATTTACACTGTTTTGTTTCCACAACAAACTTGACAAAAAAAAAAAAAACACTACGTATATATTTTTCCGTTTTCTTTTTCCTTATCTGACGTCGATTTATTGTTTTTTATCTGTTGACCAAATATAGCCATCATGAATTCTTGATGGCTACTGACTCCGGGGTCACAAAGCGCATCTCCGAATTAATTGGATGGATAAAACCGTTTTTGTACTATCGCTACAAACCTAGCATGGTGACTGACCATAAATTATTTACAAAGAACCACTTCATTCACCCCGGGAACTCTGTTCACATTAAAAATGTAGTGCGGGTAGGCGTCACTAACAATATAGCTTTGCTAAGTATACAGTTACTTTCGGGAAAAAAGAAAACAAAAAGTCCTGCGATACGTAGAAAATGAATGAGACTGAAATAAAAATCTCACATGGTGGCGGCTTTCGATGCCTCTTCGCTATTCGCACATTTTATTTCTCTAACGGACCTAAAGGTTTATGAAATACTGTGCGAAATGGAGAAATTGCTTGCTCTTTTCCCACAACGTTTTCTATGCAGCTGAGTAGCATTACTGTCCTTTCGTCGAATGTTTTTCTTTCCTATAAGTTGTAACAGTTTTTTGCTTGTTTAAAATGTTTATGGAAGGGACAATGTACTTAGGTGCCAACATTTTTGGAAAGTAAATCTAAATATAATAAATTTAAATATAATAAAGATAAGTAAAATTTCAGGATGTAAATAGATCGAGATAATACAGTTTCACAGATATTTCTTTTTCATTAGCTTGGGCAGAGTTTTGACAATGTAGATCCAAAACAACAATCCACATTCTGAATAGTCTTACCTTCAGATGTGCAGGCAAAATATGCTGCTCGATCGTCTTTTAACGCTCGAAGGGCAAAGTTTGATGGACATAGAAGCCTTGAGTATGATGTCCTATTTCTTGGCACAGGTACTCTGTATACTTCCGGCTAAGAATTCGTAAATCAAACCAGGAAACAGCGGCAACTTTTCAACCTACAAGCATTAATCTTCTACGGTTGTTTTTTCTTTGGATTTGTATAATTATGTATAGCAGATGTTGAAAACGATGGAAATGCTGGGCGCTAATGGTCAAACAGCGGAAATATTGTCGTAAAATCACAGGGAACAGTTCATCAAATGGAATGCCAGGTTTCGTCTAATACACGTATCATGCCTTACGGTTACTAGTTCACTTTTCTTTATTCATAATCACAAGGGTATCAAGGTTTCTGTAAAAACGTTGAGCTAAAAAGGAGTTTTGAATAAGAGAACAAAAATTTAAGAGAGATATGCTGTGGCTTTTGATGCCAGAGACAAGAGCCCAAACAATTATACCATACCTAGGTTGCTAGGTTCCTGCGCCCAGTTAACTTTGTCAGCGCCAAATATAATAAATTCGACCTCTTTCGACAACTGAAAATACAATGCATTAAAACTCAGATTTTTTTAAATCCTATAGCCTTGCTAAAATAAGCGGACGGAATAGATCCAAGATCAGACTGCACGTTCTGTGCAGTCTGATCTTGATCTAGGCCGTCCGCAAAAGCCTTTGTTAACGCATACGGTGCAGAAAGATTTAATGAAGGTAAACGGTACCGCTTCAAACCTCAATGCACTACAATTGAGCACAATTTTGCGGAAAGAGTAGATCGAAACCAGAAAGCAAGTTAATGTGCATTTTGATCTTAAATGTGCGCGGTCTAATAAATAGAGGATAATTGTTTTTTTCGGTGAAAGATCGATTTTTTTTTCATCGAGTGAACATCATCTGTAATATTGTCACGAGTTGCGCAGCCACGAGTGAAAATATTACAGATGATGTTCACGAGATGAAGTGAATTTCGATCTTTCACTGAAAAAAAAAATCTATATATTTCATGCTTCTAACCCCCCTTTTTTTTGGGGGGGGGGGGGGGCTTACATCAAAATCCAGAAAGTTGTTTCGGTAATTCCCCCTGGCGTACCCTCTCCGCATAAATACGCATTACAATATTACGTAAAGCCTGAGAAATGTAGGGTAAATTACGTCATATATCCATCTGTTTAAATGGCACGCCCTGTTTACCTAGGTAACTAGTGCGCGGGAAGTACTGAAGAGTTAGAATGTAAAATCGGTATTTTCACTGTTCGTAACCATGAAATATTAAACAATATTTCACCATTATTTCTCGATAAATTCACCGTTATTTCTCGATGAAGTACCGCAAAGCATGAAATAATGGTGGATATACATGGATCCGTGGAAGTCGATATTTGACCAATCAGATCATCGCATTTATTTTACCCGATGTGTAGCCTTGTTGTCTGCAATTTCGGCTCCCAAATAAACGACTTTTAACGTTGGAGAGGTGCGATAGTATCTATTTATTTTGTGTTTTAAACGTTTGAATTTAAGAAAAAGTTTAAAATATGGGCTTTGCGAAGGTGTACCGCTGACGTGAGATCACGCAGAGGCTGTAGACAAGTTTGTATTATAATAATGACTAACAAATGGGACATTTGCAAGGAGTTCTATATTACACAATGGATTTATTAAAGCTATAGTTTTTTCCCGTCTTAAAGATTCTGAAAGAGACAAAAATTGTTTTTAAGTGGAAAACAAAGGTAAAATCATAAATTTATGAAATACTAATAAAACGAAAAAAAGTTCACTTGAATATCTAACCTTGTTCAATAACCTCTGCACATCCAAAAAATGGCACTTGCCATCAGTGTTTCAGTTTGACGTTAATCTTAACCTTTGGTGCGTGAAGAACATGCTGAATGTGGAGATAGAGATCAGATTGCAAATAACATGCAGTTTAATCTTGGATTAAAACTTTCTGCTATTTACAATAAGCATACTGACGTGAATTCCTTACTACATATTCCTCACTAAAAGTAGATTTCAGTTATAAAAAAAGTCTATCTTCAATTCTGTACTGTTGTAATTTCAGCTCAAAGGGCAACTTTTATTGATTAAATAAACTTTTGACTTAGTCGTTTCTAAGTGGAAAGGGTGTGTCGGTAAACTGTTAATTGATAGAAAGTGTGTTTGATTGCAAACCAATTTGCCGCCCTAATCAACTTGACCACCCGTTGTCTTCAGTATATCATAAAATAAAACAAACTACCGTCAATGATATTAACAAGTTTGTTAATTGATATCACACTTTTAAAATCATCAGACAACCTTTTTCCCCTAACCTGAAATTGAAATTTTTCATAAACTTACACCTCCCTGTAAAATCAGACAATCTATAAGTTTTTCGAAATGCTTGAAATTCAGTGTTATTCAATTGAGTATGATGTTGAGACGACTTAACTAGCCTTACGACAACAATGGGTATCTTTAATTCTTTATTCTGTGGCAAAACGGAGGATTGTTGAGGCGTTTCATTCTTGAAGTTCAAAACTTTGCTAAAACATGTAGATCTATTACATAGTCCGTAGCCCCCGTAATTCGCACTTTAAGTACATATCCTTGTGTAAATTAGTTCAATGATCTTTAAATTTCTTACCGAGAATTCATCATCGGCAGAAACATGTGATAAAAATATTTTTCCGGAATTTTATTGCGAGAAACAGTCATGACAGCACGATTGAAGTAGCCTATCTGCTATACTGTATATGTATAAACTGTGGTTGTTTGGGAGCCCATGGCAACAGTAACCAAGGAAGTCAGTTTATCTTATCACCACGGATCCATGTATTTATGTAAAAATAGCAGCAGAGTTGCTAAATATTTGGTCTTATTTCAAGACTGATTCATATGCGGTCTTTCGTCGCTCTCTTGGGCAAGATACTTTAGAAACCTAGCCCAGAACTGATGTAACCCAGGACATAAATATGTGGTCTATAGCCGTGACATAACTGCAATAATGTTTAAAGCGGCGTAAAACACCATACAATCAATGCAATTAATCCAGAGTTATTCATGATGTCTGTTTTATTATTTTTTTCCCAGCCTTCTGAGTGAAAAGATCTATATAGTTTCTAACGCTATTTTAATTTTGTGTGAGGCATAATTCTTGAAAATAAGTTTCAATAGACTCAACGATTTCCACTATCTATGTAATCATTTATTGAGACATGCTCTGTGAAAAGGGGGTTTAATGCATCTGGAAAATGTATCAACCCAAGTCAGCCTGCGCAGTCTGCTTTCGGTAAATTTTCTGCATGTCCAAGGACCATTCTACCTCAAGATTAAGCTGATTGTAAGACAAAATGGATTTTAAGGATCCATAACTATGTGATGACTTGCTTGATATAATGCATCACAGAGATGCATTAACCCTTTCCCAAACAATCCCTGGTTTTCACGACCCTAAAAAAGAAGCCTTTTGAAAACATCATGGGAAAAGGAGAAAATGCTGGTAACCAGCATTTTCTCCTTTTCCCAAAATGTTTTCTACCCTCCCAGAACAAATTTCAATTTTTGAGTCACGTTATTTTTGTCGCCTGCAAATGCTTTCAATTTGGACCAGTCTAAAATTTTGTCGTTTGGTAAAGAGTTAAGCCCCCATATTGCCAGTGTATGGCTCATTTACTTCATTTCATCCTTCTTTGCCAAGCTTTGATTCTTTACAAAGCGACAAGGTGTTTTTACGACCCTGCTGGAAGAGCGATTTTAGGCAAAAATTTTGGAAAGTGGAAAATGCTGGTTACCAGCATTTTCTCCATTTTCGCAGTTTTCTATCCTTGTTAACGGCAAATCCGACCCTTTGAGCCACATCTAATTTGTCTTCTGAAAATAATTCCATTTTAGACAAGTCAAAATTTTCCAAGAAATCCAAAAAATGTGATCTTTATGATACCGGTACCCTTGCGGAAGGCGTTGATTGAGACCAATCTGCACAGTACGGGTAATCCGATCTTGAACTGTTCATTTTTTTCTGAGAAAAGGTGGTCAATTTTTTTCTAGGGCGGCAAGTTTATGGTTTTTTTAATACCACATGTTGAAAAATACCTGTTTTATTGAAAACTATCTGTTTCATTGATTTAGAGGTCTTAATCCTTCATTTCCAGACGAGATATGCAGGTTTTGCAGACGGCGTAAATCAGGATCAGCCTTCGTGATCGTGCAGTCTGATCTTGAATCTACGCTGTCGGCGACTTAATTCTAAACTTCGACCGAAGTTGACCGAAGATTATAAGCGTTTTTAGCATAATGTTGTTTTTTTTAATGCTGAAAAAAAAGTCAAATTTGGCAGCAAAAGCAATAAGGGTTAATTTGTGCCAAATGTGTATTATTGAGCTATTTGGCAAAGGAATGTATGTTTATTGGGATTGCAAATGGTAAGGTCGGCACTATACTTCACTTTCAATAAAACCAAGGTCATTGTGAACATGCAAAAGGCACCTGTGTTATGTGAATCGGATTTGTGTCGATGGTGTTTTACGCCATTTTCAATCATGTATAGTATAAAGTCAATAATCTACAACGTGAGTGTTGACCCTTTACCACACAACCCCGACTTTAAACGACTCTGAGAAAAAAGCCTTTTGAAAACATTGTTGGAAAAGGAGAAAATGCTGGTTATCATTCAAGTGATTGTGATTGATCTCAGTTGCATTAATTTCTCTCATGATCGATATAAGTACATAATAATTAAATAAAAAAATAAATAAAATTTTCCTCTTCTTCTTCTACATCGCGGCGGCCAGTGCACCCACCCATGCTATCCTTGAGTATCTTCATACCAGTACTTAGCACTACATTCTTCTCAAGCCTCTGGGTGTTTACCATGATCATCCGTTGGAGAAGTCGCAATGACTGTCATCAATTACCTAGATAAAAATTCGGCTAGCTAGGAATTCGAACCAGCGACTCTTTGGTTTCAAGCTCTGCACATTACCGATCGAATAACCAGGCTCGTCAAGCAGCACGTTAGAATCCCAGACTTTGTTGATGCAAAAATGTGATACGTAAGCATGGTTGCTTCCATGGAATAATAAAACGCAACAATTTTGAATATTTCTACTTTCTTGCCATCCAAATCATGCTTAATGACATGATAGATTAATGTGCGTAACTGTTTATCAGGCGACAACATTTAAACTTTTCCAAACTGAAAGCGTTTGCGGGCGATAAATTGAAGAGCTATGTTCTGGCAAAAGGGGTTTAATGGATGCCCGTGTTGCAGTTATACTAAACAACGACATCATTATAATTGTGGATCCATAAAATTAGTTTTTTCCAACAAACGACTAAATACTGAGATAAAATAGTCCTTGCATATGCAGAAAATTGACCGATAACAAAGTTTCGACCCAGGTCAGCCTGCGCCGACTGCGCAGGCTGACATGGGTCGATACTTTTTGCAGAGCCCCCTTTTCACAGAGCATGGCTTGATATTTTGGAATTGGAACTTCCGACTATTTTTTATCAGACCAGATATGACGTCATTATATATCTATTCAACAATGATCCGACATAATCGACGTTGGTCACTGACCACGTTACATTCCACAAGCCTTCAAAATCTATGTATCACTCTATGGAAATACCATTGAAAATCAAAGCGCTGACGCACTGGAGACAGCGGGTTTCTTTTCTGACATTGAATACATACTAATAAATGAGTGTGTTCTAGGACTTTTTTCCTCGTAAACTAAAACAGAGATCCCGTACCATTGAGATTAGGGTATGAGTTGTCCAGGGTACGAGTTGTCCAGCAACCAGCTATGTTATTGAATAATTGCCTCGATTGTGGAGAGATGTTAAACCTGACACGTTTTTTTTTAAAGTTGAAAACCTTCTGTTATCTTAAATTATTATACAACAGAAACATGAAAAGTTTTAATTTTCAGGGAACACACAGTATCAAGTTGAATTGCTCTATTTGAATATCAATGGCAGAACTATTTTAGATTGTAGGCTTTGAAAACCAGTATATACATGCACACGTGATGTGGGAACTATGACAGCGGGTAAAACCCGCTGCCAAAAACACGTTTTTTCCTATATTTCTTTTTCTTTTTTGTTGCTGGTTTTGCAAACTATCACTTTATTAATTTCAGTGATGAAACCTTTTTGATGTTTTGTTTGATTTCAAAATTCTGAAATAGCCCCCAATAAGGGCCAAAAATCTATACTCGTATGACCAATATTCTGTGAAAAGGGGTTTAGTGCATATGCAAAAAGTATCGACCAAGGTTAGCCTGCGCAATCTGTGCAGGCTGACCTGCGTCGAAACTTTTTGCTATTGGACCATCTTCTGCATGTCAAAGGAACAGTGTGACCCAGGATTGAGTCGTTTGTTAGACAAAGTGGATTTTATAGATCCATAATGATATGATGACTTGCATGGTATCATGAATCTAGCAGATGCATTAAACTCCATTTTGCCAGAACGCCACTCATATCATATGTATTAGCAAATACAAATTAGTAATATTATTATCATGGTATTGTATGAGATAAGCGTAGATACATCATTCTTAAATTAATCCCCATAGTCCGAAACTGAGGAAGACTGTTGTCATACAGGTTTGCCTGAACAAGCGGATGGTATATATACAAGATCAGTCTACAAGTTCTGTGCAGACTGATCTTAATCTATGACATCCGCAAAAGTAATTTAACTCTTCCAGCGCTGAAATAATTTTATATAGATCTAGATCTACCTCTACCTTCGGCGGCTAAAAACACAATCTGCTGAAATTTAAGAAGATTTTTGAGGCTTGGAAAAAAAAAAAAAACACAAGCAGACTATAGATCCAAGATCAGACTGCACATTCTGTGCAGTCTGATCTTGGATCAATGCAGTCTGCAGAAGCCTCTACCGCCGATAGAGTTAAGGTATCTGCACAATGCAAAGCGTAAAATATTCCACATATCCTCATATAAAAGCAGTAAATTTTAACGCTTGGTGTAAATTCTGCCTTAAGATCGTAAAAGTTACAGAGAGGAAATTATATTCAAACCATTTAGAATTCCGTAATGTTCAAATTTTGAACTTCTTTTTGAGATGCATCATTTCTGGAGAAATGTGACCACAGTTTATAATAGATTTTGAGAAAGATGGCCTATTTATTTTTTTTTTCTCACCGTATATCAAAATCTTTTGTGAAAGACTAATAAATATATAAAGGATATTAATTTTGTTTTTTTCGGTAAAGGATCGAAATTTATTTCATCGACAAAGCATCATTGGTAATATTTTCACGAGTGGCTGCACCACTCTTGAAAATATTACCGATGTTGTTCACTCGATGAAATAAATTTCGATATTTCATCGAAAAAACAAATATTCTATTTATTTCAAGCTTCTTACCCCTTTTTTGGGAGGGACTTACATCAAAATCTAGTATTGTTGTTTTTGGTAATTTCCCGTGGCGTACCCCCTCCGCATAACAACGCATTACAATATTACGTAACGCGCAAGAAATTTGGTGTAAATTACGTTGTATTTCCAACTGGTTGAATGGCACGCGCTGTTTACCTAAGTAACCAGCGTTCGGGAACTGTTTATGCCCTATATTGCAGAGTTAGAAAATAAAATCGGTAATTTTTACTGGTCGTAACAATGAAATATCAAACAATAATTCACCGTTATTTCTCGATAAACTACTGAAAAGCAAGAAATAAATAGAGAATAGATGGTTGGTGTCTTGGATGGGTTAAGTTTATCGGGCAAGGCGGAGGAATTTATCTGGTGAGCCGAAGGCGAACCGGATAAATTTCGGAGCCGAGCCCGATAAACTTAACCCATCCAAGACACCAACCATCTATTCTATTTATCCTGTCACTCACTGTAACGGAACAAAACAAAACAAACAAACGGAAAAAAAACATTGATAAAGACCGTACCTTCAGTAAATTTCCGGAGCCGAGCCTGATCGACTTTCTTAATCCAAGACACCAACCATCTATTTTATTTATCCTTTTTCTGAATTATAATCCAAAAATCCGACTAAATTGAACATTTCGCTCGAAATAAGGCACATATTGACATCTTTCTCACTAGATCTATGAGAAACTTGAAATGAAGAACCGTGTTTACATAACCCTCTGGATATGTAGCTGTAATAATGACGTCATGAATGATATTGGCTACGTCATAATTATCAAACGTGACGTATCTCCGCAGAAAAATATTGTGGCGAAGAAGACAATGTGTTTTAACATAACAGACTATTAATTAAACGAGCAAAAGTATTCGCTAGCGATTGATTCATTCATTACGGCAGTAAGACGCTTGGTTGAAAATAGTCCCAGTCAGCAGGTGCGCACTTAGCGGTCATGTGACCAACTGACGGATAACAAAAAAAATATACGGCACCCTGTTATCCGTCAGGTAAACCCGGAAGTGACAGGATAAATAGGGATCTATATTTGTCTCCAACAGCAAAGGAATTGTACGGATGTACTAGTAATTCATCAAAAAATGCAAACTTTGAACTTTTGAGTAATGGTATGGTCGTTTTGCAATCAGTAACTCCGTCTCTTATTATGACATCATATATGACGTCATCCTTACTAATTTGAATATGTATCCATGTTACCGACGCGGGTAATTATCACGTGACATTCCCACAAACCTTTTTAAAATTCTGGCGCTAAATTTAACAATACTTTTAGACTCTACATAGATCTAGTCAAATAAGGAGAAACCCGAGAACTATATTTTTTTTTCTTGCATTTGTATTTCTACTTTACTGACGGTTTGCCAGCTATCGCCTTTCTTAATTCAGTGACGAACCTTTTTGTGAAGTTTGGTGGGATATGAATGGCTCCCCATAAGATCGTTAAAAGTAACAGAGAGGGGATTATATTTAAAAAATTTCGAATTCTGCAATATTCGAGTTTGGACTTTCCATTTGAAGTGCAGTACCTTGGGAGATTTCTGACCACATTACATGATAGATTTTGTGAAAAAGGGGCTAACTAAAAGGAAAGCGATCCTCAGCTGGGAATTGGTAATGGTGTTTGATGGTATGATTCTGTGCAATGCAAAATTTCAACATGAAAATATTCACCGCACTGTTACGTGTGTTTTTGTCGATTTTTTTACCCTTTTACCGCCGATTGCGATTTTAACAGTTTTTGCGGACAACGTATATCAAGATCAGACTGTACAAAAGTACGGTCTAATCTTGCATCTACACCGTCTGCTAAATGATGCTAAACTTTGACTAAATATTACGTTCGCCTGCAGTGGATGTTTTAGACCTCTGAGAAAAAATGTCGACTTTGTTCACTAGTAGTTGCTTTTAGTTGCTGGCGAAATAGATAGTTCTTCACCACACAGTACCATATGACTTGCAACAAGCGAAAAGGAGCATTCGGACATTTGCGTAAAGTATAGTCTCGGATCAGCATGTGCATTCCGCGCAGGCTAAACCGAGACGGCACTTTACGACTACATTAGATTTTATGCTACAGTAGACTTGCGTAAAACAGAAAATTACATAAAAAACGGAAAGTGTCGTTTCAGATTAGCCTGCGCGAACTGCGCAGGCTGACCCGAGACGATACTTGACGCATATGTCCGAATGTCCCTTTTCGCGTGATGCAGGTCATATTTGAACGATCCTGATGAAAAGGACTCCTGAAAACATTGTGGGAAAAGGAGAAAACGCTGGTTGCCATTATTAAAGACAAATTTAATGATTTAAGCAACATTTATGCAGGCCATATTTGAACGATCCTGATGAAAAGGACTTCTGAAAACATTGTGGGAAAAGGAGAAAACGTTGGTTGCCATTATTAAAGACAAATTTAATCGTTTGAGCAACATTTAGTTTGTTTTCGGAGACTACTTCAAAATGGAATAGTCCAAAATTGTGTGATTTGGTAAAGATTTAAAAGCCCCATGCCCTCTTCATTTTTTCAAGCCGATAGTAAAAAGTCTGAATGCTGCTATTTCAAAGTTATTTTAGGTGAAACTGATATCTCCTTCGCAGGCAGTGTAGATCCAAGATTAGACTGAACGTTTTGTGCAGTCTGGTCTTGATCTACACTGTCTGCTAAAGGTTCTTGAGTTACGCTTCTCAGCTTAAGAATTAATACATGAACACTAAAAGAATCAAACTGGAATTTCGCAATTCAAAATGTGGATGACAGAGTTTGTCACGTGGACTTAATACACACACACACACACACACACACACACACACACAGACACACACACAGACACAAAAAAAGAACTAATATCAATATTAAAATTCAAATTCTGACGTTAAATCTAAATACATATCTTTAGACAATCTGTTTGCTTGCAAATTAACACTTCGACTGCTTAACAAATCAAATAAAGAATTTCAGCCGTTAGTTAAACCCAAAATATTGCGATTTAAGAGAACCTATCGCCGGAAAAATCTCGTCGTATTGGATAGTTCATTTCCTAAACCAGACTGCACGTTCTGTGCAGCCTGATCTTGATCCAAATTGTACCCAAGAGCACATTGAGTTACTCCTTTAGAAGCCTAAGGGCTGACGAATATTTAGAGATTTTCCAGAGAGCTCATTATTGGAAATTATTGGAAATCATCTGGCATTTTTTGCATCTGATTCGATGGAGAAAAAACTTCTCACAGGATGCTTAATAAATGAAACAGACTCTTCCTATTTAGATAGTTTAGTTGAAATGAATAGTTGAATTGAAAGTTTTTCTTGAGTTGCTCGCCCATGGCTGGGAATATAACTTTATGAACCTTATCCATTTACCCCAATGACAAAATTTTAGAATAGTCCAATTTCAAAGCACTGAAAAACGACAAATTAAAGGGGACCCAAATGACGAAATTTGTCCTTGTTGATAGTGTAGAAAACATTTTGGGAAACGGAGAAAATGCTGGCTACCAGCATTTTCTCCTTTTCCCAAAATGTTTTCAAAAGGCTTCTGTGTGATGAAGGGTTATTATATGAACGGCACTCTGACAAAAGGGGTTTAAAGCATCTTCGTGATGCATTATACCAAGCAAGATATAACATACTTATGGACCCATAAAATCCGTTTAGTCTTACAACTGACTGAATCAAGGTGCAAAATGGTCCTTGGGCATGCAGAAAATTTACAAATTGCAATACATATCAGCCTGAACGGACTGCGCAAGTTGACATGGGTCAATCCTTTAGCAGGTGTATTAAACCGCCTTTTGAAAACTTTGTGTAACAAGGATAAATTGCTCGTGAGGAGCAATTTCCCCTCTTTTCACAATGATTTCACTTGCACTCAATTGTTTCGTAATGGAGTGCGGTTTGGTGTAAGGCACTTTCAATCATCCAGTGTCACTTAGCTTTTCTGGCGCTGGGGTTTGGTGCTTAAATGTCACCGTGGATGTTGGACTATCCACTATAGCTTTAGAGCCTGCTGGCAGTCTGATCTTGATCTATGCCTTCGGCAAAAAATACCAATTTTCACTTATGGTGCGAATTGATACATGGGTAAGGAAAATCAGCCGGATAGAGAACGGGCAAGAAATTGCGCCACTCGTGAAAATATTACCAATGATGTTCACGAGATGAAATAAATTTCGATCTTTCACCGAAAAAAAAACAACAAATATCCTCTATTTATTTCATGCTTTTAACCCTTTCTGGGGGGAACTTAATCAAAATCCAGTACAGTTTTTTTCGGTTATTACCCGTGGCGTACCCCCTCCGCATAGCAACGCATTACAATATTACGTCAAGCGCGAGAAATGTAAGGTTAATTACGTCATATTTCCATCTGGTTGTGAGACACGCGCATTTTACCTAGGTAACTAGTGCACGGGAACAACTGTTTCCGCCTTCAATTGAAGAGTTAGAATATAAAAATGGTATTTTCACTCGTCGTAACCGTGAAATATCGAAAAATATTTCACCGATATTTCTCGATAACCTATCGGAAAGCATGAAATAAAGGACGGATATTTTCAAAGTATTCTACTGATTATTTCGTTCCGGAGGGATTTGTAATTAGTCACCTGTTTACCAGAAAATCTCAAAGTTTAACGATTCTGATAAAAACGGTTTTTGAAAACATTATGGAAAAAGGACAAAATGCTGGTAACGAACATTTGTGTTCTACCCTTTCAGAACCAAAATCCTACTCTTTGACCTAAGCTTAATTTGTCGTTTGCAAATGCTTTTAGTTTGGACAAGTCTAAAATTTTGTCGTCTGGTAAAAGCTTAAAAAATGTTTTGCTTCCAAGAAGTTCACGAATTCTAAGAAATGGTTCGTTCCAGGAAAATCTTTATTGAAAATTATTCACTCTTTGCAGATGATTGCTCTAGGGGAAAAACATTAATTGTTAAGATACTAGATAAATGAAACGAACTGTTCCTCTTAGAATCAAAGTACTGAAGTGCAGAGAAGTTACTTGTGTTGTAAAACTGAAAGTCTGCAAACTTTGCGCCAAACTGAGCTAAGCTTGAAATTTCATTTAAAAAAAAGATAACTCTAACCCTTTTAGAGTAACTTCATATGACATTACAGCAATGATATCAATTCTTTGCTACTTTTTGAGTTAGTAAGGAAACATAAATTTGTGGCTACCTCTTTACTAAAGATGGACTTACACTTTGAAAGAACGAACGAAACTTTATATTTACAAAAACTCACAACTGCTGGTAGTTATATATAAGCATGAAATGTACATAATACAATGTCAGAATGTTCGAGACGAATGAAAAAAAAAAAAATGTTGGAAGATAAGCCAATTATTTTCAACCAGCAATTAACAGCCTTGGAAAACATTTCCGGTAAAAGCAATCGCTTATATACAATCAAATGTTTATGTAGATGAACTCATCGGATCAGATTTAACTACTTGATCGGACCATATTAAACTATTTTATGATGAGAAAAAATGTTTTGTGCATTGGTGTTAATATTTTTACTCAGTGGTGATTCAGGGGACAGCTTTCCGAATTTCATCAGTGTTTACTAGATTTACAACAGTTTGTACAGTAATGTGTTTATAATGCATCTCTGTCAATGGCCTGTCACTGACCGAACGATCACAGCGCATCTGCTGTTCTTAACCTTTAATCTAGTAAGTAAAAGAAATAAACAGTTCTAGCGACGTGTAAAAGCCCGAATATTGCGATTTCAAAGTTCATCGAACAGTTTAAGTCCAATATCCGACTTCAAGTTCTGTGCAGTCTGATCTTGAAGTATATTGTACGCAAAACTGCAACGAGTTTTGCAAAGCAACCTAAGAGTTCAGTACGTATAGAAGAGCGGGAACACATCATCAAGTACGAATACACCTTGGAACGAATAAAACAGTATCAGCCGTCTTTATTGCAACCGCTGACACGCAGTAACCGTTTTAGGACGGAGGCGGAGTTATCAGAAAAGTTGTCGGTTTATAACCCAAATTCACCGAGTTTTTGTCTTCGAAAAATAAAAGCAAAATGTTTTGGGACTCTCGTGTGTCTTGTATTAGCAAAAAGAGTGATGTAAAGCTCGGACGCTATTAGTTTTATAATGTTCTAAAGTTGAAGCGTTTTTTTTTTTTATTTATTCGCGTCAAGGGATTCATCAAACGTCACACATTACAGTATCTGGGGCGTGATCAAATCATTAAAATCCGGGTAATAGGACTCTGCTTGCCTAACATTGTTATCGTGATTCCGTGCAAGGTCCTTCATACGAAATGATCCCAGAGCAGTAGGGTGCAGTTAACGAAAAACCGATTCAACCCTTAACCTGCTATATAAAATCGATATCAAATCGATACTAAAAAAAACCACAAAATTTTGTTATTTCAAAGGTAGTTTTCTAGGAAAAGATATCTCTTTATCGGACAGTGTAGATATAAGATCAGACTGCACGTTCTCTGTAGTCTGATCTTAATCTACACTGGCCGCAAAGAAAGGTCCATGAGTCGCGCTTATCAGCCTAAGGGTTAATAAGATCTATACAACAGACTTCTTTAGAAATAGTATCTTTTCAATGAGACGTTAATCTAGGATAAAATGGATCTATTTTTTTGGCAGAGCTTGATTGATAATTATGCAATTCAAAGAGTAAAAAAACTAAATTTTATCAATTTTTATCAACTAAGGCTTTGCATCTCTTAATGATGAACGAGAGCCAGATTAAATCGTACAGGCAAAGAGCTTAATGCCCAATCAATCAAATATGCAAATCAAAGGACTCAAAGTCCCGGGAGGCTGATTCGCGGAGTAATGATATTGAGGAACGAAAGCATTTGTAACACGTGCAAATCTTTATGAAATTGTTTGTTGCAAGAAGCATAGGCAATAAAAAACCAGAGTTGGTCAGCCCTTCAGGCTAAATGTGATTTTACAGCTTACAAGCATGAGGGTGCCCTGCAGCGAACTGATAAGCGGGTGCATCATTCTAACATGGTTTTCATATGGTATAAGATGTAGAACTAAATGGACCTGTAAAGTGTAAACATCAGCGACTGTATTATCTAGGCTGGGATGTCTAAGCTAAATCTGAAAGTAGAATGCGTACAGCGCATGCGTACACGACACTAGTTCCGGTCAGATCGATCACATGTAGCGAATTTCCTCCTAGAAAGACAGAAGAGATGGCTAGTTTCGTGAATTGTGACGGTTCATCAGGTAAGGAGCAGAATGTTATCTCATGAGTTAGTTCTGTTCTCTCTTCACCAAACAACAAAACTGCAGTCATTTCCAAATTGTAAGCAATTGCAGACGACATATCAGATGTAACTCCAATAATTGGAATTGTATTTCTAAAGGTAGAAAACATTGCGGGAAAAGGAGAAAATGCTGGTTTCCATATTTCCCAAAGTGCTTTAAAAAAGGCTCTTTATCCAGGGTCTTTAAAATCTGGGATAGTTTGGTTAGGGGTTGAACTTTTTCCCGAGGGTCAGTCAGTAACATCTGGGATAATTTTCACATTCGTTTTTGTATTTTTTTTGTAACCAATATCTGCGTCATTGGAGCAACGGAAATAAAGGAATAAATTTTGATCTATTCCTCTAATGACGCAGTTTTGTTAAAAAAAATGGTCTACTTCAAAACCAACGTAAAAATGTCCCTTGTAATATTTCTAGCAGGCAAAAAAATACCTGTCAATAACTGAAAGTATTTCATATCATCACGTTGGATATATTTGTACCACATGCATAACTCTCTACGAATTTGTTAAAAACTATGACACTGTCTCTGATACCCTTTTATTTCATGCTTTTCGGTGGTTTATCGAGAAATAACGGTGAAATGTTGTTCAATATTTCATGGTTACATCCAGTGAAAAATACCGATTTTATTTTCTAACTCTTCAATTGAAGGCGGAAACAGTAGTTCCCTCGCACTAGTTACCTAGGTAATCAGCCCGTGCCATTCAACCAGATGGAAATATGACGTAATTTATCCTACATTTCTCGCGCTTTACGTAATATTGTAATGCGTTGTTATGCAGAGGGGATACGCCACGGGAGAATTATACAAAAAAAAAAAAACTGTCCTGGATTTTGATGTAAGTTCCCCCCCCCCACCCCAAAAAAAAGGGGGGGGGGGAAGTTAAGAAGCATGAAATAAATAGAACATTTATTTTTTTCGGTGAAAGATCGAAATTCATTTCATCTCGTGAACATCATCTGTAATATTTTCATTCATGGCTGCGCCACTCGTGAAAATATTACCGATAATGTCACTCGATGAAATAAATTTCGATCTTTCACCTAAAAAACAAATATCTTCTATATATCACACAGAATATGATTGTATTTGTGTCTTTTATCTATCTTTTGAAACTCTATTAGTGTATCGCGAAACACTGAACAGCTCTGTTGAATCAACTCAACATTACTTCTTTGAATGCCTATTTAACCGCGACATAAAGTTCCCTATTTACTCATTTTAAGCCAAAGGTAACAAATTTCGTCGATTTTTTATCAAATCACGGTCATTCTTGTGGTTTCATGACAAATATTACACCTGGCGAATGCGAGATCGCATTGATTACGACGGATTGAGAATGCAATTTTGGACTTGGTTGCTACCCGCTCGTTCAATCGAGGATGTAGCATGATGCTTGTTACGTGACTGTGCATCCGACATACAATTGCTCATTCATTGCAATAATCAAGTTTTCTCTCGATAATCTCAATAATCCTATTATAGCTTTGATCTTTATATTTTATATCAGTTTGAAACAATTTCTTACAACTTATATTCATCACTCTCGTCCTAAACACCATAGCCAGTACACGTTCCGTGATGCGGGTAGGTCCAAAAGATTGATCCGCTCATCATTGATTCGAACTCAAAACCTCTAATATGAGAGGCCAGCGTTCTACCAGGTCAGTACTGTCGCTCAACATTGTCTTTATCCACTCTGTTCCCAAGAGCTGCATATAAATATCGCCAGTGGCAATAGAACGGTCACTGGGAGGAAAGAAAAAAGTGTATTGATGTTTGCTGGGTAACTCCGCTTCCAGCAGTATTTCAATCCTATTACGGCGTAGCTCACCTACATTTTTTTTCGACACATATAGGCTTGTGTTTAACAGTGGCCTGCCCAAGAATACTCTTATGTGAACTGTCTCAACCAGCAGAGGTCGAACAAGGATTTCCAAATTGTACTAAATTCAACCTGATCAGCACTGAGCCCCGAGGACCACAAATGGGCAAAAGGATTGAAGGATTAATTCCATGGGAATTAGATATCTTAATTTACGACAACGAAACAAGTGAAAGCGCTGTAACTAAGCCTGGTCTATGAGGCATACCTGTGGGATAGATGAGTTGTAGATAAATTGTGATCGTTACTAAATGCTCACGCGGCTTATCAGTTGATTTCTACCTGTGACACTAATCTTTCAGTTTATATAGCTCTTTCGCTGTCAGTTTAATATATTCGACTGCTGTACGAGATTTAAAAGTAGATTTCCGATTCAAATTACAATGATTTCGGTCAGGGCTATGCATGAGGTAGCGAATGGTGTAGATCCAAAATCAGAATGCACGCTCTGTGCAGTCTGATCTTGATCTTTGCCGTCCGCAAAAGACTTTCGAGTGGCCACTAGTAGCGAAAGAACAAAAAAAAAAAGGAAATGGTTGTCTTTATCCTAGTTGAGGTTCCATTCGCTTGAAAAAATTGAGCCATGCTCTTGCAAAAGGGGGCTTAATACATTTGCGAAAATTATCGATCAAGATCAGCCTGCGCATTCCGCGCAGGCTGACCTGTGTCGAAAATTCTCGCCAATTGTCTTTTTTTCTGCATGTCAATGGACCATTCTACCCCCCGATTTCAGCCGGTTGTTGGACATTATAGATTTTATAGGTCCATAGTTATATGATGACTTCTTGTTTGAATCACGGAGTTGCATTAAACCCCCTTTTTGCCAGAGCATGGCTCAATTAGTTTAGTGGTAAACGATTTTTTATCAAAACTAAATGCTCGTCTTATCAGTTCATATATCCAAGGATAAACTTCTATCGTCAAGCTAAATAAGATTCAGATCACTTTGTTTGTTCCAGTCAAAGTCCAATTTTTGGAAAAAAAAAAACCCAACATTTATTTTATCATATAGCTTCCGTTCTTTTCAGCGTAATACAGCCGTTATGAATTTTCTTATCTTACACGCGTTTCAGATAAGCAAATAGTGCCGCATTTGGCCAAAGCTCGGTAAATATACCTTATTTCTAAACCATTGCTGACCCAGTTTTCTTTGTTTCATATTTGATGATCGTGATACAGCTGCAAATCTTATAATCTTTAGATTCAAAACAAAATCTTTAAATGCGAGTTTCTTAGGAACCAGTTTTGCGTCCGTGATCTACTTACCTTTTAAGATAGCTATAAGGCTTCATGTAAAATCAAAACTTATTTTGAATACAAAATGAAGTGTACGAGGGGTGATCAGAAATAACGTGGACCACCTCGTTATTTTGAAAACTAATACACGTAGGATTACAAAAAATTGCATAGATGAGCATTGATTATCTGGCAACTGACTCTAACTTTCGAATGTTGTAATATTTAAGCAGGTAAAGTGTGACGTCATTTAAATGACGTCATATACTCCATTAGTGGTCCAAAATGTCGGACGACATTTTATTTGAGCTGAGAGTAATCATAAAGTTTTACGTCAAATTTGCAAAGTATTTATTGGAAATCAAAATCGATTTAGGAAAAGTTCTAGGGGACTCTACGCTCAAAAAATCTGATATTTCAAAATGGATCGGACTGATTTAGAGTCGGATGCGATACTGTAAAAGATTACCCTAAATTTGGCGTTCCATCAACATCAGTCACAGACAAAATCATCACGGTTGTAGAGCAGCATTCAAAACATGATTGTCGAGATACTGTCAGGAATATAGCTGACACATTTAGCATTTCATATGGAAGTGCCCAGGTGATTTTGATTGATAATTTCGGAATGTCGCGTGTTTGCACAAGAGAGGTACCCCGACTATTGACGTCCGAGTAAATGGGGGTTAGGGTCGAAATATGTTATGAAATTTTAGAACGCATCATGGTAGAGGGTTCAGACTGTACTGATCGTATTGTAACATGCCATGAAACATAGGTACACTGTAATAAGACTGAGTCTAAACAACAAAGTAGTGTATAGAAACATCCAACATTGCCTTCCGCTATTAAAGCCAAATTTTCTTAGTCAGAAATTAAAATTATGAGCATTATGTGTCTCTATTCTCCTTTTTTCTTCTAAATGAAGTTGTATCTATACATACTATCGTCAATGCTGAGTTTTATGCCCACATTATTCAAATAAATTTCACCCACACCATACACAGAAACAGTCAGAAGTTATGCGCAGTGACGTCACTTTGTACTAAGATAACGCCCTAGCTCACAAAGCCACACTTGTACAAGAAACGTTTGCAAAAACTACTCATAGAAACATTAGCCAACCCTCCTTAGAACTCAATCCTGACCCCTTGAGACCTCTGACTAGTTCCTATTTTGAAAGATTCTCTACGTGGCACACACTACGAGAGCGCAAAGGAGCTAATCCTTGCTTCGACCCGGTCTTTGAGAGTAATGTCACGTGACGCGCTCGTGCACGTGTTTCGCGCGTGGAAATCCAGAATGAATAAGTGCATAGAATTCGAAGGAAGTTACTCTCAAAAACAGTAAACATTCCAAGTTGTTTTTTATAACTGTATTCCGATACAGGCACTGGTCCACGTTCTTTCTGATCACCCCTCGTAATTCTTGAGGTGCAGTAATGTTTTAAAAGATATCTGACATTCTCTGGATTTTGAGGTAAAACTTTAAGCTCGCCGACAAAAATATTATTGAGAACGCTAATGGGTGGCTTTATAGAAAAATTTCTGGACTCGTTTAACAAAATTTTATCTCAAGTACCAGCTAATGTCGGATCCTATATATCTTCACTGGCTTATAATAGCAATAAACATGACTTCATTCGTTTTCTTATGAGTATTGACCAAGATCAGACCACACAGAGTATCCAAAGTATCTTGGGTCCAGAATTAAATCTGCAAATATGCGAAATATTCTAACAAGTTACAAAAAAAAAAACATAGATCTACCAGAAATTTGTAACATTTAAAATTTTTCTATCCGCTTTGATCGCTTGATTTTTTATTATTAGTTACTGAAATTTTAATATTCAAATATATACCGTTTGTAAAAATAAAAGAAAACTCAAGAAAGTTTGTTAGGTTTGTAGTAAGGTTTTGATCTGTGTAAAACACAGTGCTATGGCTAAAATGTATAGACAGACATTTTATGTATTGATTTAAAAATGTGAAAGGTTCCTGAACCGTTTCAGCACCATAGGCGGAAACAAGGGCTTTTGCGGACAGTGTAGATCAAGATCAGACTGCACAGAACGTGCAGTCTGATCTTTGATCTACAATATCCGATTCGGAGATATCATTCCCCAAAACGTAACTGTGAAATAGCGAGATTTAGGTTTTTACTATCGAATTGAAAATTTCATTTCAGTTATTTAAGCGGGATTAGGGTTAAAATCATTCTGAATGCCACTTAATCCAGATAAGTTAGCAGGAAGTATCTATTACCGTGCCGACTTTATCCATGCAAAACAAAGAAGCAAATCGGTATGGTAAAATTTGATAAACAATTCATTTTTCTTTTCTCATTTTCCATTTAACTCTTAATGCTCAACAGACATTTAAAGTCTCGAAATAAGATCTGAATAATTGCAGATTCATGGTTACTTTTTATCTATAGTGTTACGGTAAGCGGACAGTGTAGATCAAAGATACTGAAAGTTTTAGCGTAGACGACAATGCTGTTTTATACATTTTTACAATAAAAGGGGAGGAGAGAGAGAGAGAGAGAGAGAGAGAGAGAGAGAGAGAGAGAGAGAGAGAGAGAAAGGAAAAAAAGGGGAAAAAACTCAATACATCGGAAAAAGTACGGTAAGGCATTGACGGGCATTAGGAAGAAGAACATAATGTCATTAAAAAAAAAATAAGAGTGATAATATTAAGTAAGAGATTTTCTTAACTTAAAGGACTCATCTACATATCGACCTAGTTTCTTCTGGATATAGGTATCAGTACTGATCATCAGACAAACAAATTTGTAAAGGCTTGGCCTAACGGAATAGAACTTGCTAATATACTCTTTCCCGATGTCTGTGTACATGGACAAATAAGCAAAAATGATATTCATCTTCTAAATCTTGAGAATTACATAATTGACATTTCCTTAGAGATCTTTCAGTTCTTTGTTGCCTGTATGGACCAATCTCAATTCTTAACTATGGCAATGACGAAAACAACATTTTCATTTTGGAAAATGAGTAAGAATATTCTACTTTTCAAGGCCATTTCGGACAGGACTATGAAATATCATAAAATGTATAACAGTATAATATATATAAGATCAATCTGTAAGATCTGTGAAGTCTGATCTTGATCTCGGTCTACACTGTGGCAGGTAATGCATCGTCATTCACCTCTTGCAAGGAAAAAAAAAAGTTTTATTTCTAAAACAGAAAAAAAGCCAATCTCATCCACCCTTATCACATTCCCCGCCCCCAAATTTCGCCAAAATTCAAGTCGTAGAAAATTGAAAGATAAAAACTATCACTAAAGAACAAAGACATTAAAGATACATCTTTACAGCTGGAGAGCAAAAGAAGGCAGCTAAAACTTAAAAGTGTATAAGAATGCTCAGCTGTGTAAACACAGATAAATTACCAACAGATATATGGTGTAAGAGATAGAAACACACAAGGGATTTGTCCTCATTGTAAACCGGACAACATCGATTGCTTTGTAGGCCTTCAAAGCATGAAATGCATTTTCTATCCGTCGTAATATGTGCAATCTTGCAGCCATCAGGGACAACGTTTGGCATGAAGATACAGAAATGATTATAGTTTCATAAAATAAGGATAAAATGGGTTAAAAACTGGCTGACAACTGCCTGAAAACGAATATAGATGCGACGTGGACTCTTGAATAATTTTTAGATTTTGTGTAAGGATATCACAAAGGTTTGTGGTAACGAGGATATCATATTCTAATAATTTAATATCAGTTGTTTTCATGAACATTGGCGAGTTCTGATTGGCTGAAAAATATTTTTTCATAGCTCCATGAAAAAAAAAAAAAAAAAATCACGTTGTGCCGGAACTACTTTTGCTGAAGGTTACTTTTGCGGGTCCTACACACTGCTGTGTTCATTTACTTTCGTTCTATTGGTTGATTTTCAGTATTGGGGATCTGAAAACTGCTTCCCTATTGTATTCTTGCGCCATACAAATATGAGTGGAAGGGGCTTTAGAAACTCCAACGTTAGATTTAAAAATAAAGAAAATGAATGCAGATTGAATTATTGCCGTGGGTGTATGTTAGTAGTAAAGGAGGAGAGCATAGACCCCTGCCAGGCCAGGGGTAGGGGTCTATGCTCTCCTCCCTGAGTGGGCTACATCACCACCCCTGAAAGAAATTTGTCCTAGTTTGCCCTCCTGAAAGAATTTGCATTTTTTATATTACCTAGGCTCTCCTCCCCAAGTGGATTTTTTCTGCAGTTAAAGGCAAAGGGGCCGGCCAAAAATGACACATCTTTGAGTGCTCTATAGTGATCTGACAGGTCTGGTCATTGAGTTGGACTTAGTTTTTTTTACCCATATGCTATTAGGATTGCTTTAATGTTTTACTTCTATCCATTACTTGGCCTTTAAGTGGTTTCTCTTTCTAAATGTCTGAACATTGAGTTGAACTTAGACTTTTTTTACCCTATGAATGATTTTCTTTCTAAAAGCCTGATCACTGAGTTGGACTTAGTCTTTTTCGGCAATTATGAATGATTTCTCTAAAAGACTAAGCACTGAGTTGGACTTAGTTTTTTTACCCATATGCTATTAGGATTGCTTTAATGTTTTACTTCTATCCATTACTTGGCCTTTAAGTGGTTTCTCTTTCTAAATGTCTGAACATTGAGTTGAACTTAGACTTTTTTTACCCTATGAATGATTTTCTTTCTAAAAGCCTGATCACTGAGTTGGACTTAGTCTTTTTCTGCAATTATGAATGATTTCTCTAAAAGACTGAGCACTGAGTTGGACTTAGTTTTTTTACCCATATGCTATTAGGATTGCTTTATTGTTTTACTTCTATCCATTACTTGGCCTTTAAGTGGTTTCTCTTCCTAAATGTTTGAACATTGAGTTGAACTTAGACTTTTTTTACCCTATGAATGATTTTCTTTCTAAAAGCCTGATCACTGAGTTGAACTTAGTCTTTTTTTGCAATTATGAATGATTTCTCTAAAAGACTGAGCACTGAGTTGGACTTAGTTTTTTTACCCATATGCTATTAGGATTGCTTTATTGTTTTACTTCTATCCATTACTTGGCCTTTAAGTGGTTTCTCTTCCTAAATGTTTGAACATTGAGTTGAACTTAGACTTTTTTTACCCTATGAATGATTTTCTTTCTAAAAGACTGATCACTGAGTTGGACTTAGTCTTTTTCATTCTATGAATGAATTTCTCTCTAAAAGACTGAGCACTGGGTTGGACTTAGTTTTTTTCACCTATGAATGATTTTCTCTCTTTCTAAATGCCTGATCACTGAGTTGGACTTAGTCTTTTTCTGTAATTATGGATGATTTTCTCTCTTTCTAAATGTCAGAACATTGAGTTGAACTTAGTCTTTTTCTGCATCTATGAATGATTCTTACTCTTTGGAGTGTAACTCTTTGGAGTGTAACTCTTTGGAGTGTAACTCTTCTAAAAGAAAGAAGTTTACAATTTGAATAAATGACAATTTTGAAGAAAGATAGAACTTTCGTGGTAGATGGTTAGTCCTGAAAAGGACTGTTGGGTTAGCTCTGAAAAGAGCTGTGACAATTTGAAGAAATGACAACTTGAAGATAGAACTTTCGTCTGACAGCTTGAAGATAGAACTTTCGTCTGACATCTTGAAGATAGATCTTTCGTGGTAGATGGTTAGTCCTGAAAAGGACTGTTGGGTTAGCTCTGAAAAGAGCTGTGACAATTTGAAGAAATGACAACTTGAAGATAGAACTTTCGTCTAACAGCTTGAAGATAGAACTTTCGTCTGACATCTTGAAGATAGATCTTTCGTGGTAGATGGTTAGTCTAAAAGGACTGTTGGGTTAGCTCTGAAAAGAGCTGTGACAATTTGAAGAAATGACAACTTGAAGATAGAACTTTCGTCTAACAGCTTGAAGGTAGAACTTTCGTCTGACAATTTGAAGAAATGACAATTTGAAGAAAAGATAGAACTTACGTCTGACAATTTGAAGAAAGGTAGATCTTCCGTGGTAGATGGTTAGCCCTGAAAAGGGCTGTTGGGGGTGGTCCTAAAAAAAGGACCTGGTTTGGAGGTTGTGTTTTTAAGCACAACCTCCAACCTTCCTGCACGCCGGACAGCTACTTGCAGTCCTCCTCTTCAGCCTTTTTAGTTGCTGCTCGTCCAAGTTGAAGTCCAACGAGAACGGTGGCTCGTTGTCACTATCCCAGCACTCGGTCTGGGGCACGACGAACTCCTTCTTCTTTCCGTCCATCTTCTTTTCTTTACTCGACAACTGTGCAAGCCCGCTGAAACTCATGTCTCTCAATGAACACTCCATTATGGCTGTAAGTCGAAGAGAATGAATGATGTGCGGGAAATGCCACTGGGCTTTATAGCTTTACAGGAGGATTGAACTAGATGACCCATGACGTCATTTTCTCCTATGTTTTTCCCGCGTCGGCGTTTCATGCTGTTTTGGCTCCAAATTAATGTTATCCAATCAGATTCACCGTTGTTTTTCTATTACTAAATGTTTTATTGTTGGCCAATCCGCGGGTTTGTTACATTTTCTTGTTCGGGGTTTTATTGTTGTCCAATCCGTGGGTTTGTTACATTTTCTTGTTCGGGTTAGAAAAAAACTAGAGTTTAACTAACCTATGACTTTTTTTTTGATTGTGAATCTTTTGAGTTTTTTGACAATTTTGAAGAAAGATGGGTAGCCCTGAAAAGGGCTGTTTTGTTTTTTGGAGGCTATGTTTTTTTTCACTTCTAATGACAACATCCGAAATTCACTTGGTAAATGGCTAAGATGATGTCAGACGTTGTCTTTAAAAATAGTTGAAGTAATCTTTCGCCGAGATCTTTGTAGAGCTGTGTTATAGGTTGTAGTTGGTTTTATTTCTCCTCTCCTATAAAGTGAGTGTTTAGTTGTAATAACTGTTGACCTGCATTTAGATATTCTTGGAGAGCCTCACATAGTTGATAATTTATCTCCCCCATATTGATACTGCTTCCGAATATTGATACTGCTTCCAAAGTGATCGCTAGCTGAGAGCCAAAAAATGGTGAATGTGTGAAAATAACGCTGGACTTTATACGTTTACAGAGGGTTGAGATTTTTTAAAGAGCTCGGACAGGGTAGAAAGCACATACATTTTTCCATGCTACGTTTCATGCTAATATAGCAAAAAAGTTATGAGACGCTGTATGGAAAAAATGTAGACAGAACAAGTCTTTTGGGGAAAAAACAGAATGAAGAGCTCTATTCTTTTTGAACTTTTATTTACTGAACAGAATTAAACAATGAAACATTTTTTGCAAAGCATCATAAAAAATTTCTTGACAATGAAAAAAATTCTTGACAATGAAAAAATTCACAATGAAACATTTTTTTGCAATGCATCATAAAAAAATTTCTTGGCAATGAAAAAAAATCACAAGGAAACATTTTTTTTACAATACAGCATAAAAACAATTTCTTAACAACTAAAAAATCACAAGGAAAACATTTTTTTACAATACAGCATAAAAACATTTTCTTAACAATGAAAATAATCACACTGAAATATTTTTTCACAATGAATTATTCACAACGATTTAATCACAATGAAAAAATCACACTGAATTATTTTTTCGCAATGAATTATTTACAATGAATTAATCGCAAAACAGTATATAACAAATTTTATGCAATGCAAATTCGCAAACACCACGAGTTTCATATTTGTTTTCATATTCCTACCGTTTTGTTGTTTTTTCTTGGTTGTTTTCGTTCTGTCTTTGGTTTTTTCGGGATCTTGAAATCAACGTGATTGTCAATGTTTTTCCCGTATTTGCCCTGGCCTGTCAATATTGGTGTAGTTGGTTTTTGATCAACTCGCTGCTTCTTGTGGAGATGGTTAGCATCTTCCTCAGATTTCCGCTTTGTTGTTTTTCTTGGTTGTTTTTCCTCTGGTTGTTTTTTCTTTGGTTGATTTTTCTTCACAACACTTACGATAGAGTCCACTAAGTTGTGAGGATTGGATTTATCAAACTCGAACTCCACAGGAATCTTCACAGGAGTTGTTGAAATGCACTGATCCTGTTGACGTAGTACCTCGATATTTCTACTGAGCTGATCAGTACTTGCGCTTAAAGTTTTAATTTCCTCCAAATGTCTGTTTAAAGTCTCCAGCTGATCTATGATTCGGATCATCATGCTATCTTGTTTCAAATTTAGCTGCTTTACCTCTTCATAAATATTGTCAAACACTGTCGCTGGAATGATGGTTGTCGAATTTAACTCCGGTGGTGGATTGATGATTGTCGAATTCATAACTGATGAAAGAACGTCTCCATTGTTTTCTACTGATGGAAAATCGCCCAAGTTGATTTCATCTAAGTTGTGCTTCATATTGAAACTGGCTCTGAATATTGATACTGCTTCCGAAGTGATCGTTAGCTGAGAATCAAAGAAATGGTGAATGTATGAAAATAACGCCGAGCTTTATACGTTTACAGAGGATTGAAATTTTTAAAGAGTGCGGACCTGGCGGAAAACACCGGGGTTGTACTGTGTGACTTCAAAATGGGAGTGGTGAAAAAACACCGATATAACCGTCGATTTGAATGCACAATGTTAATGAAACGCCGACGCGGGAAAAAACATAGGAGAAAATGACGTCATGGGTCATCTAGTTCAATCCTCCTGTAAAGCTATAAAGCCCAGTGATATTTTACATAAAATCATATTTGTTCCAGAATGGATCGAATTCTTGTATGCCCTCACTGTGCAAGCAGATGTCTGATAGAGTGTGGGAAATGTTTTTCCATACTCGAGTATCTTGGACAGAAGCATAACTGTCCAGATACAGATGAAGGATTTTACGATGATGATGAAGGTTCGACGATTTGCTGTGAACACTGTGGGTGTGAAATCGTCCCAGTGGATCGGGCGGAAGAATCGTAGAGCTGGATGTCAATGTGAGATCCTTCAAAAAAAAGCCCTTTTCAGGGCTAACCATTTAGCACGAAAGATCTTTCTTCTCAAATTGTCAAAAGTAAAAAGACTTACAGTCACAACTAGAAAATAGTCAAAAGTAAGAAGTAATTATTTTATATTTTTTTATTTCAAAAAGAACTTATGTACAATGAAAAAATCAAATCTTGAACTGTAAAAACAAAAAATGAATGAACTGTAAAGACAAAAAATGAATGAAAAAAATCAAGTCAGTCTTTTTTTGTTTATATTCAATATTGTATTGAAATCTTTTTTTCACTCAGTATGTTTTTTCTTTTTCTTTGGAATGTCAGATTCACATTTGGTTTTACGTTTTCTTTTCCTATCGTTGGTTTTTAATTCCACATCTGGACAGATTTTGTCCTCATGTTTTGTTGATTTGTAAAAGAAATAGTTCTTTGTTACTCGTTTTTTCTTCTTTTCGATGTTTTGCTGTTTTTCCTTACCGTACGAGCAACCCGGTTCTGCAGAAAATTCGTTTTTTAGATCCAAAGTATGCTGTTTTCGTAGATCCAAAGTTTGTTGATTTCTTAGATTTTTTCGTGATGTCTCTAAATCATCTGTTATCTTGCAGATTTCTGAATCGCTGTTAGCCGTTGTATCGCTCTGCATGTCTACGATCTGAGTTTCAACCGATGAGGATGTAGCTTGTGGTGAACTTTTTTTCCATGTATTTTCACTACAGAATGAATTTAGTGTGCCGACGAATTTTATATCTTTGAGACCATCAACGTTGTAAAACGATGGTAAAATCTCAATGTCGTGACTGTGTGGATTCACGTAGACAAAAACAATTGTTCCTAGCTGATTTTCTTTTTCTGGACATTCTTTGGACCAATGTCCTGCTTCGTTGCATGTGAAACAAATATTTGTTCTCACACCATTCGCACCATATCGTTTGTCAAGCATCGCTTGATCCAAAACTCTGTAACTGGTAGTACGGTAAACATCTTTTTCTTCTAAATGTTGCTGGGATAAAAATGATCCCACATAGTTTCCGATATGTTTAACATCATACTTTGATGGTATATTGCTGATCTCATAATCGTGGGTGTATGGATTAACATACAGATACACCCTCTTTCTAAGTGGTGATTTATTTTGCAGCTTTAACTCGCTCATATTTTTTTATCAGCTGTACTGTCTGAGATCGAGTAGGAGAATGAATAGATTTTCACAACTGTCGTCTCTATTTATACACTGTTACAACGGAGAGGCTATATAAATTGTTAGTTTTTCTCACTTTTGCATTATTGTCTTTTCACTCAGAGCTAAAACGATGGGTAAAAGAAAAAGAATAATAACCTATTCAGACAGTGAAAGTGACGATGAGGTGTTTCCACCAACAAAAAAGAAAAAAACTAAACCATTGAAAGAAGAAAGTGACGATGAGGTGTTTCCACCAATAAAAAAGAAAAAAACTAAACCGTTGAAAGAAGAAAATGACAGCGACGATGAAAGTATCAACTCTAACTTAGACATGAAAAGTCTATATGATTTAACAGAAAAGGGTAATAAGAAGTCAAGAAAATTTAAAACAGAATCACATGTGCTGATGCTGAGTTTTAAGAAATTTGAAGAATTAACACCTCAGAGACTACTTGGATTATTTGACGATGTTACCCGTGAAATCATTCGAAAGTTAAATGCTAACCCTACGGACATGATTAGAATTACCATCAATCATCCTTCGTTGGAAATAGGAATCCATATTCCTTTTTTAGCTGTAGACCAGTTACAAGGTGAAACTATGCTGAATGAAATTGAACGAGTTTTACAATCGAATACAGATTTCGTCTTGAACGATGGATTCATGACATTTGACATTACACATACAATACCACCAAGTGGTAGCGGAAAACCAAAATATAGATCGTCAGAATTAGATTCAAAGTTTTTTGCCTAGAAGAAGAAATCTATTATTCAAATTGGCAATCATGACCAACTATGTTTTGCAAGAGCTGTTGTTGTGGGAATTTGCTACAGTGAACGTGAAAACACCGAAGTATGGAATAGAAAATGGCATCGTATTTGTCGTTCAAAATACCTTCTTCAAAAGACTGAAGCTGAGAAATTGTTACATGAAGCTGGAGTTTCACCAACACAGTCTGTAGGAAATGATGAATACAAAAAAATTGAAACAATCTTGTATGAAAAAGGCTATGTCATTAAAGTTCACCAGCAGCATTCAAAAGTGGAAAAAATATTTAAACATCCAAAAGTGAAAGCCAATAGTAAGATCATACATTTGTACTTTCATCAAAACCATTATGACTACATCAAATCTATCAAAGGTTTTCTTAGTTGTGGATATTATTGTGAGTTCTGTGATGTGGGTTACAATAACCGGGAAGGTCATACTTGTTCAAATATCTGTAAAGGTTGTTACCGCAAAGGAAAATGTCCATCAGAATCAAAAGAATATGTTTGCAGTGTTTGCAGTAGACGATTTTTTAGTGCTGAATGCTTTGAAAATCACAGAAATGTTCAAGGTAAAGAAAAGAAATCCATTTGTAAATTAGTGAAACTCTGCTCGAAATGCGGTGCACAATATTATGTCAGAAAGAAAATTCATGTTTGCATTGGAAAGAAAAGATGTCATATCTGTAAGAGAATTGTTAACTTTTCCGTTCAATGCTATATTCAACCTTACCAAAGTAAGTTGAACCATGACAGCAATGACGAGACGAGTTCTTCTGTAGTCAAAAAACCACAGTTTATTTTCTTTGATTTTGAATGCAAACAAGACACAGACGTACACATCCCGAATTATTGTATCGCACACAGAGCGTGTGATGTATGTATCGATAAATCACTTGATTTTCATTGTTCTACATGCAGTGAATTTGAAGAGGGTAGGGAAGTTATTTTTCAAGGTGAAGAAACTTTGAGTCAATTTTGCAACTGGCTCTTTTCAAAACTTCATAAAGGGGTTACGGCTATTGCCCATAATTTCAAAGGTTATGACGGTCAGTTCATTCTTGACTATATTGTCAAAGTTGGGTTAAAACTTCCAAAAGTGATCATGAATGAAAACAATATTATGAAGTTAGAACTGAATGGTGTACGTCTGATCGATTCTTTCAATTTCATGAGTTTTGGTTTGGCAAAATTTCCAACCACCTTTGATCTTCAAGAAATGAAAAAAGGGTACTTTCCTCACTGGGCAAATACAGATGAATTTTGGAGTTACATTGGACCCTACTTGGATATGTCTTATTACAAACCCGACTCAATGTCTGAAGAGGCTAGGTCAAAATTCATAGTTTGGTATAATGACAAAGTTCGAAATGGTGAGGAATTCAATTTTCAGAAGGAGATGGAATTGTACTGTAGGTCAGATGTTGATATACTCAGACGGGGATGTGCTGAATTCAGAAAGCTGTTTATCGAACAGGGTGGTATTTGTCCATAATTAGAGGCGATTACCATCGCAGATGCCTGTAACAAGGTGTGGCGAAGCAAATATTTACCAGAAAATCAAATAGCTATCATTTCAAGTAAAGACTCATCCAGACGTCGGTTTTCTATGAAAGCGATACGATGGGTTCAAAGCGTTGCTCAGGAAAAAGGTATTATTATTCAGCATGCAAAAAATAGTGGTGAAGCTCAAATCGGGAAATATAGTGTAGATGGTTTTCACCGTCAATCAAACACTGTTTATGAATTTCTTGGGGACTTGTATCATGGTTGTCCTGTATGCTATACAGATCGAAATCAGATCAATCCTATTAATGGAAAACGCATGTCTGAATTGTACGAACATACTTTTAAACGTATAGCAGATATCAAAGGCATGGGATATAATGTAGTGTACATTTGGGAACACGAATTTGATGCTAAGATGAAGGATAAAGAGTATAAAAAACTCATTGAAAAGTTATATCCACATTGGGACCCTATCGATCCGAGGGATGGTTTGTCCGGGGGAAGATGTAATGCAATAAAAATTGGATATGATGTTGATGAAAAAAGCAAAAAGGAAATCAAGTACATCGATATCTGTTCTCTATACCCTTACGTTTGTAAACACAAATCCTACCCTGTAGGTCAGCCAAAAATTTTGTCTACTGAGAATATTGATATGAACAATATTCGCCAATATGAGGGATTAATCAAGTGTAAAGTTTTACCTCCAACTGATTTGTTTCACCCCGTTCTCCCAGTTCACTGTAACAACAAAATGATGTTTCCACTCTGTATGAAATGTGCAGAAGAAAGCTCAAACATTTGTAGACATGGTAAAGAAGAGAGGGCTTTGGTCGGAGTTTGGGTTACTTTTGAATTATTCAAGGCTCTTGACTGCGGTTATCGAATATTGCAAGTGTATGAAATTTGGCATTTCAATTCTGTGTCAGATCAGTTCTTTAAACATTATGTGGACAATTTCTTGAAAATTAAGCAAGAAGCTAGTGGTTATCCAGGTTGGTGTCAATCAGACTCAGAAAAAGATCAGTTCGTTTGTGAATATGAGAAGGCGGAGGGTGTTCGTCTTGATCCAAGTTGTATTCAAAGAAATCCTGGGAGAAGATCATTTGCTAAGATTATGTTGAACTGTCTTTGGGGAAAATTAGCACAGCGTGAAAAAATGACCCAGACGGAATACATTAGTGAACCGTCTAAATATTTTGAATTAGTCACCAATCCCAATTTCATTGTAAAGCATGTAGAAATCTTTGACGAGGACTGTTCATTCATCTTGGTTAACTATGAATCAAAGTTGGAGCATATTGACACCCACGCTACAGCCAATGTGGTAGTAGGATCTTACGTAACAGCTTATGCAAGATTGGAATTGTACAGCGTTCTTGAAAAGTTAAAAGATAGAGTTCTGTATTTCGATACAGATAGTTGTATGTACATTCACGACCCTGAATTATGGAATCCCCCTATTATTAACAGCCGGTTAGGAAAATGGACTGATGAAGAACCTGATTGTAAAATTACTCAATTCAGAGGGCTTGGGCCTAAGAATTATGCTTACAAAATGAAAACAAAAGATGGAAAAGAGATACGCAAATGTAAAGTAAAGGGGATTACTCTGGATTACAATACAAAGCAGGTGGTAAATTTCGATACATATTCGAAATGTGCTTTGGATCGCACAATAGAAATCAAAATTCAGTATGATTGTAGAATTAAAAGACACAGAGATAGAACGGTTACCAGTGAACCACAAACAAAAACGTTTCGCTCTGTATACACCAAGAGAGTTATTGTAAATGGTACTGATACTGTACCCTACGGTTATAAAAGTTTGAGAAAATAATTTCATATCACATTGTTGTGTACCAATCAGTCGAAGTAAGTCGGGGAAAAATATTAGCCGTTGGTCAAAAAATAACAATCATGTTACCGTTACCAATAGAACTACGTGAAAAAATTTATGGAGAATTTGTTCAGCAGCATACGCTTGATGAACGAACACAGCTTAACATTAAATTTTTCTGTGTGAAAATTTGGATCAAAAAAAATGTTTAAATGGGTTGCAAAAGGAGAAAAGTCATACAAAGTGTATGCTATATTCAACTTTATTGCGATGATGGTGGACGATTCGGAGCTGGATCTCGTTCTAAAGACTTATTTAGCAGATAGCTGTATGAAAGACAATGTTATTAGTAAACTGTTTCGATCCACAAGTCGATGGACATTTTTTATCATAGGAAGAACAGAAGAAAGTTTTCTTAACGTTTTGAAAATGAAATCAGTTCTATTTGACTTTTACTTACGGTACAAAAAAGGATCTGTTCATGATTCCTACGTAGAAACAATGGAAACCATGTCAGGGTATATTCTATTTGATAGAGATGTTACAGAAGAAGTAGTGAATTCAACTCTTTCAACAAAAGACGCTTATAGACATGTTGCTCCATTCATAGGACTACGAGATTTCGACGATATGGACAGTGAGTATACAATGTTTTTGGGGTATGACCAATTGCATAAAGACATTACGGAATATGAAAACAAATGTGAAACTCGTGGTATTTGCGAATTTGCATTGTAAAAAAATTTGTTATATACTGTTTTGCGAATAATTCATTGTAAATAATTCATTGCGAAAAAAATAATTCAGTGTGATTTTTTCATTGTGATTAAATCGTTGTGAATAATTCATTGTGAAAAAATATTTCAGTGCGATTTTTTCATTGTTAAGAAAATGTTTTTTTATGATGTATTGTAAAAAAAATGTTTCCTTGTGATTTTTTTCGTTGTCAAGAAATTTTTTATGATGTTTTGCAAAAAATGTTTCATTGTGATTTTTTCATTGTCAAGAAATTTTTTCATTGTCAAGAAATTTTTTATGATGCTTTGCAAAAAATGTTTCATTGTTTAGTTCTGTTCAGTAAATAAAAGTTTAAAAACAATAGAGCTCTTCATTCTGTTTTTTCCTCAAAAGACTTGTTCTGACTACATTTTTCCATGCAGCGTCTCATAACTTTTTTGCTATATTAGCATGAAACGTAGCATGGAAAAAATGTATGTGCTTTCTACCCGGTCCGAGCTCTTTAAAAAATTTCAATCCTCCTTAAACGTATAAAGACCCCGCGTTATTTTCATACAATAACCATTTCTTTGACTCTCAGCTAACGATCACTTCGAAAGCAGTGGCAATATTCGGAAGCAATATCAATATGGAGGAGGTAAATCATCAACTACGTGAGGCTCTCCATGAGTATCTAAATGCCGGGCAGCAGTTATTGCAACTAACCACACATCTCGTAGGAGAGGAGGAACAAAACCAACTACAACGTATAACACAGCCATACAAAGATCTCGGCGAAAGATTAGTTCAACTATTATTAAAGACAACACCGGATATCATCTTGGTTGATATCGAATTTGGGAGGAAGATTACAGCATGTCCCATTTGCCAAGCGAATTTCGGATGTTGTCATTAGAAGTGGAAAAAAACATAGCCTCCAAAAAAAAACAAAACAGTCCTTTTCAGGGCTACCCATCTACCACGAAAGTTCTATCTTTCTTCAAATTGTCAAAAAACTCAAAATTGTCAAAAAAACTCAAAAGATTCACAATCAAAAAAAAAAGTCATAGATTAGTTAAACTCTAGTTTTTTCTAACCCCCCAAACAAGAAAATGTAACAAACCCACGGATTGGCCAACAATAAAACATTTAGTATTAGAAATAAAACGCTGATTCTGATTGGATAACATTAATTTGGAGCCAAAACAGCATGAAACGCCGACGCGGGAAAAACATAGGAGAAAATGACGTCATGGGTCAACTAGTTCAACCCGTCTGAAAAGCTATAAATCTCGGTGATTTATTTTCCATACATTTCATTTTCACAATGGCTACAATACCACCACTTCTTGGTACTTGGATGGATGCTGAGCGAAAGTTAATAAGAGCAAGGAGGCAAATCGTCTTACTTAAACAACGCTTAGCTGGAGTGAGAAGACGATACGAGAGGGCTGAGCTTGCTAATAACAGGGTGTTCTGTTATAACCTTCGGATGAAGGAACTCATTATTGAGGGCATGCTTGAGATGTATTTTCAGTATGTTATTTCAAAAACTGAGCAGGTGACGGAGTGAGTCAGACAGCGAATCGACTGATGCTGATACTGAATAAACATTTTCAAAAATCAGCTCTTCTCAAAACAGCCCTTTTCAGGGCTAACCATTACCACGAAAGTTCTATCTTTCTTCAAATTGTCATTTCTTCAAATTGTCAAACTTCTTTCTTTTAGAAGAGTTACACTCCAAAGACTCACACTCCAGAGAGTTACACTCCAAAGAGTAAAAACTCAGAAAAAAAGACTAAGTCCAACTCAATGTCCAGACATTTAGAAAAGAAAATTCATTCATAGATACAGAAAAAAGTCTAAGTCCAACTCAATGTTCAGACATTTAGAAAGAGAAATCATCCATAATTGCAGAAAAAGACTAAGTCCAACTCAATGTCCAGACAATTAGAAAGAAAATTCATTCATAGAATAAAAAAGCTAAGTCCAACCCAGTGCTCAGTCTTTTAGAGAAAAAATCATTCATAGAGATGTAAAAAACTAAGTTTAACTCAGTGCTCAGACATTTAGAAAGAAAAAAATCATACATAGGGTAAAAAAAAAAGTCTAAGTTCAACTCAGTGCTCAGACATTTAGAAAGAAAATCATTCATAGTGCAAAAAAAAATCTAAGTTCAACTCAGCGATATAGGGACAAATTCCATTTAGGGAGAAAAAATCATTCATAGGATGAAAAAAACCTAAAAAGTGATCCATTACACATATAAAACACCCAAACTCTTGATTATTTTTTCTCATTCACCATTAACTTTCGTAAAACCTGAGTCAGTATCCCACAATGTTTGGATTGACATTTTTTCTCTCATTGCTCTTCTGGTTAGAAGAAAGAGAACGTTTCAGATATATCAGGTATGAAATTGAGCATCTGATGCAAATGCTAAATAGAATGGAATCAATCGAAAGAAAGAGTGGAGGATAAAAAATGTATTCTGTACAAAAGCAACCCATTTCAGGGTTAGCTATCTTAAATAAAATATCTTTCTTTTCATTTTTGTCAGAAGACTCATAATCAAAAAAGTCATAGGATAGTCAAACTCTAGTTTTTTTCTAACCCGAACAAGAAAATGTAACAAAACTATAGATTGGTCAACAGTAAAACATTTAGTATTAGAAAAACAACGATGATTCTGATTGGATAACATTAATTTGGAGCCAAAACAGCATGAAACGCCAACGCGGGAAAAACATAGGAGAAAATGACGTCATGGGTCAACTAGTTCAATCCGTCTGAAAAGCTATAAAACCCAGCGTTATTTCCCGCACATTGTTCATTTTCATTTCACGATGGAAGAGCAAAGAAAGACGGTGGAAGAGCTAAGAAAGACGGTGGAAGAGCTAAGAAAGACGATGGGAAAGGCAGATCGACAGTTAGAAAAGCTTGAAGCTGAGACAGCGAGGAGACAGAGACATCCTGTCTTCGAAGAGAAACTACTATTTACCGGGTTGGACTTTTGAGACTTTGCCCAATTACCACAAAGCAAGAAGGAGAAAAAGGAGTTCGTTGTGCCTTCTACTGAAGATTGGAGCAGCGATAACGAGCCACCATTTTCGCTGAAGTACAACCTGAGTGCACAGCAGCTAAAAAGGCTAAAGAGACGGACGGATAGTAGCTGCCCAGCCTGCAGAAAGGTTGGAGGTTGTGCTTAAAAACACAACCTCCAAACCAGGTCCTTTTTTTAGGACCACCCCCAACAGCCCTTTTCAGGGCTAACCATCTACCACGGAAGATCTACCTTTCTTCAAATTGTCAGACGTAAGTTCTATCTTTTCTTCAAATTGTCATTTCTTCAAATTGTCAGACGAAAGTTCTACCTTCAAGCTGTTAGACGAAAGTTCTATCTTCAAGTTGTCATTTCTTCAAATTGTCACAGCTCTTTTCAGAGCTAACCCAACAGTCCTTTTCAGGACTAACCATCTACCACGAAAGATCTATCTTCAAGATGTCAGACGAAAGTTCTACCTTCAAGCTGTTAGACGAAAGTTCTATCTTCAAGTTGTCATTTCTTCAAATTGTCACAGCTCTTTTCAGAGCTAACTCAACAGTCCTTTTCAGGACTAACCATTACCACAAAAGATCTATCTTCAAGATGTCAGACGAAAGTTCTACCTTCAGGCTGTCAGACGAAAGTTCTATCTTAAAGTTGTCATTTCTTCAAATTGTCACAGCTCTTTTCAGAGCTAACCCAACAGTCCTTTTCAGGACTAACCATCTACCACGAAAGTTCTATCTTTCTTCAAAATTGTCATTTATTCAAATTGTAAACTTCTTTCTTTTAGAAGAGTTACACTCCAAAGAGTTACACTCCAAAGAGTTACACTCCAAAGAGTAAGAATCATTCATAGATGCAGAAAAAGACTAAGTTCAACTCAATGTTCTGACATTTAGAAAGAGAGAAAATCATCCATAATTACAGAAAAAGACTAAGTCCAACTCAGTGATCAGGCATTTAGAAAGAGAGAAAATCATTCATAGGTGAAAAAAACTAAGTCCAACCCAGTGCTCAGTCTTTTAGAGAGAAATTCATTCATAGAATGAAAAAGACTAAGTCCAACTCAGTGATCAGTCTTTTAGAAAGAAAATCATTCATAGGGTAAAAAAAGTCTAAGTTCAACTCAATGTTCAAACATTTAGGAAGAGAAACCACTTAAAGGCCAAGTAATGGATAGAAGTAAAACAATAAAGCAATCCTAATAGCATATGGGTAAAAAAACTAAGTCCAACTCAGTGCTCAGTCTTTTAGAGAAATCATTCATAATTGCAAAAAAAGACTAAGTTCAACTCAGTGATCAGGCTTTTAGAAAGAAAATCATTCATAGGGTAAAAAAAGTCTAAGTTCAACTCAATGTTCAAACATTTAGGAAGAGAAACCACTTAAAGGCCAAGTAATGGATAGAAGTAAAACAATAAAGCAATCCTAATAGCATATGGGTAAAAAAACTAAGTCCAACTCAGTGCTCAGTCTTTTAGAGAAATCATTCATAATTGCAGAAAAAGACTAAGTCCAACTCAGTGATCAGGCTTTTAGAAAGAAAATCATTCATAGGGTAAAAAAAGTCTAAGTTCAACTCAATGTTCAGACATTTAGAAAGAGAAACCACTTAAAGGCCAAGTAATGGATAGAAGTAAAACATTAAAGCAATCCTAATAGCATATGGGTAAAAAAACTAAGTCCAACTCAGTGCTTAGTCTTTTAGAGAAATCATTCATAATTGCCGAAAAAGACTAAGTCCAACTCAGTGATCAGGCTTTTAGAAAGAAAATCATTCATAGGGTAAAAAAAGTCTAAGTTCAACTCAATGTTCAGACATTTAGAAAGAGAAACCACTTAAAGGCCAAGTAATGGATAGAAGTAAAACATTAAAGCAATCCTAATAGCATATGGGTAAAAAAAACTAAGTCCAACTCAATGACCAGACCTGTCAGATCACTATAGAGCACTCAAAGATGTGTCATTTTTGGCCGGCCCCTTTGCCTTTAACTGCAGAAAAAATCCACTTGGGGAGGAGAGCCTAGGTAATATAAAAAATGCAAATTCTTTCAGGAGGGCAAACTAGGACAAATTTCTTTCAGGGGTGGTGATGTAGCCCACTCAGGGAGGAGAGCATAGACCCCTACCCCTGGCCTGGCAGGGGTCTATGCTCTCCTCCTTTACTACTTATGTTGTCTGTAATATTAAATTAGAAAGAATGAAGAGAATTTTATTTTTTTCATGGAGGTATGAAAAAAAAAAAACCTTAATCACACTTTTGTATGAAACCGCTTCGCGGCGGTTTCATACAAAAGTGTGATTAGGTTTTTTTTTTTTCATACCTCCATGAAAAAATAAAATTCTCTTCATTCCTTAATTTAATAAGAAGTAGACAAAGTAACCGATTGCAGAGCGACCAAACCGTTATTTGAACGCACAATTCGCTTCTTTTTTTTACTGAATGTAAAAGTTGAGTTTCTTTACGTTTGCTTAGAAAGGTAATATTTTGTAGCGTTTATCTGTGTTAAAAAAATGCACCGAAAACGTCTGAAGTCCCACAAATGTTGGCACCATATGCTCAGTTTAGCTGGCATTTTCTATTTTTGCTTAAAGTTGTCTGGGGAATAATTGAATTTAAACTACGGACAAAAATAAGTGAAATATGATATCTCTCAAATATCACAGGCGGGGGAGATTCACAGTCACATATCACGTTTTTACTTTTATTTACATCAACAACAGCAACAACAACAGAAACAGCAGCAACAACAACAGTAACACAGAAGACTGCAAAATCGATAATTCGAGCGGAGCGCGATGGAATCCAAGAATTGAGCTCGAATTTTTTTCTGCTTTTGGATAATATACTGTACACACTATGAATTCAATAACATCATATTTCAGGTATTGTGATTTAATTGACTAAACAAATGAACCATGCTCTGGCGAAAGGGGATTTAACCCTTATCCTGCTAAATAACTAACATGTAACTTGAAAGTCGATGATAAAAACCCAAATGTTGCTATTTCAAAGTTATTTTGCGAGGAAAAATATATCCTTTTGCGGACAGTGTAGATCCAAGATCAGACTGCACGTTCTGTGCAGTCTGATCTTGATCTACACTGTCTGCAAATGGTCAGTGAGTCGCGCTTAGCAGCCTAGGGGTAAATGCATCATCGTGATGCATGATGCAAAATAAGTTATCACATGATCATAAAGTCCATTTCGTATAACAGCCGGTTGAATCATGAAGTAAAAAGGTTTCTGGACATGCAGAAAATTGACCAATAGCAAAAAGTTGCGGATTGCGCAGGCCGACCTGGGGCGATACTTTTTGCAGCTGCATTAAGCCCCCTTTTCACAAAGCATGGCTCATTTAACCCTTCAGCTACTAAATAAATGAAACGAACATTTCCACTCAGTAGTAAAAAACCAAATATAGCGATTTCAAAGTTTTTTTTTCACCGGAAAGAAAATACCGTATCGGACAGTGGAGGTCCAAGGTTTGACTGCACGTTTTGTGCAGTCTGATCTTAATCTGTACTGTCCGCTAGAGCCCCCGAGGTCGCACTTAGCAGCCTAAGGGTGAATGGGTGATATCGTTTGTCTTCAAAGATACTGATTTTGATGACATTATATTGGAGTCATGTTCTGTGAAAAGGGGTTTTAAATCTTCTGCTGAAAGACTCGACCCATGTCATCTTGTGCAGTCCGCAGGACTTCCGCAACACTATATATTAATTTCACTTATTGAGATGCTGCTGCTGTTGATGCTGACGACGACGAGGACTATGATGATAATCACCAGCTTTCTGAAGCACGTGTAAGCGATCCGTATTTTTTCCCTACACGACAAAGTTTAGGCTCTTCAAAATCCAAAACATCTGCGGTCGACAAATTTCAAAGTTGTTGCAAATGAGCTTAGGTTCCCTGATAGGGCAAAAAACGTTGTGGAAAAAGAGGAAATGCTAGCTACCACAATGTTTTCTAACCGTTCAGAGACAATAACATCACTTGGGCCACATTGAATGTATGGTTTACATATCCTTTGAATATGGGCAAGTCTACTTGGTCCAAACTATTAGTTATGGCCATCCGAGTTTACGGAACTCAGGATACCGAATTAATTGTCTGGAAAACAATCTTCCTCCCGTAGAATCGTAGTGTATCTGACAGTACAAGAAGGCGAAAGAATATAACGATATTTCCCTCGAGAAATATTTCAAGTTGAAACTATTACAAATTATGTGATCAAAATTTTGAGAAAATGTCTTTACGCCAAGTTGAAATGATTTAATTTTCTCGAGAAATTTGAGGAATAGGTCTTGGTGCTTAATGGAGAGAAAAATAAATTTTGGGGGTTTTTCAAGCGAGTGAGTCGGAAACAAAATTTCATAACGGCCGTATATAATCATAATAAAACCTGTTAGGCTTATTTCAGACGCATTTACCACAAATTGCTGTTGGAAATATTGTGGTGAAAAAAAGAAATTGCTTGGATCAAATCAAGATTATTACAATAGACTTTAAAAATCCTTTCTTTACCTTTCTACATTTTCTAGAGGCCCAGTAGCTGCCAAATGTAAACAATGCGGGTGGTAAAATGAATTTAAATATAAATCATTGTCAACTCAAAAGAAGAAATTATTGTGAAGGTTCCAATCTGTTATTAAAGGGTCGGTCCAAGTATTAGTCGCTGGCAGAAAGATTAATTCTAAAACCAGGTAAAAAGTTACAAAAAAAAAAAAAGTATGTCGACTTCACATCTCTTTACTTCGTATTTTTTATTCTGCCAGCGACTAAAACTTGGACCGACCAATTTTCACTACAGTATTAATACATGTATTTTCAGGAGGAAAACGCGATTTCATTTTATTCTTTTTTTTTTTCATAAAACATCTTCAGAAGCACCGTTATGAGATAGAGATAATCCTCTTGAAGTAGTAACACTTAATCAGACGACAAAATTTTAGAATCTATCATTTTGAAAGAGACAAAAATGAAATCTTGGTGTTTAATGTTTTACTGCACAATAAAATTTTAGACTTGTCCAAATCGAAAGCATTTTCAAACGGCAAAATGTGACTCAAAAACTGAAATCTGTGGGAAATGGAGAAAATGCTGGTTACCAGCATTTTCTACTTTTCCCATAATGTTTTCAAAAGCATTTCCTTTAAAGGTTATAAAAACTCGGGACTGTTTGGTAAAGAGTAAAATGACGTAATGATCGTTTTCCAAAAGGCATGGTGACGTCAAATCTGGTATCTTCAGAACAGACGGAATCCCAGATTGTAAAAAGACAATACCGCTATTTTAAAGCCAATAATGCACCATTTGAAATCAACTCTTTCAAAGCCAATTACGACCTTACCAGCTTTGTTGGACTGCACAGATCTAGATCAGACTGCACAAAAGGTGCAGCCTCATCTTGTTTCTATGTCGACCGCTAACTAATGCTGAACAACAACCGAAATTTCCTTCAGCTGCAATGGAAATCTGCTTCACAGCCTTGCAAAACGTTGCTGAATTCATTCACTCGGCAACGAATGGTTGTGTTACCGTCCAGTTTCTTACCATTGCAGAAAAGAAAAATCTAGTTGTTCTCATCAGTGATTCACTACAAACTTGATTTAAGGCAAAGAAATATTAATACGCCGCTTTGAGGTCTTTTTCTATAGACGTCGAGATGTAATTTGCTAGACTAATCACATTTCGTTATGAAAAATTATATAGCTGAGCTGATTTTATAGACGCTTTTTTCATTCCGGTATTTGTATAACAACCGCCATAATCTTCTTCCCAATTGTCAAAATCATCAGATGTGTCAGCATTTTTGAGAACTGATTGTCTGTGATGTGTCATAAAACTTTAAACACTTTACCAAGCGCAGGCAACTTTTTCTCCCGTTTTTGCAGCAGACGAATTTTGAAAACAGTGTGACAAAATTTAGAAATTGTTTGCTATGAGCAAATTCTCCCTTTGTCACGCTGTGTTTTAATTTATTTTTTCTTGCACTTCATTAGTTGATTTAACCTCATTATCAAAATTCTGCGAGAATGTTTTTAGAGTCGTCTGATTTCCAGTGCAAACAAGGTTGTTAAAACGACGTTACAAACCAAAAGAACAAACAACCAACCATGAAAGAAAAAAAGTGAAAGATCTCAAGTGTTGAAAAAAACAAAAACAAAAAAACAGTTAGTGGGCATACATATTTCATCAAAATCCCGTTGACTTGCATGCATTTTTTGTGTGTGCAAGAAAAGTAATTGCGGTGCTCCTGATCATGCAATGATAAGGAGCAACTGTATTGGTAGAAAGCGAGGTTACTGGAGATACAATGCTAACAATGTGTTCGTCGCCTGTCGTCAAAGTTGTAGCTCTCTAAAATCTAGTGACTTTATTATTCCCTTAAATTTTGGTGACGTCGCCAATGTTGACATCCATGTAAAAAAAATGATTGATCGAAAATAATGATCACAATTAACAGGTGAATAAACATTACATTACTCTGTATCGAGTCTATAAATGTATATTTCACTGTTAGTCATTTTGCTTTATTTCTATAAGTTTCATAACTAAAGCGTAGTGTTGTAAGCCATTACGATTTTAAGGAAAGTTTGAAATACATGTAAGTCAATGGGGATTCGGACTTTGACAAAATATTTATGGCCTCTGACTGTAGTTGACCAAAACCGTAATTTAGTCTTTAAGTGCGCAGGGTGAGAGTGGGCGAGAAACAGCTTCAGAACAAGAAAGACCTGCTCTAGATTTATCAACTGCTCTGAGTTGGTTCAGCAGCAGTTCAACAAATAAATTAGATAATGAAAGCACACGTAATTGAAATAAAGTGAATTAAATCAGTGAAACATTATTCGGTTTGGCACACTAAATGTGTAATTTAGTTTTATGAGCTCTATTTCTGGAGCAATGAGCAAGAAAATAAATTTTCTTTGCCAGCCCAAACACAGAGTCTAAATGATTTAGCAAACGATCGCATGTTTTTAAGGCTCTGAGAAAGTAAAAGTTTGGAAAACATTGTTGGAAATGGAGAAAATGCTGGTTACCAGCATTTTCTCCTTTTCCAACTATGTTTTCTACCCTTTCAAAGGCAGAATCTATCACTCGAGCTGCATTTTATTTGTCATCTACAAATGCCTCCAATATTTAAGTACATTTACTCACACTCCTGATCCAAATAAGTAAAATTTTAACGGATAGCGTAGATCTAGATCGGACGGCTTAGGATAAGAAGTCTGATCTTTGATCTACATGAACAGCTAATTGTTTCTACAGAATGTAAAAAAAAAAATGAAAAAATTCATCGCTTCGTTAGTACTGGATTTGTTATTCAGCTCGAGAGATATAAATTCTAAAAGCTGAACCTGGTAGCTCAGACGGTTACGTACAGGGCTAAAGCCCAGGACGTTGCTGGTTCGAATCCAGAATTCGGCCTACTTATTTTCCGTAGAATGATGATAGTCATTGTAATAAGATTCATTCGCCTTCACCACTGATCATTGATATAAGGATGGTTACGTGGGAAAGCAGCCATTGGCTTGTGAAAAATGTTGTGTAAAGTACTGCTAAAATGAACTCTGAGAACGCATAGATAGATTCACTGGCCACCGCGATATATACGGAACAATGTTGAAAACGGAATTCAGAACCATACGAACAAACAAATTATGCTCTCTGAAAAGGGGTGTATCGACCAAAGTCATCCTGCGCGGTCTGCAAATTTATAGACCCGTCTATACTGAGAGCGTTGTTGACGACAGAATGTTACCTTGTTCAAATGATGGGATTTGTCTATACGTGAGGAGGTAGAAAACATTGTGGATAAAAAGAGAAAATGCTGGTTCAAGAGCCCTCTCCGTCAGGGTCGTTAAAACCCTGGGTTGTATGGTAAAGATTTATTTCATTTAACCCTTAGGCTGCTAAGGGTGACTCACTGACCTTTTGCGGACAGCGTAGATCAAGATCAGACTGCACAGAATGTGCAGTCTGATCTTGGATCTGCACTGTCCGATAAGGAGATAATCTTCCCCCAAAATATAACTTTGAAGTAACAGTACTCGTATTTGTGGTTTTTAGTATCGAATTGAAAATTTCATTTTAGTTATTTTAGTAGATGAGGGTTAACCTGTTTTAGCAGTGAAAGATTTAAGAGTTAATTTTCGACAAGTGTTACCAGATAAGTGGGGTAATTAAGAAAATGCTTGATCGATGGTCCCGCTAATTTAATCTCTAAAAAGAAGCTGGCACATTTTTAGTTAGCACATTTTCAAAGGTGATGACTGAAAATTAAAGCGTTTTTATACACTTAAAACGTTTGTTACCCGAGGAAAATTATGTCGAAGTGCTATTTATTTAAATAATTTAAGAGTAATTTCCATTCGCTTGTAAAAACAAGAATACTGCGTTTTCAAGTCCATTTCGCAGACAAAATCTCGCCATATCAGACTGTGTAATTTCAAGGCCGGCAAATCCCGACCAAGGAACGTATTCGGCACAACTGTAAGATAACAACACATCAATGAAACGCCGAAAACACCACAGCAAAGAATGCTGCTAGGATAACGCCAAGGAATGCAGGCGACACAATACAAAAGCATGCAGGCAACAAGGCAATGAATACGGATCACACAGTACCAAGGCATTTGGGCACCAAAACAAAAAGGGATGCAGGCAATGAGACACAAGGAAATGCGGAAACCAAGACAAAAACACTACAAGTATCATGACAACAAGAAATGCAGGCATCAAGACACCAAGAATTCCAGCTAATAATAAGAGACAGATAAGACTTAAAGCAGAGAAAGAACGCAGGTAGCAATACACCATGGAATGCAGAAAACAAACCGACAGTACAAAATGTGAAAGCAAGAAGACAAAAGGAACGGAGGCAACAGGGTACCAAAAAATTTTAGCAACCATACACCAAGAAATTGCGGTAACAAGACAAGGAGGACATGAAACAGGACATCAAGGCACGGCGCGACAGGACATCAAGGCACGGCGCGACAAGGCAACAGGCACCAATTCCTCAAAGCACGAAGGAGAAATGGTTTTAGTCACCACGGAATTTAAAAAAAATGGAATAAACGAAAAAGACCAATGGTGATTAGAGTTCGTCATTGTGGACAAAGAGCAACGGTCAATGATTGGATAAAAGCAATAGGAAAAATAAAATACAGAATACAAAAATGAAACACACCACCAAGAAAGCGCAAACAGATAACAAGAAATACTTGTAATTAAACGGAATTATACAGATGCGAAACGTCACAAAGAATTAAGCCAGAACGATACAGAAATTAACACAAGTAGACACCACGGTATAAAAGGGAAATAGCAAATACAAGACAAGCACCGAGTACGGTAGGATATAAAAAGGGCATTGGAAAATGAAAAGGGAATAAAGCCAAGATGAAAATAAAGAACTTGTTGACCATGAACTATTACAACAGATTCACCAAGACAAGTAAACCCTTTTCATTACAACCAAACGTTCTGGTTTGTTTGTGTGGTTGTTGAGGGGAGGGGAAAATATTACTCTCAGATGAAAAGAGTGTCTTTTTATGGTTGGCCGATTTCATAATAATAGGGGAAACCGGTATTCTTTTCTTCTAAAATGCTCGTTGTACTGTTTATGTATGAAGCAATGCATTTAACCAGGTTTACCTGATGTATACTTGCTTTTTAATGTTGTGTTTGTCAACAAAAACCGAGAATATCATCTGAGAGTAATAAATACCGTGCAGGGAAAAACGTTGTACATTTTGACAGGTCCCTTTCGTCGGTACGCTAGTCAATACAGGAAAGAAAATACCTCTCTTCGTGAGGAAGTGATGTAAACTGTCAGTATCTGTTGTATTGGCCATGACGTATATGATGTTATATAGAACAGCCCGAAATATTACGTCTGGCAGCTTTTCTACGCAATGAGGTGCAAAACATATACTTTCACAGAAGTGTATATTGGTACCAAAGCTCTAGGATGATATGAGCCATGCCCCAGCAAAAGTGGGTTTAATGCATCTCGATGGCGCATTATAACAAGCAAGTTATCACATAACTATGGATCCATAAACTCATTTCAATCTTAAAATTGAATGAATATGGGCTAGAATGTTCCTTGGGCGTGCGAATAGCAAAAAGTTTCGACCCATGTCAGCCTACGCGGATTGCGCAGGCTGACACCGGTCGATACATTTTGCAGATGCATTAAAGTAACAATAAAGGCTAAATGTAAACAAAGCGGATGTTTAAATGCATTTGAATTTATATCATATCATTTAAAAGTATGGAAATTCTTGTGAAGATGACAATCTGTCATTGTACGGTCGGTCCAAGTGTTAGTCGCTGACAGAGAAATTAATTTCAAAACTAGGTTAAAACCTGCAAGGTAGCTGTCTTTTGTTTACTTTTTACCTGAATTTAAAATTCTTCTTTTTTTGTCTGCGACTAACATATGGCCCGACCACACGATAACAGACTGTCATCTCCACAATATTTTCCATACTATTAAATGGTATGATTTAAATTTAAATGTATTGTGACACCTGCTTTTATATTTTGGCCTTCACTGTGCCTTTAAGCATCTTTTTTACAGTGCACGTCTCATATATTAGGTAAAACGTGTTGTATATCTATCGCTCTGTGCACTGTTCCGCATGGTAGTCGAAGAAGGTGTGAACAGCGATAAACAACAAGGTAACCCCCTCTACACGTGCATATTTCTTACAATAGAATTGTTGTTACGGGAGTCATTCCCTCAGTCCATATTCAAGGACCGCATTGCAATCATTTTAAGCCATGGTCACGTTTACGGTCATGCACGTAGTTGTCCGTAGTTCATTTCAAACGTAGCGTTACTCCGGTCAGCTAGGTTGAAGTACGTTAAAACGTTGTGACTGTAGCTTGCCCGTTCTGAGCAGGCGCAGCCACAACGTTTTACCGTAGTTTAACGCAGTTGACACTGACTAACCGTAGTTGCGCGTACCTAGGACGTATTTTATTCGTAGTGTAACGTAGTTACTCGTAGTTAGACCTAATGATACCCAAGTCAACCCCAACCACTTTGCTCGCAGTTGAATGTAGTTGACCGTACTTACACATAGTTCATCCTTAGACTTTCTATGTTCCCCTTTTTGCCAATTTTGAACCTGCCATGAACGTACTTCAACGTAGTTGACCGTAGTAACACTACGGCAGACTAATTTATAATGAACTACCGACAACTACGTGCATGACCATAAATGTGACCATGCCTTTACAGGCAAAAACTACAGTCTTGCAAGACTAACTCACTATAAAAATTTTAGAAGACTTGAAACTACTTTAATATGACCTGGCTCTAGCCAGAATACACTAAACTACTTTCATATATCTACTCGTAAGACACACATTCTATTACCCCAAAATATCAACTTTTAGTGGGTAATTTGTCTATTTGTCAAAACGTTTTTCTGCAGCATTAACTTGGGTCAAACTTGTCTGTATTTGGAGAAAAAATGTGAAATACTCCATTACCAAGGAGGGACTTGCAAGTTTTGGAGAATATTGGGAAACGGGGAGATCATTTCATATAAGAGTTTTTTTTTTCCTATTTTTTTCTTCAATGTCATTTGTTCTGTAACTTTCTGTACCGTCAACTATTTCTGCTGTTCCTAGATTGTCCTAGTTTTGGAATGTCTGTTCGTTAATGGGCTCAGAAATGAGACTCCTAGATTGAGAGAGGTCGAGGGCAAGACGGAAAATGTTGGATGCACGCCATATTGACCATTAAAGAATGAAGAATTACAGACGTTTTGACAACGCACTATTTGTGGCAATACATTTGAGCCATACTCTAGCAAAAGGGGGCTTAATGCATCTCCGTGATGCATTATTCCAAGCACGTCATCACAAACTTATGAATCTATAAAATCTATTTTGTCTAACAACTGATTGAATCATGAGATATTATGAAAGCCTTCAAGTATACTAAATATACTGGTCCTTTGACTGGCAAAAAATTGATCAACAGCAAAAAACTTTGACCCAGGTCAGCCTGTGCGTATTGCGCAGGCTGACATGGGTCGATACTTTTTGCAGATGCATTAAGCCCCCTTTTCACATTACATGACTTATTTAGACATGCATTTTGACGTTCTCTCCCGCTCTCTTTCTCTCTCCCTTTTCTTTTTCTTCTTCTTTTTCTTGTTCTTGTTCTTCTTCTGTGTCTGTGTGACTGTCTGTCTGTCTGTGTTTTGTCTAAATCATTATCTCTGTCTCTGACTCACTCTTTCTCTTCCTTCTTCTGCTGCTCTCTCCCAAATAGTACAAATATCATTTGCTGAACGCAAGCCAAAGGAAATATGACTGTTAAAGAATCGACAATTAACAGTTCTGATCACAGCGATTTTAAGTCAACCACTCGTTGAATTGATATCTCGGATACTTCTAAACCGTAGTTCTGCTGTAACACGGCGGCAACTTTCTTATTCGTGTGTCTACTAAGTTTCATAACTGTGCCTTGTTCTTGAGCAATCCCAGGATCTGAATGGTGTACCAAACAATCCTGGGTTTTAACGACCCTGAGTGGAAGGACTTTGAAAACATTGTGGTAAAAGGTGAAAATGCTGTTAACCAGCATTTTCACCTTTTCCCACAATGTTTTTTATCGTTTTAAAGACAAATCCCATCATTTGATCGACATCGTCTGTCGCCTGTAAATAAATTGCACTTGGACACGTCTACAATTGTATCTTCTGGTAATGAGTAAAATGGACAGACGTACAAACTAATCTTGACCCACTCCTTTTGCGAAGGACATCAGGGTTTTTGAAATACACAGGTAAGCAGCTTACTCTTTGCCAAACAACAAAATGCTAGATGTATTTATATAGACAGATTCATTAAGCATTAAAAATCATGCCCAGTGGCGTAGCTGGAGCCTAAATGACAGTACGTACATTGGAAGGGGGGTTTGGGGGTCCTCCCCCAACGGGGGTTAAGAGGGCAGAGCCCCTTATGGGGGGACCAGGGGGGCGAAGCCCCCCTTGACGAAAACGAAAATAAGGCAATATAGAGGTGAAAAAATGAGCTCTCCGAAGCCGTTTTCAAGTATTTAAACTTATACCTGCGGCTCCAATGTGTACGCACGTGCGTATGTGCGTACATGGCAGCTACGCCACTGATGCCCCTTGTACAAATAATTAGAGACACGTCCATATTGAAAACATTTGCAGGCGACGAGTTAATATGGCTCAAATGATGGGATCTGTCTTTGAGTCGAGAAAATTCATGGTTGGTAACTGACATTTTCTCCTTTTTCCTGAATGTTTTCAACAACATTTTTGTACAGTCCTGAAAAAAAAACCCTGTGATTCTTTGGTATAGAATTAAATCAGCTTGGCGATATTGCGAATGTTCGTTCAACGCGTCGATCACACAATTACATGTAGGGATTGACCAATCAGCAGCCTCTGTAAAGTAAACATCCGCCATTTTGTACAATACTTCTACTCTCGAGGTTTCAGTACGCTGATGGTGAAATAGATTTTGTCTGATTTCGAAGGCATGTTTGACTTAAATCTTAACCAACATCGATAGCAAACGACCTCTTAGTTCAGCCAATTTGAAATGAAATACTGTCGGAAGAAGAAAAGTGCTTGTAAATCAGTATTTTCTTCCTTTTTTCCGCAGTACAAATTTTAGCTTTTCAAAGATAAAAATAATCGTTTGAACGATATTTAAGTTGCCCTCTGAAAATGCTTTCAATATAAACAAATCCAGGATTCTGTCGACTAGTAAGAGTTATGTCTTGAGATTGGTCGATTGCAGTTGTAAGCCGGATTGAGCAATGACTACGGGAAGTTTTTCTAATTTCGAACTGGCTTGAGATATATCCCTGTAATCCGCTTTTATGCAAATGGCGGGGAAAACAAATGTAACGATTTTACGATTCACTAAATAGAGGAGAATAGTTAATTACCACAGAGCACATTGTACACGAATCTGTTGCTTTTATTCATTCATATGATGGTTTTTAACGCCGTTTTTAACAGGAATTTGGTCATACCTTATCGGACTGGTTCAGCCAATCAAAAGTTGTGTTACTTTCAAACTTAGAAAAATCTTGAGAATACGAAAAGAACGCTCTCGATAATAGATGATGAATACGGACCATGTACCAAAATTTTGATATTTCAAATGTATTTTTGGGGGAAAGATATCTGCTTATCGGACAGTGTAGATTCAAGATCAGACTGCACGTTCTGTGCAGTCTGATCTTGATCTACACTGTCCGCAAAAGGTCCTTCAGTCGCGCTTAGCAGCCTAAGAATTAAAGACAAGATGTTTTACCTTCGGTATACTTACATGAGGAGATATTGTATTGCAGTTTTTATGTTCTAGTTAGTTTCGTCTAATTTGTCTGGTCGACTGTCTGAGTATTTGTACTGAATAACATAAGCTTGTCGAGCTAAACTTTCGGAACGTCAAATATTTTTAGTCTATATGGCGTCTCAAGTAGATTATGCTGACAGCATAGATTCAACCATCTGATGCTCAAGTATGACGGAAATATGTTGACCCGCGCTCTAGGGAAAAGAGAGTTTAATTGTACTACATTATACTAAGCAAGTCTTTGCATGATTTGAATCCAGTTGTCTATAACCCTAACAGGAACATTGCAATAGATTGATTGATTAAATGGTGTTTTACGCCGGTTTCAACATTATTTCAGTCGAATCACGGCGACAGGTTACTTTTTCATGTATCTCCTGGCTTTCACTAGAACTGCGACTGCAAAATGTCTTGGCCAAGGACGCTCCCAAGAATAAGCAAGTGCTTACCGTGAGGCACACTGCAATGGAGACAGAAAAGAAAAGAAAGAAAAAAAAGGAAATGAAATAATTTTCTCGACTTTATCGACAACAATGGAGGAAAGTGAGAGAGAGCTTGTACAGAGCATTTCTTCCTTTTCCGTCAATGTTTTTAAAAGTTGTGCACCTAAAGGTCGTACAACGAAATACAGTACATCCTGTCTCTGTGACCACCTCCATTTAGCAGACAACCTGTATTAGGCAAGCAAAAAATGGCCGTAGAACAGGAAAATATGTTAAAATATACATGTACTAGTATTAACCTTTTACCAAAATAATCCCAACTTTTAACGACCCCCAAAGAAGAATGCTTTTGAAAACATTGTGGGAAAAGGAGAAAATGCTGGTAACCAGCATTTTCTCCTTTTCCCTCAATGTTTTCTTCTCATTGAGGTAGAAATTTCACATTTTGAATGAAATTTAATTTGTCGTTTGAAAATGCTTTGAATTTGGACAAGTCTATAATTTTGTCGTTTGGCATATAGTTAAACAAGCGTCTGCCTTATGCAGACAAATTTTCATTGTCTTCTAGGTTTTTCTTTTTAATACAGGTTGGACTGTACTTTTACGGGAGTGGATGAAATGAAATTAACTGTTTCCCAAGTCAAACCGTAGACGAAATTACAAATAGTGTTGTTTATATTGTCAGGTTTTGGGACGTAATATTGACAGTTTGTTACGTTAAAGTCCCAGACCGTACTAGAATTAAACCAACGTCACTGCTCTTCAAATCTTGTGAAAATTAACTTATCCTCCTTAACGCCTTAAACCTGTATCAAACAATCTCGTGTTTTAACGAACTTAAGAACTTTGGAAAACATTATGGGAAAAAGGAAGATAAATCTGGTAACCAGCTTTTTCTCCTTTTCCCACAATGTTTTCCATTCTTGAGGAAACTAAATCCATCATTTAAGGCACATTTAAGTTGTCATCTGAACGTGCTTTTAATGTGGACAATTTTATGGAAAAGCGTTAACGCATGGAACAAATGGGTTATTTTCATATAAAAGCAATTTATCACACTGTAGAAATAAAGACGAAACGAAATAAGAGAAGATTACGTAGACTGAACAGCGATGCAATTGTCACCAAATTCCATTAAATTTATTGGGTATTTGACATGTTGACTTTTCACAAATATAAAAGCACTTTTGGGGGATTTCTCAAATAGTCTGGAAATTTCGTACACACGCAGAGAGGTTCTAAGGACTGCTTACAACGGCCAACAAGAAGTTACATGTAGATTCTGATTCTTGTGTTGAAATTGTTAACCTTTATTCGGCTAAATCACTGGCGCTCGATCTTAATTTAAAATCGTTGCATATGTGTAACCTAATAAATAACATTGTAATCAAGGCAAAATGACCTCTTCCGTATCGCCGTAATTTTTTCGAATAAAGCACAGTCGTCTGCAAAAAGTATAAAATGGCTGGAGAGAAGATACATTTATTTAAGTAGAAATGGTAAGTACCATTTAATTTACCTACAGGTATCGAAGAAACTGGATGTTTTTTTTACGAGTGACTTTTCCCCAATAGATTGAGGTCCACTTCCGGTTTGATCGACCTTTACCTGACTTCAACAGACTCTTTTTGAAACGGGCGATCTGATTGGACAAATAGGAAAGGTGTGTCAGGCGTGAATTTTCCAGCGATCTGTGTAACATTTTCAGGAGAACAACCATGCAATAGACCGATGAATGTTCAACCAATTAGATTACTCGTAACATTTTGAAAAGGTCATACGAGGTTACCGGAAGTGAGCGGGTGGACAAAACTGATATGAATTTGTTAAAACTGTGAATACAACGAAAAAAGTGTCGCGTACAGTATTAATTGGACGTTTATGAATAATTTTACTGTGTAACTGTCGATTTAAAAATGTATTCTGATTAATAACATTCAATTATGGAGCGAAATATACAACTCACACTTTGATAGGGGTCATTTCGATATTTCGAAAAAAATACATATCAGTTTCGCATTGAAAAAAAAAAAAACTTGCTTTTCCACAGGCAGTCGGTTTTATCAGTGTTACAATGAAATATTCAAGTATCCAAAACATAGCGTATTTAAAATATTTCAACAAGTTCTTTATATCAAAACAGATTTTCTGAAATTGAAGGGGATGGAGGGAAACATGGTGACCCCTAGCAAATTTTGAGTAGTATACGTTCATGATACAAATTACGACCGTCTGAAACGAGGTGGGTTTATTTTGCCTTGATTACCATGTTATTTATTAGGTTACATACATGCAACGATTTTGAATTAAGATCGAGCGCCAGTGGGCTAAATAAAAGAAATGAAACTTACAAGCCGATAGTAAAAACCAAATACATGTAGTTCTGTTTAAAATGTGTTTTTCGAGGAAACATATCGCCTTATCGGACAGTGTAGATCCCAGATCAGACTGCACGTTCTGTGCAGTCTGATCTTGATCTACGCTGTCCGCAAAAGGTCAGTGAGTCGCGCTTAGCAGCCTAGGGATTAATTTTGCTGTTTGAAATCAGAATGATAGAATGTATCAAGCCTTTGACATACTGACCGTTCAGAGACCAGTCATATTTACTCCATAATTGAGCCTCGCTCCGACAAAAGGGAGCATCGACGTAATCCATGGTACCACGCAAGCTATCAAATACTTATGGATACATAATAAATAGTTACCTCTTTGAACAACCGACTTAATCATGAGGTAGACTGGTCCTTGTACATACAGAAAATTGACCAATAGCGAAAAGTTTCGGCCCAGGTCAGTCTGCACAGACTGCGCAGGCTGATCTAAGTCGATACTGTTCGCAGATGCATTAAGCCTCCTTTTCACAGAGCATGGCTCATGTATTTATTTAATTGCAAAAGTTACTAAGAATGACAACAACGGTCAATTTAAAGTAATTAAAATATTGTCTTCAACCTATCTCAGAGGTTCTGAGTGGTTTAGGGGTTAAGTACTAGAATTTGCTAACAGGAGGCTCGGGGTCCAGACCCTTCTCGAAGCACTGCGGTTTTCGAGGAAGTGTCCTTGGTCAAGACATTTCACAGCCCTAGCCTAGCCTTGGCGAAATCTAGGACATACATGAGTAAATGAGCTGTCGCCGTATAATATGACTGAAGTAATACGCAATCAATAAACCCATTATACTCCTGTGACTCTTGTAACTTTTCGTAGATTGAAATTGCTCGTATGATGAGACATTTAACATATTATACTTTTACAAATCGTAAGTGGAGAATCTCTTTCAGTCAGTTTGAATATGTTTGTCTTTACTCAAATGCACGTTCTAAAGCTTATATGCGTCCATATGAAGGTTAAAAAAAAAGTTGCTATAATACGGACCCTTGAACACTTTTAACAACATTTCTGAAAAAGAAATCTAATTTTCAACTCCAAAACCAGCAATCTAATTGGCCGGCACAGAACGTGGCAGCCAATCAAATTGCAGTCCATATTTTACCTTAACCCGTAACGTGCTAAATAAGTTAAAAGGAACTTTAAAGCCGATAGTTGAAACCTAAATGTTGCTAATTTAAAGTTATTATTTTGTGAAAAAATATCTCCTTATTGGACAGCGTAGATCCAAGATCAGACTGCACGTTCTGTGCAGTCTGATCTTGATCTACACTGTCCGCTAAAAGGTCCTTGAGTCGCGCTCAGCAGCCCAAGGGTTAATTAATGCATTTACATGTATGCTGAAAACAACCGAAGAAAATAATTTTCATAATTCATCTCAACGTAGTTCTCAATTGCTAACGTCTAATGTTTGCTTTGGTTTCGTTTTTGTTTATGTTTGACGTCTAGTTTATTACGACAGCCACTCCATCTTTATTCCTAGACTGTTAAGCAAAGTAATCAAACATACTCAATCGGTCGAAAAATCGCAGACATTGCCATGCAAAACGTTTTTACTAGCATATTCTTTAAGATAACGGACAGTGTAGATCAAAGATCAGACTGCACGTTCTGTACAGTCTGATCTTTGATCTACACTAACCGCAAATGCATTGCGAATCGCGCTTTGGAGTGAAAGTGTAATCTTACAATTTCTCACGTTGATTCTTTCACCCATGAGTACACAAATACTTCCGTTTTTGAGCTCTAAAGATACACTTTCATTTAAAAAGAACAAACAGATTTTTCTATATAAGAAGAGAATTCGATAGATAACGGTAGAGATACAAGACCAGACTGCAAGTTCTCTGCGGCAGGATAATAACGAACACTACCTTCAAAGGTTGTCATGGCGATGAAAGGGTTACCCGAACTAAAATGCATTATTTGATCAGCGTTGTTTAGAAAAAATAGCCTCATCAATCAATATAGGCACCTATTTATGCAGAATGGCTAGACAATTATCGTCAGAATATACGGCAAAATGGTGCAATTATCCAGATATAATGCAGTCGTCAACCCATTCCTGCAGCAATACAACTTTTTACACCTTTTCTTTGACATCTTTGGAAACCTAGTGGGGGAAAGGAGAATTGCTTGTAAAAGGCAATTTACTCCTTTCTTCTCAATACTTTTCATACACTTTGATAAAACAGCCAATATTCTTTTTTAGATGAAATTGGTGCCCGTTCGTGTAATTCGTATCATCTTCAGGAAAGTCTGAGATTTTGCTTATACGGTAATGGGTTGAGGTAAGAGACTCGACGCCTGTAGAGATTTTTGCTTCCTCTCAGAAATAACTGTGTAAGTTTGTGTCGTCAAAGCTTCCGCTCGCAAAGTTGATGTTATTGTAACAAAATGATTGGTTTACAAATAACAGACAAAACAGATGATACAGAGAAATTTGTTTCTAGACAAACTGTAGTCGGCAAAATGTTTTAGCTATTATATCAAGCTAAGAACAATATAACATACCAGTATCAAGAATATATAGAGGATATTTGTTTTTTTACGGTGAAAGATCGAAATTTATTTCATCGAGTGAACATCATCGGTAATATTTTCACGAGTGGCGCAGCCATGAGTGAAAATATTACCGATGATGTTCACGAGGTGAAATAAATTTCGATCTTTCACCGAAAAAAACAAATATTCTATTTATTTCATGCTTTTAACCCTTTCTGAGGAGAACTTAATCAAAATCCAGTACAGTTATTTTCGGTTATTCCCTGTGGCGTACCCCCCCCGCATAGCAACGCATTACAATATTACGTCAAGCGCGAGAAATGTAATGTAAATTACGTCATATTTCCATCTGGTTGTGAGGCACGCGCATTTTACCTAGGTAACTAGTGCACGGGAACAACTGTTTCCGCCTTCAATTGAAGAGTTAGAATAGAAAAATTGGTATTTTCACTGGTCGTAACCATGAAATACCGAAAAATATTTCACCGATATTTCTCGATAACCTACCGGAAAGCATGGAATAAAAACTCGTAATATCTATGCTTTTACAATAACGAAAAATCTCAGTCAGTCGGACTCTGTAGATCCAGGATCAGGCCGTACGTACTCTTTACATAGTCTGGTTTTGGTCTACACTGACCGCAAAATCATATTAAGTCACGTTTAGCAGTCTGAAGGTCATCATTTTAGCAGCATCAATAATTCGACTTTCTTTCAAAGTCTGAAATACAAATCCGCTTTGAGTAATAAGAGACAGACTTTTATTTGAAGATTAGAATCAACCAGCTGACGGTGTACATCCAAGATCAGACTGTAAGTTCTGCCTGGAGTGATCTTGATCTATGCCGTACGTTGAAATGATTCATATATATATTTTTTTTCAATGGCTTCATTACAAATCGGTTACAAGATTAGAGATGTTCTTATTTCATTAGTATAGAACTAGACGACAGTGTAAATCAATGATGTAAGTTTAATTAGATCTTATTCTACAAGAAAGCAATGGATCGGCCAATGACACAGACAGCTAACGATTACCGTTTGAGTTACAGTATTATCATAATAGCTGTCTTTCAATATCTAACGAATACTGTATCTGACGTGTTCATCAAGCAAAATACAGGGTCCATTCAGAAACGAATGATCTATAGATATAGAAATCATTCTGTCATTACTGCTGTTGATCAGATATGTCAGATTTGTGATCGTTTCTTTATTCATAACCTATATTCTTGACCCAGTAAATGTTCTAACAAAAAACACACGACCGCAAGCTTCTACAAACGCCATAAGAAACCACACCAAAGCTCACAACATTACATAACACCATTCAACATCACAACGAGCAACACTGCATGCCCCGCCAGTATAGCGCAAATCTACCATATTATGCAACACTCTTTCATTCTACACCATATACCAAACAACACTGTTCAACACTAGACCTCTCAGGCAAACTCCACGCAAAGCAAATCAACACCACGTAACATAGCGCCACACAGAAGTAACTCGTACAGCACAACATCTTTGCACACAATACCAAGCAAAATCATATAACAAAACACTGATGTACCAAACCATACGTTATCAAACAACTCCATTCTATACGTACTATGCCATGTCTTGCAATGCTTTGCTACGCTGTTATTCGGCGTAGCTGAATGTGCTGGCTTTTGACTTACTTTAAATTCCATCATTTGAGCCACAATTAATTTGTTGTCTGCAATTGCTTTTTACATTGACGTGTCTACAATGTTTTCACCTAGTAAAACGTTGTGTGTTCAAGTCGAAAATCAACTACTAGTATTCTGTTCCGTTCTATTCTGTTCTGTTAAACAGCAAATAAACTTTGTCTAAAAGCCCATTAATCTTGCTTTCTCTTAATGATACGCATTCATTACGATGAAGCCAGTCAAACAAAACTTGCTGATCACAAACAACTATTGTTTTACCTTATACCAAACAATCCTGAGTTTTACGAGCCTGACCAAGAAGGCTTTTGAAAACATTGTAGGAAAATAAGAAAATGCTGATAACGAACATTTTCTCCTTTTCCTTAAATGTTTTCTAATCTGTGACGGACAAACTCCATATTTTTAGTCATATTAATTAGTTGTATGCAAATTGAAAATAGTTTGAATTTCGATAAGTCTAAATGTTTGTCTGGTTTAAATTGTTGCTTAGTGTTACTCTATACCCGCCAAAAGAATGTTATCTACCTGTTGGTTTGAAGAAAAATCAAACTGTCATGCATAATTGAACAACAATATATGTAAAGAGTCCATGCGGATTCTATGCCAAAAGGATTGGCAAAAATAGGCGCATGCGCCATGGGTCATGTCATTTTGCCTCAGAAACCGACAAGTCAAAGGTGTGAGGCAATAAAGAAGATGGATCGGTAACCTGTAATTAGATTTTGTGCCATCACGACCATTTCTAGGTCAAAAAGCATTCGTAGGATGTTGTTTTCTGTCGGAATTGTGATGTTTCTATAGATCGTTTTGCATTTATGTCTTTGGTAAGCATTTAAGATAATAGATCACCGTCTTCTTGTCGATTGTAAACGCATTAATCCTTTACCTTACGGTCCCATGTTTCTATTACACTGAAAAAGATGGGTTTTGAAAAAAAGTGTGGGAAAAGGAGAAAATGCTGGTAACAGCATTTTCTCCTTTCCCACATTTTTTTTCTCTGCCCGTTCAGCAACAACCCCCACTTCAGTTTTAGCAACATTTAACTTTTCGTCCCCAGACGCTTTCAATATGGCCGAGTCCAAAACCTTTTCGTCTTGTGAAGGGTCAGGAAAGAAAATGAATTGCTTGTAATATATTGACGTTCCTGTGATTCTGGTATTCGTACTTCTAGTTTATTTGTATCGTGTTTTTTCGATATTATTTCAGTAATATCAAGGCGCCCAGTGCACCTATCCATAGTTTCCTGGTGTTCCTTTGACCGGTACTTCGCACAATATTCTTTTCAGGCCGCTGCCTGCTTTCCCATATAACATCTTCGACACAATGATCAGCAGTGAGAGAGGAATGAATTCTGTCGTAATGACTATCGTCAATCCGTGGACATAAATTGGCAAAGCTGGTGATTTGAACCAGAGAACCACTTTACTTTAAAGCCCTGTACGTGATCGACTGAGCAACGGGGCTCAGCTGTACTTTTAGCACAGGCAGATGAAGAAGTAGACGGCTCACTCGCCAACATTTTTTCCGCGGTTTGATAACGATGATTACGACAAGAATCATTTCACGTGAACTACTTGACAATGTAATTATAGATACTTTATTCATGTTGGAGAGCAGCCAGTTGTTTCTTGGAAAGACGGTTAACCTACAGTGCTGACAGAGAAGCTCCGATGTTCGCAGTAGGGGAAAATGCTAGACTCGAAGCGATTACTTGTAGCAAACCCAATTAACCCTTTCAGCGGCATAGGCGAAAACAGAGGCTTTTGCGGACGATATAGATCAAGATCAGACTGCACGAAACGTGCAGTCTGATCTTGGATCTATACCGCTCGCTTGTTTAGTCAATCCTATAAGATGAAATGTCTTTCAGAGTTACAGCGAACTGCATTTTCAGCAGTTACTACCCATAACACTCAACTGGATAATGGAAATAATTATGTCGAGTGGCTGCAATGACAATCGCGTACACCACTTATGTGTAATAAGCACATAATTTCCTTTGTCGTAAATTTGGGCTTCGCTTTGTTACAGGAGAAACCCCGTTGACCGCCTTTAATCTTATTCAATGCTTCCACGAAAAGATTTCTATGGCGATTAAACGAGTTTGGAACACTGGAATGGTGCAGAACATGTTTCATTATATATCTGCAAGGTAGCCGACTCAAATGAAATACGTTCATGCAACGAGAGCGGATAAATTCAGACACGAAGCCGGAAAAAACTGTATCTACATAGTGTCAAATACGGTCTACACAGTATCAAATATCGTCTTTACAGTGTCAAATACGGTCTACCAAATATAGTATGATAGTATAACCCGTATGCGGACTACTTTCGGCTTTGGCTTCCGATTTGGTTGGTTAAAATGTTATATAGGATTCATTCGCCATTAATGCAACGGTATAATTGCGCAATAACCTTGATTTTGTATTACTGGTACCGTTTTCGAATATTAGTTGCAATATTTTGATGTTGAAATTTGTGAATAGATAATGAGATGAATATTTTCTTTTAGCAACTTTCCTGGAGCTTGTATGTGCTTCGAACTGCGTAGAAAAATTTTCGGACATCTCGCTCGACTTTGGTGTCGCGAGATAGGAAATTCTTAAAGCTTGAAGCAAATACAATTACTAGGAAAGTAACTATAACAAAATAGTCCAAACTTATTCTAATCATTGTCTAGAACTTAACGGCTTCCCTTTCAAGGACGCATTTCCTCCATTCCTCACCCTTTGTTCTGCATTGTTGTCAAGGAAAAGCTGCTGTAACTTTTTGGAGCTTTTTTACCAGTTTTTGATACATTGGGGAAATACCGGTAAATGAGAGCTGCATATTCGTCATCTTTGGATGCGTACTTTGAAGTGATGCTTTTGAAAAAAACTTAGGGAATTACGCTCCAACTTACTTAACTATTGCACTGCTTGATTAAGATAGTACTGTCTGGTGGAGAAAAACCTGCAGCAAATGAAATTGAAAACACACTGTTGTAACGTATTGATCGTCGACAAAAGTAAGGTTTAAAACATGTGAACAATACTGTGGGCGTATGAGAAATCGCTCGTCAAGAGCATAATATTTTCAAAAATTAGTCAGCTATAACACAAAAATGCTTTTACAGGTTGTAATTTCTTGATGAAAAAGATCTTTGGGGCCAAAAAGTACAATTAACCAACAGTAAAAATACTTTTTAGTGATGAGTTTGGTCTACTTTTTAAGTTCGCCATGTTCTTCAGTATTTTGACAACATAATTAAGCCTTAGGCTGCTAAGCGTGACTCAAAGACCTTTTGCAGACAGTATAGATCAAGATCAGACTGCACAGAACGCGCAGTCTGATCTTGCATCTGCACTGTCCGATAAGGAGATATTTTCCCTCAAAGTAACTTTGAAAAAACAAGATTTTGACACTTACTACTGGCTCGAATATTTTTTTTTTTAAGTTTAGCAGCGGGATAAGGATGAAGAATGATAGTACACCCTACAATTATGCAAACAATTTGTTGTTTGTGTGTGGTGAAACAATGAATTCTTCGGGATTAAAGGTGAATATCATAAACCATTCATATGCAATCACGTGCATATTTGCGCACGTGTGAGAAAGCCTCGGGAATATTGCTAACACTTTGTGTGGCAGTTAGGAAAAGATTTGCCGTGTTAGGTTCAATAGGTTATTACGTAACAACATCTACCTCACCAAAAAAATCTAAGTTATCTGCCAAATTCACATACTTCTTCAAGTTATAACCGACACAATGAACGTTTGCTACGCCCAAAATGTGACGCAGACAGTGGTAGAATTTCTTTCACATGCATTTAATTTCGCGGTTTTCCTTCATGTGCAATGTTTTTTAACCTTCAAGCTGCTAAGCGCGACTCACTTACCTTTTGCGGACTGTGTAGATCAAGATCAGACTGCACAGAAACTGCAGTCTGATCTTGGATCTACACTGTCCGTTAGCGAGATATTTTTCTCGAAAAATAAGTTTGAATAAAACATTATTCGGATTTTTACTTTCGGCTTGAAAGTTTCATTTCACTTATTTAGCAGGATAAGGGTGCACGTTCATTTTGACATGATCGTTTTTTTGTTTTCTTTTCTTTTCTTTTTCCCCCGACCAATTGAGATCAAGATCGGCCTGCATATAGAATGCAGGCTGTCTATGCTTTACAGGTGAGTAGCTAGGAATGTAGTAGAGATGGAGCCCAATTTATTCTAAATGTTCTTCTCTCTTTTTTTCTATCTTTATATCGTTTTTTCCTAGCAAGATAGATGTAAGCATAAGAAAGAGCTACGCGCACCTTTGTCAATTTTTAGATAATATAAATCAAGATCAGACTGCACAGACGTGCTGTCAGATCTTTGATCTGCATTGTCTACTGTTTAGTTTTTATTTTCTGGTAAAAGCAATTTTGAAATTCCGATCATTTGTTCTCTTTTTCTTATTGAGAAAATGAATTACATTTATTTGATGCTTTGATGGTTGATGTTGAAGCCCGGGCTTTCAGGCGTCCCACTGGCTACGGGTTTGAGGTGGATTAGCAATAAACGTAATTGGTTGAGGTGCGATTGTTTAGCTTCTTGTGTAGGTCACTGGACATATATTTGATAGAAACAAACAACAATGCCTTGGGTTTGCAATTAACCCTTTCAGCGCAATAGGTGAACACGGGCACTTTAGCGGACAGCATAGATTAAGATCAGACTGCGAAACTTTTCGCTATTGGTCAATTTTCTGTTTGTCAAAGGACCAGTCTACATCATGATTAAGTCGATTATTTAAAAAAGTGGCTCTTATGGATCCATAATTATGTGATGACTTGGGCTGGTATCATTTATCACGGAGATGCATTGAGCCCCCTTTTGCCAGAGCGTGGCACATATATTTGGCACTGAAAGAGATAAAAGAACAGCAGAGGATCAAAGACGGTGATTTTCACCCTAATATCAATGTATCAAAAGACCATTGATGTGACACCTATTGCGTAGTGTGATACTTCCATAACATTTCTTAGCCGGAAATAGACCACTTTACTGCCCCTACAATGACACTGCGCTAAGAAACAAATAAACTGGTCACAATAATCAATCGAAATCGCTCCAAATACATTTACATTTACATACAGTTTGTTCATACACACTTTTAAACGTGATTTATCACGTTTTATGGCAGTGACGGATTGATTTATGTAAAACAAAAACATTGCAGTTGATGGTGTCATTGATTTAAAGAATATCAAGGGCGCCGCCATATTTAAGATCATGTGACTTAAAGTAGTTCCAATGGAAACCTACTTGATACGGCGCGAGTACAGGTTAAGCTTTCCATAAAGTTGATATTGGGAGTGAATTATATAAGCTGTAAGAACTTTTTCACAATTTATCTAAAATAAATATGTTTAAGATAAAGGAAGTAAGCCCTCTGCGGTCTATTCTGTCTTATATCTTTGATTGTGTTTCTTATCTGACACTAGATTTCGGTTAACTTATGCAGAGCATAAGCTTCGTTTGGCGCCTGGTCAATGCCGAAATCAGATAAGAGTTGTTATACAAAACAGGAATTGACATCCGTCATTTACTAACAAGTTGTTCGGTAAATAGTACATTTAACCCTTTCAGCACTAAGGCAAAAATAGGGGCTTTGCTGAAGGTACAGATCAAGATCAGACTGCACAGATCTTTGACCTAAACCGTGTACTCATTTAGTCGAAAAAATAAGATAATCCGTCTGAGAGGTCGAGTTTGTGTAGAGCCAAGATCAGGCGGCACATTCTGTGCAGTCTGATCTTGATCTGCACTGTCTGCAAAAGGTCAGTGAGTCGCGCTTAAGCAGCATTGGGGTAAAAATATCGCGGCAGTAACAACAAACTGCCGGCAGGTGCAAGTGTGCTGTTCTCATAATCATTTGGTTTAACACTTCGTTTACTTGAATAGAAAACTGTTCTGTTGCTTATCGGCGGTTAATTGATCCATTGGACTGATAAACTGGGGCAGTGCTCTGATAATGTTTTCTGGTATCGGATCCAGCAGAGCCCCGGTAGCTCAGTCGGTAGCGTACAGGACTTGAGAACAGGGTGTTGCTGGTTCGATCTCCGGCTCGGTCAATCTCTTTCCACGGATTGATGATAGTCATTGCTACAGGATTCATTCCTCTCTCACCGCTGGCCATTGCTTCGGCGATGATAATGTGGAAAAGCAGCCAGAGGGTTGGAAAGAATGTTTTGCGGAGTACTGGTATAAGAAATTTCGGGAAAGCATGGTAAGGTGCACTTGCCGCCGAGTTATGACTGAAATAATGTTGAAAACGGCATCAAACACCATACAATGAATCAATCAATCTTGTATCGGATCCAAGACTGATTTGTATTCTTTGCAGTCGAATAACTTCAAAAAGAAAACAGACAGTGAAGACGCGCTGAGGGAGGAATAAATCCTGTTGCAATGACTAGCATCGGTCTTCGGAAAGAAATTGGCCGTGCTTGGGATTCGAATCAGCGACTCCTTTGTTCCAGGTTCTGTATGCTACCGACTGGGCTAACCGGGCTCGGTATATAACTGTATCTCAAAATAGACAAAGTGAAGATACACAATCATTCAAAAGTGTCCACAGACCAACGGGAATTTCCTATTTCAACTATTATCCCGCTAAAAAACTGAAATGAAACTTTTAAGCCAGTAGTAAAAAAACCAAATTTTGCAATTTCAAAGGTATTTTTCATGCAAAATACTAGTATCTCCTAATCGGACAGTGTGGATCCAAGATCAGACTGCACGTTCTGTGCAGTCTGATCTTGATCTACACGGTCCGCAAAAGGTCAGTGAATCGCGCTTAGCAGCCAAAGAGTCAATACTTCGCTCGGAAACCGATCTGTTATGAAACTTCGTATAATAATGGATGCTCGTAGAGTACGGTTGCGAGGTGTTTGATGAAGGGCATTACAGCGATTACACTTTCATGAATAACAGATACAAATGAAATCAAAAACAGCTTCAAAGGTTATTCAATTGATGTGCTTTTTATTTCGAGAGAGGAAGATCCTTTCATTGATTTCCTTAACCCCTAGGCTGCTAAGTCTGCGAGTCACTGACCTTTTGCGGACAGTGTAGATCAAGATCAGACTGCACAGTACGTGCAGTATGATCAGTGATCTATACTGTCCGATAAGGAGATCTTATTCCGTAAAACACAACTTTGAAATATCAATATCTGGGTTTTTGGGGTTTTCTATCGAATTGAAAATTTTCTTTTTAATTATTTACCGGGATAAGGGTTAACTCTTTACCAAACGACAAAATTTTAGACATGTCTAAATCTAAGGCACAGGAAGATGACAAATTCAGCGTTGCTTAAACGGTGGCTTTTCCTTCGAACAGCTTATAAAAAAACGTCGTAGGAAAAGGAGAAAATGTTGGTTACCACTTTTTTCCTTTTTCAACAATGTTTTTGAAAGAATACTTCCTAAAACTCTGGATTTCGTGGTAAAGGGTTAACTCTTTCAGGGCGTTAACTCGACCTGTTTGAAATATATAATTATAAGTTCGACCCCACTAAAACATTGCATGATTGTTTTTTATCACATGACTACCATTGTTTTCAGTCTGTAAAATATTGTTATGTGATAAAGAGAATCTGACATGAGTTGGCGTTTGAAATAAAATTTTATTAAACTCGCCAAGAAAAACGTTATTAAGCTCGCCAAAGGCTCGCTTAATGACATTTTTGCTAGACTCGTTTAATAAAATTCTATCTCAAACGCCAACTCATGTCAGATCCTAAATAGTTCCGTATCTGATCAACGCCCTGTGATAGTCATTTCATACGCGTCATTTCTTAACATTGCTGACCTAGATTTCTCTGTAAAATAAAATGTCAATAATGATGATCGTGACAAAGCAGCAAATTTAATCGTCTAGATTCAAAACTAAATCATTGCATGTAAGTTTCTTGGGAGCTATTTTTCGTCTGTTATGTACACGACTGTCAAAGAGGCGAATAGCTTCATGTAAATTGAATACTTATATACATGTCTGCCTATTTTTTAAACACATCATAAACTATAATTGTTGAAATAATGCCATGTGATAAAAAGAATCTGACATTTGTTGGCTTTTTGAGGTAAAATTTTATCAAAATCTTCGATGAAAAATGCTATTAAGCTTGCAAAATGCTCGGTTAATAGCCTTTTTGTTTTTTACAATCGTTTAATAAAACTGTATGTCAAATACCAACTCATGTCAGATCCTATTTATCATATAGGCTTGACTTAAAAAGAGGACGGTATACGATGCAAGGTCAGACCGCTTGTCCTGTGCAGTCTGGTCTTGATCTATATCGTATGCAAAAGCCCTTGTTTGCGCCTGTTACTTGGACAGAATTGAAATGCTCCTATGACGTTGAAATAACTTGATTTATTTCCACTCTATTTTATTTACATACTTATTTTCTATAACCAGGATCCTACAACTCTAATACAATGACCATGCATTTTATTCAGTTTCTGTGGAAAATTGCATCTATTTGTTCTGAAAAATCAAAACTGCCTGGGTCAAAATATGTTTTAATAAATCTTCACCTTTTGACTACTAAGCGCGACTCAATGACCTTTTGCGGACAGTGTAGATCAAGATCAGACTGCACAGAACGTGCAGTCTGATCTTGGATCTACACTGTCCGATAAGGAGATATCTTTCTCCCAAAGAATACCCTTGAAAATGGCAAAATCAGGGTTTTTACTATCGGCTTGAAAGTTTCTTTTCACTTATTTAGGAGGATAAGGGTTAATGAAGATGATGAGTGGTATACAAGAGTAATTCTGTATTCTAATTAAATTCTACAAAGTACGTCCCAGCCTTATCTAATGGTTAGCCTTGATATTTAGAAGCAGATCAAAATGTTAATTGAATACAGTCCCATACTTTTCTGTCTGTGCTGTCTGATCATATTCTATTTTTATGGCATATCGATAGGACTCGAAGGTCTTAAAGCGCATGTCAGGTAATGTAACGGTAAAAGATTTCGTGTAAAAGTTTTGCTAAATGGACATTGCTTAGCTTAAAAGTTTTACGCAAAAGACTGAATTGGCAATGAACAAAGTTTAAAGGTGCCTTTATTGATTTTTATAATTTTACCATATTTCAAAAGTCATTCATCATTGAATGATGCTAGGCGAACGCTGTCAAAACATCCGTAAAGAGGTACATTGAATGGTGTTTTACGCCACTTTCAACATTATTTCAGTCATATCATGGCGACAGCTCACATATTCATGTATTTCCTGGAGTCCACCAGTGCTAGGCTAGGGATCTGAAGTGTCTTGCCAAATGACACTCCCACCAAAGACCCAGTGGATTCAGTGAGGTTCGAGCCCGGGGTTTCCAGGTTACGAGTCCTACACTTTACCACTTAACTACGCAGGATCCCCCAGTAAAGAAACAAGACAAGTTTTAGAAAAGAAATCAGTGATATGGGTAACGTAGCCTCTCAAGGTATTTTTAGATTTCAGGCCAGAATTTCGCAGAGGTTTGTGGGAATGTCATGTTATCAAAAATACGCGTCGATCTCATTGGATCATACTCAAATACGTATGATGACGTCATATTTGATGTCAAAAAAAAGTAGACGGAGTTACCGATTGCATAGCGATCAACACCTTATTTTTAACGCCAAATTGCACCTTTTCACTGCATGTAAACGTCCAGTTTCTTTACATTTGCAAAGAAAAGAAAAAGCGTTGGTATTTGTCAACGTTTACATAAGAAAGTCTCTGCAAAAAATCTAAATGGGCTCCTTTAAAGCACAATCGGTTTCTCTTTAACTTGAGAAGAGTAAAGCGTGTTCTGGCACAGTTTGATTACACCTCGGAACCGCAAATGTTATTACCTTTCATTTTTCTCCTGTTTTTAAATGTTTAACAGATGTTATTGTTGCAGCCTATTAGTTCGATTTAATCCTTTACCACACAATCACTAGTTTATACAAACCTGAGAAAAACGGTTTTTGAAAACATTGTGGGAAAAGGAGAAAATGCTGGTTACCAGCATTTTCTCCTTTTCCCACAATTTTTTTTTATTCTTTCAGAAAGAAATTTCAGTATTCGAGCCAAATTGAATTTACCGTCTGCAAAAATCCTTTGAATTTGATGACTGTAAAATTTTGTTGTCTGGTAGAGAATTAAGCTAATCTAAGATAGATAACCTTTTCTTGTCGCAAGTCGAACCCCGATAAATATACTTCTAGCTATTTACTTGACTAGAAAATGTCAGTTTCGTCTAAATTGAAGGCATTTGCAGATTGCAGGTTCACCCTAATCCTGCTAAGTAAGTGACCTGAAATTTTTGAGCTGATTATACAGAGCTCCAGATAGAGAGAGTGATTTTGATTTCAAAACTGAAAATATAGGTTATTCTCCACTAAAACCTATGTTATGGGTACTCATTAGAATCGTCTCATCGAGACGATTCTAATGAGTACCCACAACATAGGGTTTCAGAGAGAAATAATGGATTTTGAATACCATCACTCCCTCTTATCTGGAGCTCTGCGATAGTAAAAATCCAAATTTTGCTACTTCATAGACCTGTATGGTTTGGGGGACAATATGCCATTACCGGACAGAGTAGATCAAAGATCAGACTGTACTATCTGTGCAGTCTGATCTTGATCTACACTGTCCACAAAAGGTCAGTGAGTAGCGCTTAGCAACCTAAGGGTAAAATATGTTGTAAATACTGAAATTTGTCTTTGAAAAGGCAGAAAATGTTGTAGAAAAAGAGAAAGTGCTGGTTGCCAGAATTCATAGTTTTTTCCATAATATTTACAAAATTGAAGAAACAGTTCTAACTGGTATTAGTACAGGCTTGCAGCGTTTCAGAAGTTTATTGGGGAACTTTTTTTTGTAACACGCACGTTATTTGGGGGCCTTTGAGCTTGAACCCAGTAGTGCTTGAACCGATTATTATCATTATTACTATTATTATTACTATTATTATTATTTATAAGAAGCACTTATAAAAGTAGAAGAAGTAAAGGAATAGAAGCGGTAGTAGCAGTAGAATGGTAGTTATACAAGAAGTAGTAGTGACAATTTCATTATCATCATCATCGTCGTCAGCATAATCATCATCATCTTCATCCTCCTCCTCCTCCTCATCATCATCATCATCACGGGAAACGGGTTTAAAATAAATTAAGCGGACTCTGAATGAAACTCTGAAAGATACACAAAATCATTTATAACGAAAACGCGAACTCTATCTGAACGATTGTTCAATAACCCTGCTTTCAGTTTGCTATATACGCCAATTCTCGGTCTCTAAGTTAAGAAAGGGCTAAATTAATACAATTCTAAACTAGCATCAAGATCAAAGACCAAACTACATGAGCCATTAACTCTAACAAAACGGGGTTTGTTTTACCGTGATGCTTGATACCAAGTAAATTATCACAGTATTATGGATCCCAAAAACCCATTTTGTGGAACAATCGATTTATCATGAGGTAAACTGGTCCCTTATTATGCAGAAAATTTACCAAAAGCAAAAAGTTTCGACTCAGGTCAGCCTGCGCGGATTGCGCAGGCTGACCTAGTCGATACTTTTTGCAAGTGCATCAAGCCCCTGCCATAGAGCATGGCTTATATTTATGTAAACGAATTAATCTGAACTTTGCTTTCAGCTTTTCCATTAACGCCGGTTCTGGGTCGCGAAAAACGCGATAATACAAGATCAAAGTCTGTCTCGCGATAAAAAAGACGTTGTTAATGAACCATCTAGGACACCTGTTTATCGGAAATTGACCAGGGAACAAGAAAGTTACCCGTCATTACAGAACGAAGTAATATTAATTCTATCATCACGTCTGCTGCTTTTTTTTTTCTCTTCATCCTTCTCCTGCTTGATAAGTTAAATGAAATTTTTAAATCGATCGTAAAAACCCGAATGATACTATTTCACATTTATTTTTTTGGAGGAAAAAAAATCTCTGTATCGGACAGTGTAGATCCAATATCAGGCTGCACGTTCTTTGCAGTCTGATCTTGATCTACATTGCTCGCAAAAGGTCCTTGTGCTTAGCAGCCATAGGGTGAAATCCTTAACACTGAACCAGACGACAAAAATTAGACCCGTCTGATTTGAAATCATTTGCTGACGACACATTAAACGCAACTCATATGATGATCATTGTCTTTAGAAGGGTAAGAAATACTGTGGTAGAAGGACGAAATTCTGGTTACCAGCATTTTCTCCTTCTTCCACAAATTTTTACAAAGCCTTTTTTTCCTCGGGATTTTAAAACGTGGGATTGCGTGATAAAGGATTAGTTAGCTGCTAAGCTATTTTAAGATTCAAAACCTAATACATTCCACGCAAAAAAATCCCTGTAATTTAAAGGAAAATATCTTTTTTTTTTTGTAAAGAGCATGAACAATATTGTGAGAAAATAAGCCAGTGTATATTAAAACAGCTCTCCTTTACAGCTATGTCAGACTCTGTCTACATTACGTAAGTTTAAACAGGGTTGACTGTTTAGCTGCCAAAATGTTTGAGTCATTTTTCCCCGATGGTTGAAAATACAATTTCACTCATATTAAAGGAAAAAAGCTTTTGCCACAGATTAGAACAAACTTTAGGACTGCAGAGATCCAAGATCAGACTGCACGATGTAGCTACTACTCACGTCAGTTGTTGTGGTAAACGAGTTATCCTGCTGCATGACTAAAATCAAATTTTCAATATTGTAAATGACCGACCCGACCGACCGAGCAACCGAACGGTCGATTGATCGCTCGACTGATTGATGTATTGATTGATTCATTCATTGATTGAAAGGTTTCAAATTATTTTAGCCCTATCACGGCGACAGCTCACATGCCAAGTATGCCCTTTTACCATAACTAGGCTTGCCGAAGGACGCCCCCACAGAAACCGTTGGTCCAACACCAGTTTTACATAAAAAGTGAAATATTCTTAAGTGAACCGTATGTGAACGAAACCGGCAACAGAGTTCTGCAGTCTAGTCTGGATATACATCAAATGAGCACCGAAAGCATCCTGATTTAGCAGTTGCGTAAAATTAACACCCACAACAGGCATCGGGGAACATTTTCCCGACTGCGACTGACTGATCTTGATCTAAATTATTCTCTTCAGTGATGATTGCAGTCAAAATTCTCCTCCCCCCATTTAATACCAAAAAACATAAACATATTAGGTGCACTGCGAAAAGGACGTTTATTGCATCTCCGTGATGAATCATATCAAGCAAGTCATCATAGAATTATGGATCCATAAAAACCCATTTTGTCTAACAACCGGCTGAATCATGAGGTAGAGAGGTCTTGTAACATGCAGATGATTTAACAATAGCAAAGACTATCGACCCAGATCAGCCTGCGCAGTCCGCGCAGGCTGATCTGGACCGATACTCTTTGCAGATGTATGAAACCCTTTTTATCAGAGCATAGCTCATACCTATTTTTGAACATTTAACAACAGAAATAAGTCGATATGACATAGGATTACAAACCTCTTTAATTTCTAAATACCACTTGATATATGTTCCATATAAAGTGACAATGGTGTATCATAAGGAATTATTCTTGCATTAAAAACATAAAACAACGAGTACTTATTGGAAAACATCATAGTGTGAACATGTACTTGTGCCAACTTAATTATCCGTTTGTCTGGGAAAACAGAAGAAAATGTGTTAGTTGTAGCCTACGTAAGCCTGATATTCTGATATAAAACCTTACCTCTTTACGAGACGACAAAATTTTGGACTTGTCTAGATTGAAAGTATTTGCAGACGATAAAGGAACCACTGCCAAACTGATCGGATTTTTCTCTCGAAAGCTGGAAAAAAAATGTGGGAGAAGGAGAAAATGCTGGTAATCAGCCTACAGTGTTTTCAGAGGCTTTCCTCATAGGAGGCAATAAAACATGGGATTTTTTGGTAAAATGTTAATTTGTGTTAACGATCTTTATGTTTGCAGGTATCTTTTTACCCTGTACCACCCAATCACGAGTTTTACGGCCCTGAAAGGGAATAATTTTGAAAATATTGTGGGAAAAGGAGAAAATGCTGGTAACCAGCATTTTCTTCTTTTTCCAACAGTATTTTCTTTCCTATGAAATACAAAAATCATCATTTGAGCAACACAAAATTTGTCTTCTGCAAGTGCTTTCAGTTTGGTCAAGTCCAAATTTTTATCGTTTGGTAAAGGATTAAAGTCTTTGTTATAAATATGTTTCAGACGCTGATTTCTTATCTTTAAGTGTCTACTTAAACGTGGCGTTATATTATTGCACAATATAAAGTAAGCTAGCCTATGAATTAAGAAAAGTGCTGTTGTGTGACACCAGGAGGGAATGCTTCCGGGTCGCAGTTGATTTGCGTGAAAATCTGGATGTCGTGTGCTTCTTCTACACTCTTTTATCAGAAAAGATGAAATAATGTGTCTAAAATATGTTTCTGATGTTTATTGGATAATTGTTTGGGAAAGGTACTATAATTTTGCTATTCTGGAGGAGCTATTTTGGTGGCGGTAAACACATAAAAGAACATTGTCTACCATCAGGGCTGCTTTTTACTATCATTTATTAAGAAAAGTAGTTTGAGGAGGAATAGAGGAATTGTTTATGATGCCAGTTTCTGTAACTTTCTGTGAAGGCGATTTGACATACAGTTCAGAGAAATAAACGCCAACACTTCTGTTTTGTAAGAGAAAGAAAAACACCGAGTTCCACTCTATTTTCAGTGTAGCAATAAAAGTTATCGGTGTGACACATTGAATGATATTTAGTGAAAATACTCTTTTTCTTTTCAATTCTGACTTTTGTTGTCGTTAACCATTCAGTTAGTTATTAGCATATATCTAAACGTTTTGTATTTACTTTATTCACAAACCGTTCTCTCTATTCCAAAACTAGCCATGTTATTGGCAAAGACAGAACGCCTAGGCCAATCAGATGGCTTGTATAAGAATTTGTAACAAGAACAAAGTTAAGAACTATTGGTATATACATGTACAGCCACAGATTGCGGTAGACAAAGTTTCGAAAGCAATTTGAAGACTAATTATATGTCCTAATTACAATTAAATCTTCATCGTATTGTACTAATATCGTAACGAGCATTCAGCATTTTATTACATCATAACGGCTTGATCATATGATATGCAGTGCTTAAATAGGCGTATCTGAAATTTTCACCTGCAAAAATTTCTGACTTTCATTACAGGATAGATATCTTTTAGATGTAATTGACGTGGGAAAATATTTAACTCTTTCCACACCATAGACGACACCAGGAGCATTTGTGGACAGTGTAGATCAAGATCAGACTGCACAGAACGTGCAGTCTGATCTGTGATCTACACTGTCCACTGCTTTACTCTGCATTATTACTGAACTTTCTCTTGATCTGGCACCGAAAATGTATTTGTAGCCCTGGACAAAATGCAGTTTATTTACTCAGTAATGAACGAGTTAAAAACGCTTCCTTCAACTGACACCATGGCTCGTATTCAACCCACCATTCATAATAGCATACTTAGCTTAATTCTCAAAGGTTTTCATAAATTGAAAGTAACGTAATTTTAAATTAGCCGTACCAAATGGTTTAGCAAATTAGAAATCGCGTTGCTTTCTAAATCTAGAATAAGAATATGAATACAGTAAAGAATGGTTGGTAAGTAGAGCTACAGATTGCAATGCCGAAAGGAAGTGTCATTTTTTGTGCAAAGGTAGTGCCAGACATTGGTTTACGGCCACTCCACTGCCATAGCAAGTATGATGCCTACAGAAAATCATACGGTGGTTTAGCCCTGTCTACTCGGGAAAGGAGAATATTTTAGACTGGTCTAAACAGAAAGCAACTGCAGACAACACTTTAAACCTTAATCTGTCAACTCAGAGAAATGAAACGTTCAAGGCGATAGTAAAAACCCAAATTTGGCCATTTCAAAAATTTCCTTTAGGAAAAATATCCCCTTATCGGACAGTGTAGATCCATGATCAGACTGCACGTTCTGTGCAGTCTGATCTTGATCTATTCTGTCCGCCAAAGGTTCTTGAGTCGTACTTAGCAGCTTATGGGTTAAATGTGGCACAAATGATGGAAGTTGTACCAGAAAGGATAGAAAACAATTCGGAAAAATGAAAACAAAGCTGGTTACCTGCATTTTCTTATTTCTCCCACGATATTTTTAAAATTTTCTACATCAAGGTCATTTAAATACGGGATTATGTATAACAAGGTTGCGATGTACTCACGAATGGCCCTATATTTTAGCCCTTCAGCTGCTAAGTGCGACTCACTGACCTTTTGCGGACAGTGTAGATCAAAATCAGACTGCGCAGAACGTGCAGTCTGATTTTGGATCTACACTGTCCGATAAGAAGATATTTTTCTCCAAAAAAATAAGTTAGAAAAACATTATTCGGGTTTTTTTTTTTTTTATCGGCTTGAAAGTTTTATTTAACTTATCTAGGAGGATAGTTCAAGATCTTGGCCCGAGTCGGAACATTAGAGATTTAAGTGCATGTTTTCTGCATTCAAAAATACAAATCGTATAATTTCAGCCACATCTAATTCATTGTCTGCAGATTCTTTCAAAATCTTCTAATCTTAATTTTGGTAAAGTGTTAAATGAAGTAGAGATTGTTTGATTGATTTTGCATTTATTTCAAGGTCGCCAACGGTTGCCCATATCAGTGCAACCGCCAAAGGACAGTTCGTTATGTTGCGGGAAATAGTACAAGATACAGGACAAAACTCATAATAAGTTACGCCTAATTCTTTAGCGTGCTCGGTATATAGCACCGTCACACAGGTCCTTGATTTTAAAGTCTCATCCGTAGGACTATTTGAACTTTTTTAGTTGGACAGCCGTTGGAATCGAACTCACCCCCTGAAATGTCTTGAGATTTTTTGCTTACAAGTCTAATATCCTACTACCTGTGCTATGCCGGCTGACTTGAGAGAGGAATAGTATCCGACATTTAAACGAGACCCTGTTTATGTTCCGTCTCAATTAGAACATCGTAACGGAGGTTGTTGGGACGGTAATGACACTTTATTGCCAAAAATGCAAAAGATGGCTAATTGTCTTGCACATATGACGTCAATGTTTCTTCACAATTCGGCGTTTATCCAAATCAAACAGGAAGCAAATTTCAAGTATGATGACTATGCATGAGTTGACTCTCTAATTCAGTCGGCATTATCTCCCGCTAGATGGCATTCTACAAATACACATCACTCATCACAACTCGGCCGATTCCGTACCTACATCTAACCTCGTCTGTATAACGGTCGTTTCCATTTGAACTGCTAATCACGTGATCTTATACATGGCGGCGCCACTGTAAGTCGTTTAGCAACGACATAAACAACCTCGATGAAGTTATTCACATGTATCTATCTGTCGGTGAAAACTTCAATCGGAATTGATAAACCATGTTAAAAAATGAATGTACGAACTGTTTGTCAACTGAAATATAGTTAGAAAGATTTCTATAGAAAATTGAAACTCAAGTTTTCTTTTTTAAGAGGAGCCTTACAATTTTCAGAACGGTAAACCGGCGTATTTCCGGCGATGAAATGTACCGTTTAGGTGCATATCAATCCACCAGATACAGGCGAGGGATTTGATGGCTCCCATCACCCGAGGTATGCCGAATGAAATACACATCTATCTAATTTGGGCATTCTGGGTACAGAACCGGACTACTTTTCAAAACGACAACCGTTACTTTGAATTTCAAAATGAAATATACGTTTACTCAATAAAACGCTACCTGGTGCGATTCATTCAGCTATGATCAGCTAGCATGTAACCTATGCACCGCCCATTTAAAACAGCCCCAATAGGCTTGGGTAACACCTTCGGTATAAGCCCTACTTTTCCCTAGTATATGGGATCGGTGATGCGTCATAGCAGACAGGTCGAATCTTCGAAGAATATGACATGCGCAGACAACGATTCAGTCGGTCATGTATCTGTAAGAATCGGTGTCTGACCAATCAGGTCATCGCATTTATTTCGCCCGTTGGGGAGCATTGTTATATAGGCTACTTCTCTGTCTACCATGTGAAATTTTTCATGACTTCTGCATTATCCTATTGTGAATTTATATTCATTCGGGATGGTTCAGACATGAAGGGTTGGATTAAATCGGTAAAGTTCGATGACTTTTATCGACATAATTCGGGCGTGACCGCAAGTACTTACAAACAGCTTCGGAACATACCGAGAATACACGAGGATGTATATCATTCCACCGCTAAATTAAACACCAGACTTGTTAACTCTTAACCAAACAATCTCGAGTTTTTAACGACTCTGGGGGAGAAAGCTTTTTGAAAACATTGTGAAAAAAGAAGAAAATGCTGGTAATCAATGTTTTCTTCCCTGCCAAAAACACATTTCATACTTCTAGTCACATTTAATTTGTCGTATGCAAACGCTTTCAATTTGGACAAGTGTATTTTTTTTTTCTTCGGTAAAGACTTAATGCTATCGAAGCAATTTCTAATCGGCTGAACTGTCTAGTTTAGCCGATTAGAAATTGCGTTACATGATAAAAAGAATGAGAATTAGAATGAGAATGAAATTTACAATGGTAATACTGTTAGGGCCATCGCCTATGAATTTGTTTATTTTAAACGCGATGCTCGATAGTACGATGGTGATAACGCGATATACGATGACGATAACGCAATAGTACGATGACGATAACGCGATAGTACGATGGCGATAACGCGATAGTACGATGGTGATAACGCGATAGTGCGATGATGATAACGCGATATTACGATGACGATAAAACGATAGTACGATGATGAAAACACGATATCATATCGCACTATCATCATCGTACTATCACGTTATCACCATCGTTATATCGTGATTTCGTTCTATCGAGCATCGCGTTTAAAATCAACTAATTCATAGGCGATGGCTCTAACGGTATTCCGTAGAATAGCGCTATTTGAAGTGCTGACCCTTTACCAAAACAATCACATTTTTTAACGATCCTGAGATAGAATTCTTTTGAAATCATTGTGGGAAAAGGAGAAAATGCTGGTAACCAGTTTTCAAACCCCTAAAAGACAAATACTGTTGTTGAGCCACCTTGATAACTATCGACTACAGTTACTTTGAATTTGGACAAGCCTAGCATTTTGTCCTTTGTCCTAGTGTGAGTATCATTTTCCGGAATACTCACAAGCTAGGGGGCGGTATACTGAATGAATTACTGCTCTGAGGATACTGCGATTGGTCATGTACCTGTTTAATTTATACATGACATAGACAACAAGAAAAAAATCGTGCCATTTGTAAATGCCTTGCTCTGTGGAAAGGGGATTTAATGAATCTGCAAAAAGTATCGACCTAGGTCACCCTGCGCACTCAGCGGAGGCTGACTTGAAGTCAAACTCTTTGCTATTTGTAAATTTTCTGAATGTCCAATCACTATTCTGCCCTCATTATTTGGTCTGATGTTAGACAAAATCAGTTTTAGGGATCCGTAATTATGAATCAGAATCAGAATCTTTATTGACTTATACATACACATGTATATCGTCATATACAAAATAATTTCACAAATGTCATGGTACTTAAAAGAGTCTCTCTCTCTCCCTCCCTCTCTCTATTTTTCTCTCACTCTATATTACTCTCTACCACACTCTCTCTCCCTCCCCCCCCCCTCTCTCTCTCTCTCTCTTTCTCTTTCTCTCTCTCTCTCTCTCTCTCTCTCTCTCTCTCTCTCTCTGTCTATCACACACACAGAGATAAACTTACATAAACAAATCTACCCGCATTTAAGATTGAAAAAAAAAACTGTTGTGGACTAAGTATGATGCCTTTAGTTAAGACTTGTCATGGAGAATGAATATACTTAAAAAAGTATAACTACAATTTCAGTGTCTGTATATACACACAAATTCATGCAATATATATACACACACACATTATTATGTGATCACGGAGATGCATTAAACCTCTTTCGGCAGAGCGACACTCATTGGTTCATGTATAGAACCATCATGGATAAATCGTTATGTTTATTACCTGAACCAGTTTGCGAGTATGACAACATATAAAAACGTTCCTCTTAATTTAAGCATTAAAGGACCTTAACATCTTTCGACCAAGTTCAGATCTGCACGGAACAGATCTACATATCCCGGTATTTCGCTAGATATTCTTCCCAGACAAAAATGACACAAGTACGAGTATTTCGGCTTGACATACTGACTGAAGACGTCAATTTTATTCATTGTGGCGCTTTGTGTGATAATGAACTGTAACTGAGTAGCTGGTGAAGACCTTCACGACCTACAACCAATTATTATTGCATCCAAACATTCAGATCTTCATTAACCTTTTGGCTGCTAAGCGTGACTCAAGGACCTTTTGCGGACAGTGTAGATCAAGATCAGACTGCACAGAACATGCAGTCTGATCTTGAATCTACACTGTCCGATAAGGAGATATTTTGTCCAAAAGAAAACTTTGAAAAATAGTCATAGTCAGGATTTTACTGTCGGAATGAAAGTTTCGCTTAAGTTATTTAGCAGGTTAAAGGTTACAGTTCTTCTTCAATCCACTCCTGAAATTTATAAATACACTTGCAAAACTAGTATTTGACATTTATTTCACCCAAAACTTACTAAAAAGAATTCCGTTTATTTTTTCATTTTCCTTTTTTTTTTTTTAACCAGGCAAAAGTACTTACGCGTACATGAAAATAACTAGAAAATTTTCTCCATAGTTCTTGACCAAAAATGTTGAAATAAATGAGCCATGCTCTGACAAAAGGGGGCTTGTTGCTTCTCCGTGATCAATGGTACCAATCAAGCCATCAAATAATTAAGGTTTCATAATAGCGACTTCTTTTAACAACAGACTCAATCATGAGGTAGACTAGTCCTTGTACATACAGGCAATTGACCAGTAGCGAAAAGTTTCGGCGCAGGTCAGCCTGCGCAGGCTGACCTGAGTCTATACTTTTCGCAGATGCATTAAGCCCCCTTTTCACAGAGCATGGCTCAAACATATTTGACAAGTATTTAACTTGTAATAAATCGAAACCTCTTCCGTATATAACTGACTGATACTTTTAGACATTAGTTTAGCCGACATAAAAATGACCAGAAAAGTATTGGAAATAAAACTACTTGTGACCGAAAATCATTCGAGACATGTTTAACCGACTTATATTTGAATAAAGCAAATCGATTTTGCTATCTTTTTCTTTTTAATATCCATATCTAATCGAAAATTAGTTTACAACTGATAAACTTTATAAAACTGTTTAAATTTAATCGAAAAATCTCCGACTTGAAACAAATTGAAAATTATTTGACATGAAACTAACCTAAAGTAATTCATATAAATTTGATTGAAAAGATAAAGAAATTGATGTTAATGCGACATGAAGTGTTTCAGCTAATCATAATTTCAGTATTTATGTGACAATTTATCTTGCTTGAAACGCCGTATTGAAAACAAAAAGAGTTCCATCTAATGCACATTTTATAATAAATCTCAAGCGGTTTTATATCCTTGCACTTAAATGAAAATAATTACATATGTAAATAGAATGAAAGTTGGGTCCATATCAGCACCTTGCCTCCTAAAACAAGATTTTAGCAGACGACTTTGAAAATCACGCTGTAATACAGTATTTAATAATCGACAAGAAGAAAATTGAATAATAAATGGATGTAAAACGCATTGTAGCAAAATACGAAATGGCACTTAACATACATGTAACCCCTCAGGACCCAAGGGTCAAGGCTGAATACTTAAATGAGTCATGCCTGTGAACAGGGTGTTTAATGCATCTGCAAAATTATCTACTCTGGTCAGCCTGAGTAGTCCGCGCAAGCTCAAGTCAGTCGAAACTTTTTTTGCTTTTGGTAATTTTTTCGCATGTTCAAGAACCATTCTACCTCAGGCTTCAGCCGGTTTTTTGACAAAATCGATTTTATGGACTCATAATTCCGCTATGATTTGATTGGCACATTGCAGCCCCTTTTGTTAGAGCATGATTAAAAAAGAATTGAAAATATCACGTGGAAAGTTGGAAATGCTCGTCTATGGTAGCCAAAATGTAAACTTAATTTTCATGAAATTTGAGGACAGCAACAAAATAATAGTCTAAGGTTGGTTTTTACAAAGTCGACACAGACTAGTCAATAAAACTATGCGGATTCTCATAAATTCCGAAATAATAAATTTTATTAACGTTGGAATAGACTGGTTTTATTTGCTTCACATCCGTATCACCTGATTTTGGCACATTATAATTAAGAACAACATCTGCTTTCACTAATAATTTGAGGGGAAAAGTTTCAATTAATGACTTCTGTTATTTAAGTTTAACGGCGTAGAATGTAATCATATCTATGGTTAAACGATAATGACATCTTTACGTAGATTGTTATGGCTGACATACTTACCTCCCTTTAGTATATGCAAATTGGATAGACTATGCAAAGTGTCGGGTTCTTGAGTACGTATATATATTGAGGCTCAAACTTTCGTGGTAAGCTTAGTAAACAGGGAACTTAATGCATTTACAATACAGGTCGTCTCAGGGCAATCTGCGCTATCATTTACTCTTTTTCCTAACTGTCATCCGATAACCAAATACTTAATGTCTATACGAGTGTAATTCGACCAACCTCGTTAGATTTCGGCCAAATGGGTGCACGTATTCTTGTAACATCGTCTATCCTTTTATTAAAGATATTTCTCGTTTCTGGTTTATATCGTTTACTCGTTATAATAAGACTTGCAAGTCGTAACAAGACATTTTAACTCTTTACCACATCTACAAAGTTTTTAGACTTGTCAAAATTGAAAGCATTTCTAGACAACAAATTTAGTATGGTTGAATAATGAAACTTGTACATTGAAGGGTAGAACAAGGGTGGAAAAAAGGAGAAAATGCTAGTTACTAATATCAATCCTGTCTTTATGACTTTGTACAGTAGAAAGAAAAAAGAATATTACTGATACATTTTCTAGAGGCAGTAGTGCAAGGGGAGAGCCTGGGTCTCAAAGATTCCTGGTTCGATATCCTTGAAGTGCGGCGTTAACTATTTGAATCAACCAGACATGGCGGCACGAGCGCTGCTTCAGCTTTCAGGAAGTACGAGTGCACATCAAAAGTGATTAACCCTTATCCTGCTAAATAACTAACATGAAACTTTCAAGCCCATAGTAAAAGCCCAAATTTTGCTACTTCAAAGGTATTATTGGGAGAAAGATATCTTCTTATCGGACAGTGTAGATCCAAGATCAGACTGCACGTTCTGTGCAGTCTGATCTTGATCTACACTGTCCGCAAAACGTCAGTGAGTCGCGCTTTGCAGCCTAAGGGTTAATATAACTTGAAGAACTTGTTTCAAAATCGATATAAAAATGGATCAAAACAAATGAGCCAAACTTTTTGAGAAGGAAGTTCATTGCATTTGCGAAAAGAATCTCGCAGGCTTACATGGGTCAATACTTTTTGCAATTTATAACTTTCTGCTTGACCAAGGACCATTCTACCTCCAGATCCAGTCGATTATCAGACTAACTTCAGTTTATGAATCCATAATTTGCTTGGTATAATGCATGACGAAGATGCATTTAACCCTGGTTTGCAAGAATTTCAAATATTTCTGTTAAACCTGCTAAAGCAGAGTCTTATATCTCAGTCGGTAACGTCCAGGAAGTCGCTAGTTTAAATCCCCTATCTCGACCAATTTCTGTGCGAGGATTGATGATGGTCATCACCACAGGAATTCCTCTATCACCGTTGATTGAAGTTTCGAAGATTGTTATGTGGGAAAGCAGCCAGCGGCTTAAGAAGAAAACTGTGTGAAATGCTGGTACAAAGAAACGTGAGAAACGTATGGTTAGGTTGACTGACCGCAGAGATGTAACTAAAATAATATTAAAACGACATTAAACACAATATCGACCAATACACCTAATAAAGGCAAACATGGTAAACATCGAATATTTTATTGAATTCGAATCGAATTTCAGATAAAAAAGATCTGCATTTGAAAAGATGCATTACAGACTTACAGAATTATTATTGACTCATACATGTACATATATTTATCACATAAAACCTCCTTCGACAGTGTATTAAACACCATTTTATTAGTATACTAGTATATCATCGTTTCTCAGGCCTCTATTCTAGTTAGTTTTGTAGGTATGAGCGTGTGAAGCTGACGAAACCAACAGAACCACGTGCCGGAATCTGTACGTCGTTGTTGCCAAGACCTATATGTGCCGAAAATATTATGACTCTCGTGTTTAATAACAGCAAGAAATGCAGCATAATTTGATTAAAGGTCAACAAAACTGTGGAAATATTTCGATTTACTCCCTGTAGAAAATGTTTCTTCTACATTCGATGTAAAACTAGTCACAGAGATACCTTCTTGTGTATGTACACATTCCAAACCTAGGTACATTAAATTTTTGTGAACATTGACCCGTGAACGGTATAGAGGCTGAAAGTGATGATGCAGGATACTTATTTGTCTGTCGTTGTTTTATGTGATACAAGTATATTGAATCTCACAGCCGTGTTTATATAATCATTTTTATCAAACTAGTTGACTAAAATGCATATGACCCTCGCCAAGGCTCGTGTCATATAATAGTACATAAACACTCATGTAAGATTCTCTATATCCTCCATATGGCCTGCAACACGCGACAAGGGGCATTGGACATTTGCGTAAAGTGTCATCTCGGATCAGCCTGTGCAGTCTTCGCAGGCGAATCCGAAACGACACTTTCCGTTTTTATGTAATTTTCTGTTTTGCGCAAGTCTACTGTAGCATAAAATCTAATGTAGTCGTAAAGTGCCGTCTCGGATTAGCCTGCGCGGAATGCGCAGGCTGATCCGAGACGACACTTTACGCAAATGTCCGAATGCCCCGTTTCGCGTGTTGCAAGCCATTATTATGTGCATCGTCATAAAACAACCTATTTTTACCAATAACATGGTACTTAACGGGGTCGTACGTCGGGTCTCTCTCTCTCTCTCTGTCTGTCTCTCTCTCTCAACATACGCAAACAAACTTACATATACAGCTGAACTCGCTTTTAAGATCAAAAGAAAATCTATAGTTGACTTCTTTGAAACGTATAATTCAATAACTTAAGACTTGTTATAGAGAATGACTTTTCTTACATAATTATAATCGGTGTAAAGATTGTTTTTGAAATTAGCCCTCTAATTTGCTTAAGAACAAAGAACTCATGGGTAACATATGTATTGAAGAGGAACCATATTTTTCAAGTATCCCTAACCTCAATGTCGATTTGCAGACGTTTAGAACCCCCATCAAACTTTAATTACCCTCCCATAACTGCCACATATCATTACAATAATTTCATTACCGAACGGTTTATGACGAGCAGTTTTCTATTACCAAACGAACTCTTTGTGAACAGACAAATACCATTGATATGTTTGACTCAAATGACTTTTTACTGCTTGGCAAAGTTAAGACTTGTCCAAATTAAAAGCATTTACAAATAACAACTTAGATATGGCTAAGATGATGGAATTTACCGTTTAAAAGGTATAAAACATTGTGGGAGAAGGAGAAAATGCTGGTTACCAGCATTTTCTCCTTATCTCACAATGTTTTCAAAAGCCTTCTTTCTCAGAGGGGCAGAAACTTGGGATTGTGTGGGATAGGGTTTACGAGTTAATGTATACATTCTACCTTAACGCCCCTGTTGTCATTTTGACCTTTTTTTTTAGAAACTTTGCGGGTAAAAGCGTATTCTAAAAGGACTCAGTAGGTGAAAATGTATCGCATATTTTATTTTAAATGTCGTCTTGTAGGGTGAAGGGGTGTCCAAATATAAAATGAAAAAGCAGACAGTATAGATCCAAGATAAAATTTGCAAGTTGTGTGTTGTCTGATCTTAATCTACTTTATGCTGAGAAATTGTCCGCAGCTACAGTGTTTGGCGACAATTGTGCAGTGTATCTGTACTTTATTTTATTTTATCAAGATCATAATAAAAAACTTAAACATGTTCCAGTGACAAAGTGGTGTTTTTTTTTTGTCCTTATTTCAAAATACCACGAAAAAGGTCAAAGATTCCAGAAAACACCTTTCATCTCATTAGGCGCCGTGGTGGGGAATGCTGCACTGTTGTAGTTTACGTTGATAATAAGAATTCCAAATTTCTCGTCGCATTGTCGCTCTCGTTAGACAATACAACGTTTTATGGCGTCATTATTGTGCTATGATTAATTGATGAATATGTTAACACTTTACCAAACAACAAAGTTTTAGACTCTTCTGAATTCAAAGCATTTCCAGACGAAGAAATAAATTCGAATTTTGTTTTGGAAACGGTAGGAAAGCAGTGTGTGAAATGGAGAAAATGCTGGTCACCAGCATTTTCTCCTTTTCTCACAATGTTTTCTAAATTCTTTTTTCTCAGGGTTGACGAAACTCAGAATTGCTAAATCCTTCAACTGGGTGTGTAGAATGCAAATATATTTCTGCGGAAGGTGTAGATTAAGATCAAAAAGCACAGAGGAGAAAAAGCAAAGACCGACCGGAAGATCCTTGTATTCTGATCTTGATTTTCCCGTATATTGATATAGCTTTTCTCTGTTTTCTAAAACTTTTTTTCCTCGGTGAGGTTTCTACAATTCTGAATGGATTCATGAATGAGTGAGTGTATGATTGGATTAGCAAATGATGCTTATTTAGATAATATAGGAGATGTATGTGTGACAGAGGGACAGGGGAGAGGGATACATAGAAAAATAAAAAGAAAAAGAGACGAGGGATATAAAAATGTTGAGAGACAGATAGACGGGCAGAAAAAAACATGAAGACAGAGGGACAGACGCGAACAAACAGTAGGAAGAGAGGTGAGGAAGAGATAAAGTTGAAATAACTGACGCCGTAAACCAAAATAAAACGCGAGGTGACCTTGTGGAACTGTCAGCAGGTTTATTTAGTGGATGTTTTTGTTTTTCATTGATTTACCCTTTACCAAACAATCCCGAGTTTTAAATACCCTGAAGAAAAACGCTTTTGAAAACATTGTGGGAAAAGGAAAAAAATGCTGGTAACCAGCATTTTCTCCTTTTTCCACAACGTTTTCTTCTCTTTAAAAGAGACATTGCGTCATTTCAGTTACATTTAATATAATTATCGTCTGTAAATACATTCGATTTGGACAAGTCCAAATTTGTGTGGTTCGCAGAGGACGACTTTCTTGAATTAAAAAAAAACGTCAACTATCAATGAACAACATGAACTTAAAGATTGATATTATTACGAAAACACGTGAAAACATTGTGGCAAAAGGAGAAATTGCTCCTCAGGAGCAATTTCTCCTTTCACCACGATGTTTTCAAAAATCGTTTCCTACAAGAAAATTTCGTTTCAAGAAGGATTATCGAGTTAAGATATGATTTGACAAAGGCCGATAATGAAAATGCTTCTAAGTGAAAATGCATGTTTACAATTATAGCTCACAGACTGATTTGTTTATTTTGCATTTTCTTTTATTCGATAAGGTTCTTGTTCGCTCGTACGCACGGGTTCAACGTGCTTTTTTATCTTGCCAATCCTCTATTAAAGGGAAGATATTGAAATGTTTTTTAAAATCTTTAACTCTATAAAATACGATAGAACATTTGGACTCTTTTATCAAGCACAGCATCTGAAAATATAATTAGAGGCTACGTGGCCCTTTAAAGAAATACTGTAGAAAAATATTTGTTGTCTTACATATGTGTTTCTTCCTTACAGGTGATTTGTCAGCTATCTTCTTACTTACTTCAGTGATGAATAATTTTTGAAGTTTAATTGGATTGTAAAAAACTGAAGCACCCCCTTCATTGTGTACCGGCATTTTCTCATTATTCCACAATGTTTTCAACAACGTTCTATCACAGGGTAGTTGAAACACATAATTGTTGATAAAGGGGTTGAATCGAGAAGTTCCAGTCTGTTTTGTATGTCTTTTCTTTTTTATCCATTAAAGTTTCAGTAGCGGTCGGAAGTAAAAAATGCGGGTGTTAAAATGCATTTGATTTTAAATCATACCTTTTTATACGCCCGTCGAAGACGGGACGTACTATGGGATTACCCATGGCGTACGGGCGGCGTCCAGTTCTTTGTCCGGAGCATAACTTTGTCATCTCGAGTCCGATTGACTTGAAACTTGGCATGTGTGTTTGTTGCAATTATACGGAGTGCAGTGCGAAAGAACCATAACTCTACCTCGTGCTGTCTTTGAGTTATTTCCCTTTGATCATCATTTTTACAGCATTTTTTACTTGTCCGGAGCATAACTTTGTCATCTCCAGTCTGATTGACTTGAAACTTGGCATGTGTGTTTGTTGCAATAATACGGAGTGCAGTGCGAAAGAACCATAACTCTACCTGGTGCTGTCTTTGAGTTATTACCCTTTGATCGTCATTTTTACAGCATTTTCTGCTTGTCCGGAGCATAACTTTGTCATCTCCAGTCTGATTGACTTGAAACTTGGCATTTGTGTTTGTTGCAATAATACGGAGTGCAGTGCGAAAGAACCATAACTCTACCTCGTGCTGTCTTTGAGTTATTTCCCTTTTATCATCATTTTTACAGCATTTTCTGCTTGTCCGGAATATTACTTTGTCATCTCCAGTCCGATTGACTTGAAACTTGGCATTTGTGTTTGTTGCAATAATACGGATGTGCAGTGCACAAGAACCATAACTCTTCCTAGCACGAATTTTGAGTTATTTCCCTTTGATCATCATTTTTACAGCATTTTCTGCTTGTCCGGAGCATGACTTTGTCATCTCCAGTCTGATTGACTTGAAACTTAGCATGTGTGTTTGTTGCAATAATACGGAGTGCAGTGAGAAAGAACCATAACTCTACCTGGTGCTGTCTTTGAGTTATTACCCTTTGATTGTCATTTTTTACAGCATTTTCTGCTTGTCCGGAGCATAACTTTGTCATCTCCAGTCCGATTGACTTGAAACTTGGCATTTGTGTTTGTTGCAATAATACGGAGTGCATTGCGAAAGAACCATAACTCTACCTGGTGCTCTCTTTGAGTTATTTCCCTTTGATCGTCATTTTTACAGCATTTTCTGCTTGTCCGGAATATAACTTTGTCATCTCTAGTCTGAACATCTTCAAATTTGGTATGCATGATTGTTGAAAATTTACGGAGTGCATTGCACAAGAACCATAACTCTTCCTAGCACGAATTTTGAGTTATTTCCCTTTGATCATCATTTTTACAGCATTTAGTGCTTGTCCGGAATATAACTTTGTCATCTCAAGTCAGAGTGACTTCAAACTTGGTATGCATGTTTGTTGCAATATTACGGAGTACAGTGCGCAAGAACAATAACTACCTAGTGCGGATTTTGAGTAATTCCACTTTGATCTTCATTTTTACAGTATTTCTTGCTTGTCCGGAACGGAACTTTGTCACCTCAAGTCAAATTGACTTGAGACTTTGGTAAACATGTTTGTAGCATTACCTGCCCTTTACGATTATTATACCCCCTCGACAACTGGTGGTGGGACGGGACGGGCGTATCTTGCGACAATTTGCCGCTCTTGTTAAAGTATGGAAATTATCATACTTTCATTGTACGATCAGTCCAAGTGATAGTGGCTGGCAGAAAAAATGAATTTTAAAAGTAGGTCAAAAGTTGCCAGGTCACTCTATTTTTCGTTTACTGTTGACCTGATTTTAAAATTCATTTTTTTTTTTTCTGCCATTAACTTACACTTGGACCGACCGTAAAGTAACAGATTGTCACCTTCACAATAATTTTCATGCTTTTAAATAGTATGATTTCAATTTAAATACAATTTAACACATGGGTCGATACTTTTTGCAGATGCATTAGACCCCTTCTTCACAGAGCATGACTCACTTTCTTCATGTCTAAAAGACGACAACAATCCTTCGTTTACATGCGAAGGTCTTATACACTTCTCTAGAGGACGACAAACATATGCCAATTACATGTAATGATATGTCTCGGCAAAGCTATCAAAGTCTAAATTGATACACACTACAGACAAATATACAGTGAATTTTTGCGGTAAATTCCGATGTTTCGGGGAGCATGCAGTCGCCATGCATGCATCTGTTTATTCAATCCATTACTGCAGATATATCATATTTTATACCCCTGCGATACACACGTTTGGAAAATATTGTGAGAAAAAGGAGGTGTCGCTTGAAATGGGCAGTAGCTCCTATACCCAACAATGTTTAATTAAACTCAAAAAAAAACTGAATTTTTCTCTCATTCAAATGTTGTTAGACTAGCGATTGCTAGTCTAATGCCATGGAGACTGACTCAGATTTAAATGTTTTAGAAACAAAAAAACCACTAATCGCCGAATACTGTCCCAAAGAAAATGAATCTTTTTGTCTGAAATGGTAATTCTATTAAACATGACAAAATGACACGACCTGCAAAATCTGTACCGCTCTAGCTTGAACGATGTCTACGTCTACTTAGTCATCACAGAACAAGTTCTTTCTATGCATTTTTCAATTAACGATCAACAAATGGAATGTATGCATGGTATTTCCTATTGTGACATATAAATGGCCATGAGCGGCGGTTTTAAGTCACCGGATCGAAGTACATCAGAATTAATAAAAGATTGGACTGGGCCTGACCGGACCGACAAGGAGGTAATAATCGGAATAGGCCATTTTCTCCTCCATGTTGTATGACCCACCCACGTTAGATCTTTACCAAGTCCGCTAGTCTGTCAGTAATTTCAGTACTTTGATTACTTAGTGTAATTTACGACAGATTTTAATAGGTCAATATGTTCTCTGTACAATGCGTACATCATTACTATACTAGCTGCCTTTAGACGAATACAATTTGAACTAACTAATAACTGAAGAACTAAGGCCAGTCCGGACAAGTTTTTTTTTTTTCAAACTGAGCACATTTCATTTTTCAAAAATTACATAGGGTTGCTGCATGGCTTAGCAGGGAAGATGTTGGATTCGTAACTATGAGGCCCCGGATTCGATCCGGCTTGGCCCTTCCCAGGAGTGTCCATGGACAGCACACTTCAGAGGTTCAGTTTAGTACCACGGAAACCAAGGACACACATGATTAAGTTAGCTGTAGCCATGGTATGATTTAAATGATGTTAAAGCGGCGTAAACCCCGTTCGATCAATCCATCCATCCGTACGTCCGTCCGTCGGTCCGTCCGTCCGTCCGTCCGTCCGTTCATCCATCCATCCATCCATCCATCCATCCATACATACATTCATTCATCCATCCATCCATCCATCCATCCATCCATATATCCATCCATCAATCAATCAATCAATCAAAGTTACATATTATATGATGTAGTAAATGTTGTAGTGTAACCAGCATTTTCTCCTTTTTCCACAATGTCTTCTATCTTATAACTAGAAAATCCCATTTTTTGTGTCGGATTTAATTTGTCGTCTGCAAACGATTCCTTTTCGGAGCGTCTGAAGTTTTGTTGTTTAGTAAAGAGTTAATGAAAAGTCAAAGACCAACCATGAATCTGAATATCTATCTTGTAAGTCTTAGATTAGCATCTGATTCAGCCGGATATTCTTTGTGATCTTTCTCACAAATTACAAATATCCATTTCTGACAATGTTCTTCAGCGGATTATAGAACTTTCTCGTGAAATAATAGCCCTGTAATTTTGCCACAAAACGCTATGATTTCAAACAAAATTATGAGGGTAAAAAGTCACTGCTTGTTTGTGATTCTATTTGTTTTCCACGAAAAGGGTATTTTGTCTTTTGATACATGCATGCAGAAGAATAGCCTTTATGCAAGCAAAAAAATGAACCCTTTACTAGACGACAAAATTTAATATACTGGTCCATTTGCAGATGGCAAACTACATGTGCCTCGAATGATAGGATTTGCCGTTGAAGAGGAAGAAAACATTTTAGGAAAGGGAGAAAAAGCTGGTTACCAGCTTTTTCTCCTTTTCTCAAAATGTTTTCAAAATCTTTTTTCTCGCAGGGTTGTTCAAACGCTTGATTATTTGAAAAGGGTTTACCTTTTAAAATAATAAATAAAAGAATCGAACGTATTCAATCAAGAGATAAGACAGAGACATGGCGAATCCAAATCGTTGTCTTTTTGGCAAGAATTTCTCGTAAATAACGGATGTTGTAGATCCAAGATCAGACTGCGAGTTCTGTACAGCCTGATCTTGGCTTATACAGTTCACAAGAGCTATATGTGGCGCGCTTAGATACCTCAGAGGTATCAAATTATGTATACGAGTACAAGTAAATAAATACGTTAGTCAAATATGGAATTAGTTACTTTACTTTGTCATTTTTTGAGTTCCAATTCTTGATAAGATAGGCCAGCCCGGTTACTTAGTCTGTAACGTACAGTTCTTGAAACTGGGGAATCGCTGATTCGAATCCCCAACGCGGCAAATTTTGAGCAAGGATTGATAATAGTCATTGCGACTGGATTCATTCCGCTTATAATTGTATCGACTAAGGTTATGTAGGAAATCAGCCAGTGCTATGAGAAGAATATTATGCGAAGTAATATAAAAAGAACTATGTAAGAATGGATAGGTGCACTGGCCATCGCGATATAGCTGATATAATGATAAAAAGACCCTCAAAACTAAACAAACAAGCAATCTTGATAAGATAAGAGAATCAATCATACATCGCTCAACCCTTTACCAAACAATTCCCAGTTTTAATGATCCCGTGGAAAACGGCCTTTTAAAACATTGTGGGAAAGGAAAGAATACTGATAACCGACATTTTCTCCTTTTACCAACAATGTTTTACTTTCAGATACAACTCTCAAATTCTGAGTCACACTCTATTTGGCACCTACAAATTCTTTCAATTTGGACAGGTCTAGAATTTTGTCGGCTGGTATAGAGTTAAGAAATCAATAGAAGAGCAGACGAACCAATTTATATGCAAGATACGTTAATGGATAAAACCAAGAAATAATAAATTTCCTTTTAGATTTCAACCCTTTACAAAAAGATCCTGTGCTTTTATAGCCCTTAGAAAATAGGCTTTTGAAAACATTATAGAAAATACAGAAAACGCTGGCGACCACAATAGTTTCCACCCTTTACAATTTAACTCTTTACCAAACAACAAAATTTTAGACTTGTCCAAAGTGAAAGCATTTGCAGACGACAAAATAAACGTGACTCAAAAATTGAAACTTGACTTTATAAGAGTAGAAAACATTGTAGGAAAAGGAGAAAATGCTGGTTACCAGCATTTTCTCCTTTTCCAACAATGTTTTCAGAAGGCTTCTTCCTCTGGGTCGTAAAAACCAGGGATTGTTTGGTAAAGGGTTTAAAAAGCAAGATTTGATCCGTCGCAAATGTTTCCAATAAGGACAGATTTTATCGCATGGAAAACTGTTTCACCATCTACCAAACAATTTCGAGTTTTAACGTATTATAAAATCATATGAAAACATTTTTGGAAAAGGAGAAAATGCTGATAACCAACTTTTTTTCCCCTTGTGGAATAAACAATGAAACGTTACCTGGACGCAAGGCAGACGCTACCCAAACGCTATGAGAACGCTATCAAAGCGATGTGGACGCTATGAGAACGCTATCAAAGCGCTGAGAACGCAATGGAACGCTAGGTTTTGCTGCTATTTTCGACCACAAACGTCGCCTGACGCTGAATGAACGTTGGCTGAGCGTTACCCAAGCGTTACAAGAACGTTATAACATCGTTGATCTAGAAACTTAATTTGAAGAACGTCGACGTTCCCCGGCGTTTCTCAAATTTTTCAAAACGCAACCAAACGTCGAACAAAACGCTATAGTGTGACAGGGCCCTTAGAGTTGTTAAAAACCTTTCCCAAAACAACAAAATTTTCTACTGTTCCGAACTGACTTTCGATTTAAACAAGTCTATGATTCCTCGTATGGTAACGAGTAAAAGCATGTTGGCCCGAAAGAAACCAAGGGCACCCAGATTAAAAAAAAAATGAGCTATTTTTGGAGTTATTAATATTTTTTGCGGACCTATGGGATTTATAACCTGAAAGGTACCAACTACAACTTTAAAGGGGCGTTTAACTAGATTTTGGTTCAAAATTTGACGAAAAAAGAGGGGGGGAGAAAGTTGATATTTTATAAGGAAAAATCATAAGGACACAACTATTTACCCGTGGTTAGGAAAACAATACGAAGAAGAACAACAACAACATCAACAATAAAAGTTGTTTCCGTTTGAACTCGAACTCACGACCTTCAAAACTATAGTTGACGACTCTACAAATCAGCTAAGGTACAAATAGATTTTTTTTTTTAAATCAGAAGTTTAGTTACTTCAAATTTATAAAAATTTTGGAGAATAAGACAAAGAATGTTCTTGAGAATGGTTGGTGTATACAGGCCCCGGTTTCTACAGTTTCAGGATTATCGAAGTTATTGATCGGGCTGATAATACATGTATTTATCGTTGATACTTAGTCTTTACATTAGTATAAAAACATTTGTCCTCTGTCTAAATTAAAGGAAATAGTAGGCGACAAATTAAATGTTGCTCGAATGATGCGAAATGTTCCTAAAAGATTAGAAAACATTGTGAGAAAGGGAGAAAATGCTGTTTATTATCTTTGTCTCCTCCCGCCGCATATTTCTTTTGAAAACCTTTTTCGAACAGGGTTATTTAAAACAGTAAAAGATTAATCCTTAGACTGCTAAGCGCGTCTCAAAGACCTTTTGCGGACAGTGTAGATCAAGATCAGACTGCACAGAACGTGCAGTCTGATCTTGGATCCACACTGTCCGACAAGAAGATGTTTTTCTCCCAAAAGTATCTATGAAATAGCGGAATTTGGGTTTTTTACAATCGGTTTGAAAATTTTATGTTAGTTATTTAGCAGGATAAGGGTTAATGCATTATAAACTGTAGATGATTTTTTTTCGTTTTCTAGCATACCTGTTTCAAAAACGTTGTGGCGAAAGGAGAAATTGTTCGCAACGAGCAATTTCTCATTTGGCCACAATATTTTGCACTTAGTTCGTGTAATCAATTATGAATTTCTATTTATTACATAAATTTTTACCAGGAAGCTCTGAAAGTCGCCTTCTGCAAATTTGTAATAGGAGATAAGGATCTGACTTCATTCCTACTTTAACATTAGCCATTGTTTCGACGAAGTGTATGTTTGAAAGCAGCAAGAAGCTTGAAAGATGTCGTACGAAATACGGGTGAAAGCAATTCCGGGAAAGCATAGAGAGAAGCACTGACCGCCGCAATGTAACTGAAATAATGACAAATACACGAGGTAACTAAAACACGATGAATACGGCGTTTGACGCCACACAAACAAGTAAATCCTCTGGCGTTGACCCCTTTAACTGCTGAAACTTAATTGAAACTTTTCGGCTGAAATTATAAGAGTAAAGCACACCAAAACGCAAAAAACCCACATGTATTGCGATTTAAAAGCTCTTTTCGCCAATAATATCTTACTGTATCGTGTTGTATAGATCTAAGGTCGAGCTGCAAGCTTTTCGCTGTCTGATCTTGATCCACACTGTCCACAAAAACGTAACTCGTCACGTTTAGCAGCCTAATGTATACAAAGATGACCCTCGCGTGCCAGGTTCCCGGATGCAGCAAGTTCACAGACCTTGGAAACAATCTGTTCACGTGCTTGTTAAAAAGAGATAACTATAATACATCAATCACGTGCCCACGTGCCACCGCTCTGTGATTGACAGGCACGCTAGGAGAGAAAAAGAGAGATTCTAAGGGAAATGTAAGGTACCTTTTGGGGCAGTGTAGATCCAAGATCTGACTGCACAGACGTGCAGTCTGATCTTGGATCTACACAGTCCAATATTGTGTGAGATAATCTGACCATTCACAAAAGCGTAGTTTTTTCTCTGGTAGAAAGTAACAATGTCATTTTCTTCCGCAACCTAAAGGTTTATTGTGGTGATGACATGTTCGCGTTAATGCATCAGCTAAACTTGTTTGGGGGTTTGCTCGCCACAAACAAACCTTATTTGATTCTGCGGACAGTAAAGGCAAGGATCAGACTGAACAGGACCTATGGTCTGATCTTGTACATCCTTATAGCATAGCGTTCTGGATATGGACAAAATCTTGAAAATACCAGGACTGGGGAAAAGAATATATACTCGAAACAAGCAATGGATCTATTTACCACAAAGCTATTTTATGTTGTTAAAATAGATGTAGTTATACTCTCCTTTTCTTTTTTTTTTCAGTAAGAAACATTATTTTATTTTAAAAAAAAATACAAGGCGAATAATTTAACAAATTGTTTGTAATTTGTACTATTTGTGAAAAAAAAACAACATCTAAATGAACTGGTTTAACCCTTACTTTGTGAAACTTTTCCTACTTGATTTTAAGGTCTACGGCCCCTAACTCTCATATTAAAAGACGGAAGCTGCCGAGATTGGCCGAATAGCCATTACGAAAACGTCGATGTTACACGATATTTACCGATGAGTTAGTGAGTCTACGGCCCCTAACTCTCATATTAAAAGACGGAAGCTGCCGAGACTGGTCGAATAGCCTTTACAAAAACGTCGATGTTACACGATATTTACCGATGAGTAAGGGGTCGTAATCCTTAATATTTTTTCAATGTTTTTTACCGTTTATTGAAAGGGGGCATTTTACTTTCGTTTGAATGAACTTATATTTCAAATGCGTTGCTTATACAGAGGAGTTGTTGGTAGTAGGTTAGGATAAGTTTAATAATAGTTTGAAAGAAGGAAACTGAGTAAATAAATCGCACTAGAATTAACCCACTTCTTACCCTTTAACTTTTACCCTTCAGGACCACAGACGACAAGAATGAATTTGGCGGACAGCATAGATCAAGATCAGATTGCACCGCACGTGCAATCCTATCTCATATCTATACCACCCGCTTGTTTAGTGAAGCCTATATTAGAGAAAGAAGTATGTCTGGGCAAAACATTTTCGTTCACCTTTAAGTGACCCGAACTGTCTCTCAAACTAACATATGTTCGGAAATTGTATGATTTCACAGAGTCAAAGTAATTTCCCGTCATTTATAATGACGACAGTGTATACAGGGCATCCTCGGCCAATGTCAATCATGTTAGTTTTCTTTGGAACAGGGCAACAGTGAGTAAGTGAGTTAATGACCTCCATGATGAAATTGTAAAACAGTGGCCTTCACAATTTCTTGCAAACGGAAATGGTGCAAGAGTTCAAGGGTAAGCGGATATATACAGGGATACACCGAAAAAAAGAAGAAGAAGCGATCTGTCAGGATAGTTTATCCTTTCAGTATCAATTTTTGGACAACGAATGACAACATTTAGCCGAAATTATTAGCAGAAAACGGTTCTCATTGTTGTGTCGCTGAGCCAAAAGTTATTTCTTTACTATGCAAGGAAGTATTCAACTGCCCAAACCTGAAGTTAAGGCTGTGTGCGGTAGAGGTTCGGCTTTGTACAATTAGGCTAGAAACCATTGTATAATACGCGATTTTATTCCAAATGGTAATATGAGTTTCCTGGCTAAGTGGCTTTGTGGGTTTCCATTCTGAATGGGAATTTGAGCTAAAGTTCTTTCCATTCTAAATGGCAATTTGAGTTTTCATTCTAAATGGCAAAGTGAGTTTGAAATTTTCTATTGCGAGTTTAGTTGAAAATCATGAAAGAATGGAAGTGAGTGTTTCCCTAAAATAGTAAAGTGTTTTGAACAATGCTGAAAAAGAATATAGCATTGTGGGGTGCACTAAGCATTTACCGAAAAACCCCTTATCCCCAAAACTGTTCTTCCATCCCTACCCTTCCAAAGACAAACCCTTTTGCTTTAATGATGTTGATTTTGTTGTATACAAATGTTTTCAATTTAGGCAAATCTTAATTTTTGTCGTTTGGTAGGACTTTAAGGACACTTCCTTAATAAAGATATTCGAGTCAGTAGCTCAGTCGGTAATGTACAGAGCTTGAAACCCATGGATCCTTGGTTCGAATACCCAGCATAGCAAATTTCTTCCCAAGGATTGACAATAGCCATAGCGACAGGATTCATTTTTCTTTTATAAATGATCATAGTTTCGACCAGTGTTATGTAGATAAGCAGCCAGTGGCCTGGGAAGAATATTGTGCGAAGTAGTGGTGGACGGAACTACAGAAAAGCATAAATAGGTGCACTGACCGCTGCGATATAACTAAAATAAATTTTGAAAACGGCTTTAGACACCATAAAACCAACCAACCTTACCAAAGATTGACACAAACGACTGATATACAAATAAAACGGCGGAAGCACAACATTTTCAACTGTTTCATATAGAATTTGGAATTCAGAACCGAACGGTGTAGATCAAAGGTCAAACACCAAGTTCATCGTTAACTCTTTCAACCCAGTATATAAACTTTACCTTATTCGAGGGATTTAAATACAATTCACCAAAACTGAGAAAGATTTCTATTTCAAAGTCTTGACATAACAAGCGTACGGTATAGATCCAAGATCAGACTGCACGTTTTGTGCAGTCTGATCTTGATCTATGGCGTCCGTAAAAGCCCCTGTTTCACCTGTGGCACTAAAGGTTTAAGATATAGGGTAAAACATTTTCTATAAGGGTCAAATATCAGCTACAAACTATGGTCTGTCAAATCAAATTTTCTTTCTATATCAAAAGAATGCAAATAGACATATTTCTACGACCATTAGTTGTTGCTTGATTCGATAAACGGCCCTTTCTTTACCATTTAGACTGCCATAAATGAAATTGGTAGTTCGGGCCAAGAGAAAAGGCGCCATCGGTGCAGTCTTCGACATATGTCACTATCACAAAACGTCGGGCGGCGTAGATATAAGATTCGACTGCAATTCTTTTGCAGTCTGGTTCGAATCTAGACTGTCAGTGTAAGCAAATGAACTGTCTCATAACCCTTATTCTACTAAATAGCTAAAATTAAATTTTTAATTCGATAGTAAAAACCCAAATATTGTTATTTCAAAGTTATGTTTTGGGGAATAATATCTCCTTCTCGGACAGTGTAGATCCAAGATCAGACTGCACGTTCTGTGCAGTCTGATCTTGATCTACACTGTCCGCAAAAGGTCAGTGAGTCGCGCTAAGCATCCTGAGCGTTAACGTGGCAAAGGTTGAAGTTAAGGTGATGGTGGTCCATCACCGGACGATAACATATTTGTCGATGTGAGCAGATAAGTATGACGGGTTGGACGGAGCACCGTTGTGTTATCTCTGCAGTGATACCGTTGAAATACATGGTTTGTTTGTACGTTTGGTTCTGGTTCATGGGCCTTTTTTTTTTTAAAGAGAAGAGAAATAGAAAATATGATTGACAATCGCTAAAAAGAAGCAATGGCGTTGTTTCTCTGAATCTTTTCGAACGCAATTCACTACGCCGTTAACGTCTTAAAAAGTCGCAATCGCATGTTCAACGTATTGAATATCCGCGTCAAAGTGTTTCACCACTGTGACGATAGCCTGTTTAACTATCCGTGCAGATCTGATTCCAAAATACTCTTTCTAAATCATGAACAGCTCTTCCATCAAAACAAAAGTCTCTACGACCAATGTTCAGCATCAAACCTGAAAAGAATTTCTGCTGAGCAGGTGATGGAACTCGACACCTCTCAATAATAAGACAATTGCGTTGCCAGCTGGCATACCAGGGCATCATTCGTCATTCAACGCCAATAAATCTAGCAGAACAGCATTATGTTATCTTGACGTTTCTCGGCCGTTGATTTGGTTATCACCACAGCGAAATACTAGAAATTTCTTCGAATGTGATAAATATTGTGGTAGACGGACAGTTTAGATTCACATATTACCTCTTATATCCAACAACATGGCTTGTAGTGAATCAGTATTATATACATAGTGGCATAACGAAAATTAATTTTAATAAGCCACAACGTTTTTTAGAAACAAGTTCCTACAGCTTTAATCAGTCAATCTCGATGATTCATTCCTTCCTGAAAATTGAGCCAGAATTTGAACTCCATCCATGATGTGGTTAGTTCGTAAGATTGACCCCGTACATCACGGTGTGAGAACCCAGAACCTGCCATGGGGTAGGCTGATTCCTGACCGCTACACCTCTGTATTTCCCTACATTCGAGGGAAGAGCGACAGAAGAGAAGTCGATTTGTACAAAAAAAATAGATGGCTAGCTTTGTCCTGGAAAGATTATTTTAGGACCACTCCTATTTTCACAGATGCAAAGTGATCATTCACTAGAACACGAACTGAAATATGCGTTAATTTCTGATGGTAAGTGAAGCAAGAATGAGAGCAACTGCTAGTGGCGGACGAAGACGGAGCTATAGAAAAGCAGTCTATACAATACAATAGAGACAAACAGATTGCTAGCTTTGTGATCGGAAATTGTCGGACTCATGCTATTTTCACAGGTGGATAACACACAAAAAATTGAGAAAAAAATTTGCGTTTGTTTCTGGTTGTGACAGAACCTGCAATGAAGTCTGCTGATAAAAGAATAAAAAAAAAAATAGGTTACCGGATCAGATGGGAATGATACAGCCTTGTGGCGTCAGCGTAAAGCCAATTGTAGAGCAACCGCAATAAAAGGCACAATATACTCGTACACTCTTAGTTTCCGTTTGGAAATGATCTCTCATTCCTATTGAGCCACGCTGTCTGCGGTGCATTTTACTAGGCAAGTCATCACATAATTATAGATTCACAACTAATGTCAACTAATCGACTGAATCCTGAAGTGGAATGGTCCTTGGACAAGCAGAAAATTTACAAATAGCAAAAGGTTTCGACCCATGTCAGCCTGCGCGGATTGCGTAGGCTGACATGAGTCGATACCTTTTGCAGATGCATTAAACACCTTTTCACAGAGCATGGCTCTCATGTTTTGCGTCAGAAGTTATCCAAACATAGCTTCGTAGAAAACTGGTGATATTAATGAGGTGTCGCTCGTTAAGGACGTGTATGAAATGTAATTACATGAAGTTTAACGACATTATTACGTGACAAAGCTCTGATTTCTAGATCAATCAGAGAATTCTGTGTGTCACTGCCTATAAAAAGGAACAGAAGTTGTCTTGTCTTTGGTTCCGAGATGACTAGATTTTTAAAAAGGACTGTTAACGAGAATTTTCTTTCAGATACCAACTGATTGATAGTATCTTTCTATCTATCGATCGATAGTATTTATGCTCTCAGCGCCATGGCGAAAACAAGGCTCTTGTGGACGACAAAGATCGAGACCACACTGCATGGAACGTGCAGTCAGATTTTGATCTATATCATATGCTAGGGTTTTTTTTTTTAAGCCTGTAGAAAAAAAACTGTGTCCAAGTTACAGTGAATTGTATTTTCAGACGTCGCAAGAGATCAAGTCTATAAGATGGCTTGCAACAGGCGAAAAGGGGCATTCGGACATTTGCGTAAAGTGTCGTCTTGGATCAGCCTGCGCAGTCCGCGCAGGCTGATCCGAGACGGCACTTTTACGACTACATTAGATTTAGTCCTACAGTAGACTTGCACAAAACAGAAAATTACATAAGAACGGAAAGTGTCGTCTCGGATTGGACTGCGCAGGCTGATCCGAGACGACACTTTAAGCAAATGTCCGAATGCCCTTTTTCGCGTGTTGCAGGCCATTTATTAGATGCTGAAAGAGTTAACATGGCCCACTAGTATCAAGCTGCCAGCCTTTACATTTCGATAGCCTACGGTAGAGTGTCAGAATGATGGAGAATATAGCGAGGGTATGCTACGGAATACCATTAGGGCCATCGCCTATGAAATTGTTGGTTTTAAACTTGATGCTCGATAGTACGATGGTGATAACGCGAAATCACGATACTACGATAACGCGATAGTACAATGATGATAGTGCGATATAATATCGTGTTTTCATCATCGTATCTTGTTATCGCCATCGTACTATCGCGTTATCACCATCGTACTATCGCGTTATCATCATCGTACTATCGCGTTCTCACCATCGTACTATTGAGCATTGCGTTTAAAATCAAGAAATTCATAGGCGATGGCCCTAACGGTTTTCCGTAGCATGCATTACAGCATTTTCTGATTGGTCAATCGATGTGTTTTTTTTTTCCCACTTCCGGTGGACGGGTTATTCTACAAGCATTGGAAAAATGTTTCACGGATGCTGATACAAGTTAAATAGTAATTTCCGCAATCAAGGCTACAATATGATCATTCGAATACATGCATATCGTTTCTATTCGACGTATTTCCTTGAATAGCTATGCCTCTGGGAAAAAAAAGTGTTATGTACAGTGTTACGAATGTGACATTTAGCCGCTCTCTCATTAAACAAATTGATAATTTAGGAAACTTCCAAAACAGTAACGACAATCAATTTGACAAACTCGTAAGTTTAAAGATACATCTGCACTCGTTTTTCAGGCGGTTTTCAGCCAGTTTTAACCCATTTTATCCTTATTTTATGACACTATAATTATTAATGTATCTTCATGTCAAACGTTGCTCCTGATGGCTGCAAGATTGCACAGATTACGACGGATAGAACATGCATTTTATGCTTTGGAGGTCTTCCAAGCAATCGCTGTTGTCGTTTCCGGTTTGAAATGAGGACAAATCCCTTGTGTTTTTCTATCCCTCACACTATATTCATTGATAATTTATCTGAATTTACACAGCTGAGCGATTTTACACACTTTCAAGTATTAACTATGTTTTTTTTTTTCTCTCTAGCTCTAAGGATGTATCTGTAAAGAAGTGAATACATGGATCAAAGTTGTGGCAAAAAGAAAAATGGGTTGTACGGTGATTTTTGATTTTATTCGGTTATGTTTGTATTTATTTAACATTTTCAACATTATTTCAGTTATATCACAGCGGTCAGAACATTTATCCATGCTTTCCTGAAGTTTCTTTTACTAGCACTTCGCACGTTATTCTTCCAAAGCCACGGGCTGCTTTTCCACATAACCATCGTCGAAACTACGATCAGGGGTGGGAGAGGAATGAGTCCTGTCGCATTGACTGTCATCAACCCTCAGAAAGAAATCGGCCGAGCTGGTGATTCGAATTAGTGACCCCTACGATCTCAAGTCCAATATGCTGCCGATTGCGCAAACGGGCTCGACGATTACGCTAGGTACGAATTTTCGAAAGTATTTTGCTCCAAGAAGAAAGAGATCGAATGCAGGGGATTATGTGTTAAACTCTTCACCAAATTACAACTTTTTAGACTGGTCAAAATTGAAAACAATTGCAAACGACAAATTAATTGTTCTTCAAATGGCAAAATCCGTTTGTGAAAGGTTAGAAAACGTTATGGGAGAAGGAGAAAATGCTGTCACCAGCATTTTCTTCTTTTCCCACTACGTTGTTAAAAGCTATCTCTCTCGGGGTAGTTAAAACTCTGACTATTAGGTAGATTTGAATATGTTCATTCTCATTTATATGAACAGATTTATGTAATGAGAGGTTGTCATCTGATTAAATGTTATTTCAAACAACATGATTTAATCAAAAAAAAAAATAAAATAATTCCTTTTCGCATAGTGTTTCCATGTCGTTAACAAGGTTTTCCATTATCATGAATTGGCCTACAAAGTAAACAAAGGAACTATATATGACTTGGACACTAGAAAGATTTAATATCCGTATAGGAAATACAAGTGTATTGGCATCGTACCGTTTGGAAAGTTTCTGACAAGTCAACGTGCTTTATGACCATTTCATCGATTGCCATGCATACATAAGCTTTCTGCCAACGAGACAGTAAAACATAACATTATGCCTCGGTCACATTTGCCCCGACCGTCGCCCAACCGGTAAAGCATAGGGATAGACTGCACACTATCCTGTTGTCATAGCAGCCCCGATTTCATTTACTTACGACCGCCATACCCTAGCCATAGAGCAAAATGTGACTTAGGTATTTTATACTGTGTGCATAATACGGAAATGTTTTATATATACCAAGAGTTGGTAACGGAATCGGTAACGTGCGGAGGTCATGACCAAAAAATGTTATTTCAAATAATCTTTTCGACCAAAGGTCATTGGTAGGCTATGGAACGTCAATGCAAGGGGAATATGTTCTATGTTTACGCTGAACCTTGATTCAAAATTGTTCAAATGGGCATGCAGCCAATTCTTTTTGGAGTGAGCGTTAGTACTGGATAAAACACACTCGTTTGAAGAGCAGTCTTGAAATGACAAATGTAGCATTGAAGGAAATGAAACCCCAACTTACGACAAACGGACAAAAACGACAAATAATAATAATAATAATAAGAAGAAGAAGAAGGAGAAGAAGAAGAAAAAGAGGAGGAGGAGGAGGAAGAAGAAGAAGAAGAAGAAGAATCCATCATAAATATGCACAGACAAGGTGACGTAATTAAAACTCGTCCTAATCATTTGAACGCATTAAGAACTCTTAATAAATAGTGCGTTAAAGTGTTTGCTATACCGAGTTTACCTATTGATATTCTGATAAGTCGAACTGATCTTTGTTTAGATTAGATTTATTTCTGTTATATTCCTTGTGAAACAAGGTCTTCAAACTTGCACCAATCACCCTCTATGATTGCTTTCTGGAAATCTAGCCAATAATTGTAACGTGATTTGGGTGGCTGAAAAAGTTGGCCCCGTTCATCATGAGATTCGAACCCAGGATCTTAGACTTGGGAGCCTGACGCTCTACGATTTCTTTCACCTACATGTAGTCGAAATATCGAGGTTTTTGTTGATTGTTAGTGGAACCGGTCGTTACGGCTGAATAAAAAATGAGATGAAAACATCGAGTAGTTCAGAAAAGCTGTTAAACATATTACGCGTATTACCTTGAAGTTTCCGAATCATTTCATGTGCGATATTTTTGTGAGAATCATTGCATCTGACTATTAGAGAATAAATACGAGCCATGTTCTGTGAAAAGGGGGCTTAATACTTCTGCAAAAAGTTTTCGATCGAAGTCAGCCTGCGCAGTCCGCGCAGGCTGACCTCGATCGAAACTTTTTGCGAATGGTAAATTGTCTTCATATGAAAGGACCAGTGTACCTCTTTATTCAGTTTGTTACACAAATCAGATTTTTATGGACCATTAAATATGATAACTTGCTATGGACATTTAACACCCTTATATCAGAGGATGGTTCATATGAATATTTGAAGTTTAACGCGTTTCCAACAATAACTTTCTTCGTTTTGCAGACGACCTTATCGGCCTAAGTCTTTACTTGATCGGGCTTGTCTTTCATGGGGTATAAAACATTGTTGAAAAAGGAGAAAATGGTGGTTATCAGTATTCTTTCCTTTTTCCACAATGTTGTCAAAGGTGTTTTCTCATGGTCGTTAAAACTCGGGATAGTGTGGAAAAGGGTTAAAAATTATTATTTTTTGAAAATAATTATGGCGAAAGGAGAAAGAAACTCGCAGATCACAGTTTGTGAGTAAAAAACTTCAAAACACTATGTCTTGCAGCAAAATACATTCGAAACCGCAAATGTCAGAGCTTACACATTTGTCTTATATCAGAATCGGCTCGGAATCATGGTTGAAAGATGATTATCACATCAGAGTTATTACACCGTTCCTACGTTTACTGACATGGCTTGTGGAACAACATTATAGATCCATTTTGTCAAGAAACCGCTTGAGTCATGAGGTGAAATGGTCCTTTTACATACCGAAAACTTACCGGTAGCAGACAGTTTCGAACTCGGGTAAGCCTACGCAGGCTGCGCAGGCTGACCCGGATCGATACATTTTGTCGATCCATTAAACACTCTTTCCACAGAGCATGACTCATTTATTCTAATTCATTGTAAATTGCAGATTTTGGCTTGGTGTAAATTTAGAAAAGATACATATTTCAGATTGGCTGAACCATTTTATTCAGCCATTTAGAACTTGCATGACTTTTAAATCTAGAAAGTTCTTGAAAGCTGGCCATCGAATGCACTTTGAAATGGTTGGTAAAGTGGATTCAGCTGTAATGGATTTGTTTATTCTATTCATCGCCCATCTTATTTCAAGCCTGTTAGATTGTACTATGCATAATTAAAACAAAAGGATCTATTGCTGAATGTGATAAGGTAATAGCTGACAAGCCTGCAATAGATAGAAAATTATTGGTAAAAAAATATTTAAAAAAAAGTGTTTTGGCTTACGCGTCAAAATTCAATATCTCCCGCTAGATGGCATTCTACAAATACACATCTATCTAATTTGGGCATTCTGGGTAGAGAACCGGACTACTTTTCAAAACGACAACCGTTACTTTGAATTTCAAAATCAAATTAACGTTTACTCAATAAAACGCTACCTGGTGCGATTCATTCAGCTATCATCAGCCAGCATGTAACCTATGCACCTGCCATTTATTAAAACAACCCCTACATGTGGGCTTGGGTAATAGCTTCGGTATAAGCCCTACTTTTCCCTAGTATATGGGGTCGGTGATGTGTCATAGCAGACAGGTCGAATCTTCGAAGAATATGACATGTGCAGACAACGGTCAAAATTTCGCAGGTTTGTGGGAATGTCAAATGACCGATAACGCTCGTCGATTATATTGTACAGTGACGTCATAACTGAACTAATGAAAACTGACAGATAGCAAAATGACCATTGAGTTATTAACCCTTAAACTGCCAAGCGCGACTCGAGGACCTTTTGCGGACAGTGTAGATTAAGATCAGACTGCACATAATGTACAGTCTGATCTTAGATCTACACCGTCCGATAAGGAGATATTTTTTTTCACTAAAAGATAACTTTGAGATAATGACATTCAAGTTTTTATAATTGGCTTGAAAGTTTCATTTAACGCATACAGCAGGTTTAGGGTTTGAAAGGCTGACAATGACACTTTTTTGTAGATTTAATCACTCAGTCGTTCACGCTTACTAAGAAAAAGAATTCGCAAGATTGATCCGTGCTTTACAGGAATTATTCGATTCGCGGGAAAATGTCTAATGGCCCCTTAAAGAACAGGTCAACTTAGCCATCTTTAATAATTTGATTGCTTTTCGACTTTATGACATGAATTTCCCAGCTAATGTAGAATTGATGACTCTTATGTTATCAATCACTTTTATACTTAGATACTGTCAAATTGTTGTGAAACACAAATCTATTTTCATGACATTAAAGCAAAAAGTCCTTGGAAATCGAGATGATGTAAGATAACATTGCGTGTTTACTTCACGAATTTATTCAAGAAGAATGATTGAATGGCGTATAAACTCTCTAACAACACAATCCCGTATTCTTATGACGTTTAGGAATAAGACATTGAAAAAAAATGTGGGAAAAGGAAAAACTGGCGTTGGTAAGCAAGTCTAAGTTAAGTATTTCCAGAAATTCAATTATTGTTAATAAAGATTAGAAGGCAAATTTCTTGAACTCTTTTGATAATCAATCCGGAATGGAAAATGCCCTCAGCACTCATCCAGATCAACTTTTGATAATACACTAAAGTTTGGATACAACAAGAACAACAATAACAACAACAGCAGCAACAACAACTAGAAACAACAACAACAAACATATAAATAATAAAAATATTATTAATAATAATAATAATTAGACAATCAACAAGAGTTCACATTAAATAAGGAGCAATACACGAGTACACGTGTAGCATTATTGAATAAGTAAACTCTTCACCAAACGACAAAATTTTAGACTAGTCCAATTTTTTGAAGCATTCGCAGACGAAATAAATACCGGTAAACGTAACCGAAAAATTGAAATTTGTTTAAGGAAAGGTAGAAAACATTGTGGGAAAAGGAGAAAATGCTGGTAACCAGCATTTTCTCCTTTTCCCACAATGTTTTCAGAAGGCTTCTTTCTCGGGGTCGTTTAAAGTTGGGATAGTGTGATAACGGGTTTAATACAACGTTGCGGCAATAGCAGATACGTGGGTAATTTCTCTTCAGAACGTGCTTGTTATACAAAAGTATCAAAAGTGTTCGGCTGCTAAACTCAAGAAGTCGTCTGCACATCTGTCAAACCCTTTACCACACAATTCCGGGTTTTAACTACCCTGAAATAGAAGGCTTTTAAAAACATTGTTGGACAAGGAAAAAATGCTGGTAATCAGCGTTTTCTCCTTTTTCTACAATGTTTTTTCTACCCTTACAAAATCAAATTTTAATTTTTGAGTGACATTTAATTTGTCATCTGCAAATGCTTTCAATTTGGACCAGTCTAATTCCGCGTTTTAACGACCACGAGGAAGAAGGCTTTTGAAAACATTGTGAGAAAAGGAGAAAATGCAGGTAACTAGCATTTTCTCCTTTTCCCACTATATTTTCTTCCCTTTCAAAGATATATTCCCAAATTTGAACCACCTTTGATGTGTCGTAACGAGCATTTTCTCCTTTTCCCACTATATTTTCTACTATTTCTGTGCCAGATTCCTTATTTGAGCCACCTTTAATTTATCGTCTGCTATTGCTTTCATTTTGGAAAACGTCTAAAATTTTGTCGTCTTGTAGAGAGGTTAAGCGGCCTCGGCAAAAATAAAGCCTCATAGAATGTTTATAACCGTCAGTGTTTCGAAACGGCAACGAGATACTTTCATCCTAACCGAATAGACCCACAATTCATATTCGGTGTAGATTAAAGATCGTAATAATCACAATTTCGTGGTTGCTTTTGTCTGGAGTGTTTCAGCAGAGCGGACAGTATGGATCAAAGATCAGGCTGCACGTTTTGTGCAGCCTGATCTTGATCTATACTGACCGCAAAGGCAACTATAGTCGAGAAAGACGCTTTAAGGGTTGAGATTTTCTTTTAATGTTTAACTGTTAGCGATTTTATACGTATTTGAGTGGCTTTAGAAATATTATTGCCAACTGCATTTTATGAATGTTCGTAAGAAGGAAGATCAGTTTTAGAAAAGACACATGGCGTAAGAGGCACTGCATAATGAATAAAGAAACTCTTTAGTGGTTCAATATGAACAAAAAATAATGAAAAGAAAACACGCCATCAATTTCCCGATTTTCCATATTGTTTTGCATATTTTGAAAAACGAAAAATTTTCATTAGATATGAGTCATGCGCTAAGAAAAGGAGGGTTTGATTAATCTGCAAAAGGTATCGACCCATGTCAACCTACGCAGGCTATGTCAAATGACCATTCTACCTCATGATTCAGTCGGTTGTTAAATAAAATGGTTTATATGGATCCAGCCGAGCCCCGGTAGCTCAGTCGGTAGCGTGCAGGACTTGAGAACACAGGGTCCAGGGTTCGATCCCTGACTACGACCCCTGGCTCGGCCAATTTCTTTCCGAGGATTGATGATAGTCACTGCCACAGGATTCATTCCTCTCCCACCGCTGACCATTGTTTCGACGATGATTATGTGGGAAAGCAGCCAGTGGCTTGGAAAGAAGATTGTGCGGAGTACTGGTAAAAGACTCCAGGAAAGCATGAATAGGTGCGCTGGCCGCCGCGATATAACTGAAATAATGTTGAAAACGGCATTAAACACCATACAATCAATCAATCAATCATTATATGGATCCATGATTATGTGATGACTTGCTTGGTATATTGCCCCATTAAAATGCATTAAACCCCCTTTTGCTACACCATGGCTCATATACAAGTATTTCTCAACATCACATGATAATTCAACTCAACGTCGGAAAAGGAGCAGTTGCCGCCAAAAATGTTGTGTCTGAAAATACATGTACATGTAGACTGTACAGTAATGAGTAATAGGACAAAAAGTATATCTAATAACCAATAACTGAGCCATGCTCTGTGAAAAAGGGGCTTAATGCATCTGCGAAAAGTATCGACTCAGGTCAGCCTGCGCACTCCGCGCAGACTGACTCAAATGATGGGATTCCTTAGAAAGAGTAGAAAATATTGTGGGAAAAGAGAAATTGATGTTAACCAGCATTTTCTCCTTTTCCCAGAAAGATTTCTAAAACCTTTTTTCTTAAGATTGTGTGGTATAGGATTAGAAATTTCTTTGAAAATACAGAAAGTCAACAAAGTCTAAAATTTAATAAATACAATTTATACAGGTAAAAGCAGTGTGGCAAAAATGAAAAAAAAAAAAAAATGCTCAGTACGAGCAGTTTATCGTTTTGCAATAATGTTGTCTCAAGTGTTAGGATGCTAAACGCAAAGAAGCCGTTTGCCGTTTTATGGATATAGTTGGTATGTGACTGCAATATATTCTTTTACTTCAATGTTTACGAAAGCTGTATGCTGCGGCCTGCTAAGAATAATTAGTGTATAAGTGAAATTTCGCCCTTTGCAACAACGTTTCAAAAGTGTATTGCTTTTTGGCGCGAAAAGCCGTTTTCTTAAGTTAATTATTGTATAACTGCTGATTTTAATGCGGAACAAATGTCTGGCATTATACTTGTGCAGACAGATCTTCATTTAATATCTTTTTGAGGATATTACCGAAAAAACGAATCCAATTAGCATGTTTACAAGTCATTTACAATGGAGAGTAATCTGTTCAGTTCTTGCGTTAACCTTTCAACTGACAATCCTGTAGTTTTAACGACGGTGTCTAAATATTAACCCTTATCCGGCTAAGTAAATTAAATGCAACTTCCAAGCCGCTAGGAAAAATCCAAATATTGTTATTTAAGTTTTTATGCGGGGTAAAAATATCTCCCTATCGGATAGTGTAGATCAAAGATCAGACTGCACAGAACGTGCAGTCTGATCTTGATCTACACTGTCCGCAAAAGGTCCTAGAGTCGCGCTTAGCACCCTAGTGGTTAACCTTCTGAAAGTCACAGCGCATCATTTTCTGACTGGATTCATTCCTCTCTCATTGCTGATCATAAATTCGACTATGGTTATGTGCAAAAATAGCCAGTGGTTTGGGAAGAAAATTGTACGAAGTATTGTTAGAAGGAAACTCCAGGAAAGCCTGGATAGGTATACTAGCCGCCGCGATATGGTCTTTTGAAATAGTAGTGAAAACGGCGTTTAATATCATAAAATCAATCAATCATTATTAGAGTTCAAAGTTATCTAGATATAGTGTCTTTTGTGATGAATGTTGATCAGGATCAGGTTGCACAGGAAGCGCAGTCTTGGATCTACAATGTCCGTGTTTTTAAATCTAACAGATGGCAAAGCTGTAGATTTGTCCAAATTGACAGCAATTGCAGACGACTAATTAAATGTTGTTCAAATGAATAGAACTTTTTTTTTTAGTTGGTCTAATTTGTTCCTATTTTTTCTATGGACTAACATTAGAATTTACAATATACAGTGCATTTAAAATACACAGGAACGATAACTCATACAGGCAATAGAAATTAGTGAAATAGAAAAAAAAGTAACATGGAAATGGTTCTGCGTCACACCTCTAAAAATCTTGAGACATTAAATGTTGTAGGACGAAGAACCTTATGGCTGTCTTCAGTGGAACTATTTTGTGGTGGCGGATGTATAATGCAATTCAGTCGTACAAAGGACTCGGCCATCCTTATCACACCGATCAACAGGAACTTCATTCAGGCGGCTCGGGAACAATTAAAGATAGGTATCTCTAGAGGAAATTTCCCTACAAGAAAGTAATTGGATTACGTAGGAAAAGATTGGTCAGCCGAATCTCCTGTCTCTATGTCCTAAATACGGCTCGAGTGACATTATCTGGGATGAGTTTATAGTCTGTACGTTATTGAATTCCACAGGGGTTTGTTAAGTTTTTCTTTACCAACTAAATGAAGTCGACTTTTTATCTAGTTTTCACTCTCCACCAGACGACAGAATCTTAGACCTGACCAAATTGATAGCATCTGCAGACGACTAATCAAGTGTGATTGTTATGATGGGAAGTCTTTAACTTTTATCCTGTCAGATAAGTAACATAAAACTTTCAAGCCCCTAGTAAAATCCCGAACGTTGCCATTTTAATCTTATTTCTTGTAGAAAAATATCTCCATATCGGACAGTGCAGATCAAAGATCAGACTGCACGTTCTGTGCAGTCTGATCTTGATCTACACTGTTCGCAATAGGTCAGTGTGTCGCGCTAAGTAGCCTAACGGTTAAATAGGTAGAAAATATTGTGTGAAAAGGAGAAAATACTGTATACCAGCAATTTCTCTTTTTCTTACAATGTTTTTAAAAGCAATTTTACTCAAGGTAACACTGGATTGTTTTGTACGAAGTTTAAAGTAGGTTTCCTTTGTAGTCGAAGATGAGTTTGGTCATAGTTTAGTAAATGATAGTTGCCATTGCAGATCAAAGATCAGACTGAACATCCTATGCAGTCTAGTATTGATCTACACCGTCTACGGAAGCCATCTAAGTCGCCATTGGTAATAAAAGAGCCAATTTTCGTTTTCTTTTTAAAACTATCGCTTAGCTCTATAAGTTGTCCTGGCGACATAAATAGGCCTAGTGTTTGCTCACGTTATAGATTCAAATCAGAATGCACAGAAAGTGCAGCCTGATCTTCAATCTGTCCGCTTCTCGATCATGCACTATTTCATTCTAAGTAGAATGATTTTGTCAAGACCTCAAAACTGTTTGTATACGAGCCATTCTCTTGCAAAAGGGCATTTAATGCGCCTCCGGGAAGCATTAAACTAAGAAAGTTATAACTTAATTATAATTGGCTTGCAACACGCGAAAAGGGGCATTCGGACATTTGCGTGAAGTGTCGTCTCGGATCAGCCTGCGCAGTCCGCGGAGGCTAATCCGAGACGGCACTTTACGACTACATTAGATTTTGTCCTGCAGTAGACTTTTGCAAAACAGAAAATTACATAAAAACGGAAAGTGTCGTTTCGGATTAGCCTGCGCGAAGTGCACAGGCTGATCCGAGACGACACTTTACGCAAACGTCCGAATGCAATTTTTCGCGTGTTGCAGGTTATATAATATTCATAAAATCCATCTGTCTGACAACTGTCTGAATCCAGCTGAATCCTGAGGTAGAATGGTCCTTGGACACGCAGAAAATTTACCGAAAGCAAAAGTTTTCGACTCACGGTAGCCTGTGCCGTTTGCGTAGGCTGGCCTGAATCGATACTTTTTGCAAATGAATTTAATCACCTTATGCCAGAGCATGACTCATTTATTTTGCATTGCAGTTCAGGAGTTCTAACACTTTTTCTTACGATCCCATGTTTCTATGATCGTTGGGAAATATTTCCAGAAAAAGGTGAAAACGCATTTTCAGGAAATGCACCTCTTTTTTTTTCGTTTTCATGGACAAAAATCTTTCTTTTGAGCCACATTTTACTTTTTCCTGTGCAAATGCTTTAAGTTTGGAAAATGACTGCAACTTTTTAAATAATCTATACATTAAACCATTGAAGAACTCTAGCACAATTGAATTGCTGTCTGTCTATTTGCCTGTCTTTCTGTCAACCGAATCATTCGCCCCGTCTGTCTTCCCGTAAATCTGTCAGCGAACTTAACAACCTATCCACCTTGAATATAACAGAACAGAACAGAACAGAACAGAACATATTTTATTCAGAAAAAACGACTTGAACACATAAGGTTCATCGTCGACATACATACATAATAATATTACATACGTCAGTATGGACATAAAATCAATACATGTAAATACATTTCAATAGTGCGGAAATAATGTACAATGAAGGATCTTACAAAAAACCTTAATAAGAGTAGAGGATGATATTATATTTAGAATGAAAGATTGAAAAATTAATTACTGATATTGTTTAATTCATGTTTTCTTTTATCTATTGCCTTAGTATAAAATATGCCAATTGCATTTAGAGTTTTAACATTTTCTGAGTTCAACAGTTCTATTAATTTAATCATATTGGGCTTGTTGTAATAATACTTTTTCAAATAGTTTTGTCTTAATTCCTTATAGGCGGGGCAAACTAGCAAAAAATGAAATTCGTCTTCTAATTCGTTGTCGCAAAGTTCACAGATTCTTTCATTTCTGGGGATATTTCTATGTCGTCCAGTTTCAATCAATAGTTGGTGAGCAGATATTCTTAATTTTATAACAGCGTTTCTATACTTACTAATTTTCATTTTATTTAAGTATGTTGAATAAGTAAAAGTATCCTTTAAATTTCTAAAAATTAATAAAGAGGAGCGATTACCAATATCTAGAAACCATTCATTTATATAAATATCCCTTAATCGATTACGGAATATAACGAGTTAGTAAGTCAGTAAGTCGGTCGGTCTGTCGATCAATCTGTCGGTCGGTCTGTCGGTCGGTCGGTAAGCCAATTAGTCTATTAGTCAAATCATATCACTTCAGACCAGACCAGATCAATCCAGTCCAATCCAATCCAATCCAATCTAACCCAATCCAATGCAATCCAGTCCAATCCAGTTCAATTCAGTTCAATTCAATTCGATTCAATTCAGTGTCCTATACCAAACGAGAGTTATAAATTGAGTGTGTTTGCACACCGCATCACTTGTTATTCAAAACATCAAATTTGTTTTTCGATGGGTAGGAAACATTGTGGGAAACGAAGAAAATGCTAGTTACCAGCATTTTTTTCTTTTCCCACAATGTTTTCAAAAGCCTATTTCTTATGGTTGTTAAAAGTCGGGATTGTGTGGTAAAAGGTTTAAGGGGGCTATTCAGATTTTCAGAATTCAAATTCAGAATTTGGTAATCTTTCAAAACTTCGAAAAATGATTCATCATTGCATTAATTAAGGTGATGGCTGGTAAATCATCAATAAAGAAGAAAGACAAATGTAAGTAAAAACATAGTGGTATTTCCTTAATGAGCTAAGTAGCCTCTTAAGGTATTTTTTAGATTTAGAGCTAAAATTCTGTAGAGGTTTGTGATTGGCGCGTGTTCTTTATAACACAAATGAGAACGGTGACGTCATGTTTGATCTCAGTAACATAGACGGAGTAACTGATTGCTAAGGGACAATTCCGTTACTTACACGCCGAAATTTGCACCTGTCTATCGAATATAATGTCTGGAGTCTCTAAGTTTACAGAAAAAGTATGTTTCGTAGTTTTTATCCCTGTTTTTAAATTTTTTTTAATACACAACAACAAAAAAAAGGTCCCTTTTAAAGTATTAAAAGTATGGCATATACATATTTAACCCTTTACCAAACAAAACCAGTTTCTACTGACCCCCTAGGAAGAAGGCTCTTGAAAACATTGTAGGAAGAGGAGAAAGTGCTGGTCATCAATGTTTTCTACCCCGACAAAGACAAATCTTATTACTTAAACTTCAGTTGATTTGTCCCTTGAAAATGCTTTCTATCTAGACAGTCCTAAAGTTTTGTCGTCTGGTAAAGCGTTTATTCAAGTACAAGCATCGAGCCTTGAAATAACAATGTTTATAGGCAATTCCTTTCTTTACCACAATTTTTTTCGAAAATTATCTGGTGTAAGACACAAAAAGTCACTTGCAAGACCTTGTGTTCAAGAATTAAGATAAGTTTTGTTCAAGATATGAAGAACTTGTAAGCATCAATTTCCCAGTTTTGCACAATTTTGATGAGATGAAATGCGCTTTGATTCTCTTTGATCTTTGACGATGAAAATCTTTATTGACGATTCATCATCGTTTCTAATCGATCAATTTTTAGTTCGTCGAAACATGGTTTTTCATAATCTTTGTTCTGAGAGGTCTCATAAATTCTATGGGTTGCCTGCAAAATTAGAAGAATGTCTTGTGTTCAGAACATTAAAAGTCTGTGCATCGCAACTTGGCTTGTAGGTTTAATGATTGTATCTTATTATCGTTCATTCATTCGTTCGTTCGTACGTACGTTCGTTCGTTCGTTCGTTCGTTCGTACGTACGTTCGTACGTTCGTTCGTTCGTTCCTTCCTTCATTTCTTTCTTTCTTTCTTTGTTCCTTCGTTCGTTCTTTCGTTCGTACATTCGTAGGTTCGTTCGTGCGTCCGTTGTCGTTCGTTCGATCGTTTGTTCGTTCGTTTGTTCGTTCGTTCATTCGTAGGTTCGTTCATTCGTTAATTGTTTGATTGTTTGACTGACTAAATGACCGACCGACCGTCCGACCGACCAAATTGATTGATTTATGGATAGATAGGTAGATAGATAGATAGATAGATAGATAGATGGATGGATGGATGGATAGGTAGGTAGGTAGGTAGGTAGGTGGAAAGATAGATAGATAGATAGATAGATAGATAGATAGATAGATAACATGATTGATTGATTGACTGATTGATTGATACGACCAGTTTGAATTAAACTGAATTGAAATGATTTTGATTGGACTGGATTGGATAGGGTGATCTGGTCTCGTCCGAAGTGATATGATTTGACTTATTGGTTTACCAACCGACTGACTGACCGACCGACAGGTCGATCGATAGACTAGCAAAATGGTTAGAATAACGAAAGGTTTACGAGGGCTGTTCGATATGTAATGTGTATTGTACCACAGCGCTTTGCACGATTTCGAGGATGATGATACGCTTGAATAGCTCTATTCAATACCTTTCCAACGGTATAAACACGAGCCTTCAGCTCCACATAGTTTTAAACTTATAGTCATTTCAATAGAGCTAGTCGTTGAGCACTGTTGTAAAAATGGTTGGGAAACGGATTATGAATATTAAAGAAATTAGAGCTTATATAAAAGTTCGCACAAAACTCGGTCATTCGGTAATGCAGATTTTTACTGAATTGGGGGAAGTTTATGGGTCTGATAAGGTATCTTATGAGACAGTTCGTTGGTTGAGAAAGAAATTTCTGACTGGCACAGAGTCCGTCAAAGATGCAGCAAAATCTGGCCGACCTGTGACTATAACAGGCAAGGCAAATGTCTCAAAAGTCAGGGAAATAATTGAAAGTGATGGCAGATACACGATTCGTGATATTGCCAACGCTGTTGGCATATCGCTATCGCGGGTGCATTTCATTTTGAAGCGTATTTTGAAAGTACGAAAAATTTCTGCCAGATAGATACCGCATATATTGACAGATGACCAAAAACGGGTACTAGTACAAACCGCTAAGCAATTGCTCAAAATTTTTCCCAAATTCAAAGACAATTTGCAAACATTGTTACTGGTGACGAAACATGGGTTCACTATTTCGAACCAGTAAGAAAAATTGGAAACAAAATATGGCTAACTAAACACAGTAGAAGGCCTTTAGTTGCCAAAAGAAGCACAAGCACAAAGAAGGTTCTTTATTGCATATTCTTCTCATGTGATGGTATAGCCGTACAAATTCCGGTGCCGAAGGGCAAAAGTGTTACAGGTCGGTATTACCGAGATGTTATACTAAAAAAGGTCAAGAAATATTATCTTAAACAACGCCCTGTGTCAGGATTTAGGCATGTTCGTCTACTTCATGATAATGCTCCATCACATACATCTGAGCTTGTGAAGCAATTTTTGAAGTCGGAGAAGGTTACCGTCTTGCCACACCCACCATACTCTCCAGATCTAGCCCCATGCGACTTTTTCCTTTTTCCAAAACTTAAAAAGTTCTTATCTGGTCGGCGTTATAAATCCCGACAAGCCCTTGGCTCAGCCATCAGTCAGTGCCTCAGAGGTCTACCTAAATCAGCGTACCGTGACGCATTTCAGAAATGGATTCAGAGATTGAAATTGTGTATTTCAAACCGCGGAGAATACTTTGAAGGGATGTAATGTTCATTTCACTATTTGAGTCGAATGCTTTTGAGATATTGTACAATACACATTACATATCGAACAACCCTCGTATGATGATATAAAAACTTTTACAAGTAGCTGTTTTCTCATAAGCTACTTGTTTTTATCCATTCACTGCCTTAGAAAACATAATTTGATTTTTGCGGAAAACGTAGATCAAAATCAGGCTGCACATAACGTGCAGTTTAATCTTGGATTCACGCCATCCGCTTCTTTGGTTCTAACATATTAAGTTTTTTCTTTCGTTCGCTCATTCATTCCTTCGTTCCTCCCTTCCTTCGTCCAGTCACTTCTTCATACTTTTTCAATCAATAAATCATTAAAACCACTTGTGCAATCGTATAATTCAATGCAACAATTCACCTTATTTTGCAATAAAATTTCATTTGATGCATTGGGTAAAAACGCAGTCGAATGAAAAACAAAACAAGATTTTAGTCAAGCTTTAAAGTAATGGTATTCAACTGTATTTTGGCCAACATTTAAATAGTCGTCTGCAAACTCTTTCAAAACGGACAAGTCTACAATTTTGTCGTTTGGTAAAGAGTTAAAAAAACGGCATTTCCCTTTCATTTCTTTGATTTCCTATGGCGATATATCAGCTAGTGTTTGTTTTCATTTTACACAATAATTCACAAAGATACCAATGAATAATTAAAAGCCTTTTTTCCTCAGGAGAGAAACGAACAATTCTATAAAAGGTACCTTTTTATCTTTTCGTGCTGTTGTAGGCGCTCATAAATCACATAACTTTTTTACAGTTTAGTGCTACTAAACAGCATCGAAAAACAATAAGAGCATTGCTACTAATAAATAATCAAAGGACATTTTTAGCTATTGTATGGTCAAAATTAGTTATTGAACACTCTACACTGTTTGACTAGAATATATTGGGAGGTTATATAACCCTTGAAGAGCTGAAACCGAATTTAATTGCATTTGCGGAAAGTTTAGATCAAGATAAGACTACACAGAGTGTGCGGTCTGATCTGTGATCTATACTTTCCCCTTCTTTGCCAGATATCCGGAGAGTTGATTGATTTATTGTATGGTATATAACGCCGTTTTCAACATTATTTCAGTTATATCGTGGCGGCCAGTGAACCTATCGATGCTTTCCTGGAGTTTCTGTTACCAGCACAATATTCTTTCCAAGCCACTGGCTGCTTTCCCATATAAGCATCGTAGAAACAGTGGTCAGTGGGTATCCGGAGAGAAACACATTTTAAATTGCAACATTTGAGTGCTGACTATGGACGTCCATTTAGTTAATATTTTGCACCACATGCGTGAACATAAATGTATTAAGTTACAACTATGACTGGTTTCCTAAATGTATTGATGATTTATAACTATGAAACAAGCATTCGAGGCGACAGCCAAGTCCGAAATATAAACTGTTTCTGGAGGGTACGAATTGAATTGAATTCAGTATTGCACAGAAGCACATGAATTTAATATAAGCTCTTTGTTTAACATTTACTATTGATTTTAAACAAAAATATAATAGCTGCTTCATCTTTATTAGTAGTTGAAATCAATCAATCAATCGATCGATCGATCGATCGATCGATCAATCAATCAATCAATCAATACATCGATCACCCAACCAACAATCAATCAATCAATCGATCAATCGATCGATCGATCAATCGATCAATCAATCAACCAATCAATCATCCAATCATCCAACCAACCAACCAATCAACCAACCAACCAACCAACCAAAAGTGGGAAAAAAAAGAGAAAAAAAATGCTGGTTAATATCCTTTCTTCTATGTTTTCAAGAACCTTCTTCTTCGGGATCTTTATTTCCTGGAATTGTATTAAGATTTTAAGATGCCACGCTGGTATTTAGCAAAAGTGAAATAGGTGTATTCTGGTTATATCCCATCCCTTTTCCAGTAGAACTTCACGATTCTGCACTTCATGGCTCTAGTTAACATTGCAGCGAATGGAGAAATTGCTCCATGTGAGCAAATTTTCCATTTTCCACGATGCTTTTTTTTAGTATGTCCCAATTCATCATGATTATAATTAGTTTACAGTATATTTTTTATGATCTCTACTATCCTAATAGATTAGAAGAGTTTGATAAAGTGCGTCTGAATACAGATTTTTTTTTTCATTTTTCTAATAAAATGGAATGTTATAAGGCTGTCTGTTTCGTCAAGCTACAAGCAATCTATCATAAAATGATACAGTTTAACACTTTCACTTCGACATGTTTTTGCGGAGGGCGTAAATCAAGATCAGATTGCACGGAACGTGCAGTCTGATCTTGGATCTACGCCATCCGCAAACGAATGCTAAACTTGAAACGAAATGATTTTAAGCTTCAGAGGAAATCAATTTTAGGACCTCGAAAAAAGCCGGGATCTATTAGTTTGACTTATAAACCACTTCAGAATTTTAGGCAGATGGCGCCGATTGCATTACTGTATGAAAATATTTATTAGTTGTCTTTTAGAGAGTAACAACCAGTTGACTCAATATTAAATGTGTCTAACCCAGGGTCATGAGCCTGAGACGGACGGTAACCTCCATAACAAAACTGGAGACATCTTGAAAGTTCGAGCCCGGAATATCAGTCTGTAAAGTGCAGAGCTGTTGATCAAGAGGCCATTAGTTCGAATCCCAGCACAGCCTAACTCGTTTGGAGGACTGATGATAATCATTGGCACAAGATTTATTCCTCTTAAGCTGCTAAACATTGTTTCAACGATGTTTGGTTTGGAAAAAACAGCCAGTGGCGTGAAAACTGATTGTAGCGCAGGGTACCGGCATAAGACCAGTATGGACGCAGTAGGTGCAGAGGTCGCCGTGATATAAACGAAATAAAGTTGGGGAAAATGTTTAACAACAAATGAATAAACAACAAATACTGCTAAAAACGGCATCAAAGGCCAAAGAAACAAATCGCTATTGTATTTCAGACATAGCACGCGTTGACATTCCAATAATATGTACCGGTGTCTTCTTCAATTTCACCATTGCTACGCTGGGGCATTGTAGTATCATGCCAAAAGTCACTAACGCGACCAGCGTCTCTAGATGGGAATCCATCCCGGATTTCACGATTCCAAATCCTACTCCATAATCCTTTCCCTCTCGTCACAACTCGGCCAATTCCATAAGTACATCTAACCTCGTCTGTATCAAGGATGCTTCTAGTTCGAAATACTGTTGTTCACATGATCTTAAAAATGTTCAGTCTGTTGGTGCCCATAAAATTACATAAGGAAGTACAACAACAACTGCAGTAAAGTAATTCAGAACCATGTCTTTAAAAACTGCCAACGAAAATGATAGACCACGTTAAAAGATAAATTTACAAACTTTTTGTCAACGGAAATGTATTTGGAAAGATTTGGATAGACAATTGTAAGAGGTGTTTTCTTCTCTTCAGTGTAGTCTTACGAGTTTAACAACTGTAAAGCGGTCTGTTTCCGGCAAAGAAATAAGCCGTATTGGTACATTTGAGCCACCGTAATACAGCCGAGGGATCTGATCAACGGATCAACCGAGGTTTGCCCTATGAGGCCCGCCCTACCCATTAGAGCTGATAAACGTGTATTGCATCCCCGGAACACATTTAACTTTGGCATTGAGACCAATAAATATATCATTAGGAAGATTTAGCGTGTATTTATTCATTATCGCTTCACACAACAGCCTCGAGTTTTAACGAACCTTGGAAATAAAGCTTTTGAAAAGATTGTGGAAAAAGGAGAAAATGCAGGTAACCAGCATTCTCTTCTTTTCCAACATTGTTTTGTTATCCTTCATAGACTCCTTTCGTCATTTTTTCAATTCTCTTCAATTGCTTTGAATTTGGACAAGGCCAAAATTTCATCTTTTGGTAAAGCTTTAAGCAGCAAACAATAAATGACAATTTCCTGCCAGTATGAAAATGCAAAAAACTTGTATTGCTATTTAAAATTTCTTTCGGACGTAGACCCCAGATCAGACTACACGTTCTGTGCAGTCTGATCTTGATCTAAAATGTACGTAAAGGTGTATTAAGGACCGCTTAGCAGTTTACAAGTTTAACCCTTTTAGCACCAATGGCAAAAAACTTCGCTTATACGGACGATATAGATCTAAGATCAGACTGCATAGGACGTGCAGTGTGATCTTAGATTTATACCGTCCTCTTGTTTGGTCAAGCTTATAAGATAATGATAGTTTTCAGATGTCAGTGGATTGTAGTTTCAGTTATCGAAAGGAGGGCTCCTTTTTTTTTGGCGCTGGCAAAGGTAACCCTCATCCTGCTGGGTAAGCGAAATGAAACTTTCAAGCTGATTGTAAAATCCCTAATTTTGCTATTTCAAAGGCGTTAATTTTTTTTTTTTGGGGGGGGGGGGCTTATCTCCTGATCGGACAGTGTAGATCCAAGATCAGACTGCACGTTCTGTGCAGTCTGATCTTGATCTACACTGTCCGCAAAAGGTCCTTGAGTCGCGCCTAGCAGGCTAAGAATTAAGAAAAACTTTCAGCAAATAACGCCCTGTAGTTGATCTACGTACTTAGCTCGGATTACACATAAAGATTATAAAGATTTCCATAAATCTTCGCGAATTAGCCGTAAAGATTGTGTAGTCAATTTCTCCTAAAGATGAACAACATCTTTTGCCTAAACACTATCTCTTTTTCGTTAACCCATTCATTGCTATATAAATAGATAAATGAATAAATGAACGAAAAGAAATAACAAGAAAATGTTTGTGAAACAGGTATAATTAACACAAGACAATGCCTTGAAATGAGTTCCAAATATTACAATTTTCAAGGAGTTTTTTTTGCGAAATTTGCTGACAAAATATCGAACTGTATAGATAAAAGATCAGATTGCACATTCTGTGCAGGCTGAACTTGGATCTACACTGTTCACAAAGGCAACTTCAGTTAGAATCGGCAGCCCAATAGTAAACTTTTAAATTTCTTAACTCCATCGGACTACTAGCTACATAAAGTAAATGCACTCTCCTAGTCAATTTCGATTTATATATGGAAATCAAGGGTATAAAGCGCTACATATTTACTTTAAGTTTAACCAAACTTTTTGACAGAATCTTAAACTCGACTAAAATTGAAAGCAATTTCAGACGACAACTTAAATGGTGCGCCAATGTATAGAATGGTCCCTAAGTCAAGGATTGGGGTAAAGGGGGGGGGGGTAGTTTTACTCAAATTTGTTCTAGAATGAATAGATGAGACAATGAGACAAACGGAGACAAAAACCCTTCTCTATTAATATTTACCAAAAATGACGGATTTTCTCCTTTAAGTGTAGAAAGCATTGAGGGAAAAGGAAATAATTATACTGGTAAGCATAATTTTTCTGTTAATCCTACGGTATAAATGTTTTCAAATTCTTTCTTCCCCAGGGTCGTAAAACGCAGGATTTTGTGGTCGGGGCATATCCAAAAGAATGAAACAGAATTTTTTGCTTTATAGCGAAGACAATTTTATGGGAAAATGAGAAAATTCTGGCTACAAGCATTTTCTCCTTTTACCAAATTGTTTTCAAAAGGCTTCTTTTTAAAAAATTACTTCTTCCTCAGGTCGTAAAACGCTTGATTGTTCGGCGAAGGGCAATTTAATAAAACATAAAACAATATTTCTTTTATAGTGTTGGTTTTTTTTTTTTTCGAAAAGGAGATAATGCTGGTTAACTAGTGTTTCATCCTGTTACTACAATGTTTTCAAAAGGCTTCTTTTTCATGGTCGTAAACACGGTATTGTTTGGTAAACAGTTAACTAAAAGGAAATCTTCATCCTCGAATATCCAGACGAACTTATAGTATGCCAGCACGTAACGGACATACAAAATGTGCCCGCTTTACACAGGTGCTTGTTTAATACAGGTACATTTTAACATACATGTAAGCCATGCCCTGGCAAAAAGGGGCTTAATGCCTCTCCTTGATGCATTATACCAAGCAAGTCATCACATAATTATGGATCCATAACATGCAATTGAATCCCGGAAAAAGTATAGGTCCTTGGCCCTGCAGAACATTGAACGATAGCAAAAAGTTTCGAACTGGACTGCACAGGCTGACATGGGTTGATATTTTTTGCATGTGCATTAATCCCCCTTTTCACAGTGCATGGCTCTCTGGGAAAGCAATGTCGCTTGCTTAATACAAGTCGCCTGCTCAATAGAAGTGCAACTGTCCGACACGTATCACTGTAACACAAATATAGAGACAAATAAAGGTACAAGCACTAAATACCAGCGCTTGTTCGCACCCTTACAAACATTCTTGGAGAGTTCATTAAAGATTGAAGATTCATACTTCACCGTCTGTCAGCAGTCAGACCGAAAGAACTAACAGGACCTGACGTTTTGTTGCGTTAACTCTTTACCAGACGACAAAATTTTACACTTGTCCGAGTCGAAAGCATTTGCAGACGACAGATTGATTGAGGCTGAAAGGATGCACTTTTTTCTTTGATAAAGAAGAAAAACATGGTAGATCTAAGGAAAGGATCTTGGTTACCAGTATTTTCTCCTTTTCCTACGATGTCTTCATCAGAACTTTTCTTTAAGATCGTAAATATACACCACTGTTTGGTAAGGGGCTTGTTGATAGATATGTAAGATATTTTATGTACAAGATACCACCCTGACGAAGACAATGCTTTTGGAATGTGTCCCTGGTAATTGAAGATTACAGCATTCACACAGGTGCAGCGTGCTGCCAAGTCTTGCACTGCGTATTTCCTTGTCTTTGAGTCGAACCATGTAGCTGTGTGGCAATGTGCATTGTCAGAAAGCCAGGGAGTTGTGAGTACGAATATGTGCACGGCAAAACCGTTGCAGAGGATTGATGAATGTCATTGCGGCATGAATCGTTCTCTTCCAACTACTTAACATTGATTCGACGTTGTATGTGAAAAAGCAGCCTGAGCTTGGGTTTTATCGATTGTGCTCGGCAAAAACTTAATGCATCGTTCGGTGCACTGGTTACCATAATATAACAGTAACACGGCTCAAAACTACGTATAACAGTAATTATATTACAATTAAACCGTTATCTTCGACTTCGATCCGGATTTTCATTTTTTAATTTTAAAGTTTTCCATTTGATTCTAGCACTTTGATGTGATTCAACCTTTAAAATGGAGTAGCAGCGGTTCTAATTACCGTTACGAAGAGCGGAAAGTGTAAAAAAAGATCAAACTGCACGTATGCACAGTCTGATCTTGATCTACACTTTCCGCAAAAGACACCCGTAGTGGCACGTCTCAGAATTTAGTGTTAATTGATGAATTATGTGTGGTATGTTTTGGTATGTTTATGTACAAGATACCTACCTGGTAGAAACAATGCAACAGAAATATATTCCATCTAATTGAAGGTTACAAACAGGTGCAGCATATAGCCAATGTCTGTGCTGTGCATGAGCGGAGATACTTTTTATCTAAATGGTAAAATTGTAGCTTCAATTCTCAAAGATGTGAGGGACAAATATAAGCTACTGACAATGTCAAGGTTAATTATTGCCATAAGGATTTCGTCAAAGGCATTATAATTATTACATCTTTCGTCAACATCTTACTGGTTTGAGACACGGACTAAAGATATAAAATGCCGTTCTCATGTCTTATTGTTGTCTGTTTGCAGCCTTCTCCTACTGTCTGAATGCAGCCTTCCTCCGTTAATATCTACTTGCAGCCTTACCCCACTGTCTGTGTGCAGCCTTCCTTTACTGAGGTCAACTTGTCCGTGTGCAGCCTTCCTGTACTGTCTGTGTGCAGCCTCGTCCTACTGTCTGTGTGCAGGCTTCCTCTACTGTCTGTGTGCAGCCTTCCTCTACTATCTGTGTGCAGCCTTCCTCTACTAATGTCTACTTGCAGCCTTTCCCTACTGTCTGTGTGCAGCCTTCTGCTACTGTCTGTGTGCAGCCTTCCCTGTTGTTTGTGTGCAGCCTTCCCCTACTGTCTGTGTGCAGCCTTCCCTGCTGTTTGTGTGCAGCCTTCCTTTACTGTCTATGCAGCCTTCCTCTACTAATGTCTACTTGCAGCCTTATACTACTGTCTGTGTGCAGCCTTCCTCTACTGAAGTCAACTTGCAGCCTTCCTCTACTGTCTGTGTGCAGCCTTCCTCTACTGTCTGTGTGCAGGCTTCCCCTACTGGCTGTTTGCAGCCTTTGCCTACTGTCTCAATGCAGCCTTCCTCTATTAATGTCTACTTGCAGCCTTACCCTTCTGTCTGCGTGCAGCCTTCCCCTACTCTCTGTGTGCAGCTTTCCCCTACAGCAATAACAAGCCCCTCGTAGTCACGTGTTCAATATGGTACATATATTTTGTTGAATGTTTGTTCAAGAATAAGAGCTTTACAAAGTATTCTGTCAGCCTATCTTTGGAATGCGTCCTCCAATTTAAACAAAAGTTGGTAGTTCGAATCCAAGCTGGGCAAACATCTTTGTCTGAAGATCGATTTCAATCAAGGCAATATACTGGGAAATGAAGTAATAGCTATCATCGAATAACCGATTTTACGTTTACACCCTATAATGAAACACTTTAAATTGTATCAATGCAGTTTAAAAAAGCAGTTATTGCAACCGTAGATTAACCGATTTCACGAAAATACCGGGTATTTCGTGACTTTGAATGTTAGCAATGCAGTTGTGAAATGCAATTAGTGCCATCATGTATTAACCGATTTCAAGATTACACAATTTCGATATTTTCGTCTGCGTCAGGGACGTCATTGCGCGTTACTCTGATTGAACCCTTTACTTCCTTAACTCTTTACCAAAACGACAAAATTTTAGACTAAAGATAAAATTGAAAGCAGTTGCAGACGTCAAAACAAATGTGACTGAAAAATTGAAATTTGTTTTGGGAAGGGAAGAAAACATTGTGGGAAAAGGAGAAAATGCTGGTTACCAGCATTTTCTCCTTTTCCTACAATGTTTTCACAAGGGTTCTTTCTTAGAGTCGTTAAAGGTCGGGATTGTGTGGTAACCGGTTAAACAAATTTTCAGCAGACGGCTTTTAAATTATCGCGGGTGAAAAGATAGATAATCAGTATGGAGTCAAGCTAAATTACATAACTGAGTACAAAAGAAATCATCGTGACAAAAGGAAAAATTGCTCAGTGCGATCAATTTCTCACTTTGCTGCAATGTTTTCTTACATGATCTACATATAATGACATAAAAGCTCGACTGCGGCAGGTAACGGGTTTTTTAACTTCCGTTGTATTTATCCACTACATTTGGCACTATTTTTGTTATCTATAAATACCTGACTGACATTCCCATGTCGAATTTTTCACTTTTCAATCCAGAAATAATTCGTAAAAATCCGAACAATCGCGAGATCCTGAAGAAACATACCTTGTATGTATGAGCAAAAAGTGGTTTCATGCCGCTCCGTGACTCATTATACCATGTCAGTTATCACATGGCCTGCAACACGCGAAAAGGGGCATTCGGACATTTGCGTAAAGTGTCGTCTCGGATCAGCCTGCGCAGTCCGCGCAGGCTAATCCGAAAAGATACTTTCCGTTTTTAAGTAATTTTCTGTTTTGCGCAAGTCTACTGTAGCACAAAAACCGAATGTAGTCGTAAAGTGCCGTCTCGGATTAGCCTGCGCGGACTGCGCAGGCTGATCCGAGACGACACTTTACGCATATGTCCGAATGTCCCTTTTCGCGTGTTGCAGGCCACATAATCATTGACCAACAAAATCCACTTTGTGTAATAAATAGCTGAATCTTTAGGTAAACTGACCAATAGCTAGTTTTCAACCAATATTAACCTTCGTAGGCTGACATGGTTCGATATTTTTTGCAGATGTATTAGCCCTTAGGCTGTGACTCACTAACCTTTTGCGGACAGTGTAGATCAAGATCAGACTGCACAGAACGTGCAGTCTGATCTTTGATCTACACTGTCCGATAAAGGACATACTTACATAGTCCCCCCCCCCCAAAAAAAAAACCTAAGAATTAGCAAAATTTAGGTTTTTAATATCGGTCTAAAATTTTCGTTTCATTTATTTAGCAGAATGATGGTTGATACCGATTTTTGCAGAGAATGGCTGATATTGTTCTGACTGAAGTGTCTAGAAATATTTGTTGACATGTGAAGGTATATTAGTTTGTGCTAATATATAACCTTTTCATTGCCAATGCGACCTGAAAAGCCGATCTAAAACGATACTGTTTGCAGATGCATTAAACCAAACTTCATACAGAGTATGTCGCAAGTACTTTACCAGAACTTATAACTAACTTGCTATATTACGTTACAGATCCTTGTTAAAGAAATAAATAGGCACGCATGTCAATGTTTATGATCGCTCTTGAGTTATGTTTTGGTGATAACGCCAGACAATAGGCTTATTGAAATATTAGGTCACGAGGCCTTGTTCTATTTACAACAAGAAGTTTATTATGCGGATCTGGATCGCCTAATTAATAATAGGAACCAATTAGTGAAGACTGGATGCTGCCAGGTTGTGACGTAGCCTGAGCTTTTGATACTTCAGATCAAAGTACTAGAGGTACTGAAACCTGAGTCTAATTATTTCTTCTTTATATAACGGGTTTTCGAATTTCTAGAAAGCTGCCAAAGTGCAAGTATTTTTATGTCAGAGAAAAGAAAGAGAGATTAGTTCTGGAATTTCCAATTTGATTATTCCCACCGGGTGTGTATATTTCAGTTATAACTGTCGCTGCACTATTTTCTTAGAGTAAACCATCACACCCTAACTTGCGTGAAAGAAAGAATCCAACCTTAAATCGCATTTGAATTGTCTAATGACATCTTTTTTAATTCTAATACAGCGCCAGATCAGAGATAAGCCCTTTGGAAACATCAAAGTTTGACTGTAAAACATCCTGAGAAATTAAACTTTATGCTTCTCAGCGCGACTCAAGGACTTTTTGCGGACAGTGTAGATCAAATACAGACTGCACAGAACGTGCAGTCTGATCTTTGATCTACACTGTCTGATGAGCGAAATCCCCCCCCCCCCACCAAAAAAAAACCCTAAGAACTATCAAAAAAAATTTTTTTTAAAGGTTGAAAGTTCATTTCACTGTTTAGCAGGTTAAGGAAAATAACAAAGAAGCACTGTGCTGAATGGAGACTTACAAAACTGAGATAGATTATCTGTGAGACACTCGTATATAGTGTAACCTATGAATGAAAATTCTCCCAAAATTTTGTATACATACATGATGTAGGTGACTGAAGAATTCCGTTATTTCAAAAGCATTATCTTTCATAATATTTACCTTGTTCGGAAGAATTTGTAATGTTATTACATATTAAGGACGCCGGTTGCCCACATGAGCTTCGACCCCCCCAAAAGGCTGTTTTTCATATTACGGGGCATAGTACAAGATACAGGACGACACCATTCTATAAGTTTCGCCTGGATCTTTAACATTCTCGGTGTATAGGACCATCACATGGGACGTAGGTTTAACGCCTCACCCGAAACGGTTTTAGTAACTTAAGATGGGAATCGAACCCAAACCCTCAAGTGAACCGAGATTTTTCGTTTACAAGTCTCATACTCCACCGCTAGAGGGCTGATAGAAAATTGTAGCTTAAGAGAGTTATTGTACTCGTATATTAATGCCAACTGGTTGATATTTATTGACTGTTACTAACACAATTTGTAATTTCCGCTGAGTATGTCGAGGGTTGCCATAAATAACGAATAGCATTGCAAAATGAATAAACAAGGACAAGTTGTAACGTTATAAAGGAGGCAATTATCATCAATCATGGACTTTGCTGTACCCTTACAGTGATAGACTTGTCGGCAGTAAGGGACATTTTGAATGCTTGTGCGGGCAAAGCAGATCAAGATCAGACTGCACAGAACGTGCAGTCTGATCTTGATCTACTTTGTCCGATATTATATTAAATATCTAGACCCCTAAAAATCGTTGATATTCAAAAATTTTGGATTTTTTAAACCCATTTTCGTTATAATGTGCGTAAGTCTTTAAGTACCATAGGGGTTTTTGGGGACGGCTGAGATCAAGATTAGACAAGCGATCTGTACCGTCCGCTTGTTTAATCAAGCCTTTAGGATAGATTTTTCTGAGTTACAGTGGATTGTTTTTTAGCCGTGAGCGGTCCTCTGCCAAAATAGTAATGCATTTTCGCGATGCTTTATTATACCAAGCAAGTCATCACATAACTGTGTATCTATAAAATATATTTCGTGTAACAACTAAGTAATGAGGTACATTGGTCCTTCGACATGCAGAATATTGATCAATAGCAAAAAGTTTCGACCTAAGTCAGCCTATATGGACTGTGCAGTCTAATATGGGTCGATACTTATTTTGCAAATGCATTAAACACCCTTTTCACAGAGCATGGTTCATATTTGGCATTGAAATGGTCAAAGGTTTTAGTAAAAGAAATGGATATAGAAATAGGAGATATGATCTGTCAGTCAACCGACCAAGATATTACGAATCGAAGGCTTTTATTGCCACTATATTTCCGAAGATTAAACAGTGAAGATGCGAGATCAGATTGCATGTTCAGCACAATCTGACCTTGATCTACAATGCAAAGGAGGCATGTAAATTTATTCGTGGAATTTTGAGTAATAACCCACATCATTATTCAGAATATCTGGAATTAGACACATCGAAAACAAATGAAGAGAAGTTTAGGATGTGTATTCACCAACGACTCTTAAGAATATTCTTAGTCTTATTCTCAAGAATTTTCTAAATTTGAAAGTAACGCAACTTCCGATTGGCTAAATCAAATGGTTAAGCCAATCAGAAGCAGCGTTACTTTTGTAAATCTAGTTGAAGAATAAGAATGAAATTAAGAATGGTTGTTGTATACGGACCCAGGACATATGAACAGAGTTCGTTTTCAGTTTGAAATGTAAATGAAGTCTATGAAAACTTGAAGAATGGAGAAATTGCCCAATTTGAGTACTTTTCTTTTCTGCAAGACTTTTATGAAGGTCTTAGGCTGTCAAAAATCACGAAGTGTGCCAGAGGAAATGGGTGTTATCGTTTCAGTTAGAACGATTGTTGATGACTTGCAACTGGAATTATGACAGGCTTTGGCAAATGTTCATATCATTGGAACTTTGATCCTAACAGCATTTTATTTCCCGGAACTATTTGTATGAGAAGACTTTTCTTCTTTGAACAAATAATCCTAATAAAATGAACAAAAACAAGGACAATACCATGTTGTTTATCTATATGTCTGTCTGTACTTGTCCCGGCCTCCCTCCTCCCCCATTAGATTTATTTTTTTGATCTTATTATCATTTTCCCAGAAAACTACTTTCATAAAATGACTTTTCCTTTTTTTGTTTATACATGCCATATAGATAGGTAAACAACACCATGGTCTTTGCTTTCATTCATGCCTGACCGTGTCTCTATAGTTCCTTCAAATTCTCATTTCACAAGCACTGTGCACCCTCTCCGGAGAATTGTCTGTACGATAAAAAAAATGTTTTTTTTTCTTTGGTTTGAATCTACAACACGAAACGGTAAAAAACTCTTACAAACTTTGAAGTTAATGGACAAAGTGTTCTTCTTCCACTTTGACTGACAGATAGGTTTTAAATTCATTACAAAAATGTTCCGCAGCTTTCAGATGACCCGTGCCTTAACTTTTTCACTCCCAAGACCGACACAATTAGCTTTTAGTCAGACGGACACACACCGTGCAGTCTGATCATGGATCTATATATTCAGCAAACTACTACAAAAAGTATATTTGCCACGATCTGGTAACAGAGGGTGTAATGCATCTCCGTGATGCATTATACCAAGTGAGTCATTACTTAACTATGGATCTGTAAGATCCAATTTGTCTAATAACCAACTAAATTTGGATGTAGATGGTCCTTTAACATGCAGAAAGTTTACCAATGGCAAAAGGTTTTGGCCCAGGTTAGCCTGCGCGGATTGCGTAGGTTGACCTGGATCGATACTTTTTGTAGATATATTTAACCCCCTTTTCACAGGGCATGGCTCATCTTTATGTGCATCTATGCTTCTAGACCTGGAAGACACTTAGATTTTCTTAGCCCGCAGCAAAAGATTTAACTTTATACAAGACGAAAAAATCTTAGACTTATACAAACTATAAGCATTCACAAGTAAAATGTTGCCAAAAAAAGTTGCCCAAAATATGATTTTTTTTTTTCTTTGAAAGGATAGAAAAAAAATTGTGGAGAATGAAGATAAAATGCTGGTTTCCAGCATTTTCTCTTTTTCCCCACAATATTTTCAGAAGCTTTCATTCTAGACGTCGTAAAAACTTGGGATTGTTTAAAGTAACAATAAATCCCAAAAGTACATAAAGCGGGTGTTTAAATGCATTTGAATTTATATCATACTATTTAAAAGTATGGAAATTATTGTGAACTGACAGTCGGTCGGTCCAAGTGTTAGTTGCGGACAGAGAAATTAATTTCAAAACTAGGTTAAAACCTGCCAGGTAGCTGTGTCTTTTGTTTACTTTTTGACTGATTTTAAAATTCTTTTTTTCTGCCAGCGACTAACATATGGCCCGACCACACGATAACAGACTGTCATCTCCACACTATTTTTCATACTTTTAAATAGTACGATTTAAATTTAAATGTATTATGACACCTGCTTTGATATCTTTGGCCTTTACTGGGCCTTTAATAAAGAGTTAAATAACCAGACTAGAAGGTAACATGTTCGTTTGTTCTTTTTTCTTTCAGGTAGTAAAAATGCTGGTCATTGTGGTGGCGATGTTCGGTGTCTGCTGGCTGCCCTTACATCTGTTCACTCTAATGTTCGATTTCTACCCGGAAGTGTTGCACAAATTCTCCAGGGAAACTCTTACAAGTTTGTTTATCAGCTGTCACTGGCTTGCCATGTCCAACAGTTTTGCAAATCCGATTATTTATGGTTTTACGAACGAAAGTTTCAGGGTAAGTATTGGGAAAAAAACATCACCAACCTACCTTTATTAGAGTCATGCTTTGTGAAAAGGGGGCTTAGTGCATCTGTAGATAAGTTATCGACCCATGTCAGCCTGCGCATTCTGCGCAGGCTGACATGGGTCGAACCTTTTTGCCATCGGTCAACTTCCTGCATTTCCAAGGACTACCTCTAGGATCGGTCGGTTGTTAGACAAAAAAGATTGTATGGATCCGTAATTACATGTACGTATGTGTTGACTTACATGGTATCATGAATTACACCCCTTTTGCCAGAGCATGCATGGCTTTTTTCGTTTTGTTTTTCAATTCCAAGACAAGCAATCTGATTGGCCGAGACGGACCGCTCGGACAAGCAAATGGTTGGTCTTGGAATTTGAATGAGACTTCAATACAATACAGTGTTTGGGACGATAACTTGAAAGCTAGGTTGCTTTAAACATAACGCCCGTGGTGAATTCTATTTCAAGATTATGGCATCTTTCATAGGCCAACACATTTGGCGCGAGTACTAGTTCCCATGAAGCAGAATCTAGAGAGATTAGTGTAAGAACTTGTTTCTCAATCGGTGTAAAATAAATATGTTTAAACTAAGATTATGGCACAGTTAAACCTTTGGAAACATTTCTGACAGTAGTATGTCCCCCATTCGTTATCTCCTGAAGCAGACAAATTTGAATGATGTTCAGTTGGTTTGTGTAAGGGATAGAGTTATGAAGATTTGGCGAAGATGGATGCAGCCAGGCGATAGGGTTATTCAAAGGTGTTTTTGATAGATCTATATGCGTTTCGGTGTTGACCATCATTCATTGTAGAGGCGGATCGGCCATGTCAGAATTCACCTGATTAGCGTCTTCATATTTTATGCTTTTACTCAAAAGATGTATACATATAAACAAAACAAACACACACACACAAAGAAGAAAGAAAGAAAAAAGAAGACAGTGTTTTGCTAGATTTCACCTGTACTAGGCTAGGGCTCTGTAGTGTCTCCCAATGACATGCTGTAGTGCCTCCCAATGACATGCTGTAGTGTCTCCCAATGACATGCTGTAGTATCTCCCAATGACATGCTGTAGTGTCTCCCAATGACATGCTGACGCTACTAGCGTTACGATCGTTGATCGAACCATGGACCCCCTAATCACGGGTTCAACGCCCTAACAACTGAAACATGAAATGCCCCCAACAAGTCTGGTGAAAAAAAAAAAATGGTGACAAAAATCCCCCTCTCCAGTTTTATACATTGGCGTTGTCCGTGCGTGTCTAGTAACTATCATTTCCTCCTTTACTCACATTCTTGTCTCTATTGTCTACCTTTTTTTTTTTCAATTTTGAATAGTCTTATATTTCGTCGTCTGGTAAAATGTTAAGGGGTACCCAAGCCCAAATATTTCAGGAGGCAGCACACATGGCTTTTAATGCAGGAACTGTCGGTTCGAACGTCGGGTCTCCTAATATAGGATGGACGACATTGACTTTTCTGTTGACACTATTTAACTCTTTTACCGAATGACAAACTATGGACTTGTCCAAATTCAAAGCATTTGCAGGCGACAAACTGAATGTGGTTCTTGTTCGATTTTTGTTGACACATCGTCGCCACCGGTTGCCCATATGGGTGACGCTCCCAGATGACTGCTAATCTGTTACGGATGATAGAGTAGGATACAGGATGAAACCCATCCTAAGTTAAGCCTGGTTCTTTAACGTGCTCAGAGTACAGCACTGTCACACGAGACTTCGGTTCAGCGTCTCATTCGAAAGACTACTAGTAATTTTAGGTGGTCAGTGGTGGGGATCGAACTCGCACCCTCGAGCGGCCCGAGATTTGACGTTCACAGGTCTCATGCTCTACCACCTGAGCTGTTGGGGTTGATCTGAAGAGGGTTGCATTTGGAAGATTAGCTCAAGAGTAATCACTTTCTTTGCTCACATTGTTTTTGAAAACCCTTCAAAAATATTCATTTCCCATTAAGGCAATTAATCAGGTTGTGAAGGATAACCTGTAGTCGTCTCCGGTATGGTCTAAAATTAATTTCATAGATATTCTTTTCCTGTCATTTCCTACCCAGGCAACTAATTAGACTCTGTTTTGTTACTTGCTTCCGTTTCCAGCAAACAACATTCCGTTCTTTTTTCAGAGCTTCTTACTGGTTGTGACTGTTTCCACTCAGTGATTCAGATGACGGAATTCTGTTATATTGTACACGAAATGTTTTCTATTACAGTTGGCTTCTGATAAATACAACTGCACCGCAGCGGTAAAGGCATCCGTGTGTAGTCCGTGATTGTAAGGTAGAGCGTCGTCCTCGTAACCATAAGGTCCCGAGTTCGATACCCGGGAGCGGGTGTCAACTTTTGGACTGATCATTGGCCCACACAATCGGCACGAGCACTAGTGTAGTTTCTAGGAAGAAGAATCGAGATAGATTAGTATAAGTTGTAAGAATGCGTTTCTCAGTCGATGTAAAATAAATACGTTTAAACTAAGCGGTAAAGGCGTTAACTTTGTGATCCAGATTGTGTGGAATCAATGATGCAAGCGGTGCAGGACGTAAGATTCGTCCATTGCAAAAGCGCTTCATATCCAAAGCCTAACACAGCTATCCGGAAAGCAATGATAGTTGAGTTGTGACTGTAATGTGAGACATATACTGTTCAGCATAAGGCAAATGTAAAACAGAACTCTTAATAAGGACAACAGCCGCAAAATTGTACAATAGAGGGATTTATTTCATAGATAACACAAATAGAGAATACGTGCATAGTGTTGTCGTATATCAAAAATATCTAACGAGGTTGGGAGAATTGATAATTGTCTAGCCTTGGCGAAATAATTATCAGTTCTCACATCCGAGTTAGATATTTTTGATATATGACAACACTATGTACGTATGCTATTTATCTTTTGACGTCTGATTTTTAACATTCGCGAAAAAGGTTCGGAAAATGTGCACGTTATTTCAAGCGTAATAGATCTATTCAGTTTAGGTGGATATGGATGAGCTGTAAAATGACGTCATTAAACACGACTTTAACCACAGAAAATTGATTCATGTTCTATAAATATCTCTGGTATATCATATCTGTTCTATAGATATCCGTGGTATATCAAAAATAAATATCGCATCTATCTTTTTTTTTATTTATAGGTGTTATTGCATGGATATTCGGTTAGTTGAAAGATAATACAATTTAGATATATATACAATTCCAAACTTAAATTGTATTTACAGGCTGACCTAGTGACGTTGTTTTACATGTGGTTCCCCTGCTGCGTATGCCTCACCAAGATGATGCCCCGCCAAACTAGTGGTTCCACCTACGAAACAGTTGTATACCGTCGACAGAGCCTGTACAAACAGGGAGCCAAAATCGGTGGCACATACCATACGAGAACTGTCAGAGGAGAACGGTCAAGTAAACCTTATCTAAATGGCCATAGAAACAGATACGAATACACGGATACGAACCAAACGGATAAAAATAGAAACAAAAGTGATTCGTTAACGAATGGTTGTGGTCTCCGAGTCGTCATAGCGACGAACGAAGATCAAGAACTTTTACGGCTGTCCCCGGTCTCGCGGGTATCGATAAGTTACAACACAGACGGAACAAACGATGACAGGCATGGAATAAGGCCCTCGTGTAACAGCTGAACAAGTTATGAATGTTGAACTGTTGCGAGAAAAAATAACGAATCTGTGATTTGCGTTTGATTTAGTGCGGTCCGCGGATACAGATGACGATAGCTGATATGTAAAGCGTGAGAGAAGGTTATCAAGTGGGTTTATCAAAGAAAATTTGTGAACCCTTTACCACACAATCCTGTGTTTTAACGACACTAAGGATGAAGGTTTTTGAAAAAAAAAGTTGTGAGAAAAGGAGAAATGATGGTGACCAGCATTTTCTCCTTTTCTCACAATGTTTTTTTTTTACATTCTCAAAGAGAAATTTTAGTTTTTCAGTCACATATGATTTGTCGTCTGCAAATTCTTTCAATTTAGACAGGTCTAAATTTTTGTTGTTTGGTATAATAGTAAATATACTGTAGAGTGACGGTCCTTGTTAGTTCGATACGTTCTGAAGTATAAATCTACGAAAGACACCTTTTAAAACGAGTACAAAATAAATGAAAAACTTCAAGGTGAATTATAAGATTAAAACATCACGGCAACAGGAAAAAGTGCTTGTTAGAATCAATTTCTTCTTTTTCCACGATGTTTTTAAAAGTCGTCTGCTGCTTTCAAAAATGTCGGATATCAAGCAGGTTGATTAAGAAAAAGTAGTAAACATGCCGCCAATAAGCGATATTGTTTGAATACTGCCTCCTTGGAAAAAAAAAAAGAAATGATATCTTTAGCCAGCTGCTTGAAAACAATTAAAGAAAACTAATGTTTGTTTGTATGGTTTAAACGACCTTTTCAAAACTATTTCAGTTATATCGCGTCGGCCAATGTACCTATCCATGCACTACCGGAATTTCTTTTACCAGCACTTTTACCAGACTATAGTCGTCTGCTGCTAAAAAAAATTGTGTGCGTGTGGCGGATGTATGCTCGTATTAATGCACACAGGTCCACCATTAAAGTTTTTTTTGCCTCGATATGATATTTTACATCGTTATATTGAAAGTATTCCAGATGCGCTTTAGTCTGATAAATAAATCATTTTAATTCAAAGGCAAGATGAAATGATTTCCTGTATCTCTTTCAATATGATGTTTATTTATTTCTTTTAACCCTTTACCACGCTATTCCGAGTTTTAACGACCCTGAAAAAGGCTTTTAAAAACATTGTGGGAAAAGGAGAAAATGCTGGTTACCAGCATTTTCTCCTTTTCCCACAATGTTTTCTTTCCCTTTCCGAAATAGTTTTCAATTTCTGGATCACATTGTAATCTGCAAATACGATTAATTTGGACGAATCTAACATTTTGTGGGCTGGTACAGAGTTAATTTTGAGAATAGTATTTTGCTGTTTACCGCGAAATAGGCAGATCTACAGGGTGGCCAAGAAATAAAGCTGTACAATTTAACCCTTATCCTGCTAAATAACTTTGAAATTTTGAAGCCGATAGTAAAAACCTGAATTATGCTACTTCAAACTCATTTTTTTGGAGGAAAAATATCTCCTTATCGGACAGTGTAGATCCAAGATCAGACTGCACGTTCTGTGCAGTCTGATCTTGATCTACACTGTCCGCAAAAGTTAAGTTAGTCGGGCTAAGCAGCCAAAGAGTCAACGTTTTACCAGATGACTAAATTTTAGACGCGTCCATATTTTCGAATGATTTATACAGTGTGGTTGAAATGATGGGATTTATTTTATTGGGTAGAAAACTTACGTTTGTTACCAGCATTTTCTCCTTTTCTCACGATGTATTTACATGCCTTCTTCGTCACGATCGTCAAAACATAGAATTGTTCCGTAAAGTGTTAATCGTTTACCAAACAATGCCATGTTTTTACGACCATGAGCAATAAAGCCTGTGAAAATATTGAGAGGCAGCATTTTCTCCTTTTCCCACAATATTTTTATACCCGTCCTGACAAAAAGTCCATCATTTTAGTCACATTGAATTTGTCCTATATAAACGCTTACAATTTCCATTAGTCTTAAATTTTACAGTGTGATTGATAAATAGTAGAAAAACTTTTCTTTTTCAGGTGAAAGAAAGAGAACCTATCTATTGTCTGATATTAGCTCTTTTAGCATTGAATAAAGTCGACATCATTTGATGACTGAAATTACAATCCACCAAAATTTCAGAGAATTTTTTTTTTGTATTGAACAAGCTTGACTCAACAAGCGGATGGTATAGATCCAAGATCAGACTGCACGTTATGTGCAGTCTGATCTTGATCTATGCCGTCCGCAAAAGCTCCTGATTTTGCCAAAAAGTTTGAAACAATTCATGCTCAAGCTAGGTGACGTCAGTACAGTTTGCCGTTTGGCTTCCGGGCTTGTTTAAAATATAATTAAAATGATGGGATTTGTCTTTCACGGGTAGTCAATTTTGGAAAAAAAAGGATGAGTGGTACTTTTCTTCTTTTCTCACAATATATTTTTATGCCTTCTTCCTCTTGGTCGTCAAAACACCCGATTGATTGGTAAAGGGTTAACTCTTTGCCAAAGGGTTTTGAGTTCATCATTAAATTTTGGACAACAGGTCGTGTGATGGATAGGACGCCAAAACTAACTACAAGGAACGATCAAACGTTTGAACGATTATAATCTATCATCCTTCTTAAACTTCAACAGTATTAATTAGAACACGTGGTTTGAAAGTGGGCAATGGGTTGTTACAACTAGTTGCCCCTTTTGACACAATGGTTTCCAGAGCTGTAAACTTAATAGGGTGTAGAATTCATGGTTGTACAGTTATTGGTTAAGCGTGTCATTTAGATATTTATTGTATGGACTTCGACAAACAATTTGGTACTATTTATTTGAACATATTAAATTACTGAAACCTCATGAAGTGAATTTTACTTTTTCCTTGGATGTCGTTGTTAATTATGTTCTCCATTTTTCCCTCCTTCTACACTATCACCATCATCATCTTCATCATCATCAGGTTCCCGGTCTTCTTCTTCTCCTCATTCTTCTTCTTCTTTTTCTTCTTCTTCTCCTCCTCCCCCTCCTTTCCCTGCTCCCCCTTTTTCTTCTTTTTTTTTTTCTTCTTCTTCTTCTTCAGACTGTTAAATTTCAAATCTGAAAAGACTTAGAGAAAAATACAGAGACATGGCTATCATAATTGTTAGAGCAGATGACGAAGCATCCCAACCCCAACCCCCCCTCCCCCTTGTAACCCTCAGAATGCCACAGAAATGAGCGACACTCTGGCAAAAGGGAGTTTAATGCATCTCCGACATGCATTATACAAAGCGAGTCACCTTTAATTATGGATCCATAAAATCCACTTGCCTTCGACAGTTCTAGGAAATCACAAACTAATGAGCTGAGCTGTCCGAAACTCCGATCTTTTGCGCTACGTTCCAGCACCTCGGGCAAGAGTTCATGACCTTACCTAAAAAAAGTCTACCATGACTCTAAATAGTATAAATTGCCTATAGGTAAAACAAGAATGTCATACATTAGTATATTCGACACCTTTTGCCCCTCTCCCGCTGAGCGCAGATGCGACAGAACTAATTAGTGCTATATACAATTGCTTTTTAAAACCCATTTTCTGCTTTACATTTATGTTGCTGTCTTTCAAACCATAATTAGAGTTCGTTAGGTATGTTGTTGTTTAGTGAGGCTTGCATAGCTGAAACCATAAATAGAGAAGTGGACAGTGTAGACTGAGATCAGACTGCACGTACGTGCAGTCTGATCTTTGTCTACACTGTCCGCAAAATACAGCCGAAGTCTGGGATAGTATGAGAAAGGTAATCTACGCATGCTTCCCTCGCGGTAAGCTCTGAATTTGACACCGCTCATCATGACTGCGTTTCATACGCTATGCGTCTTTATCTCTATGTAATTAAAACTTCCACAGATAATGTATGTGCTGTCTGACCTTGGTCTACACCGTCCGCAAAATACACCCAAAGTCTGGGATAGAATATGATAAGGGTAATCTGCTAATACTCCCCCGGATACTCATGTCAGTTTCCAAGAATTCGTCTCATATTTCATACTTTATCAGCATTATCATTTCACTTTTCTTTTTGTTGTATTTTGTTTTCAAATGTCCACGAGATTAGTCCCAACCATGTTTGTAAAACAGAAGATCATTAGCTATCAGGCTTTCAGGCGCAATTCAATTCACTCCTGCGGACAATGTAGATCAAGACCAGACTGCACAGAACGCACGGTGTGATATTAGAACTACACTGTCTGTGGCGATTGGAACGTGCTGTCTGATCTTGGATCTACAATGTCCGAGAAGAAGATATTTTTCCCTAAAAATACCTTTGAAATAGTAAAATTTGGGTTTTTACTATCGGCTTGAAAGTTCCATTTCACCTATTTAGCAGGATTAAGTTCACATGACAAGACAAAATCGATCTTAGACCAGACTGCACGTTCCAAGTAGTCTAATCTGAATCTACAATATCCGTAAAAGCAACTAACCCTTTCATCGTACAGAACGTGCAGTCTGATCTTGGATCTATACCATCCTGTTTAAGCGAGCATCATAGAAACAAAAAGAAAAATCTGTCTGAGTTTCAGGGGATTTTATCCTATTTTCAGCCATTGACAGAGGTCGAGTTTATGTGTTTTGGCGCTAAAAACGTTCGTGTAGTGATCAGGGTCCTGCATGACTCAGTGCAGAAGTGTACGACTCGTAGCCTTGGGGCTTAGAAAGTTATACAATATCTGATTGGCTAAACCATTTGGTTTAGCCAATCAGAAATTGTGTTACTTCGAAAATTTCAAATACAGTTTACCATGGCTTCTGAACATGGCCCAAGACCTCAAGGGTAAGGTCAGGGAGGAGTCATTGTCTGCTTGATATTTTGTTTTCGTCAAAACTTTCTTTTGTGTCTTTGGAATCGTATAAACTTCTGAACTCTTCTGTATCTTTCATGACAATTATGGAATTACGCTGTTTTCTTTTATTTCACTGTCCAAAGCATGCCAAGTTGCCTTACGCCGTAACCATTGAGCAAACTGAGTGCGATGGTTCATTAAGTCGATCTCAAGACCAAGATATTCCGAATTGTATCTTTTTTTTTTTGACAGCATGTTGCTTTTAAATGAGTTCTTTAACTCTTTCAGTCCGAAGTATATGAGGTACTCTTTGAAAAGGAGGTTTAATGCATCTGCAATAAGTATCAACTCGTATCAGCCTGTGTAATCGGCACAGGCCGACTTAAATATAATAATACTTTTTGCTTACATTTTTGTATGTCAAAGGACCATTCTACCCTAGGATTCAGCCGGTTGTTAGACAAAATAGATTTCATAAGTCTATAATCATGTGATGACTTGTTTTGTATAATGCATCATGTAGATGTATTAACCCCCCTTTTTTGCCAAAGCATGGCTCGTATATAAATTCGACCTCTTTCGCTGGCCGAAATTACAGTCCGCATACACTCGTTAAGATTTCTATCATAATACAAATGTCTCAAAAAAGCAGATGATACATATCCAAGATTAGACTGCACGTTATTTGAAGTTTGATCTCGTCCCATGCCATATGCAACCCCCTCCCGTTGTTTTCGCCAATGGCACTGAAAAGTTTAAATTCCTGCTGCACGTAATATTATCTTCCAAAACCTGCTATTTAGCGGAGTTGGGTCCTGCGTGGCTCATTTGTGAGGATGTGGGATTCGTATCCCGTTGGTCACAGGTTTGATCCTCACTCGAGGCCTTGAGTTGTCTGTGGGAGTGTCCTTCGGTAAGACACTTCAGAGCCCTAGCCTAGTACTGGTGAAACCAAAGACATACATAAGTACGTAAGCTGTTACCGAGATATGACTTAAAAAATATTGCAAGCAGAGTAAAACACCAAGCAAAAGTACCACAAAAGATAGAGCGACTTGGCAGCTTTTTACCTAGTTAAATCAAAGCGTTGAGAACGCTGAAGTGGTATTTGTCAAGGAAGCCATTGTGTGGAATTAATAATTTGAAAGAAAAAGAGAAATATTATTCAAATATTTGCTTGAAAGTCAACCTACTAAGCAAATGAATACCTTTTTGGTTAAAGGAAGAGTACTCATGACAAAGTTAGGATTATTTGTGTATTTGTGGTCTCCCTTTGATCATTAGGAGGAGTCAGGAGTAACGTCCCTTGACAGTAGGATGCATGATGTGTATAGAGAGAAACCTAATGAATATATCGAATAAAATTAAGTTTGTACCTGAAAACTTTGATTTTGAAATATCTTTGGCCGTTAACATTTAATTCCCAACATTACAATCAATTATTTCGATCTATAAATATTCATGGCCAATCAAATGGAGTAGCGCGCAATCATGGGATGAACAAGCCATGGGACGAACTGGTTTTGGAACGAAAAAGCCCAGGACCAAGCGATCGGTAGACAAATTTCTTATCATTGCGCCAATAGAAGGGTATGAGCGAGTGAGGCTATCTTCAATCAAAAATTAGTATTTCCACGATCGATGGCCTCACCCAGTGTATTTTAACATGCCATTTCCAATTACATATCTGAGTGTTACCGAAAAACTCATTTGCATGAGAAAAATTGAGTTTAATTGGGTTTATTTCCTTCGGCTTTGCACAAAATACGATACATGGTCTTCAAAATTCAATACTGAACTCATAGTGGTATTGTCTTCGACAAATACCACAAAAATGTATTTTTCTGCCAGGGAATAACACTAGGACCAACCGGACAATATCAGATTGTCATCTTGACAATAATTCCCACACTTTTAAATGTTATGATTTTTATTTAAATGCACGCAAACACCCACATTGTTTACTTTTGGCAGCTATTGTACCTTTAAGTTAACCTGTTAACGTCAAAAAGGATGATGAGTCCCCTGACTATACTTACATGCACTGACTGCATTATCTCCCGCTTGTTGGCATTCTACAAATACACATCTATCTAATTTGGGCATTCTAGGTACAGAACCGGAATACTCAGTTTCAACACGACAACCGTTACTTTGAATTTCAAAATCAAATAAACATTTGCTCAATAAAACGCTACCTGCGATTCATTCAGCTATGATCAGCTAGCATATAACCTATGCACCGGCCATTTATAAAAACAGCCCCTACAGGCTTGGGTAATAGCTTCGGTATAAGCCCTACTTTTCCCTAGTATATGGGATCGGTGATGCGTCATAGCAGACAGGTCGAATCTTCGAAGAATATGACATGCGCAGACAACGGCACTGACTGTGTTGTGTCATTGAAACCCGATCTAATCGATGGTTTGCGACAGAATTAGTTTAACGCTTTAAATAAAAAATCCAACGACCTTGAGTAAGATGTCATTTGAAAACATTGTCGGAAAAGGAGAAAATGCTGGTACCAGCACTTTCTCCTCTTCCGACAATGTTTTTATAGCCTTATGAAGCTAGATCTCATCTTCACAGCCACATTTGATTTGTCGTCTGTAAATTCTTTCATTTTGGACAAGTCTAAGAAATTTTCTTTTGGTAAAAGGGTTTATGACGTCTTTAACAAGTTCAATGAGTAATGAAACTTTAGGCTGCTAAGCGCGACTCAAGGACCTTTTGCGGACAATATAGATCAAGATCAGACTGCACAGAACGTGCAGTCTGATCTTGGATCTACACTGTCCGATAAAAAGATATCTATTTCTCCAAATAAATAAGTTTGAAAGAAGATTATTCGGGCTTTTACTGTTGGCTTTTAAGTTTATTCAAATTAATCTGTAGCATAAGGATTAAACGTTCAAGTAAGAAGAGATGAACGAGATGACTGTGTATCCTATCGTGTCACGTTGTTGTTTTTAATCCTTTACACGCCAAGAGAAATGAGTCATGCTCTGTGACAAGGGGGTTTAATGCATCTGCAAAAAGTATTAACACATGTCAGCCTGCGCAGTCCTACCATATTTTATCACGTGGTTCAGACTGTTTTTAAGTAAAATGTGTCTATATTATGAATATTTATGAATATATAAAATCCATTTTGTCTAATAACCGACAGATTCATGAGATAGAATGGTCCATGGACATGCAGAAAAGTTCCGACCTATGTCAGGCTGACCTCGGTCGAAACTTATGCTATTGGTAAATTTTCTGCATGTCAAAGGACCATTCTACCGTATTCTATCTCGTGGTTCAGTCGACTGTTAGGTAAAATGGGTCTATTTTACGCCACAATTTGCTTGGTATGATGCATTACAAAGATGCATTAGACTGCCCTTTTCACTGAGCATGGGTCAAATTTAAGGTCCTTTTAGCAAGCGCAAATCAGGATCAGCCAGCTCTGAATGTCCAGTCTGATCTTGAATCTAGTCTGACAGATTTTTTCTGACACCAACATGTTTTGACCAAGAAGTATGTACTTTGAAATCTTACTATTTAGGTCTATTTCAGTTAACTCTTTACCAAACGACAAAGTTTTAGACTGGTCCAAATTGAAAGCATTTGCAGACAACAAAATGAATGTGAATAAAGAATTGAAATTTGTTTTATGAAGGGAAGAAAACATTATGGGAAAAGGAGAAAATGCTGGTTACCAGCATTTTCTCCTTTTCCCACAATGTTTTGAAAAGTCTTCTTCCTCAATGGTGTTAAAAGTCGTCATTGTGTGGTAAAGGGTTAAACCCCGCTTACACAGAGCTTGCGACTGCGATGCGACTTCATTGCGAATGAAAAAAATGACAATCGCAGTGACGTTGCAAAGGTCTCCGAGAGGTTGCAATGGCGTCACCGAAAGGTTTAGGGGACTAAATTAATCGCAGCCAGTATTTTGAACATGCACAAAAACCTGTCGGCGATTATTTAGTCGCAGAGAGGTCGCGACACGGTCTCAACTTCATCGCAGATGAGTTGCAGATTGATCGGCGATTTGTCGGCGTTTGTTTACGAGGAATACTCTTGGCAACCTTACGCCGACCTGTCTGCGACTAATCGGCGAAGATGCGGTGAACTATCTGCGCACTTGCGGCGATTAGTCGCCGATAAGTTGCAACACGTTTTCAAGCATGCGCAGATCGGTCACCGACTTCAGTGCGATTCACATCGTCACTTTTCCTTGGGCACTTGACCAGTTCACAGCATGTGCAGTTCCTCATCATGGGCCAGGGACGAATAACAAGGAAACCCCACCACCTCCTGAAATATCGGAGCAGAAAGCTGTAATGATACAAGAGACAGCTGAACCTTAACCCTCCGTACCAGCCTTCGGTAGACCATCAAAGCGAACGCAACAGCATTCTCGTTATTTCTTTGCAGTTGTAACAACTGTAATTGCGTAACTGTTGCCATTTTGACGACGTGAAAAGAAATGATTTTATCTCAACTGATAGAATATAGATTTAAACATATTTTATTCAATATAATAACATATATTAATCAATTACAACAAGACATTACGAAAAGGATTGAAACGGAAGCATCAAAGCTTATATAGTTCCTCTCCCTGGAATATAGATGTAAATCACCTACAGGTATAAATCGCCGTTCAGAATCGAACCGGTCACCGAAGATATGCCGACTATTCACCGAACGGTCTCAACAAATCGCAGAACAATCGCCGAATATGCGGCGAATAGTTGCCGACTAATTGCCGGGGTGTGTGAAGTTGGCAGTAAGTTCGATAATCGGAGTTCGATATTCAATATCGAAATGAATATGCGGATGAGTTGAATTTCATGCCGCAGTAAATTCGCTTTTTTTTCAAACTCATGGGATAGTTAGGAAAATTAATGAATCCTGATTTGAATATCGAAATGAATATCATGCCAGCAGCAGATTCGCGTTTTTTCCTGTATGGGCATATGGATGGTCTATGAAAGCGAATGTCGATTTGAATATCGAAATGAATATCATGCCAGCAGCAGATTCGCGTTTTTTCATGTATGGGCATAAGGATGGTGTATGAAATCGAATGTCGATTTGAATATCGAAATGAATATCATGCCAGCAGCAGATTCGCGTTTTTTCCTGTATGGGCATATGGATGGTCTATGAAATGGAATGTGGATTTGAATATCGAAATGAATTTCATGCTAGCAGCAGATTCGCGTTTTTTATGTATAGGCATAAGGATGGTGTATGAAATCGAATGTCGATTTGAATATCGAAATGAATATCATGCCAGCAGCAGATTCGCGTTTTTTTATGTATAGGCATATGGATAGTATGTGAAACCGAATGTCGATTTGAATATCGAAATGAATTTCATGCTAGCAGCAGATTTGCTTTTTTTTATGTATGGGCATGAGGATGGTGTATGAAGTCGAATGTCGATTTGAATATCGAAATGAATATCATGCCAGCAGCAGATTCGCGTTTTTTCATGTATAGGCATATGTATGGTCTATAAAATCGAATGTAGATTTGAATATCGAAATGAATATCATGCCAGCAGCAAATTCGCATTTTTTCATGTATGGGCATAAGGATGGTGTATGAAATCGAATGTAGATTTGAATATCGAAATGAATATCATGCCAGCAGCAGATTCGCGTTTTTTCCTGTATGGGCATATGGATGGTCTATGAAATCGAATGTCGATTTGAATATCGAAATGAATATCATGCCAGCAGCAAATTCGCATTTTTTCATGTATGGGCATAAGGATGGTGTATGAAATCGAATGTAGATTTGAATATCGAAATGAATATCATGCCAGCAGCAAATTCGCATATTTTCCTGTATAGGCATATGGATGGTCTATGAAATCGAATGTCGATTGGAATATCGAAATGAATTTCATGCTAGCAGCAGATTCGCGTTTTTTATGTATAGGCATAAGGATGGTGTATGAAATCGAATGTCGATTTGAATATCGAAATGAATATCATGCCAGCAGCAGATTCACGTTTTTTCCTGTATGGGCATATGGATGGTCTATGAAATCGAATGTCGATTTGAATATCGAAATGAATATCATGCCAGCAGCAGATTCGCGTTTTTTCATGTATGGGCATAAGGATGGTGTATGAAATCGAATGTAGATTTGAATATCGAAATGAATATCATGCCAGCAGCAGATTCGCGTTTTTTCCTGTATGGGCATATGGATGGTCTATGAAATCGAATGTCGATTTGAATATCGAAATGAATATCATGCCAGCAGCAAATTCGCATTTTTTCATGTATGGACATAAGGATGGTGTATGAAATCGAATGTCGATTTGAATATCGAAATGAATATCATGCCAGCGGCAGATTCGCGTTTTTTCCTGTATGGGCATAAGGATGGTCTATGAAATCGAATGTCGATTTGAATATCGAAATGAATTTCATGCTAGCAGCAGATTCGCGTTTTTTTATGTATAGGCATAAGGATGGTGTATGAAGTCGAATGTCGATTTGAATATCGAAATGAATATCATGCCAGCAGCAGATTCGCGTTTTTTGTTATGTGTAGGCATATGGATGGTATATGAAATCGAATGTCGATTTAAATATCGTAATGAATTTCATGCTAGCAGTAGATTCGCGTTTTTTCATGTATGGGCATGAGGATGATGTATGAAGTCGAATGTCGATTTGAATATCGAAATGAATATCATGCCAGCAGCAGATTCGCGTTTTTTATGTATAGGCATCAGGATGGTGTATGAGCTGAATATCGATTCGAATATCGAAATGAATATCATGCCAGCAGCAGATTCGCGTTTTTTGTTATGTGTAGGCATATGGATGGTATATGAAATCGAATGTCGATTTAAATATCGAAATGAATTTCATGCTAGCAGCAAATTCGCGTTTTTTCATGTATAGGCATATGGATGGTATATGAAATCGAATGTCGATTTGAATATCGAAATGAATATCATGCCAGCAGCAAATTCGCATTTTTTCATGTATGGACATAAGTATGGTGTATGAAATCGAATTTCGATTTGAATATCGAAATGAATATCATGCCAGCAGCAGATTCGCGTTTTTTCCTGTATAGGCATATGGATGGTCTATGAAATCGAATGTCGATTTAAATATCGAAATGAATTTCATGCTAGTAGCAGATTCGCGTTTTTTTTATGTATAGGTATCAGGATGGTGTATGAAATCGAATGTCGATTTGAATATCGAAATGAATATCATGCCAGCAGCAGATTCGCATTTTTTCATGTATGGGCATAAGGATTGAGAATGAAATCGAATGTCGATTTGAATATCGAAACGAATGTCATGCCAGCAGCAGATTCTTCTGTTTTTATGTATAGGCATATGGATGGTTTATGAAATCGAATATCAATTTCAACATCGAAATGACTACAATGCCAGCAGCAGATTCGCGTTTGTTTATGTATGGGCATCAGGATGGTGTATGAAATCGAATGTCGATTTGAATATCGAAATGAATATCATGCCAGCAGCAAATTCGCGTTTTTTCATGTATGGGCATAAGGATGGTGTATGAAATCGAATGGCGATTTGAATATCGAAATGAATGTCATGCTAGCAGCAGATTCGCGTTTTTTTCATGTATGGGCATAAGGATGGTGTATGAAATCGAATGTCGATTTGAATATCGAAATGAATATCATGCCAGCAGCAGATTCGCATTTTTTCATGTATGGGCATAAGGATTGTGAATGAAATCGAATGTCGATTTGAATATCGAAACGAATGTCATGCCATCAGCAGATTCTTCTGTTTTTATGTATAGGCATATGGATGGTTTATGAAATCGAATGTCAATTTCAACATCGAAATGACTACAATTCCAGCAGCAGATTCGCGTTTGTTTATGTATGGGCATCAGGATGGTGTATGAAAAAGAATGTCGATTTGAATATCGAAATGAATATCATGCCAGCAGCAAATTCGCGTTTTTTCATGTATGGGCATAAGGATGGTGTATGAAATCGAATGTCGATTTGAATATCGAAATGTATGTCACGCTAGCAGCAGATTCGCGTTTTTTATATACTGACGTCCATTAGAAACGCCTCATCTCCCTCTGTCGCGTCATATTTCATGAATATAATAACAGCCATTTTAACAATCTCACCCCCTAAAATTCATCAATACCGTGTATGACCTCCTTGACTTGCTATCAGTGCCGGCAGTCGCCGTCCCATGGACCCACACAGATTACGCAGGAGATAGCGTGGAATGCGAGCCCACCCTTCGCGAAGAGCATTTGTCACTTCTTGGACGTTTTGTGGCTATGGGTTACGTCGACGTAAACGACGTCCGAGGATGTCCCACATGTGTTCAATCAGGTTACAATCGGGAGAGTTAGCAGGCCATGGCAGCATGGCAATATTATTGGCCATGAGAAAGTTTCTGGTAAGTCTGGCCGTGTGGAGGCGCGCATTGTCATGTTGAAATGGAAGGCTACGGCGTTGCTGAAACATGGGAACGACCACAGGACGCAGAACTTGGTTTACATACCGTCTGGCATTTAAATTACCATTAATAACCGCTAGGTCAGTTCTAAATGTGTGGTTTATTGCTGCCTAAACCATTATACCACCACCACCAAAACAGTTGTGTTCCAGAACAAAACTTTGGGTGTACCGTTCATTACGTCGACGGAAAACGCGGACTCGTCCGTCGGCACAAGAGAGGTTAAAACAGGATTCGTCACTGAAGATCACATCACGCCAACGTCTCCCGATGTTGTTTTGAGTCCACTGCCGACATTCCCGACGGTGGTGGTCAGTTAGCACATCACTGCGGTACGGCGGCCTGCACAATATTCTACGCTCCCAAAGACGTCGCCTTACTGTATTCCGACTTACATGTCTTCCGCGATTCCCTATAACCATCGACGTTGTGGACTGCGCTGTGACAAAATGGTTTCGCAAGTGACGTTGAAGGATGAAATTGTCTTGTCGTACAGACGTCACACGCGGAGCACCAGGTCGGGGTCAATCAGACAAGCTCTCTGTTCCGTTTACCCGTCGAACAAGACACACTATTGTTGATCTTGCAACGTTAAAGCGTCGTGCAACGCCACTTTGAGGAAGACCGCTTTCAAGCATGCCCAAAATGCGTGCTCTTTATTCATTATTTTGTCTTGACATTTTCGAAATTGATGTTTTCAAAATATTGCTTGGACTACTTAATTGTAAATCAATTACCGTTTACACATGCGTAATTTTGACCGACATGACCACGTGGGGAAAATGCATGGAGCGTAGGGCAAAACGGTGCCATGAGTCATGGTTGAAGCAAACATAATAGACTGGAACGAAATTTCATGCTTCAGTAGATTAGAGAAGTGAAAATTCTATGGTAGGCAAAACGTGACATATATATTCTAGGTATGTACAAAGCTATCGCACTTTTTCGATGAGGCGTTTTAAATGGACGTCAGTATATGTATGAGCATAATGATGGTGTATGAAATCGAATGTCGATTTGAATATCGAAAAGAATATCATGCCAGCAGCAGATCGCGGTTTTTTATGTATGGGCATGAGGATGTTGTATGAAATCGAATGTAGATTTTGAAAGAATTTCATGCTAGCAGCAGATTTTCGTGTTTCTATGTCTTGGCATATGGATGGTATTTGAAATAGAATGTAGATTTGAATATCGAAATGAATTTCATGCTAGTAGAAGATTCGAAAAATTTCTGCACGGGTATTAGATTGTTTATGAAATCGAATTTAGATTTGAATATCGAACTGAATTTCATGCTAGCAGCAAATTCGCTAAAATGCAATCGAACGTAGATTTGAATATCAAAATGAATTTCATGCTAGCAGAAGATTCGAAAAATTTCTGTACGGGTATTAGATTGTTTATGAAATCGAATGTAGATTTGAATATCGAACTGAATTTCATGCTAGCAGCAAATTTGCTAAAATTTCTGTACGCGCATGAAGATGATTCATGAAACAGAATGTAGATTTGAATATCGAACTTAATTTCATGCAAGCAGCAGATTCGAAAAAATCTTTGTAGGGGCATGAAAGTGATGAATGAAATCGTTTGTAGATTTGAAAATCGAACTGAATTTCATGCTAGCAGCAGATTCGCTAAAATTTCTGTACAGGCGTGAAAGTAATGCATGAAACCGAATGTATATTTGAATGTTGAACTGAATTTCATGCTAGCAGCAGGTTCGCTAGAATTTTTGAACGGGCATAAAGACTGTGTATGCAATTGAATGTAGATTTGAATGTTGAACTGAATTTCATACGGTAATCTTTCTATACGGTCATGTAGATGGATTATTAATCCGAATTGAGATTTCAATTTGGAACTGTATTTCATGCTAGCAGAAGATTCGGTTAAATTTCTAAATGGTCATGTAGATGGATTATTTAGTCGAATTAAGATTTTAATTTGGAACTGAATTTCATGCTAGCAGTAGATAAAAAAAAAAAAAAAAAAATCTGTATGTTATGCAGATACAGTAAGAAATCCAAAGTAGATTTCAATATCGAACTGAATTTCATGCTAGCAGCAGATTCGCTAAATGTTTGTATGGGCATTGGGATTTTGTATGGAATTGAATATAGAGTTGAATATCGAACTGAATCTTAGGCTAGTAGCGGATTCGCCAATATTTCTTCATGGGCTTTAGATGATGTATGAAATCGAATGTAGGTTTGAATATCGAACTGAATTTCATTCTAGCAGCAGATTCGCCAAAATTTCTGCACGGACCCGTAGATGATTTATTAAATCGAATGTAGATTTGAATGTTGAAGTGAAGTTCATTCTAGCAGCAGATTCGGAAAAAAATCTATATGGACATATTGATTGTTTATGCAATCAAATGTAGGTTTGAATATCGAAGTGAATTTTCTGTTTTCAGCAGAATCGCAAAAAAAGTCAATATGAGGATGTAGATAATGAATGAAATCGAATGTTAATTTAGGCACGAAGATGGCGTTTTAAATGAAGAGCAGGTTTTGGATAAGCAAAAATATTTGTAGATTTGCAAAAATATCCATATGGACATATAAATGATATTTGGAATCAAATATCATTTGAAATATCTATCTGAATTTCATGCAAGAAGCCGATTCGCAAAAATACCAACATTGGCATTTAAATATTGGTATGATTTTATGACGGCATTAGATTCTTTACAAAAAAATTACCCGTACTTATAATTCTTATAAGAAATTGAATATAGATATGAATTTTATGCAAACAACGGATTTGCAAAATTTCCATATGGTCATAGGCAAGGTGTATATAGATGAAGTTTAACACCGAAAACGATTTTGAATGTCATACTAGAATATGGTTCGGAATAATTTCTCTGCGGACATGAAAATGGTCTATGAAATCAAATATAGAATTAATAATTTATACGAGTTTTATGTCGGCAGCTGATCCATGAAATCTTTAAATTTGAGCATGTAAACAGTTTATGAAATCGAATAAAGATTTCACCATCGATTTGAATCTTATGTCAGAAGCAGTTCGGCAAAAACCAACATTAATTTGTGAACATATTACCCTGTCTTATATGAAATTTTGTAGTATTTTTTAAGGGGTCGCTAACTAGAGCACTTCTATTGGTAGTGACTGATCGATCGCTCGACTGATTGATTGATTGATTGATCGAGTGATTGAGTGATTATTTATTTTATAAATATATATTCACTTGCTCACTTAATGCATTTATTCTAGGCGTCTGTTCATTTGTCCATTTATTCTTTTGTTCCATATTTTTGTTTGGTCCATTTTTTGACCTTGCATTTCGTTATCGTTGCAAAGTTCCAAAACTTGATTTTCATATTTTTTGCAAGTGCCATTTTCAGGCTGTAATTTAGTTGTGCAATGTTTCTCATTCTAACCATTTTTGCTGAATACTTTTTTTCCCCCCTGCTTTTCTGTTGTATATATTTCATTACTGTTGTTAAAATGTTCACCGATTTGGAGGAAAAACAATAGAAATGACAATAATGGATATCAATAAATGAATGCTCATGTATAAAGTGTGTACAATCTAATACTGACGTGAGTTTCATGCGAGCAACAGATTTCCAAACGACACTGTATTTGCATATATACATGCAAATGGTGTATAAAGTCGAATAACGATTTGAATATCAAAATGAATTTCATACTGAAGTATGATACACAAAAATTTCAACGCGGGCATACAGATGGTGTATGCAATTGAATATATTTAGACAAGTGATTTCACCAAGCGAACTAGTTAGGAAATGAAATCAAACAACATGCCGACGGCCAGATCAAGTACAAAGTTTTTGACAAACTGCCTTTCTGAATTAGACCAGCCCGCATTGCTCAGGTGTTAGAGCGTACCTGAATTGTAAACGTCAAGTCTTTGGTTATTATAGGGTGAGAGTTCAAGCCCCACGGCTGACCATCTATAATTACCAATAGTCTTTCGGATGAGACGTTAAACCGATTTCCCGTGTGACGGTGCCATAAACCGAGCACGTTAAAGAACAGGGCGTAACTTGGGGTGGTTGTAACCTGTATGTTGCACTATCCCTCGGAACAAAACTAACAGTCTTCAGGGGGTGTCGCCCATATGGGAAACCGGTGGTGACAATAAATAAATGCAAATTCAATCAATCTTTCTGAGTTGACCAGCCGGCAAAGCTCAACTGGTAGAGCGTAGGACGTGTAAGCATCAAGTCTTGGGTCACTTGAGGGTGGGGGTTCGAGCCCCCATGGCTGGCTATCTAAAAATACTAATAGTCTTTCGGATGAGACGTTAAATCGAGGTCCCGTGTGGCAGTACTTTACACTGACAGAAACAGGCTCAACTCAGTGTGGGTTTCGTTCTGTATCCTGCAATATGCCCTGTAACAAAATAAAAAGTTTTCAAGAGGTAGGCCCCAAAACAGTCGTCACTAGAGGGGTTATCCTCTGTGTTGCTTCCCCCCCCCCCCCACACACACACACTTGTGCCTTCGGCTGTCAGGGAACGCCAAATGCATTCCATTGCATTGCATTCCTTAGCCGTACCACTTTCAACAAGCCGACAACGGCCCTGACTTGTAATAAAATAATTACTGCGCATGTTTCCATGATTTTTCAAATACGACCAACTGCAGGGTCGTAAGAAGTCGCATTTGTACAGTAGTAGGTAAAATTTGATTTTGAACTCAAATTATTAAATTTGTCTTTAATGGGTCAGAAACATTGTGGGAAAAGGAGAAAGTCCCGGTTACCAACATTTTCACATTTTCCCACAAAAGCCGTCTACCTCAGGATCGTCAAATTCGGAATTATGTGGTTAAAGTTTAATTACATACATGTATACCTCTCCCCATGGAGCAATCTCAAAACGATGATTTTCACCACGATGTTTCATGAGTCTACAAGGGCTTACTAGCGCTTTCTGGATGATTTCAGTTGAAATGAAGGCGAAACAGCTTGCCTGCAGATCCAAAGATGGGTTTTAGATTGTAAGGAACCATGAATATGTGAATTGTCGCAGTTAAACACATTTGGCATGGCATTAATCACCACACATTTGAATATAAAAACTGAATAGAAATCATAACAGTTGTAGACCTCTATCTTATTTAGGCCCCCATCACACCAAACTATTTCTTAGAACGTCTTACCCCTCCGTGACAAAATCGTCTTACCCCGCCCTGACATAATCGGAAAACGGGTTGCGGGTAGAACGTGTAAGTTTTGCCTGATAATGCCTGAAGCCCCTGTCTCACCAAACCTGTTCATAGAAAGTCTTAACCCGGTCAACAAAAATCGTAAATCGGGCTGCGGTCGGGATAGGACGTGTAATCTCTGTCGGTAAAATGCAAACGCACTGCCAGTTGATGCCCGACTACACCGCGACAGGATCGAAGTATGGCAGTTCTGTTTGTAGTATGTCAATGTCGTTTTAAGTACGTTGTCACTCCGTCTAATTACAGGAAGGGTTGGACGGCAAAAAATTTGAGCAGGCTCAAAGTTCTGGAGCACCTTTCCCGTCTTAACCCGTGCATTAAGTTCGTAAACAGATCATGAAAGGTTGCGTTCACTCCGTTGGAAAACAGTTTAAGTCCGTTTTGCAACTAATTTCGGAACGGAGTGAGAACGAGTTTGGTGTGACGGGGGTATTACCTATAGTTGATAGTAATAAAAATGGGGCAAGTTGTCTCAGAATTTGGGGCGAGTTGTCTTTTGAAGGTGGGGCGACTTGTCTTGGGGCGAATTTTTTGTGGGGCGAGTTGTCTTTGGGGCGAGTTGTCCTGCACCCGAACAAATGATACTAGTTTCATGGCGGCAACTGATTCGCGAAACTTTCGATCTGAGCATGTAATTTGTTTATGAAGTCGAATAAAGATTTCATCAGCGATTTAAATCTCATGTCAGCAGCAGATCGACAAAAACAAGCAGCAAGTTGTGAAAATAGTACCCTGTAATTCATTGCTTCAGAATTCTAGAAGACGAGTCAAGTTGTTGTTGCCTTAAAGATTCTACCCTCTGAAAGCAAACCTGAGTCGGTTATACGTACAGTTTTATGACAAATACAGTTTTTTTTAGCTCACATGAGTAGAAATTAAAACCCAGTTTGGACTTTTCTTAAGTAGCCACACTGCCAAGTCAAATCCAATTTCTTGTATATAACTTTACTTCTCATGTAAAGTGAAAGTTAGTTAAAAAAAAAAAACTTATCAGCTTTAAGCCTTTGTCTTAGTAGCTATTTTTAAACAGACAACCTTATGCAAATAGTATGAAGTTTCTTAAAAATGGAAACGGGTGAATATATTACTGATGGATGACTACACAATTCGACCACTACTACCACTACTACTACTACTACTACTAACAAAAATATGCTGGAATTTTTTGCATGACGTCCAAAGGTTGTGAAAAAGAACATTTACTTACCCTTATTTAGTCTGGGGGTTTTAAGTAATTAGTCAAATTATTTTTCTCAATTTCTTTTTTCGACGTAGCTGAATGATCTTACTTTAGTTCAATCAGCCTTGCACCGTGTTTTATTGTATCATGTGTTTTTTCAATACCCATGAAACATTGACATAACGTTACTCCTTACATAGTTGCACTCCTTTCTATGTTCTAGTATGAAAACTGTACAAAGACAATTTTATTTCTACATAAAAAAAAATGACAACATAAATGCATTATACATGAGATAAAATGGACATGATAATGAAACTATGTCAAACTATATTGAAATCTACGGGATGACACACACACAAAAAAAAGGTTATGCATCCCTTATTTCCATTTTGTTCATTCTGTAGATGATTTTATAACTGATAAATTTCTAATATATATTCAATGCTTTTTATCTACCAATATTGACATTTCGCTCACAAAAGAAACTGCTTTCACGTTCACTGGTTTAAATCATTGACCTTTTTGTGAGGTGAATGCTATTTTTGTGTACATGCATACAAGAAAGAACGTATCTTGTGCAATAGACGACTTTTCCCATGCGTTATAAGAAATTCACAATCATCTTGAATAAACAGCCTATCTGACAACAATAAGTACTTGGGCATATTTAGGTGACAAATTGTTCTAAATTGCTAGCATCAAATTCGGTTCGATATTCAAATCTAAATTATATTTCATGCACAGTCTTTATGCCCGTACAGATATTTTAGCAAATTTGCTGCTAGCATGAATTTCAGTTCGATAGTCATACCTACATTCGATTTCATGCATCATCTATTGCTAGTAAAGAAATTTTAGCAATTCTGCTGCTAGCATGAAATTCAGTTCGATATTCAACCCTACATTCGATTGCATACATAGTCGTTATGCCAGTACAGAAATTTAAGCGAATCTGCTGCTAGCGTGAAATTCAGTACGATTTTCAAATCTACATTTGATTTCATATAGAATCAAAATGCCAACACATAAAAATACGGGAATCTGCTGCTAGCATGAAATTCAGTTCGATATTCAAACCGACATTAAATTTTTACATATCCTCCGTATGCCCCTACATAAAAATACGCGAATCTGCTGCTGGCATAATATTCATTTTGGTATTCGAATTGACATTTGATTTCATACACCATCGATATACTCATACATAAAAACAGGCAAATCTACTGCTGGCATGATATTCATTCCGACTTTCAAATCTACATTGGGTTCATACACCATGCTTATGCCATACATAAAAAAAACGCGAATCTGCTGCTGGCATGATATTCATTTCGATATTCAAATCGACATTCTATTTCATACACCATCCTTATGCCCATACATGAAAAAACGCGAATCTGCTGCTACCATGAAATTCATTTCAATATTCAAATCGACATTCGATTTCATACACCATCCACATCCCCGTACATTAAAAAAAGGCGAATCTGCTGCTGGCATGAAATTCATTTCGATATTCAAATCTACATTCGGTTTCATACACTACCCTTATGCCCATACATGAAAAAACGCGAATCTGCTGCTGGCATGATATCCATTTCGATATTCAAATCGACATTCGATTTCATACACCATCCTGATGCCTATACATAAAACAACGCGAATCTGCTGCTAGTATGATATTCATTTCGATATTCAAATCGACATTCGATTTCATACAACATCCATATGCCTATACAGGAAAAAACGCGAATCTGCTGCTAGCATGATATTCATTTCGATATTCAAATCAACATTCGATTTCATACACCATCCATATGCCTATACAGGAAAAAACGCGAATCTGCTGCTAGCATGATATTCATTTCGATATTAAAATCGACATTCGATTTCATACACCATCCTGATGCCTATACATAAAAAAAACGCGAATCTGCTGCTGGCATGATATTCATTTCGATATTCAAATCGACATTCGATTTCATACACCATCCATATGCCTATACAGGAAAAAACGCGAATCTGCTGCTGGCATGATATTCATTTCGATATTCAAATCGACATTCGATTTTATAGACCATCCATATGCCCATACATAAAAAAAACGCGAATCTGCTGCTGGCATGATATTCATTTCGATATTCAAATCTACATTCGATTTCATACACCATCCATATGCCTATAAAGGAAAAAACGCGAATCTGCTGCTAGCATGATATTCATTTCGATATTCAAATCGACATTCGATTTCATACACCATCCATATGCCCATATATGAAAAAACGCGAATCTGCTGCTAGCATGAAATTCATTTCGATATTCAAATCGACATTCGATTTCATAGACCATCCTAATGCCCATACATGAAAAAACGCGAATCTGCTGCTGGCATGATATTCATTTCGATATTCAAATCGACATTCGATTTCATACACCATCCTGATGCCCATACATAAAAAAACGCAAATCTGCTGCTGGCATTGTAGTCATTTCGATGTTCAAATCGACATTCGATTTCATTCACAATCCTTATGCCCATACATTAAAAAATGCGAATCTGCTGCTGGCATGATATTCATTTCGATATTCAAATTGACATTCGACTTCATACACCATCATGATGCCTATACATAAAAAAACGCGAATCTGCTGCTGGCATGATATTCATTTCGATATTCAAATCGACATTCGATTTCATAGACCATCCATATGCCCATACATAAAAAAAAAAAAACGCGAATCTGCTGCTGGCATGATATTCATTTCAATATTCAAATCGACATTCGACTTCATAGACCATTCATATGCCCATACATAAAAAAAAAAAAAAAACGCGAATCTGCTGCTGGCATGATATTCATTTCGATATTAAAATCGACATTCTATTTCATACAACATCCTCATGCCCATACATAAAAAAAACGGGAATATGCTGCTAGCATGAAATTCATTTCGATATTCAAATCGACATTCGATTTCATATACCATCGATACGCCTATACATAAAAAAAGCGAATCTGCTGCTGGCATGAAATTCATTTCGATATTCAAATCGACATTCGACTGCATACACCATCCTTATGCCTATACATAAAGAAACGCGAATCTGCTGCTACCATGAAATTCATTTCAATATTCAAATCGACATTCGATTTCCTAGACCATCCATATGCCTATACAGGAAAAAACGCGAATCTGCTGCTGGCATGATATTCATTTCGATATTCAAATCGACATTCGATTTCATACATCATCCATATGCCTATACAGGAAAAAACGCGAATCTGCTGCTGGCATGATATTCATTTCGATATTCAAATCGACATTCGATTTCATACACCATCCATATGCCTATACAGGAAAAAACGCGAATCTGCTGCTAGCATGAAATTCATTTCGATATTCAAATCGACATTCGATTTCATAGACCATCCATATGCCCATACATAAAAAAAAACGCGAATCTCCTGCTGGCATGATATTCATTTCGATATTCATATCGACATTCGATTTCATACACCATCCTGATGCCTATACATAAAAAAACGCGAATCTGCTCCTAGCATGGAATTCATTTCGATATTCAAATCTACATTCGATTTCATACAACATCCATATGCCGATACAGGAAAAAACGCGAATCTGCTGCTGGCATGATATTCATTTCGATATTCAAATCTACATTCGATTTCATACACCATCCATATGCCCATACATGAAAAAATGCGAATTTGCTGCTAGCATGATATTCATTTCGATATTCAAATCGACATTCGATTTCATACACCATCCATAAACCTATACATGAAAAAACGCGAATCTGCTGCTGGCATGAAATTCATTTCGATATTCAAATCGACATTCGATTTCATACACCATCCTGATGCCTATACATAAAAAAACGCGAATCTGCTGCTAGCATGAAATTCATTTCGATATTCAAATCTACATTCGATATCATAGAACATCCATATGCCCATTCAGGAAAAAACGCGAATCTGCTGCTGGCATGATATTCATTTCGATATTCAAATCGACATTCGATTTCATACACCATCCTTATGCCCATACATGAAAAAATGCGAATTTGCTGCTGGCATGATATTCATTTCGATATTCAAATCTACATTCGATTTTATAGACCATCCATATGCCTATACATGAAAAAACGCGAATCTGCTGCTGGCATGAAATTCATTTCGATATTCAAATCAGGATTCATTAATTTTCGTAACTATCCCTTGAGTTTGAAAAAAAAGCGAATTTACTGCGGCATGAAATTCAACTCATCCGCATATTCATTTCGATATTGAATATCGAACTCCGATTATCGAACTTACTGCCAACTTCACACACCCTAATTGCCGCACAATCGCTGACTAGTTGCAAACCTTATCGCAGACTGCTTGGCGATCATGTCTGTATTCCATATATGGGCATAGATAAGCTGCAGCGGTCTCATCAGTTGCAGACCCAATCGCCGATAAATCAGTCGCAGAGCGGTCGCATCACAATCGCAAGCTCTGTGTAAGCGTAGCTTTAGACGGCATAAATGATTTTAAATGGATTAAAATTTACCAAACTGTCATGTCCTTATACGGCTTTGGAAAAGAATATTTCTTTAAAACTTTGTAAGTAAAATATTGGCCACCAACAATTTCTCTTTTTTCCAGTGTTTTGCTGCCCTTGTATAGATCAGTCCCATTATTTCAGTAAATTTGTCGTCAGCAAAATTTCTCTATCAACATGGGAGATTTTAAAATCTTGTCGTCTGATAAAGAGTTATTGCAGCTGATTAAATATCTTGACTGCCCACTTTAGTCTGTTGAGTTTCTATAAAATTGATATGAGCCACTCTCTGGTAATTGATGGATTAGTTAGGCTGGTCCTTTGACACACAGAAAATCGACCAATAGCAAATAGTTTCCAACCAGGTCAGCCTACGCATGCTGACATGAGTCGATATATTCTATGTTAAAATCTTAGTTTAAAATGACATTTTGTACACAAAAATACAGTTAAATGTCATAACTATTAATGTCTGTCGTCTGAAATAAAAGTTGTAGCTCTCTAAAACTCAGTGCCGTTATATTTCTGCTAAAGTTTAGCCATGTTGCCATCGACGCAAAAAAAAACGTTTTTCGAAAATGTTGATCACTTTTTAAACAGATGCATTTATATAATTCTATACTGTATTGAGTCTGAAAATTAATATATCAAGTTAATTTTTTTTTTTGCTTGAATTTCACATAAGTTTTATAACTTCATTTTTGAGTCACAATATATCAAAAGATAGAGTTGGGAATATATGTACATGTAAATCAATGAGAATTCGGACTTTGATGAAATATTTATTTTATCGCCACTTAAAGTAGATCTATATTAACAATCTCCGTACATTTATTTTTCTAAACCTTGCTGAAACTATTTAGTGTCATGTTGCTCAAAACGCATTCGTACATTGCATGTTATTGAATCAAATTGCCTAACAGGGGAATTTTCGTATTAGAATATTTCGAATCCCGGGCTGCTGTACATTTAGCGAGAACCCGACGGTTAGTTATAACAGGTGACACACTATCACCGGTTATCTATAACAGGTGACACAATATCACCTGTTATCTATAACGGGTGACACACTATCACCTGTTAACTATAACAGATGACACTGTCACCGGTTAACTATAACATATGACACTATCAATAGTGACACACTATCACCGGTTAACTATAACAGGTGACACAATATCACCTGTTAACTATAACAGGTCACTTCCTATCACCCGTTAACTATAATAGGTGACACACTTTAACCGATTGACTATAACTTGTGACACACTATCACCCGTTAACTATATAACAGGTGACACACGATCAAAGGTTATCTATAACAGGTGACAATCCATCACCGGTTCACTATAACAGATGGCACTATCCACAGTTAACTACAACAGGTGACACACTATCACCCGTTAACTATAACAGGTGACACTATTACCGGTTTTCTATAACAGGTGACACACTATTACCGCTTATCTATAGCAGGTGACACACTATCACCGGTTATCTGTAACAGGTGACACACTATCACCGGTTGACTAAAACAGGTGACACACTATCTAAAGTCTGTATTTAGAAACTGTATTCAAAGATATCAAGTAAAATAATAGTATTTGTAAAAACCAATTTTCTCGTTTGAAATAGTTAAACTTTTAATTAATTTGGGAAAAAAAAGGCTTCATTTTTCCACAATGGTATTGTTTATAGCCATTTTTTCCATTGCTACTTTATTATCGGCGACTTTTGGTTTACATACTGTGTATTAATATTTATCCTGTACTGGATAGTGATGCATCATAGCAGACAGGTCAAATCTGCGAAGAATATGACATGCGCAGACAACGAGATATCGCCGGTAAACAGCCTGGGTCCAGGCTGTAATAATTTTAATTCTCTCCTTCTTGCAATCTCTTTTCACGGCCTATACATATCTATGGCTATGAACTTAAAATCTGCTCCTTAATATTACCGTCAATTTGACAAAGTAACTTCCGAAAATATAATAGAAAAAAACTGATCGGACTGGAACCCAGGCTTCCGGTAAACTGTAACAAGCCTTTGTGACAAATATCGCCGGTAAACTGTAATAGGTGACACACTTTCAACGTTGTACTTTAAAGAGGCCCTGATACTCATTTTCAGCCAGTTTAAACTCATTTTGTCTTTATTTTATCAAACTATGGTCATTCTCATATCTTCATGCCAAATATTGCGCCTCACGGTTGCAAGGTTGCTTAGATTACGGTCGATAGAAAATGCATTTCGCTGTGTTGCGGCCTTCCATGTAAACAGACTCGCCGCTTCCGGGTTTTGAATCGAAGATTTCGATATGTCCGTTATACACTCGGGTAGATTCGTATGATGATCATGCATTCTGTCACGTGACTATATTTGACCTTCTAATGAGGTAAACGAAGGAAAATGGAGGCTTCTCTGTTGCAGCCTCGATTTTCAGACGGAGATCGCGGCCTATATTGCAAATTACACCGTATCCGACTCTAGGCAGAAACCAACGATAAATTTCCGTGACGCACCGCAATTGCAGCTCCGATCGTCAGCCAGTTTTCTTCTGACCAATTTTCGGTTTCTAATACAAATCTCTGTGTTTCTTTTTTTCAAGTACACCATATATGTCAGTAATTTATCCATGTTTACACAAAGGACTGATTTCTGCACCATTCTAAATAGTTTAAAATTTAACAGCGTTTTTGCTCACCGGCTGTAGACGGGCATCTTTAACAACGTTGTGCACAGATGAAATACAATTGAAGAAAAGCATAATTATTTTTCATACAGTATGGTTAACCTTTGTGAGAAAAGAAATAACGGCTTATGACAAACAACTTCTTCTTTCCCTTGTATCACTTGTACTAGTTATTGATTGGTATGAAATTAGGCTAAAACCTGTCTTAAATAGTTAATTAGCGAACTAGTGACCTCTCAAGACAGGTTGCAGCATAATGCTGCACACACATAATTTTGCAATGCGTCACAGTCAATACGGGAGAGTCGAACTAGTTAGCTCTGTCGGTAAAGCCTGGCTGGAAACCCAGGGGTTGCTGGTTTGATTGTCCGGCTCGGCCATTTTCTTTTCAAGGATTGAAACCTATCATTGTGATAGGTTTCACATCTCTCTCATCGCTGAAGATTGTTTCGACGAAGTTCATGTGGGAAAGCAGCCAGCGGCTTGCGAAAAATCTTGTGCGAAGTAATGGTAAAAGAAACCCCAGAATACATGGATAAGTGCACTGGCTAACACATATAAATGAAAAAAAAAAAAGTGTTGAAGCGGCGTGAAACATCAACAAACAAACCGAATCAATGGGCCCGTGGCATTGAAACACGATTTTATTTTCATATTCAGATCATACAAAAAGTTGCGAATTGTACCTCTATTCATTTGGAATATTTCTGCAGCGCCCCCCCCCCCCCCCCCCCGATGAAGGACCAGTCGTTTCCGTAGAAAACCAATAAAGATGTTAAACAGACGCGACTTTTTTTACCTTAACTAGGTTTATCTGACAAGCGCATCACAGAAAATATGGAAATAGTGTCCCATTTCGAAAGACATCTAGAAAATCTCAGTTTTAAAATGCAGTTTAGTTATCCCTCGTAAATTTTAGAAAAAAACTCCCCTGGCCATTTTCAGTTCAAAAAATGGTGGGTTTTTTTTTTGTAACTATACCAAACGACAAAAAACTTTGGACTCTTTCATATTGAATACGTGTTTAGAAGACAAAATTCATAAATGGCTTGCAACACGCGAAAAGGGGCATTCGGACATTTGCGTAAAGTGTCGTCTCGGATCAGCCTGCGCAGTCCGCGCAGGCTAATCCGAAACGACACTTTCCGTTTTTATATAATTTTCTGTTTTGCGCAAGTCTACTGTAGCACAAAATCTAATGTAGTCGTAAAGTGCCGTCTCGGATCAGCCTGCGCGGAGTGATCAGAGACGACACTTTACGCAAATGTCCGAATGCCCCTTTTCGTGTGTTGCAAGCCAATTGGTTTTAATGATGCCCTTGATATGGAAGAAAACATTGCATCTTTGATAGGAACAGATTTGTTGGAAAAAATTGAAAACGCTTTTGATCGCCATTTTCTTCTTTTTTCCCACGATCTTTTCAGAACCTTCTTTAATCCTTCCATACAGTCGTTACAGCTCTAGTCTATGTGGGAAAGGGTAACTGACGTGGAAAATCTGTGTTAGAAACAAAAATGCGTCGGAGCCATGATTTGTAAAAAGGGGGTTGAAGGCATCTGCAAAAAGGTATCGACCCATGTCAGGCTGCGCAGTCCACGCAAGCTGATATGGATCAAAATCCCTTTGCAATTGGTCAGTTTTCTAAATGTCAAAGATTCAGTTTACCTCCTAATTTAGCTGCTTTCTTCATGGATCCATAATTATGTAATAATTTGCTATGTTTAATGCATCATGAAGATGTACTAAATTCCCTTCTGCCAGATAATTGCAATTTTTTTTTAAAGCCATGGCTCTTTTTCCCACAAAATGAGTTTTGAAGCATGTATACATAAGAGGGGTGTACCAATTCAGAATTAAATATACGTCATTTCCCGAGAGGAATGTATAAAAATAGTATCCAAACTGGAATAAATATTTAAAGGTCGGTGGCAGCCAAAAGTAAACGATGCGGGTGTTAAATTGCATTTAAGTTTAAATCATAACATTCAAAAGTATGGAAAATATTGTGAAGATAACAATATACGCCAGAAGGAAGCTATCAAGAGCATGTGACCTAAGACTTCCTGTTGTTACCCTGACCGCAGAGCCTGCTCCGGATGTCTTGTCAATTTTCATCGTGTGTGAAGTATTTTCAACACCAGACCAGGGCCCGTATCCACCAACCATTGTTAAGAACGTTCTTAGTCCTATTCTCAATAATTTTCTAGCTTGGAAAGTAAGACAACTTCTGATTGGCTGAACCATTCGGTTTAGCCAATCAGAAGTTGTGTTACTTTCAAATTTGGAAAAACTTGGGGAATAAGACTGAGAATGTTCTTAAGAATGGTTGGTAAATACGGATCTGGGGATTCAATAGATAAGAAGCGGACACGAGCGGAGGTCACGAATGCAATATGTCTTGATCTTACATCAAAACAGGAATCGTATACTTACAATATTTGTTACATGTTTGAAATTGCCTCCCACCTCACCAACCCCCACTCTTGAAAAAGAAAACGAAATGTATAGTAATGATAAAAAGGGAAGAAGCGAGTTGAACATTGTGATTTAAAACTGCAACACAAATGTACGCATCTCCATGTTACCTCTTATTCTCCATAATAAAGGGAATGAAAATTTTCATACCGACAGTAAAAACCTAAGTTTTGCTATTTCAAAGGTAATTTTGGAGGGAAAGATATCTCCTTATCGGACACTGTAGATCCAAGATCAGACTGCACGTTCTGTGCAGTCTGATCTTGATCTACACTGTCCGCAAAAGGTATTCGAGTCGCGCTTAGCAGCCCGAGGATTGGAAGTCTTAAATAGCGTAGGAATATCTATGTTATGTAAAATCTTGGTTACATAAGAAAGTATTACGTATACATTTGTTAGCCTAATCGTCGGTGTATTTATTTACTAAACAGCTTAGGTGTTTTTTTTTTCCCGGACAGCGCAAATCAAGATCACACTGCACTGCACATGCAGTCTGATCTATGATCTACACTGTCCGAATTTCCGAGTGACTTTTTGACGAAAGAATAGAGATCACAGTAAAAAAGCAAAACAAAGTTTGTACTATTCAGTGAACGCTTAACTCAAAAAAAAAAAAAAATCCGATTTTAACGACTCTGTGAAAACATTGTGGAAAACGGAGGAAATGCTAGTAACTAGCATTTTCTGCTTTTCTCACTCTATTTCCGACCCTTTCCAACACAAATTCCTTTATTTGAGCCACATTTTTCATCTACAAATATTTTGAATTTGGACAGGTCTAAACTTTCATTGTGTGGTGAGGGTTAGGCAGATTAAAACTGATGTAATACTGGCTAGACATTATCACTGATTACCAAAGTATTGACAAAAAGAATATTTATTTATACTTTTGTTATGGCGCACAGTTAATAGTATATCTACAAGTGTGTCACACATTTTTATTTACATCGCTAAATCGAAAATCTATACATGTAAATTCCTAATCAATTAAAGATAATTGAGCCATGATCTGCCAAAATGGGGCTTAATGCACATCCATAATGCATTAAACTAAGCAAGTCATCACATAGTCAGGGATCCATAAAATCTTTTTTTGTTTAAAAAACTGGCTTGATCACAAGGTATAATGGAGAAAACAGACCATTAGCAAAAAGTTTCGGCCCATGTCTGTCTGTCTGTCTGTCTGTCTGTCTGTCTGTCTGTCTCTCTCTCTCTCTCTCTCTCTCAAGTAACAAAAAAGAGAACTGTTTAAAAGTCAGAAAACAAACTTTTTAAATAACTTCAAACGCAATTCAGTACGACGACTAATTGCTATAAGAAATGATTTCTGCTTTTCCTACAATGTTTAAACATTATATCTATAGCAAAATTCCAAAGAGAAGTTGATGCCGACCTGATAGAGAAAGCATTATTTGTGTAAGATTAGAAAGTTTCCTGAGTTTCAGCGGATTGTATTTACAGCCGTCGAAAGGTGAAGTTTATATGAACCATGCTCTGGCAAAAGGGGCTTCGTGCATCTCCATGATGCATTTTACCAAGCACGACATGACAAAATCATAGATCCATAATGTCTATTTTTCCTAACAATCATCTGACTCGCGGACTGGACTGGTCCTTTAACATGCGGAAAATTTACCAAAAGCAAAAAGTTTCGACCCATGTCAGCCTGCGCGGACTGCGCAGGCTGACATGGGTCGATACCTTTTGCAGCTGTATTAAGCCCCCTTTTTATAGAGCAGGGCTCATATATTTGGCGCTGAAAGAGTTACCTCGGTAAGGAACGAGGGAACAAAACGGAAGCGTGTCACGGTGATTTCCGACGTGGCTTGGAATAATGCATAAGACATTGTGAATTAGCATGGGATTAAAATGTATTTTTGTAACTTTAACTCTTTCGACTGTAATGGATTCTAGCGGATTAGAATGTACTTTTGAAAATTTAACCCTTTTTGGGGGCACTAGGGCAAAATTCTACATCCTCTGCGGACAGGGTAGATGAAGATCATTCTACTCAGAACGTGCAGTCTGACTTCGAATACACGCTATTTGAATCTGTTCATATATTCCATCCTCTACCGTGTTAACTATGCAGTTCTTAAATTCATCACTCTACCTGAAGATATTCATTTTGATCTTTTGCACTCGAAAAGTAACTGGGCGAAAATGTAGGCAATTCCAGTATATATATTTTTTTCAGAGATTAAAAAAAAAATGCTAGAAACTTTATCACACATTCTTCTGACCTATCTGGCTCTTGTGGATTTTGTATGAGTACTATTTTTACTTTGAATTTCTCTAAAAACTGTGTTTCTTTTACCAATTTTTTCGTTTACCAAACAATTCTATGTTTAACGAACCTTAGAAGGAAGGCTTTTGAAATTATTCCGAGAAATGGAGACACAATACTGACACAATACTTTCTCTTTTTCTCACAATATTTTTTAACATTTTAAAGAAAAATCCCATAAAATGAGCCACATTAAATTTGTCGTCTGCAAAAGCTTTCAGTTTGGACAAGCCTAAAATTTCATCATTTGGTAAACATTCATCTGGAAAATTTAACGAGACTTACCTGTTAGTTGATGTTGGATTTCAATTCTCCGAAGCACAAGGTCACCATGAGGAGATGTATATTGTGTACAGGATGTCGATTTTCAACCTGTGATGTGACTTCCCGACGGCATTGGTACACATTTACACTGAACTTTTTTTTAATATTTTATATCATATTTTAATAACACTAAATAAGAATACCTAATTTGCGCTTAACTCTTTTTATAACATTGTAACCATGTATGTATTTTTACATCCAATTTCCACAAAGAGCGGGTAAAACGAGTGGGCACATATGGCTCATAAGATAGGATTTTTCTGTCAAAGGGTTAAGATAATGTTAATCAGCATGTTCCCCTTTTTTTTTACAATATTTTCAAAAGCCATCTTCCTCTGGGTCACGAGAAAATCACGAGGTTGTTAAGTCAATGGGTTAATTCATTGCTACATAATTTTCTCAAAGGCAGCTTGCTGAAAAGTTTTTCTGCGGGGGGGGGGGGGGGAAAGGCGGGTAAGGGGGGGGGGGGAAGTGGTTATATCTTTACTGTCTAATGAATAGAATGAACATGAACACTATTTCTCAGTGGTAGTAAAAAGCACTTGAATTTATGACATTGCATATCCGAGATCTATTTATGCATTGTCTGTTTTTTTCCTGTTTAACGCCGCTTTTAAGACTATTTCAGTTTTATCGCGGCTGCCAGTGCGCCTATCCATGCTTTCTTGGAATTCCTTTAGCCAGCACTTCGTACAATATTCTTTCCAAGTCACTGGCTGCTTTCCCATATAATCATCGTCGAAACAATGTTCAGGGGTGATAGAAGAATAAATCCTCTCCGAAAGACTAACGGTAATCCTTGGAATGAAATTTGCTAAGCTGGGGGTTTGAATCAAACCATAACCCTCTGGTTTGAAGTCCTGCACGATACCGACAAAGCTACCGAGTTATGTCAAAGATCAGACTTCAGATTTTGTGTGGTGTGTAGTGATCTAATCTTTTCGCCCTAAATTTCTCAAAGCATGTCAGATTTAATAAATTCGAACTTTATATCGGCGAGGAACGTCAAATTGGAAAAAAATAACTTACAGGCAGTGGAAACATAAGGATTTATGAGTGACCCATGTTTCCATATTCACATATTATATTATTTGCTTTCCGAACATCTGAAATTAACAGAAAAACTTAACTTGGTCAGCAAAACAAACGTTGTTATATCTTCTTATTCATACTGTTTCTGTAATGAAACCTGTCAAGGGAACCAATAATGTAGGTTGTGCATCATCGTACAGTTGAGCTTAACCTTTTCAACATAGGATTCTTGCGAAAGAAGTCAAAACAAACTTCTGTTCCAAACAATTTCACGTTGTTTAATATGTTTACGAATAACTTTTGAAAAATCTTAAGTAAGGCAAAACAAAGTCAACTCTTTCACCGTCAAATAAATGTTCTCGACCTCACTCAACAGCTGAAAAAATACAGTCCACTAATATTCAGACAGTTTTTTTATCTTAGAGGCTAGACTACTCAAGCCGACGGTATAGATCCAAGATCAGACTGCACGTTCTGTGCAGTCTGGTCTTGATCTATGCCTTGCGTAAAATCCGTATTTTTTCACAAACTTATATTACTAGATACTATTTATTAAAATCCTTGCTGCACACCACTAGTAAGTAAGAGATTGAAAAACAATAAAGTAGGGCGCAAAAGATAAATAACTTTCAGCTATTTTTAGGCCTTTTTCATGATAAGATTCTGGCTCATTATCTGACGTAACAAAAACGAAACCCGTCCAACTTCCGTTTCTTCAAATTTTGTACCGTCCGGTAGGGGCTGACGTACTAAACTCTGATGAACACTGTGAGCATCGACTATTTCCTTGTAGCTCAATTCGTTGTTTCCATCCTTATCAAGCTTCTTAAGAAGTTTTACCAACGTGCTGCGTTGTAGAGGCACGCCGCATCTGATCATTCCATCACTAAGTTCCTCTATGTCAATGAACCTACTAGTATCTGTGTCTAGTTGGTCAAACATATCTGGAAGTCTGTAGTTCTGTAATCTCATACATTCCATGAGGACCGTGAGAGGATCACAACGTAAAATCTGGCTTTCCGCTTTGCGATCGTCGTAACTTGAAAGCGGTTTGCGTTCACTCTTAAGAACAGAACCGTGGACAACGTGTATACCGCGATTCCTTTGAATGTCCCTGTACAGTGACTCAAACTTGTCGTCGACTTCCTGCGTGCCGAGATCAATGAACTTTATGGCAGTATTTTTATAGTCCCAAATGCTTTCCAGGATCGTGAATGCACCCTTACATGTAACATGGTTCTGCCCAATGTGTATTGCTTCTAGGGTTGAGTTTTTACTTAACCCTTTCAACAGTTCAGCAATGCAAGCTTCTGTCATGCGATTACATGTTAAATCTAATTCCTTCAATGTAGTGTTCTTCTTCAAAGCCAAACCGATAGAAATGGCGCCCACCATATGCAGTCCATTCCATGCTAAGTTAAGTTTCTCTAGAGATTTATTTTTCACCAGAGCTTTTCCAATAGCTTCAGCGCCAGCTAATCGTATATGGTTCCAAGACAAATCCAGAACTCGAAGTGAACATGATAGGTACTTTAGGGCTCTAGCAATTACCTTAGTGCCCTCAGACAGTATTTTATTGTGGCTCAGATATACTTCTTGCAGAGACTCAGACTTGACAATTAATTCCTTTACGTGTACTGCATCATTTTCTTCAATTCCGGTGTCTGATAAATCTAACACAGTCAAATTCATTGCATTTGCAGCAGCTTCACAGATAGATTTCACGCCTGCAGTCATCAGCTTATTGGTAGCCACTCTGACGTGCGTTACAAATTCATTATCATCCACAGTCTGGGCTATCAAGTCACCACCCTCCGGACCTATTCCGTTGTTTTCAAATTCAATCTTTTTGATATTGCTCAGTCTAATTGCGACGCACAGAGACATCAAGTCGTGAAACTCAAGTTTAACGAATTTCACCGTCAAGTTCTTGCTCATGGGCCTTTTCTTCAGACCTGTCAATGGCAGACGCTTCAATTTTTTACACATTGATAGATAACTTTTTAGCCAAACATCGCTTTCCTGCGTATCATTTCTTTTTTTATCAAGCTCATCCTTTGCGTCGAAATCAAAGTCCTCGTCTAAATCGTCGAACAGATCTTCACAACTACGAGTTGTAGATGGTAGACTCTTACTATTGTAGCTTGAAGACGGTCTGGATATGTTGAAACGTTGGATAGTCGTTGGGGTCGGTAGACTGTTCCGCTTTCGGATCAACACAGGTGGTTCTGTCCGATAAGGCTTATTCTCAGTTCGGTAGCTCGTGGCTAGAGCAGTCGGGTTAACGTTTCTAGAGTTCCGTAGAGCACACATGGTACACTTGAATATATTCTGAAGTAGAATTGAATGGTATTGAACTTAGACGCACTAAAGCGTGGTTGAAGTAAGTTCGAAGAAATTTAACGTACTTTAGTAACGTCTCTTTCACGTAATTTTGCTTACTTTAACCTGTATCAGTTGACGACAACAAGCACCTCCAAACAATAACTGCAGAGCATGTGACAGGAAAAGAGCACGTCGCCAATAGTTTACATATGTCCTACGTGGAATGCGCAGTAGTCTTTACCTATTGTACTTTAACCCTAATTCTGCTATATAAGTTAAATGAAACTTTCAAACCGATTGTAAACCCTAAATGTTGCTATTTCAAATTTATCTTAGGGGAGGTAAAAATATCTGCTATTCGGACAGTGCAGATCCAAGATCAGACTGCACGTTCTGTGCAGTCTGATCTTGGATCTGCACTGTTCGCAAAAGGTCAGTGAGTCGCGATTAACAGCCTAAGGGTTACCTTTCACTGGCGTTGTTGTGTGTACTTTGTATAGCGTAATTCAGCATTCTTCATGACGTTGACCAGCCCGCATAGCTCAATAGGTAGAGCGGAGGACTCGTGAACGTAATTGTTTCGAGTCACTTGAGGGTGTGGGTTCGATCCCCACGGCTGGCCATCTAAAATTACTAATAGTCTTTTGGATGAGACGTTAAACCGAGGTCCCGTGTGACGGTGCTATACACCGAGCACGTAAAAGAACCAGGCGTAACTTAGGATGGGTTTCGTCCTGTATCTACACTATCCCCCGTAACAATACTAACAGCCTTCAGGGGGCGTCGCCCATATGGGCAACCGGTGGCGACGATAAATAAACGCAAATTCAATCAATCTTCATGACGTACTTTTTAGTAGCTTATCGGATCTTACATTCGATTAATCCTTCAGATTTTCATACTCACAAGTGAGCCATGGTCTGTGAAAAGGGGACATAATCCATCTGCGAAAAGTATCGACCCAGGTCAGCTTGCGCAATCCGCGCAGGCTGACCTGGGCCGAAACTTTTTGCTATTAATCAATTTTTTTGTATGTCCAAGGACTAGTCTACCTCATCATAAAGTCGTTTGGTAAAACAAGTGGATATTATGGATCCATAATTATGTGATGGCTTGCTTGGTAACATGGATCACGGAGATGCATTAAGCCCCTTTTTGCCAGAGCATGTTTTTAAATAATTTTACTTTAACGTGCGTCAAGATACTTGAACGAATGACTCATCGCATTATTTACCCAAGTTTTACCATGCTTTTCTTTATGACAGATCAAAAACTCTATTAAAACATAATGTGTGTCCACCGATTAAGTGTGATATATAAAATAAGGAATTTTAATTATCATAGTTATTGACTTATACAGATGCATCGTCATAGAACAAATTGTTTCACAAATTATGCGGTATTAATACTCTCTCTCTCTCTCTCTCTCTCTCTCTCTCTCTCTCTCTCTCTAAAGTAGATGCATCGTCTTTTTGTGTAAACTCAATTTTTTTTTTACAATGAATAAGTATTAAAATATGACTTACCTACAAAGACGCTATTCAGCAAAGACTAGGTAACAAATGAATTATATTTTGGACAACAAATACTTGACACCTTGTCTTTTCCATTAACTCTTTCGTCGATTGAAAAAAAAAATGTCAAGGCTTTGTTTTCGAGGTATACAAATAGATCTCAAAAGCAAATCAAACTACTCAAGGGTCATGAATGACTTTTGGATCAAGAAGCAGGCGGTATAGACCAAGATCAGACTGCACAATCCGTGTAGTGGCTTATTTATGTTGCTTTTGTCGGTAGAAGGATTGAGATAATTTTTACAGTGTCCAGTCAATAGCGTCTACACTTAACTCTTAGAAAAACGGAGCTCGATATAAAAGTCTTTCGACGACGTAGATAGAGATCAGACTTCAAAGAACGTGCAGAAGAATCTTGGGTCTACTCTGATATATAATAATAGGGTCCCGTCAACTGAAATTTAAAAAAATTGAAACACGCTCTGGTAAAAGGGGGCTTAATGCATCTCTGTGATGTGTTATACCCAGCAAACCATCACATAATTATGGATCCATAATAGCCACTTTTTTAAAAACCGACTTAATCAACTGGTAGACTGGTCCTTGGACGTATAGAAAATTGACAGGTAGCGAAAAGTTTCGGCCCAGGTCAGCCTGCGCGGACTGCGCAGGCTGACCTGGGTCGATACTTTTCGCAAATGCACGAAGCCCCCAATTTACAGAGCATGTCTCATGTATACGTGATTCATTCGTTTTAACTGTATAAAGGGTTTTGGGTGTTGTAATATTTTTTGTCTGAAAGTGAAACGGATTAAACGCCAGTTTTATTTCGGGTGGTTCAATAGTACGCAATAAAGTCTTTATTCCACAGTGATGAAATGATACGTAATTTAACCATTTACCAGGTTATCTCCTGTTTTAACGATCCCGAGAAAGAATGTTTTTGAAGACATTGTTGGAAAAAGTATAACATGCTGGTAACTTGCATTTTTCTTTTTCCCCCCAAAATGTTTTCTACCCTATAGAAGACAAATGTTATCTTTTGGTCAACAATATATTTGTCGTTTGAGGGTGCTGTCAATTTTGACGTCTGGTGAAGTGTTACTTCTTGTATTATAGCAGAGTCATTTAAGAATGGTTTATTACTTTAAAAGGCGATTTACGCCGCTTTCAAATTTAATTTTGTCATCTCACGGCGACAGGTCAGATTACCATTATTTTTTCTGGATTCGACCAGCACTAGGCTGGGAGCATTGCCAAAAGCCATTTCCACGAGAGCATCACCGAAAGAACTGATCTGACTTTTTCAACAATAAATTCAACACCTCAACCATTACAAAACAATTTTAACAATCTTGAAGAATAAGTTGTTGTTGTTTTTTTCCAATAACCAGCATTTCATCATTTTTCCACAGTGGTTTCTACACTATCGAAGGCTATCTCATAATCTGAGGTATGTTTTATTTGATTTCTGCAAATGCTATCAACTTCGACATATCTAAAATGTTGGTGTGTGGTAAATATCTAACAATTGAATATCGCAAGTGTCGTCAGGATAATTTCTCGATTGTCAATCACTTTCTCGATTACTCAAAGTTGAGATAAAAACTAATATTTTGTGGCTATAATGTGAAATACGAAATATTTAAATATATATTATGTTAGCCATGCTCTTGTAAAAGATGCGTTAATCCATCTCCATGATGCATTATACCAAGCAAGCTATCACATAATTATGAACACATAAAATCAATTTTGTCTAACAACCGGCTGAGGTAGACTGGTTCTTGTATACACGAAGAAAATTTACCACTGGTAAAAAGTTTCCATCGATGTCAGCCTGCGCGAACTGCGCAGGCTGAAATGACTTGAATCTTTTTGCAGATGAATTAATGGCCTTTTCACAGAGCATGGCTAATATGCAATGAGTCAAAATTATTGGTTAAATCGGTGTGTAGACAAGAACAGACTTTCTTTCCGTATCATCAATTAGCATTCTGCAAAGCTGCTGAGAAATTATTCCCTATGAATAAAATTAAAAAAAAAAACCAAATGTATTCACTGAATCCTTTACCTCACAATTCCGATTTTTAACTAACCCGAAGAAGAAGGCCTATGAAAGCATTGTGGAAAAAGGGATAAAATGCTGGTAACCAGCATTTTCTCCTTTTCCCACCATGTTTTCTATCCTATCAAAGACAGAAATCATCTTTTAACTACATTTATTTTGTCGTCTGTATATGGCTTGCAACACGCGAAAAGGGGCATTCGGACATTTGTGTAAAGTGTTATCTCGAATCAGCCTGCGCAGTCCGCGCAGGCTGATCCGAGACGGCATTTTACGACTACATCAGATTTTGTGCTACAGTAGACTTGCACAAAACAGAAAATTACATAAAAACGGAAAGTGTCGTTTCGGATTAGCCTTTGCAGACTGTGCAGGCTGATCCGAGACGACACTTTACGCAAATGTCCGAATACCCCTTTTTTGCGTGTTGCAGGCCATATGTGCTTTGACTATCGACAAGTGTAAAATTTTGTAGTCTAGTAAAAACTTACAAGGCATGGCCAGAAATGCAGCAATAAAGAAGCTGATGACACGCGGATGGGCCGAGCATCCATATATCAGGGCCGTGCTCGGACAATCAGTCGCTAACGGACTGGGTTGGTTCATTCATTAAATTGTGTTTTATGTCGCTTTCAACAATATTTCAGCCATATCAACTGCTTACTTATTCATGTATGTCCTGAGTTTCACCAGTACTAGGCTAGGGCCCTGAATCGTCTCACCCAAGGACACGCCGAGGAAAAACCCTCTGCTCTTAGCTAGGCTCGATCCCTACGCCTCAAGGTTTTGAGTCCTATATTTTACCAATTAGCCCCACGTGGTCCCTTAATTACGCGAACTAAGGATAAATAGAAGATCTGGCATGACTTGGTGTTTGAGATGAAGTTTTAATTAACGAGTCCACAAAAACCGTTATTTAGCTAGCCTGTTTTGCGAGCTTAATAACATTTTTTGCGGACAAGTTTAATAAAATTTCATCTCAAAAGCCAAAGAATGTCAGATTCTTTTTTTTTTTATCACATAACTGTATCTCAATAAATATCGTTCACATGATACGTGTTAAAATACAGGCCTACATGTGCATGTGTATTGAAATTTACCTAACACCTGTTTGTCTCTTTGACAGGCTTGTACATCATAAACAGAGAATAGGTCCAAAGAAACTTGCATATAAAGGTTTTGTTTCACATCTATAGATACCAAGATTTGCAGCTTTGTCAAGGTCATAAGTTTTGACAGTCAATTTCACACAGGAATCTTAATCAGCATTGTTTTAGAAATGAAGCGTATACTTACAGCGCGTTGATCAAATACGGCACTATATTATCCTATCTCACACGTGTGTAAGGCAAGAATATTCGTAATGGCTGTCTTACATAGAAAATAAGGGGATTTATGTGATAAAACAGATATCTTAAACCCTTTCTTTTGAATAGGTGCAAAGTCATTTTATACATAGCGTGTTTATGGTGTTACTGCCTTTTGACCTACTTCTTGGTATTAGTCGCGAATGAATAAATAGTAGTTTGCGATTGGTAGAAAATTGTGGACAAGTTTATTCTGCGAACCTCTGCACAAAAGTGGCTCAATTTCATATTCTAGAACCTCTTACGAGATCTATCTTTTCTTTAAAAGATCTTTCTTTTTGTTTTTAGTACTATTTCTACTTCGTAAAACCAATCATATGGCGCCGACATGGAGAATATACTGGTAATATAAAGTATGTTTAATCAACATGGGAAACATCTTGTTAAAAGGAGAAATTACTCGATACGAGCAATTTCTCCTTTCAACGCGATGTTTTCAAAATATGGTATGTTACAAGACGGAAAAAAAAAACAGTTCACAGGAGGTAGGCAAGAGAGTATATAATAAATGGCTACAAGCTTTCATATGGACAATAGCTGCCCTTTTTTAATTGGTCTCCTATCTTCATTTCCAAACAATAGGTGACTCTTGTAGACCTGAATACATAGTTCCTCTAGTGATGAACTTTGAAAAAACTCTCGCGTGACGAATTGCCGTAAATAGACGGAAATTTGGAGCGACAAGTTGATTAATTAACGGAATTTCGTTAAAACACCCCGTGACAGATGATATATTAGTGCGGCAGGGTTACAGATCCGCCATTGTTGAACTTGTCTAGGAATCCTAGCTTTCTCAATGGAACCAATATGCTCTCATTACGCCCGGTCAAGTCAAATATGGTATTCCTTATGATGTATTTTTACGTTCCATTTAATCTCGTCTAACTAGATGTTTCTTACATGTAAATCAACCCATACATTACGGTTAGCCGTACCAGATGCTACCACTGACTTATTTGGGGTAAGAAATGACGACCCAGATCAGCCTACAAAAAAAGGGCTGCCTAATCACTTATTCTTCCTCTTGCTATTTATAACATCTACAATACTTGTTTAAAGTCACGATACTGGTTGATATAGCTTACGTAAAAATAGGTCCCTTTTCAACGTGGCGTTTCTTTTTAAGTTTCTTTTCAAAACGTCCGTCCGTCCGTCCGTCTCTCTCTCTCTCTCTCTCTCTCTCTCTCTCTCTCTCTCTCTCTCTCTCTCTCTCTCTCTCTCTCTACAATCTTATGCATTCTTTTTTTTAGTCTTATCTAATATGCCTACTTATCAATTTTGCTGAAAGTATTTTACTTACAATCTGGATGTTGACAGTATAATTCACACCTAAACTTTATATTAGAGTAGCAGGTAAACTCTAACGTGATCTTTTAGATATCGAACCAACAACGGTAGTTCTTAGAATAACCACAAATTTAAAAGATTATTATGAGGTTTCCGTTGCCCTTGCACTCGATTTGAATAGTTAATTTACGTTACCTTACCTTATTGCATCCTCGTTGACCCAGTTTCGATTCATTCTGTAATCGACCCTGGGTTATTTCGCTGGCGTTTCCTCGTTCTCATGAATTATTCATGAAGCATTTTGATTGGTGATCTCAGTTTTTCCTTGAGAAAATTTAAACTATTTTTATCACAAATACGTCGTCATTTCTATTTTTAACTTCTCGATATCTAATCGCATCATTCGTTGCAAATCAAGCTTAGCGATACTTTAAATCTGGCGTCGCCCATCAACACCACATTCGAGAAGCGTTTTTAAAAAAGAGATTTTCAGCGTACACGAAGATCGATAGTGTCGTCCCTGTATTGCAGCATGGCATATCTCACAGGAGACGAGCAGCCGACGGGCCATATTTGTTGACAACCTCGGGTTTTTTCCATAGTGGGATTATTTTTTATAACGGAAGAAATGAAATTACCCTCTCTACAAGAGAGTATCATAACGTTATCGATCTTTCGATTGGCTATTAGGGTACTTCCCGACCATATGAATATTCATAAGAAACGACGAATTGCTAGTCAATTATCCCAGGGGTAGATGCATGGAGAGTAACGTAATGCTTCAAACCTGGGTTCCGAGGATGATCTTATTGGTAATTGATAGATACAAGTTGCGACGCAGCGTCAAAATAAAATGAGCCATGCTTTATGAAAAAGGGGGCTTACTGCATTTGTATCGACCCATGTCAGACTGTTCAGTCCGCGCAGGCTAACCTTGGCCGAAACTTTTTGCAATAGGCCAAAGGGTATTTTTGAAAACCCAGTTTTACTTTCAGAACTCTTAATTGTTTTACGGCCTCTTATACATACAAACTTGCGATAGAAATGACCTTTTCTACAAAAATGTAAATTGATATCAAATTTTTCTGAATATGAGATAAAGAAATACAAATATTTTGCCCTGATTCTTTGTTATTTATAAAACCAAAGTTTTCTGACAATGTTATTATCATTTTCAAGCAAAAGTTACGGTTTTTATCACTTGAAGATATACTGTTACTTTTACAATAAAACAAATACGTCAACATATCAAGTTCTGTTTATTTTTGTATTCAGCATAAAATTTTACATAATGTATGTGAAAACAAACAAACAAACAAAGAAACAAACAGACAAACAAAATCTTTATGTAACAATCTCAGTTTTTATTTATTTATTGATTTGATATTTACTCTCTTTAAAAAAAAAGTACTTTCAGTGCTTTGATTTTTGAAATAGAGTTAATACCAAGTCAAAGCGCTGAAATTACCGTACAAACTCTTACATATGCCAGAATTAAAACTATAGAAAACGTTCTTAACACATTACCTTACAATTACACTAGTATTACATTTAGATTTCTAGGATGTCCTTGCCTTTGTTTGTTTCATAAAATAATTTCATCTCATTTCCGAAATATCATTGCTACAAAATGTCCCGTTCATCATCCAGCACAAATACGTCTCTCAAGACTTCGAATACGTGTACTTTGATTTTGCTGTCTGAGACTTTCTTGATAGGAGAGTTTTGCAAAGCACACCGAAAGCTGTGGCTGATCTGCGGACAACGGATTTTTTTTTTTTTTTAAGGGGGGGGGGGGGAGTCTTCTAATTAGGTTTATTACAAATTACTCTTAAATTCAAACAATTAATCTAAACAACTTTCCCACATATGAAATTCACTATATATTTCAAATAATTTTATATATATCTCCATCTCTTGCTTAGTGAAATTCTTTAAGCGTTTTTGTCAGAGAAAACAACGACTGTGTTATGAACCTATAAGAGTGAAAGTGTAATAGTTGGATGTAATTGTTATGCTCTGGACGGGGGAATTACCAATTCACCACCATGCCTGTTTAATACCTGCACAAAAAAATCCCGAAAGACTTTTGAAAACCTTGTGGAAAAAAGAGAAAATGCAGGTAACCAGCATTTTCTCCTTTTTCCACAAGGTTTTGTAACCTATTAGAATTAAACTCTTTTATTTGAGCCACACTTACATGTAAATTGTCGTCTTCACTTTTGTCGTGTGGTACAGAGTTAAACTTGGTATCCTGCTATTCTTGTTGATTTTTCAGGCTAGTCTCCCAGTGTTATTTCAACAAGAACAAAAATTCACGTAATTTTCTTAACAAAGATTTTGACAAAAATCTGTCATGCTTTGAACTTAATTTTAGATTTTATAAACCTTGCACATGGTTAGTTCATCTCAGTGTCCCAGCCCAATGCTGATACAACCCAACGCATCCGTGAATAAGTGAATTGTCGCCGTTGTTGAAATCATGTTTGGCAATCGATATCGATGACCAATTTGTGAAATATGCGTGATGAATTGATTAATTGATCGATCGATTAAATAGTGTTTTGCGCTATTCTAACATTAATCCAGCCATATCATGGGAATATGTTACTTTTCCATCAAATTTTTACAATGGTTTAAAAAAAACCGTAAAAGTCAGAGGCGTAAAAGGGTCAACTCTTAAATATCAATGTTCAACAATCACCTGTCGAAACGACCCTGATACAGAAAACGTTGGAAAACATTCAGGAAAAAATCGAAAAATAATGTTTGAAAAACTGTCCACCTTTTTCCACGATTTTTTGTACTCATCAGACTGTTATGTAAGCCTCACTTATTTTTTTTATTTCTGCAATTATTTTCAATACAAACGAGTCAAATATTTATCGTCTCGTATAGAGTCAAGATGACATTAGATCCGTTTTCTAAACCCTGTCACAGAGCTCTAGATAAGAAGGAGTGATGGTATTCTAAATCCATTATTTCTCTTCCAAACCCTATGTTGTGGGTACTCATTAGAATCGTCTCGATGAGACGATTCTAATGAGTACCCATAACATAGGGTTTAGTGGAGAATAATTAGTATTTTCAATTTTGAAATCAAAATCTCTCCCTCTCTCTGGAGTTCTGCTGCCAGCTCCAAATGAATAAGTCGTGCTCTATCAAAAGAGGGTTTAATGCATCTCCGTGATACATTGTACCAAGCATGTCATGGTATAATTATGGATCTCTAAAATCCATTTTGTCTTACAACCTATTTACTCATGAAGTAAAGTGGTCTTTGCCGAGCCCCGGTAGCTCAGTCGGTAGCGTAAAGGACATGAGAACAGGGGGTCGCTGGTTTGATCGCAGGCTCAGCCAATTTCTTGCCTAGGATTGATGATAGTCATTGCGACAGGATTCATTCCTCTCTCACCGCTGACCATTGTTTCGACGATGGTTATAGCAGTCAGTGGTTTGGAAAGAATATTGTGCGGAGTACTGGTTAAAAAAAAAAAAAAAATAATAATATAAAAATAAAAAAAAAACTCCAAGAAAGCATGGATAGGTGCACTGGATGCCATGATATACTGAAATCATGTTAGAAACGGCGTTAAACACCATACAACAATGGTCCTTGTATATGCAGAAAATTTACTAAAAGCAACATCTTTCGACTCTGTTAAGTCTACGAGGACTGAGTAGGCTTGCATGAGTCGAGACTTTTGGCAGATGCATGAAGGCACTTTATCCCAGGGCATGACTCGTTTAACCTTAAGGCTGCTAAGCGCGACTCACTGACCTTTTGCGGACAGTGTAGACCAAGATCAGACTGCACAGAATGTGCAGTCTGATCTTTGATCTACACTGTCCGATAAGGAGATATTAATCCTAAAAACATGACTTTGAAATAGCAATATTTGGATTTTTACTATCCAATTAAAAATTTCATTTTAGTTATTTAGCAGGATAAGGGTTAAAATCTAACTCTTTTGATTGCTTAAAATACAATCGACTGTAGTCCAGGTAGATCTTCATCCTATCGGCTTGACCAGATAAGCACACAGTATAGACTCTAGACCATACTGCGTGTTCTGTGCAGTCTGATTTTGATCTATTATGTCCGCAAAGGCCGCCTGTTTCGGTGAACAATAGGTGAACTAGGCCTTTTTATTATTTACGAAGGGACATCACATCCTTTTGACTAACTCTGTCATGCTAAGATAAGCTCCCTTGACTTAGATGGGTACATTGACCAGTAATTTGGTCGGAAACGTACTGTTTAGAATGATTCTTTTCGAGGATTGATGACAGCCAATGCTGTGGGATTTATGGCTTTCCCACCGCTGAATATCGTTGATGATGTGGCTGTTGGCAATCAACTAGTCTTTGGAAAGCCGATATGTTATGCAAAGGAATTTGAATAATTCTAAACGCTCGTGGTGTCAGTCTATTTTATCCACTTTTAGGCTTTAAGCCCCAATAGCGACCAAAAGTAAAAACAATGTAGATGAAAAGTAATAAATGAATTTTAAAAGTTTAGTCAAAAGTTGCCATGTTACTCTATCTTTTGTTACATTTTATCTTATTTTTTAATTCATTTTACTGCCAGCCACCAACATTTAGATCGACCGTACAAGGACAGGTCGTCATCTTAACATCTATTTCCATATTTTTCAAATAAATGATTCAAATTCAAATACATTTTAACACTTGCTTGTTTACTTTTGGCAGGTACTAGGCCTATAAGAGTATGATTCCCTCTCCAACACTCCTACCATGCTGCTCTCGCTTGCGCAACGCGCCACTTCGAGACGCCTCTTGTGCGCGACTCGCCATAACTTTCCTGTTTTCGTCTACTGATAGTTTTCTCTTCCGTAATGAGTCGCCAACATGCTAGGTCAAGCGCAAAAAGTAAGATGGGAGTTTGTTTTCTTATTTATTTTTCCTTCATTTATCTGCATGATGTTTAACGCAGCTTTCAACATTATTTTAGATATATAGCGGCAGCAAGTGCATCTGCATATGCTTTCCCGGATTTTCTTTTACCGGTGCTTTGAACAAAATTCTGTCAAAGCCGCTGGCTGTTTTCACAGAAAATTATCGTCGAAACAGTGTTCAGCATTAACCAGCATTTTTTTTCTTTTCCAACAGTTTTCGGTCCCTTAGAAGAAAGATCACCTAATTTGTGTAAAATTTCATTTGTCGTCTGTATTTGCTTTCAGTCAAAATTTTTGTCGTTAAGTAAAGAATTAATCCTCGGAAAGAACGATTGATTGATAGTATAGTGTTTAACGCCGTTTTCAACATTATTTTAGTTATATCGCGGAGGCCAGTGCACCTGTCCATGCTTTCCTGTGGTTTCTTTTACCAGTACTCCGCACAATATTGTTTCCGGGCCAGTGGCTGCTTTCCCACATATCCATCATCAAAACAATTATCAGCGGTGAGAGAGGACTGAACCCTGAATCGCTATCATCAATCCTCAAAAAGAAATTTGCTAAGCCATCGAAAACAGCCAAGAGATCGAAACAGCGACCGCTTGTCTTCAAGTCCTGAACCCTACCGACTAATAAATAAATAAATAAATAAATTGATTAATTAATTAATTAATTAATTAACCAATCATTCAATCAATCAATTCATTCATTCATTCATTCCTTCCTTCCTTCCTTCCTTCCTTCCTTCCTTCCTTCCTTCCTTCCTTCTTTCTTTCTTTCTTTCTTTCTTTCTTTCCTTCCTTCCTTCCTTCCTTCCTTCCTTCCTTCCAACCTTCATTCATACTTTCATTCATTCTTTCATCCATGCACTTATCCATTCTTTCCTTCTTGCTTCCTTTTTTCCTTCCTTCATTCATTCATTTAACTTGTAAGTTAGCTAGCTAGCTAACTAACTAACTAACTAACTAACTAGCTCGCTCGCTCGCTCGCTCGCTCACTCACTCACTCACCCACTCACTCACTCACTCACAGACTAACTAACAAACCCGAACTTACTTATTAACCAAATGACGAACGATCTTACTAACTAACTAACTAACCACCAACTAACCACCCAACTAACCCCAACTTACTTACTACCTCACTAACTAACTCACTGACTAACTAACCCGAACTAACTAACAAACTAACTAACTAACTAACTAACTAACTAACTTATCTTAACTTACTAACTAACTTACTTACAAATTAACTAACTTATTTTCTAACTACCTAAATATCAAACAAACAAACAAACAAACAAACAAACAAACAAACAATCAAACAAACATACTGACTAACTAACTAACCAATAAACTAACTCACTTACTAAAACTAACTAAACAACCAACCAACCAACCAACCAACCACCCACCCAACTAACTAAGTAACTAAGTAACTAACTAACTTACTAACTAACTAACTAACTAACTAACTAACTAACCCCAACTTACTTACTACCTCACTCACTAACTAACTCACTGACTAACTAACCCCAACTAACTAACTAAACTAATTAACTAACTAACTAACTAACTAACTTAACTTACTAACTTACATACAAATTAACTAACTAACTTACTTTCTAACTACCTAACTATCAAACAAACAAACAAACAAACAAACAAACAAACAAACAAACAAACAAAAACAATCAAACAATCATACTGACTAACTAACTAAATAACTAACTAACTAACAAACTAACTAACTAACTTACGTTTACTAACTAACTTATTATCTAACTATTGGGTGCAACTTGCCTTTACCCTAACCTTAACCCGTAATAACGTGTCATCGTTCATCGGTCATCATTTGTCTTTCAGCGGCAGAGTATAGGATTCAAAGAAGTACCACCGCTGTAAGAAGGTTGACCAGTTAAATCTTGCTCGGAAATCTATATTATTCTTACTAATCTGGAAACCTTATTTTCAATTCAATTTTGGCATAAAGTTGCATCTTGACAACATCTACACCGTCTCTGAAAATTGCCGCATGGGGTTGAAAACTAGGTCACAGGAGTGAGTCTTTTAACAGTCATTTTGGTCGCTCAAGAGGCCATGTCTTCAGTGGGATTCTCACGATACTTGGCCAGGAATTTCATCTTGACAATATCTGAGTCTATTTCAAAAACTGGTCACGTGGGAGTAAAAAAAAAATCACAGAGCCATTGTTAAAACAGTCGTTCTGTGCAATCCGCATGCAATTTTTTTTTTATCCAATTCTCACAAAACTTAGCCTCGAGTTGCGTATTGACAACATCTCAGTCAAATCTGATAATAGCGTATGGAGTGCTTAAACTAGGTCAAAGAGGCCAGTCTAAGATCAGCCATTACACATGCTTTCGAGGTCAATTGGAATCCAATTTTCTCAAAACTTGGCCAGGACTTGGGGGTTGATAAGACCTTGGATGAGTCCAAAAAGGGGCAAATGGGGTCAAACACTAGGTCACAGGGTCTTGTTTTCCAACAGTTAATGTACACGCACACTCTCAGTCCAATTCTCACGAAACTTAGCCCGCAGTTGGTTCATAACAAAATCTGATATGAGGCTGGAAAAAGGTCTCGTTGGATGAAAAATTCGGTTACAGGAAAAAGTCTTAGAACAGGCGTTGTGTACACTCCATAGGACAGTAAATCTAGAATGTGACAATACTTATACCTCAATAATGACCTCGCGTGAGAAATCTTCGAACTAGACTTAGATGACTTCAAGAAAGAACTCTTGATTAAATTTCAAAAGGCATATCCTGCCGAAGTTCCGTGAGAATTAGACTGAAAATGTGATCGAAGAACAATAGCTGTTCTAATATTGGTACCCATGAACTACTTTTTGAACCTACTTGATCCATTTTTGGGCTCAACCCATATTTTCTAAAGCCGCTACCTCTGGCCATTTCGCATGAGAGTTGGACTTAAAATGTGTCCCTTAAAGCGTGCAGAACTGCCGTCCTAAGACTGGTTCCTGTGACATAGTGTTTAATCCCATGCGATCCCCTTTAAAAATTTTTCAACTTGATACTGTTGGGAGCATTCGACTGAAAATGTCGCCCTCAGAGCCTTCACAACTGCCGTTCTAGGACTCAGCCTTGTGACATTTTTTACGACCCAATGTGACACTTTTTCATACTCGACCCATATGTCGTCAACGCATAACTCCTGGTCAAAATGTGTGAGAAATGGACTACAAATGTGGCCCAAAGAGAGTGCACAACGGCCGTTCTAAAACTGGCCCCTGTGACCTAGTTTTGGATCTCACGTGACCTCTTTTCGGACTTTGTCCAAATGTTGTTGAGCTGCTCTTTCTGGCAGTTGTCGTGAGAAATGGACTAAATTTTAGCAAACCCCCCCCCCCCCCCCCCCCGTGCACAAACGTCGTTCTAAGATTGGCCCCTGTGACATAGTTTTTAACCAATCGGGATCCTTTTTTTTGAACTGGACCTAGATGTTGTTAGGGGACAACTCCTGGCCTACTAACATGAGAATTAGACCAGAGATGTGGTCCCTAGAGTGTTGAATAACAGCCGTTTTAAGACTGGCCACTGTGGCCTAGCTGTTGTCGAGGCACAAATTCTGGTCAAATTTCGTTATAATTGGACTGAAAGTGTGGCCTAAAGAGCATGCTCAACAACCGGTCCTACAACGGTCCCTGTAAACTGCTTTATCTCACGTGACCCTTCTTTGGGACTTATTCCAGATGTTTTCCAGACGCAATCTTTGCTGAAGTTTCACAAAAATTGGACAGAAAATGAGGCCCGAAAACAACGCTCATCGACCGTTATAAGACTGACCCCTTTTTACCAGGTTTTAAACCCACGAAAATTGTTTTCAAAATCGAGCAAGATATCATGTGGACACAATTTCTTGCCAAGTTTTGTAAGATTTTGTCGTTTTAACGTACTTCATGGCCATGTTTCGTGATAATTTAACTGCAGATGTGGCCCTTAGCGTGAACAACGGCATAGCTACCACTGCCCCCGTGAGCTTGTTTCTGAATCTACTTAAATTCCTTTGAGACTCGACCGAGATGTCAAGACACACGTGACCTCTTTTTGGACTATACTTAGTAGATGTCGTCGAGCCAAAACTCCCGGCTTCAAGTTTCGTGAGAATTAAACTGAAACTATGGCCTTAAAAGCGTGCACAACGACCGTTCTATAACTGACCCCTGTAATCTGGTTTTTGACCCCACACATGACCTGTTTTGAGACTCTACCAAGATGTTATTTGTTTCCCAGTTTATATTTGTCCGGTTAAAGATTTCGATGATAATTTGAAAGTTTTGTGAATGTTGTTTGTTTGCTGTACATTGTTCATCGAAATTCAGACAAGTAATGCTATTGTAAACATGTCGGGTCGAGCCCACTGTCAGAAATTTAAAAAAAAATTGTCCTGTACGGACATTCAGGATCTGTGCCTGACAGGCAAGCATCAACTATATAATAAAATCAGGAATTGTGGACGGTAAGCACCGTAAATATCATCGGCGAGTCACATTCATTAAAGAAATAAAGAAAGAAAGAAACAAAGAAAGAAACAAAGAAAGAAAATTAAAACATAGACAAACAGACGCCATTTAAATCTTTCTGATAAGGATCCATGTCGGACAGACAGGCATCACTTACCTTGACAGACAGTGATTTTGGACGGTACGCATTGCAACCGTCTACGCCAAAAGAAAGAAAGACAGAAAAACAGAAAATGTCATCATTAAAATAAAGACAATAAGACGAAAGTTAAATAATGTCTTATCAAAATCTGTGTCTGACAGGCAGGCATCGCCTAGCTTGACAGACAGGAAATCTGAGTGGTAATCATAAAAAAATGTCGCCTCCTATTTATATTTTTTTGATTCAAGGGATACACAATTGGTTATTTGACATAACTACAAATTGAAATCTACATGCTTCCACATAAACGGTAATTTTCGACCGTAATTCAGTCCACGAGACCCAAACTTGGCCTCGGTAAATAGAGTTAAAGAACAGATTTCCGCAAAGCAAAGTGAATGTAGTGTACTCGGCCAAAATTGTTCAGGCTGTTTCTGGCGTGTTCGCCGATTGGAACCTAGTCATGAACCGTAGTAGAGTACCAGTTGATAATTAAAGTAAACCACGTATACAGTCGAATTCGTGACCCACGTGCGCAGGTGCAAAAATACAATATACAATCACATGATGGCACCGATACTTAGTGTACAGGGGCGTTGCTCTTCGAGGGCCTTAGGTAGGTCTAACAGACCCCTTTGACAAATCTCTTGTCAAAAGTCCTTCCTCTCGGTCACACGCTCCTGCCAGGAAAAATCAAATAGATTGGTCGAAAACAGTATCTCAAACGCTAACCTTCCTTAGACCCTTGGATAGACAAGAACCGTCGCAAAGAGATAGACATGTACCTTAAAACTGTAATAACCCCCAACCATACATAGGACAGAGGAGGGTCAGGGACTCACTATGCACATTTTCTCAGCATTAGTTAGGGATGCTTAAATCTAAATTGTCTCATACACAGGACTGAGTTATCCTGAGTTTAATTAATTAATTGAACACTTCGATGTATTTTGCGTTTTTAAAACTCAGCTTCACAGACATTGTTGGCATTACAAACTTCGATCATTTTTCCAAAAATAAAGCCAAGCCCATGAGAGGAAATCAGGTGGTATTGGAGTATATGTATATAATCTTAAAGTGAAAGGGAGGTAATCAGTAATCAACTAAAATTAGTTTTCTTCAGAGTTACTTCTCTTTATCAAGTTTTTTTTTTCCCACCATTGACATCTAAAACTTTGTAAATATATATATTCTGTGGTGTGATAGGCAATATTGCCTTTTTTCCTTAATAAAGTTATTATTATTATCATGTTCGTGACAGAATTTCTCATCATGTTGTCCTCCATACAAAACAAGTAAAAACACACATCTAGTTTTTGACTGAAATTCGATAAACAAATACATGTATTCAATCTGTCTGAAGATCTCACCATCGATGCAGTGTTTATCCTATCTGAAAATTCCAGATTTTTCCATCAAACCACTTATTTGGAAAGCAGCATTCGGCTACCTACCTTATGCCCCTAGCTAAAATATTGGCTAGTTATGTTCCATTGCATTAAATTTACATTTCGATATCTTTTAGTACTTTTTAAGATAAATTCTATTGTTCATTTCATGATATTGTGGTATGAAGGCCCCTTATTTCTTTACACTTCCTTACATCCCTGTGGTATAGGGCGAACACTCTGTAAGTGTTTGGTGTGTAACAGAGCTTTCGTATTTTCTTCTTAAAACACCCGGTTTTCCTTAAATACCTAATTATTTCAGTAAGGGTTTGAAACATTTTTCTTACATTTCTGTGGGTTCAAATAATGCTGTTAAATCTGCGCTATTTGTTTGTCGCTCCCTCCCCCTCAAAAAAAAATGCTACTTTTCCGATTAGGGTTATATCTGTAACATTCCGATGCAAAAGCGTCATTTTTCGGCATATTTCGTCACATTCCGGTGTTAAGGACATGCAGATTTTCTGAAACTTTCGTCACATTCCGGTGTACATACACACCCCAAACAAGAATACTCTTTAGTGTGAAGCTAAATTTGGTTACATATTGCAAGCATGGCGACCAAGACAGGACTTGCCGTCGATTTAGAGCTAAAAAAGGTAATTTTTTTGGCAGTGAAGAGGGCCTCATACGTTCGATAGTAATTTTCCTTTTAATGCCTCTCTTGTTTAGGCGAGTACCCAAAAATTTGAAGTTTTTACCTCCAGAACTGAACTCACATCACGTTAGATGATGAGCACTAAAACAAAATGTTTTGAAATGCTACTGTAGCATAATGGTACTGATGCTCGACTTTAATCTAAAATCGTTGCTTTTACTGTAACCATATTAACAACATGGTAATCAAGGCAAAAAAGACACACCTTGCTTCGGACGGTCGTAATTTATACCATGAACGTAATTCGCTCCAAAAATGTATGTTAGTCATCAGAATACATGTTTAAATCGACAGTTACACTGGAAAGGTGTTCATGACCAGCCCACATAACGCAATAGGTAGAGCATAGGACTCGTGTACGTGATGTTTCAGGTCACTTAAGGGTGTGTGTTCAATCCCCACGGCTGGCCATCTAAACATACTAATGGTCTTTCAGACAAGAAGTAAAACTGAGGTCCACCAAACACGTTAAAGAATCAGGCGTAACTTAGGATAGGTTTCACCCTGTATCTGCACTATCCCGCGTAACAATACTAACAGCCTTCAGGGGGTGTTGCCCATATGAGCAACCGGTGGCGACGATAAATAAACTCAAATTCAATCAAAGGTATTCATTTACGTCCAGTTAATGCTGGTTGCGAAACACTTTTCTTGGCATTCACAGTTTTTACAATTTTACACCAGTTATGTCCCTGCCTAATTTCCAGTTTTTAAACCTCGAATGATCTTTCTATTATGAGCCATCTGATTGGTTGAACCTTCAACAGTCTATTATATCGTTGTTTTCAAACATAAAAATGTAAACAAACAGATTTTTTGTAATTCTGGTTCAAAGATCTCTCAACGAAGGAAACCATAAATGAGAAAAGTGACAAAAATGTCTTTAACACCAAATTTGTACAATGGTAAGTAAAATTATCCTTTGAAAATTTTGCAGGAAAATTAACACTTGTCACACCTTTCTTATTTGTCTAATCAGATCGCCTGTGTCAAAAAAGTGTCTGTTGAAGACGGGTGAAAGTTTATCAAACCGGAAGTGGACTAGGGTTAAATCTTATGGAAAAAAGTCACTTGTAAAAAAGATCTAATTTCTTCGATACATGTAGTTGATTAAATGGTACTTACAATTTCTACTTAAATGAATGTATATTCTTTCCAGTCACTTCAATCTTTTTGCACACGATTGTGTTTTATTAAAAAAAAATTGCGGCAAAAGAGAATAGGTCATTTTGCCTTGATTACCATGATATTTATTAGGTTACACACATGCAACGATTTTGAACTAAGATCGAGCGCCAGTGTGTAATGGAGTAAAAATTTACCCAAATTCTTAATGGAAGGTTCTTTCTAGGTGTTTCTGTAAACTGATTTGTCCTAAAATGAGAAATCGTAAATCATGTGAGACCAGGCATTGTTGCTTAGGGTTGCAGATGAAATCGTCCACTGGAGAATTTGTTCCACAGAAAAATTGAGTCCAGCAAACTTCAATTACACTTTTTGTTAGGAGCCCTTGAAATTGCGGAAATAAACATGCATATGTAAAAATGGAACTTTGCATAATGCTACTTTTAATCATACTGAAATACTCTTGCTCTGGGAAGTCTGTCTTGGGGACCGAGAAGGGTAAAAGAAACAAGTTAGAAAAAAAAGACTTTAAGAGTAAATTGAATTGGGGTTTTTGGTAAATGAGTTTTGAATAGAGATTAAGCAGTGTGAACTGTGATGTTTATCAATGCCTTTTTCTGGCTTTGTATGTGACACTTTCTTATATGTTTTTTCATGGTCTAGGTTAGTACAGATAACTGTCCCCTCAGGCGATTTTAGTTTTCGAATGGTGGTCTCAGGGTACAGAGACAATTGATTTAAAAAATACATGTAGTTGACATCTCCGCACGGATTTTGAGCGCAAGTTTAAATTCTCATATTTTCACAAATTGACGACAAACATAAAATTTGAGAACACCTTTTGCTAGCATATTCATTAATCGTTTGTTTCAAAAGCAAATCTTTCCAGTTTAAAGGCTTTACATCAGAAAAAACGGTTTAATTCATTCACTCGACATGTTCATGCTCCCCAAAGAAGCCACAAAATGGCGGCTGGCCGTCAAACACGATAAATTTCATTGGGGTTTTTTTAGATTTACATCAAACAAACAACTTCTACAAGCACTTTAGGTAATGAAACGTTTCACAATTTGTCCTTGATATTGTTTATTACTAAAAATTATTTGCATTTCGCTGCAATACAGATTGAATAGATGAAACAGAGAGTCAATATAGCACTGAAGCATTTTTACCAGAAAAAATCACGATGGACTTGAGATGATGTGGTGCACAGCAAATGTCCAAAAGTGAAGAGAAGCACCGTAAATGCCTCATTATTGAGACTAGGTCTTAGGTAATTTTGGCCAGGGGTCATTTCAGCTGTGAGTCAGCCTGGGTTGTTTTGACCTTATTTTATTGGTGGCTTGTGTTGGCCCAATACAATCTGAATCATATAGTCTGACTTGTAGTTCATTATAGAATTCATGCTGCCTTCTTTTCACCTGAAGATTACCGCATAACAAGTTATTTTCATTGCTGTGAAATTTTACAAATTTAGGGAAAAAACATGTCATTTTTTATGAGTTTTCTTTTTACATACTTAAAGTGTCAGTAAAAATATAGCTCATGAAAATTTTCAGTAATAAAATCTACAAACATGGTGAAAACTTTGCATGTGGTGTGTATATACATATAGTCAGACCTGGGTCCAATTACAATTATAATTTAATTAATTAAAATTAATTACAGTTTTTCTGTTAATTGAAAGTAATTAGTACTTGATGTAAAAATCAATTACTTAAATTGAAATTAATTAGTTAAAAGAATATAAAAGCTAAATAATTATTAATTAAATTCAATTACTTTTCAATTACATGTAGCAAACAGTGCAAGAAATAAATCCTTGGCAAAAGACAGGTTTTTATGCAATTGCTATTTTACCTGGGAGTATAAATTTCACACTTGGTTATCGCCTATAAAGGTGTTGCCAAACCATTCATGAATGCTAAACTGTTGAAATGGATAAACCCTTAACCCAAACTGTCTGTTCAGAGGACAAATTAAATGTAGCTCAAATGCTGGAGCTTGTCTGTAAAAGGGTAGAAAACATTGTGGGAAAAGGAGAAAAAGGCCAACATTTTCACCTTTTCCCACAACATTTTCAAAAGCTATGTGTTTCAGGGTCATTGAAAGTCAGGATTGTATGGAAAAGGATTCTCTTTTAGGATTATTACAACTTGGGATTGCATGGTAAAAGGTTAAAACTTCATAATCTATTTATAGATATAATTCCAAATAATTAAAAAATGATGAATTATTTTCCTGAAAATAATTCTATTTAATTAATTAATTTTGTAAAAAGCAAGTAATTATACGCCCGTCGAAGACGGGACGTATTATGGGATCACCCGTGGCGGGCGGGCGGGCGGCGTCCCCATTCTTTGTCCGGAGCATATCTCCAAAACTATGCTAGCTACGGTTATGAAATTTCATGGGTGGATAGATCTCATCAAGGCGGAGTGCGGTGCACAGGAATCATAACTCTCGCTTGCTTAATTTTTGAGTTATTGCCCTTCGTTGTTTTTCATACTTGAATTTTGTCCGGAGCATATCTCCAAAATTATACTAGCTACGGTTATGAAACTTCATGGGTGGATAGATCTCATCAAGGGGGAGTGCAGTGCACAGGAATCATAACTCTTGCTTCCTTAATTTTTGAGTTATTGCCCTTTGTTGTTTTTCATACTTGAATTTTATCCGGAGCATATCTCCAAGACTATACTAGCTAAGGTTATGGAACTTCATGGGTGGATAGATCTTATCAAGGGGGAGTGCAATGCACAGGAATCATAACTCTTGCTTACTTAATTTTTGAGTTATTTCCCTTTGTTTATATTTATACTTGAATTTTGTCCAAAGCATATCTCCAAAACTATGCTAGCTACGGTTATGAAACTTCATGGGTGGATAGATCTCATTAAGGGGGAGTGCAGTGCAAATGAATCATAACTCTTGCTTGCTTAATTTTTGAGTTATTATACGCCCGTCGAAGAGTGCAGTGCGAAAGAACCATAACTGTATCTCGTGCTGTCTTGAGTTATTTCCCTTTGATAATAATTTTTTACAGCATTTTCTGCTTGTCCGGAGCATAACTTTGTAATCTCCAGTCCGATTGACTTGAAACTTGACATGTGTGTTTGTTGCAATAATACGGAGTGCAGTGCGAAAGAACCATAACTCTATCTCATGCTCAGTTATTTCCCTTTGATCGTCAGTTTTATAGCATTTTCTGCTTGTCCAGAATATAACTTTGTCATCTCAAGTCAGAGTGACTTGAAACTTGGTATGCATGTTTGTTGCAATATTACGGAGTACAATGCGCAAGAACAATAACTCTACCTAGTGCGGATTTCAAGTAATTCCACTTTGATCTTCATTTTTACAGTATTTCTTGCTTGTCTGGAACGGAACTTTGTCACCTCAAGTCAAATTGACTTGAGACTTGGTAAACATGTTTGTTGCATTACCTGCCCTTTACGATTATTATACCCCCTTGACAACTGGCGGTGGGACGGGTGTATCTTGCGACAATTCGCCGCTCTTGTTATAATTGTAATTTAATTGAAACATTTCTATTTTAATTTAAATTAATTAATTACTTTTTAAAATAATTGAACCCAGGTCTGCACATTTAGACTGGTTAAAATCACCCAGTTCAGTCATAAGTCACCAACACCATGAGAAACTACTTTTCCTAAATAGCAGCGATTCCCGTTTCCTTAAATCCATTAAACACTAGTTGTGGTGCCTTTGCAAATTACTTGTGAGGGTAGGAAATTGCAGCTAAGGGAGCCACCTAAAGTCTACGGCTATTATTTGCCATTTAACTCTTTACCACACAATCCCTACTCTTAACGACCCTGAGAAAGAAGCCTATAGAAAACATTGTGGGAAAAGGAGAGCATGCTGGTAACCAGCATTTTCTCCTTTTCCCACAATATTTTCTACCCTATCAAAGTCAGAAATCATCATATTAACAAGATTTAATTTGTTGTCTGCACTGCTTTGAATTTGGTCCAGTCCAAAAATTCGTCATTTGGTAAAGAGTTAAGGCCTAATCCGGAAATCATTGACCTCAGTCGCTTCCTTCTCCATTGAAGTAATAAGGGCAATTTTTACAAATTGTGTCTGAGTTTTACAAGTAAAAATTAGCAGCAATTTAAAAGAAAAACAGTTATACAGTATATATATGTTCATTATGAAAAATCAAAACTGTTGCTACTTATCAAAATTTACACGATCTGTGCTGATGTTATTTCAGACAAGCCTTTCAAGATTATCTTTATTCTGCTATATAGAATTGTGCCAAGCACACAAGCTATAATACACTACTTTTGGAGAAATGTAAAAAGAAAAAAAAAAGAGTAAATAATTCTTTTACTCACAGGCTTTCCAGGAGCTTCAAGGAAAAATGATAACAACTCAGCAACAGATGAAGCTTTCTGATGCACAAGTAGAAACATTAAAGAGAACTATTCAGCATTCAATATTAGTAGAGAAAGAGCTGACAAAATTACCAGAAACCACGAGAGTGTATGAAAGTGTTGGCAGAATGTAAGTAAACTTAAAGTCCCTTGAATTTTCGTAACAGTTTACCAGACATCAGGCACTTTTATGATCACTTAGGAAGAAAGATTTTGAAGATCACTTAGGAAGAAAGATTTTGAAAACATTGGAAAAGGAGACAATATGGGTAACCGGCATTTTCCCCCCCCTTTTCTCATGATGTTTTATACACTTTTCAAAGACAAATCCCATCATTTCTGCAACATTTGTCATTTGCATTTGTTTCAACAGATTCAGTCAGGGTCTAGCAACAGATTCAGTCAGGGTCAGTCAGTGTACTTTACCTGGGATGTCCATAACTCTGTGGGTCAGTTTCTGCTTGACTTTCCTTTAGAACCACACTATTGAATGGGAAAATTTCTCTAGCTTCTCATCTGTGGACGGGAATGATCGTACTCTCTACCAAACGACAAAATTTTGGACTTATCCAAATTGAAAGCATTTGCAGACGACAAATTGAATGTGAATCAAAAATAGAAATTTCATTTGGGAAGGGTAGAAAACATTGTGGGAAAAGGAGAAAATGCTAGTTACCAGCATTTTTTCCTTTTCCCACAATGTTTTCAAAAGCTTTCTTACCCAGAGTCTGAAAAAGTCGGTAATGTCTGGTACAGAGTTGAACATTAAAGGTGTACTTTTTCCTCTAGGCAGGTGCAACATTGTGCAAGGCTTTCAACTGTATTTCTTCAGTGTTAAAGGTTTTTGTTCTTTGTCTGCCCTTTTTCTTTTTATTCTCTCAGAATCATTCATCTCAACCCATGACGAAAATCAGGTATTTTTGTTTTTTTTTCCTCCTGCATTATTGTAAAGTTAACCATTTACCATGCAATCCCAAGTTTTATGATGATGGTCCTATTTTTTACGTGTGTATTTACTTTTTACATGGTTTCAAAATTAATTTTTCTGCTTGTGACTATGGTAATACTTTGACAGACTGAGCAATATCAGATTGTCATATTTATAGTAATTACCATACTTTTGAATGGTATGATTTTAATTCAAATGCATTTAATACCTACATTGTTTGCTTTTGGAAACCACTGAAAATGGTATTTGTCAGTGTTGCACAGAATATCCCAGTAAAACATGCGTAAATACCATCTGCTTTAACCTTTTACCAAATCAATCAGGGTTCTCTCAACCCTAGGAAAGAAAGCTTTTGAAAACATTGTTGGAAAAGGAGAAAATGCTGGTAACCAGCATTTCCTCCTTTTCCCACTATGTTTTCTACCCTTTCGGAGACCTAAAGCTCATTTGTACCAATTTTGAATTTGTCATCTGCAGATGTTTTAAATTTGGAAGAGTCTGAAATTTGTTCTCGTTGGAAGACAATTTTCCTGACTTCCCTCAGGTGGTGTTTATATGCAGGTATGACTGTATTCTATACTTACTTGTATTTCAGGTTTATGGTTTCACCAATACCAGAAGTCAAAAATACTTTGGAACAAAAAGTGAAAGCAGCAGAAAGTAAAATAAAGACAATAGAGGTAAGGATTCTTTAATTTCCATGTCCCCTATCTTCTGATAGGAAGTACGAGGACTGTTCAGTAAATTCTTGGAATTTCGTTGTTAAAAGCACATTTTTTAATATTTTAAGCTAAAAATATTTTCATAATAGCATGAATGTATTGTAATCTTGATATAGAAATTTTGCAAGTTCAGAAAAAAATGAATGTAAAATATCAGTAACTATAGTAACGCAGGTAATGTGCATTGCCAGACTCCAATTTTCTCCCAATTTGAAATACATTATTTTGTTTAAAATGAACATTCAGAATTGTGTAGAATTGGCGACACTTGTGCTCACAGTCAAATATGTACATCATATCATCATTTTCTTAAAACATTATTGCTGTGGTACTCCCAGTTACTGTAATAACATAGTTTTTGTCTCATCAGTGCCAGGTAATTTTTGACACATTGATGTCTTCAATAGATGTTGAATTATGTGCAATAATCAATTTTTTATGTTTGACTCGGTAAAACACCAAAATAGGTCATAGAATTGAGTCGGGAGTCAATATTTTCAAGTTCCTATAGTAATTCATTTGTCTTCAAGTGGTCTGAGCGATTCAGGCTGCCCAGACCATACAGTCTGATCTTGGACCTACACTTTTCTGTTATCTTTTAAAATATTCTGGCAAAAACCCACACAAAAGTGCCTGGCCTGTTTGTATGATTCAGAAATTATGTCGTTATGTAGTGCCTTTAGTTTTGAAAAACATATCTCAAACCTTTATTATGTTTTTTTTCAGAATAACAAAGCCTATTTAGAACGAAGTATGAAGGAGAGTGAAGATAGTTTAAGAGAACTGATTCAAACCAAACAAGGAAAGAGTTAGACATATGTATGACAACATTTTTATGGAGTTTCAGTCCAAAACAACATTTTGTTTGGGTGTTACAAAACTACTTGTGGAACAAGGATTGTGAAAATCAAGCAAGGGCAGCTGAGTGGTGGCACCTGCATGCAGTGCTCTTGTTACTTATGTGATTGTTTACTGAATAATCTCATATTTTAACTCTGTACCAAACTATCCCTGGTTTTTACGACTCTGTGAAAGAAACCTTCTGAATACATTGTTGGAAAAGGAGAAAATGCTGGTAACCAGCATTTTCTCATTTCCCCACAACGTTTTCTACCCTTCCGAAAAACAAATTTCAATTTTTGAGTCACTTTGATTTTGTCGTCTGCTAATGCTTTCAATTTGGAACAGTCTAAAATTTTGTCATCTGGTAAAGAGTTAATGATCCTGAAAAAGTTGAAGGGCTCTGACTTGAAATCATTATGAGAAAGGGAGAGAATGCTTGTGACATGTTTCCTTCCTTTTGTTAGACACATCCAATTATTACACACTTATCTATTTGTTGTCTGCAAAATGCTTTAAATTTAACAAGTTAAAAGTTCCAGGCTTTTTTTTTTTTTTTTTGGTAAAAAATTAAATGACAGCCATTTTTATGTGGACTTCAATCTTTTATAGTGTCTCTTCAAATCTTTACAGTGTTAACCATTAACCACACAATCTTGACTTTTTTTCAGCCCTGAGTGAGAAATCTCTTGAAAACTTTGTGGGAATAGGAGAAACTGCTAGCAACCAGCATTTTCTCCTTTTCCCATTATGGTTTCTGTTCCACCCAGATCAAATTTCAATTTTTCAGATGCTTTGATTTTGTTGTCTGCAAATGCTTTCAATTTGAACAAGTCTAAAAATATTGTCATTCAGTAAAGTGCTTATACTTACCAAAATGACAAATTTTAGACTCTCCCAAATAAAGAGCATCTGCAGGCAACAAATCTGAAAGTGGTAGGAATGAACTGATATTCTGTGACAGGGTAGAAAACATTCAGTGAAAAGGAGAAAATGCTAGTTACCAGGATCATGTCTTGTGAAGTTGATTTGATATTCACTGTAAGCGAAAGCAATTAAGCTTTGCACAGCACTTCTTTATGTTTTCTCTCTCTTGTATCTGTTGTTACGAGATCACTCCTTCCTTACTGCAGAATTTCGTCTTGTGTAAAATCAATACCTAACAACTGCGTTAAGGAGAATTCTCTTTAGCTCAGTGATTAAGGTGTTGGTCTTTTAAACCTTGAAAAACGAGGATCTTGGCCACACCGGTTCGAATCCCACCAGGTGCGGTTTGTATTTGAGCCATGCATTTGTTGCGAGATTTCATGTTCGTAAGATGGGGGCTCGTCCAGGATTGGCCACTTAGCCATTTGTTGTCTTAAAAGAAAGAACTACTGCTTGGTAAAGCTTTCTGTCATCAAAATGATGACATTTAAGAGTGTGTTACGGGAGATCACTCTTTTAAAATCAATACCTAACAACTGCGTCAGGGAGAATTCTGTATAGCTCAGTGGTAAAGGTGTTGGTCTTTTAAACCTCGAAAAACGAGGATCCTTGCCGCACAGGTTCAAATACGGCCAGGTGCGGTTTGTATTTGAGCTATGCATTTGTTGCGAACTTTCATGTTCGTTAGACTGTAGAAACATTTTAACAAGGTTAACCGTTTACCACACAATCCCGAGGTTTAAAGATCTTGGAGTAAGAGGCTTTTGAAAACATCCCAGCATTTTCTACTATTCCCACAATGTTTTCTGCCCTTTCACAGAATGTCTTGTCATATAAGACAGCTTTTGAAAACATTGTTGAAAAAGAAGAAAATGCTAGTAACTAGTTACTAGCATTTTCTTCTTTTCCCACAATGATTTCTACTGTTCTAAAGACAAGTATGTTTGTTTGTGCCACATTTAGTTGTCATCTGTAAAGGCTTTCAATTTGGACTGGTTTAAAATTTTGTGGTTTGGTAAAGAGTTAGGATGGCATTGGTTTTGTCAACAATAGACGTTCCTAGAATGTAGAGTAGAGGCCTGTAGTAGATATGTTAACCCTTTACCAAACATTCCAGTCTTTTAACCACCCTGGTGAAAAAAACTTTCGAAAGTATTATGGGAAAAGTTTTTCCACAATGTTTTCTGCCCTTTGAAAGACAAATTTCTTGTTTTGAGTGACATTAATTTTGCTGTCTGTGAATGGTTTAAATTTGAACTAGGTTAATATTTTGACGTTTTGTAAAGAGTCAAAATATTTAAGATCAAAAGTGCAATTGTAAAAAAATCCTACCAAATGCTTCACATTGTTTACTTGGCCTCATTCTTTTCTGTGAGGAAAGGTGCTGAAATCAGTTAAGGAAAATTTCTTTCTGCTCTTAAACAATTGAAGCTGCTAAAAGCTAGATTTTGACTGAACATGTTTTGGAAGTTTGGAATCGAACTCTTTAACAAATGACAAAATTTTTTGCACGACCAAATTGAAAGTATTTGCAGGTGACAACTTGATAGTAGCTCAAATAGTTACCCCTGTCTTTGATAGAATAGAAAATATTGTGGGAAAAGGAGAAAATGCTGGTTGACAGCATTTTCTCCTTTTCCAACAATGTTTTCTGCCTTATCAACAACGACTTCCACTATTTGATTCACATTAAATTTTTCGTCTTTTTGTCTGCACATGCTTTGTGTTTGGAAAAGTCGAAAATTTTGCCGTGTGGTAAAAGGTTAATAACTTAGCTTAAAGGTAACCTTTGATGGTGAGAATTTGTTGTCACTGTTATTTTTTTTAGCTCACCTGAGCATGAAGAGCTCATGGTGAGCTTTTGTGATCATGCTGTGTCTGGCGTCCGGCGTCCGTCGTCAACTTTTACCTTGTGTACGCTCTAGAGGCCACATTTTCTGTCCGATACTCATGAAAGTTGGTAAGAATGTTTGTCTCGATGATATCTCGGACGAGTTCGAAAATGGGTCATGTCGGGTCAAAAACTAGGTCGCTAGGTCAAATCTTAGAAAAACATTGTGTACGCTCTAGAGGCCACATTTTCAGTCCGATACTCATGAAAATTGGTCAGAATGTTTGTCTCGATGATATCTCGTACGAGTTCGAAAATGGGTCATGTCGGATAAAAAACTAGGTCACTAGGTCAAATCTTAGAAAAACCTTGTGTACGCTCTAGAGGCCACATTTTCAGCCCAAAACTCTTGAAAGTTGGTCAGAATCTTTGTCTTGATGATATCTCAGATGAGTTTGAAAATGGGTCTTGTCGGGTCAAAAACTAGGTCACTAGGTCAAATCTTAGAAAAACCTTGTGTACGCTTTAGAGGCCACATTTTCAGTCCGATACTCATGAAACTTGGTCAGAATGTTTGCCTCGATGATATTTCAGACGAGTTCGAAAATGGGTCATGTCGGGTCAAAAACTAGGTCACTAGGTCAAATCTTAGAAAAACCTTGTGTATGCTCTAGAGGCCACATTTTCAGTCCAATACTCATGAAACTTATTCTGAATGTTTGCCTCGATGATATCTTGGATGATTTTGAAAATGGGTCATGTCGGGTCAAAAACTAGGTCATTAGGTCAAATCTTAGAAAAACCTTGTGTACGCTCTAGAGGCCACATTTATAGTCCGATACTCATGAAACTTAGTCTGAATGTTTGCCTCGATGATATCTTGGGTGAGTTTGAAAATGGGTCATGTCGGGTCAAAAACTAGGTCAAATCTTAGAAAAACCTTGTGTACGCTCTAGAGGCCACATTTTCAGTCTGATACTCATGAAACTTGGTCTGAATGTTTGCCTCGATGATATTTCAAAAGAGATTGAAAATGGGTCATGTCGGGTCAAAAACTAGGTCACTAGGTCAAATCTTAGAAAAACCTTGTGTATGCTCTAGAGGCCACATTCTCAGTCCAATACTCATGGAACTTAGGCTGAATGTTTGCCTCGATGATATTTCAGACGAGTTCGAAAATGGGTCATGTCGGGTCAAAAACTAGGTCATTAGGTCAAATCTTAGAAAAACCTTGTGTACGCTCTAGAGGCCACATTTATAGTCCGATACTCATGAAACTTAGTCAGATTGTTTGCCTTGATGATATCTCGGACGAGTTTAAAAATGGGTCATGTCGGATCAAAAACTAGGTCACTAGGTCAAATCTTAGAAAAACCTTGTGTATGCTCTAGAGGCCACATTTTCAGTCCGATACTCATGAAACTTGGTCAGAATGTTTGTCTTGATGATATCTCGGACGAGTTCGAAAATTGATCATGCTGGACCAAAACTAGGTCACTAGGTCAAATCTTAGAAAAACCTTGTGCACACTCTAGAGGCCACATTTTCAGTCCAATGCTCTTGAAAGTTGGTCAGAATGTTTGTCTTAATGATATCTCGGACGAGTTCTAAAATGGGTCATGTCTGGTCAAAAAGTAGGTCACAAGGTCATATCTTACAAAAACCTTGTGTACACTCTAGAGGCCACATTTTTTGTCCAAAACTCTTGAAATTTGGTCAGAATGTTTGTCTTGATGATATCTTGGACAAGTTTGAAAATGGGTCATGTCAGGCAAAAAACTAGGTCACTGGGTCAAATCTTAAAAAAAAACTTGTGTACGCTCTGAAGTTCACAGTTTCAGTCTAAATTTCTTGAAAGTTGGTCAGAATGTTTTACTTGATGACATCTCACATGACGTCGAAAATTGGTCATGTTGGGTCAGAAACTAAGTCAGTAGTTAAAATCTTAGAAAATACCTGTGTATGCTCTATAGGCCACATTTTCTGTCCAATACGTATGAAAGGTGGTCAGGATCTTTGTTTTGATAATATCTACAATGGGAAAATTGGCTATGGTTGGATAAAAAGTAGGTCACTGAGAGAAATTCTAGAAAAAGCTTGTGTATATGCTAGAGGCCAAATTTTCAGTCCAATAATTATGAAAGCTTAGTAAATTGTTTGTCATGATATCTCAAAAGAGATTGAAAATGGGTCATGTTTGGTCAAAAGACTCAGGTGAGCAACTTTAGGGCCATCATGGCCCTCTTGTTTCAAAAATTGTGAAAAAGAGGTCTGGTTGAATGTTTATGTATTGCAACTGAACATGAATACACTTTTCAATGTAGCTAAAGCGACTTTGTGATTTCTGCTTTTCTAACACATTTTTGTTCTTATCAAAAGTTACGAGGCAATTTTATGTTTATATGACCCTAAGGCAGGGGGCATTGATACCGTTGTTGGAAAGACTGTAGATTGTTACGGGAGATCACTCCTTCCTTACTGCATAGCTAAGCTTTGTCCCGTATAAAGTCATTACCTACCAGCTGTGTTAGGGGGAATTCTCTTTAGCTCAGTGGTTAAGGGTTCATCTTTTAATTCTCAAAAACTGTGGATCTTTGGCGAACGGGTTCGAACCCGGCCCTGATGGTATGTACTTGAGCTATGCATTTACTGCGAACGTTCATGTTCGTAAGAAGATGTGTTCCTTATTATCCCCCGCCGAAGGCCGTGGGATATAGTTTTAGCGTTGTCCCTTCTTCCGTCCGTCCGTGTGTCCGTTTGGGAGAATATCTCCAATACCATTGGAGAGAATTTCGTGAAACTTTATACGTGTGTACAATAACCTATTCCACCGATATACTTTTTTTTTATACGCCCGTCGAAGACGGGACGTATTATGGGATCACCCATGGCGTACGGGCGGGCGGCTTCCAATTCTTTGTCCGGAGCATAACTTTGTCATCTCCAGTCCGATTGACTTGAAACTTGGCATGTGTGTTTGTTGCAATTATACGGAGTACAGTGCGAAAGAACCATAACTCTACCTCGTGCTGTCTTTGAGTTATTTCCCTTTGATCGTCATTTTTACAGCATTTTCTGCTTGTCCGGAGCATAACTTTGTCATCTCCAGTCTGATTGACTTGAAACTTGGCATGTGTGTTTGTTGCAATAATACGGAGTGCAGTGCGAAAGAACCATAACTCTACCTGGTGCTGTCTTTTAGTTATTACCCTTTGATCGTCGTTTTTACAGCATTTTCTGCTTGTCCGGAACATAACTTTGTCATCTCCAGTCTGATTGACTTGAAACTTGGTATTTGTGTTTGTTGCAATAATACGGAGTGCAGTGCGAAAGAACCATAACTCTACCTGGTGCTGTCTTTGAGTTATTTCCCTTTGATTGTCATTTTTACAGCATTTTCTGCCTGGCCGGAATATAACTGTCATCTCTAGTCTGAACATCTTCAAATTTGGTATGCATGATTGTTGAAAATTTACGGAGTGCAGTGCACAAGAACCATAACTCTTCCTAGCACAAATTTTGAGTTATTTCCCTTTGATCGTCATATTTCCCTTTGATCGTCATTTTTACAGCATTTAGTGCTTGTCCGGAATATAACTTTGTCATCTCAAGTCAGAGTGACTTCAAACTTGGTATGCATGTTTGTTACAATACTACAGAGTACAGTGCGCAAGAACAATAACTCTACCTAGTGCGGATTTTGAGTAATTCCACTTTGATCTTCATTTTTACAGTATTTCTTGCTTGTCCGGAACGGAACTTTGTCACCTCAAGTCAAATTGACTTGAGACTTTGGTAAACATGTTTGTTGCATTACCTGCCCTTTACGATTATTATACCCCCTCGACTACTGGTGGTGGGACGGGCGTATCTTGCGACAATTTGCCGCTCTTGTTTACTGCGATGCAAAATGGCCGACTGAGAGCGATTTTAAGTTACACGGTCAAGTAAATTTTTCGGCGGGGGATATCACTTCAATGAAATTGCTTGTTATCCCCCGCCGAAGGCGGAGGGATATAGTTTTAGCGTTGTCCGTCCGTCTGTCCTTCCATCCGTCCGTCCGGGAGATTATCACCAATATCGTTGGACGGAATTTCGTGAAACTTCATACGTGTGTACAATAACCCATTCCACCGATACAGTTTTTTTCTTTTTTTGATTCGATGAAAAATGGCCAACTGGGAGCGATTTTAAGTTACGCGGTTAAGCAAATTTTTCGGCGGGGATATCATTTCAATGAAATTGCTTGTGGTAATTTTGGTTTGTTGTGTGCGCATGCATTCAATATAGACAAGTCTAAATCTTTTTGTCTTGTAGAGGATGATCCCTGTACCTGACGGTTCCGAGTTTTAAAGACCCCAAGGAAGAAGGCGTTTAAAAACATTGTGAGAAAACTAGATATTTTCAAGTTGCTTATTTGAGTCTGAAATATTGTGTAAACTCAGGACTTGAGAACGTCTGTTCATAAAGTCTGGTAATGTTAGTGATATGCATCTCAAATAACGACCTCAAGTTAAGACAGAAAATAAGTCTGTTAGTGGATTTGAGCGAAATAACAGACTTAAGTTTTTTTTCGTAAAACCGGGCCCAGGGTCCGGATTAACCATATTCACTATTCTTAATAATATTCTTTGTTATATACTCAAGAATTTTCTGTTTAAAAGTAAAGCAACTTCTGATTGGCTAAACCATACGGTTTAGCCAATCAGAAGTTGCGTTACTTTCTAATCTAGAATTGGACTTATAATGAAATTAATAATGGTCGCGAAATATGGACCAAGGATTTCATTGGACTGATAATAAATCAAGAGTTTTTAGTGGGCCGTAGCTGGAACGGACATTTCTAGATAGTAATTAAAAACACAATGAAGCCGTGTTCTGGCAAAAGGGGGTTTAATGCATCTCCATGGTGCATAATAATAAGCAAGTCACTAGATACTAATGGATCAATAAAATCCTTTTTGTCAAACAACCGACTGGATCATGCCGTACACATAGGGGTCCGTAGTTTGACTCCTGGCACCCATAGACTATATAGTATAAACAAGAGATTTAACTGTATGCAGTCCGTTACTCGCCCCCGGTTACAAAAAACAACGTATCTTTTCTACCCCATCAGTTATTCTCCTATTTTTTTCTACAGCTGAGAGCTAAAACATTTTTCTACCAGAAAAACACAACTGTTTGTCAGTGGCTAATGCAGTCTGGCTGATACATTCGCTCGAACTTGTAAACTCGCTCAAAAATCAGCGCCATTGACACGGGTTCGTACATCCGTTTTCAAGATATAAAATGCACTTTAGATCCAATGAAACGCAGCATTAGCGGCACCCACCCTTTAAGCATGTTTAAAAATACTACTGACCTATAGTCTTTATCTTCAATAACGACGAAACGCCTCAGAATTCGTTGAATTTGTGATCCACGTTCTTATTTCGAACAGCTGCAGCCATCTTCTGTCATGTGACATTGTTTGGAACGAGAAATTTCATCGGTTGATAAATACTAACAGTCGTGAATTCAACCAATGAAATTTCGTACAGCTGCTCAAACCTTTTTGTCACGTGACAGTACGGTGACACTGTTTGGAACGAGAAATTTCATTGGTTTATACGCGCGAACGTCAGTATCAAATGTACGAACCCGTGTCAATGGCGAAGATTTTTGAGCGACTTTACAAGTTCGAGCGAATGTATCAGCCAGACTGCATTAGCCACTGACAAACAGTTATGTTTTTCTGGTAGAAAAATGTTTTAGCTCTCAGCTGTAGAAAAAAATAGGAGAATAACTGATGGGGTAGAAAAGATACGTTGTTTTCTTGTAACCGGGGGCGAGTAACTGGCTGCATACAGTTAAATCCCTTGTTTATACTATATAGGCTATGGGTGCCAGGAGTCAAACTACGGACCCCTATGGCCGTACACTGGTCCCTTGACACGCAGAAAATTAACTAATAGCGAAAAGTTTCGACCAAGATCAGCCAGCACAGTCCGCGTAGGCTGATCTGAGTCGATACTTTTTGCATTTGCATTTAGCCCCCTTTTCACAGAGCATCGTTCAATCTTTATACTGTGTATCCCTGGCTTCATTTGTCATATACTGCAAAGTAAAGCACAATGTAGATCAGAATTCAATCTTGTGCCGTTGGATCATAATCAATCGTATCTGTATTAACTTTTTAACAAACGGCAACACTGTGGACTTGACCAAGCTGAAAGCATTTGCAGACCTACAAATTAAATGTTGCTAAAATGATGATTTCTGTCTTTGATAGGGAAGAAAACATTGTGGGAAAAGGAGAAAATGCTGTAACCAGCATTATTTCCCTTCCCCCGCAATGTTTTCAAAAGCCTTCTCTAGCAGGGTCGTCGAAATTTGTGATAGTTCGGCATAAGTTTAATTAGAAACTTATTTCTCTCTGTACTGTAAAGACTGATGTTATGGGTCTTTCACCCGTCTTTGGGCTTTCGAGGTTTGTCTGTGTTTAGTACACATATTAAGATCCCCACTCTGGCAAAAGGGGTCTAATGCATCTGCTTGATATATTAAACCAAGCAAGTCATCACTTGATTATGGATCCATAATATCATTTTGCCTAACAACTGGCTGAATTCTGTGGTAGAATCGTCCTTGGAAATGCAGAAAATTGACCGAAAAGCAAAAAGTTTCAATCCAGGTCAGCCTGCGCGGACTGCGCAGGCTGACCTGGATCGAGACTTTTTGTAAATGCATTGCTCATATGTATACGTCATTGGATTGAATGGGTAAAACCAAATAAGGACAGGTTGCATTGTATCATCCACCCATTTTTCGGACTATGAACCAAATGAAGTGTAACAAGGGCTTATCAGGATTTCTGCATTTCTCTCCCGTTCCAGCCGATATAATGATAATGCATAATTCATTTGTTTCCTGTCGGAAATTATCCACTTACGTGTATCGAGTTATAGATGTCAGAACAAATCATACCAGTATATTTGTTTTTATCTGCATTTTTGCAGATGTGCAGACCTACTATTTTGGTACACCATACAAATTTGTTAATTGCATCTGACTTGCAAACAAGAGACCACAACCTATCAAATACGTGATCAATTAAATGTCTGTATTCAGTATATTTTGTAAGAAATCGGCCCGTCGTTAGTACATAAAGATACACCTGTACAAGAGAAATAGTAGTACACATGCTCTGCCTTTCTGTCTGTTTGCTAACGAGCGATTAGCAGGAACCTCTCTTTTCTATTTTTCAAGACAACAAAGACACAAATAGATTAATAGAATTAACCAACATTTTGTGTTCGTGCAAATCTTGCTACGTCGTTTCTAGCTGACACCTGATTTACTGTGGGATTTCTAAGTTTTCTTAGTCTTAGAACTACAAAACATTGAAAAAAATGGAGATTTCAAGATACGATAAACCAGTTCAGCCAACAACTTGGAGACGAAGTTCGTTCAATCCCCCGACCCCCGAGGCTCTGTGGACGGCGCAGGATGCTTTAAAAGCCCACCACTATCGTATGGAGGTAAGTAGTACATTTATTGTCGGCAGTTAAATTGTCAATGATCATTTTCTTCTTGTATTTCTCTTTTATACCTATAGAGTGCGGCTTGTTTGCACCACGGCTAACAATTACGCTCGGAATCTTCATTTTAGGATTGCCTCCCCGACTGATACACGATAGTTTTATCCAATTTGAATTCAAGTTACCGATGTACAATATATAAGATGTACAATATATATGAGCTATGCTCTGTGAAAAGGGGCGCTTAATGCAGCTGCAAAAAGTATCGACTCATGTCAGCCTGCACAATCTGCGCAGGCTGACATGAGTCGAAACTTTTTGCTATTTGTAAATTTTCTGTATGTTAATGGACCATTGTACCTCCAGACCCAGTCGACTGTTAGACAAAATGGAGTGTACGGATTCTTAATTACGTGTATGTAATAACTTGTGGTAAAACGGAGATGCATTTAGCTTCCTTTTGCTAGAACATGGCTGAGACATAGTCGTCAGTATTGGTTGAAACCTAAGTAAGAATTTATGGTCGATATAAGTGGGTCGCAGATTTACGTCGATAATTGGTCGATTGATCAGCTAAAGAAATTATGAGTGTTCGATCTCTCTCCCTCTCTCTCTCTCTCTCTCTCTCTCTCTCTCTCTCTCTATGTTTCCATTTGCTTTCTCGGTCTCTGTCTCTGTCTGCGTGTCCATGTCTGTCGCTGATTCTATTTATTGTACATGTACTTAGAAGGTTCCACTCTCTCTCTCTCTCTCTCTCTTTCTCTCTCTCTCTCTCTCTCTCATGTTTCCATTTGTTTTTTCTGTCTCTGTCTTCATGTCCATGTCTGTCGTTATTTCTATTCATTGCACATGTACTAAGAAGGTTCCACTTTATATTGAACCTCGACATGAGGGGCTTTGTTGTATGTAGTTATAACGGAACTGTTTGTTGTTGCCAAATTCTTATAAACATTTTACCAGCAACAGTGCCAATTATTCTAGAACTTAATTCTCCACTCTGCCAAATTTTTAATGTGTCTGTCTTTGTACATGTCTATTTTAAAAACTTTGCGAGTTCCTCTCCAAGAAGACAAATTTGTACAGTAAAAAGCCGACCTAATGATATACAAAAGAATGCATCTGCAAAAAGTTTTGATTCATGTCAGCCTGCACAGACTGCGCAGGCTGACATGGGTCGAAATTCATTTCTATATGTAAATTTTCTGCATGTCCAAGGACCATTCTATCTCAGGATTCAGTCGTTTTTTTCTGACAAGATCTATTTTATGGATCCATAATAATATGATGTCTTGCTTGGTATAATGCATCACGGAGATGCATTAATTAAATATCACGGAGATTATTTTATTTAACATTTTATTTATTACATTGAACTCTGATTTCAGCAAAATTTAAAACTTTGCCATTGACATTCTATACTTACTTTATTTATACGTCATTATGGAGGAGAAATTTCCTTGGAATCCTGCTCGATTATAAGTACCATGCATGTTTGCCAGGGTTAAAGAACCCCACCCCCCTCAAGTAATACATGTTTGCACATTCTATACATAATTCATCCAACGTAATAAGTGCAAGATCATCTTCTCCTTCTGCATTCGGTTTGAGTAAACCAGTTTTTATTTTATTCAGCACTGATGTCGCCATTTTATGTATCGAATAGCTTGATATTGTTTGACGTACAGTAATTCTGAATTAGTAATAATGACTGGTATATGCTATAAACTATAGAAAATATTTTTTTAAAAGATAGCCACTTCCCTCATAAGATTTTGGTCCGTATTTTGAAGACTTGGACAGGTTTTTACAAATGCACGTGACTTTATGAAACATGTTATTAAGTGTTTTATGTAATAGTTGATTATTCGAAAGTAGCATAGTCTATGTAGTGTGGATGTCCATGTTTATAGAACTCTTTAAGCCCTAGGCTGCTAAGCGCGACTCAAAAGCCTTTTGCGGACAGTGTAGATCAAGATCAGACTGCACAAAACATGCAGTCTGATCTTTGATCAACACTGTCCGATAGGGACATATTGTACCCCAAGGGCTAATATGTTCATAATTAACCCTTAGGCTGCTAAGCGCGACGCACTGACCTTCAGCGGACAATGAAGATTCAGATCAGACTGCACAGAACGTGCGGTCTGATCTTTGATCTACAGTGTCTGATTACGAGATATTTTTTTCCATAAAAAATACCTTTGAGATTTCAAAATTGTGGTTTTTATTCTCGGCTAGAAAGTTTCATTTCACTTATTTAGAAGACTTGAACTTTTTCTTTATTGACATACATTGGGTATGATGTGAAGGATAAAATGGACTTGCATACACCTACGCAAGATTCTTTCAATATATATTTTCTTTGTTTATGCCTCTTACAGAATTGAAAATTATTTAAGTCAGATCATGTCGGCCAGTGCTTTCAATTTGGACAAGTCTAAAGTATTGTTGTCTGGTAAAGAATTCAACGTTAGTGTTCATTTTATCGTTTGGGGGAGTAGAAATAGTTTCCAGTTAATTGCGACTTCCGCTTATGTTAAGCGTCCGACATTTAGTTTACTTTGATGTTCGATTAAGAAACTTTTTCTAAGAAATTTAGTTAATCAAGAACTTCATATTTCCCTTCCTCGTCTGTTCATTGTCTGTAATTTCGGACTCAAGGTACGGTTCTAATTAACGTGATTTAATGTTGTACGACAGTTTGGTTCCTCGACAAGGCCAATCTTGTCCCAAGTTATTAGAACATTTGGCACCAGGAAACTCAGCTCAGAGAGATCAAGGTGGGAAACGCCTGTCAGTGTTACCGTTCGCGACATTAATTATCCTTCGCAGCGAAATAAGCGGGATATATCGTATCTTTTGCATGTATAGACCTGGTCAACGTATATTGGGAAATATACGGTACATGTATAATAACGCAAACAACAAAATTTTGGACTCTTCTCTATTGAAAATAGTTGCAGACAACGAATAGATGTGGCCAAAATATTGTAATTTGTTTTTGAAAGGTAAAATAAAAAAGTGGAAAAAGAGAGAAAATGCTGGTAGACGCATTTTCTCTCTTTTTCTTCAATGTTTTTACCTAACTTTAGTCCTTTTCCCATACTGTTTCTGAAAAATGTCCCCGTCAGGGTCGTAAAAAAGCGGGATTGTTTAATAACCGGTTGAAACTGTTAAAGGTCACGTTTAACCATCTTTGAATGATGACCGACACATTGTAGAACTATTTTCCTGCATATTTATCCTTTGACTGCTTGGTACGACTCCAGAACGTTTTTGCGGACAGTGTAGATCAAGATCAGACTGCACAGAACGTGCAGTCTGATCTTTGATTTATACTGTCCGAGAAGGAGATATCTTTCTTCTAAAGATACCGTTGAAAAACCAGAGTTTGGGTTTGTACCATCGGCTTGGAAGTTTTTATTTCACTTATTTAGTTTTAGAAGAAGAGTTAAAACGTACAGTATACAAAAAACTGGAACTTCTGCATCTAATTTCAGTTTTAATATAGTTGAGCCATACTCTGTGAAAAGGGTGCTTAATGAATCTGCAAAAAGTATCGACCCATGTAAGCCTGCGCTGACATGGGCCGAAACTTTTTGCTTTTGGTCAAGTTGCTGCATGTAAAAGCACCAGTCTACCTCATGATACAATCGGTTGTTAAACAAAATGGCATTTATGGATCCATGATGATGTGATGACTTGGTATAACACATCACAGAGATGCACCAAACCCCCTTTTTCCCGGAGCATGACCGTCAGTTTAAATGTGTTCTTAAAGGCCCACCGGTGTGCCACGTGCTCAAATCCAGCCACTGTGATAGATAATGATTATAGATTTAAGCAAAAGGGGAGGGGATCACTGCATCTTTGTGATGCATTATACCAAGCAAGCTATCACATAATTATGGATCCCCACTCCCTCGCAGAATATCTTTATCTTGTACTCAAACGAGACATAAGTAGGACACCATCGTGGCGCTCTCACTTTAGCAGACGACAAATTTTTGAGCTTGCTCATTTGTAGACAATTGCTTCTTTCATCCATTACTAAATATTCAAACTTATCTTATACTCCTCAGCGCTTAGATATCATAACTTATGCACATTCTTTGCCTATCGGCCATATACGATGACATTTTTCAAGCAAAAAGAACGTTTGATAGCATAATGTTTTGGGTTTTGCTGTTGGTGGCACACGTCCGTTTAACAAACTCATTTAGTGGTTTAGGTATAAAATACTAGTCACTAGACTAGGTGTTTGACTTCCGGTTGAATGTGAATGGCCACCATTTTTACAGCGAGTGGAAAAAAAAAATTAAAGAAATATTAAATTCATACAAAAAAGAGGAGCTATAAGTTTATTTCTATCACTTAACAATGGCATCAATGGATTTAACCTACGGGGATGATAAATCTGATGAAGATTCGCATGAAAACGTGTTTTTTACGCAAAATCGTTTTGAACTACTCAATGGCGGGAATGGCGGGAACCCGAACAAAGAAGAAAATGGATTATATACAGTCAATGAGATGATGGTAGAAGGTCAAAGTAAACATTTAAGTGAAGCTGGAAATGTTGAAAATGTTGAAAATGGAATACATTTATTAAATAATTGTGAACATGGATACACAACAGTTAAAAGGAAACGTGTAAATACTGATGGAAAAAGTACGCAAAACATTAGTGACAATGAATACAACGAAATGAGCACAGATGATAAATTAACAGTTATGTTTAAAGAAATGAAATGTATCAGCCAGAAGGTAGATGATAGTCTTTTACTTCATTGTAAAGTACATAACATGGAACGTTCCTTGTCAGATTATGAGCATCGTTTGAGAGTCCTTGAATACAAATCTATTGACTTAGAGGCCAGATCCCGTCGCAACAACCTGCTTTTAAACGGTATAATTGAGTCAAGGGATGAAAATTGCTTATCGCGTATTGAACAGTTCTTACGTGAACAACTTCAAATAGATAACTGTCCACAAATCCCACGTGCTCACCGTCTTGGAAAATATAAACGGGACTACATCAGACCAATTATAGTATACTTCCTTGATTATAGGGACACTGTGCACATTTTGTCACAAGCTAACAAACTGAAAGGGACTAAATTCAGTGTCAATAGGGATTTTCCTAAAGAAATCACCAATGCACGCAAACGACTATGGCCTGAGTTTAAACGATTGCGCCAAACTGACCCCGATAGCAAGACGAGTATCGTTTATCCTGCCAGACTTGTCTCCAACGGACAGACAGTAGCAGACGAATTCCCTGAGTGGAACCTTTTGATGCAATCCAGCAGGTTACCAACACAAAAGGTCGAATGCCCAAGTGAGCAGCCTAATGTCTCGCCAAAACAACAACGCGCAAGTGTGAACACTACTAAAAATACATCCAGTGTCAATAATATAAACACTGAATCACGTCATCAACACATTAGGCAATCTGGAAATACACAACGTAGGTCCAGGCGAGTCCAATCTGAGTCACCTCACCCTAGCAGACGCCGCAGCCACGCCCCTGTATCTCAGCGATCTCAAAACCATCCGTCGACCCAGAACTTTCAGCGACCATGGGCCAATCCACCATCGGTACCAACAGCGTCCGACTCCAGTCAACAGTCACAGAACTTTCATACACAATCTTTGTTGGGCAATTTACCCCACTAGGATAATGGGGGGATAGACTCTGATCTGGAAAAAAAAGTATTGAAATTAGCTTGTTTAAATGTGAACGGACTTAAAAAACGTTTACACTATCCGGACTTTACCGATCTTGTAAGTAGCTATGATGTTTTCTGTCTATGTGAAACACATATTGATGATACCGACATTGTCGATATCAAAAATTACAACTTTATTGCTAAAAATAGAAAGCAGTCCTATAAACGCAAATCGGGAGGCGTCGGTGTTTATGTCAGAAATGAAGTAACTCCTTTTGTAAAAGTTTTGCCAAATGAATCAGAATATGCATTATGGCTCTCAATTTCAAAAGACTTCACTCATTATGATGAAAATCTGATCTTATGTACACTTTACGTCCCACCTGAAAACTCGCGTTTCTTTACTGAAGAACATTTTTCTTTACTAGAAAACGAAATCAGTAAGCAATGTGACGAAAACAAGTATGTTTACCTGGTAGGAGATACAAACAGTCGAGTAGGAAGTATGCGTGACTTTGTCCTTTCTGATCCTCATCTAAACAACGCCGTCGAAATTGACGATGAAATCCAGTTTAATCTTCATAAACACAAAATTCTCGAAGACTTATACTTCAACCTAGAACGAAATTCACGTGACAAAAAGATTAATACAAACGGTTTTAAATTAATTGAATTGTGCAAAAACAATAATCTTTTTATAGTAAATGGTAGATCATTTAAAGATAAAGACGAAGGTAAATTTACATTTAGGGATAAATCCATTTTAGATTATGTAATTTCTACAGCAGATTGCTTTAAATACCTATCTGTCTTTGACATAATCGATACAGATCCCCTCTTCTCAGATGGGCATAATTTGTTATCATGGAAAATAGATCTTGTCCAATCGATCCCTCAGCCAAACAGTGAGGCACCAAAAGCCAGTTACACACGGCCAATCTGGATTCCTAGTATGCAGCCATGCTTTATTGAAAATATTAACTACGAACATTTAAATAATCTTAAAGATCAATTAAATACGTACCCCCAGTCCTCGAACACCATCGAATACATCACAGACGAAATCCGTAATCTCTTTCATAATTCAGCAACACTAACATTTCCTGCAATAGATAAAAAATCTTTTAATCAACGGTTTCCTCATAATAAAGAATGGTTTGGCCCAAAATGTCACAAAGCAAGAGAAAAATATAATGCAGCAAAAAACGATTATCAAAGGAACAAAACTATTGAGAATAAAGTAAAATTAAATTTTGCAAGTAAAGAGTACAAAAAAACAATGAATTTCTACATCAAAAAGCACAAAGAAAATCAATCTAAAAAATTAAGAAAAATGAGCGAAAAAAATCCCAAGAAATATTGGAAATTTTTAAATAATTTAAAGCCAAAAGAAAAAGTTACTGAGCATCCCTCACTAGACGATTTTTTCGATCACTTTCATAAAATTAATCAAAATACAATAAATGATAACAGATATCAGGCTGTTTTTGAAAATGCTGAAAATGTAAATATCCAACTGAATTCAGAAATTACTGAAAGCGAAATTTGTCGCTGCATATCAAAGTTAAAAAATTCTAAAACACCAAGCCCGTTTGACAACGTTTTAAATGAATACATTAAAGCAACACAGACAATTTTCATGCCACTGTATTGCAAGTTATTTAACTGTATTCTCGATACCGGTTACATACCAAAGTCATGGCTGGAAGGGGTTATCATACCAATTTACAAAAACAAAGGGGACCCAAAAGACCCCTCCAATTATAGGCCTATAACAATCCTCAGCTGTCTCGGAAAATTATTTACATCTGTACTAAATGATAGGTTAGCCTCGTATTTGAATGAAAACAATATTTTGAATGAAAATCAAGCTGGTTTTAGAAAAAATTATTCATGTACTGATCATATCTTCTCCCTCCATTCTCTTTTCGAAATCATAAGGAAACGAAAAAAGAAATTATTTGTAGCTTTCATTGACTTCTCGCAGGCGTTTGATAAAGTCTGGAGAAAAGGGCTATGGTATAAGTTGTTGCAAAACAACATAAATGGTAAATTTTCCAATGTCATTACAAATATGTATAATAATATCAAATCTTGCATAAAGCTAGACGGACACTTTTCCCCAAATTTTGTGTCAGAAATGGGCGTGCGTCAAGGGGAAAATCTGTCACCTGTCCTATTCTCTCTCTTTCTCAATGATTTAGAAACGCACATGAGATCTAACGGTGCCGTCGGTGTAGAGTTAAATGAACCTGTTGACAGTACGGTATGGCTAAAACTATTAATACTGCTTTACGCGGACGATACCGTTATTTTATCCGATAATGAGACCGACTTTCAAAACAGTTTAAATACTTTCAATAACTACTGTAACAATTGGCATCTCAAAGTTAATATTAATAAAACAAAAGTAATTGTATTCGGAGCGAGAAAAACAAGTCAATATGATTTCAAACTTGGAGAAAGTTCTCTTGAAATAACCAGCAAATATCATTATTTGGGTGTTACGTTTTCCAACAATGGTTCCTTCTTGCATGCACGTAAGCATTTAGTGGAACAAGCAAATAAAGCAATGCATTTTCTATACACAAAAATAAATAACTCTGATCTTCCTCTTGATTTAGTACTAAAGTTATTTGATCATACAGTCTTACCTATCCTAACATACGGTTCCGAAGTGTTCGGATTTGAAAACTTAGAAATTCTTGAAAAAGTACACACTAACTTCCTCAGGAAAATTACTAACAGTAGGAAATCTACTCCACTACATTTTCTTTACGGTGAATTAGGGCGATACCCAATCTCTATCGTTATAAAATCCCGAATGATCTCTTTCTGGAATCGCATATTACTTGGCAAGAGTGAAAAATATTGCACAAAAATATATAAGTATATGTTATCATTACCCGAAGGAAGCTTCAAATGGCTGGATAAAATTAAAGAAATACTTACCTCGGTTGGAAGACTTGATCTTTGGGTAAACCAGTTCCTAATCGAACAAAAAAACATACACAAAGGCGTAAAGCAAATTTTAATCGACCAGTTCAAACAAAACTGGCACGATCAATTACAACAATCAAATAAAGGCAAAATATATAGTAACTTTAAAATGACTCACGAATTTGAAGACTATTTGACACAACTAAACCGACGCGAGTACCTACAACTTTTCAAATTCAGAACAGCAAATCATCTACTGCCGATTGAGACCGGACGTTATGACGGTACTCCCTTGGAAGATCGAACATGCACTCTATGTAACTCAAACGCTGTTGGTTCAGAAATACACTATCTTTTTTATTGCTCTTTTTTTAACGATAACCGTGAAATGTTTTTGTTAAATAATTTCAGTCGACATGAATTAAATGTCAAAGATATGTTCAACCTCAAATCAGTTGTGAAACTCAAACATTTATGCCAGTACGTTAACTGTATTATGCAAAATTTCACGAGATAATCGACATCTGATGTCTCCCTTTGTCGTTTTCCTATAATGTATTATATATCAAGTCATGTTTATATCTTGAGCGGTGCAAGACCGCCGTAATAGCTAGTACATTGTATATGCACTCAACCTCCTTGACCTATCCAGTTTTTAAAATGTAACTCTTAGACAACAATGTAGCAATACGTCCAACTTATTATTTTTGTTTTTTCAAGAAACTTTCACATAGACAGAGAACAACATTTCCTACTTACCTTTGTTAACTTAACTTTGTCAAACTGTTTCAAAGCTAGACATAAATAACGGGATACGCATGCACTGATAGACCGAACGTGTTGATACAGGCGTACTGTAAATATCTGATGAGTAGTTTCGCACGATTGGTCGGTTACAGATCATTCCGCGCAATGTTGTGACTGGTTTAACTGACCAATCGTGTGTGACATTTGGTTTACTTTGCGGTCAAGTGATGCACATGAGATTTATTTTAACTATCTGACTTAGCATGTATATATAATTTTCCAAAATAGCATGTATATATAATTTCCCAAAAAGAATATATTATTTTTTATGAACGCTCTATCCGGCAATTGATCAACCAATTTTCATTTTACCGTTGTCCCCACTTTTTTTTTTTTGTTCCCTCTCTCCTGCTCTGAATAAACCTATGGAATGGCTCTAGTGTGTGGCACAGGCGTGCAGCATTTGACATGTAAATATTCAGAGCAGGTTTTTTTGATACTTCATTCTGATCTTTGTTATGAAAGATCTTGTAGAAATCAATATTCGCATTATTTCGTTGTTTTACAAGTTTTTTTCCCAAATGTTCAAGTATATATAAATCCCGTTTTCGCTATCAAAAAGATTTATTGAAATTATAAAATTCTATCCCCCATAAATAGACGGGAGCGTCTTTGTATTTGCAGTTTCCATAAGGATGCCGCACCCACAAAGGCTCTCTCTATCTTTGTTTCTCTCTCCCTTTCTACCACTACCTCCCTCCTCCGTCTTGCTCTCTCAGAAAAATTGATACCTGGAAGTTGTGTATATACAATTAACAGCTCTTTGTCCCAACTGCATTGTTATTTAAACCCACTGAATCTACAGTTATTTTTTCTAATTAAGGCAGCTATACGCAGTTGGGACAAAGGGCATATTCATGTTTATTATTTCATTTGCCCATGTTGTATATTTGCTATACCTGGGTGTAAATAAAAGATATGTTCTGTTCTGTTCACTTAGAGAAAGTTGTAACCTGGCATTCAGGCCCTGCATTTGAGTCATTCCCATAAACAAGGTACTCAACTATGATAATCTAACAGAAATATGTGTTGTTATTTGCCCTTTATCTAAAATACACGTTAAACCAGACACTGAGAACATTATATTGGCGTATTTGTTTTGCCGTTTTATTTTCATGACTTTTTTTTTTAAAGAAAATGTTATATTCAAAGGACTGATACCAGTCTAGAAAAGTTGATGGCTTCGGTCAGCCATGTTGGAGGTCTGGATCTAGATAGATCTACATTACAACGTTAGGTCTACGGGAATGTTTGGAACACTGTTAAAGCCATATATAACTACTTACTATACCGACGTGTGGCAGTTATGAGCTCTGTAATACAACGGAATGTTGTTTATGTAAAATGGGAGAAGGAAAGAAGAGAAACACAGGGGTAAAGGATTTTATAGCAGTTGTATTTTATACTTGGAAAAGGCTCGACTTACAACTACCTGTTTTTAGTATTTCCCTTGAACTAATTAATCAAAGGAAGTTTACACCATAAAAAGTACATAATCACGCATGAAAAAGAAACTGGGTTGAAGAGAGATAACAATTTAGATGAGTCATTCTATGGCGAAAAGGGGGCTTAATGCATTCCCGGCATGCATTATACCAAGCAAGTTATCACATAATTATGGATCCATAAACTTCATTTTGTCTAACAACCGACTGAATCCTGCGGTAGAATAGTTCTTGGACGTGCAAACAATTGTCCAAAAGCAAAATGTTTCGACTCAGGTCAGCCTGCGCGGACTGCGCAGGCTGACCTGGTTCGATACTTTTTGCAGATGTATTAAACTCCATACTGTGAGAGCATGGTTCAGATGTTTATTAACAAATAACGGGACAATGGGTATAGACCACACAACTACCCCAATAAGGGCCATAGCTCCGTTCTCGCTGATATCAAGCTATAGGACTTTTAGATCCTGTCCAAACCAGTTTTCTAGACCGGCCGGGTAGCTCAGGGTTTAGCGTGTCTGACTCGTGACCTGGTGTTTGATACAAGGTTATAGCAAACTTTCTTTCCGGCGATTTTTCGCCTCTCACTTCTAATGCATGTGAGAAAGTAGTCAGTGCCTTGGAAATATAGTTGTGTCAGTACTGGTGTGAGAAAGCCAGGAAACATGCGTAGGTGTACTGGCCACCATGATGTGACCTAAGCTGTTAACGGGGGATAAAACTTCAATACAAATAAACACAAACAGTTTTCTGAAATCTTTCCTAGCTCCGTTGTGCAGGACGTGCTCAAGGTTCACAGTACACAACAGTAAATCTAACCGTTCTTTAATTCGGGGATGACAATGTATTGCTAGACGTTAATGAACGCATATTCTCCGAAGTACATTTATTTATCATGTCAAGTAAAAGATTTAATATCTAGCTAACAAAACATATATTTATTTGGATCACGTAACAGGTCATTCTTATAGTCGCATTCGTATCGTTTCATCTAGGATTTACGCACAGTCCAACTTAAAGATGCCCGTCTACAGCCGGTGAGCAAAAAAACTGTTAAATTTCAAACAATTCAGAATGGTACAGAAACCAGTGTAAACCATTTTTGCAACGGCATGGGCTTGCTATACTTATGCACGACAACGCACGTCCTCATGTGGCAGTCAGCAGTTTCTGAACAGAAACAATATTGACGTTCTTCCTTGGCCAGTTTTATCGCCGGATATGAATCCAATAGAACATGTCTGGGATTACTTAGGAAGAAAGGTTCGATCACGTCGAAACATCAACAATCTCATGGACTTGGCCACCGCTCTCGTTCAGGAATTGAATAACATTCCTGATGCAATGATTTTACGTTATGTAAAGTCTATGCGACGTCGAATAATTGCTGTATCGACAGCAGAGGTGGCCATACAAGATACTGATTGAAAAATTACAAAAACTTTAAGAAAACCTAACTTTAATGTTACCTTAGTCTTTGAGTACTTTTGCAACTTTGATTTTAGTACCACCTTCATTCAAACTGCAAAAACCTAACTTAAACTTTCTGTTAGTCAAAATCTGATTAGCCTGGCATTTTCTACAGACTCTGAACTACAGTATGATACCAAATTTGTTGGTCTTCTGTAAAACATGCGACGAGAAATAAAAGAAAATTAAGTGCACACTTATTTATGGAAGTGAGTATACTTATTGTTTCCATTAGTGAATGGTCTTATTGTTCAGATTGTGTCCCTTGGGCCCCGTTTAAGGTGTCACATAATTATTTGACAGAGGTATATGGGGAAATCTTGAAACAAAATCTTCCTGTTCAAATTATGAGCCAAAAACTGATAATTCACGTATTTGATGACCTTTTGCGGACATTGTAGATCAAGATCAGACTGCACGGAACGTGCAGTCTGATCTTGAATCTACATTGTCCTATAAGGAGATAGCTTTCTCAAAACAATGCGTTTTTGAAATAGTAAAATTCCGTTTTTTACTATCGGCTTGAAAGCTTCTCTTAACTTATTTAGCATGTTAAGGATTAATATGCCCCACGTCCAGGAGGTACATGTATAATTATTTTAACCCTTAACCTGCTATATAACTAATATTGAATTTCCAATTCGATAGCAAAAACCCAAGTATTGCTATTTCAAAGTTATGTCTTGAGGAATAATATCTCCTTATCGGACAGTGTAGATCCAAGATCAGACTGCACATTCTGTGCAGTCTGATCTTGGATCTACACCGTCCGCAAAAAAGTCAGTGAGTCGCGCTCAGCAGCTTAAGAGTAAAAATCCCGGAGGCTGCTGAACTCGACTCATGTACTTTTGCAGTCTGATCTCAAATCTTCACTGTCCGATACTATGAGTTTTTTCCAGCAAACTCTTTATAGTTTTGTGTTTGGTCGTAGTAACTGTTGGAAATATTCATTTAACTGATTTAGCTTTAGTGTCATAGAAAGTTAAGTGTTTTTACAGGTCAACAATCCTATGTTTGCTGTGTGGCGTTATTTCTATATTGAAATCAGTTAATTTGTGTCGTCGGAAGAAAGTACTAATATTGCACGGGTGTTACATAATATATTGCAATACATAGAGTTAAAAAAGGGGAGGTGTTTTAAAATGCCCTGTCTCTATCCTCAGGGTTGATACGCACATGTATTTGTCGTGAAGCATCATGTAATAATCTTACAGTAAATTTGTTCAAATTGTACTCATAGTATAAGATACTCTGTTTCAAGGTTTGTTTGGTCCGTCTATTCCTATAAATCCGGTTCTTGTAATAACTAGAAGAAATGATTATATATAACCCATGCTCTGTGAAATGGGGGCTTAATGCATCTGCAAAAAGTATCGATTCTTGTCAGCCTGTGCAGTCAGCCTGCGCTGGATCGAAACTTTATGATATCTGTAAATGTTCTGAATGTTCAAGGACTAGTCTACCTCATAATTCAGTCGGTTGCATTAAACCCCTTTGTCACGGAGCATGGCTCGAAAAGAAATAATTGTAAGAATGACTTGCACTAAACCTATATCTGGGGGTATATGACAATATAGAGATGCTGCCTGTTCTTTCAATTTCGTGCTAAAGGCAAGGTCGCTGTTATTCAAATTATAATCTAGGTTGGCAATTGCTTTAACATCTATGACATAGCTCCATGAAACTTGATAATTATATTGAACGATATTGAGAAATTGATTATGTACATCCATACATATTGCTTTATTGCTGTAATAAAGGTTAAGGTCACAGTTTTGAAAATAAAAATAGGAGAAAACTAAAAGGAAAAAGATCAACTAGTTCAATTGCTCTGGACATGAAAATAGCTATTTCTCGCTTCACTCTTAGGTTAACGTATAAAACTAGTCTAAAAACATTTTTCCAACGCATTTGACACATCTGAGATACAAATATTAAAGAAATCGATGTTAAATAAAATATTAGAAATATAGAAAGATTATATTTTCCTCGCACAGAAATTCCTTGTTCCTTGCTCCTCGAACAGAAACATATTCTGAGAGATATCATTCAAAAGAGTATACAGAAAACAAAACAGAGACTAAACTAGCGCTATTGCCAGGTTTGTGTGTGGTTAATTATGTTTTATTGTTAAACCTACTTTGTTTTGTTTAGTGATTGACTTATACCTTTGAACCAAGATGTTTTTTTTTTATTTGTATGGAGTGAGAGATTTGTTGTCATGATAAAATATTTTCCACTGGACCCAGTTTAATGCTAGACAAAACCTATACAAGCAGTTTAAGTTTGTCTTATTGGTAATGATAATATTGATGATAAATGTATTGATTGATTGATTGATTGATTTGGTGTTTAACGTCGTTTTCAACATTATTTCAGTCATATCGCGGTGGCAAGTGCACCTATCTATGCTTTCCTGGAGTCTCTTTTGCCAGTACCCCGCACAATTTTCTTTCCATGCCACTGGCTGCTTTCCTACATAATAATCATCAAGACAATGGTCAACGGTGGGAGAGGAATGAATCCTGTCGCAATGGCTATCATCAGTCCTCGGAAAGAGATTGGCCGAGCCAGGGATCGAACCTACGACTAAATGTATGGATATACAGTTCTAATAATGTATTGAATCCAAATGGATTCTGACAAAGACATTCTTAAAACCAGTTATTTCTAGCCTACTCGTAAACCTCATGTGAAAAAAAAGGCATGAACTCTTAGGCTGCTAAGCGCGACTTAAGGACCTGTTGCGGACAGTGTAGATCAAGATCAGACTGCACAGAATGTGCAGTCTGATCTTGGATCTACACTGTCCGGTACGGAGATATTTTCCCCCAAAATATACCTTTTAAATAGCAGAATTTGAGTTTTTAATATCGGGTTGAAAGTCTCATTTCATTTATTTAGCGGCTTAACTCTTTACCAAACGACAAAATTTTAGACTGGTCCAAATTGAAAGCATTTGCAGACAACAAAAATAACGTGACTCAAAAATTGTAATTTGTCCTGGGAGGGTAGAAAACATTGTGAGAAAAGGAGAAAATGCTGGTTATCAGCATTTTCTCCTTTTCCCACGATGTTTTCAAAAGGCTTCTTTTTTAGGGTCGTGAAAACCAGGGATTGTTTGGGAAAGAGTTAAGGGTTCATTTTTGGCATTATTATGCACTTACTGTCTGTTTATTAGAAAATGAAAATCTTTACTGGCTTGAGAAAGTTGGCACTTGAGAGCACTTTTGGAAAATGAGAAAATGGTGGTTGTTCGCCTTTTCTCTTTTCCTACTTTCTGTTTTTACCCCTGAAAGACAACTCACATCGTTTGAGCCATATTGCGTTATTGATGTAAATGTCTTCATATTGTATAAGTTTCAAATTCTGGTTGGAAAAGTGTAGAAAATCTGGGTTCGTGTTGACCAACCATTCTTAAGAACACTTTTAGTCTTATCCTACAGAATTTTCTACATTTGAAAGTAACAAAACTTCTGATTGGAAAAACCAATGAGAATGTTCTTAAGAATGGTTGTTAAATACGGACCCAGCTATCGTAGTCTTGGTATAAAGCTTAACTTTTCCTCAGTTTCAAGTAGATCGTTTGATTAAGCTATCTCGTATTTCAGGAAAGTAATCAGCAACCATTCTAAATGTCATTCTAATTCTAACCCCAATTTTCTCAGTTTCAAAAGAACGCAATTTCTGATTTAAAAATGTGTCGTTTTCTTTATTTCGAATTTGAGTAAGAATGATTTGGTTGGTTGATATTCATTTATTTATCGTCGCCACGAGTTGCCAATATTGGCGAGGCGCCGCCCCCCCCCCCCCCCCCACCCAGGACTGTTAGTTTTATTACGGGGGATGGAGCAGGGTACAGGACGACATCCATCCTGTAAGATACGCCTGGTTCTGTATTATTATAGCACAGTCACATGCGACCTTGGTGTAAACTCTTATCCCAAAGACAATAAATTTAGACGGCCAGCCGTTTGGATCAAACCCACACCCCCAAGTGGTCCGAGATTTGGCACGCACAAATCTCGTGCTCTGCCACCTGGGCAATTGATGCTGGTCAATAAGAAGAATTAGTAAGTATGGAGCCAGTCGTAGTTGTTCAGATGGCGGTCGTATATGTCTACATTATATCGATAATTGAGTCATACTCTATGAAAAGGGGGCTTATTGCTTCTGCAAAAAGTATCGACTCGGGTCAGCCTGCGCAATCCGCGCAGGCTGACCTGGGCCGAAACTTTTTGCTCTCGGTCAATTTTCTGCGTGTTAAAGAACCATTCTACCTCATGATTCAGCTGGGTGTTAGACAAAATGGATTTTATGGATCCATAATTATATGTGATGTCTTGTTTGGTATCAAGGATCACAGAGATGGATTGAACTCCCTCTTGCCAGAGAACGGCTCATGTCAGTGATACACGTGTCTTTCTATATCCTGTTCAGAATGATATGTATGGACATTCATTACTTATCAGATTGCTGAGAATGCATTTTGTCACACTGTCAGTATAGGTGTAACCACAGCAACCGGAAGATTGGCCCGTATACCATCACTGTCTTTTTGTACAATAACTCGTGTTGTTCACCGGTTTTTGCTTAAAGCAAAAAAAAAAGTTTATTAGACTCATAAACAATAAGAATATATATGCTTCATTCCTACTAGGAATTGAGTCGTCAGTTTTAGATTTATTGGAGAGATACTATCCTTTAGAAAGAATATGGACAGAATGCAAGAATATTATCGGCGAAATCCGGAGGTTAGTAATTTAAAGTCACCTTTATTTTGTCCTCTCTGTGTTGAGAGAGAGAGAGAGAGAGAGAGAGAGAGAGAGAGGGAGGGAGAGAGAGAGAGAGGGAGAGAGAGACAGAAAGAAAGAAGAGAGAGAGAGAGAGAGAGAGAGAGAGAGAGCCCTTTGTTTTTTCGACGAAGGAAGTCAGCCTTTCGTACTTTCTCTACGACGTTTTCCGCCATTTCAGATACATATTCTATTATTTGAACCATGTTTTCAATATGGGCGACTCTAAAATTTTTTTCCCCATGGAGTCTTTCTATTGAAAGAAAAAAATAATAACTGCCAAAACGATGAGGCGGTAGAAACAGTCCTATGGTTGCTTTTTTTTTTTTTCACGACTGGGTTGGCCCCCACCCAACAAACAATTAAACAGTGTAGATAATAATTCTCTAAGACTTCATTCTCTGCAGATTCTCTTTGAACTACTAATACCTCAAAATCAACTTCACGCTTAACCCTAAGAGCGCCGAATAAACCTATCAGATATTTTCATCCTAAAACTACGACCCAAATAATTGAAATATCATGTTTGCTTTTGTCTATAGTGTTTCAGTAAAGCGGACAGTGTAGATCAAAGATCAGGCTGCACATTTTGTGCAGCCTGATCTTGATCTACACTGGCCGCAAAGGCAACTATAGTCATGAAAGATGCTTTAAGGGTTAAACCACTAAATAAATCGAATTAAGATTTCCAGCCAATAGTATTTACCGAAACACTAAGATTACAAAGTACTTGCTGTTGGGAATAAAAAAAAAAACATCAGCGCATCGGACAGTGTAAATCCATGATACTGCACGTTCTGTGCAGTCTGATCTTGATCTACACTGTCCGCAAAAGAGCATTTCGTCCCTCTCAGACGCCGAAGGGTTAAATCGTACAAGCAGTCTGAACGTTGTACAAATTCAGAGAAGGAAATCTGCAACTTTGATATTTGATCAGGGACTTTAAGCGCGGTTAAACACTTCGTTATGTAGAAACAAGATTGATCGTTCTTTGATGACTCTATGATCAGCTGATGTATGTGTTGGCCATGATAGAATACTCAGTACTTATGCATGAATAATGTCTTCTTTAACTTTGATACACCAGACTGATTTCTGGCAAACATGTTTTTCTGTTTACTTATTCAAGGTAAAAGTAACCATTAGGCTGTTCCGCTGTTCTAAACCACAAGTTTTGTTCGACAAAAACAACTTCTGAATTGCAGTTTAGTACTGCTAGAGCCAACATATAATTGAATTAACAAGTTCTTTTTTTCTCTTCTCATTGTAATTTGTTCTCATCAACATCTGAATGAAAACAAAACGTTTCGTCATCATCATCATCATCATCATCATCATTATCATAATTATTATTATTATTATTATTATTATTATTTTTGAATTTGAGCAATGCTCTCGCAAAAGGAGGCTTAATGCATCTCATTGAAGCATGATACCGAGCAAGTCTGCACATAATTATGAATCCCTAAAATCCATTTTTTGAAACAACCAACTGAATCAAGAGGTAGAGTGATCCTTTGCCATGTAGAAAATTTAAATATTGCGAAAAGTTTCGGCCCATGTCAGCCTGCGCGGACTGCGCAGGCTGACATGGGTCGATGTTTTTCGCATGTGCATTAAGCCCCCTTTTCACAGAGCATGGCTCATTTTTATTTTTATTGCGCGCTAAATAATCAAACTTGGTTATCTCTCAAATTTAGAAATTTACGAGGGTTATCTCCGAAGTATGCAGACTTTCCCAAAGACTCGACTGTTTAGTTCAACAGTTTATACAAACAATTGTTGGCGTATTTACTGGATGTATCATTGATGCATGCTACTAATTTAATTGAAATATGATGATCGAGTAAAAAGTTACAAAGGATTTAAAAACACCACTAACTGTTGTAATAGCAAAGAATACAATACTGATGGCTTAGCGGTCAAAAGCACAATTTTAAACATAGCTCATATTACTGGATTAAACCCAATGCTCATTATGGGACAGTTGTATTTTTGTTCATGTAGAAACATGAAAAGAGATTAGTTTATTGAAATAGCTACGAGGTGATGAGCTGATTTTAGGAATAACAAACCTGGAAGCTTGGTTGCTATCACGATGCTATGCATGTTCTGCAGACATAGACAATAAAAATGTTACATAAAAGTGTAACATTCTGTAAGTATGGCCATAACCATCAAACGGACAGTATTGTTTACTAATATTACGACTACGATGTTTTTATTCGTGATCTTTCCCCGACAATGTGGGAAATGTTTTGGGTTCGATGCTACACTTTAAATGGAACAGAATAGCGTAGAATTGCAAACCGAAGTCGGTCATTTTAGAAGTAACATGTTAAGACTAGAACTATGAAAGAAGTCGGAAACCAGTATTCAACACTTATCCTGCTATATAAGTGAAATGAAACTTTCAAGTCGATTGTAAAAACCAAATATCAAATATCAAATGTATTTTTTGGGAAACGACACCTCGTTACTGGACAGTGTGGATCCAAGATCAGACTGCACGTTCTGTGTCTGATCTTGGATCCACACTGTCCGCAAACAGGTCCTTGACTCGCGCTTTGTAGCCTGAAGTTAAAAGTCGAGACTGCGAAAAGAACATCGCCCATCACGACTTCCACCTGTAACTGCCAGTCGCTCGGTCTTGATCTTAATATACAATGGCACTGACCGCGTTTTTATCATTACATTGAAATGTTGTGCATATTAGAAATAAAATAAATTCTTGATGTTGATACTTATATTAAATTAATCAGACGAGGTTCATGGCAGATGATATTAATTATGAACGTGTATTTGCATTCCTTTCATTGTTACTCTTCACTTTCACCTATCCTGTTTGATTTGTTTGTAACGGAGTTTAACGCCGTTTTAACAACTTATTTAATATCACGGCGGTCTGTGCACCTACACATGTGTTTCCTGGCTTTCTCACACCAGTACTGACACATTTTTCATTCCAAACCACTGACTGCTTTTCTCACGTACATCAGAGGTGAGAGGCGAAAAATCGCCGGAAAGAGAGTTTGCCTCGACCGAGTATCGAACTTGCACCACCAGGTCACAAGTCAGATACGCTAACCTCTGAGCCACCCGGTCGGGCTCACCTATTCCCACAGTCTGGGTGACCGTTGGGGCACCGCTTTAGATTTTACAACCAACTTCCTCCACTCCTCGCCGTTCTCAACTTTCTGCAGTATGGTGTTCCAGTCTAGGACGGTCTACTCTTTGATGTTGTCTTCCCATCGTTTCTTCTGTCTGTCACTTCGTCTCCCTCCTTGTACCGTTCTCTGCAAGATGGTCTTGGCCAGTCCAGACGATCGTGTGACATGCCAAAAAACCACTTCAGTCTGTACCTTTTCTCTGACGTTAGGAGGTTTTCATTGTTACTCTGCGTAGGCTAATCCCTAGTATACACGGTGATTCGCATTTTTTACTTTTTTTCGTCTATCCATGCCGGTGTAATGCAGACAAATGACCCTCCCCTACAAAATGACCCATGAGTCATTTCACAACGTAGAGGAATGACCCGGGTCATTATTCTACGTAGAGAAAGGACCCCCTCTAGCTGTAGTAGAATGACCCCCTCATGAAAAGAAAGGACCCCCGTAGAGAAATGGCCCTCCCTTTTTTCCCCTGTAACATTGTTGTTGCTGCTGATGCTGATACTACTACTACTACTACCATTACTACTACTACTACTCGTACTTCTACTACCTCCTTTTTGCCTTAACATTGTTATTGCTGCTGATGCTGCTGTTTCTACTACTACTACTACTACAGCTGCTGCTGCTGCTACTACTACTTCTACTACTACTACTACTACTACTTCTACTACTACTATACTACAGCTAGAGGGGGGTCCTTTCTCTACGGTCTGGGTCATTTCTCTACGTAGAATAATGACCCGGGTCATTCCTCTACGTAGTGAAATGACCCATGGGTCATTTTGTAGGGGAGGGTCCTTTCTCTGCATTACACCGGAAACAATGTTTTACCTCCTGATGGTTAGTCGTCATTTGACATAAACTATGCACAAGGTTTGCCAAATCATTTGAACCGTGCTCCGTGAAAAGAGGGCTTAGTACATCTGCAAAAAGTATTGACCCAGGTCAGCCTGCCCAGTCCGGGCAGGCTGGCCTGTGTCAAAACTTTTTGGTTTTGGTAAATTATATGCATGTCGAATGACATCCAAGCGCATGTTTTAATTGGTTGTTATACATAATGGTTACTATGGATCTATAGCAATGCGATAACTTGCTTGGTACCATGCAACACAGAGATGCATTAAGCTCCCTTTTGCCAGAGCACGATTAATTTGTTTTTAAGACGAACGTATCCTTCGAGCTGTTCGAAAGTATCTCAAATTCTAGTATTCTGTTTGTTTGTGTGTGTGTGTGTGGGGGGGGGGGATGGAGGGGTGGGGGGAAAGCAGGTTATGGCAATGTCTTAAACGTTATCCTTCTAAAATAAATGAAGTGAAACTTAAATTGACTGTTGATTGATTGTATGGTGTTTAACGCCGTTTTCAACATTATTTCGGCCAGTGCACCTATCCATGTTTTCCTGGAGTTTCTTTTACCAGTACTCTACACAATATTCTTTCCAAGCTACTGGCTGCTTTCCCACATAACTTTCGTCGAAACAATGGTCAGCGGTGGGAGGGAATGAATCCTGTCGCAATGATTATCATCAGTCCTCGGAAAGAAATTGGCCGAGCCAGGGATCGAACCCACGATCCCCTGTTCTCAAGTCCTGCACGCTACCGACTGAGCTACCGGGGCTCGGCAAGTGAAACTTAAAAGCCGATGGTAAAAACCAAATGCTATTTCAAAGATAATTTGTCCTTATCGGGCAGTGTAGAGCAAAGATCAGACTCCACGTTCTGTGCAGTCTGATCTTGATCTACATTGTCCGCAAAAGGTCAGTGAGTCGTGCTTAGCAGCCTTCGGGTTAACTTCCGATCAAGAATGAAACATCATAATGGGAACGGAAATATATACCCTCATAGACCGAAATACTCAGGGCTACGCATGGTTTAATTTTTTTTTGTAAAATATGTGTTTGTAATTACCTGAAAAAAATGTGTAATGTTAATCCTAATGCGGCTAAGTGATATCCATCGTGACATGTAAACAGTATGAATAAAATTGCCAAGCACACCTTCTTATTTCCATTGAAATATTATTCCCTACCCCCGTCCGTCTCTCTCTCTCTCCCAATCTATCTGTCTATCTATCTATCTATCTATCTATCCCAGTTTTAGGAAATCAGACACTGGATTACTTTGAACATAAGAAAATTCTTTAGAATTAGACAAAGAATGTTCTTAAGAATGAATTGTGAATACGGGACTAAATTGGTTACAGTTTCACTCGTGTGTGCACCTGAATGAAATGAGGTGCAGAGCGGAGGTTTCAGACACCAGACTCATAGGTCAAGGCCACACAGACGGTTAACAGTCCAGCTAGTTATGTCTGCTACCTATTTCTTGAACCCCTGGCCTGATTTTGAAAATATTTCACACATGTGTGCACCTTGGTAATGTCCACGACGCGCATCGCTGAGGTTTCTGACGCCAAATTTAAAGGTCAAGGTCATAGCTGAAGCATTGAAGGTCACATGCCCTCAAATCGTTTCTGCTCCATATCTCTTGAATCCCTGGTCTGGTTTTGAAAATATTTTACACATGAGTGAACCTTGATGACATAATGAGACGATGTTCCAAGGTCAAGGTCAAAGCAGCGGGCGATAATGAAAAAAATGCTCTTGATAGGTTCCGTCGGGCTTATACACACACGCACGCACGCAGACACGCACGCACGCAGGCTCATTTTCAGCAATACTGCCAATTTTCGCTTTTTTCTTTCATTATTCTCGTTTTGATTGTACAGTATTTTGTTCCAGTTTGTTGTACTGTAAAGTCTTCAAAATTGGAGGAAATAAAGGGAAAAAAAAATGTTTTAAGTTCATTGCCCATGAAACATGGTCAGAATGTTTGACTTGATAAAATTTCGAGCGAGCTGAAAAATGTGTGATCCAGGTCAAAAAGTAAGTCAATAGATCAGATGTAAACAAATCCTTTGTACACCGTTGCGGCAAAATTTACTGTGAGATGCTCATGGAATGCTGTCAGTATATGTGTCAGAATGAAGTCCTAGACGAGTGAAAAATTGGTTAAAAGGTCGCTGGGTTAAATCTAAAAAAAAAAGTTAGTACACTCTGGTGACAACATTTTAAGTCCAATGACGATAGAATTGGATCAGCATGTTTGTTTTGATATGATGTAGAAGAGATCTGAAGATTGGTTTACCTAGAGTCAAAAAGTAGGTCATTAGGTCAAACGAGATCGAAAATGGGTCACATCGGTACAAAATGAAGGTCACTGCGTCCAATATTCGTGGATATGGTCAGTTTACTCTCAGACGAATTAAAAGCTGGGTTACTTCATATTTGAAAGAAGATCACCAAACTGAATCTGCAAAACCAAACCCTTTGGAAAGAGAAAGAGGTCACATCAATGCTAAAATAGGTCACCTGGTCCAATCTAGGGAAAACCTTGTGTGCACTCTTGTGTGCCAAATGCTCATTCTGATACTTATGAAACTTGGTCAGATCTTTTGTCTTGATTGTATCTCAGACGAGGACCAAATTGTCTTAGAAGGAGTCTGTTACACATATAAAAATCTCTTAATTTGGACACCTGTACCATGTTTGTGCCTTGATGAAAATGGGATTGGCCAGTATTATTTAGAAACATAAATTTTATGATAAAATATAAGGGCTAACCTGATATGTCATGATATCCTGATTTGAACAAAAGAAACAATCAAAGTCCCAACACGGTATCAAAAGAGGACTTATATATAAAAGGACGGTTGAATGGTTGGTTGCCAGCTGTGAGTTTTTAAAACAAAGCTTTCAGAAATTAAATCGTTTAATTTTGTAAGAATTTTCAATTATCAGTCAAGTAAAGATATATAATGTCATATAAAGTTTACACCGTTTATATCTTGAAATAAAATGTGTATACAAGTATTCATGAATGAAAATTTATTCACAATGCAGAAAAAACGTGAAAACTCAATCAGACGGACAGAGTTATGAATACCCTTTATTCTAATTACTGTGAATATATAGAATGGTTTTTAAACGATTACATGTTACGTGTAACAGAAAAGGGTAACCAGGTAAAACAAAACATGCTTCAGGAACGACTGGAATACCGGTACAAGAGTGATAATCGCCACTTAATCAGGTCTAATGCTTCAAGATAAAAATTGACAAATGGCACTGGGAAGCTAGTTACGTCTGTAAAAGCTATGATTGTACACCTGGGAAAGGTCTGACGTGTAGTCCTGTATTAATGCTTGTTACCTTTCAGTAGAAATACCATTTTAACGTGGACTACGTCCGACATAAGTTTGAGTTTGACCAAGTCAGTAAAGACTGCAATGCTGTTTTGTTCTGTGCATTTGGACAATTAAAGGATCAAATAGAAGCTTACTTCCTTATGTGAGAGGATAACGTAAGAAGCAGTACTTTCAGATCTGTTCTCAATTGGAAATCCCCACAATTCCGCGCAACACGTGACATTGAGAAGGTTGTACAGGACTTTGTCGTCTGCGTTTAGCGTTGCGTTCATTAATTATTGATCGAAGCGCTTGGAATAAACAGGTTGCACACGATTGAAAGGATAAAATACGGTTCAAGTTGTTCATAGCAAGACAACATGATGGCGCATCCCTACACAAGACTGGCAAGTCGTGAATACGATGATGGACCAAAGGTATGCGTTCATTATTGTAGAATAGAAATATTCTAGTTAATATCCTATCGTCAGTTAAAATACGCTATACATGTATATCAGCAAAGCGCCTGAAGATGGCATCTCTCTCTCTCTCTCTCTCTCTCTCTCTCTCTCTCTCCTTTAACTTCACACACTTTGAATTTCACTCTTTGGTTTCGCTTCGGTTGATTCGATAAAAGTTACTTATATCTTTTAACTATGTTAGGAATATCTGGAAATAAATCAGATTTACTTGGTGCAAACATTTCAGATACCGTTAAATGATTTTTGGATTTGGTAAATCGGCTTTATCCTTGCATTTTGAGCTCAGAATAGACAAAGTTTCAGAACATGAAATAATTCTTGTCACAATATTTCTTAGATAATGTTGGTAATATACTATTTTCTTCATTATAGCCGAAGCTTGCTTTTTTAGAACTCTCACAAACTTAGTATATATCTGTCATTTTTATCGCAACTCGGGCAATTATTAATTCTTATTCTCCCAGTATTGATTCTTCAGTGTTTTCAGAAGAACCCCAAATAGCTTAGTTGGAGACAATTTGCAAACATCATTTGCAAATTACATTTTCCGACACTATCATGTAGTAGGTATTATAACAGTTATTATAATTGAAAGTGTTATTTTCTTATTCATGAACATTGACGTAATTGGTGTAAGAAAACAGACAATGGACTGAGCAATGTGTTTGGCTGAATATTAGTGAAACATGCTGGAAATGTACGGTTATGTGCTTCCGTTATGGAACTTGTTCCCCGCCATGTCGACAAAAAATACAAAATGCATTTAGTTTTCACCATGTTTTCATAATAAACCAACTGCCAGCTCGTGTATAGATTTATTTACACTTTGTCATGAGTTTTCATGACCCTAGGAAAGAAGGCTTTTAACTTTTTTACCGAACTTTTTTACCGTTTATCCTGAAAACGTTGTGGACAAAGAGAAAATGATTCTCTTTCCCACAGAGTTTCCACTGCTTCAGAAACAAAGGCTGCCATTTGAGCTACATTTAATAATGTCATTGGCAAACGTTTTCATTTTGGAAAAGTTCGAAAGTTTGTTTTTATGGAAAAGAGTTAATAAGTTTGTGGGTAAAAAGGGAAAATGCTAATAAGCAAGCATACTCATCTACAGTCAATAAGTACGAACAACATTATAAATTAACGTGTATAGTTATAACTTCGTCATAAACTGCAACCTGTACTGTTGTATAAAGAAGCATTTTATGGCAAGCTAAGAATAAAACATCTCTGTAACATACACAACTCTCAAAAGCATGCCATTTCTTAATCAAAGACCGTAAGAACATTACCTTAACCCTTTACCTAACAATCTCGAGTTTTAACGATTCTGCAAGAGAAGTCTTTTGAAAACATCGTTGGAAAAGGAGAAAATGCTGGTAACCAGCATTTTCTCCTTTTCTCACAACGTTTTCTACACTATCAAAGATAATTTCATCATTTGATCCTCAGCTAAATTGTCATTTACAAATGCTGTTAATATGGACATGTCTACAATTTTGTCGTGAGGTTAGGAGTTGATTTAGATGCATAATTTGTACAAAGTCGCGTATGTTCCTCCGAGTTTGGTGTGGCATATTTGCATTAGTAATTATATAACGATCTAGAAAGAGAATTCAAGTTCTGCTGCAATTTTTATTTTCATGATTTGCCATAATTTTGGCAGAACATAAATTTTTAAGTAACCGATTCGTTTTGTCTTGGATCCACATTGTTATATACGATGAGATTTTTTCAGTCTAAAAGAACTTGAAATGGCATCATTTTGATTTTTGCTTTCGGCGAAATTTTCCTTCAATCTCATCAGCTGCTCGAGTGTTAAAAAGTACATGTACTTTTCACTCTTTACACACAAGGGCTTGGTTTCACGTAAAAAAAGAAAAAAAGAAGTCTCTTAATTTGTTTAAATTCGCTTACGGACTCATTTTACGGTTAATGCCGAGGTGGTTATTTGAGACGCGCTTCACAAACATTGCCAGACTTAAATAACGTTCTGAAATCCTGAGCTGACACAACGTTTCAGACTCAACTCAGCAAAATAAACGATTTGAGGTCTATTCATTGAGTTAAATCCGTTTATTTTGCTGAGTTGAGGCTGAGACGTTGTGTCAGCTCAGGATTCGAGAACGTTATTGAAGTCTGATAATGTCAGTAAAATGCGTCTCAAATAACAATCTCAACTTAAATCAGAAAATAAGTCCATTAGTAGATTTCAGCAAGTTATGAGACTTTAAGGGGGTTTTTTTTGTGTGAAACCGGGCCCAAACTCTGATCATTTGATCACGTGCATTCTAATTGCTAAAGTAAGTGCATCTTTAACTTTTCACTTAGTCGGAGTATGGCAAGGTTTCGCTCCTACAAACAGTAAAAATACAGAAAACAACCAATGCATTTCTTAGGTAGTGTGAGTAGATAAGCAGTTTTTTTCTGCTGTTTTTGCGTTTGTCTGCTTGATTGAAAGCATTGTCAAACACGAGACAGCAGAATTCTTGGTATGGTGGAAATTGCTGTGCAAAACGCTGTCCTGTCACTATGTAATTTTATCGTCATATGCATGTGGACAATATTACCTTTACCGGACAATCCCGACTTCTAACCTGTATAGCTGCTAAGCGCGACCCATTGACCTTTGCGGACAGTGTTGATCAAGATCAGACTGCACAGAACATGCAGTCTGATCTTGGATCTACACTGTCCGATAAGGAGTTGTTTTTTCTCCAAAAATTTATTAGGGTTTTTACCATCGGCTTGAAAATTTCATTTTACTTATTTAACAGTATTAGGGTAAATGCTCTTTTTATCTTTATATAAGCAATATATGAGTAGGAAAGGCAAATGCTCAGTGCATCACGTAACCGTTAGGCTACAAAGTGCGACTTAAGGATCTTTTGCGGACAGTGTAGATCAAGATCAGACTGCACAGAACGTGCAGTCTGATCTTGGATCTACACTATCCGATTAGGAGATATCTTTCCCCCAAAAAATACCTTTGAAAAAGCAAGATTTAGGTTTGTACTGTTGGTTTGAACATTTCATTTCACTTATTTAGCGTGATAAAGGTTAGAAGGTTATTTGGACCATGTTCATTGAACCAGCAGATAAACTTGGTTTGGTTAGAAAACACCCCCACACACCCAAACATTTTTTGCAGAGAAATATTGAAATGGCGTGTATCTTCGTGTAATTATCCTTCTATTTACAGGCAGATCAAAGATTTCAGTACAGTAGCGGCTTTTACCTGGGTTTCTGGCGAATAAAGCTCCGCTGACTGTTGTAAATATTTGTCAGATCCACTCACAAAATGACACTTTTAATGAGATATACATAAAATTTCGGCTCATCCTTACTTGTAAAATGTAAATAAAGACTCCTCAACTTCGACTAAAATGTGAAAATGAGTTTACTTGGGGAAATGGGGATGGGATTTCGCCTGAGCTAACTTTGCTTGTTGTAAAAACTTGCACATGTTGAATTTTAAACAGTGTTTAGAAACTTTGGCTTTTTACTTTAATTTTCAACATTGTAATTGTTCATCCACACTATCGAAACGTATCTTAAATCAATGATAAAATATATAAGCCGTTCATGAATCGAAACTTTTTCTGAGTGTAAATTTTCCGCATGTCCGAAAGGACCAATTTACCTCATGATTCAGTCGGTCATTAGACAAAATGGATTTTATGGATCCATAATTATGTGATGACTTGCTTGGTGTGATGCATAACGGAGATGGATTGAACTCGCCCCCTTCCCAAAGTACAGTCCATATATAAATCTTATCTGTAAAATGAAAACCGAAATAAATGAGTCATGCTCTGGCAAAAGGGGGCTTAATGCATCTCCTAAATCCATGGTATCAAGCAAGCCATCACATACTTATGGATCCATAATACTCGCTTTTTTTAACAACCAACTTAATCATGAGGCAGACTGGTCCTTGGACATGCAGAAAATTGACCAATAGCGAAAAGCTTTGGCCCAGGTCAGCCTGCGCGGACTGCGCAGGCTGACCTGGGTCGATACTTTTCGCAGATGCATTAAGCCCCCTTTTCACAGAGCACGGCTCAAATATAACTCTTATGCAGGTAATGCTACATAATGAATATCAGAGCTGGCGAGCTGTAGACCATGTGGTGCTGGTCAATAAGAGATGTACATTTCCCATATTTGACTCTTCAGCACAAATTTTCCATGTGTTGGACCAAAAATAAATTTCGAACTACGTTGTGCCTCTGATTAGATCGTCCATGTCAATTTTCAACGCCTGGAATCGGGATATGGTGAACAAATTATTTTTGTAAGCTCTTTCAAAGGGTAATAGTCATTATGACCATCTTTGCTATGTAGTCTGTGCCATTTGAACAGAATAAGCCGTGCTCTAAGAAAAAGGGGCTTAATGCATCTGCGAACAGTATCGACCCAGGTCAGCCTGCGCAGTCCGCGCAGGCTGACCTGAGCCTAACCTTTTCGCTATTGGTCAATTTTTCTGTGTGTCAAACGACCACTCTCGCTCATGATTCCATCGGTTGTTAGACACCAAGCAAGTCATCACATAATTATGGATCCATAAAATTCACTTAGTCGAACAAGCGACTGAATCTAGAGATAAACTAGTCTTTGACATGCAAAAAAATTACAAATAGCAAACAGTTTCGACCCATGTTAGCCCGCTCGGACTGCACAGGCTGACATGGGTCGAAACTTTTTATAAATACATTTAGCCCCCTTTTCATAGAGCATGGTCCATTTATATATGAGTATTAATGTGACATTCCCTTTCTTCAACTATTTCCGCCGTCCTTAAATAGCTTTAAGACATTCCATCCGGCCGGTGAGCTAAGTCGTTAGCGTGTTTAACTCGTGACCTGGTGCTTGTAGGTTTAATACCTGGTTACAGCGAATTTTTTTCCTGCGTTTTTTCGCCTCTCACCTCTAATGCATGTGTGAAAATAGTCAGTGGCTTGGAAAGAAAGACATTCCTCGTAAAATGGTATAGCTTGAGAAACACGCTGCACTCCAAAGAGACTCGGTGCTATGCAATATGTAATCTAGCTTTATATTAGGACCTGGATATTTCTCTTGGCTTGCTAATTGTATAGTTAGATATTTCACATAAGTGTAATTTCCACCACCGTATGCTTGATTAGGTTTAGGTTTCGAGAAAGAGCTACAAGTATAATGCATTTTCGTAGCCCTGTCTCCTACTTAGTTAGATCTTTGTTGAGGCAGCAGTGGGAGATTTCTTTGCGATTCTATTTTCTCAAGATTAAGCGGTGCACAGAACTAGACGACCTTTTACATAACGTCGTGCTCAACGTGTAATTTGGCGATAATTACAGAATATAATAAAGACACACATCACAAGCTGGAAGGCTAAAAAAACAACTAGAATTTAGAAGTGCTTGTCTATTTTCTATAGCATTACCAGAGCCCCTACCATGTTTCAGAGGCTTAAATCTTAATCTAGCAACTATGTAATATTTGCCATATTTGTCATCGAAATACGATTTAAACAAATCTTACTTTTTCCAGTGTTACGGCAACCCACCAAAGTGTAGTTATAGCAAAAAAAAAATCTGTTATACTAGTATTCTTGTAAACTTCTGCGTATCAGAACATACTCCTTTCTGAGATGAAATCCATTTTGGTTGAATCCTGAGGTAGAATGGTCTTTTGACATGCAAAAAATGACCATTAACAGAACATTTCGACCCATATCAGCCGCATAAGCTGACCTGAGTTGATAATTTTTGAAGATGCTTTAAACACCTTTTCACAGAGCATAGCTCGTTTGTACATTTACAACTCTGTATATTTGAGTCATGCTCCGGCAAAAGCGGGCTTAATGCATCCCAGTGATACATGATACAAAGCAAGCCATCACATACTTATGGACCCAGACTAACCCCTTTTTTTTCACAACCGACTTAATCATGAGGCAGACTGGTCCTTGGAAATACAGAAAATTGACTTATAGCGAAAAGTTTCGGCCCAGTTCAGCTTGCGCGGAATGCGCAGGCTGACCTTGATCGATACTTTTCGCAGATGCACTAAGCCCCCTTTTCACAGAGCATGGTTCATTTCTATTCTTTCCTTTTCTTTCCATGTTGCTGTAGAAGACATATCAAATCTACATGGGCAAACTATATTTGTTATATTGCGAGCAGCTTTTTCTTCGAAAATGAACTTTGATTTTTCACTTGTACATGTATATCAATTGTACATTAAGTTTATAATATACCGGTACTATAATGTATAATACATCTCGTAATTCAAAATTCAAATAACTTTCACGAGAGAGAGAGATAGAGAGAGAGAGAGGGATAGAGAGAGATACACGGAGAGACAGAAAGAGAGACAGAGGCAGAGAGAGAGACGGAGAGAGAGAGAGAGAGGGAGAGAGGGAGAGGCAGGCAGGCTGGCAGGCTAGATAACGTCATTACAAGGACATTAAAGGTCAAAGTGAAGGTGTGTAGTATATTTATTCTAGATGGAACATAAACTTTCTCTCACAGAGTCTTACAGGTGAGAGATTTACCAGATGTTCATTTCCACAATCAATTCTCCTTTGAAAAAGGTGGCTTCCAGTTAATTGGCATGAGCAGCGAAAGTTTGCAATGGAGGGGGGGGGGGCTTTTTAAGCCTTTATTAAATGGTTACGTGTTTTCTTTTTTACAATAGTGAGACAGAAGGCTTTCCAAAACATCGCTACCACTTTTTTACTGTCTTTTCTCGCTACGTTTCTTTTTACACTTTTGATGAAAGTTTCATATATTTGACCCGCGTTTATTCTTTCTTCAGCAAATTTTTTTCTGTATTGAAACTTTTGTTGTGTAGTAAAGAGTTACAGATCTACTCACATTCGAAAAAGGACAGTGATCAAAGCAGGAAGTAAATAAAAAAATGTTTACATATATGGGTATAGACCTCCTATACTTAAATTTTTGGAGTATCCTCGGCCCCGCTCTCTCCCCCTTTCCCTACGCCCATGCTACGGGCTGATAAAAAAAAAACATAAGAGTAAGACACCTGTTTTTTACGCTTACTCTCCTTATTACCCCGCTCAACATGGCTTATTATCAGTCATTTTAACTCCTATTCTGCTCAATAAGTGAAATGAAACTTTCAAACCGATTGTAAAAGCTTAGATTTCTACTATTTCAAAGGTATTTTTTGGGGGAGAGATATCATCTTTTCGGACAGTGTAGATCCAAGATCAGACTGCACGTTTTGTGCAGTCTGATCTTGATCTAGACTGTCCGCAAAAAGTCCTTGAGTCGCGCTTAGTAGCCTAAGGGTTAATTTTGGTACAATTTCAAATGCACCTCATTAGCCTTACGTCTATAGTATATATCATACACGCTTTGGCACAGTTACGTACACTGAATCGTTGCCTGTCTTATTAGAATACCAGTTCTCGGCCAAGAAAATATTATGTAATGACGAGATACTGCAGAATCAAAACATGATTATGGCATCGCCACCCTTCATCTCATTTTTAGCTCCAACGAACTTGAATAATGGACTCTTGTTTGTCATGCACACGTGCGTCCGTGCGTCAGCCAGTGTGTGCATTAACTTTTATTTCAGAAATCTTCTACTCTGATACTACCATTCTAATTTTGACCAATCTTCAAAGAAATGATCATGCTAAGGTCCTCTTCAAATCATTTGATTCCATTAGAAGCCCTGGGTGTCATATCAACAAACTGTCAAACTGTTTAAACTGTGAAATTTTGACGAAACTTTACAGATGTAATCCTGCCACGGACCTCTTCAGGATTCTTTAATTAATTTGATTTCGTTAAAAACTATGGTTGCCTTAGCAACAAAACTTACACATATTGAAAATCTTAAAAATCTTAATGGCTTATGAAAACAAACTGGTGAAGATGTTTGTAAAATTAGAGTAGAGCATTCGTATGTAATCAATTGACTGAGGTATCCTATAATTCGATACAAAAGCTTTAGCATTTAATACTACTTACATAAAAACTACAACATTCTATAATGAATAAGCTATTTTGTGTATCGTTGGCTGTAGGAAAAATTAGGGCAAGGGCCTGAACTCTAGCATGAAAACAATTCAAAACATAACTGCTGGTACTGTCGGTACCTTTATTAGATCTCTATCTCGCCAAAAACATTCTTCTAAAACATGGAATATCACCAGAATTTAGCTTCTAATAGCACGTATATAGGGTGTAGGTTGCTGTCTCCGTAGTTGATTAAATGTTTGAAAAACAGACCGCTGCAAGTCGTATTTAATTAAAACGTCGGCTGCAGAAAATAGTTAAAGAAACGAGAGAGGCATGATGGCCCTGTATCGCTCCATATAAGTAACTGGCATCGACAAAGATATCTAACCGTAACACACCTGTGCCGAGATAAAATTTCACAGAAAAATGCCCCCCCAAAATTCACCGTTTTCACATGCCAAGATGATTTCAATGAATACAAGGATATCTTATCAAGTATTATTCACGTCAAATAATTATCAATGAAATCCGAAAAACAGTATTTTGACAAGAATATTTCCGAAAATTTAGTAACAGATTTTTTCCTTCAGTATAAATGGTAAAGTTTTGGGGGAAAATACAAACATTGATTGATTTAAACGTTGAAAACATCAAATCATAGAACGTCAACACCAAAATAATTCATTATATATGAAAACTACATTTTCTATCCAAATAAATTGAACATACAGTATCTTCCATGTAATAGTGTAGTATCACAAAAATCAAGACAGATAACTGGTAACATATTGTTATGAGAAAAACAGGCGTTATTTTCATTAAAAAATTGCCAAGCCCAACCAAAGCTTGATATCACCAAACCAAACCGAAAGCAGACATGTTCTTTGCCTGATCAAAATGATATCAATAAATCAAATAGAGGTCACCAAAAGCATTATTTTGGCCAATCTGTAATTAAGTCATGCTCAAAGACCATTCTGCCTCATGACTCAGTTGGTTGTTAGATAAAACGGATTTTATGAATCCATAATAATTGACGACTTACACGGTATACTGCATCACGGAGATGCATTAAACCTCCATTTGTCAGACAGCCTGTCATGTAGTTGATTCATGACCTATCCAAAGTTCAAGGTCACAAGTTTCTGATCTTGACAGAATGAAGGACGGCAGTAATTGCGGGGTTTAGCGGTAGATCATTCGGCCTCGTGTTTGTACGTAATGTTCAGCTTAACAAACGTTCACATCAATACAATAACAGCTGATAGATGTTTAGTTAGTACGAGGACCAGGAATGTAAGCTGTATGTTTAACCCTTTACTGAACGATACTGTGATTTTACAACCATAGGGTGGATATTGGGAAAAAATGTTTTGTGAAGGAGGAAATACTGATAGCGAACACTTTCTCCTTTTCCTGCATTTTTTTTATTAAGCGTTACAGACAAAGTCCTTTTTTTTTTTAAAGTCGTTATTATACGACAAAAATGTAGATTTGTCCAAATTAAAAGCATTTGCAGATGACAATTTAAGTGTGAAACAAATGACGGAACTTGTTTTTAATAGGGTAGAAAACATTGTGGAAAAAGGAGAAAATGCTGGTTACCAGCATTTTCTCCTTTTCCCACAATGTTTTCAAAAGACTTCTTCATCAGCGTCGTTAAAACTCGAAATTTTGTGGTGAAGACTTAAGCAAAATCTATCTGCCATCAGTAAATATTTTCAATATGAACGAGTCTGAAAAGTCGGTTTCAGGTAAAGGATTAAGAGATTTACCGCCCCACGCCTGTCATTACTGATTTGTGGATTGTTTCGTGTATACAGATTATCGTAAGATTAAACTAATCCTGCCCGTCATTTGTCAGCACGGGTGTAGTTCAAGATATCCCTCCATAAACAAAACGTTCTCGTCTTCCCTGACAATGAGTCACCAGTCACACTGTTGTGAAAATACTTTGATAAGATATGATAAGTAGTCTATAATCTCTGGATGATAACTTCAAATATCAGTCAGATAGACGGACGAATGTACGTGCAGACGGACAGATACAGAGACCAGATTGCGTGAAGAAAAAAAAATGGTCATTCAGAATATCTTTTTTAAAAGTGCAAGTTCAATTAAGTGGAAGGTATAGGACTTGTAAACTGGAGGCCCCGGGTTCCAGTCTTGTTTAACGAGTTGGGCTGTTGAAAGGAGTGTACTTGGGCAGTACACTTCAGAACCCTAGCCTAGTACTGGTGAAAACCAGGACATACATGAATATGTGAGCTGTGGCTGTGATATGACTGAAATTATTTGAAAGCGGCGAAAAATATCAATCAATCAATCAATTCTTACGAACCATGTCCGTAACAAAGAAACAAATGCATAACAGAAATACAGGGACCGGGCAGGATTCGAACCTAGAACGCCCGGACGAAAGGCCAACACCATAACCACGGAGCTAAAGAGAATTCTCCCTAACGCAGTTGTTAGGTATTGTATTTAAATCTGGATGAAGCCATGCATGAAGGAGTGGTCTCCCGTAACACAATCAATCAATCAATCAACCAACCAACCATAGAACCAACCAAAACACAATCAAAGAACCAACCAAGCAACCAAACAACCAACCAACCATCCAAACAACCAATCAGCCGACCGACCAACCAACCAACCAACCAACCTATCAACCTACCAACCAACCAACCAATAGGGCTATTATTTTCCGAAACAGCATTCATGCGACATGAACTATATTTGAGCCACGCTTTCACAAAAGGGAATTTGATACACCTATGTGATGCATTATACCAAGGAAGTCATCATTTAATTACGGATCTATTAATTGACAACTGACTGAATTTTTAGGTAGAATGGTTCTTGGACATGCAGAAAATTTACAAATAGCAAAAGGTATTATTACTATTTCCCCCTTCTTCCACAATGTTTTTTTTTTTCCCAACCTTTCAGAAGACAAACCTCACATCTTTAGTCACATTGAATCTGTCATCTGCAAAGTTAACGCTTTCAATTTTGACAGTTCTTATTCTTTTACGGGTAATAAAGTATTACACCATTTCAGTTTGAACGACAGAAGAATCGTTATCCAGTTACCTGCTAAATAACTAAGATGAAATTTTCAATTCGATCGTGAAATCGCAAATATCGCTATTTCAAAATAATGTTTTGGGGAATAATATCGCCTTATCGGACAGTGTAGATCCAAGATCAGACTGCACATTCTGTGCAGTCTGATCTTGATCTATACTGTCTGCAAAAGGTCAGTGAGTCACGCTTAGCAGCCTAAGAGTTGAAAATCTGACGAGTCTATAGTATCAGTTTTCATGTAATGCGAATCTACATAACTCATGTTTTTAGACAAATATTATATCTTCACTGTTGAAACGGCCAAAGGCCATACTTTGCAGTGTTTGATCTCAGTCCACTTTGTTTACTAATGACTACTTCTATAGACAATGGATAGAACTTTATGGGTTTGTTAAGGAAAGAAAACAGATAACCCACTGAATTGGTATACGAGTTATTTTCAGTCAAAGGCTAGAAAGCCCATTTGCAATACTACTTTTCTTCAACGGTCTATGCAGTCTTATCTTAGCCTATATTGTCCGGAAAGGCGCTTCGGGTCGTGCTGAGGTTACTTTGATTTTCCATGGTCAGGAGTAGAAAACTCTGCTGGACAAATTTTTTTTAGTGTAATACGATTTATTTCCCTTTAGCTTCTAAACCTCCCTGCGTTGTAACCTGACACCCTTTTCCGTTCTCGTTTCTTAGCAACAGAATATCCGTATACCGCACATATCAGCAAATTCAGGAAGAGGTAGCAATATATGTTTATTAATGTAGTAATAGTTTCCGAGATCGTTTATCATACAGACAGTGCGTGTTGGCAGCCAGCCTGTGTGCGGGAACCACTATGAATATGTTATCTTCATAAACTACTGACATCTTCTATTATTTAGATTGTCTGTTTCTATACTGGGTGTTTGACATTGTTCCTAACATAGTTTTAGATATAAAGAGGTGGCCAGTGCACCTATGTATGTCTTGATCGAGTTTTGGGAGGCAGCACGTCGTTTAATACACACCAAGCCACTGTATACTTTCCCACATACACATCGTCGAAATGGTGTTTGGTGGTGAGAGAGGAGTGAATCCTGTCGCAATAACTATAATCATCGAAAAGAGTTTGATCATGCTTGGAATCAAACTTAAACCAGCATTTCTCTTCTCCCAAAATGTTTTCTAACGGTCCAGAAACAAATTTCACTTTTTGAGTTAAATTTGTCTGCATTTTTGAGTCAAATTTGTCTGCATTTTGTCTGCAATTTCTTTCCATTTGGAGAAGTCTTAAGGTTTTTAGCTCCACTGGCCGATGGCCAGCGGGCTTATGTCATGGCCCGGTGTCCGTCGTCCGTGCGTCAGTCCGTCCGTCCGTCCGTGCGTTAACTTTCGTTTCAAACATCTTCTTCTCTGAAACAACCCATCCAATTTTGACGCCACTTCACAGAAATGATCCTGCCATGGTCCTCTTCAGAATTTCTTAAAGGAATTTGATTCCTTCAAAAACTGATTGTCATGGCTACAGATACATAATGAAAATCTTTGAAAACCTTCTTGTCTGGAACCATAAGGCCTAGGGTTACCAAATTTGGCATGTAGCTTTATCTAGTGGACTTATACCAAGTTGCTTCACATTATAGCCCTGTGGTCAGATTTGGCCCCGCCCCGGGAGTCACAGGTTTTACATAGGCTTATATAGTGAAAACTTCAGAAATCTTCCTGTACCTAGTCATAAGGCCTAGGGCTACCAAATTTAGCATGTAGCTTTATCTTGGGGCCTCTACCGAGAATGCCCAAAGTATAGCCCTGGGGTCAAATTTTGCCCCGCCCCAGGGGTCACAAGTTTTACATGGGCTTATATAGTGAAAACTTCAGAAATCTTCCTGTATCTAGCCATAAGGCCTAGGGCTCTCAAATTCGGCATGTAGCTTTATCTAATGGGCCTCTAGCAAGGGTTCCCAAAGTATAGACCTGGGGTCAAATTTGGCCCTGCCCCGGGGGTCACAAGTTTTACAAAGGTTTATATAGGGAAAACTTTAAAAATCTTCTCGTACCTAGCAATAAGGCCTAGGGCTACCAAATTTTGCATGTAGTTTTATCTAGTGGGCCTCTACTAAGAGAGCCCAAAGTATAGCCCTAGGGTCCAGTCTCCCCCCCCCCCACCCGGGGGCCACAAGTTTTAAATGGGCTTATATATTGAAAACTTTAGAAATCTTCTTTTTACTAGCCGTAAGACCTAGGGCTACCAAATTTAACCCTGTCTCAGGAATCTAATGTTTTACGGGGCCTTTTATTGAGGAAACTTTGAAAATCTTCTTGTTTATAACCACACATTCTAGACTTGTATTATTTGGTATGGGGCTTTATCTTGTGGACCTCTATCAGGATTCAAGTAATTATAGCCCTGTGGTCAAAAATGGCTTTGCCTTGGGGTCATAACTTTCTCATAGGATTTTACAGAGAAAATTTTGTGTCTTCTATCTCCGAACCAATTGGCCAAGTACTGTAATGTTTGGCTTGTAGGGTTTTTACTTATTAGCCAGTGGTGCGATACAGGGCCATCCTGGTCCTCTTTGTTTTTTGTTTGGTCAACTAAACATACTACCAGCTGCAGGCCACTTTTTTTCCCAATTTTATGGCAGACGAATTCTAAAGACACATGTGTGCAACTGTAAATGAGCCGCGCTTTGACAAAAAGGAGGTTAAATGCATCTCCGTGTTACATTATTCCAAGCAAGTCATCGTGTAATTGTGGCCCCGTAAAGGCTATTTTGTCTAACAAACAACTGAATCATGGAGTAAAGTGGACTGCACAGGCTGACCTAGGTCGATACCTTTTGCAGATGCATGAAACCCCTATTTCACAGAGAATGGCTAAGATAGATTTTTATGCAATTATATCTCCTCCATTAAGGTCTACGGCCCCTACCTCATCGGTAAACATTGACGTTTTCGTAAAGGCTATTTGGCCAATCTCGGTAGCTTCCGTCTTTTAATATGAGAGTTAGGGGCCGTAGACCTTAAACGTTTGTTATAAAACCTGAAACTGTATCTAGGATATCGGATTCTCAGTTTGCAAATTGCAGGGGACACTATTTAACCCTCCAGCACTCAACAAAATTTTAGACCTGTCCAAATTGAAAGCAATTGCAGACAGCAATGTCAGTGTGGCTCAAATGATGCAATTTTTCTTTGATAGGGAAGAAAACATTGTGGGAAAAGCAGAAAATGCTGGTTACCAGCATTTTCTCCATTTCCCACAATGTTTTCAAAAGGCCGCTTTCACAGGGTCGTTTGAAGTCGGTATTGTGTGGTAAATGGATAAGTGGACGAAAGAATTAAAATTTTGCCTGATGGCACAGAAATCATGTTGGAAAAGTGTGAAATGCCGGTTACCAACATTTTTTTCTTTTTTCCACGATGATTTGATAGACCTAGATCCTGAATCTTGGGACCGTTCGGTATCGTTTTTGATTACGTCTATAAACCTCAATCGTGTTAATTCTCCATATTTCACAAGTGTTGCTTTTAAGGGGTCACTGGGGTCCTGCATGACTCAGTGGTAACGTGTAGGACTCGTAACTTCGAGGCTCTGAGTTCAAGCCTCTCTATAAACACTAGGTTTTTTCATGGGAGTTTCCTTGGGCAAGACACTTCAGAGCCCTAGCGTAGTACTGGTGAAAACCAAGATATACATAAATATGCGAGATGTCACAGTGATATGACTGAAATAATGTTGAAAGCAGCGTAAAACACCATTCAGTCAACCAATCAATTCCAGTCGTCTGCAACATACTTGTGTCAAGAAGTTTTAAGTTAATGAAGGAAACGAGCGAGTTCTAAAAGTCTGGTCGGATAATTTGCAACTAGACAAAAACCGAACCCAGGAAATGTGACAGAAATATCTGTTCATTTCTTGGATCCACGTTACTATACGTGGTTTTGTAAGTTAAGTCATTCCGCCGAAAGACCATTGTTACTTTGTATGAAGTAGACCGCCTTTCGAAAATATTTCATTTTTTGATTGACTGATTGATTAAATGGTGTTTTACGTCACTTTCAACACTTTTTCAGTCATATCACGGCGACAGCTCACATATTTATATTATTCCTGGGTTTTGCCAGTACTAGACTAGGGCTCTGAAGCGTCTTGCCCGAGGACACTCCCACGAAAAAACCCAGTGGATCCAGTGCGGTTCGAACCCGGGGCCTCCAGGTTAAGAGTCCCACACTTTACCACTGAGTCACGCAGGACCCCGAAAATATTTCAGTAAAAGAAAAAATACTCGTGAAGAGTACTTTCTTCCTTTGCCGCAATGTTATCACTATAAAATTATTTTCGAGTATTAATCTCCAACCACACAATCCATTGTTTTTAAGACCCTGAGGAGCAAGCTTTTGAAAACATTGTGGGAAAAGGAGAAAAAGCTGGTTACCATCATTTTCTCCTTTTCCAACAATGTTTTCTACTCAATCAAAGGCAAGTTTCACCATAGCACTTGTCGTCTGCAAATGCTTTGAAATCAGACAAGTACTAGTAATTTTTTTTTCTTTCTGTAAAAAGTTAAGCCCTATGTCAATGAAAATCGGTATTCAACATTGATATTTTGCGTTGTGTGCAGCACATTTGTTCTGGAAAGTACCGATTTAGGGAATATTTTAACTCTAAACCAAACGACAAAAATATAGACTTGTCCAAAATTAAAAGCAATAGCAGACGAAAATTTCTACGTGGCTCAAATGATGTAATTTGCCCCTGGTAGGGTAGAAAACGTTGTGGAAAAAGGAGAAAATGCTGGTTACCAGCATTTTCTCCTTTTCCCACAATGTTTTCAAAAGGTTTCTTTCTCAGGATCGTTACGTGTCGGAATGTTGTTGTAAAGGGTTACATACTGGAACAATGTAATTAATAGAGACATGTATGTCAGTGGGTGGAGTAAGTCAGTCTTCGTACCCGCTGTGTTATGTGTATGTTAATACTTGGAGCCCGAAGTACAACGTCAGTGCAGCAAAGTCCAACTGCAGATATCGTCAGTGGAAAAATCAGGTCATGTTAAAGTGCAGAATCAGATTAAAAAAAAAACCTTCGTTACAAAAAAAGCGAGAATACATGTGCGCTGACTATTTCTCCACTCTTAACTTTCTTTAAACTTTATTTCTATTTAGTATTATACGTATCTAAAATATTATACTGAATGTAAACAACTGTAATACATATTGAAAATAATGTTTGTGTATTATGTAGAAAATAGATATAAATTTGTCAAAAAAAAAGTGCAACTGCAGATGTATTTACGGAAAAAAGAGGGGTTTTTTTAAGATCAGACTGCCTGTAGTGGAATGGTATATCAAGATCAGACTGCACAGAACCTGCAGTATGATATTTGATCTATACTGTTCGCTATTTTGTGAAATACCCTGGCAAAAACATCCTGACACTTCTATTTTTTTTTTATTCCTGAATAAAAAGTCTGTTTTATTTAATAGAACCATGCTTCTCCAAAAACAAAGGGCTTGATATACGATCTGTGATGCATTATACCAAGCAAGTCATCACATTAATTATGCATCCATAAAACCCAGTAAGTCTAATAATCGACTGGATCTGGAGGTAGAATGGTTCTTTGACATGCAGAAGATTTATACTGAATAGCAAGAAGTTTACACCCATATCAGCCAGCGCGGACTTCGCAGGCTGACATGGATAGATCCTTTTTGCATATGCATTAAGCCCTCTTTGCAAAGAGCATGGCTCATATAATAATAATGAGCCATGCTCTGGCAAAAGGGGGCTTAATGCATCATCGTGATACATGATACCAACCCAAGTCATCACATCATTATGGATTCATAAGAGCTACTTTTTTAAATAACCGACTTAATCCTGAGGTAGACTGGTCCTTTGACAAACAGAAAATTGACCAATCCTAACTCGAAAAGTGATTACCTCTTTACCGTACAATTCCGAGTTTTAGCTACCCTTAGACAGAAGCCTTTTGAAAACATTGTGGTAAAAGGAGAAAATGCTTGTAACCAGCATTGTCTTCTTTTTCCACCATGTTTTTTTTACCCTTTAAAAGACAATTTTATGTATTGAGTGACATTTAATTTGTCATCTACAAATGCTTTCAATATTAACCAGATTAAAATTTTGTTGTGTGGTAGAGTTAATCCTTTCGGCTGCACTGTACGTGACTCAATGCGATATTACGTACGGTGACAGATCAGGATCAAACTGTACAGAAAGTGTAGTCTGGATCGATAGTGTCCCCTAATTGATACTACATGAGCCATGCTCTGTGAAAGGGGGGCTTAATGCGTCTGCGAAAAGTATCGACTCAGGTCAGCCTGCGCAGTCCGCGCAGGCTGACCTGGGCCGAAACTTTTCACTATCGGTCAATTTTCTGTATGTCAAAGGACTAGTCTATATAATGATTCTGTTGATTGTTAGACAAAACGGTTTTTTACGGATCTACGATCATGTGATAACTTTCTTGGTATCCTGCATTACGGAGATGCATTAAGGCCCCTTTTGTCAGAGCATGGCTCACATGTATTCAAATTTTTTTTTTATCAGAATCACCTCTGACTCAGCTAGAAGTTACTTATAAACATCGAAAAATATATTTATTAAGCCATACTCTGGCAAAGGGGCGCTTAATGCATTTTCCGTGATCAATGGTACCAAGCAAGCCATCACATAATCATGAATCCATAACAGCTTCACTTTTTAACAACCGACTTAATCATGAGTTAGACTGGTCCTTGTACATACGGAAAATTGACGAATAGCGAAAAGTTTCGGCCCAGGTCAGCCTGCGCGGACTGCGCAGGCTGACCTGGGTCGATACTTTTCGCAGATGCATTAGGCCCCCTTTTCACAGAGCTTGGCTCATATTTTGTTGGCATTGAATAGAAACAAATCCCAATGATGTAGTTCAAAGTTTTGCCGAAATTCTACATATCTCCTTGTAACCCTTTACAGAGAAGTCTTCCTTTTGCTTCCCTAAGTAATATGTCTCTTGAAAACACTGTATGACAACAAGAAAATGCTGGTGACCAGAATTTTTCTCCTTTTCCCTTTTGTTTTCTACCCATCAAAGCAATACGAGTCAGATTTTATCTGTAGTCTGCATTTTATTTTATCAAGGCTCATTAGTGCTACAGCCTAATACTGATGACACCTAGGACATACATGAATATGTGAGCTGTCGCCGTGATAACGTGACTAAAATAATGTTGATAGTGGCGGAAAACACCCTTTAATCAAGAGTTAATCAATAAAGCATTTCAACCCAAACTGGACAATGCAAAAAAATTGTTCATTTCGTAAAGATTTATGTGGAACACGGTTCCAGGATCATTCAGGCCAGCACGAAGGTACACTGCTCGGTCAGGTACTGACTTGGGCTAATTGCTTCGATAACAAAACAACAATAACAATCATCATTGTGAAGGAGATAATTGATCGATAATTAGACCGGGATTGTCGATTTCTGGACACGAGCCTCGTTTTGACGAGTCCGATAGGATCTTGACAGGTCCCTGATATCTGCAGATATATTGATAAGCCTGTGTACAAGTTAGCTAAGAGATAGCAGTGAACGTTGCAATGTTAGGTTATATAACTTAGTTATCTTGGTACATCTTGCTGACGACTATGGAGCCTTGGGGTTGAGCAAACGTGAAAACATTCTGACAGAAAGAGAATTTGCTCATTACGAGCAATCGATTCCTTTGCCTCACTTTTTTGACTTATGTTTGCGTATTAGTTTTTTTTTTTTACCTCCACAGCAGGGTATATAATGGGATCAGGTTGCCTGTTTGTCCGCAGTCAATCTTTAGGTACAATTTTGTGGTCTCTCCTCTCAGATTTTAACATTTTTTTCTAGAATCTGAATGGAATCCTTCTAGCCTTTGGAACTAGTGTAGTATCTGGTCTTTCCCACAGATAGATATAAATGTATAGTTTGTGTTTTTATTAGGGGACACTTATACTGCCTTGCTGTAGCTAGCTGCTGTAGCCACATGGTAGAGGTTTCCGTTTGGGACGAAGAGATCCTGGTTTCAATTCCTGCCTTGAGGCACAATACTGGCTTGAAACTATTGTGCTTGATACTACAAAACACAGGTGAAAATACCGTTTGCCAGCATTTTTCTTCTTTTAATGCATGTATTCCTACAATTTAAAAGACAAGTCCAAGTATCTAAGCCTCGGTAGATTTGTTGTCTGTGAGTGCTTTTGATATAGACGAACCTGTTTTTTTTTTTGTAAAAGAATAAAACTTTCCAAACGACAAAATTTTGACTCGACCAAACTGAAAGCATTTGCAGACGACAAAACAAGCGTAGCTCAAATCATGATTTCTGTCTATGGTGGGGTAGAAAACATTACGGGAAAAGGAGAAAATGGTAGTTTATAAGGAATTTCTCCTTCTCCCACTATCTTTTCAAAGCCTTCTTCTTTAGGGTCATTAAAACTCGGCATTGTGTGGTAAAGGACAAACCTAGCTCCCAGCCCTGCTTCCATAGCTTCAAGCACGATTAATCAACGTCATGTTTTATCCAGTCGTAAACCGCGGTTTTACATACAAACACCGTGGTTGTGTTGAGTCCTTTTCTACCTCAAAACCATGGTTCCTCCTGAAACTGCCAAATAAATTGAATAAATACTTCCAGTCTACGATGAAATCTTCTAGACAAGTCTAAGTCTGCCGTTTGGGAAAGAGGTAAGATTTCTTTTCGAAGGAAAAATTCCTGCGTATCAGACTGTATTGATCCAGGAACAGTAGGTTCTGAGCAGTCTGATCATGATCTACTTTGTGTGTGTTGGTGGTGGTGGTGGTGTGTGTGGGGGAGGCGGATTAAGTTTTAGTAGACAGCGTAAAATTCAGACACACCTACACTGTAGAAATTTACCAAAAAGTTCTATCTTTTGGGCGAATGACCAGAAAAAGATAAGCCATACTCTGTGAAAAGCTATATGTAAATTTTCTGCATGTCCAGGGACCATTCTACCTCCAGATTCAGTCGGTTGTTTGACGAAATTGATCTCGTGGATAACTAATTATGAGATGACCTATTTGGTACAATGCATCGCGGAGATGCATTGAACACCCTTCTGCCATAGCGCCACCAAAATCTATCGGTTATCGTAGTAAATGACTGACTTGGAACAGACTCTACTACAATAATAATGTGGAGTACTTTGGTCTCAACTCTTACCCAGACAATAAAATTGTAGACCTGTCCAAATTGAAAGAGTATGCAGACGGCAATTTAGATGTGGCTCAAATGATGGAATTTGTCTTTGACTTATCTGTAGAAAACATTGTGGGAAAAGGAGAAAATGTTGGTTACCAGCATTTTCTCCTTTTCCCACAATGTTTTCAAAGGCCTTCTTCCACCGGGTGGTTCAAACTCGGGATTGTGTGGTGAAGGATTAATGTGTGCACATAAACATAAATTAACCCCCGACGAGCCATGTTTTTTCTCACCAGTTAATTAAGACAGAATGCTCGATCATAAAGGTTTTGTAGTTTTGTACTGATCGGTTCAGTATTGATACAACTGTCAAAGGAATTACACGACCGCCTTATGCACATGCACGCTTCACGGAGTGGACATAATACGCGGTTGACTTTTATTGTAGATAGGTCATTTATTTACGTATACATCATTGAACAAAACACTTGAATACTTTAATTAATTATATTTCTTTAAATAATATACTTAAATATATCTTACTTGGAATTATGGCCGCCAGACGTAGAGACAGCGAGCATGCATGGCGATTCAGTGTAGACACAAGTTATCTTGACTTACCAGAGGTTTGAATAATTTCTTAATTACCTGAATGATGTCCCCCACGTGAAGAAATTCACATATATGCAAAAATACAACAGTACCATGTTTTCTCACCCTGCACTCCCTCTCCCAATAACACATTTTGTATCTAACATCGCAGAAAAAATGGTGAATAATATAATCTGTTTTCAAGTGTTCTGATTGATTTTGTCTTAGAAATTTTGACTGACCATTTCTCCTCAAAATAATGTGAATTGACGCCACTCGGTGTATCAAAAGTTAACGCAGGATCTAGTGAAACCAAAAAAAAAAAATGCGTTTTTGAATCAGAATCAATTATGTGGACAATGCTCTGTGAAAAGTGGCCAAAATTGCATCTCCGTGAAGCGTTATACCAAGCGACACGTCAGATAAATAACTCAAGTTGTTCACATTTGCAACTTTTTATCTTGTATGTTAGGCCAGTGGCCTCTTTGTACATTGTATAATTAAACTGCAATTTATTAAAATTGAAATTATGGAACCACAAACTCCATTTTGTCAAACAACTAGCTGAATCCTGGGGTAGAATGGTCCTTGCAGAAAATTGACATATAACGAAAAGTATCGATCCATTTCAGCCTGCGCCGGTGACGTTTTCAAAAGCCTTCTTCCTCAAAGCCGTTTAAATTGGGGATTGTTTGGTAAAGGGTTAAACATCAAGACGGCTAAAATGTCGGTTAACTAAAACCAAATTAACCGCAAAAAAGTCGGCCTTAGACATTATCATAACTTGGCTATTGTCAACGTCAAGAATTCATAGAAGCCGCGCTTTTGGAAAAAACAAAAAAGGTATCTAAAGGCATGGCCGAGATGCGTTATACCGAGCAAGTTATCACATAACTATGGATCCATAAAGTCCGTTACGTCTTACAACCGACTGTATCATGAGGTAGACTGGTCCCTTGACACGTAGAAAATTTAACAATAGCAAAAAGTTTCGACCCAGGGAAGCCTGCGCGGAATGCTCATGGCTGACTTGCTTTGATATTTTTTTTGCAGATGCATTAAGCCCCCTTGTCATAAAGCATTGTTCAATTATAAACTTTAATGGAACGTAAAATGCACTCAGCGTTTCTGTTAAAAATGCAAAAATGCAATGTTTTTTGGCTGCGTGCGCTGGCGCCATTGTGTTTTATGACACCCCTTTCCTTCTTCGAATTGCCAGTCTTACATGATATATGGTGTGTGGAAAGTTAAGATAAGCCATACTCCGGCAAAAGGAGGTTTAATAAAACTCCGTGATGCGTGCTACCACGCAAGTCATCACATGGTTATGAGTCCATAAAATGAGGTCTGTATAATAACCGGCTGAATCATCAGATAAACTGGTCCTTTGACATGTACAAAGTTTACCCACAGCAAAAAGTTTCGACTCAGGTCTGCTTGCACGGACTGCGTAGGCTGACCTGAGTCGATACTTTTTGCAGTTGCATTAAGACCACTTTTTATAGAGCATAGCATAGATATTAGAGTTACTGTACCTCTCGTTGCAGAAGAGACTGGTGTGGAGGAAGGAAAATAAAGGGAAAAAAATATCAGTAACGACAAAGACGGCTCATTTTTTTTGCTCTTTTTAGAAAGGGGGTGGCATTTCTATTTTTGTGTGTGCACCATTCAAGACTAACAAGAAAACGTAACTCATACGGAAGAAATAGCAACCGTTTTACCTAATTATCTCCCTTGCTTCTTGCGACTGTACAGTAGATACAGGTGATTAAAGTATCTCAGCGTAGATAGGAGCGCCAGCTATTGGTTGAACTGACTGTAATGCTAAGAGAAAAGTTAAGAATATATAAGAATCATGCTCTGTAAAAGGGGACTTAATGCATCTGCAAAAAAGTATCGACCCATGTCAGCCTGCGCACTCCGCGCAGGCTGACATGGGTCGAAACTTTTTAAAATTTGTAAATTATCTACGTAGCAAAGAACCATACTACCTCTAGATCCAGTGGATTGTTAGACAGAATGGATTTTATGGATCAATAATTATATAATAACTTGCTTGGTATAATGTACCACGGAGATGCAGAAGACACCTTTTTGCTAGAGCGTGGCTTATACTTATCTGGACGATGCATTCATAAAATCCATAGTGGCTTTCAAATATAGATAGAGACTCCACCGCGTAATTTTGAAAGTTTTTGTTAGAAATACTCGTATATAGCTAGATCTATGTCCGATATGTAAATTCAAAGCAGCTCGACCCCGATAAGACGCTATGCTAAATTTCGTATTATTTCTCTGGATAATGTTCTCTATTAACTCGTGTGTCCTTATATACTGATTAAAGGGAGATTTATAGATGAAGTTACACGAAAGTAACTCAGAGAGAGAGTGAGAGAGAGAGAGAGACAGACAGGGACAGAGACAGAGAGAGAGAGAGGCAGAGAGACATGGAGAGACAGAGAGAGACACAGAGAGAGAGAGAGAGAGAGAGAGGGACAGAGAGACACGGAGAGACAGAGAGAGAGACAGAGACAGAGAGAGACAGCGAGAGAGAGCAGGAGAGAGAGAGAGACAGATAGACAGAATGAGTGAGTGAGAGAGACAGACAAACAGACAGACAGAATGAGTGAGTGAGAGAGACAGAGAGGCAGACAGACAGACAGACAGACAGACATCAACATCAAATTAAACTTAGCAGTTTCCTAGTCAATCTATTTGCAGTCCAAGGTCTTTCTAAATTTTGTTGTAGATGTTTTAGAACACATTGTACAGACTGAGACACGGTAATAGTTTATATTCATGCCAAGTAAATGTCTCCGCTGACGTCATACAGTTCTAAAACATGAAGTACAAATAGGTTTACTTTTAGAAACAACGAAAACCACACCATGGGTACTTACACTTAACTTGCTGAACAAATATATGAACCATGTTCTGGCAAAAGGGTGCATAATGTATCTCCTTGGTAAATTTTACTGAGCAAGTTACCACATACCTATGAATCCAAGAAATCCATTTTGTTTAACAGCAGACGGAATCATGAGGTACATTGGTCCTTGAACACGCAGAAAATTGACCAATAGAAAAAAAGTTTCGAACCATGACTGCGCAAGCTGACCTGAGCTGATAACATGATCTACTCTTCAGCAAAAGGTCAGTGAGTCGCGTTTAGCACCTTAGGGATAATGCAGTACTGCCCAAGCCCCGGTAGCTCAGTCGGTAGCGTGCAGGACTTGAGAACAGCGGGTCATTGGTTCGATCCCTGGCTCATCCAATTTCTTTCCGAGGACTGATGACAGTCATTGCGACAGGATGTATTCCTCTCCCACTGCTGATCACCATTAGTTCGACGGTGGTTATGTGGAAATAGAGCCAGTGGCTTGGAAAGAATATTGTGCGGAGTACTGGTAAAAGAGACTCCAGGAAAGCATGGATAGGTGCACTGGCCGCCACGATATAACCGAAATAATGCTGAAAACTATCACATCAATCAATCAAACATTAATGCAGTACATATACTTTATTTAATTTTTCATCTGACAGTCCACCGTGTTTATGTCCCCGAGGAAATAGGGTTTCGAAAACATTGTAGAAAAATAACAAAATACTGATTAACAGCAGGCTCCTTTTCCAACCATGTTTTTACGCGTTCAGAGACAAAGCTTATCAGCCTCAATTTATTGTTCGTCTGCAATTGCTTTGAATTTGGATGTGTCAAATTTTGTCCTCTGATAAAGCTTTGATGTTATGTAGACCTACCGGAAGAACATTTTGAAGTATGAACTAGATAAGGTCAGTGTCATGTTGAAATATTTTAAACATTACGCTGCTATGCGCCACTCACTGACCTTTTACAGACAGTGTAGATCAAGATCAGACTGCACAGAACGTGCAGTCTGATCTTGGATCTGCACTGTCCGATAAGGAGATATTTTTTTCTTAAAAAAAAAAACTTTGACATAACAACATCCGGGTTTATACTATCGGCTTGAAAATTTCATTTCATTCAAACTTATTTAGCAGATTAAGGGTGAAATAGCTATATGGGGAGCATCGACTCTGATACCTGAATGGAAAGAGAATTTTGTAATTTCAATTAGTGCCAAGAACTATAATAAAGTACTTGAATCTAAAAATAGTAACGGGAAGCCAGGCTGGCGAGCGTTACAAACATTCCCTCTTAGATCTGTCTGATTTTTGTGCGGGAAATTTTCTGGATGAAAAAATATTGGGAAACATTGAGACCGAATTCTAAATTCTAAGCTTGTTTTCAGAGAGATGTTTATTTATTTACTGTAAAACTTGTCTTCCTGGCCATTTGTATTAAGCATGCACCTGTCTTATCCAATAATTACTCGAGTGCCCCACACGGTGCTCTTTCTTTCTTTCTTTCTTTCTGTCTGTCTGTCTGTCTGTCTGTCTTTCTTTCTTTCTTTCTTTCTTTCTTTCTTTCTTTATTTATTTATTTATTTATTTATTTATTTATATATTTATTTGAACAATTTCTCTGTGAAAAGGGGAATTAATGCATTTGCAAACTGCACCCAGGCTGACCTATGTCGAAGCTTTTTGCCTTATGTCAATTTTCTGCATGTCAAAGGACCACTCTACCTTATGATTCAGTCGACTGTTAGACAAAATGGATATTATAAATCGATAATTATGTGATGACTTTTTTGGTACAAAGCATTACGGAAATGCATTAAGCCCTCTTTTTCCAGAGCATGGCTTATTTATGATTCAGTGATAGTTGCATCTCAGAATACACTACTTGATGAAAAAACAACATAAAACCTTTATTTATGTAAAGATTACCCTCCCTCAAGAAAATAATGCTCGTAAAAGTTTACCCCAAATTTCTGGTTGCAAACGTTTAAGTTTTAATTCAAACCTTAAGAGCACACAATAAACAAAACTGAATTATGTCGTATTCAAATAATTGTCTGTCAATGTTGTTAGTTACCAGAATGCATCAGCGTAGAGGGCATTTTAGATTCAGAATCAGGCTCCACGTTTTTGGCTGTCTGATCTTGATCTTACAATGACAGCAAAAGTAACAAAATGTAGTTTACGAAATAATTTTGATGACTGATTGATTGTATGGCGTTTAACGCCGTTTTCAACATTATTTCAGTTATATCGCAGCTGTCAATATATACTTCTGAAAATTAGCTAAGCACCAATATTTCCTTGCACCATAGCAGAGTCAAAGTAACACATTTTGCTGTGAGCCAATCATTTCTATGATTGAAAGATGACTCGACGGAGATAATCAGCAGGATGCACTGCTCCACTTTCCAATGTTTGTTTATTTGATCCACTAAATAGCTGTCAGATGCGGTCAATGCCCTACCGCAAGGAGAGAAGATTAAATCTTCCGGGGTTGTATGTATCCAAAAGTCTAAAATAAATTTCTAATTCCTTCTCATTTCCTCGTCCCCATCAAACAGATGGCTAGTTATGTTATTCATGAAGTAGTTGGCCCTATGTATCCAAGTGTCTTTGTTACTGACGTTACTTTTGTATACAGGGTGGGCCAATAAAATAAGAACTTATTCGAAAATTTTATTTACAGACTTGTCACAGAAGCATCAAATTAACGTTTGATACTAAAGGTTTCCCACTTTGTCTCTTGTTTTCCGCACAGTTCAACAATTGATGAGTTGTTCAAGCCATACTCCTCTTCTCTGGAACCCATGGCCTGCCCACTGTCCTGATCTTTCCCCCGCAGACTACTTCCTGTAAGGATACCTGAAGGAGTGAGTGTGCTACAACAACCCACAGACCATTGAGGCCCCGAAGACAACATCTGTCAGGAAATTCGGAGAGTCCCTCTTGAGATGTGTGACAATGTCATCACAAGCTTCAATGTGCGTGTTGCAGCTGTAATCCAGAGAAGATGAGCATGGATTGAACATGTCATCAATTATTGAACTGTGCAGAAAACAAGTAACAATGTGGAAAACCTTTGGTATCAAATGTTAATTTGATGCTTCTCTGACAAGCCTGTAAATAAAATTTTCGAATGAGTTCTTATTTCAAAAACTTGTGTACGATCAAAAAGTGGTAACATTTTATTGGCCCACCCTGTAGTTACTCGTACACATGTGTTTGAAACATTTGTATTGTATTATAGAATATGTAGTTCAAACATAGCTTACATCAAAAACACTAGTTCACCAAAAGAAATTCGCAACACAAACAATCTGTATTCATCTGAAGAGTGGAGAAGATAATAAATGAAAATACCTTTCAAAAACCCTGTATATTGGCTAATTTTTTTGACATTTCTCACCCCATTATTAGCGCGACAGCCGCTCTTACTTATAAAATTGAGCCATGCCCTGACAAAAGGGCGGTTTAATGCCTCTCCGTGATGCATTGTACCAAGCTAGACATCACATAATTATGGATCCATAAATTCCATTTCGTCCAACATTCGATTGAAAGGTAGAAGTGACCTTTGCACGTTCTTTACATATAGGAAAGAGTCAGCCTACTGCGCAGGGTCGATGCTATTTGAAAATGTATTAGGCCCCGCCCCCCTTTTCACAGCGCATGGCTCAAATGCATTTTGAAGTCTATCAGCATATGATACAGTTGCAATGTCGGCTAGAATGTGGACTCGTTAACCTGAGGGCATAGGCTCGAGCTCCCCATCTCCCACGGCATTTCTTAAAGAAAAGCATTTTTTTCCCAGAGGCTGCTAAACGTGCCTCGATGCTCCGAAATCTTAATAATTGGACTGTGAATATTGGCTTGGAAGGTTCCTTTAACTCTTTACCAAACGACAAAATTTTAGACTTGTCCAAATTGAAAGCATTTGCAGACGACAAAATTAATGTGACTCAAGAAATTGAAATTTGTTCTGGGTACGGTGGGAAACATTGTGGGAAAAGGAGAAAATGCTGGTTACCAGCATTTTCTCCTTTTCCCACAATGTTTTCAAAGGGCTTCTTTCAGAGAGTTGTGAAACCCGTGATTGTTTGGCTTTTTTTCAAGACCAGATTTAATGAATGACGTTTTACCGATTTGATCACAGTTCAAACCATTCCACTTAGAAAAATGCCGGAGAAATTCTCTGCCAGGAATAATTATGAAGAGCGTTTAAAAATAATACCACGTGCCAGCCATATTTGTTTGATCATTTCCTAGAAACCTTGCATTTAATAATTAAACCAAGCTCTGACAAAAAGGGGTTTAATGCATTCTTTTAATGAATTATACCAAGCAAGTCATCACATCATTATGGATCTTTTAACCTTTTATCCTGCTAAATAACTAGAATGAAATTTTCAATTCGATATTAAAAACCCAAATATTGCTATTTTCAAAGTTAGGTTTTGGGGAATAATATCTCCTTGCCGGACAGTAGAGATCCAAGATCAGACTGCACGTTCTGTGCAGTCTGATCTTGATCTACACTGTCCGCTAAAGGTCATTGAGTCGCGCTTAGCAGTCTATGGGTTAAAATCCATTTACAATTGACAGAATTTGGGGGTAGAATGGTCCTGAGGACTGCACAAGCTGACACTGATCGATACTTTTTGCAGATGCATTAAGCCCCCTTTTAACAGGGCATGGCTCAATTATATTGCTTATCAAATCCTGGAGGGAAAAAACGTTAATAAATGAACAGTTCTATCAGGCAAGTAATGCTATTGGAATATAACCTCTTCGAACGTTTAATACGACCTAACGCACTTTGCGAACATCGTAGATTAAGATCAAACTACACATAACATGCAGTCTGATATTGAAAACATACAGTTGATAGGATGTAGTCAGTCAAACGACATCAAATTTGAGATCGGAAGATTTATGTTTTTATTATTAAATGGATATTTTAACTTTATAGTACTGAACTCTTTACAAAATGACAAAATTTTAGACTTACGTAAGAGCATTTGCAGACGACAACTTCAGTGCGGCTCAAATTATAGGATTTGTCTTTGAAGGAGTAGAAAACATTGTGGAAAAAGGAGAAAATGCTGGGAACCAGCATTTTCTCCTTTTCCCACAATGTTTTTAAAAGGCTTCTTCCTCAAGGTTTTTAAAACACGGGGTTTAGTATGAAGGATTAAAACTTTGGCATGTAGCCCACAGCGAGAAGATAGACGTCTCCGAGAATATTATTTTCTTCTCTCCCCTATACAGAATCAAAACTATTGTGAAACAGTTCTGGATCTCCTCTGTGTAGCGTAGTTATATTTGTGTAATTTTTGTTGAAAGTACAATCTCAGACTCTGTCTCTGGCTCTCTCTGTCATGCTATCTCCCTGTCGCTGGACCTCACTCTCGTTGGCGCTGGCCCTTGCTTTCTGACTCAGTTTTTGGCTCCCTGTCTCTTACTCTTTGTTACTGGCATTCTACGTCATTGTATCTTAGCATCTCTGGACCTCTGGCGCTCTTTCCCCTTCTCTGTCCCTCTGTCTCTGACTCTCTCTGACTCTATCTGATTCGCTGTCTCTAGCTCCCTGTCTCTGACTCTCTGTCTCCCTGACTCTGGTACTTTGTCTCTGGACCCCTTGCTCCCTGTCTCTAACTCTGTCTTTGGCTCCCTGTATCTAAGTCTGTCTCGCTGGTTCTTGCTTTCTGTCACTGCATCTCCCTTAATATGGACCTCTCGCTCCCTGTCTCTGACTCTGTCTCTGGCTCCCTGTTTCTGACTTTCTATATCCCTTGCTCCGGCTTTCTGTCACTGCATCTCCCTGAATCTAGACCTCTCGTCACCTGTCTCTGACTCTCTATCTCCCTTGCTCCGGCTTTCTGTCACTGCATCTCCCTTAATCTGGACCTCTCGTTCCCTGTATCTGTATCTGACTCTGTCTCTGGCTCCCTGTCTCTGACTCTCCGTCTCTCTTGCTCTGACTCAGTGTCACTCTATCTCTTTATCTCTAGAGCGCTAGCCCTTTATCTTTGACCACCTGGCAGTCTCTGATTCCCTGGTTATGACTCTCTGTCTATGTCTCTGTCTGTTTCTGTCAAACTCTGACTTTTTGTCTCAGACTCTCTGTTTCTGTCTCTCTCTCTCTCTCTCTCTCTCTCTCTCTCTCTCTCTGTAGCAGCTGCAAAAACAGAATAGTTTTCTTTGTTAGTCAAGTATCGACACTATAAGAACCAATAATGAAGTAGTTAAGTAATCATTATTGTAATCATCAAAACGCCTCCGTATGTTAACAACTGTCTTAGTAGTTTATTAAATCTAATTAATCAGTGCTAAACAATATTGCAGATAATTTTAATTTGAGGTTTTTTTTTGTATGCTTTACACAAGTCAAGGGAAAGACGGTACTGTATAAGTAAACCGTCTATTCATGTAAATTAGGAAAAGTGACAAGAGATATTCTGCCGATTTCATAGAAAAAAATGCCTCGAAGTAAGTTGACTGAAGACACTGGAGATACTGTCAACTTGAAAAAACAATGGAAATATTTTCTTAATTTTGACATAATTCGATAAGAAGTCAACAACCAAAGTTTTTCTCTTATTAGAAATGTGGCAATTTTGTGAGATCAAAGGTATTGCAAAAGGAAAACAGAGGCTGGAGAGAACATACTTATGTGCGGCGCCCTGGGGAAAGGTGGCTTAATGCAGCTCCGTGAAGCATTATATACCGAACACGTAATCACGTAATTATGGATCCATAAAAATCAACTCTAACAACGGACTAAATATGGAGGTAGAATGGTCCATGGACATGCAAAAACTTTACAAAGAGCAAAAAGTATCGACCCATGTCAGCCTGTGCAATTCGCGCAGGCTGACATGGGTTGATGCTTTTTGTAGATGCATTAAGCCTCTTTTTCACAGAGCATAGCTCATTTTTATTTATTTGATTTACCAGGGTTTAAATATGGCCACCCCTGTCAACTTGTCTTCATGGAAAAAGAAGTCAGATGTTACTAGTCTTATTGTGTGGTTGATACAATAAATTCTGTAGTTTCAATGTCACAAACCGAGAGACCGTCGGTACAAGTAATGTCTTGTCTGACTTTTTGCAATGAAAGGAAGCTTACATTTCTTCCACTGGCTGAACCAAGGAGACCTAAATACATCATTCATGAGCAATCTTTTAGTGGAACTGCCCTCGGGTAAGACATTGCAGGGCAACAGCCTTGTACTGGTGAAACTCATGAAAGACATGAATATATGAACTGTCGTTGTAATGTAAATGAAATGAGCTACGCTCTGGCAAAAGAGGGTCTCGGAAATCCCCTATACAAAGCAAGTCCTCTCTTAGTTATGGGTCCATAAATCCATTTTGTCTAACAACCGTCTAAACTATAAGGCAGAATGGTCTTTGGACTTGCAGAAAATTGACCAAAAGCAAAAAGTATCGACACGGGTCAGCCTGCGCGGGCAGCACAGGTCGATACAGTTTGCAAATGTATTAAGCTCCCTTTTCACTGAGTACAGCTCAAAAATTGTTGAAAGCAACGTAGAACACCGTTCCAACAAACATAGAAATAAATTGGTATAAGATATTGCAACTGTTTTTCTGGACAGAATACCATAACCTATCAAACAATGCAAATCAGCTGATCTTGACCTAGTCTGTCCGTCAGCGCATGTTTAGTCGCTGCTTTTGCTTTTTGACCCCTGGGCTGCTAACGCGCGACTTAAGCACCATTTTGCGGACAATGTAGATCAAGATCAGACTGTGCAGTCTGATCTTGGATCTACACTGTCCGATAAGAAGATATTTTCCCCCAAATAACTTTGAAATATCAAAATTTGAGTTTTTGCTATCGGCCTGAAGGTTTCACTTAACTTCTTTCGAAATTAAAGGGTTCACATACGTAAAAAGTCTTACAGGAATGAATGGAGTATTATGAAACGCACACATCTGTCATGCATGTACATGTATTATTATCATCCTACAGCCTGTGTGTCTGTATTAGTTATGATTTTCTGTAAAACACATCAGATATCTAGGTCATGTGAGATTCCATCTAATTCAATTACATTAGTTATCTGATCAACCGACAACAAAGGGAATGCACACATCACCGCAATCTTCAGTATATAGTTCTTGTACTTTCTTGGTATACCAAGTCCTTTGATCTTCTATCACTGTTTGTGTAAGCCGCGCGAGATTCTGTTCGATTAGATATTATAATTCTGTTGTTGGACGATAATCTGGTCTAATGTTAATTGGAAGTAGCCCCCTTGTCAGTCAGTTAGGTAAGGTTTAGAGAAATCCAATTACGCATACAGTTAGTGTGCCCGATGCCATATTGGCTTATCACGTTTGTTCGTATCACGTTAGATAGTATTGAACTTTCACCTTGACACACAAATACCAACACTTTCATCATTCGTTAACCCTTATCCTGCTAAATAAATAAAATTAAGCTCTTAAGCTGATAGTAAAACTCCAAGTGTTGCTATTTCAAAATTAGAATTTGGGGGAAAATATCCCCGTATTGGACAGTGTAGATCCAAGATGAGACTGCACGCTCTGTGCTGTCTGAATTTTCTCAGACATGAAGCGATGAAAACTTTGACGAACGAAACAATGAAGGAAATATAATGTTAAATATGGCCGAATTGTATCACAGTTGATATGAGTCCTGGTTGGCGCAATGGTTAATTTCGTGGATTTTTCATTCAGACGTTCCCGATTCGATCCTCATCTGCTGCACTGGTGTTTTATTGGAGTATTCTTGGGCAAGGCGGTACAAAGTCCTAACCTAGCAATTCAAGCATATTTACCTTGACTTGTCGGTAGCTGGGGGCCTTCGTGGCTCAGTGGTAAAGTATATGACTCGTAACTTGGTGACCCTGGGTTCGAGCCTCGCTGGAAGCTCTGAAATTTTCGTAAGATTGTCCTTGGGCAAGAATTAGCCCTAACCTAGTACTCGTGAAAACTAGGAGATACATGAATATGTGAGCTGTCGTCGTGATATGACTGCAACAATGTTAAAAGCTACTAAAACAACTTTAATTAATTAATAAATCAATCGTCCGTCGGTAGCCAAAAAGTTTACACTAAAACGGCGGCAAATGCCTTTCCGTTTTATTTTCAATGATTTCGAAAAAAGAACTTGGACAGCGAGGACACTTTATGACTTTAGAAAGAAGCATCTGTAACATAACCAAGATGGCATAACATTAAGAAAAGTAAGCAATTTTCACAATTCTGTCAAGCCCCTCCCTTCCATGACAACCCTCTTACCCCAAGATTCCTAGGTATTGCAATTGTGACGAACACCACCTTTGAAAACACTAGAGGAAAAGGATAAAATGCTGGTAACCACCAATTTCTATTTTTCTTCCAATACATTCCAACCTTTCAGCTACAAATTCAATCATTCAAGCAACAACAGATACGTCGTCAGCATTTTTTTGGTTCTATTTTGACGAGTCTATGAAAATCTCGTTGTCTGGTGTAGAGTTAGTCTTCAGGTTGCTAAGCGCAACTCAGTGACCCTTTGCGGACAGTGTAGATCAAGATCAGACTGCACAGAACGTGCAGTCTGATCTCGGATCTACACTGTCCGATAAGGAGACATTTTTTCTCCAAAACTGAGTATAAAATAGCAATATTTGGATTTTTGCTTCTGGCTTAAAATAATCATTTCACTTATTTAACTCTAAGGCTGCTTAGCGCGACTCAATCAACTTTTGCAGACAGTGTAGATCAAGATCAGACTGCACACAACGTTCAGTCTGATCTTGGATCTACATTGTCTGATACGGTGATATCATTCCCCAAAGCATAACTTAAAATAGCTATAATTGGGGTTTTATTATCGAATTGAAAATATCATTTTAGTTATTTAGCACGACAAAGGTTAATCATTAGGCTGCTCATGGAAGGGAAAGTTTGTAAGATCTTCATTTCTTTTTTAATTAGCTGGAAATTTTCTCTTAAAGTTTATAGCAGAGAAAGGGTAAATGTATTTATTTCCGGGGTGCAGGAACTCGCAAACTGGACTATAAGTGGGATACTGCATTCTTTTGACTTGAAAGATCATACCTCACTTATAGATAATGGAAAACGCTCATGCGTTACCATGGTAACAGACCATCGTTCAGAAAATCGTAACGATTTGAAAAGGTGTGCTTGTGGAGGAAACTTCGGAAGTTGTAAAATTTTGGCTTGCACTCGTCCTCACTGAACGGTTTTGATTTGTGTGGATTTTTTTGCCGATGTTGTTTGAAAGAACCCGGTTTATAGTAGGAATAGATCTCATCCAGGAATTTTTGTCTGTGTAAATTTGGACAATAAAGCTGTAGAATTAGATTCAAATCCAGAAGTTAATATTATCAAAATTAGGTAAGTTTTTTATATACGATACTTTTGTAATATTTGACACGTGTCATTACAAACAGTTAATTCACGTAATTTCATGTATGGAATTAGTTATTGACACAAATGTAACCATGTGATTTTGCATAATATTAATATTTTCTGTAAAATTCTGGTGAGTGTAATCTGGTGAGTGTGTGTCTGTGTGTGTGTGTGGGGGGGGGGGGGGGGGGGGGCATAGCTGTCCTCTTATTGTCGACGTATTTACTGTTTAAAACCTAGTTTTATATATATAAACAATCCCTAGTTTTAACGAACCTGTTGAAAAGGGCTTTTTTTTTAACATTGTAGCATCTACTGGTGGTCGTGTTTTCTTCTCTTTTGTATCAAATGCTATCATTTTAACACCATTTAAATTGTCTTCTGCAATTACTATCGATATTGACAAGTTTTAACCCTAAGGCTGCTAGTCGCGACTTGCTGACCTTTTGCGGACAGTGTAGATCAAGATCACACTGCACAGAATGTGCAGTCTGATCTTGAATCTACACTGTCCGATAAGGAGATATTTTTCTTCGAAAAATGCATTTGAAATAGCATCATTTGGGTTTTTACTATCGGTTAATTTATTGAGCAGGAGAAGGGTTAATGGTGTCCTCCAGTAAAGCAGATTGCCATCCATTTTGTAGCAAACAACGGAGAATCTTTGTAACTTTCTATTGTTAAGCGTTTAATTAAAAACACAATTGTATGCACAAGTCGTGAATTTACCCAAATGTCGCATGGAATCAATATACGGAAGAGATTCTGCAAGTTCGAATTTATTAGCCGTGTGTTTTCTTTCTGACGAAATACTGTGCTTGTCAATGGCGTCAATATTAATAACTTATGTTACAGCTTGTTCGTGATACATTCTGAATGTTAAAGTCTAAAAACCAATAGAAACAGTAGATGAAAACACGATCAGAGAGAGTGTATACCAGCAATTTCAAATTACATGTACATTTTGATTCTCATTCGTAAGCTTTTTCTATAGTGCAAGTGTGCAATTTCTGATTGGCTAAACCAAATGCTTAAACTATCAGAAGTTTAAGAAGTTATCTCTCAATTTAGAATAAGAACTAGAAAGTAATACAAAATGGTTGGTATACAAAGGTCCGCTTAGTATCAGTTTTCGTCTGCCTCACCAATACAGTAACTCTTTACCAGATCAAAGCTCTGGACATGTCTGCGTTGAAAATATTTGCCGAGGACTAAATGTGACTCCCATGATGGTCTTTGAACTGGACGAAAACGTTGTAAGATCCAACCCTGACACAACCGGATAGTTTGGTGGTGGTTTGTGAACTCAAACCGAACAATTTGTCTGATTTATGGTTATTGGGCACCTTTCTATCTCAACGACCAAGATTTCCTATCTAACACACCTTGGAAAGGTGAAACCTAGGTTATAGATCTCTAGATATCGCCGGCCATTTAATCCAGGACTGATCAGGCTAATTTTAGATCTAGACAAAAACACGAAAAAAGTAAAAGGAGAGATCCCTCGCGGACAGACGGAACTACTCCACTTGTTGATATTGAAATATTTTTTGGGGAAAAAAGAGCAGTCCTTGCTGATTTCTAATTTTTTCATTGTGTTTACAGGTACCTTTTTTTTCTCACTATGTTTTCTAACCTTTCGTTGGACTGCGGCTTATTTGTTCCATTCTAAAGTTTGTCGTCACGGAATACTTTTAGTTTGGAAAAGATAAGGGTCTGTTTTGAAACACAAGTCTGAAGAACATTTTGCACTAAATCTAGATTTAGAAAGTAACACAATTTCTGATTGGCTAAACCATTTGGTTTAGCCAATCAGAGGTTGTATTACTTTCAAATATAGAACATTCTTAAAAATAAGACCAAGGATGTTCTGAGGAATGGTTGCTTAATACAGACCGAGGATTTGTCGTTCGGAAAAGGAGCCAGGAAAGAGGTTAGAAGTTTTGCATTAGGATGTACAATGACCCTGTTGGTTTTATACTGATGTGTATAAAGACCTCTCAAGTAACATCCTTTCCCACTTCCTTTCAGTAGATTTTCAAGAACTAGATGAAGATGAATTTGTAGAGATTGGACACAAGAAAGCCAAGGCTCATATACACCATATATTCTTACGAATGTTCTCAGTCTTATTTTGAAGAATTTTCAAAATTTTAGAGTAACACAACTTTTGATTGGCTGAATTCTTTTGTTTACCCATTCAGAAGTTGTGGTACTTTCAAATCTAGAAAATCTAGGGGAATAAGACTAAGAATGTTCTTAAGAACGGTTGATGAACACAGACCCAAGAAGCAGAACCCTATTTCTTCTGCAAAGAGATCCATTGGTTTATTTAAGCACTTGTCAAAACAAGCTAAGCTGACTTGAATTTCGTACCATTTCACCTGTAGTTGCGTGGGAAACACTAAGTGTCTTGGAAAGGTTCCCCTGCCAAGCTGGGAATCGAACATTAGACCTCCTGATGGATACCATTACCCACGTGTCTACCATTGCACCACCGCTCAGCCCAAAACTTTCATAGAACATGTATAAATCATCTTAACTGTCTACTGGCTGACTTTGTAAGATATTTTGACAAAGATGTCCTTGATATTACAAGATCTGTATCTTTTGTGTCGACTCAGAACGACCATTTCATTTGAGTCATTCCCTGGCAAAGGAAGGTTTATTATTATACTGCAAAGAAATTTCTCATGATCTGATTGGATAATATGCCCCGAACATATATATCATGTACACTGGCGAAACCAACGTAAAAGCAGTTTCCCTTTCGGGAGCCCCGTATACATGACTACACTTTCAACACAACATCCAAAATGGCGGCGTCGATCAAGATTAACATCAAGATTATGCACCAAACTGCACTTTTTTTCCAAGGTTTCAGTGACGTCATTTCCCAGTGACGTCAGTTTTCATTGAATTGGGGCACTCAGAAGGGAAATTCTACTTCGTCAGCGTACTCAATTTTTGAAACAAAAAGAAAACAGGTAAATTTCGCTTAACACACTTCGGCTCTGGGCGACATGATTCACCACAGCCGTGAACAAGTTTCCAAGTCCCCTGCCATCTGACCGTACAACTAATAATGTACCTCCGTGATCCATTATACCGTACAAGTCATCACATATTTTGTGAATACATGAAATCAATTTTGTATAACAATCGGCTCAATCCTGAGGTAGAATGGTTGTTGGACGTGCAGAAAATTGACCAAAAGAAAAAAAATGGACTAAAGTTTGATACTTTTTGGGGATGCTTTTCAAGGATTTTTTAAGTCAACATACTTTTACTCGTTAATGACAGAAACTACTCGTCTCTGATCCTGTGATACTGCATTTGCCGTCTTTGTGACGGGATTTCAGCGAGTTTCTTTGGGAAAAAAATGCCATGTGTAATGAAGTTCTGGGAAATCATGGACAGGTGCACTGAACACCTTTGTAAAAATGAAATACCGCGAATAACTGACATCAAACACAAAGCATATACAAAAAACGAAAGATGTGAAAACATGCAAAGCAAAGCAGAAAATGCCAAGAAAGAGAAAGTTTGAGATTACTTAAGCACACTTCTGGCGCATGATGAGACTTGAAGTTTAACTTTGCCAAAGAATGTTGGAGAATAGATGGAAAAATGATTGCAATGCAATCCCAGTGAACGTAACTCAAATACACGGCACCGGTAATAAACTTGTTACAAGTTATTATGTCTGGTCCCTTGCGAAAACTGAAAAAACTAGAGCACCGCATGCGGTTGTCAACGTTCGGCTGTAGTTGCTAATAGAAATTGATTGTTTTTCAGTGAAAACTTGAAGTTGAAAATACATAACTGTGTCAATAATATTTTGATGGTTACCTGCCCTTGTTGTATGGGTTCCCCTTTCCATACTTAAAAACTAGTCCAAGTTTGAAGTATAGTCAGTAGAGACAGAGATAACATAAATATCAGTTTTTGCACGATAACGCAGACAAGGACGAAGACAACAACAAAGTCGACGATGAAGCCAGGGCTATGAAGTAAATCAAGGGAGAAAAGTGTGCCCAACGTGGGAACCGAACCCACGACCCCCGGAATAGTAGTACCCACAGCTCTACCAACTGAGCTAGCCGGGCAACTGGTCGTGAGTCCACTCAACGTCAACTACAACAGCTATGGCAATACCTCGACGTTTTCTTCGAAAATAGCCGAGCTAAAAATGAAGAATTAAGTGTAAGAAACGTTATTGGCTGCGGTTTTACCATAAGCAAACTAAACCTGAATGCTTGAGTCAGACTATTTCCGGTTTAGGATTGCAGTATGTTTTTGTCGTAGTAGATTGTAGTTTAACTAAAGCGTACCTTTTTTACTGAAGGATAATTGAATTAACATCATAAACACTGACTTCCTGTATCTAGACTGAATGATAGTGTTAATACATGTATATGGGCTTGTGAGAGAATATGTGAGTTATGCTCTGTGAGAAAAGGTTTAATGCATCTACAAAAAGTTTCGACCCAGGTCAGCCTGTGCTGTCCGCACAGGCTGACCCGAGTCGAAACTGTTTTGCTATTGGTCAATTTTCTGCACGCCAAAGGACAAGTCTACCTTACAAGTCAGTCGATTGTGAGAATAAATGGTTTTTTATGGATCCATAATTATGTGATAACTTGCTTGGTATCATGTATCACATATATGCATTAAACCCCCCCCCCATTCTTTTTACGAGAGCAAGGCACACATATATATGAAACGTGCTCTGTGAAAAGGGGGCTTAATGCATCTGCGAAAAGTATCGACCAAGGTCAGCCTGCGCAGTCCGCGCAGGCTGACCTGGGCCGAAACTTTTCGCTATCGGTCAATTTTCTTTATGTCAATGGATCTACCTCATGATTATGTGGGTTGTTTAAAAATTCCTCTCCCACCGCTGACCATTGTTTCGACGATGATTATGTGGGAAAGCAGCCAATGGCTCGGAAAGAAGATTGTGCGGAGTACTGGTAAAAGACTCCAGGAAAGCATGGATAGGTGCACTGGCCGCCGCGATATAACTGAAATAATGTTGAAAACGGCATTAAACACCATACAATTAATCAATCAATCATTGTTTAAAAAAGTGGCTCTTATGGATCCATAATGATGTGATGACTTAAGCTGGTATCATGTATCACGGCGATGCATTAAGCCCCCTTTTGCCAGAGCATGGCTCATATATGCTTTCTAAATCGAAACGGTATGATGAGTCAAGGGAAATTAAAAGAGTAAAAATATGGCTACAGCACCCACCCTGGAATCAGTACATGCTCAAATGGCGGAATTTGTGAGTGGGAGGAGAGAAAATATTCTTTTAACAGGAGAAAATGCTAGTTTCCAGCATTTTTTTCTTTGCCCAAAATGTTTTCCCAAGACTGCTGCGGTACGTCGTTAAATCTCGGAAATATGTGGTGAAGGGTTGGGTAATATTTAAATCAGTACGATATGATAATTCAAAGGCAATAGAAATGGGAAAAACGTGGCCGAAGGTTCCACCCTGGAATCGGTACATACTGGAATGAAACAAGCCCAGTATCCAGTGAAAAGTGCTCATTTTTATGGGCCAGTTGTGTATTTGTACCAGAAAAAAATGACCAAAGTTGTCTGTAATAACAACGAACTGAAGGAAATCATAACATTGTAAATGGCGTTAATTGAAGCCACCTTTAATGATACCGCTAGATCTTCATTTATTGCAATATTGTATGGAATTCATTACATCCCTGGTGTTTTAATAGGCCGACATACGATTGATAAATACCTGGCCTAATACAACCCATTCTTTTCATTTCTCATTTCAAATTGAAGTCTTCATTTGTGACTGACTTACACCGGTCAGCTCAGATGACTTGTCATGTATATAAAATAATCAGATAAAACGGTTAAAGAGACATCTTTACAACCAGAAAGTAAACAAACGCTGTTAAAACTTGACGGTGTTATAATCTAGTCAGCTGTGTAAACGTAGATTAAAAAATCAATATAAGGTGTGTGTTGTAAAGAAACTGTAGAGATTTGTCTTCGATTTAAACCGGAAACTGTGGTTGTTATGTCTATGGCTAGCCGCAATAGAATGAAATTCATTTTCTATCTGCCGTAATCTGTGCAACCTTGCAACCATCAGGGGCAATAGTTGGCATTAAGATACAAGAGTGATTATAGTTTCATAAAATAAAGAGAAAAAAAGGTTAAAAAAACTGGACGAAAACGAGTAAAGATGTATGTTTAACCCTTTACCAAAATTTACAATCCCAAATGTTAACCACCTTGAGAAAGAAGGCTTTTGAACATATATGAGCCATGCTCTGGCAAAAAGGGGACTTAATGCATCTCCGCGATGCATGATGCCAAGCAAGTCATCACATAATTATAGATCCATAAAATCTATTTTGTGATATAACGGGCTGAATCCAGAGATAGAATGGTCCTTTGACATGCAGAAAATCTACTAAAAGCAAAAAGGTTCGACCCATGTCAGCCTGCTCGGACTGCACAGGCTGACATGTGTCGATACTTTTCGCAGATGCATTAAGCTTCCTTTTCACAGAGCATGGCTCATGTATTGAGGAATAGGGAAAAAATCTTTCTACCTTTTTTTTAGAAAATTTGTTCCATTTGCTGTGGATTTGGACCTTAGGGGCCGTAACAACATTTTCCCACAATTTTTTTTTTCAAATGCCTTGATGTTCAGGGTCTTTAAAACTCATGATCGGGTGTGGGTACCCTAAATCAAAGATGTAGACTGGTTTTGATCGCAGGATTTGATTTATATTAGATCTAATCTTAACTCTTTACCGAATGACAAAATAAAACTTATGCAAATTCAAAGAAAAAAAATGACACGCAAAAACTGAAATTGGGTTTTTGAAAGGTTAGAAAGCATTGTGTGTAAAGGAAAAAATACTGGCTATTAGCATTTTCCCTTTTCTCACAGCATAATGTAAAAAAAACTTCAAAACTTAAAGGTTGAAATCAAATGCTGTATATTGAGCCGGAGGCATTTATGTACTTCAAATAAAGTTCTTATTCGTATATCCCCTTTTTCCACAATATTTTCAAATGCTGTCTTTGTCAAGGGCGTTTAAGGTAAGGATTTTTTGGTAAAGTGTTATTATGTTTGCATCGGTATACAACTTTTTCTGTCTTGTAGAGGACAACTGTCGAAAACACTGTTGCAGAAGGAGAAATTACTCGTATCGAGCAGTGTCTTCATCTGCTGTGGTGCTTTCACAAATATTGGCCTAATTCATGTTTTTGATCCATACTTTACAGAAATATTCGATTTTTAACGACCCGGAGAAGAACTCTTTCGAAAACATTGTTGAAAAAGGAGAAAATGTTGGTAACCAGCATTTTCTCCTTTTTCAACAACGTTTCTGTCCTATCAAAGACAAATTTTATCATTTGAGCCACAGTTGAATTGTTGTCTGCAAATGCTTTGAATATGGGTAAGAATGAGTCTATGATTTGTAGTTTAGCAAAGAGTTAAGGGGGTTTATCAGTAAAATCTATATGTCAACACATAAATTGGCAGCAGAGAGTCGGCTGTAATGGACCAGGGTATATAAACCATGCTCTGTGAGAAGGGAGCCTCAAGTATCTGCATAAAGTATCGACTCAGGTCAGCCTGCGCGGACTGCGCAGGCTGACCTGAATCGAAACTTTTTGCCATCGGTCAATTTCTTAAGCATGTCAAAAGACCAGTCTGCCTCATGATTCCGTCGGTAGTCATACAAAATGGATTATATGGATCCACAATTATGTGATGACTTTCATAGTATAATATATGATAGAGATGCATCTAACCCCTTTTTGCCGGAGAAAGGCTCAAATTATTTGATGGAAAAAAGGTGCCTATTTTATCAGTTTATTTCCTGATTATAACAGACTTTTTACTTTGAAAATTCTATTGATATTCAGCTTAAATGCTTTATTCCCACTCTAATGATTTATTATATCACAATTACCTATTATCAAACAATCCGGAGGAAGTAGGCTTTTGCAAACATTGTGGGAAAGGGACAAATTTCTGCTAACCATTTCCCACAATGTTTTATATCCTTTCACATAAAAATCTCTTGGTTTGAGCCACATTTCATTTGTCGTCTGCAAATGCTTTCAATTTGGATAAGTCAGAATTTTTGTTGTTCAGATAAAGTTGAGTTAAGGGAAAATCACGATCAGATGTATCACCAGATATCACCGATACTTTGATTTGTTGGCTATTTCAATGAGTACAGCATTCGACAAACCTCGGTGATCAAGTACCTCGGCCATATCACGTTGCTTGATATGCACCTACACGGTACCATTTCTTCGCCGGAAGTACATTGCTTCACCGTTCTTAAAATTGTAACAGTCCGCTTAGAAAGCAAACACTAGTCATAATTTTCCATTGGAATCTTTTTTAATACATTTCCGATGACAAACAGTTCGTACATTCATGTTCTAACTCGGTCTTTCAGTTATGTTGGCATTTTTCAGCGATAGATTGCTTAACATTGTGACTGTTGTTGCCATTGCTTATAGACGTAAAGGGCGCCACCATGTTTAAAATCATATGACCGGCAATATTTCAAAATGGAAACCCCCGATACGGACGAGGTTAAATGTAGACCTGTACGGAAATGGCTGAGTTGTGACGAGTGTGAGTACATTTAACTCGACCAAATTGAAAGCAGCTACAGACAACAACCTATATATAGCTCAAATGATATCTCTGTCTCTGGCAGGGTAGGAAACATTGGAAACCAGAATTATCTCCTTTTCCCACAATGTTTTAGAAAACCTTCATCGTCAGGGGCGTTAAAACACGGGATTGTGTGGGAAAGGCTGAAGGACCGAAGAATGTGTTATGACAACATCGGACATTGTTGATGAAGATCAAACTGCAAAATAATTCAAAGTCTGATCTTCATAATTACCGTCTGCAAAAGCACACCAAGCCATATTAAGCAAGTTAATAGTTAACGAACTTTTTATCTTTTATCGTACCTAGACTTAATTTGTAATGCTGTTGAAATCACTCGAAACTGTTATGTACGAACCATTTCGTGGGCGAAAATGTTTAAAAGGTGTGCCGCATTACGAGCGAAATTCTTGCGTATTACTATCATAAAGTATTTCATAACGAAAAGGTATTTTTATGCCCTGAAAGAAAAATTTATTTCTCTTCCCAAAACTGGATTAAGACTTTGCGAAAAAAAAAAACACTCGAGGCATTTGAAAACAGAGTGGAAAAAAGGAGAAAATGCTGGTAACCAGCATTTTCTCCTTTTCCCACTATGTTTTCTACCCTATCAAAAACAAATTCCATTACTTAAGCCTTATTTAGAATTGTCATCTACAAATGCTTTGAATTTGGACAATTCCAAAATTTTGTCGTTTAGTAAAGAGTTACTATCAGGTTGAATATACATGCCACACTTAACCTTTGAGCACGCTGTCAACGACCCTGACGAGGAAGGCTATCGAAAACATTTTGGGAAAAAGAGAAAATGCTGATAACCGTTAAGTGTGGCTCAAATGATGGGATTTTCTTTGACATAGCAGAAAGTATTGTCAAAAATGGGTTAAGCTTAGGGTTATATATATTTTTCAATGCTTAAGTCGCGTCCGTGGTTGTGAGGTAGAGCGTCGGCCACGTAACCAAAAGGCCCCGAGTTCGATACACTGTAGCGGGTATCAACTTTGGGACCCTTCATTGGCCCACACATTCGGCGCGAGTAGTGGTGTAGTTACCAGGAAGCAGAATCGAGAGAGATTAGTATAAATTGTAAGAACTTGTTTCTCAATCGATGTAAAATAAATATGTTTAAATGCCTAATTCTAAAGGATCGTTAAACTTAGGCATTGTTTGGTGGAGGATTAAAGAGGGTTCATTTTAAGATAGCCATGTGGGAATGGATTTTATCAATACATCTATTATTTGATGTGTTTCAGGAAGGGCAAGAACTAAGGTAATTCACAAAAACACGTGGAATTTGTCTGCAAATAGATATTTCTGACTCACTATTTTTAGAATTAAGTACTCCCTATTACTACATATTTGAAATTCTCGAAAGATCTTTAAATAAATTCTTTGAGTATGAACTCCTTGTTACTGAGTCTCACGGTAACCTCCCTCATTGAAAAATACACGTAAGCCATGCTCTGTGAAAAGGGGGCTGAATGCATGTGCGAAAAGTATCGACCCAGGTCAGCCTGCGCAATCCGCGCAGGTTGACCTGGGCCGAAACTTTTCGCTATTGGTCAATTTTCTGTGTGTCCAAGAACCACTTGTTCTCCAGATTCAGTCTTTCATTAGACCGAACGTATTTTATGGATCCTTTATTATATGATGACTTGCTTGGAAAAATGGATCACGAAGATACATCAAGCCCCCTTTTGCCAGAGCATAGCTCAGATGCATTATTACACAGGTGAAATTTTAATCAACTGTAAATCTTTGATTGATGTGAGATGTTGGCAGAGATAGGTAGGTAACCTAAGAAGCCATGAATACGTGTTTTCTACGATAGACCTAAATATCATTCCACTTTCACCACGTCTCTTCTCGAACGAGTCTGTCTGTCTGTCTGTCTGTCTGTCTGTCTCTCTCTCTCTCTCTGTCTGTCTTCTATTCTATTCGTTTAATAAAAATGTTTCATCGCTTATTGATACATTTTTACTCGTTCTCAGGCAGTTTTTAACCTAATTTCATCTTTAGTATATGAAACTATAACCATTCTTGTATCTTCATGCCAAATGTTGCCCCTGGTGGCTGCAAGGTTGCGCAGATTACGATGGATAGAAAATGCTTTTCATATTTTGGAGGCCTTCAAAGCAATTGCTGTTGCCCTTTCCGGTTTTAAATGAGCACAAATTCCTTGTGTTTTTCTATCCCTTACATCATTTATATTGGTAATTTATCGATGTTTACATAGCTGGGCCACTCTGCACATTTTCAGGTTTTAACAGCGTATTTTCTCTGTAACTGTAAGGATGTACTTTAAAGCCGTAATTATTTTAAACATCGTCAGTAAATATTCTCAGTATGAAAGATTTTTAACGTCAGATAAGATTTAACTCTTTACCATACAACAATACTGAAGACTGGTCAGAATTAAAAGCAGTCAGAGACGTAGAATTACAAATGGTTCAAATTTTGGGATTTTTTTTTCTAAAGGGTTGAAAACATTTAGGGAAATGGAGAAAACCTAGCTGATCAGCATTTTCTCCTTTCTTTTTCCAACAATGTTTTTTCAAGGCTTTCTTTCACAGGATCGTTAAAACTCGGGTTTGTGAGATCCGAGAACTGTTAAACATTTGGTAGATAATTTTGATCCTTTTCATTTCTGACGATGTTACATAACAGTGAAAACACACTCTTCTTTCGTCAGAAACTTCCCTGGTAATTCAACAGATCTGAAAACAATGGGCGTTCACATGTAAAATCGTAATCATAAGCCCTTGTAGTTTCTTTTTTACAAACTGTAGTAGTATGTCTTTTGTATAAACTCTCGTATTTTCCCAGACATCGTTTGATCTTTGAAGTGCCTTTTCCTCGTCGAAATATCACAGGCTTGTTATGTAACCGTTTCAGCGCAATAACATCCCTTGTTATTTCGACGAGCAAAAGGCACTTCAGTGCCTTAGGGTTAGAAGGAGCTCTTGCGGATCGTATATTGCGTAAACGCGCACTCTGACATTACACGAAACTAGGTCTTCGTCCGTATTCCGTATTCTTATTAACATTTTTAGTCTAATTACAGATTTAGAAAGTAAGACAACTTGTGATTGGCTAAACCATTTCGTTTAGCCAATCAGAAGCTGTGTTACTTTCAAATACAGAAAATTCTAGAGAAAAAATTTTTAAAATCTTAACCCTTCTCTTGCTAAATAAGTTAAATTAACTTTCAAGTCGACAGTAAAAAACCCGAATAATGCTAATTCAAACTTATTTTTCTTTCTTTTAAAAATATCGCCTTATCAGACAGTGTTGATCCAGGATCAGACTGCACGTTATGTGCAGTCTGATCTTGATCGACACTGTCTGCAAAAGGTCAGTAAGTCGCACTTAGCAGCTTAATGGTTAAGAATGGTTAGCGAATAGAGACGCTGGTCTCTATGCTGGCAGAAATATCAAGTCAAAAAAATGAAATATATCAATGGCGCTTCAACAATAAAACCGAGAGAATTTTTCTGGCATTTGCTCAAGTTTACATGTAAATGCTGAGTACAGACAATCTGAAGTTTCCTCTGAAATAAGTCTGAGTACATTTTACACAGCTGTCTTCTCCTTCGTAATGAGATTTGAATATCTCTCGCCCAGTTTTTACCTTTCTGTTCTTTTTGTCTTTTAGCAAGCTAAATGGAAAATAAGCTGCCGTTGCGGTTTTATTCATTGTATGGTGTTTAACGCCGTTTTCAATATTATTTCAGTTATATCACGGCGGCCTGTGCATATATTCATGCTTTCCTGGAGTTTCTGTTACCAGTACTCCGCACAATATTCTTTCTAAGCCACCGACGGCTTTCCCACATAATCCATCGTCGAAATAGTGGCCAGCGATAAGAGAGGAACGAATCCTGTCGCAATGACAATCATCAGTCCTGGGAAAGAAATTGGCCGATTCATGGATCGAACCAGCGACCCCCTGTTCTCAAGTCCTGTGCGCTACCGACTGAGCTAACGGGGTTTGAGCTGTCTTCGTGGCCAGTGCAGATAAGTGATCAGATTGCACGTTTTGTGCAATAGCAGTCTGATTATTGACCTACACTGTCCGTCACTTTGACAAATATAGTGCAGTCAAACCATTCTGGAAATTGCTGTATTTGCGTCTTACTGACTGATAATATGACAAGCCATGCTTGTGAAAAGGGGGGGGGGGATTGATACATCTTCGTAATGCTTGATACCAAGCAAGTTATTACAGTACTATAGATCCATAAAATCCTTTTTTTATAACAGCCGACTGAATCATGAGGTAAACTTGTCCTCTGACATGCAGAAAATTGACCAATGGCAAAAAGTTTGTACCCAGGTCAGTCTGCGAGTTAGCGAAGAAAGAAGACTGCGCAGGCTGACCTTGGTCGATACTTTTTGCCGATGCATTAAACCCCCTTTTCTTAGAGCATAGCTCAAGTTAATGTTACGTGGAATTAAATTTCCTCTAATGTATACATGTACCTACATCTCGCTGACATAACTAGTTACAATAAAAGTTTAGTTTTATTTAAGAAAAAGGGAATTAGTTCGCGTTGCGTTGCGGACAACATTTCATGGTTATTCTTTTATTGGTTTAGGTCATTTCGGGAGCTATTCATATTTGCTAATTGCTGTTAGAGAAAAAAATTCAGGTGTGAAGAATCTGGTACGAATAACTCCGGATACAAGTTCCTAGCTCTTCTAAGAAACTTCAGTTGTTTTTTATATGCCCAGTGTGAAACACAGATACACGCAAAGCTAACTTTCTTACCCTTTCCCCAGATAGGTGGGAAACACTGTTTCTTAAAATCCATAACCAAGATGGGACTCAAATCTAGTACCCTTGGATCCGTAGTCATATGGTTAACCATCACACCAGCGCTCCGCCCATCAGGAAACATTTACCCAATCAGGCACTTTTAAATGATCGATAGAGCTACTCAAGAACTCGACCAGCCCGCATAGCTCAGGTAGTAGAGCGCAGGACTCGTAAACATCAAGTGTTGGGTCACTTGAGGATGACGGTTCGAGCCCTATGACTGGCCATCTAAAATTACTAATAGTCGTTCGGATAAGACGCTAAACTGAGGTCCCGTGTGGCGGTGATATACGAGCACACCAAGCACGTTAAAGAGCCAGATGCAACTTAGGATGGGTTTCGTCCTCTATCTTGCACTATCCCCATTAACATAACTAACAGCCTTTTTGGGCGTCGCCCACATGGGCAACCGGTGGCGACGATTAAAAAGGGAAAATCAATCAAACTCAAGAACTTCAAATAGACCATAAGAACAAGATAAATAGTTGAAAAAGGAAAGGAATAGAGTTTAACAACTGTAGACAAACCTGGCTGTAATAGAGGTGTAACGTAAATACAAGAAACTGGCGTACACAATGTTTACAATGAACGGTACGAAAAAAAGTAAACGATGAGCTGTGAAAGATGTAATCGAGCGCTGAAGAAAAATAAACTTCCTATGGGTTAGAATAAGAGGTTTTTTTTTTTTTCTTTCTTGGACCATCTTCATAAATTTCAACATTATTTATGTTAAATTATTTTCCGAGAAACATTTTTCTTGTATAAGGGATAACCCTTTACAACAATTTCCAGCATTTTAACGCTACCGAGAAAGTAAGCTATTAAAAACATTGTGGGAAAAGGAGAAAATGCTGGTAACCAGCATTTTCTCCTTTTCCCACAATATTTTCTAACCTTCCTATAAAATAATTAAATAAGTTACACTTCAACAACTGCTGTCAATTTGGAAAATCTGGACGTGTTGTAAGAGATCACTCATCAAAAACCTTTCGGCATACCTCGGGGGATCCGGTGATCAAGTCCCTCGGCTGTATAATGTAGGTTGATATGCACCTACACGGTACATTTCTTCGCCAGAAATACGCCGTTTAACCGTTCTTAAAATTGTAAGGCTCCTCTTAAAAAAGAAAACTTCGCTCACAATTTTCGATCGAACTCTTTCTAAATGCATTTTTCCGTTGACATACAGTTTTTACATTCATTTTTTTAACGCGGTTTATCAATTCTGATTGAAGTTTTCACCGACAGACAGATAGATATGAATAACTTCATCGTGGTTGTTTATGTCGTTGCTAATCGATTTACACGGGCGCCGCCATGTTTAAGATCATATGATTGGCAGTTCAAAATCGAAACCACCATTACACGAACGAGGTCAGACGTAGGTACGGAACCGGCCGAGTTGTGACGAGTGAAGCGAAAACAGGACAGCATAGATCAAGGTTCGGCTGCACAGATCTTGTAGCTAGCTTGATGCTGAGATATACCGTCTGCCTTTTAAGTTAAGCCTAAGATTAATCCCATTACCTGCTTAATAAGTGAAATGAAACTTTCAAGCCCATACTGAGTAATAAAAAGCCAAAATTTGCTATTTCAAATGTATATTAATTTGAAAAAACATCTGCTTATCGGACAGTGTAGATTCAAGATCAGACTGCACGTTCTGTGCAGTCTGATCTTGATCTACACTGTTCGCAAAAGGTGCTTGAGTCGCGTTTAGCAGCTTAAAGGTTAAAATCTCACTGACTTTCAGTGGATTGTACTTTCAGCTTTTATGTCTGTCCTTACCTTTGACGTCTCAAGAAACTTTTGTGAACTTCGTAGATCAAGATCTCTGATCTATAATGTTCACTTTTTAATTCTAGATTATGCCTGAACTGTTCCTTCATCTTGCAGCCTAACTGTACTTGTAGCAATTGAAAATGTAAAAGTTATTTATTTGGTAGTAAAAGTGTTATGGCTTTATGTATTTGCCGCGGATAAACTTAACTTCATGTATATGACATCGTAGTCTGCAGCATTCTAATTGCTGATTTGCATAGATTCAGATCATACTGGAAATAACTTGTTAACTTTGATCTACACTGTCCGCTGTCTTTTCTAGGTAATGGCAAAACTTATGTTCAGCTGAAGTGGATAATTACTTTTATATCTCGGGCATTGAAAGAGTTAGCTTTTCACCACACAAAATATTTTAAACTTGCCCCAATTGAAAGCATTTAAAACAAGAAATATCTTTAATAACAAAACACGGCGTAAATTTGCCCGCCAATAGGTCTGCGGGGGCCCGCAGAATAAACACATCCTTGTTTTTAACCAATCGCAAATTTCTATTTATTCATTCGAATATAATACCATAGAGTAGGTCAATAGCCAGCACATTCAGCTACGCCGAAAAAAATGGTTATTTAGCTTACAACATGATATCTCACTAAACTTGTAACAAAAATGTGGGGAAAGGATAAAATCCTGGTAACCAGCTTTTTATCCTTTTCCCACATTTTTTTAAAAGCCTTATTTCTCAGGGTCGTTGAAGCTCTTGATTTTTTGTAAAAAGATTTAAACCACAGGACTGATTCACAAATTCACAAAATAATACTGCATAAAAATATAGCAAAAATTCATGTTCTGAAACAAAAATAACAATGTTGGGCATGTTTGAGTGTGTTTTCTGAACCTGTGGAATTAAATTCTACAGTGTCGAAATAATTAACTGATTGACTACTGCATCATATCACGGCGACAGCTTGCTTATTCATGTATGTTCTAGGTCTCACCATTACTTGACAAGGGCTCTGAAGTGTTTTGCATAAGGACACACAAACGAAAAAAAAAAACAAATGTTTACAGTGAAGCTCGATCCCGGAGTCTTCAGATACGAGTCCTACACTCCACCACTGAGCAACGCAGGACCTCACAGTATCCAAAGCAATTAGAGTTGATATTTCAAATCTTGTAGTTGTAGATTAAGATCAGACTGCTTGTGCCATGCTCGGTGAAAAGGGGGCTTGATGCATCTGCAAAAAGTCACGACCCAGGTCAGCCTGTGCAGTCCGCACTGGCTGACCTGGGCCGAAACTCTTTGCTATTGGTCAATTTTCTGGATGTCAAATGACCAGTCTACCTCATGATATGGATCCCTATTTAAAGTATTTATGTAATGAGTTGCTTGGTACAATGCATCACGGAGATGCATTAAGCCCCCATTTGCCAGAGCGTGGCTCATATTTTTCTTTAATGGTACATTTTTTTTTGCAGTATTTATTACAATTTAGGTTTACGTTTAGCATACGGCTATTAAATCACGTCGTACAAAGATGCAGACAGGAGCATTTTTTAGCAATAAAGTAACAATATCAATTAACGTGCAATAATAAAACGTCTCTGGTTGCTATAAACTCAGCGGGAACAGAACACGTCGAAGTGCCCTACAACCTTTTATCTCAGTCAAGATGCAAGCAAAAACACGATCATATATCTGGTGCGTAACTACAGGAATATGTTCTAGCTTTATTCTTTTACTACGTTTACAATTGTCTTGCGTACCACTCAGTCATTCACTATGTTTTGACGAGATGTGGATGTAAGAAGTTTGCAAAACACTATCAAGTATACGGTACAAAGTAAATTATTACCGAAAAACAATTCTTTTGAACTAAAGAGTTTTCTTACCCCTCTTTTCTGTTCGTACATGTATCGGATTTGTTAGTTTAATTGACCTCACAAGATTGTTCATCCTCGGCACCCAGGTTTGAAGCATTACGTTACTCTCAATGCATCACCCCTGGGAAAATTGACTAGCAAATTGTTGTTTCTTATGAATATTCATATGGTCGGGAAGTACCCTAATAGCCAATTGAAAGATCGATAACATAATGATACTCTCTTGTAGAGAGGATAATTTCATTTCTTCCGTTACTAAAAATAACCCTGGAAAAAACCCGAGGTTGTCAACAAATATGGCGGCCGTCGGCGTGCTTGTCTCCTGTGAGATATGCCATTCTGCAATACAGGGAGGACACTATCGATCTTTGTGTACGATTTTAACTGAAAATCTTTCGGTGTTACGCCGAAAATCTCTTAAATGCTTCTCGATTGTGGCGTTGATGGGCGCCGCCATATTTAAAGTATCGCTAAGTTTGATTTGCAACGAAGGATGTGATTGGATATCGACAAGTAAAAACTAGAAATGACGGCTCGGGGCGACATGATTCACCACAGCCGTGAACAAGTTTCCAAGTCCCCTGCCACCTGACTGTACATTCGGCTCGGGGCAACATGATTCACCACAGCCGTGAACAAGTTTCCAAGTCCCCTGCCACCTGACCGTACAACGAATTTATTATACTGCAAAGTTTTACCATTACAATGTGTGTTAAGCGAATTTTACCTGTTTTTTGGTTTAAAAAATTGAGTACGCTGACGAAGTAGAATTTACTCTCTGAGTGCCTCAATTCATTGAAAACTGACGTCACTGGGAACTGACGTCACTGAAACCTTGGTAAAACGTCCTAAAACGTGCAGTTTGGCGCATAATCTTGATGTTAATCGTGATCGAAGCCGCCAGTTTGGATGTTGTGTTGAAAGTGTAGTCAAGTATACGGGGCTCCCGAAAGGGAAACTGCTTTTACGTTGGTTTTGCCAGTGTACATGATATATATGTTCGGGGCATATTATCCAATCAGATCACGAGAAATTTCTTTGCAGTATAATAAGACGCCCTAGATGGTCCCACAAATACTCAATCGGGTTGAGATCATGGCTTCTTGTAGGCCAAGGTGATGCATCGATTATTAGACGGTGCTTAATTAATGCTCATGTGTATATACCCTTTATCTCAAATCAGAAGTTTCAAACTGTTTTCCAAGAGTTTCCTGAGTTTAGTCAGATTTGCTGTCCATTTCAATTTCCCGAAGAAAGAAACGAACGAAGAAAAAAACAGTAAACGAAGACAGAGCACATAATTAGTTTTGACACAAACTACTTTTAATTTCAGCAGCATGCAAACTAGTTAAGACAGAATACTCTTAATGCTGTCTGTTCATTTTCGACATTCTGACAAGACAGGTTTGGATTAAACCTCTTTCAAGCCAAGCTGTTCACCAAGGAGAAATTTGTTGAAATTTATGGAAAAGTTTAATGTTGAAAATTAAAGCAAAATCGAAAATAATCCATTAGACTCAAATCCATGATATACAAAGCCATGCTCTGTGAAAAGGCGGCTTAATGCATCTGCGAAAAGTATCAACTCAGGCCAGCCTGCGCAGTCAGCGCAGGCTGACCTGGGCCGAAACTTTTCGCTATTGGCCAATTTTCTGTATATAAAAGGACCAGTCTACCTCATAATTCATTCGGTTGTTAAAAACAAAATTGCGATTATGGATCCACAAGTATGTGATGGCTTCCTTGATTCCATGGATCACGGAGAGCATTAAGCCCCCTTTTACCGGAGCATGGCTCATATATTTTTATATATATGTATACGAGCCATAGTCTAGCAAAAAAAAAAAATTCAATGTATCTCCGTTATGCATGATATGAAGTAAGTGATCGCATAATTATGTATTCATAAAATTCATTTTGTCTAACAACCGACTGAATCATGGGGTAGATTGATCCTTGGACATGCATAGAATTGCCTAAACGCAAGAAGTTTCGAGACGGGTCTGTGCAGGCTGAGCTAGGTGGATACTTTTCACAAGTACATTAACCTCCCTTTTCAAAGAGCATGGTTAATATACATATATGAAATATATATATAAAATGTGCATTGCTTATGTGAATTAAAAGTGTGTAGAATGGCTCAGCTTTGTATACAGATAAATTACCAATATAAATGGTTTTAGGGATAAACAAACTCAAAGGATTTGTCCTCATTTAAAACCGGAATCGACAGCAGTTATTATTTTGAAGGCCTCCAAAACATGAAATGCATTTTCAATCCGTCGTAATATGTGCAATCTTGCGGCCATTAGGGACAATATTTGGCATAAAGATACAAGCATAATTATAGTTCCATAAAATAAGGACAAAATGGGTTAAAAACTGGCTGAAAAATGCCTGAAAACAAGTTTAGATGCATCTTTAACCTGAAGAACAAGATAATATTACAAATATTTTTTTCCCGCAGAAATCAGACAGATTTCAATATAAAAGCGAACCTTCATTCGGGAATTTACACAGAAAAAACAAGTTATGCACCTCTATATTACATAGGCGTTGTCGCAATAATTCTGTTAACAAAGTTATATCAAAAAACTCTACCCGAGATTTACGATAACCGAATTTATAACGCTATAAGAAAACTGAATTACTCCTAGTTGCCAAGTTTTCCTCTATGAAATACCACGTATTTCTTTATGGTTACCTGTGAATTTCAGAAGAAAGAAGGTTACTGCTTTGATTGATTTGTAAATGGAAGACAATCTAAAAATAGAACTTGCTGACAGAAAACGTTACCCTAATCGGACATTTCAAGTTACTTTTCGGCGTAGCTGAATGTGCTGGCTTTTGACCTACTTTTTGGTATTGATAACAAATGAATAAACAGAAATTTGTTATTGGTCAAAAATGTAGACATGTTTATTGTAAGGACCTCTGCCTAATTGCTGAAAATTTACACAGTCTATCTTTGTTTAAAGATATTTAATGTTTCTTTTGATTCGCCCGATGTTTTTGGAACTATATTCATCAGGCGAGAATAAAACTAGCCGGACATCATTTAGACTGTCGAAAATATAAAGTGAGCCCCGCACCGGTCTATGTCCAGTACAGATGATCGATAAATTAACCCCTAACCTGTTAACTAGGTGAAATGAAACTTTCAAGACGACAGTACTTAACCCATAATTTTACATATTAAAATGTAATCTCCTTATCGGACAGTGGAGATTCAAGATCAGACTGCACGTTCTGTGCAATCTGATTTTGATCTACACTGTCCACAAACGTTATCTGAGTCGCGCTTATCAGCCTAAAATTTAACCCTTTACCAGGCGACAAAATTTTATACTTGTCCAAATTGAAAGCATTTGCAGACGACAATTTCAATTTGGCTCAAATGGTGCAATTTTTCTTTGATAGGGTAGAAAACATTGTGGGAAAAGGAGAAAATGCTGGTTACCAGCATTTTCTCCTTTTCCCACAATGTTTTCAAAAGGCTTCTTTCACAGGGTCGTTTAAAGTCGGCATTGTGCGAGGCCACTGGCGATCCAACAGGCCTCACAATAACACCCGTTAAAGGCATTAATCATATTGTAAAGCCTGAATCAAAATTACATGTAGATTTTATGCAACTTTCTAAATGCCAATATAAGATAAGGACATTAGTTTCCAACAGTTTCGGACAAAATTTTGTACTTACCCAAATTCAAAGCATTTGCAGACGGAGAATTCGGTGTGGCTCAAATGGTGGAATTTGTGGGTGCAAGGGCAGAGAACTTTGTGGGAAAAGGAGAAAATGCTGGTTATCGGCATTTTCTCACTTTCCCTTGATATTTTCCAAAGCGTTCTCCCTCAGGCTCGTCAAAACCTTGGATTGTGTGGTAAAGGGTGGATCCAGTGAGGCTCGGACCCGGGGGTCTCCAGGTCAAGAGTCCTACACTTTACCACTGAGCCACGTAGAACCCGGTAAAAGGTTGAAAGCGATGTATCATGTATTTCAATACTTAAGTATAGAATGTTTTCTGGATTATTTATCTTTAAAGACACGAGAAAACCTCTTTGTTTCTGGTTAGCATTTTCGATTTCTTTTCTCATTTTTTTTTTTCCTTTTCATTTTTCGCTGCTGATACAATAATTTCTTATTTGCAGTCTATCTCGGCGTACATAAATCTTTTTGATATCAGGAAAGAAAATCGTCGACATGTTTTCCACCAGTTGAAATATCGCACTAATTTGTTTTGGCGTTAGAACACAGCGTTATTGGATCCACTTCAAGCCGTCTTGGCGAATAACTTTTAGAGCTGTTTCGGCAAAAAGCAGTCAGACCAGGCCAAAACTTTTTTTGTAGAAGCAGAAGTGTTCTTTAGGCAGATGCGAAATTTTGTGTAGAACTCAGTTGACTGATAATGTCTTGTTAAATGCAGTTTAACGATTTCTCTGTCTGTTTTTCATTTATTAAAGCTCCGATATTGTATATAAAATTGAGTGGTTCCCAGAGACTAATCGCTTGGCTGCTATGCGCGACTCTAGGAGCTTTTGTGGACAGTGTATATCCAAGATCAGACTGCACAGAACGTGCAGTCTGATCTTGGATCTACATTGTCCGATAAGAAGATATTCATCCTCCAAAAAATACCCTCTAAATAGCAAAATTTAGGTTTTCACTCTTGGCTTGAAAACTTTATTTCAGTTATTTAACAGTTCGAGGATTAAACTGCCGCTTGAAGTTGTATCATTCCTAGAAAAGTCTTTTTGTTTTATCCGTTATCTAAACATTCATTTGTAATTTAAATGATAATCACATTTATATTTAAAATGACCTTTTTTCATGACAAAGTTTCGAAAGCAGTGTTTCGTTACAGATAGTTAGAAACGAAATTCTGTTTTCGATGATAGTGAAATCATACGCCTTTTCGTGTGCGTAATCTTATTTGTTTTAAATCTCTACCAAAGGACAAAATTTAGACTTGTATCCATTAAGGATAGGGCACCGTAATGGGATTCGTGTAATATCTCCTTTCATCACCGAAAAACGTACGGATTCGGCTAAGACTCGGGTAATCCGTAATCGATCGGCCGAAAGACGCTGGTTTTTCGCATCGATTACGGATTATCCGAGTCCTAGCTGAATCCGTACGATTTTGGCGATGAAAGGCGATTTTACACGAATCCCATTAGGGTGCCTTATCCTTAAAGAATTTGTAGCCGACAAATTCAGCGTGGCGAAAATGTTGGAATTTGTTTTTAAAGTGTTCGAAAACGTTGTGGTAAAAGGAGAAAATGCTGGTTTCTCTCTTCCACAGTCTTGTCCCCAATGAAGTATTTGCAGCATAAATTTAGAGTGGCTCAAATAATGGGTACGGTTATTTATCTCAATATTTGCTTTTTAACCAATAGATAATCGTGATGACATTTTTTATGATAATCAATACAATTTACCCTTAGGCTGCTAAGCGCGACTCATTGACCCTTTGCGTACAGCGCAGATCAAGATCAGACTGCACAGAACGTGCAGTCTGATCTTGGATCTACACTGTCCGATAAAGAGAAATATTTTTCCTCCAAAAATACATTTGAAATAGGAAAAATTGGGCGTTTACTATCGGCTTGAACGTTTCATTACTTTTTATTTAGCAGGTTTAGGGTTGATAAGGTATGTTTTTTTAATGTTATCTGATTTTACAAAAATGTCATTGTAGCAAGTTCCTTTTGAAAGGTATCAGAAATAAGTTGTGTTAAACATGTGAGTCAAACTTGCGCAAAAGGGAGTTTGAAGCATTTCTGTGATGCAAGGTACCAAGCAAGTTATCGCATAGTTATGAATCCATAAAATCTTTTTTGTCCAGCAACCGACTGAACCTTGAGGTACCTTTGCCCTGGACATGCAGAAAAATTAAGGAAGGCAAAAAGTTTCGACCGAGGTCAGCCTGCGCGGACTGCGCAGGCTTACCTCGGTCGATACTTTTTGCAGATGCGTTAAGCCCCCATTTCTCTGAGCATACTCATATGTAAGTAGAGCTCGAGCAGTTGGCAAAAATACTGAAGGGATAATTATGCCTTCTTTTCAGACTCTATAATGTTTGTTTTATTATGTTATGATGTGCCAACAAAGGACAAGAAAACGATTCCATCAGGAATTTTGTTAGGCTTGCCAAGTGGTAAATATTTACCTGTAAGTTTTCAACACAGTGTATTAAGGAAATGAAAATTTACCTGTATATAACCGAATTTTTTCGGTATAAAAAAGTCTACGTACTGTCATGGTTTTAATTAATCAGGTAACTGGGACTTACGATGGCAAAAAATGCTGGTAAATTGCTCTTGACTTGCGATTTCTCCCTCTCGTCCCAAAAGTAGTATATCTAGCACCAATCCATAAAGTATATCAACACGTTCTGATAATGTACAGATATTGAATGTATTTCATTTAAGTTGCCTTGTACAACACGATGTATGGTTAACTGAACCCCTTGTTTTCTTGTAAAAGAACAGAGAGAAATAAAGTAAAGCAGAGTAAAGTAAACACAATGTATTAAGGAAATGAAAATTAACCTGTATATAATAGAATTTTGCGATATAAAGAGTCTACGAACTGTCATGGTTTTAAATGATCAGGGCTACCTTTTCACTAACATACGTAGATTTACGCACATTTTTGGGGATTGAATAGGCACACGTACGATCCCTTCTTTACCCAAAGATATGAACTAGCCTCAAGTTATGCAAATATTTATTCTAATCGTAAAGGTATGCAGTTCAGTGAAACTTGTTTTCAGATTTGGTGCTTGCTTACAAAAACTGCGTACGCAAATTTCGTGCGTACGCAGTTTAGTGAAAGGTATCCCAGGCTGGTAACTAAAACTTACGATGGCAAAAAAACATCCAATCCCAACTTATAAATGAGCCATGCTCCAGGAAAAAATGTGGTTTAATGCATTTCCGTGATGCATAGTACCAAGCAAGTTATCACATAGTAATGGATTTATGAAATTTTTATTGCATTACAACCGGCTGATTCATGAGGTACGCTCCCTTTTACATACAAGTAAATAACTAATAGCATAGAGTTTCGACCCAAGTCGGCCTGGACGGACTGCGCAGGCCGACCTGGATCAATACATTTCGCAGATGCATTAAGCCCCCTATTCACAGAGGATGGCTGGAATTGCTGTGTATAATACGTTACTACTGTATGTTCATGAAAATATCTGAATGAAGTAGATTGATCTTACAAAATGTTGAATGTTTAAATTGATTAATGAACAGGAATCGTGTTCATCAATAGTTCTAAACTGTGATCTTTAACCTAAAGATATTCCAAAGTTTCAAAAGAACACAACTTCTGCTTGGCTTATCGGATTGGTTTAGAATCAGGTTAATTAATCATTCGGCTGCTAGGCGCAATTAACTCGCCTTTTGCGGACAGTGCAGATCCAAGATCAGACTGCACAAAACGTGCAGTCTGATCTTGGATCTACACTGTCCGATAAGGAAATATTTTTTCTCCAAAAAATAAGTTTGAAAAAGCATAATTTGGGTTTTCAGTATTTACTTGGAAGTTTTAATGAACTTTTTTTTGCAGGTTAAGGTTTGAGACTGTTCTATATACGGGTCCGAGGAATTTTATTAAATCATGACTGTGTGTACAGATTTAGGTTACGCATACTCATTGAAATTGATTATTATTCCTTACAACTGGATTCAGGTTTATAAAACATATAAGAAGAAACAAGAGATATCTTTAAAAAAGATACACGGTGTAAATTTGTCAGCAAATAGGCAGTGGCCCTTACAATAAACGTGCTTATATTTTCTACCAATCACAAATTTCTATTTATTCATTTGTTATCAGTCCCTAAAAGTAGGTCAAAAGAAAGCACATTCAACTACGCCGAAAAATAAATAATTCACTAACACAGAAAAGGGTTGCTAAAGGATTTATACAATTACATGCTGGCGGAGTTTTCATTTCTCCTCAAACCTGCACGCTGTTTGTATCTTCAATGCAAACAAAAAAGTTGGCACACCTGCCGTCTCTGTTAGCTCTCCACGCGGTTATAAAAGAAACGCGCTAATTTTCATTTTTACCGAGAAGTTTCATCTAGGCGGAACTACAGCTCTGCTAATCAATTTGTGGTATTTACATTTCTATGTTATGCTCTGCCCATCAAAAAATTCCTCCGCATTAAGATACCGGCTCTTTCCCTTCACTTTCAAACACTTTGCCTCGTTATTGTGATTTTGCGACGATCAGCGTAAATATTTCAAGACATCTGTGTGGATGTTAAACGTTAGGCTGCTAAGCGCGACTCACTGACCTGTCGCGCACAGTGTAGATCAAGATCAGACGTGCAGTCTGATATCATGTCCACCAATAAATAAATAAATAAATAAATAAATAGATAAACCTTTGAAAAAGCAGAATTATATTTTTTTCCATCGGCTCAAAAATTTTGCTCCAATTATATGGGTTAAGAGAAAAAGAAGACGAATTTCCTTCAATGTTTTCCTTTATTTTGTGGTTGATGTTTACTTCACGACAGCCTGTGCAACATTTCCTGTTCTCTTCACACTTCTACGAAACTTACTGTTTCTTTCATTCAGAACAGTTTAAAGGTTGGAAGATTAGTTGAAAGCATCACACGTTTGTCAGAGTGCCGAGCACAGTTATAAACATGGTTTTGTAAGGTTAGAACAAAATGTGTGCGTTTCTATATATCTACAGCCACCACCAGCTCACTGTTACTTGTTGTTTTTGCTGATGCTATGTCTGTTGAATTTCTCTTAGAGATATTATAGTGTTGCAACAAGCTATAGATATACCATGCTATTGCTGGCTTTTTCAGGGTCGTTGAAAATCGGGATTGTGTCAAAGGTTCAAATAAGAAGAAAATTTGTAGTCAGATTCTTGCATTTCTTGGGCTATTGATGCTAGACTCAAAGATTCAAGCGAAAAATCTTCTTTCAATAAGATGACTGCCTTTATTGATTTAAAGATTTTCTAACCTAACATACATTATCAATTCTTATCTTAATTGTTTAAAAAGTACAAGTATCACTCACAGTTGTTTGTAAGTTTATGAATCCTGAGGTAAAACGGTCCTTTGACATGTAAAAAATTGACCAAAAGCAAAACTTAAATCCTAGGGTCGATACTTTTTGCAGTTGTATAAAAACCCTCTTTTGCCAGAACATGACTCATGCACAACTTTATCGGCTATATTGCATTACCTTCAGTTTTCTCTAGAGACATTTTTAGAGGTTTTTAACCGCTTTCTTTAACATCGGCAGACTGCGAATAAACAAAGCATATTTGAGTCATGCTCTGTGAAAAGGGGGCTTAATGCATCTGCGAAAAGTATCGACCCAGGTCAGCCTGCGCAGTCCGCGCAGGCTGACCTTCGGCCGAAACTTTTCGATATTGGTCAATTTTCTGTATGTTCAATGCACAGTCTACCTCATGATTGAGTCCGTTGTTAAAAAAAAAAAGTGGCTATTATGGATCCATGAGTATGCAATGGCTTGTCAGGCATTAAGGAGATGCATTAAGCCCCTTTTTGCCAGAGCACGGAACAATTTTGTATTTGCTTTTCGTATGTTCTGTCACTCACATTAGTGCTTGACATCCCGTCAATCGGCAGAGTCAAGCTCATCTCCCATTCTTTCTATTTGGTAGACATATGTTTACTCAAGCTGTCTTTTAAGAACCGTATGTTGTGACCATTAAAGGCCAGTGTTTGGATTTGCTCATTCATGTTGATTGTTCATCTTCAGTCTAAAAAAGTTTGATGGGTACTGTTTAAAAGAATTCAATTTACGGCACAATGTACTTTAAGCTCATATGGTAAACTCCACTCAGCAAAACTTATAAACCGCCACTTTTGTCTCTCTTGCAAATTTGACCGAGCAATAGACAGGTAAATGGAAACGAATTGTAACATACATGTATATCTTGACGATAGCCATAGTATTGCAATGAAAAAATTCTCGATTCTGCCGACAGAAGGCATGACTTTTTAAAAAGTTGGAAAACACATCGGTTGCGCATGCGTGATGTCTATGAGCCAAAACAGATTAAAAAGAGAAGCTTAAGTTACTGAATTTTTGTCAGCGATAAGGAAAAAAACATGCACATTATTTTCTGCACAAGCAGATAATTCGAGAAAACGAGTATTAAGTTTTCAAGAATTTGATTTATCAGTTTTCAATGATGAGTGAATGGATGTTAAATAAGCTCCTTTAACAAGAACAAGTCAATAAATTCTTTTCAGAAATGGGTTGAGGAAAGTTTTTGCACTCATCAATCATTCCACAGACAATTCAAACCAAATAAAACATCTCTTTTCTGGATAGTGATGCAAAATAACGGTCTACGGGGAATCACAGCTTAATAGTGGCGGTTTATAAGTTTTGCTTAGTGTAGTTTATTATTAATTATGTGACTGCTATTATTTCAACAAGCGTACAATAGAAAGTGTATTGAAATTCTGTAAGTTCCAACTGAATATTTTATCTCTTTACTACACGAATGAGTTTTAAATATCCTGTTCGATTTTGAAATCGATTTGCCATCGACAATTTAAATATGACTCAAATGATCAGATTTGTGTTGGTTACTCGCATTTTTTCCTTTTCTCACCGTCTTTTCATAAGGTTTCTTCTTCAAAGTACAGTGTAGCTAACACTCAGGCTGCTAACCGCGACTCAAGGACCTTTTGCGGACAATGTAGATCAAGATCAGACTGCACAGAACGTGCAGTCTGATCTTGGATCTACACTGTCCGATAAGGAGATAATTTTGCCCACAAAAATACCTTTGAAATAGCAATATTTAGGTTTTTACAATCGGCTCAAAAGTTTCATTTCACTTATTTAGCGGAATACGGTTTAAAACTCGGGACTGTGTGGTAAATGGTTAAACGGGTGAGTCGAGGTAGATTTACAGTCCGTCTGTATGGATATTTCGTAACACGCACATTGTGCACAGTAATTATTCTTGGAGAGTACACAGCCTATCTCCTTATCTTGTTTTCGTGCCAGCCTAAATGGCTGATAAACCAGCATTCAATCATCCCTTCACAATTCAACCCCTCCCTGAGATTCAAGTAGACATGAAACAGAAGTTCCGCTGATGTCAGAACAAAAACCGGTTTTTTGTTGAAACTTTGGGATATAGAAATTCCCACTAGATAAATTTTGAAAATAGATCCAGCAAAGCATTTAAAGGCCCAATAGCAGCCAAAGTAGACAATGCGGGTTTTAAAATATGTTTAGATTTAAACCATATTTTATAAAAGTATGTTTTTGTTTTTTGTCTCTGGCAGAAAAATGAATTTTAACGCTAGGTAAGGAGTTGCTAGCCGAATGCTAGATCGATATGTCTTTTGGCTACTTTTTACCTGATTTTAAATTTCATTTCTCTGTATCTAGATTCATTTCCGACTTACAGATGGACCAACCGTACAATAACAGATTGTCATATTCACAATCATTTCCATACTCATATAAGGTATGGTTTAATCTCAATTGCAATGTAACACCTGTAACACCTGTATTGTTTACGTTGGCCGCCACAGGGCCTTTAGAAATGTAAAGTTTAACTCTTTCACTATGGAAAGAAATAAATTACATGTTCTCAAAGGCTAGAAATACATTTCCTCTGCAAGATCAAGAGAAATTTCGGTCATAAACAAGAACATAGCAGTGGACGGTGTATATCAGAGATCAGACTGCACGTTATGTGCAGTCTGATCTTGATCTACACTGTCCACAAAAGCTCCTGGTGTCGTCTGTGGTATAGAAAGAGTTAATAGTCAATATTTCTTCTTCAAAATATGTAAAGTGTAATGATTTATCCCAGAGCTCTGTGAACATGATAAATCATAAAAGCATTGTACACTAAATACTAAAGCAATTTAAACTTACAATGAACAACATAAAGCTTATTATTGCTGGTTGTGACGGTGAAATGTCGGCCCTTGACTGTTTGATAGACACAAAATGACTCAGTTTGAAAGCATTGCAGACGTCAACCTTTTTTTTTTTCCTTTTAATTATAAGTCTTGTATCTAAAAGAGTAGAGAACAATGTGGGAAAGCGCTTTTCTGATAATGTTGTCAAAAACCTCCATTCTCGGGGGTTTTAAAACAAGAAATTTGAAAGCGTTGATATATATATTTTTTAACAAAAATTTCACCGTTTTCGTATTGGCATACGAATACTTCTCAGTCAGAAATGTGTGTGAAGTAGTTAAAATCGGAATCTTTCATGTAAGAAAATACGATAAGCATAACGCCAGATTTTATTGCAAGAAATATCGTTCAAAATTCAACGGCTCAGGCTTTATTTTTAATGAGCAAATATTTTGTGCTGTATTTCAAACAAAGCAGCCTTGTAGCTGTATTATTTTATGGATTTGTATTTTTCACTACCGCTTTATCTACTTTGCATTCCCTTGGTTTAAAATTTTCTTTTATTTTCTGAATTTTAAAGAAACGAAATATCTGACCGAACAAAATGGCTACGCCAATGGGTAACTGTTTTAATTTTGACATTACAGTACGATTTAGAATGGTTGACGAAACCGGACCTCGTTGATGCTGATTTTGGTTTAAATCAGTTCATTGTTTTAGACATTCAATATCCTTGATTTACCGCAACAGATCTTTTTGTTTTTTTCTTTGTTTGTTTCTGCACAATCTCTACCATGCTTGTTATCTCTAGGTCTAGACCTGTCTGCAGATGTTACATCTGACATCGAGGTGGGTGCACTTACATTGCACCTGTGTAGTTCACCACAAACAGACCTCAGTACGTTGCATGATTTTTTACGGTCGTGTTGTATGTCTCTGGCTACATGTATCTGTGAGTTAACTCTTTACCGAAAGACAATATTGTTGTCTGTCTAAATCGAAAGCATTTGCAGACAATAAATTAAAAGTGTCAATGAAAGTGAAAAAAAGCATTGCTGGAATAGGAGAAAATATTGTTAACGAGCATTTCCTCTTTTTCCCTACACAGTGTTTTCAAACGGTTCTTTTGCAGGGTCGTTAAAACTATGGATCTTTTGGTAAAGAGTTGCAGATACTTTAAGTAGATTAAATTGGAATTAAAAACCCATCAGTGTAACCTGCAATTCTATTAATTATGTAAGTATGCGCGGTATTAAGTAGTGTTTCTGTTTTACTTTTTGCAACACCTAACCAAATAATGTAAGGAAACGAATCTTGGCTTTTTACAGCACACCTCTTTTAGAATCATGGTGCCCAAATTTTGCTCAACTATTTCATGCGTATTTATACATGAAACCTTCACTTATGTTGATAATCCATATTTCCATAACGGTTTTAAAAGCACGCATGCTGCGAAATTGTTCTCAGCAGTAAAGAATAGCGTGATTAAACCTACTCGTATAACGTTTATTTACTGTCGGACCTGTTCTATCCTTCGAATTATCGACGTTATTTTTTAGGATATCCGTCCAAGTCTTAGTCGCTGGCAGAAAAATAAATATCAAAACTGGGTAAAAAGTTGCGTAGTCCCTCTTTTTTTGCTTACTTTTTACCTATCATTTTTGTGCCACTTTGGTCCAGTCCAAACTTTTGTCGTTTGATAAAGAGTTAATTTGTGTATGTGCAGTTATCATTGATGAGCTTTGATAAAATATGGGGAGGGAACAGGAGAAGATTATGGTATCTCCCTCTTGTCACAACACGGCCGATTCCGTAACTACATATAGCCTCGTCCGTGCCAAGGATTTGTTTTGAAGTAGTCACATGATCTTTAACATGTCGAGGCTCAAGTAAATCGATTAGCGACGAAATCATCAGCCACGGTCAACTCTTATCCTGCTAAATAACTAAAATGAAATTTTCAATTCCATAGTCAAAACCCAAATATTGCTACTTCAAAGTCATGTTTTTGGGAATCATATCTCCTTATCGGACAGTGTAGATCAAAGATCAGACTGCACGTTCTGTGCAGTCTGATCTTGATCTACATTGTCCGCAAAAGGTCAGTGAGTCGCGGTTAGCAACCTATGGGTTAAGTTATTTACATCTTTAAGCCTGTTGGTGAAATCTGCCAACGGAATGAATAGGCCACGCTAAAACGTGGTTGTCAACGGAAATGTATTTAGAAAGGTTTCCATAGAAAATTGTAACCCTTGTTTTATTTTTTCAAATGAAACCTTACAATTTTAAGAACGGTAAAACGCTGTATTTCCGGAGAGGAAATGCACCGTGTAGGTGCATATCATTCATCGTGATATAGCTGAGGGACTTGATCAACGGATCAACCGAGGTTTGCCGAATGTGGTCTCTCCTTCTCTGTTACATACAAGTATCCAGACATATTTTGGCGCCAAACCTTCCCATTTTTTTCACTGTCTTAACTTTGCACCAGACGACAACATTTTTTACTTTTCCACGTTCAAAGCATTTGCAGACAACAAAATAAATGAGTTAAAAATGAAATGAATTGCTTTCGATAGATTGAAATTTAGGATTTTTTCTTACCCCAAAATGTTTCAGAAATTCAGAATTTCTTCGTGGTCTTGATATATGGGCTTGTGAAGTAAAGGGTTATGGTTAGACTGTATCTTTTTTGCACATTTGTTGTAAAAATCCCAACAAACTTTCCCTTTGACACTTTTTCGTCCACTCGTCCTTTGGCGAAGTATTTGAGACCCGGAGCTAGCCTGGCATTCAGGCCCTGCATTTCAGTCATTCTAATAAACTAGAATGACTGCAGCCTGGTCCTCGTGAAACTCATGGCATGAAAAGTAGAGCTGTCGTTTGCAGGGAAATGGAAAATTCTGGTAACCATTATTTTTTTTCCCTTTTACCACAATGTTTACTATCCTTACATAAACAAATCTTGTAATTTCAACCACAAAAATTTGTCGTCTACAAATGCTTCAATCTTTTAACATCAGGTGAAGTGTAAAATGCATGAGCCATGCTCTGGCAAAAGGAGGCTTAATGCATCTCCGTGATACATTATACTTAACAAGTTATCACATAATCATGGATCCATTATTTAGATATATTTTCTATCAAATACCTGAATCCCAAGGTAGAATGGTCCTTTGACTCGCAGAAAAAGGACCAAAAGCAAAAAGTTTCGGCCCAGGTCAGCCTGTGCGGATTGCGCAGGCTGACCTGGGTGGATACTTTTTGCAGAAACATTAAACCCTACTTTTCACAAAGTACGGCTCACATTTGTTCTACGGCGAAGGTATGAAACGGACTGGGTTACCTGAATCCCGAGGTAGAATGGACCTCGAACACGCAGAAAATTGACCAAAAGCAAAAGGTTTCGGCCCAGGTCAGCCTGCGCAAATTGCGCAGGCTGACCTGGGTCGATACTTTTTGCAGATGCATTAAGACCCCTTTTAACAAAGCATGGCTCACATTGTTTTCCAGCGAAGGTATGGAACGGACTGGGTTACCTGACGAAGTAAACGTTATTATTGTGTAAACATGAAGACATGTTGTTTGTACGATTATGTCAGAACAAACTACAAACACGGCATTTTCTTGTCGAAGGTCGGGCCTACCGCAGCGCATGACAGAATAATCTTTTTGAATAATAGAGATTTAAGTCAACACGAAAATACCTGTTCGAGTTTTTTTTTTCCAGGGCTTGGTTCTATGTGTGCAGTCATTAATTATGGTTTCGACTTAGGTCCTTATTCTTCAACCATTCTTAAAAGCATTCTTGGTCTTATTCTCTAGAATTTTCTAAATTTGAAAGTAACACAAGTTCTGATTGGCTGAAGCATTTGGTTTAGCCAATTAGATTTTGCGTTAATTTCGAAATCTAGAAAAAGAATATATTTGAGAATGGTTGGTGAATACGGGGCCTGCTGGAGTACAAAAATCTTCAATTTATTGTTGTCCAAATGAGCTCTTTTCAATCAACTCATTTGTCTGCCAAATAAAATTGTTTATTTTAAACGAAAGTGCATAACGTGATGTAATGAGCACTATGACTGGAGGTTACTGCTTCTGATAGACTTTTGACTCGTGCATTTCTTTCTCTTGTAGGAAATGAAAAATTCTCATTTTGCCAAATGTGTTACACATACACATGAATCAAGCTCTGTGAAAAGGGAGTTGAATGCATTCGCAAAAAGTATCGACCCACGCAGGTTGACATGGATCAAAACTTTTTGCTATAAGTAAATTTTCTTTATATCAAAGAACCTGTCTACCTGATAATTTAGTCGTTGGTTGGACACAATGGATTTCATCGATTCCAAATTATATAATGACTTGCTTGGTATTATGCATTACGAAGATGGCATTTAATTTTAACTTTTTACCAAGCAATCCCTGGTTTTTACGACCCAGAGGAAGAAGCCTTCTGAAAACATTGTAGGAAAAGGAGAAAATGCTGGTAACCAGCATTTTCTCCTTTTCCCACAATGTTTTCTACTCTTTTAAAGTCAAGTTTCAACTTTTGAGTCACGTTTATTTTGTCGTCTGCAAATGCTTTCAGTTTGGACCAGTCTAAAATTTGTCGTTTGGTAAAGAGTTAACTCTTTCAGCACCAAATAAATAAACTCGACCACTTTCGACGGCTCTAAATACAATCCATTGAAATTTACAAAGATTTTGATTGTATAGGCTTGACTACACAAGCGGATGGTATAGATCAAAGATCAGACTGCACGTTCTGTGCAGTCTGATCTTGATCTATGCCGTCCGCAAAAGTCACTGTTTTTCACCTATGGCACCGAAAGAGTCAAGCCCTTCTTGCCAGAGCATGGCTCACATAATAATAGCATTATCTTCTTTTCCTAAAATGTTTTCTACACTTTCAAAGGCAAATCCGATTATATTTAGTAAAAGCTCAGGTTGTGGTATGTAAATGCCTTCGAGCCGAACAGGGCGTAGTGCCGAAGGTTGGATACGCTCATCACGGGATTCTAATCCGGAATCATCTGATGCGGTATTGTCCGATTTAAGGCAGTAGACCCCTAATGGAAAGCAGCTATTTCTACTATAATATTATCCTACAAAATCTGCTATGATTAAAAATGAGTATAATTGTACTAGTTTAACCGAGCCACTTTTTCCTTTTTTTCCTTCTTAGAATTATCATTTATAAATCTAAAACCACTATATTCTCATTACAAAGGGAGATAATAATTACCTCCCTTTTCAGGAAACTAACAAAAGTATCAACAAATAATTTCAAGAGAGACATCAAAGGAATTTCTGGTCAGTTAAAAATGTGCAAAAGTATTATATTAGTATAAATCCTTATTTATCAACTAACAAGAAATTTTATTCCATCTTGCACTAGAAGCGTTAGGGGTCTACTACCTTAAAAAGGAAAGTGAAATACAACGATCAGAGAGATGACCCTTTACCAAGCAATTCCGAGTTCTAACAACCATCAGAAAGTAATCTTTTGAAGACATTGTGAGAAAAGAAGTTCTCCTGATCCCACAATGATTTCTATCAATCCAAAGAAATATCCTATAATTATGGCCTCATTTAATTTGTCGGCCAAAAATGATATCAATTTCGACAAATCTAAAACTTTTACGTCTGGTAAAGATTTAACCCATATGCATCTAAGGACGTTTTGGGTACAGTGTAGATCAAGATCAGACTTGCACAAAACGTGCAGTCTGATCTTGGATCTACACTGTCCGGTGAGGAGATATTTCCCCGAAATACTACCTTTGAAATAGCAAAACTTGGGTTTTTGCTATCGGCTTGAAAGATTCATTTCATTTATTCAGCAAAAGGGGTCTAAAGTATGGCGGGTAGAGAATTCAAAACAGAATGTGGTTACGAGAAAACCTTGCTAAGCTCAGCTGCAGATACACTTAGTGTTGGTTATAAACGGGCCGAGCGGTTTGGTTTTATAGACACCCGATCGGTCGGATAGAACTTCTTGCAGCTAGAAAGTTATGTTAATTACATTTTTGTGACTGTACTAATTTCTCCTGAGATGAACGGTAATATTCCCTTCTGTGAAAATTTTTACCTGATAATGCTCGTACACAGGACGAAATGTTGATTGATTTCAACAGTATGATATGGAGTACTGGTAAAAGCAACTCCAGGAAAGCATGGATAGGTGCACTGGCCGCTGCGACATTACTGATATAATATTTAAAAAGGTGTTAAATACCAATCAATCAATCAATCAAAAGTTTGAGTTGTGAATATTAATGTAAAACGTATTCAAAACTATGATTTGTGAATATTTGTTCAAATAATATTCAAACTTCTTTGAACAGCTAGTGTATCAAGGGTTTGTTGTTCGATCTTCACCTGGAGCACTGGGTTTTTCCAGTAAGTGCCCTTGTGCAAGGTACTTCAGAAGTCCTGCCTAGTACCGGTGAAACACAGGAAATTCATGAATAAGTTAACTGTCGCCGTATTGAATGTTGTAGATTGATCCATAAAATGCAGTTTGTCTAGCAACCAGCTAAATGTTGGTGTTAAATGGTCCTTTGACTTGCAGAAAAATTAAGCAGTAACAAAAAGTTTTGACTCGCGTCAGGCTGTGCGGACTGCGATGATCAGTCTGTGCAGGCTGACATGAGTCGATACTTTTTGCAGATGCATTAAGCCCCCTTTTCGCAAGGTATGACTCAATTATATCACGCGTTGTTCTGTTTATTTCAGTACAAGATGCCGACGCCGGAGGGACTAAAGCCGGAGATTAAAGATAACCACGATGGTTCAATCTGTGTCCAGTATCATCCCACGGTACAGGGACGCCATGAAGTCCAAATGTGTTACGAGGGAGCATCTGTTGACGGTAAGTGAGCACAGTATATGTCTGTGATGTTCTTTATCTTTGCCCTTAGGCTGCTTAGCGAGACTCAAGGACCTTTTGCGGACAGTGCAGATCCAAGATCAGACTGCACAGAACGTGCAGTCTGATCTTAGATCTACACTGACCGATAAGAAGATATTTTCCCCCTAAAAAAAGTAACTTTGACATTTCAGTATTTGGAATTCTGACTATTGGCTGGAAAGTTTCATTTAACTTAATTAGCAGGTTAAGGGTTTATCCGTGTTACGGGAGATAACTCCTTCCTTACAGCATAGCTTCTTCCCATATAAAATCAATACCTGACAATACCCTAATGGAGAATTCTCTTTCGCTCAGTGGTTAGAGTATTGGTCTTTTAGACCTCGAAAAACGAGGATCTTTGCCATACGTGTTCGAATCCCGGCCATGGCAGTTCGTATTTGAGCTATGCATTTGTTGCGAACTTTCATGTTCGTAAGTTTAGCCTTTTTCCAAACAATCCCAACTTAAATGACCTTGAGGAGGTCGGCTTCTGAAAACTAAACTAAACCCTGGTTATCGGTATTTCCTCCTTTTGTCCTCCTTTCCCTCACCGTTTTTCTTTTTTTTTTATCCTTTCTTAGACCACGCATATAGCGAATTGGCTAATCAGCGATCAGTATTTCACGAGTATATATCGAAGATACAACTCCCACAGTTGTATATCTAGATATACAATGCTAGTATATCCTGCACGTGAATTCCGACAAGTTTTGTTTGCAATATCGAGTCAGAGCAAAATGTACCTGTCTAAGTGCGCACACAATATACAAGCACTTAGAATAGTATTGCACTTACTTATCAATTTACCAAAGCAACCCCTTCAGTAGAGTGTGTTTTTGACAGGAGAAAACTTGAATAAGACTCCAGTAAGGAAAAAAAAAAACAAATTTTGGCATTAGATGATATCACGGCGGTCAGTGAACCTATGCATATGTTTCCTGCCTTTCTCATACCACTCCAAACAACTAAGCAATTTTTCTCTATAATTTAAAAAAAGTAAAAATTCATTTTAACTAAAAAATAAAAAAATCCACTGCGCTCTTGTTTGTTTGTACAGGAGTTTAACGCTGTTTTAATAGCTATTATAAGGTAATATCATGGCGGTCAGTGGACCTATGCATATGCTCTCTGACTTTCACACACCAGTTGACAAAAACTTTCTTTCGAAATGACTACATTTCTCGCATGCATCAGAGGTGAGAAGCAAAAAATCGATGGAAAGAGAACTTGCCACAACCGGGTATCGAACGTGCAACTACCAGCTCACAAGGCAGATACGCTAGCCACTGAGCTACCAAGCCGGGCAGAAATTCACGTACTGAACAAACTTGATAAAAAAGAACATTATTTCCAAAAAACATTCTGTTCTTCGTAATAAAATAGAAAGTTCGGTCGAAAGGTAACGTTTTCAAAATATTGAAGACATACTAGTTTGATCTTGAACACTCCACAATGAGGTTTACCTTGATTAAATATCCTAATGAATAATTTAGCATTTTGATAGAAGTTATACCTTTTGTTTCTTTTAAATCTGGTGCAATAACTTTCATTTTAACGATTACAATGAATAGTTTTGACTTTTCTAACAAGCTTTTTATCTCATACAGACATGTACATTTGACATGAAAAGCACGAATAAATAGTCACGTGGTCTAAGTTAGATAGAAAATCTCGTGACGTGGTATATGGGAAATATACACTCGCTAACGCTCGTGTATATTTCCCATATACCACGGCACTCGTTTTCTATCCCATACAGAGATACTTTACATCCTTTCAGCCACATATGATTTGTCGTCGAGAATATGAAAAACAATGATGTTTTCAGAAGTCGGCATCCTCAAGTTCGTTAAAATACGGGATTGTCTTGTAGAGCGGTTTTTAAAAGTTGATGATTTTTCTGGTCTCACCTTCTTATTGTCAACAGTCAACTTGTAGACCTGTGACGACGAATGACTCCTCTGTTTCAAGAAAAATAGTCCCTCATAGATCGATGAACAGACGCGTCTGTGACATTTGATATGTGAAAATAACTCGCGGATTGAAAAACTATGCAAGCCATTTACATAAACAGTGAACTTAAGAGTTTAATGTCACAGAATTAAATCAAGATATGATATTGGCCTCGCTTCGCAGCTTTTACATGGCCTAGTTTATAAAGCCTACAGCGCGGATAAATAGGAAAGAGAAACACCCAAACCACTCGCTAAACATCCCAAATCACTTTTCTAGACTCTAAAAACCCCATTCAAAACACTCGTGCAAAGTAGCAATAAAATAATGCTTCAATCTTAGAAAAAATGTTGTCAACCGATAGAAAAGGTTTTTTTTTTTTTATTTTAATTGAAGTGATCCACTTTTAAAACCTATTTGCTAGCAAGTTTCCATAACCTTCTATAAGTACTTTCGGTACTTTGATTTTTTACGATTTTTTGTGTAATGACCCACAACGAGTGGCTCATAAGACTACTGGACCACAGCTATTATCGGCGTTCAAACTTATGCCATGGCTGAAGTAGTATGTTAACTTACACTTGTTAGAGTGTTCCATAGTTTTTGATTTTTTGAAAACATCATGGGAAAAAGCAGGTAATGCTAATAACCGGTATTTTCTCCTTTTTCTATACTGTTTTCTACCGTTTCATGGGCAAATCCCTTTATTTGGACTACATTTGATTTATCGTCTGTAAATGTTTTCAATACGAGTATGGACGACTCAAGCTTTCGTCATCTGGTAAAGAATGAAAAAAGAGCACCACGTGCGGATGCCAACACACGGCTGGAGTTGCTTGATTTTCAATGTAAATTCTGAGTCGAAAAAGGGGCGTAACTGTGTCAAAATACTTTGATGGTTACCCGCCCTTGTTGTATGGGATCTTCTTTTATAGTTAACATCTAGACCAAGTTTGATGAAAATATCTTCAGTTATAACAGAGATATAAAAAGGTTTCCAATTTTTTGCACGACGACACAGATGACGGCGCATGCGCAGACGACGAATTTGCAAACGCAGAAATTACTAATAGTCTTTCGGATGACACGTTAAACTGAGGTCCAGTGTGAAGGTGCTATACACCGAGCACGTTAAAGAACCAGGCGTAACTTAGGATAGTTTTAGTCCTGTATCTGCACTATACCCCGTAATAATGCTAACAGCCTTCAGGGGGCGTCGACCATATGGGCAACCGGTGGCGATGATAGATAAAATTGAATTCAATCAATCACACGACGAAGACAGATCCATGACAAAACCTTGACGTTTTCTTCGAAAACAGCCGAGCAAAACATTACAACTAACACTTGTAGGCGGGTTAAATTATCTCAATGATGGTGCAACCCCGTACTCATAAAAGAAGAATTTGCAAAACCTCTTCATATGATAACGTTATTCTGATGCGTCTAGACAATGAATTTCTGTGAACGAAGTCTGCACCCTTAAAGAGCCTATCACGACTATAGTTGCCTTTGCGGTCAGTGTAGATCAAGATCAGGCTGCACAAAACGTGCAGCCTGATCTCTGATCTACACTGTCCGCTTTACTAAAACACTGTAGACAAAAGCAACCATGAAACTGCAGTTATTTGGGTACTATTTCTAGGATGAACATGTCTGTTGGTTTTATTCCGCTCTAAGGGTTAACTACTTTATACTAAATACTGTTCATTATATTTAGAATACTTTTTATTCATCCACGTGATTATTTAGCAAGGTTAAAAGACCTGTAATCGAGATTCGCTTACAAACGGAATTTTGATTTCGTATATGAGCCATGCTCTGTGAAAATGGGGTTTAATGTATCTGCAAAAAGTATCGACCCATGTCAGCCTGTGCAGTCAGCACAGGCTGACATGTGCCGAAACCTTTTGCAAATTGTAAATTTTTTTACATGTCCAAGGACCATTCTACCTCATGATACAGTCAGTTGTTAGAAAGAATGGATTTTATGGATTCATAATTATGTGATAACTGACTTGGTATAATTGACCACGGAGATGCATTAAACCCCACTGTCAAAGAGCGTGTCTCAGATAAATATGAGCCGTGCTCTGGCAAAAAAGGGGACTAAATGCATCTCCGTAATCCATGATACCAAGCAAGTCATCACATAATTAAGGATCCATAATAGCCACTTTTTTAAACAATCGACTAAATCATGGGGTAGACTGGTCCTTGAACATACAGAAAATTGACCGATAGCGAAAAGTTTCGGCCCAGGTCAGCCTGCGCGGACTGCGCAGGCTGACCTGGGTTGATACTTTTCGCAGATGCATTAATCCCCCTGTTCACCGAGCATGGCTCATATGTTTTTCTTTTCACTATATGAAGGTAAAATCAAACAGGGTTTCTAATCTAAAATGCAATTTTACGCGTTTATATTCAATTAAGTAATTGTTTATTTCCACTTAAAAATTCCACAACAATGTTTGAAACTTTCTGTAAAGAAGATAAGAAGATATCGCAGTTAGAAAACAAACAAAACTTGAAGCCCGGATTCTCTTACAAACTGTTTACGCCAACTACAGACAGATTGCATTCCATTCCAAATATTTTCTGGCAGACGATAAACTATAAAAACCGGTAGGCCCATAACAACCGTAAGATGTAGTTCACGATTTTAATTCACCTGCATCAATAGCCCGATCTGACGTTTTTTCTTTAAATATTTGATGATGACAATGATGATGATGATGATGGTAATGATGATGGTAATGATATACCAAGATCAGCAAACAGTTCCGTTGAAATTAAGATTAAGTCCGTCATCGCTAAATATATGAGTCATGCTCTGGCAAAAGGGGGCTTAACGGATCTCCGTAATCCGTCATACCAAGCAAGCCATCAAATACTCATGGATTCATACTAACCACTTTTTTTTCACAACTGACTTAATCATGAGGCAGACTGGTCCTTGGACATACAGAAAATTGACCAATAGCGAAATGTTTCGGCCCAGGTCAGCCTGCGCGGACTGCGCAGGCTGACCTGGGTCGATACTTTTCGCAGATGCATTAAGCCCCCTTTTCACAGAGCATGGCTCAAATTATAAACCCGACATTTTTCATCGGCTGAAAATACAGTCCATTGAAACGTACAAAGATTTTGAACGTACGGGCTTGACTAAACAAGCGGGCGATGCAGTTAAAAGATATCTATGCCGTCTGCAAAAGGTTCTTTTTCAACTTTAGAGCTTAAAGGGTGCATTTCAATTTGGGGTCCACTTTTGTTCTTTTCACAAACCTTTGGTCGGTAGATAAGTCGAGGTCTGTGATCGCGCGGTACAGTGTATCTATATGAAAGTGGCATTGACCCTTTAAAGGACTTTAAACCAGATTTCGTCTTGCTTAAAAAAAAAAATGTTATCAAAGACGCCTAGTTTTTATTCTAGTGCAAAGATATAGAAGATATTTGTTTTTTACGGTGAAAGATCGAAATTTATTTCATCGAGTGAACATCATCGGTAATATTTTCACGAGTGGCGCAGCCACGAGTGAACATATTGTCGATGATGTTCACTCGATGAAATAAATTTCGATCTTTCACCGAAAAAAAAAAACCCAAATATTCTATTTATTTCATGCTTTCAACCCTTTCTGGGGGGAACTTAATCAAAATCCAGTACAGTTCTTTTTGGTTATTTCCCGTGGCGTACCCCCTCCGCATAGCACCGATATATTTCACCGATATTTCTCGATAACCTACCGGAAAGCATGAAATAAGGCTTTATATTTAAATCATACACAGAAATACATGCAGAACACACAAGAAATTACCGAGTTATATGAAGTTTTACTTTAAAATTTTCTATTACCTAGATAACGGTATATAGCGGTTATTGCGTAAAAGTACGCAAAAATACATTTATAACGCGAGAGTAGTTTTTGCTGCCGTTTGCTCAGTTGGTGCAGCCGCTGGCTACTGTTTTAAAGGTCGTGGGTTCGAGTCCCACCGGAAGCAATACTTTCTTTCCCCAACTAAGGATAAACAGTTACATACTTGTGATTTTTCATTACAAAATATCAACTTTCCCTTCCAAAAATATTTCAGATCAAAACCTGATTTGATGCGTTCCTACCCTTTACCTATCACGTGTTACACAAGAACGTTTGTGGACGGCGTATATCAAGATCAGATAATTCTAGTCGTGGATCTACACCGTCTGCAAAGTGTCTTGATTCGCAACGAAAATATTCTTCTTACCCCTACAAAGACAAGTTTATTGATTTAACGACGGGAGAAAAAAATAATAATACCGATTCAAAATGTATATTATACTTCTAACAGGTGTGTAACTACAAAAACAATTTTACGCACATCATTGCGATCCATTAAAGTCTAATTTTAGAAAACGGTTCTGAATATAGAACTTTAACTACAGGAAGCCAATCCTTAAAGAAAAATGAGGGTTTTTTTTGTGAATGCATGCCATATTCCGTCTCAAGGTAGGCCCTTTTGAGACTTAAGTTTAACCTCTTACCTAGCAGTTCCGGGTTCTAACGAGTCTTGAGAAGAAGCAAATTTGAAAACCGTTGTGGTTACCAGCATTTGCTCCTTTTCCCAAAAGTTTTCAACCCCAAAGTCAAATCCACTCATTTCAGAAACACTTAATCCTGAAAGGTACATCTGTACTCGTTTTCAGCCAGTTTTGAGCCAGTTTTTAACCAATTTCATCTTTATTGTATGAATCTATAAACATTCTTGTATCTTCATGTCAAATGTTGCCCCTGACGTTTGCAAGGTTGCACAGATTATGACGGATAGAAAAAGCATTTCATTATCTGGAGTTTCCGGTTGTTTCCGGTTTTAAATCGAAGACAAATCCCTTAAGTTTCTTTATCCCATACACCTTAGATATTAATTATTTACTATGTTTACACAGATGACTAGATTCTACACACTATCAAGTTTTATCAGTTTTTTTTTTTCTTTGGCTGTAACGATGTATAGATCTTTAAATTGCTAAATAAGTAGAATGAAGAATTTCAGCCAATAACATTTACCGAAACATAGCGATTACAATGTGCTTGATGCTGGAAAAAACTTACCGTACAGTGTAGATCCAAGATCAGACTGCACGTTCTGTGCAGTCTGGTCTTGATCTGCACTGTCAGCAAAATAGCACTGAGTCGTGCTTAGCAGCTGAAATGTTAAGGGACATGCTTTATTTTATCGTCTGTAAATGCTTTCAATTTGGCCTTGACGAAAATACGTCGTTTATTAAACAGCTAAATGTATTCGGGTACTAGTATTTGCCGACCTGAAATATTTTTTCTGTCGAGTATCAATGATGGTCCACTAAGTTCAGGGCTTTAGAACTTGGAATTAAAGATAAGAATAATAAAATTTAAACGCATTTGAAGATAAAACTCTCCGGCACTATATCAGCACTATGAACCTCTGAAATCATTGGTACAAGTCGGTGTAATGTGATCTAAATCTACACTTATTGTGTTCGTTACATAGAATCTGGAAAATCAATCATTTCTTCACTTGTAAAGAAAGTTGTATTTTACGACTGCACAAGGCTCCATTTTTTGTCTTAGTTTTTGCCTATGAAGAGTACAAAATTTCCCCAGGGAGCTTTCCAACACTAATTAGAGATAAGAAGAAGCATGCTTGTGATATTGTTCATATGAGTAATGCTTATCTGCAAAAAGTATCGACCCATGTCAGCCTGCGCAGTCCGCGCAGGCTGACATGCGTCGAAACCTTTTGCCTTTTGATCAATTTTCTGCATGTCCAAGGACAACTCTTCATCCAGATTCAGTCGTTCGTTAGACAAAATGGGATTTTTTGGATCCCAGATTATGTGATGACTTGCTTGATATAACTCATCGTAGAAATATCTTAAACCCCCTTTTGCCAGAGCATGGCTCGTACACGGTGTTTCTGTGCATAGCTTTCAAACAGTGTTAGAACATTCTTTAACTTTGTTTTGAGACTGATTACTACAAATAATAAAATTAAAGACGCTGATATGGTCCATTAAGGTCTACGGCTCTTAACTCTCATATCTAAAGACGGAAGATGCCGAGATTAGCCGAATAGCTTTTACGAAAACGTCGATGTTACACGATATTTACCGATGAGTTAGTGAGTCTACGGTCCCTAACTCTCATATTAAAAGACAGAAGCTGTCGAGATTGGCCGAATAGCCTTTACGAAAACGTCGATGTTACACGATTTTTACCGATGAGATAGGGGTCGTAGACCCTAAAAATTAGCCATGCTCTGGCAGAAAAGGGGTATAACACATCTCCGTGATGCATTATACCAAGCAAGACATCATATAAGTATGGATCCATAAAACCGTTATAGTTAACAAACGACTGAATCATAAGTTAGAATGGTCTTTTGACATGCAGAAATTTTGCAACCGGTAAAAAGTTTCGACTCATGTCAGCCTGCGCAATCCGCGCAGGCTGACCTGGGTCGATACTTTTTGCAGATGCATTAAACCTCCTTTGCACAGAGAATGGCTCATTTCTATTGAGTCGATGGTGTCTTTTTCACTGAATTTAAAAAAATCTCACTGATAATAATTAGTCTGGTGAAGATTTGTATATTACATGCAAAATGCTACATGTTACGATGAGTCACTGCAATGATTCAGAAATTCCAAGCATGTTATCGTACGAGAAAAAGTTTGCGTTTTTTTTTTTGGCAGACTAGAATTATTGCAATACTGCTTCGATGTGGCATTCCCCCCCCGACAAACCTGTTTCCGGTCGACCAAAGTCTGGTCATGTCACCGCATACATACACGTTATGTTATCTAATGCATTCTCCATATGCTTACTGGCAGGTTTTACCTGAGAAACAATGATGCCTTCTGTCTTTTATGTGATTCCAACATAAAACAGATCCTCAGTAAAAGAAATATGAATTTCTCTCATTCTTTTGGCTATTTGTGGATACTTCTTCTTTTTCTGACAATTTGTGTTTGTCAGTGAAATCGGTTAGGACGGGCGCAATCTTCACGATAACAAAATTATCGTCGGTTTTTATTTGATGCCTGTCTGTTGTGTCTAAAAACAACACAAGCCGAGCCCCGGTAGCTCAGTCGGTAGCGTACAGGACTTGAAAACAGGGGATCAATGGTTTGAATCCCACTCTCGGCTAATTTCTTTCCGAGGACTAAGATAGGCGTTGCGACAGAACAGGTGCACAAGCCGTTGCGATGTATCTGAATCATTGATTGATTGTACGGTGTTTAACGCCGTTTTCAATATTATTTCAATTATATCGCGACGTTCAGAGCACCTATCCGCGCTTTCCAGGAGTTTCTTTTACCAGTACTCTGCACAATATTCTTCCCAAGCCACTGGCTGCTTTCCCATATAACCATCTTCGAAAAAATGGTCAATGGTGAAAGAGGAATGAATCCTGTCGCAATGACTTTCATTAATCCTCGGAAAGAAGTTGGCCAAGCCGAACAAGCGACCCCCTATTCTCAAGTCCTGTACGCTACCGACTAAGCAACCGGGGCTAGGCATAGCTGAAAAAACTGAAATAATGTTGAAAACGGCGCTAAACACCATACAGTTATAATCATAACACAAATATGTCTACAACAAAAAGTTTTTTTCCGTTTCTGTAATAAAGTCTACTATTTTCGTCTATGACACTGTCTTTTATTTTAACGAGAAAAACTACTTACTAAGGATAGGGCACCCTATTGGGATTCGTGTAACATCGCCTTTCATCGCCAAAACCGTGCGGATTCGGTAAAGACTCGGGTAATCCGTAATCGCTGCGGAGAACCAGCGTGTATCGGGCGATCGATTACGGACTACCTGAGTCTTAGCCGAATCCGTACGTTTTTTCGGCAATGAAAGGCGATATTACAAGAATCCCACTAGGGTGCCCTAAAAATGTCGAGTTGTCGAAAATATAAGTATTTGCAGACAACAATTTAAAAATGGCTCCAATGATGACTTCGTCTTTGATAGGGTAGAAAATATTATGGGAAAAGGAGAAAATGCTGGTTACCAGCATTTTCTCCTTTTCCAACAATGTTTTCAAAAGGCTTCTTCCTCGGGGTCATTAAAACTCGGGGTTATATGATAAAAGATTAAAAAGAGAATGGAAAAGTTGAGTTATTTTTCCTATACAAAAAGGGTAACTCGTACCGTAAATCGTGGTTTTCATTAACAGGCGTGGAATTCTGTCTGTGAGGAAATGTCTCCTTTTATCTTACGCGCACTTAACCACAAAGATAATTTAGTTACATAAGGTCAATCGACGTTTATTCGTACTTTGTTGTCTGTGGCACACTGACCTGTGGTGTCCGTGATTGTGAGGTAGTGCGTCGGCTTCGTAACAATAAGTTCCCGAGTTCGACTCCCGGGAGCGGGTGTCAACTTTGGGACTATTCATTGGCCCACACATTCGGCGCGCGAGTACTGCTGTAGTTTTCAGGAAGCAGAATCGAGAGAGATTAGTCTAAGTTGTAAGAACTTGTGTCTCAATCGATGTAAAATAATTATGTTTAAACTAAACCTGGAACAAGGGGCCCAAATACGATCTATTTTTCGGCGTAGCCGAATGTGCCTTTCTTCTGACCTACTTTTTCGTATTGATGACACATAAATAAATTGAAATTCGTGATTGGTCAAAAATGTACACGTGTTTATTGTAAGGGCCTCTGCCTATTTGCAGGCAAATTTTCGCAGTCTATCTTTTTTTTAAGATATTTATTGTTCACATTAACCGACAAGCTGCTAAGCGCGACTGAAGGACCTTGTGCAGACAGTGTAGATCCAAGATCAAACTGCACAGAACGTGCAGTCTGATCTTGGATCTACACTGTCCGATACGGAGATATAATTTTCCTGAAAATATACCATTGAAATAGCTACATTTGGGTTTTTGCTATGAGCTTGAAAGTTTTATTTCATTTTTTTAGCAGGTTTAGGGTAAGGTGATATTGTCCGCTTCACCATTAATTCTTTCGCTACTATTTGACTAGGTTCGACCTTCGAGGTTTTATAAAGGTATATTTCCACTGTAATGGAAGTTGGTTTTGAGCGCAGCTTAGCATATGATAGCGGTGGTTGTAGGTTCAATGTCAGAGTGCAAGTCCTGTGCAGTCTGAGCCGAGCCCAGGTAACGCTCACCATATCGCAACAACGCACAAACGTTCTCTCTATTATGCTATATACCCATATTGTTACGATAACAATATCACATATAACGCACAATTGGGACAAACCAGAAGGTTATGGCGAAGCGCCTAGCTGAAGCTCTTAAGGAAGACAGACCTAGACGTCAAGCATTTTAACTCTTTACCGAAAGGGGTATAGTGCAAAATACAGGACGAAATCAATCATAAGTTACGCCTGTTTCTTTAGCGTGCTAGGTCTACAACACCATCACACTGGACCTCGATTAAACGTGTCATCCAAAAGACTATTAGTAATTACTAATGGCCAGCCGTCGGGCTCGAACCCACACTCCATTAAGTGACCCAAGACTCAATGTTTATAAGTTCGACGCTCTACCACCTGAGCTATGCGGGCTGGTCAGATTAATGAAAGGTTACGACCTCAGTTTTCATATCTACAGAAGCACTCCAACACGTTGCCTAGACTATCTGTTTTTGCATTTTTTAAAGGGAGATAATTCTTCTAGAAATAAGAAATTCCAGAATGTTGCTAACCCTCTACATTCAGATGTTCTCCAAATGAAAGTATTTGTCCTGGAATAGGTAGAAAACATTTTGAAAAAGGAGAAAAAGCTGGCTGTCAGCATCTCCGTTTCCCACAGTGTTTTCAAAAGGCTTTCTCAGGGTCGCTAAAACCCGTGATTGTGTGGTAAAGGACTTGAATCACATCCATACGTTAACATCATTGTACATCTATTTTACAGGAAGTCCGTTCCAGTGCCTTGTAGACAGCATCGATGACGGATATGTGTCAGTGTTTGGACCCGGTCTGGTCGGTGGAATGTCGGGACAGAAGGAGACGTTTACAGTGGTCGCTAAATCAGGAACGCTCAGTAAGTTACACAGAACTTCCGGTAAAATAAGGTTAAGAGTTCAAACCCTTGATTCGATCCCTGGTTCAGCCAGTTTCTTTCCAAGGATTAATGATAGTCAGTGCAACAGGATTCATTCCTCTCCTACCGCTGACCATTATTTCGACGATGGTTATGTGGAAAAGTAGTCACTGGCTTATAAAGAAAATTGTGCGGAGTGCTGTTTAAAGAAACTCCAGGAAAGCATTGATAGGTGCACTGGCCGCGGCGATATAACTGAAACGATGTTGAAAACGATGTTAAACACCTTACAATCAATCAATAAATCAATCAGTCAGTCAATCAATCAAACCCTTGATCAAACTAGCTCGTGCTTTTGCTACTCTTAGGAAAACGGCTTCTGAAAACGTTGGACAAGAAGAAAACTGCTGGTAACTACCCTTTTTCTCCTTTTCCCTTAACTGCTTCTACCCTTACAAAATAATACGAAAACCCCAAACCAAATTTGATTTGCTACCTGAAATTGTTTTGAATATGGACGAGTATAAAGTTTTACGGTCTGGTAAAGACTTAGTAATAACTCTCTCCACCTTAGATTCGACTCTTCAGTCTTTTTTTATGTAGGCTATAGAAGAAATGATGCTAGGACGACGGTAAAGAAATGCGGTAAAAGTTACCTTTTTGAATCTAAAACATTGGTAGAAAAGGACAGAGTACCAAAACTATTTGTCGATGAATGAACATGTAATCAAGACCTTGGCTTTTTTGTCTATGCAACATGACGTGTACTCTGGGTCCGTATTCACCAACCATTCTTTTTTTCATTCTAACTGTAAATTTAAATTCAAGAAAGTAACCTAATTCCTGATTGGATTGACCATTTGTTTAGCCATTCAGAGGTTAGATTGCTTTCAAATTTAGAAAATTCTTGAGAAGAAGACTAAGAATTCTCTTAAGAAGGTTTGGTGAATACAGACCCAGAAATGTTAAGGTGTTTACATGTCCTGTATGTCACATATCTACCCTTTCTTTCCTATTTACGTTCTGTAGAAGATGTTCAAGTCAACATTGACGGTCCAGCTAAGACTGACGTCCAGCGTGAGGACAAGGGTGACCGTGCCACCTTTACCTATCTGCCAATGACCGCTGGTGCCTATAACATCAACATTAACTATAAAGGAAAATCAATCAAGGGCTCGCCATTCGGAGCCAAAGTCTCAGGTACGATACATTATTTACCTATAGCGGCTTGTTGTGCTGTGTTTTACTCTCTAGCAAGTTGGTTTTAGCTTTGTGTCTTTCTGAGCACCTATATCACTACCAGTTCTATAGGATTTGATAATACCTAGGTATGTCAGCTTGCGATCTGTTCAATGGCAGGTATCTGAAAGCTTTTTTTTTTATTTCCCTTACATCAATCTTTCCAGTGTATGAAATATTCTGATACAAACTAGGGTAAATGTTAAGAAAAAGGTTTTGTAACTGTATCAGTTCCACTAAAATGTTCCACCTTCCCTTGAGTTTGTGTGGCCACAATATCTTTCTTGATTGCAAAATGTAATATTAATTCAGCTAGGATTTGAGGCATTTTGTCCGATGAGAAGTTTCAAATGTTGCAAAAAGTCACAGTAACAACTGATCATTCATATCTTTGATATATCTAAAACAGAATTACGGACGATTTTAATGTAAAAAATCGACATCTAATTTGAAATCATCATTGGGTTAGGGTTAGGGTTAATTGGGCCCCACTCTCTCTGTACTCCTTTTGCCAGAATATGCTAGGCAAATTTTAACAAACGTTCTTTATATCGTTCCCTTCTTGAAATAAGTTTTTTTTTTCCTCAATAAGAATTGTATCGGTTCTAAATGTATAATATTGACATGGTTTACTTGTTTCACCAGTTGTGTTTCTAGAAGACGGTAGCATATTTGGAATGAATGGTTTTCAGTTTCCAAAAGTTGGTGAGTTCAGTGTCAGATGTATGCAAAAACTTTGTAATCATGTACAATAACGCAGGCTCATTATTTTGGTTGTAGACTCGTCGTGATTTTGAGTTTTGTATCAGAGAGGTAAATCGAATAAACAATTTTCATTAATACTTAGCTTAATTGTGCATTCTTATTGCATCAAAGTCTAAAATGAAAGGTGTGCTTTTTTGGTCAAAATTGTTATTTGTGAATCTTTTACAGAATGTATATTAGCAAGCAGAGTAAACATCTTAAAACCAATTCCCAATATTTTATAACTATCTCATTCCGTTTCATATATCGACATTTCATTTCAAGCACAGCATCTTACTTCCTATTCACATATGGAATTTTTGTCGATCAGGAATGCATGTACATCTGCCTTAAAACAGCCCATTTTTTTCGTTTTTGATATAACTACCATTAAAGCCATCTTCATTCTATATACTCTTTTTTGGTGCTTTCATTACGCGTTGTTTTTTTCATCTATATATAACCTAACAATTATCTGTTCACTTTTATTTTACGAAACCTGTTTATTATTTTCCTGTATCATCTAATGACATGCTCAAAAGAGAGAGAAAGAGAGAGAGACACACACACACACACACACAGACAGAGGCAGAGACAGAGATTTGATATCTAGCTTCCATGTTAATAAGTACAGTTAGTTTGTTGCCATCAAACTTAAATCATGGTATTAGGCATCTTACTGATGTAATTATTCGGCCCAAAGTTACACATGGGTGACAAACTGTCCTCGCTGGGATCGAACCAGGTTTTTCTAACACAATATCAAAGGCTTTTAAACCTTACCCAAAATCTAGCTTCTGCAATCAATTGTTGGTTGTTTTTCTTTTAAAATTTTATTAAGATATTATTATTTATACTTTTGATTTACCTTTTCATACTATATAAGTCTAGCTTGCGATTCTCAGATTTTGTAGCGCTTTGCATTTTTCTTGTTTTATGTTGCATTATAACTCAGAAAAAATTTCAGCTAGCAAAGCTAATGTTATATACTGTATTGAATATGGGAGGTAAGCAATTAGTGTTTCATACTGAGCAGTCGATACCGGGAAGCCTGTACAAAGTTCACGATGAAAGTCTGGGTTAGAGGACATAGTCCCAATAAAGTCCCCGTACTAAGTGCGAATTGTGCAATTTCATCTCAACAGCAATGTTCGAATTCAGCACGGTCTCGCCAGCGATGTCACATTCTATCGTCAAGGATCATATCTGTATAGATTTAGTTATTGGTTTCACATTGTTATGTCCATCTAATTTTTTTACAATCCTACCCTTCGGATCACGTTATTAGCCAAAATGTTATTAATGAAATTTTGAAAGCAATCACTAAAACCCAGGTTTTACTATATCTTCATATAAGCTGAGTCGAGTTTATTCCCTAATCTGTTCTGCTTAGTATTTAAATTTGAGCCATGCTGTGTGAAAAAGGGGGTTTTAATGCTCTGTACGAAGTATTGACCCGTGTCAGCCTGCGCAATCCGCACAGGCTGACATTAGTCAACACATTTTGCTTTTTGTAAATTTTCTGCATGTCCAAGGATCATTCTATCCCAGACTGTCTGTTGTTAGAAAAAGTAGATTTTATGGATACATTGGTATGTGGTGAGTTGTTTGGTATAATGCATCATGTAGATACATTAAGCCCCTTTTTCCTCATTTAAAAGAAACCCTTAAAGAGGCCCTTATACTCATTTTCAGCCAGTTTTAACTCATTTTGTCTTTATTTTATCAAACTATAGTCATTCTTATATCTTCAGGCCAAATATTGCGCCTGACGGTTGCAAGGTTGCTTAGATGACGGTCGATAGAAAATGCATTTCGCTGAATTGCGGCCTTCCATGTAAACAGACTCGTCGTTTCCGGTTTTTGAATCGAAGATTTCCAATATATCCGTTATAGACGCGAGTAGATTCATATGATGATCATGCACTCTGTCACGTGACTATATTTGACCTTCGCCCTTCGTATTATGAGGTAAACAAAGGCTTCTCTGTTGCAGCCTCGATTTTCAGACGGAGGTCGCGACCTATATGCAAATTACACCGTATCCGACTCTAGGCGGAAACCAACGATAAATTTCCGTGACGCACCGCCATTGTTTACAGCTTCGATCGTCAGCCAGTTTTCTTCTGACCAATGTTCGGTTTCTAATACAAATCTTCGTGTTTCTTTTTTTCAATCACACCATATATGTCAGTAATCTATCCATGTTTACACAAAGGACTGATTTCTGTACCATTCTAAATTGTTTGAAATTTAACAGCGTTTTTGCTCACCGGCTGTAGACGGGCATCTTCAAAACTGCTAGCAGATTGAATTGTAGATAATTGGCCCCTAGTTAGCGATTTGTATCTCCTTACCAAACGACAAAGTTTTTGACTTGTCCAAATCTAAAGCATTTACAGACAACAAATTAAATATGGTCCAAACGCTGAAAAATGTCTTTGAAAGAGTAGAAAACATTTTGGGAAAAGGAAAATATGCTAGTTACCAGCATTTTCTCCTTTTCCCAAAATGTTTACAAAAAGCTTTGTTTCTGTCAGGATCGTTGATTATGTGATGAAGGGAGAATAGATGTAAAGAATGCCTGTATCGTAAAGTGTAAATTCCGGGGACTCTTTTTACTCTAAGCGTGACTCAAAGACCTTTTGCAGACAGTGCAGGTCAAGATCAGACTGCACAGAACGTGCAATCTGATCTTAGATCTAAACTGTCTGCTAAGGAGGTATTTTAACAAAAAAATACAATACCTTTGAAATAGCAAAATTTTGGTCTTTCCATTTCTTGTTTAGGCAATGAAGTCCAGAGTTTTGATCCAATTCTTTTGAAACTTGCAAAGATTATTTGGTTCATCCAGGGATTGAACTCTATTAAAAGTGAAGAAAATCTAGTGATCCGTTCAGGAAAAGCAGCCATTTGATGACTTAGTATTGTTTACTCAACAAAGTCCACATTATTAGTCACTGTTCTTTAAAATTTGCCAGGATTGTTTAATACAAGGCGTACTGAAACTCTATCAAATTTGGCTGGATTCCAAACATTCATTTTTTGAGAAATTGCACTTCATTTTTTTCACTGTTTGTTCAATTCACCATGCCTACTTATGCTGTCTTAATGGGTTCATGCCCAGTTGCAAAAACACCCCCCCCTTTTTTTGTGTTTTTTGTCTTTTTTCTTTTTGCATCATGAATTCATAATGTATGCTAGCAAAAAAGCAAAATCACTGCCAGTAGAGCGTCTCAGGCCCTCAAGGGCCTATAGTTTCTGTTGGTTTGAAAGTTTCATTTCACTTTTTTGTTTAGCAGGTTAAGGGTCAATTACAGACCAGAACAGAAGAGATCAGAGACTTTGTCCATGATACCGACTTGGACACATTAGGTTCATCGCCGAACACATTAATTGTAATTATGTTAATTACAGGTGAGGGAAGGAAGCGCTCCCAGATTTCTATCGCCAATTGCAGTGACTATTCTCTGGACGTCATTGAGCCCGATATCATAGATCTGGTGGGGTCCGTGAAAAAACCCAGCGGTGCCATCGAGCCTTGCATCTTGAAGAAACTTGGGGAAGGCCATTTGGGTAAGATAGTCTCAGATATTCTCTAAGATATTTAAGAAAAAAGGGCTTAATGCATCTGCAAAAAATATCGAACCAGGTCAGCCTGCGCAGCCCGCGCAGGCTGACCTGGACCGAAACTTTTTGCTATTTGTCAGTTTCTGCGTGTCAAAGAACGTTTCTACCTCCATGATTCAGTCGATTCATAATTATATGATGACTTGCCTGGTATAATGCATCAAGGGCATGCACAAAAACCCTTTTTCATTATTAATAGTTGTAAAATTAATAGTTATGAATTTTAGTTTTAAAATTGATATAACTCGAGGAAGGCCATTTGGGTAAGATAGTCATTGATCTATACACTCAGCAAAATTTCTAACCGGCCACTTTTGTTTCTCCTGCAAATTTAGCCAGGTAAAATAAAAACAAATTGTAACATATACATGTATCTTGACATTAGACACAGTATTGTAACGAAAAAATTCTCGATTCTACCAACAAAAGGCATGTCTTTTTAGAGGGAAAACACAATGGTTGCGCATGCATGGTGTCTATCAGCCAAAACCAGTTAAATTTTGTCAGCAACAAGAAAAAAAGAAAAATGAAAATTGTTTTCCTGCGCAAAAATATAATCCGGAAGAACGAGTATGAAACTTTCAAAAATATGATTTTTCAATTTTCACAGTGAAATGAATGAATTTTTGATAAATTCCTTTCACAAGAACAAGTCGATAATTCTTTTTAATCAGTTACGTTTTTACGGTGGTCAATTACTCTGCAAAAAACTAAAACCGAAAGAACTGTCTCTTTTCTGGATGGAGTAGAGGTCATTTATTTCATGTCAGTTTGTTCGAGTAATAATATATTGTATTTGTTTGTAGGAGTGGCATCTTTTCAACCCAAGGAGAAAGGAGTCTATGGTATCAATGTTGTAAGAAGTGCTGATGAGAAGCACGTAAAAGGAAGTCCTTTCAAGGTCAATGTTGGAGACAATGAACTCGCCCATGCCAGCAAGGTGCACGTGACTGGCCAGACTTCTGACGCGTCAGCCAACTCCTCCAATTATTTCACTGTAGATACTTCTGGAGCCGGTAAGTCCTCATATATACACAGTATAAAATAGATCCTCATAAATAAAGAGTAGCCAGTAGGTTCTTATAGTTACCAAGGAGCCGGTAAGTCTTCATAAATACAAAGGCAAAAATACATCCTCATACATACAGAGAAGCCGTTAGTTCCTTATAGTTAACCGGGAGCCGGTAAGGTCCTCATAAATACAAAAGATAAAATACATCCTCATTAATACAGAGTAACCAATAGGTCCTTATACATGTAGTTACCCGGGAGCCGGTACGGTCCTTATAAATACAAAGGGTAAAATACATCCTCATGAATACAGACTAACCAGTAGGTCCTTATAGCTACCCGGGAGCCTGTAAGGTCCTTATAAATACAAAGGATAGAATACATCCTCATGAATACACAGTAGCCAGTAAGTCCTTATAGTTACACCGGAGCCGACGATTCCTCATTAGTACAGAGGTGCCAGTAAGTTCTTAAACAGAGGAGCTGGTAAGTCCCCTTAAATACCCGGGAACCGGTAAGTACTCACTGATACAGAGGCACAAGTTATTTCTTAAACAGAAGAGCCGGTGAAACTTCATTTATACAGAGGTGCCAGTTAGTCCTTAAACAGAGGAACCGGTGATTCCTTTTTATTACAGAGGATCAGGTAAGTCCACACTGATTCCGAGACATTGGTAAGTTCTCATTGAAACAAAAAAAAAGTTCTCCTTGAAACAGAGAAGCCGGAAAATTGATTATTATTAATATTGTTATCGTCGTTGTTGTTGCTGTTGTTGTTGTAATAATTGATGTTTATATTTGAAGGTTATGGAGGTATCAGCGTTGTTTTGGAAGGTCCACATAGGTCCGAATTAGACTATGAAGAAATCGAAAATAGAAAATACAAGGTGTTGTACAGCCCACACGAACCCGGAATCTACATTCTCAACATTAGATTTGCTGACGAGCATGTTAACGGTACTCTCTTTCTCTCTCTCTCTCTCTCTCTCTCTCTCTCTCTCTCTCTCTCTCTCTCTCTCTCTCTCTCTCTGTATTTTGAAGGGGGGATACTTGTTTTGTGTTGGCCAAAGTAGAAGTTTTCTAATAGTGTTTGGAGTCAACATGCCGTTACAAGCATTTTTGGTGCTGGTTTTTATTTGATAACTTTAACAGGCTACGCATGAATTTCCAGTTCCTCACACACTGCATACAATACTGAAAGCACTTAACTTTTATCGGTACTTTTTGCTGTTTGTCATTTTCTGCGGACTGGCAGGCTGACCTGGGTCGAAATTTTTCACAGAGCATGGTTCATATTCTATTTCTATTAGGAAGTCCATTCTTACTGAATGTCGGAGGTGAACCGTCGGGCAGGATTCGTGAAACCGTCACTAGAGAAATGGAACAGGCGGAAGCTGTAACACCAAACACCAAATGTGAATTCCTTCTCAAAATTCCAGGTAAGTAGGATGTATGGCGTTTCAGCTCTGTCTGGCGACCCAATTTGCATTCGTCCTTATTGAAAGGATTTGCAGACGAGAAATCAGTGAGATTAATCAATGAAATTAACAACAGGGTTAATAGGCCTAAGGAAGAAAGCATAAAGAAAATGAGGGTTACTAGCTTTTTATCCTTTTTCGTGCAGTGTTTTCAAAATCCTGGTAAAGAGTTCATGTTCTTGAAAGTGGTTTGATGGTGGTACTGTTATCAAATTGAAAAGAAAAAGTCGTCTGATTACCTAAACATTTTAACAGCTTTAACTCTTTACCAAACAACAAAACTTTGGACTAGACCAAATTGAAAGCATTTGCAGACGACAAAATAAATGTAGCTCAAATGATGATTTCTTCCTTAAATCTGGTAGAAAACATTGTGGGAAAAGGGGAAAATGCTGGTTACCAGCATTTTCTCCTTTTCCCACAATGTTTTCAGAAGGCTTCTTCCTCTGGGTCGTAAAAATCAGGGATTGTTTGGTAAATGGTTAACTCTGTACCAGAGGACGAAATCTCTAGTTTAAAACCACTTGCAGAGGACAAATAAATGCGGCTTAAATAATTGGCTTTGTCTTTGAGATGGCAGGAAACATGGTGGAAAGAGGAGAAAATACCCGTTACCAACATTCCTGGTCTTCCCACAATGTTTTCAAAACTTTTTTTTTTCTCGGGCTCCTCAACAATACTCTATACCATACAATTTCGAAATTTAACGACCCCGAGCATTACAGCTTTTGAAAACAATGAGGGAAAAGAAGATGCTGATATCTTGTTTCGATTATCTACCTCATGTTTTCAGTGATTTTCCTTTCACAACGTTCTTCCCAAAAATCAGCTGCATTTGACATAAAGAGGTCCTGCTTGGCTTAGTGATAACGTGAAAGACACGTTACCTGGAGGCCCCGGGTTCAAGCCTCACTGGAAGCACTGGGTTTTTCATGGGAGTGCTTTTTGGCAAAACGCTCTACATGTAAAGCCCTAGCCTAGTTCTGGTGAAACCTAGTACATACATGAACATATAGCTACATGTACTGGACTAGGCGTATGATATTTATTTAGCAAGATACTCAGACTGTTTTCTAAATATGAACGTAACTCTGGGAGAAAACCAACTGATTGTACATAACAAAGAGCGAACATCATATCATTTTCCACAGTGTTTCCGATACCTTTTGTTAAAATATGATTTAGCCATACTCTGACAAAAGAGGGTTTAATGCATCTCCGGGATGCATTATACCAGGCAAATCAGCACATAATTGTGTATTCATAAAATCCATGTTGTCTAACAACCGATTGCATCATGAGGCAGAATAGTCCTTGGACATGCAGAAAATTAACCAAAAACAAAAATGTTTCGACTCATGTCAGCCTGCGCGGAATGCGCAGACTGACATAGGTTGATACTTTTTGCACGTGCATTAAGCCCCCTTTTCACAGAGCATAGCTCATATTTTCTTGTCCTAACAATATTTCAGGAACCAACCCATTCGACATGGAGGCAGCTATCACCGACCCGGACGGACAGACAGAACTTTGTGAGGTGATGGACGAGGACGATTTTCATTACAGAATCAATTTCACGCCGAAAGATTCAGGAATTCACATCCTTAGTATTAAACATAAAGGAATGCACATTTCTGGTACGTTCTTACCAATACATACGGAATTGTATGTTGTAGTAACCTTCCTTGGTGTTTGTATTTGATTCGAGCAGCGTCAGAAAACTTGATATCGCTTGAGACCAAGAAGCAAGAAGCAAATACTAGCGTCAAGAAAGTTACTACAGCATAATATTCCTTTTATTATATACTTACAACTTTAAACGACGATAATTTGCAAGTCATTGACCTTTCATTCAAAGACGGTAAACAAAATAAAAGAAATAATTATTTGGTTGGTAGTGTCTTCGTTTTAATGAATGGAGGATGAATATTATAGAGTGAAATATGGATTTATCAAATCCAAATGTACTTTTCTGCGTGCGAGATACACCATCATACCATATTTGGAACCGTACTTGACACAATGTAGATACGGATTTTTTTCTGTTGTGTTTGTGTTTTTATCCATGTGCGACACATGTATTTTTAGTTTGAAAAATTACAGATATACAATAAAAAACAATACATTTACAATACAGTATGTTCAATACTAAAGCCACTGACCCATTATATTTTACATTATACGTTCAGAAAGTTTACAGTGCACCCAGAAGAGCTGTGTCGTTTGGCAAAGAATTAGTTGAGAATCAAAGCCACATAATTATACAGATAATTTATAAATTTACAAATGGTTTTGTACAATGACGGACACTGAAAAGATGTGAAATGTAAATAATTATACATTTGAATATCTAACTTTCGCAATGGTAACAGGATGTCATAATTTTTATTATAGTAATGATTACAAAAAAAGTCTTAGTTCATTTAATAAATAAAAAGGAATTAGACTGCAAATGTACCATTAAAAAAAACAAAGACGTTGTAAGATAACACAAGATCGACAGATTGATTTCTGCAGACTAGGGTCAGTATTCAACAACAATTCTTACTTTCATTCTACGTCTATTCTGGATTTAGAAAGTAGCACCATTTGGTTTAACCAACCAGTAATTGTGTGACTTTCAAATTTAGAAATTAAGAATAAGACTGAGAATGTTCTTACATATGATTAGTGAATAAGAATCTAGGTCTAGTGTACTCACAGTTTTGGTGTGATTGTAGGAAGCCCATTCCAGTACACAGTGGGTCAGTTAAAGATTGGCGGCCCTCACAAAGTCCAGGTCGGTGGGCCAGGTCTGGAGAGAGGAGAGGTCGGCCTTAACAGTAAGTATTTTGTGTGGGAGGTGAAAGTTCATTCTTTATCAGAAGACAAAAATTACCATTGTATATTTGAAAGCATTTAAATGTGGATCAAATCGCAGGATTTGTCTCTGAACGGATAGAGAACATTGTCGGAATGGGAGAAAATGTGTTTTTACTACAGAATTGTTTTTTTACACTTTTTGATTGATTTCCTAGTTTAAAGCAACAATAGCTGCCAAAAGAAAAAAAACGGATTTTGAAATGCATTTAAATCGTACAATTTAAAAGTATGTTAATTATTGCGCTGATGACAAGCTGCTATTGTACAGTTGGTCCAAGTGTTGGTCGTTTACACAGAAATTAATTTCAAAACAGGGTTAAAAGTTGCCACATCACTCTATATTCTGTTTACTTTTTGCTTGACTTTGAAAATCATTTTTTCTACCAGTGAGTAACGCTTGGACCGATCACACAATAACAGATTGTCATGTTCACAATATTTTCCATACTTTTAAATGATATGATCTAAATTCAGATGCATTTCAACACCAACATTAATTTTGTGGCCCTTATTGGGCCTTTAAGGGTTAAGGTAATGCAATAAATGATTCAATAATCGAAAGTAGGAATAATTATTTGATTGATATTGTGTATGACCCATACATTCTGTAAGATTAAATACGTTTGTAAGTTACGTATTCTAATGTCCTTTCCACCTTTCAGACTGTTTCAACGTCTACTCAAGAGAGGCAGGTGCAGGTTCTTTAAGCATTGCTATTGAAGGTCCCGGTAAAACTACTATGAAAATTGAAGAACGTCCAAACGGATTCCTTGGAGTTTCATATCAAGTAGACAAACCTGGTTAGTACATCTTAACGCTTTACTAGACGACGAAATTAGTCCCTTAGGCTGCTAAGCGCGACTCAACGACCTTTAGCGGACAGTGCAGATCAAGATCAGACTGCACAGAACGTGCAGTCTGATCTATGATCTACACTGTACGAAAAAGAGGGTTTTTTTCCCTCAAAAAATAACTTTGAAATAGCAACATTTGGGTTTTACTGTTTACTTGAAAGTTTCATTTTAGTTATTTAGTAGGTTAAGGGTTTGATTGATTGGTGAATGATTGATTGATTGATGTTTTACGCCGCTTTCAACACTATTTCAGTCATATCAGGGCGGCTGCTCATATATTCATATACTTCCTGCTCTGAAGTGTCTTGCCCAAGGACACTCCAACGGAAAACCAAGTGGATCCAGTGCGGCTCGAACACGGGGCCCCCAGGTAACGAGTCCCACGCTGAACCACTGAGCCACGCAGGACCCCTAGGTTAAGGGTTAGGACTCACACAAATTGTCAACTCTTGCAGACAACAAATCAGATGTGGCCAAATTAATGGGTTTTATCTAAGAATGGAAAACACGTTGTCGAGAAAAGACAAAATAGTGGTTGTCAGCGTTTTCTTTTTCGACATTGTTTTCACAAGCCTTCTTCCCAACGGTCCTTAAAGATCGTGATTGTTTAGTACAGGATTAAACGATCGTCGGTTACCATAGTCACTTTGATTACGCCACTACCATGGATGCTAAACTTACAAAATCTTTTTCCCCATCACATAATTAACGGAGCTTCTCATTGGTACCTTTAAGACAATTTGCGGAAATTTGGACCAATAAATTGACATGATTCAAATCACTTGTATAACAGGTTTTCCTGGTCTATATTTGGTAACAAATTTCACATTTTGTCGTTAGGGCTAGACTGCATGATCGAAGAGTTTCGAATGAAAACACGGTTTTTGATTGTTTGAGTAGTTATTTTGTAGCACATGAATATTGATAAAACGTGCATTCAGCAGTCAAACTAGGCCTACAAAAATCTATGACGAAATAATGGAAGTTTCTTTTAAGGTCAAAATTGTTTTAAGTATCGGTAGAAAAGCTACCTGAAGTATTAGTAATACGATTGTCGTTTGAAAAGAATGAAATACAGATGGTCGATAGACATGGCAGATCGATTCTTTGTGACAAAATTGATTTATCCACAGGTATGTACGGTGTCCATATTAAATTGAATGATGAACACATACCCGATTCACCGTTTAGAGTAAACATATCACCTGACGCTGGGGTCGCCCGACAGGTCACAGTTCATGCCCTGAAGGATAGGGGATTGGCCGTAAGTATTAACTCTTTGAAGCTTTCTCAATAGATCAGAATCGTTGTCAAAACTAACCTCTAACTAAACAAATCAGACTTGTTCAAACTGAAAGCATTTGCAGCTGACAAATTAAATGTGTCTAAAATAACTGAAGTTGCCTTTATAATATAAAGAAAAAGAAACATTTTTGAAAAATGAAAAAATGCAAATTAGCATCCTTTTCCGAGACTAAACTAAAACAAAGTAATGACACTGAAGGATATTTACTCAACATCGTACAAAACATACAAAATAACTGATACTAAATGACAAATAGATTTTCATTTATACAATAAATAATAAGAAAATAATTTTTCAGAATTATATCTGACACTGACAGAAACTTTGCCTTCATATAAATGTGTAAACGCGGGTTCTAACGGTAGCCATTATTCATGTGCGGCCAAGATTTTAGTGAGTTGTTATCAGTTCATTATTAATTTATACATCTATTATTTGTTCATTTATTTATTCATGTTCTCTATGGAAAGACAGGTAAAATGCATGCACACATTTTATTCCAATATGTATGTATATCTTGTCAGGTATCTTTGATATGATAGTTATTCCAAGGACAAGTTTTACCCTTGAAAAACTTTTGATGAATAATAATTTCTACAATCAAAATATATGATCAGTCAATCATGCACTCTGAAATTATTATTATCACCATAATTATTATCGTGCTTTTATAATCAGAGGCCAGATCGAAGACAAATTGAATTTTTTATAATCTTCAGTAGGTCAATAATAGTATCATTTGACTTGCTTGCAAACAATAATTTGGCCCGTAATAGTAATGCGTTATCTTTCATTTTGGGCCAAATTGCTGTCATAAGCGGTTACATTATTAGTTGTACGGTCAGGTGGCAGGGGACTTGGAAACTTGTTCACGGTTGTGATGAATCATGTCGCCCCGAGAAGGCTCGGGGCGACATGATTCACCACAGCCGTGAACAAGTTTCCAAGTCCCCTGCCACCTGACCGTACAACGAATTTATTATACTGCAAAGTTTTACTATTCCAACGTGTGTTAAGCTAAATTTACCTGTTTTTTGGTTTCAAAAATTGAGTACCCTGACGAAGTAGAATTTCCCATCTGAATGCCCCAATTCAATGAAAACTGACGTCACTGGGAACTGACGTCACTGAAACCTTGGTAAAACGTGCAGTTTGGTGCATAATCTTGATGTTAATCTTGATCGATGCCGCCATTTTGGATGTTGTGTTGAAAGTGTAGTCATGTATATGGGGCTTCCGAAAGGGAAACTGCTTTTACGTTGGTTTTGCCAGTGTACATGATATATATGTTCGGGGCATATCATCCAATCAGATCACGAGAAATTTCTTTGCAGTATAATAAATACTACTGCCAAGCGCCAAATAAATAAACTCAACCTCTTTCGACGGCTCTAAATGCAATTCATTGAAACTTACAAAGATTTTGATTGTATAGGATTGACAACACAAGCCGACGGTATAGATCGAAGATCAGACTGCACGTTCTGTGCAGTCTGATCTTGATCTATGCTGTCGGCAAAAGTCACTGTATTTGCCTATGGCGCCGATACGGTTAAGCTGTTTAGTAGACTAAAGATACACTCTGACCTTAGACCTAAATGGTCTACTTTCTTTTTTTGCAGTGTTAAAACCAAACAGTAATGTCAATAATGAGGTCCTATTTCAGTGAATGAAAACGTTCATTTCATTTTTCTAAACTTGAAGGGTTATTTTTACGAGTATATGAGTGTACAATGTTTGTCAAACAAATTCGCTAAGCTTTAGGAGATACATAGATAACAGGTCAATGTCAAAATTACGTTACATTGTCTAAATCATGTAACTTTGTCCCATTTGCGCAATTCAGTCCAATTCAGCTTACGTTGTGAAAGTCACGTTACATTATTAGAGTCATATAAATTTGTCCAAGTTACGTAACTTTGTTCAAGCCATGTAACGTTACCTAAGTCACCTGACGTTATCTGAACACGTAACAATGTTCAAGTCACGTAACGTTGTCCAATTCACTAAACGTTTTCCATGTTACTTTATGTTGTCCAAGTCACGTAACGTTGTCCAAGTCACGTAACGTTGTTAAAGTCACGTAACGTCAAATTCACAGTTTTGTACGCGTGTGGCTTATAACGTTATTCAATGCTTCATTGATTCTTGTGTTATATTCATCAACTTGCATTTATCAAATGTGTTTTCTTAACAGAACGACTAAGAAAGTTATGAGTACACGAAAAGACTCCTAAATGCCAGTTTTTATATAAATGACGTTATTGATTTTTTTTTAACATCCTCGACCTATACTTCTGGTGCGATATAAGCACCCAGCTATCATGTAGCAGTGTTTAGACTATAAAAAAAAATATAAATAAATTGTGATTGCTATAGATATAAGATGTGGTCTTAACTTCTAGGGGTTTTTTTTATTCAGACGCAAAAACGTCAGGGTACAAAGATATGAGCCACGCCCTCGCAAAGGTGTGTGTGGGGGGGGGGGAGGCGTTAATGCATCTCCATGATGCATTCTACCATGCATGTCATCGCAAGATCATTGGTTCATAAAATGCATTCTGTCTAACAACCAACTGAATCATGAGATAATGTGGTCCGTTGTCAGACAGAAAATTGACCCAAGACAAAATATTTCGATCATGGTCATCCTGCGTGGACTGCGCAGGCTGATCTGCGCCGAAACTTTTTGCAGATGCATTCATCCCCCTCATATGGCTCATATCACATTTAAAAAAAAAAAACTTTCTAAACATGTTTTATCATTTAGATGTAATGACTTTATTCAACACTTAGAAGGACATGCTTACATTTGCCATTGTAGTTATCATCGTTGCTTTTGTCTGTTTTCTTTTTTTCTAAATGTGTTACAGAGGTATCAGGTTTGTAAAGTATTTCATGTCCTCTAACTGGATCATATCACCTAACTTGATCATGTCAACTAACTGAATTATGTCTCCTAACTCATGTCACCAAACTTGAGCATTTAGTATGTGAATCTATTTGTTTGTGTTGTATGGCCAAAGAAATACGAAAGCTCTCAGCCCTGACGTACATGTACGGACATGTACTGAAAAATACTGTGTTGTATTGTGTGCGAATAAACTCTTTTGTAAGCGACAAAATACTAAACTTGTCTGATATGAAAACATTTGCAGAGGACAAATCAACCGTGTCTCAAATGATGGGACTTGCTTGTGAAAGCGTAAGAAATTTTCACTGCAACTAGCATTTTTTTCCTTTTCCAACAGTCTTCTCAAAAGCCTCTTTTTAAGGTTGTTAAAAGATAGGGTTGTTTTGTAATGGGTCAGGCAATCAGTAATGCTCACAACTCTTTTTTTTTTTCGTGAAATTACGCTCTTAACTAAGAGGATTTTTATTTTTTTTTTCTATTTCATTCGGTTTGGTCTTCGCTGCCTACAAACGTAACTGACTGTCCATCGATATTGACCTGTGCCAAGTGCATAAGATGTGATTTTTGTCTTTTTTTTTTTTTTAATTTATTGCTTTTAACGAATTTATTGTAATACTGTTTTCTGAAATGCAAATTATGATAAAGCACGAATGCTTTTTAATGTTTTAAAAAGTCGCTATGGCACTGACTCACTTTTTTCGTATTATCCAATACCCACCCGCTTTTTCATTCATTTCAGCTTTGCATGCTGTTAAATAGTGAACGTAAGCAATTAAATTTTCATTTCACGTGCTGTTCTTCGTCACCTCTCACCGCCGGAATTATGCGCCCTGCTCCCCTGACTTGCGTCACCTACCGCCGGAATCGTCCCTTAAACAATACAACGCCCTGCGTCTCTGACCTGCGTCATCCACCGCACTGCGTCCATGACGTGCGTCATCAACCGCCCTGCGTCACTGACCTGCGTCACCCACTGTTTGAATCGCTCCTTCAACAGTTGTATGCGCCCTGCGTCCCTGGCATAGATCGCCCATATCGCCGGATGGATGGCAACTTTGGTTTCTCAGTTTTATCGATGGCAGGCAAGATGAATTGGAGCATACACATTTGAATCTGTGATCGGAAACTTAAGATAGCGCTTAGACATGTTCATTTCAAGGAATGGACGTCACCTAGAACACAAACTATAATTTTTGATGTCACACAGGTGTATGAAAATTGAAATCTTATGAAGTAATACTCATCATTAAAATCTTTATTGTATATTCTTTATTTTGATATATAGTATATGCCAATGGTGTTCTTTGTCAAAAAGTTACTACATTTAAAAGTGGTGTCAGATTTTATGGGACACGCTGTATACTCTTCATAGTGGGTTACATGTGAAGTGTTGTGCTTTTTTATATATACAATTTTCATAAATTTAATAAAATATCGTCTAAGATAACATTGGACATTGTTTAAAAAAAAACTTTATGTTTTATTTCAACCAAAGATTCCACCATGCCACTCCATCCCATCGAGCAGCTTGCAAAAGCCTTATGTAATATGACTTAATTTCATAACAGTAAAACTCTTTTGATTCAAAGTAACACAAGCAAGTATTTCAAACAACCCAATTTTGCTTTGCTTAGCTAAATGCTTCCGCACTGCAAATATCTGCCGATGTACAACATCACAATTATTGCTTCATACAAATCATATCCTTGCCTAGATTGCACTCGTTTAAGCCATTGCAAATTAACATCACAATAAGATTTCTTGTGTAGCGATTTCTGAGGTTGGACGTATTTCAGTGAATCTGCTGTAGAGTACATTTGAAAACATTGCTAGAAAAAGCAATTATTCAGTTTTCAACTATAATGCTGATCTACTAACCGTATAGTAAGGTCCATGTACACCAACCATTCTATAATGTTGTTCTGAAAGTAAAATGAAAGGGCTAAGCCCCGGTAGCACAGTCGGTACTGTACAGGACTTTAGAACATTGGTTCGTTTATCCGAATCCCTAGCTCAGATTAGATGTGACTATCTTTTCAGCTAGTTAAACGGCTAGTCATTGAATTATGAGCATAATAATGGAACATTGAATAAAAACTACGGTTAGAATGGATGGTGAATACCGGCTCAAATTTCATCGCGATTATGTGACTTTTTAACATTGAGTAGGGCTAAATATGGCATAGCTTGAACACAGTCAACAAAACAATATCTGAGCTGTGTTCTGTGAAAAGGAGGTTTGATGCATCTGCAAAAAGTATCGACCGATGTGAGCCGGTGCAGTCGGCGCAGGCTGACATGGGTCGAAAAATTTTTCTATTTATAAATTTTCTGCATGTCAAAGGTACGTTCTACCCTATAAACCAGTCGGTTATTAGACAAAATGGATTTTATGGATCCATAACTATATAATGACTTGCACGGTATACTGCATTACGGAAATGCATTAAATACCCTTTTGCCGGAGCATGGCTCTTATGAATCGCTCTTCTCAACCCTTATCCCGCTAAATAACAAAAAAAAAAAAAATTTTTTTTTTGGTCAGTGGTGAAAACCCTAATATTGCTATTTCAAAAATATGATTCGGGGAATAATATCTCCTTCTCGGGCAGTGTAGATCCAAGATCAGACTGCACATTCTGTGCAGTCTGATTTTGATCTACACTGTCCGCCAAAAGTCAGTGAGTTGCGCTTAGCGGCTTAAGAGTTAATTATTTAGTGTATACGTATTTCATATTAATTGGTTGTTTTGTTAGTTTGAAGATGCATGTATGTAGAAGACATATATATATATAAATTATGACGTTTTATGTGTGTTTTCCAAGTTAAGGAAAAAGTCTTAATCCCAGTGTGTGTATTTCGTCAGTCGTGTGACGAGTTCAATCCATTCTTTTACTTTCTTGCAGATTGAAAAGCCAGCTACTTTTACTGTATCGTTTAATGGCGCCTCTGGTCAGTTACATTCATATGTACGAACTCCCTCCGGCGGTCACGAAGACTGTTTTATCCAGGAAATGGACACAGGACTCTATGCCATTAGGTTTGTATCCCATCTAAAACTATCGCTCAATAATACACGCACTTGTATTATCTCTTCAGGTCTAGGTCTTGGAGTCTTTTGTGAATTTACCAAATTTCTCGGCTGCGTTTTAATTCCTTGATTTAGAAAGTAACGTTTGCTTTCCTCGTCACCAATTATTCATTGGTTTTAAGACCTTAAGGAAGAAGGCTTCTGGAGCATAGTGGGAAGCGGAGAGAATGATGGTAACCAACATTTTCTTCCTTTTCTATGTGTTTTTGTTTACCAGTTCAAAAGACAAATTAACTCACTGGATATACTTTTAACTTGGCATCTGCAAACACTTGCGGATTGAAAGTTTTATCGTCTTGTAAAGAGCTCAGTACAAGTTGCAGACAAAACATCTGAAAATCGTCTGAATTGCGTCTCTTTATTCTTATCATGCTAAGGGAGACCCAGCGATCTTTTGAAGATCAAGATGAGACTGCATAGAACATGCAATCTGATCCGGGATCTACAGTGCCCGATACGGTGAGATTTTCCAGCTTATTAGGGTTTTGAAATCGTGATATTTTGGTTTTACAAATGGCTTGAAAATGAAATTCACTTAGCAGTTTTAAGGTGTGACATCCAGCATGTCGCGAAGTTCTTGTCAAAAATGGCATTTTTCGATACTTACTCTTACCAGTCTGATACAGCTGTCTCTTTTAGAGCTGTCTTCTGCATATTTGGTAAGAAAATTGACAAGTCTCGCAAGACGGCGCGATATTATGAGGTAAATTATGATGCCCGTAATAGATAGGCAAAACATTATCCAACCGATAACGAGAAAAATAAAAGAGAAATAAAGGGCTGAATTTACTCATTAGACAATGTATCGAAATGAATTGTGCCTCCGTTTGTAAATATAGTTGCATTTGATAGTATTTTATATGTGTTGCCATTGGTATTTGTATACGCGTGGTCCAAATAGTAGGTCTGAACGCGCCTTTAACTTGAAGAGTTCCGCTAATGGAAATATGAAGTATTACTTCTATTTTTTTTTCAGATTCATCCCGAAGGAGAACGGTGTTCACTACATTGATGTAAAACTGAATGACGCCCATGTACCCGACAGTCCATTCGCCGTCATGGTCGGGTCCACAGCCGCTGACCCTGCTATGGTACATGCCCATGGTGAGGGGCTCGAAGCCGGCAGATGTAGTAAGTAGTCTTTAACTCTTTAGCAAACGACATTTTAAAAATGGTCCACATTGAAAGCATTTGCAGACGACAAATTGAATGTAATTTAATAACTGAAATCTCTCTTTGGAAGAGTTGAAAACTTTCTGTGAAAAGGAGAAAATGCTGATTACCAGCATTTTCTCCTATTCTCACAATGTTTTCAAAATTTTTATTCCATGCGGTCGTTAAAACTCGGGATTATGTGATAAAGGATTAGAAAAATATATATTAAGCATTATCCTCGCAGAGATGAAACCTAGATCTCTGTACCTGTGTGGATAGTGAAGATCGTTTTGTACAATTTGATCGTGGATCTGCACTGTCTGCTTCTTTGCCAAAATGGCAATATCTACAACATTGATAGTGACTGTGAATTTCCTTTTCGTTTACTTTGCCCTATAGGGTACAGGAAAAATCTGCAAGTATACACAAATAGTCAAATACACATCTTCGTGTTCCAAGAAACCAAAATAAAGTTCCAGGAATTTAACCTAACTTTAAACCTACCCAAACCACCCAAACCACTGTTCTCTATGGTTCTGTGCGAACTTGAAAAAGGTTTTGGTCGTGATCATACATTTTCGAAATATTGTTTGTTTTTCCCTCGGACGATTTTATAAATTAACATTAACAGCTTCGAAGGGCATAATCTGGGAGTTCAAATTATAACTGGAATTTAGTCCTCAAAAATATAATTGATTCATACTGAAGTGTCACGGAGAGCGGCTTCGTATAAAATACTTATGTCAAACTTTGCTTCTGAGTGAACTCTATAATGCACGTCTCTCCTTGGAACCTATACCTCATGCTTCCGAATATTGGTCTTTGAATGGGTAGGCCAACGTGTCACGTGCGTCGTGTTACAACTGGTTGCAGAATTTGGTGAAAGAGGTGAGATAATGACAACTGCCACACTCATGTTGCCTGTTCCCTGTGTTTTTCCTAGATTTTATTTTAAATCAAGTTTTGAGATCGAGATTTCCCGAAAGTGAAAGAAAATTTACGGAGATTGGTTTTGTACCTGCCTTACGAGAGAGCTAGCTTTATCGGTTTTGTACTTCTCTCTTCTTAACAGTTAAGATTCGTTCTGTATGCGTTATACTTGGATGGTTGACAGAAACTGATGTAGCAATAGCCTGCGTCTTGCTGCACACTGTTTTGAAGAATATCGACAAAAAAAACAAAATGCTCTTCTGTCTGTTATTTAGTGGTACTTAAGTTATCCTGTCAATGAATAAATGGTTTTGAGAACACTGAGGTAAAAGGAGAAAATGCTGGTAACCAGCATTTTCTCCATTTCCAACAATGTTTTCTACCCTATCGATGACAGAAATCATCAATTTAGCAAAACTTAATTTGTCGTCTGCAAATGCTCTCTATTTGGGCAAGTACAAAACTCTGTCATTTGGTAAAGAGTTACACACGTACACGGAAATTATCATCCTTTTGATAAAGACGTTACTAGTACATGTTGCTTCTTTTCTTTCTCTCTAGACCAGAAAGCCAAGTTCACAGTAAGGACGGCAGGGTCCGGGTCCGGGTTTCTAGCCTGTTTTATTGACGGCCCCTCCAAGGTGGGACTCAGCTGTAGAGAGGTAGACGAAGGCTATGAATTCTCCTACACACCAGCGGCCCCTGGCAAATACCTGATTACACTGAAATACGGAAACATCGGTATCGCAGGCAGCCCTTACCAGTCCGTTGTTACAGGTTGGTTATTCATTCATTCATTCATTCATTCATTCATTCATTCATCCATCTATCTATTTATTTGTTTATCTCTATATATATTATATCATTGCTATTATTATTCTCACATGCAATAGAGGTAAAATATGAAAAATTGCCGGAAAGAGAGTTTGCCTTAACTGGATATCGAACTCGCAACCACCAGGCCAAGAGTCAGATACGCTAACCGCAGAGTTACCCTACCGGGCTAAATAAACGAACCTTTCCAGTCGATATTAAATAACCAATGCATTTCGACCACAAGTTTTCTTTCGACCAAGATAAAAAAACGATCAAAATCGCACAATACGTTCTGTGCAGTCTGCTGTTGATCCCCACCGTCCGCAAAAGAGCACCGAGACGTCCAATAGCGTTTTAAAAAAAATCGAATTTGAAAAGGGAAAAAAGAATTTCCATAGAAAACTTCTTGTTTGTCTTACGATGTACGATGTATAATTATATATGTTATTTTAAAGATAAACCAAACTATCAATCAACTTTTGTTTAATTCTTGCTTTTCAGATAACATAATATCTGATTGGCCCAAATCATTTGAGTGATGCTCTGTGATCAGCGGCTTTAATGCATCACTGTAATGCATTCCACCAAGCAAATCATCAAATAGTTATGGATCCATAAAATCCATTTTATGAAAGAACGGACTGGACATGAGATAGAATGATCCTTGAACATGCAGAATTTCACAATTAGAAAAATGTCTAGACCCATGTCAGCCTGAGTGGATACTTTTTGCAGATGCAAAAACACAGAGCATGGCTCATTTATGTTGCGTATTCCTGTCATTTTGAAGTTTAGAAAGTTCATGAGAATAAGAATGCAATTAAAAACCGTACAGCCTCAGAATTACAGTTGGGGCATGGCATTATTTTATCAAATAGGAGTATCAGGTGCAGTCACGTGTTACCAGGTAAAGTCACCTGATAAAATGTATGATTTCTATCAACAGGAAACGGACTTAAACCATCCCCTGTACTAGAACAATCCTCTATGGTAGTTGAAACTGTGGAAAAGAAGCCAGGCTCTAAAGTAGCCAAGAAATTCCGTGGTGATGCTAGCAAAGTGGTGGCCAGAGGCCCTGGAATCAAGAAGGCTTTCCTAAACCGTGCTCAGAATCTAACCTTGGATGTCAGAGATGCAGGTAACGTAACCAGGCAGAATTCTTCTCTCTTTTGGACATTACCTCCTGTGGACAACCTTTTTGTTTCGTCTTGCAATAGATTAATTGCAAAAGAAGAAATTGCTCATAAGGAGCAGTTTCTCCTTTTGTCACAATGTATCACATGTATTCATTATTCTCTTTCAAAACGGACAGGGGAACCTGCGTGGCTTAGTGGTAGAGTGTGGGACTCGTGATCTGGAGTGGGAGTGTCCTTAGGCAAGACACTTCAGAGCCCTAGCCTAGTACTGGTGAAACGAAGGAAATAAATGAATATGTGAGCTGTCGCCGTGATATAACTGAAATAATGTTGAAAGCGGTGTAAAACACCGTTCAATCAATCAATCAATCAATCAATCAAAAGGACAGCGCGTCAACTTTTCTTCGATTTCGTTCCACATTTTTTTAATGAATTATATACCACTGTCACAACTCGACTGATTCTACTTCTAAGCTCGTCCGTATTTAGGAGGTTTCGATTTTGAAATACTGCTAATCACATGATTTTTAACCTTATTCTTTGACATTTTCAAAATTTGAAAGTAACACATGTTATTTGCTAAACCAATTTTTTTTTTAGCCAATCACACGTTGTGTTACTTTCAAATTTAGAAAATTCTGGAGAATTTGACTGAGAGCGTTCATAAGAATGATTGGTGAATCTGGATCCCAACGTTTACGGTATAATAATACATGTATACAATACAGAGGAGATGAAGCAGTGTGCTATTTTTAGTAACGGTGTTCGATGATTGAGCAATGGGAATTTTAGAGTTCCGTAATAGACCAAAGGAACTTCAGTAGCCTGTGTTTTCAAGAACCCCTTTCGATATATTTCAGGTAACGCTATGTTGAACGTTGGTATGATGACGCCGTCCGGTAACCCAGAACAAGAGCTGTCTGTAAAGAAAGCTGGGCCCACATCGTACACTGTATCCTACACTTGCAGAGAACCAGGAGAACATCTTTTATCTATTAAATGGGGCGATGAAGACATCCAAGGCAGCCCCTTTAGCCTTCACACATAAACATTAGGACAAAAAATATCAATTAGTGACATTTAATGGATTATTGGGGAAAATTTTGAGAAATTATATTGTGTAGGAACGTTTGTTTCATTATTCTAGTTTGAAGAAAGATTTGCGTGTGTTGTTACAAGTAAGAACTTTCGTCACTAAAATATATTGTAAACGCCCCTTCTTACGTATTGGTAGCAGGTAAACGACTGATTTTTGACTGAATGTTACCGTATCAAAACACTCGAGAATGTAAGAAGAGCAATTTGCTGTGAGAGTGACATGCCTTGTATCTATATAAATCATAAAACATTCTGTCACCCATCATCTAATTTCATATTTTATTAATCTCTTTTTATTGTTTTGAATGAATTTTATCCATCACCCACGTGACATTTGTCTATCTGGTTATTCCTTCATTCCCAAGTTCATCGTCGTGCACTTGCTGTCTCTTCTTTGTTTTGCAAGTTCCTTTCAGGATTATTTACAGACAAAAACGTACATTTAAAGAGAAGGAATTTTCTATCAGGCGATGGCGTCTGTTTTGTGAAAGTGTGATCTTATTTTTAATCCTCTAGATATTTACATCTATCAAAATCATTTTGTAGTCAGTGCCTAGACAATAGGCCTAATGCAATTTTTCCTACGACAAATCAAGGTTCCTTTTCCAATAACATAAGAAATTACTCCTGTTTTGCATTTCGAGCGCGCCGATGTTTTTTTTTTTATTAGCTTTACTTTATAAATTCAAAATGTATTTATTTATGGCCTTATGTTTTACCTGTAAATATCGTGTTTATTGCGTTAATGTTTATTGTATTTGAAATACATTGATACATTCACATTGTGTGTTTGTATGAGCTGGATCCGTATTCACAAACCATTCTTACTTTCATTCTAAGTCTATTTCAAGATTAAGTTAGTAATACAACTTCTGATTGGCTAAACCATTTGGTTTAGCCAGTCAAATGTTATCTTACTATCAGGTTTTGAAATTGTTTGAGAATAAAACTAAGCCTGCTCTTTTGAACGGTTGTTGAATACAGACAATTAACTTTTGAGAATGAGGCGGAGACAAAAAAAAATGGAAAGACCAGAAAAGTGGAGCTACTTTTTCAAAAGGGAAAAATCTAGGTATAGTTGTATGAACTTGGTTCTAAAATTTTATTACAACAGCGAAACAAAATTAAAAGAGACATTTAAGTTTTGTTTGTCGAAACAAAAATGTGAGAATACACTTACATCAAAGATGGCCTGATTGTGGAAACAGCTTGGTATTTTTTGTGATGTATAGGTCTTGTTTGGATGGTTTCTGTACGAAAAACCCGGTCATTTCGTCAATGAGTTATCCACTATAACCGTACTATAAAAACTTATTTTAGACGAACCAGCCATTCACCAACCATTATAAAGTGCATTTCAGTTCGAAACTTAGAAAGTGACACAATCTGTGGTTCGCTAAACAGTTTTGGTACAGGCAATAAGAAATCGTGTTCCTTTCAAGAGCTGGTATTACTATGGAGTAATACAGTATTTGAGAGAAAGAAATGTACAAGTACTTTTCTCTTACTGTATGGAAAATAGGGTAACAAGCAAAAATTTGTTCCATTTTGAAACAATCCTTTCAAAAAGGTGCCAGTTACTGTATAGAGGTAAAAATGTCTTGGAATGTGCTTGTAGAAAATGTTTATGAGCCATGCTCTGGCAAAGGGTGTTTCATGCATCTCCGCGATGCAGTATACCATGCAAGATATCACATAATTAGGGATCAATAAAACCCATACAGTCTGACATTGACTGGTATGGAGTTAGAATGGTCCTTGGACATGCAAAAAAATGCAAATAGCAAAAACATTCAATTCATGGGAGCCTGCGCAGACTGACATGGGTCGATACTTTCTGCAAATGCATTAAACCCCTTTTTCTCAGAGCGCGACTCATATGTTATTTGTTCGATGTGTAATATTATTGTATCATTCTCCGTTGTAAGCATGATCTTGTGAAAGTTGAAAAAAAAAGATCTGCAGTTAGATCTGTTTGGCTGCATGACATTGTTTGTTCGTCCGAAATCTGCCTCAGTTCAGCCCGATATTACCACCTATCTCTCGCTTCTGACGTCACCTTCAACAAACGTACTGAGTATATTTGTACACAAGGAGTGTTTAAAGCCAAATAAACATGGTTACTGGATCACGTGTTCTTTTATTTTTTTTTTTATGCTTTAAAGATACATATTTACAGCCAGAAAAAAACGCTGTTAAAACTACAGTGTGTAGAATGCTGCAGATGTTGGTCAACTGTGTAAACATAGATAAAAAATCGATAAATATGGTGTGTGGAATAAGGAAGCTCAAGGGATGTGTCCTTGATTTAAACCAGAGACGACAACAGCGTTTTTTTTATGGCCGTAAGAGAATGAAATGCATATCTATCGGTCGTAATCTTTGCCATTTTGCAACCGTCAGGGGCAAAATTTGGCATGAAGATACAAGAATGATTCTAGTTTCATAAAACAAAGCGAAAATGGGTTAAAGTCTGGCTGAAGACAAGTAAAGATGTATCTTTAACTCTTTACCAAACGACTACATTTTTGACTTGTCCGAATTGAAAGTGTTTGCAGACGACAAAATAATGTGGATGAAAAAATTGAAATTTGTTTTGGAAGGGTAGAAAACATTGTGGGAAAAGGAGAAAATGCTGGTTACCTGCATTTTCTCCTTTTCCCACTTTGTTTTCAAAAGTCTTCTTTTGCAGGATCATTAAGAGTCGGGATTGTGTAGTAAGGGTTGAAAAAACTGGCTTCCCGTTTTCTGGAAGGTAAACAGATCCTAGCCGTAGAAATTACGGTCGCCATTTACCCTTAAGCGGCCCACACACTATCAATAATAATGACAATAATATTGAGTAAATAATATTGACAATATATTTTTTTCCACAAACTACTCAATATTTTCTTCAATATTTTCGGTCATTTCTTCGTCTGCCCCCGTCCTTTAAACATGGATCTAGTTGTGGCTTTAGGCGTGGTACTGGCTCTGGATAATGAAGGACAAAATAAAAAGAAATGTTGGACTAAACGATGGTTTTTAGAAAGACACACATTTGGTCATGGTGCCCTTATGGAGGAACTCCGGATTAATCAACCTGATGATTTCAGAAACGTTCTTCGAATGGATGAAGATTCATTTAAAGACTTGCTACGGTTGGTTACACCTTCATAGGAAAAAAAAAAGACACAAAGGTGCGCGATGCAATACCACCGATGGAACGATTATCAGCCACATTGCGTTATTTGGCTACTGGAAATACATTTGAAGACCTAAAATTCCTTACCGCTATATCACCTCGGAGTTTGGGCAAAATTGTCATTGAAACTCTACAGTGACTTCAGATTTTTTTAAATATTGCGTAATATTAGTGACGGAACCCACACACTATCAATATTATTGACGGTCGTAAAAGTATTGAAGAAAATATTTCAGAGATCGCAGATATTCGTCAAGAATATTGATCAATCATCAATACCTTTTATTGACAATATTATTGTCAATAATATTGATAGTGTGTGGGCCGCTTTACGACAAAAATTTTAGACGGTTCCAAATTTGCAAACGATAAAAAAAATATGTCTCAAATGATTTTCACGTGTCACGTGGGTGATGGATAACGTTCAGCATTTTCTCCTTTTTTTTCAAAATGTTTTTTAAAAGCCTTCTTCTTCAGGGCAGTTAAAACTTGGGATTGTGTGGCAACAAAGGGTTTAATCATTATAATGTTTTCAACGCTTTCAAAGAGAAATACCATTACCTTAGCCACACTAGACTGGTCGTCTGCAAGTGTTTTCAAATGTGGAAGATTTTAAAGATACATCCTTACAGCCAGAAGACAAAAAGAACGCTGTTAAATCTTAATAGCGCGTACAACGGGTCAGAATTTAGTCAGCTGTGTAAACATAGATAAATTACCAATAGGGATAAAGAAACTTGAGGGATTTGTCTTCGATTAAAAACCGGAAACAACAACACTATTTTCTTTGAAGGCCCCCAGAAATTGAAATGCATTCTATAGGTCGTAATCTGTGCACCCTTGCAACTGCCAGGGGCAATATTTTGCATGAAGATACACGTACAGGAATGTTTATAGTTTCATAAAGTAAAGATGAAATGGTTTTAAAAATTGGCTAAAAAACGAGTATAGAATTATCTTTAAAATCATGTCCTCTGATCAAGAGTCAAACAACAAATAATTTCACAACAGACCCTGGTACTTTTCCACGAGATAAAATTTCGAGATTTGTACAAATTCAAAGTATATGTAGTAACAAACAACAAATTAAATGAAGCTTAGATGATTTGATTAGTCTTTGAAAGGTTAAAAAAGAAAACATTGTGGGAGAAGGAGAAATGTTGGTTACCAGTTTTTTTTCATTTTTCCATTTTTTTTTTTTCAAAAACCTTCTCTTTCAGGGTCGTTAAAAATAGGGATTGTGTGATAAAGGATTAAATATCATTTTTAACGGCTCACATTTTTATGCATGAATGCGCTCGGTTTCACCAGTTTACTTTAGCCAGGGGCTCTGCACAGAGTGACAAAAACCCTCCTACCTCCGCCGAACTTTCAATCAACCGTTCATTGAGCAGCAAGGTTGCGACTGGTGCCGTCGTCATCTGCACTTCCGACGTGCTGATTAGAGATTGGTCTTGTTTTCCTACGAATCTCGATTTAACCCTTTACCACACAATCCCAACTTTTAACGACCTTGAAAAAGAAGCCCTTTCAAAACATTGTGGTAAAAGAGAAAATGCGGGTAACCAGCATTTTCTCCTTTTCCCACAATGTTCTCTATCCTTCCCAAAACAAATTTTAATTTCTAAGTCATATTCATTTTGTCGTTTGCAACTGCTTTGAATTTGGACTTGTCTAAAATTTTGTCGTTTGGTAAAGATTTAACCTTAGCCATGGCGATGGACGTAAGAGAGTTCATCGCCATCGGGGAGATGTTATTCCCATGCGTGCGTCATGGGGGATCCCGGATGTGGGGTTTGGAGTTAGAGCCGGAGGCGGTTCAATCGGAGTCTGGGGATTGGATTAAGAATTGTAAGAAGACTCGTTGAATCACGATTAACAGAAATGTGAATGTCCAGACTTACACCGATGATGTTTCGGCAGCAGAGGCTCTTCGTTTCTGTTAGCGCCATGATCGAAGTATCAGCCTCATGCACGGTAACACCCGTCCCAACACGGTTGCAGGAACTCAACAGTTTTTGGCGGCTAATAGTGTCAATGTCTGACTGGCCTGTATTGGTCCGCTTTCAACCCTATAGAACATTTGTGTAACGAGCGAGTGCGTCGTGTTCGAACAAATCATGCAATAAACACTGTAAATGACCTTACGACAGCCTTACAAACTACAATGGATAATTTGCTCGTAAAATATGCAGCGAACATTACGTTAGCAACATGCATCGGCAAATCACTACGTGCATTTGACAAAATGGTGGTGACATGAGGGTCTGACCTCTTTCCCTTAACCTGCAACTCCCCCCCTTTTTTTTAATCTCATTTAAAGCGAATCTAAACGTTTCCTGGTGGTTAACACTCTTATCGAAGCAAGTGCCATTTTTTTTTACATTGACCCCTATGTCATATCGCTCAAATTGTTTGAATTGTTTCACATTTTCATGGAGTATTGGGGGCTGATTGATTGATTGATCTGATCTGACGTGATCTGCTTGATTGATTGATTGTCAATATTATTTCAGTCATATCACGGCGACAGCTCACATGTTCATGTATGTCCTAGGTTTCACAAGCATTAGCTTAAGGCTTCAAAGTGTCTTGCCGACGGACACTACCACTAAAATTCCAGAGCTTACAGTGAGGCCCGGCCCCAAGGCCTGCAGGTTACGGATCTTACACTTTACCACTGAGCCACCTAGGATCCCTGACGGAATGTCAGACAGAAATGGTCCTTCACTCTAGGTACAACATTCAGCATTTATGCTAATACCAAGAATACTGTTCACAAAAAGTAGCGGATATTTCATTTAAATGCGAAAATGGAAAGGATCTTAAAAGTAGGTATATAAGTACCCCATCTGGCTAGAAATTTAAAAAAAATTATCTAAAAAATAAGAAAAAAAAAAAGGGCGAACCCTCAATGCCTTTCGAAAAATTCAATTTTTAAATCCCCCTCATTCTAGGATTTAAAAAATTTGAAAACGAAAGCCCTTCCAACTCTTTACCCCTTTAAAAGGTTAAAGTTGCCCAATGTCTGGGTGAAAAAAATTTTAAAAAACAAGTTTTTTCGGTATTTTTACCTTAAAGTTTTCGTTTAACATGTGTTTCCTTTCTACACATGGGACATTTATATGACACTTTTTCATTACATAAGTCACATATAGATATATGACCACAATCAGCAAATATTATATTAGGTTTATTTTCAGTACATATGATACATGACTCCTCATAAAATGTTTGGATGCTCTTAATTTTTTCTCTTTTATTATTATTTTTCTTTTTATTTATCTCTTCTATAACCGTATAACCTAAATTAGAACCTCTATCATCTGTTGTTATAAGATTATTTAATCCCCACCAATATTCACCATAAAAATATATACCACTACTACTTACTTCTATGTGGTAACCATTTCTTTTAATCTCTCTCCAATCAGGATGAATATCATTTCTAAATGTTATGATTGGATATAAGTCACAATTAGTTGGAACCGGTTCTCTATCATCATCACTCATTAATTCTATCAAAATATTTTTATAATCATTAATGAAATTATCACTTCTACAAAATGGTATGTTAATAGTAGTAAACATAGGTCTACCTCGGTAACGATAAAGACTTCTGTTAAAAAGACATGGGTCTGGCCAAGACATAAAAACAGTTGTGGTAAAATCAGATTCATCTAACTTTTGTTTACTATGTAAGTAATAACTAAATGGTAATAATTTCTTAAATATGGTAAATTGGTCATGTCTTTGTGATTCTGACAATCCTCGGCAGTCTATTCGATATAATCCTAAAAATGAAATATAAGCATGTGTCATTTTACATTTATTTTTTAAAGTTTTTTTTAGTTTATAATAATCTGCATAATGTAAATTACTTAACACACTCATTTTTATTTATATTAATATATTCAAAGTAAAAATTTCAAAAAAATTGTAGAATTTTACAATAAAATATAACTTTATAATAACAAAGTTATATTTTATAATGTCCCCAAGCTAATGTGTCAATCTTGCTCTCCAAAACAAACCTTTTATCATCACTTGACCCTAACGCTTTTTTGTTTAATTCCTCAGTATACATATCATGGCCCATACTTCTTAAAACAGTAATCTTTCTATACTGATTCTTTTCTGTAAGCAAACACTCTTTGTAATTATTAAAGTTTATCTCCTTCTTGATAACCGCTTTTTTAACACCTTTACATCTTTTGTCTTCCTTACCATCTAAAGTTTTATAAGCATACATTTTTGCTCCTAGACCAACAAACTCAATCATAATCTTACCACCTAACTCATCTTTAAACTTTCCAACTACTCTCGCATTACAATCATTTTTTAAGAAATAACCTTCAGGATAATTGCTTGTATCAAATATTTCAAACACATCTTTTTCCATATCCTTATACAAATTTTTAGTTTCTATCTCAAGAATAAAACTATCTGTATCAGTATAACACATTCTAACCTTTTCACCATACTTAGCTTTAAAGTAATTATAATAAGTTTTTTGCATATGTGTTTTACTAATATCTAAAATGCTTAATCCTGAGTAAATAGGTTTATTATATTTTAACTTAGTGTTTTTCATGTGTACCGCTACTAGGTTTTCATCGAATATTGTTGTGTGGTTATAGTTTGGTTTTGCTACCAATTTCCTATAACGCTCTCCATTAGAAACCAGTTCTATCTTTACTCTATTTCTCAGGTTTTCCGTAGTCTTACCAAAGACTGAATTGTTCATCACCTTAAAGAAATCTTTCTCAAAATTATTTTTAGCTGCTTTTCTTAGTTCAATGTTTGTATCAATATATGATTTAAGCCATAGGCTTTCCTCAAACTTAATTCCTCGATGTATTTTAGTAATCTTTAAACCTAAATCAACACATGTTTTTAAAGCTTCATGATGAATAATATACTTCTTTTTATTATTTAAGTTTGGAATAAGTTTTTCTACTTTTTCTATTTTTAAACGTTCAGGTGCTAAAGGAAAGTCATTGTGTAAATCGTGTAATTCTTTAGGATATTCTAAATCTACTTCTAATATACATGGTATTTTTTGCCAAATTTCTAATTCTTCATTTGTCATCCATTTAAAACCATGTGTAGGAAGAGGGCAACTCATTGCCCAAGGGTAAAGGCTGTTTGCATCTATATTTAATAAATATTTTGACGGTTTACTAGAATCGTATAATTCACCCATATCCTCATTATTTGCTTTTGCGTGTCTTTTACTACACATGCTAACACCTCCTTTGATACCCTTTTCAACCATTAAAAGCATATCAACATCAGATAAAAGCTCTAGGTTTACTCCTGTTATTTTTAATGTTGCATCCCAAGCTAAACCAGGAGCAGTATAATACCAACTAGGGTCTAAGTCATAGTTTTCACGACAAACATCTCTAAAGTTTTCAAAAACATCCGCTAAAAGCAATACATCTATTTTATTGTAAAGTTCTAAGTAATCCTTCAACGTTTTCATATTAAAAGTTTTCCAAACCTTTTGCGCATGGGCATAATCTTCATCTGTAATTCCTTCTTTGTTCAAACTCGAGTAAAATGCTTCTTTGGGTGGTAATTTCTCTTCTTTAAGTTTATCGAATGAATCTAGGTACTCATAAGGAAAAACTCCTTTTCTCCTAACCAATGGTAGGAGATTCTTAGTGAAATATTTTGATAAAATTTTTAATTGACTTTCCTCTAAGTTGCTTGAAAGTTTATCTAAACTAGAACTCATAAACTTAAAACTATCAAGGAATCTAATTTTATGGTTTATATTTTTTCCTACCCAAATGTCTTTACTAAAACTAATATATTTCTCTTCATTATTTGGAATACACTCAATCTTCCCATCAGATTTACCAAGACATTTAATAAAAAGATGAGAGTCATATCCACTAAGATTATGAAGGTATACAGGTGTGAAGTTAGGATTTTTAGCTTTTAGGTTACATTCATTATGCGCGGCGCCTCTATATTTACCTGTAAAATGACAATGGTCTTTTACTCTAAGATTATCTTTTGTAAACTTATTACCACAAATCCAACAATGTGTTTGTTGTGTATGTTTTATTTTTTCCTCTATTGTAATTTCAATAGGTTGGGTTTTGGTGGTACCGTTGATGAATTTCTTGTATATCATCTTTTAACCATTTTATAAAAACTTCCTCAGCATTTTCTCCAACATAACTTCTTTTTATAGGAGCACACACAGCATCGTCAAAGCATTTTATAATATAGTAAAAACTACAAGGTACATGCTTTTGACGTTGTATAGTATAACTTTTTTCTGGGTTTGGTTGGCATGTGTGTATAGGATTCAAAACACTTTCAAAATCAGCGTATACAACAAAGGGAACCTCAAGTTTTCTAGAATGGTTTTCAAAAGCTAACATGGTACCTTCTTCTTGCATCTCTAAAGTAATAGGTTCGTGTTCATTACAATATTGTTTATGTTTTTCCAAAAGTTCTTTACTACCAAAGTGATTCATACATTGTTTGCAATATTCTATACCACCATTGTCACTTACTTGTTTTCTCATTAAACTATTAAATTTTTTTATGAGAGCGTAGTGCATGTTTTCCTCATTTTTAATAAAAAGAAGGTCAACATGTTTACTTTTTTCACATTTTGTAAGCCTAAGAGGATAAATATATTCCTTTATTTCCTCATACCCATATACGTTTACACTAATTTCAGGATTTTGTTTTTCAAACTTATCGATATCCTAAGCGAAACAGGACTCTCTATTCCCTCCATGTTTACACTACTTTCCTTCTTTTGCAAAGCCTTGTCAACTATCTCTGCATTATGCTCTTTAGAGTTTAACGCTCTTAAAACACACCATAAAAAGCATTTGTCATCTTTATTTTTCATATTGATAACTGCTTTTTTGTTAGCAATCCATTTTGGTAAAGGTAAGTGGCCATTAGCTCTTAAAGGAACATAAGCAGCTGTATGTAGTTCTAACCGCACTATACTTTCAAATGTCCAACCACTACCTTCTCTTTGGAACTTAGCTAAATTTTCTAAAACTTCATCTATCATTCTATTCAACAAATCCTCTATTTCTCCCCCGTTTAAATTTAAATGTTGACTACTATGAAAAGCACGTTCAGCAGGACCTTGGTCAATATCTGTTATTAACCATAATTTACACCTAAGTACAAGTTTTACCTTTGTTTGTAAATTATTTTGAAGAGTATTTATAAGAGACATCCACGTTTCTGCGAAAAATCTTGGTGGGCTATAATTTTCTCTACCCTCTATAACATGTTGAGTAGCATACTCTCTAAATGCGGATTGAGAAGCTCTAATCTCAAACGGTTGTCTTGGAGGGTAATTTTCTCTAACATGTTCAACAATTTCATCCAACACTTGTGGTATCTGTGCTGCCTCCACATTACCAGTTATCCAGTTACCAAAATCAGTTACTCTTCTTTGTATAGATTCTGGAACGACAGCTGCGGCTAGTCGTCTTGCTCCAGAGTAAATATTAGATGCAGCTCGTCTAGTTGCACTCGTAATTCTATTAAACCAACTCATTTTTTATATATTAAATATAATTTTCTTAAGCTATCTATCAAAAATTTTATTATATCTGCATATAAATATAATAAAATTACTGAATGTTAATCCTATATTTATCTTTCCAAACCCTTCCATTCCAATTCTCAATCGTTTGTGGGCAGCGGTCTATAAATTGACCTGCCTTATAAATCGATGGAAAGGTTTTTATTTCTCCAGTTTCAACATCCTCTAAACTAACTTTCTTAGGATTATACATAATAGTTTTTAATCTATCAAACTTAGGGTCTTTGCTTTTTTCTTTTTTAGGTGATTCATTTGGGAACAATCCATGTTCTTTCACCAACTCAACTAAACGCTTTTTATCCCAGTATGAGTAGAAATTTATATTATTTTCTTTAAGAATTTTTTTTAAATCTGTAACCTTTATCATTTTTATATAGGAAAGAAAAATCTTAATACACTACACTCATTTTATTTCCATCAGACTGGAAGTTAATTAACCTATCACTAATAATGACAGCATATGCCTCTGTGTTCGCAAGCACATTTTCAGTAAAATGTGCTTTGATTTGGATATCGGTGACAGAGTATTTTAATCTCTCACTCTGTTTGGAAACATCAAACAAAAACAAAGGATAAAGGGTTTTATAATCTGAGGGAGTAATGTTAGGGTTTGACACCATTTCATCCATGTTATAAAACTTAAATCTAAATAAAGCAGCGTCACCATACACTCTACTAAATTTGTTTGCAGTGAATGAAAGATTATAGTCAACAGCGGGATATCTGGTAGAATTTAGCGTAACATAAATGTTTTTAACGTTTCTATGGTCAAATATGGCTGGATTTTGTTGTTGATTACCACTTTTACCAGTCTGAAAGCCAACAATGATAAAACGTGGCACTTCAGGTGATGATTTAACAGAAAGTCTCCAAGTAAATGATGTTGACTCGGGAACCGCGATAGAGTCGCACTGTCTCATTCTATATCCAACTGGTATTTTTTCTTTTTTCTCGATAATTTTATAAAGCTCCATCTTCTCTCCAAGTTCAGGTAGCACGTGTGGCATAAACCAAGATATTTTAAGTAAATTAATTCTACCATCAGCAGGAGCAGCGGCAGCTCTAAAGATTGCATCATTATCATCATTTCTTGTCAATGTGAGAGTTTGCTTCATTCCATACACTATCTTATCATAATCATCACAAAAACCAAATATATGTTTTAATGGGACTCTAAAGCTAAAGGTACCTCTTGGGTCAGGATTATTAATAATATAATTTCTTCTTACAACAAAACCCAAGTTATAGGTACCAATATCACCAGGATTAGAAGCAGCAGCGGTGTTGGTGTCCTTATACCAACATTGGTTTAGCCCTTGTGATTTAGAAAAATCATCCGGATATTTTAACAAACCGAGCATTGTAGTAGCATGGCCAGGATTCAATACGGATTCAATCTCCATACCTGAAAGTTGATACTTAATATTTTTAAAAAGATACATGAGACCATTGTTTGTTAGAGAAATATTTGCATTAGCAGCGTACTCTGCTCCATCATCACTTCTTACTAATTGCCCTTCAATAAGTAAATAACTCTCGCTAGGATGAGTAAAAATATCTTGGGTCTCAATGTTAATCCTAATTTCTCCTCCTGAGTTGTTGAGATTGGTACCGGTGATTGGTTCATACTCATGGTGTTCATACTCAGCAATACTATCATCTTTTAAAATTGGTTCGGTGATTTTTAAAATGTCCATTTTTATAATAACAATTATAATTTTAAATGAGATAAAAATTATAATTGTGTTACTTAAATTTCTAACCAAAGCTGGGGAAAAGACTTATTTTCATCATTAACAAACACACCTTTAAGTTTAATGCTTTTTGCGGTATCCAGTTTAGTTTTAGGATAAACTCTATTACCATATACAAGTGTTATTTGAGGTATCCCCCACTTTTGTAAATATTCATTCACCTTTTCCTTAATCTCTTTCATCTTGATTACCTTTTCAGGAGATAACTTCACAACAGCTTTTTTATAACCATATTTCGTTTTATTAATTTCGAGGATTTCACAATCTTTTATGTTTAAAGAATCACCTACTATAGTAATACAACTAGTATTATATTTTTCATAAAATACACGATTAAATTTTTTAATTCTGGCATTATCTTTTTTTTTATAAGTAATATAATTTCTTTAACTTATTTTTATTTTTTTTCTTCATACTGTTTTAATACCCGCTCCACTGTTTAATCTTTTAACTAAGTCTTGAATAGCAATGGCACTTCCATCTATTAATGTACTAATGTTTTGCGTTTTAGGAGTATTAGGGGGTGGTAGTGTTGTGTTATATTTTTGTAAAATTTCCCTCGATTTTGGTGTCAAAGCTTTCGTAACTAATTTTTTTCCTACATCTACAGCTGCACTTTTTCCAACCTCTAAAGCTTTCTTTGCACCTTCCTTAGCTACACTCTTTCCTACATCAAGGGCAGAAGACGCAATTTGTTTAGCTGCACTACTAGTAAAAAGCCTCGCTAAAAAGTTAGCAATACTATCAAAGATTCCAGCACCACCGTATGAATACCTTTTTTTAAATCCGTGTTTTTTAGTGATTATCATCTTTTTATAGTATAGACATTAAATTTTTATAAGCGTGTGAATTTAAAACACCTTGTCTTTTTAATTCATCACAAATGCTTACTACCTCATTTCTTACACCTGTATTACCTGCTTCTTTACTTGCCATCAACAGGTCTAGTCTTTCTAGTAATGCGTTAGGGTCAGATGGGATAACAACGATACCCTTTCCTTCATACTTTTTTCTATTATACCAAATATATTTAAGAATTTTAATCCATTTTTCCCCTCTAGAACTTTTAGGATATGGATTATCCGGGTCGTTATTTCGATGAAGAGCGCTGGTTCGTCTCATTAAATCAGAATAATTTGTAAAATCCTTATCATCATAAATATTTTCATTTGGTTCTTTAGCAACAATTAACTCCCATAAACCAGGTGTTCCCTTATACGCCTCTGTACCAAGAACAATATCATTCTCCTCAATTATGACCATTTTGCGACCAATATAAAATTTACCATCTTTATCATATAATCCATATGTTCTATCAACATCATCTTTACTAAGAAATTTTGTTAGATACTTCCTCGCAAGTGGCCCGATGAAAAATGTACCTTGATATTCATCCAATTTCCTTTCCTCAATAGCTGGTTTTTCTTCAGAGGAATAAGCTTCTATTGTTGGAAAAGCTGGCAGATTAATAGTTTGTGGTAACTGTTCGATAGCTTCTTTAATAGGTCTAAGTCCCTCTGTAATATCCTTTGCTGTAGCTTTTTGCGTTTCGATAACAGGTTTAAAAAACTTTGACAAATCGGTTTGAAGTTGTTGTTCACCTGTTCTCTCTGCTAGTAGATTATCCCGAATCTTCTTTCTCGTTTCGAGATACTCTTTTACAATTAAGTCCCTTTTTGCAGGATTAGCGATTTTTAAAAAAGACATATTTTTAATTACTAAAATAATTTTTTAACATAGTTTTTGTAATAGTTTTTGTAACAGTTTTTTTTAACAATTTTAACATATAAGAACATTATATATTCTCTTATATATTTTACATGTCTGAGGAATTATCAATTTCACACATACACTTACACCTATACCTAATTTTAGGAAATCTAATAGGGGAGGGAACCGCCATGATTCTTTTCAACGAGCCTCCGAAAGGACTCACGAGCTTCTTGTCTTCCTTTTTCTATCAAAGATTCTTCGTTTTCAGTAGAAATCTTTTTCTTGATATTGGTACGTATTTCTTCCTTCATAACCTTATACTTCTCTACTTCTTCTATGATGAGTTTAAATTCATCATCAGATATAAAACCATCCACCAAAGCCTTGGAAATATGTGTTGAAAGAGTATCTAATTTTGCATCTGCAAGCATTCTAATCTTCATATGCTTTTCTGCTTTGCTTCTAGTATTTCTTACAACAAAATTACCAACTACGCTTAGAAGACCAACTCCTAAGGCAACTCCTTCTAAGGCAACAACAACGGGAATCGCTACTACTGTAGATAGCAGTCCAATTCCTCCTGCACCTGCACTTAAAGCTGTTGTAGCTAAAACAACATCAACATTGCTTATAATTCTTGAAGCACGTAAATACTTTTTTGCTAGAACGTCTCTAGTTTGAACTTCTTTCTCAAGGAATTGTTGTATCTCCGAAATCTTTTGTAAACGATAGGAATGACCTTTGTCATCTCCCATTGCATGCATTTCAATAGGTGGGGCGCTTGCGGTACTTCGTTCTTTGGGTAGTGGAGGATATATTTTATTAGGGTGTTCTTGTTCTGTATCTGTCATTTTATTAATATAATAATTTTTTTTATGCTAAATATTTTAGATAGCAGAATAACTCTCCCTCAGGTATTTCGATTGGTTTTTGTGAGAAATTATAAATGTAGACTAAGATATCATTAACGTCATTATCAAGATGTGTACCATTAAAAATGGTTAAACTATCTTTCCATTTATTACTAATAGATATCACTACAACTCCTCGTGTAGTTATATAACCAAATCCTAGCGAAAGTCTCATACCATCATGAGGAGGAATCTTGATAGTTACTTGTGAGTATATTTTCCATTTTAGAGAATCTTGCTTTAAGGGAGGATATCTTACTCCATGTAAATGAGGTTTCCAAAACATAGTTTTATGTTGGGCAGTAATATTAGGTTTTATACCAAATTTATGTATATCCATTTTTATTTGTTGTAAATAATATTTAAATATTACAATATAGCTCCTAGGATAGGGATATTAGCAAATGGACTATTAGGTCCGAGTAAAAGTCCTTTTCCATCATACATTTTTCCTCCTTGCTTTAAATACAAACCATCACCAACGGAAGCTAATCCTTTACCTTTGTATGGATTTAAGTATAATCCACATCCATCAGTTTCAACTTGACAAACACATCCTCCTTTTTTAAGATAAAGACCTGACCCCATCGCTTTCGACACATCTGTTTGAGCTAATCCAGAAAGAGCACCAACACCTAAAGCTGGTAAAACGGTTTTTGCAAGCATCGGTAAAGCTCTGGCAGCTAACCCAGCCAACATTCCGAGAAAACCTCCCTCTATTTTCGTGTTATATTTAAGTTGTTTTGCAGTCATTTTAATAGTTATACCCTTACCATCCTCATAGGCTTTAGCTATTTTCCTCGCTTGTGAATCGGTAATTGCTAAAACATCATTACCATGTAAATCTTCATGACCTAAACGAATACTTACTGGACAACCAGCTTTAACAGCATGTTGAAGCTTTTCCTTTTGTCCTTCCGATATATTTACTTTAACATTAGTGTAACTCGTCATTTTATATACAACTATTTTTTTATTTATCTAGCTTCTCTAATATGAAACCTAATTGTTAAATTTTCACCTCTAAGATTTAGTAAATTGTCATTTTGGTCAGTAATATTTACCTCTATGTTATGTATTTCATCTAATGTTATTGGTAAGTATACTAAATTAATTGGTGACTCAATTATCTTATATCCAGGTGCAACATCCGGGGAAAAGGAGTAAATAGTGTTTTTTGTTGAACCATTAACATAACTTCCTGAGATAATATCTATGTTAACGAGCAAACTATTTATGCTAAGAATGTTCACTACATTCTCTGACTCATAAAATCCTTGTGTATATTTAGCGCGAGTAAATCCTAATACTTTGGCAATGGAGCCTGGTTGATTAAAATCTACTTGATAACCATCTTCTAAGGTAATAATAGACTTTAGAGTATTGGTGTTTGCAGAAATGTTAATAGGATACTCTTCATTAACTCTATCGTAATGACCCTTTTTTCTCATTTCCTGGTGAATGGAGTCATTAATGCTAACAAGGTCATAACTTCCTTCAGGTATTCTTATTTTAATCCATGAATTACCATCGTCTGGAGAATAAACGAATATGTTGTTCGTTTCATCAATGTTTGGAAAAGAGTAGTAAGTTTCAAGGTTTACCAGAGCTATTTCATATACTTTATCCTTTTCCAGTTGAATTGGAGGATTAAACCTTGTTCTAAAACGTGTTTTGTTGTCGCTTACAATGATTTGAAATGATGTTTTGTGGTTTGTATTTTTTACAATTTGTTCTAAAAGTTCTTCCATTTTATAATATTTAAATATAATATTTAATATATAATCAAATAGTAATATTATATTCTAACAGGTTTATTTAGGTTTATTCTCTTTCTTCATATCACTTACAACCTCCATTAAACCAACAATAATTAATTCTAATTGTTGTATGCGTCTATCCTGCTTAATAACTTGATTTTTAAGAATATCAATAGGTTTTTCTTTTTTTTCCTTTGGAAATATCTTTATATATTTCATTTTATATTAGAGTATAATTTCTTTTAGCCCAAACGATTGAAGCGAGGCTTGTTTATACCGACTTAGGTATGTAAAAATTGTCAAAACCGTTTCTATACTTCCCATCATGTTTTTTACTGGTTAAGTCAATAATAGCGAAACCATGTGGTCTTTCCCATGCCTTTTGACAAAACTTTCTAAACTCATCCTTAGGCATATCCTCACCTACGTGGTCGCTATAAATATGGTTAATGTTTTTTAGGTCTTGTCGGAAAAGGCAAATAAAATTAGCGTTTTCTCTAATAGTTTGTCTCGGTAGTCTAAAATAATTCTGTGAGAGGTAAAAGCAGTCAACATTACTATGCCTTCCTCGAATGTAGTAACACTCACATTTATTTTGCCTTTCTAAAAGTAAATCATCGAAAATCATTAAATTTTTATTTTCTGAGTTTAACTCTCTCGGGTCAGGTACATCACTAGCATTTTCAAAGAAGTTGCAATTTATATCCGATTTGTTTTTAATCGTTTTAATCCATTCTTCAACTAAAGCTGTTGGTACAATGTTTAGTTCTTGTATCTCATCACGCATGTTAAACAATCTTAAGATACATTCTTTTGGTAGTTTTTCTTCAAAAGCCTTTTTTAGTATTCGGTATTCCGGTTGAAAAAGGCTTTTTCCGAAAACACTCAAATCGTTGTAGTCAAGCCAACCTGGTCTGAGTAAAAGGTTTAACAATAAAGTAGTTTTACCACATCCTGATTTGCCTATAATTAAACCTCTAATACTTTTTGGTAAAAGGGAGTGATTAAATCTCCTTGATACTACTTCATTCCATGATAAGTTTATAATATCCATTTTATTTAAATATTTTATTTTTTTATATATAAAATGTATTGTGTTAAATGTAAAAAACATACTGATACGAGTGATATAAAATATACCATTTCGAAAAATGGAAGAAATATGAATCAGGGGAAATGTGTTATTTGCGGAATAACTAAAACACAATTTATAAAAAAAAAAACCACCGGGAGTAGCATCTTAAACAAATTTATAAATAATTTACCTGTTGAAATGCATCTCCCAGGACACAACTTTACGGGGCCAGGTACCAAACTAGATGAGAGGTTAAATCCTGATTTAACACCAAAGGAATGGAGTAAACCTATAAACCGTGTTGATAAAGCTGCTTATCATCATGATGTTTGCTATCTTAAGCATGATGATACAAAAACTAGGAATGAAATATGTGATAAAGATATGTTAACAGAGTTAGAAGGAATTTACAATCCTAGTATTAGAGAAAAAATGGAAAAAGGTTTGGTAAGTAAACTCATTGGAACGAAGATGAAATTTGGAATGGGAGTAAAAAAAAAATTTCGACACGATAAAAATTTTAGCGGAAGAATTACATAAACCTGTAAAAAGAAATTTTAAGAAAAGGAGAGTTAGAGTAAACGGTATAGATAGGATATGGGCTGCGGATTTAGTAGACATGCAAGCATTTTCTAAGTTTAATCATGGTGTTAAATACCTTCTCGCTGTTATTGACATCTTTTCTAAATATGGATATCTGGTCCCATTAAAAGACAAAACAGGAAAATCTGTTGCTCTAGCATTAAAAAGTATTTTTAAGGAGAGAAAACCTGAAAAAATGTGGGTGGATAAGGGTAAAGAGTTTTATAACAAAGATGTAAAAGACTTGGTTGAATTATATTCTACCGAAAATGAGGAAAAATCTAGTGTGGTTGAGAGATGGATTAGAACAATGAAAGAAAAAATGTGGAAGTATTTTTCCGCTAACTCTACAAACGTTTACATCAATGTGCTACCGGATTTGGTTAAAAAATATAATAACACGAGGCATTCATCTATTAAGATGACTCCGGTAGACGCTAGTAAAAAAGAAAATGAAACGAGAGTTTGGAGAAATCTTTACCCTGATAATCTCGAAATAAGAGACTCTAATCCTAAGTTTTCCGTTGGAGACAAAGTAAGGATAACTAAAAAGAAAAAGACTTTTGAGAAAGGTTATACAACAAGATGGACTGAGGAGGTTTTTACAGTTTCTAAAGTAAAACTTACATCACCTGTAACATATAAAATTAAAGATTTTAATGGAGAAGAAATACAAGGTACCTTTTATGAACCTGAACTGCAGAAAACCAGTCAAGAGCTGTATAGGATAGAAAAGGTTATTAAAAAAGGAAAAAAGAAATCTCTTGTAAAGTGGAAAGGTTATCCCAATGAATTTAATTCATGGGTTGACAATAACGATATTAGAAATATTTAACTATAAAAAAATGTTAAATATTTCGATTGAAAACGTAATTTTACCAAATAAGCCGTTGAACAATTTCGAATTAGAGGGTGCCGTTAAAAGATTAAAGATTCCTTATTTTAGAGGAGTTTTTTTACTAGATACATTACCGAGAAAACCGAGTAAAAAAGAATGTGGTATAGTAAACTTTGATAAAAGTGGTGGACCTGGCACACATTGGGTCGCTTGGTATAAAAATGGTAAAACTAAAATTTATTTTGACAGTTATGGTATACAACCACCTATTGAAATTCGAGATTATTTAAAAAGCCCAATACAGTACAATACTGAGCAATTACAACAAGCTGGGCAAGTATTTTGCGGTCATTTATGTTTGTACATTCTAAAAGAGTTATCCATGGGTAACGGGTTTCAAAATGTTTTAAATAAACTTTTTTAGTAATATTATAAAAATGCCTGTTAACAAATTTGGAAGAATGGAAGATGCTGAAACAAGCGGTGATGGTGTGTCACTCGCTTACATAAATAATAATTTTTTACGTAAAGATGGAACAACCGTCGTTACCGGTTCTATAGACATGAATGGTAATACATTAACGAGGGTTAGTAATCCAGTAAATTCTCAAGACGTGGCAACTAAGGCTTATGTTGACACCAACTCAGGGTTGTTGGATGAAAACGGTGGATACCATGTTAAAAATGGTTATTTAAACATGGGTTTTAATTCGATAAAAAACGTTAAGGACCCAACAGAATCGCACGAAGCTGCTACTAAAAATTATGTGGATAGGAGTGGTAAAGCAATAGTAGAGGAACCGGATGGTACCTTTTCCGCTGTTGCAAATATAGATATGAAAGGGTATAGTTTAACAAATCTTATAAATCCAGTATATCCACAAGATGCTGCGACTAGGGCTTATGTAGATGGTTTGAGACGAGCTTTTGTTTACTTAAATGGAGTGTATCTAGCAGTTGAAGACGTTTCTATGGGTGGGCGGAGAATTAGCGATGTTGGAAGCCCTTTAGAAAACCAACAAGCTGCAAATAAGTTTTATGTAGATACCGTTGTTGAGGCGGCTACCGCGGGTGTAAAAGCTATGACAAAAAAACAAGATGGGTCTTTTTTAATGGATGGTGAAATAGATATGAATGATAACCAAATTATTGGATTACCAAATCCTGATTCCCCTTACTCCGCTGTCAATAAACATTATGTTGATAATGGTGGGGCTATTATAAAAAATTGGGATGGAACTTTTATGGTAGCGACTAACATAAATCTTCGGGGTTTTTCTTTAAAAAACGCGCCAACCCCAGTAGAAGAGGGAGATTTAGCAACAAAATCCTACGTGGATAAAGTCTCCCGCCCTATTATAACCGTGTGGGCTGAAGAAAATGGGCCACTAGTAGATGGTAGATATGAGTTTTCATTTGGTAATGGTGCTTCAGGTTCTGACCATAGGATGGGTGGTTATTGTATGAATGCTCCGGGTAGAATTATAAGAGGTAGTTTAACGGTTGTTAAAGGTGACCCTAATGTACCAGAAGAGGTAAAAGTTAATATTACGGTAAACGGAATGGAGCAGGTTGATTACTCTATTATTAAAAAGAAAGATGATACTTGTAGCTTTGTAGTTTTTCCTAAACCACTCGAAATTAAACAATGTGATATTATAAACTTTATTTCAAAATCAGACAACCCTACTGCACGTCACTCTTACATATCTATTTTGATAGAGTTAGACTTGTAAAGTGTTAAATATTGGAAAACGGAGTTGAAGGTGATTTTTTAACTAGTTTAACGTTTTTCAACATTAGCTTAGGGACATTATAAAATATAACTTTGTTATTATAAAGTTATATTTTATTGTAAAATTCTACAATTTTTTTGAAATTTTTACTTTGAATATATTAATATAAATAAAAATGAGTGTGTTAAAAAGATTTACTTCTCAAGAATTAAATAAATTAAAAGAACATATTCGGAAAAAATATAGTGAAACACCTGTTTATTATCAAAATACAGCATATTATTGCAGGGAAAAAAGAATAGTATTATTCCCTTTTATTAAAAGTAATCATTATATTCAACTTTTATTTAATGTAAAAGCAGCAATCTATTATCATTTTAGTAAAGAGATATATCAATATGGTGATGATAATTTAATTATGTGGTTTGGTACTGTTAAAGACATACCCCGTATGAAATTTGGTCCTTGGATTGGTATTAAACCAGAAAATGAAAGATATTTAACAAATTATGAAGAATATATAAATGAAGTATTTCTATATAATGGAGTACCTAGATATAATGAACCACCATATAGTGATGAAGACTTTACATCTCCCTTTTCACCTTCTATAGAATTTACTGTAAGATTTAATAATTTATGTAAAGGCCCTAATGATACAATCATGCTTAATGAATGTTATTATGAACCACTCATACATTATGATATGAGAGTGTTATATAATGATGTAATAGATAGAGAAAATGAGGTAAATAATAATAAAATTACTAAAAAAACATTTTTAGAGGATTTATGTATCATATGTAATGAGAATAAACCTAATATAATATTTGCTAATTGTGGTCATATATCTATATGTGACTTATGTAATGAAAAAGTGTCATATAAATGTCCCATGTGTAGAAAGGAAACACATGTTAAACGAAAACTTTAAGGTAAAAATACCGAAAAAACTTGTTTTTTAAAATTTTTTTCACCCAGACATTGGGCAACTTTAACCTTTTAAAGGGGTAAAGAGTTGGAAGGGCTTTCGTTTTCAAATTTTTTAAATCCTAGAATGAGGGGGATTTAAAAATTGAATTTTTCGAAAGGCATTGAGGGTTCGCCCTTTTTTTTTCTTATTTTTTAGATAATTTTTTTAAATTTCTAGCCAGATGGGGTACTTATATACCTACTCTTAAATTTAAATTTCTATCTGAATGTAACATTTGTAGCAACAACTAAAATGCATCAATAGACACGTAAGTCGGCATCATATGCACGTAGTGCTGTTATAAGTTTAATTACAATACCAGGTCACTCTAGATATGAGCCGTGCTCTGGCAAAAGGGGGCTTAATGCATCTCCGTAATCCATATACCAAGAAAGCCATCACATACTTATGGATCCATAATAGCCACTTTTTTTAACAACCGACTCAATCATGAGGTAGACCGATCCTCTGACATGCAGAAAATCGACCAATAGCGAAAAGTTTCGGCCCAGGTCAGCCTGCGCGGACTGCGCAGGCTGACCTGGGTCGAAACTTTTCGCAGATGCATTAAGCCCCCTTTTCACAGAGCGCGGCTCATATGTTTTTTTTTTTCTGCCAGCGACTAATATTTGGACTGACCACACAATAACAGACTGTCATCTTCACAATATTTTTCATATTTTTAAATGGTATGACGTAAATTCCAATACATTTTAAGACCTGCATTGTGTTTTTGACCGCTATTGGGCTTTTAAGAGCTTTTGAACTGACTAAGATTAAGAATGACAAAATAAAACCCACTGCGTAACAGTAAAAAGAAATCAACATGCAAACAATACAGGCATGAAAACTTAAAGATACCTAGCAAAATAGAACATTTAAAGCAAAAGCATACATGTAAAGCGTATAAAAACGAATAAAGCAAAAAGGAGATTTTGATTAAAAAGAAGATAACAAGAGCTATGTTGACATGGCCACCCCCGCCGAACTGCTTGCTCAATAGAAGATGTGTGTCTTCTTGTAGGTTGGTTTAAAGGCCAAAACAGCTAGATTTAAGAATTATTTTCTGGCAATGCTAAATACAAAGTACAATAAAAAAAACTTCAAAAACCTGTAGAGTTTCATGTTTACATCTGATTTAGTTTTCAAGTTATGCTCTGGACAAAATAAAAGGAAGAAAAAATAACACCGGTCAATAACTCCAAAACTAAGCAACCAAGAGTTATGGTTCTTGTGCACTGCACTTCTCCTCAATGTGATCTATGTATCTATGAAGTATCATGTTTACACCTCTAATAGTTTTCGAGTCATGCTCCGGACAAAATTTAAGTAAGAAAAATAACAAAGGGCAATTACTCCTGAATTATGCAATCAAGAATTATGGTTCTTGTGCACTGCACTTCTCCTCAATGTCATCTATCAGCCTGTGAAGTTTCATGTTTATATCTCACGTAGTTTTCAAGTTATACTCTGGACAAAATTTAAGTAAAATAAATAACAAAGTGCAATAACTCCTAAATTAAGCTATCAAGAGTTTTGGTTCTTGTGCACTGCACTTCTCCTTGATGAGATCTATCCACCTGTGAAGTATCATATTTATACTTCCAATTTGAATTATGCTCCGAACAAGAAAGTGGGACGGAAGAACGGAATGACGGAAGGACGGAATGACGGAATGACTGACTGCTACTATTACCATATCCCCCTCCTCCTTTTCGGCGGGGGATAATAACCATACGAATGAGGGAGGTTTACCTAAAAGGATAAGAACCAAATCATGAAAGTTGTTGTGCAGCTAGCACAATAAGAGGCATAGACAACGATTACAAGAACAGCAAGAGGGACGGCCCTGTGAAATACTACTTTGAGCATGCACCGCAGCGACAGTTATAGCAATTCCAATCAGACATAAGATTATTGAATTGGCCAAAACTGCTACCCGAAAGACTGTTACAAATACAGGGGCAGCAAACCTGAAGGAATTCTTACTTGCTTTACACGACTTAACTTTGGGAACCTTTAATAGATTCGAGTAGTGAAAGTTACAACGACTGTCTTTCCTTTGAATGAGATCATTCAACACCGGTGGGGCCAAAAAATTGGAAGTTTTGAGTGACATAGTTTCATGCACCAGATATTGATGGCTGGAAGTCAAGCCTTGACAAAAAAAACATAATAAGACGATTCATAGTCGTTGTAAATGAATCTTAATGCTCTTTCTAGAAGTTTTACAGTTTTTTTTTTTTGTGTGTGTGTATTTTTCGCAAACTCAATAATTTAATGGTGACCTATCACTTAAAGTCACATTGTTCTTTTTCAATTGCAAACAGTTTCCTGCAAAAATAAAGTATATAAAATATCTTTTCGCATTTTATTTTAAAATGATCACTTTTGAAATTGTAAATATACCTCAATGATTTCCCCATTGGCAAACGATTTCGATTTCGTTCGTTTCGCCCAAAAATTTGCAATGCGTATTATAGGCCTACATGTGATTTAGTACCAGGCGTACTTTGATTTTTATCTTGGTGCCCGGCATCGATAGAGAACCATTGGTCACCTGACATTTCACATGATTCGATTTTTGTTTGATAACTAAAAAGTTTCGGTCCACTTTTAGATAAAAATATTTATCTGTACACTCAGAAGTTGAAAGTGTTTCAAGTTTTGTACTCAGATGAAGACAATTCTACTTTGTTTATTGGTCACTTGTGGTAAGTTATCTCTGTGAATGTACTTGTAATTTTAATTTTTATTGAAAACTTCTGTTCGCTGTGAAAGGGAGGAAAACTGGCCTGCTGAGTCACAAGTGAAGCAATGTTATTTACTCGAATTTTGTATTCATGTTTGCAAAATTGTCGACACAATACAGAAGGCTACAACAGATCCCTGTGCAACTTATCCGGCATGTCCGAGCCACGTTGTTTGTCTTGGGTTTTCTTACCTTCAGTATGAAGGTCTGCTCCGATGCTATTTTTGTTACTGGTCTTCGCCAGACCTTCAGAGCAACATTCATTAAAAGTATCTGGAATTAATAATTTTACCCGCATCTTTTCGAACGGCTCTATGCGACAAAATTTCCAATGACAGCTAATATAATGGGCATGGATCGTTAGATAAATGAACTACCTTTACAAAAAACTGATGTTAGTTAATATCTAAATCTTACCTTCGTGCAAATCTGTACTTTTCAACGTAAATAACCATTGACCTACTTCACCAGAAATCAAAACATGGTGATATTATCAATGCGCATGTCTCGGCAGAAATCGCAGTATCTCTGACACGCTACAGGACGGTTTAGTTGCGAATTTCGCTGTTGACAAAGGCATCTTGTGCGAAAACGGTTGTTAGGGTTAGAGAACCAGACTGTACAAAATTCAAATTCCGTTGAGTGCGCATGCCTGTTTAACGGAAGTCGCCGTGTTAGTTGTTTACAAATTACACTGGATTTATTTATGTTGGGAAAAAAGGTAAATTTCCATTGATTTAATTGGTATTTTGCAGCACAGTTTGTGTGATATTAAAGATTAATCATTTATCTAACGATCCATACCCATTTTATTAGCTGTCATTGGAAATTTTGTCGCATAGAGCCGTTCGAAAAGATGCTGGTAAAATCGTATTAATTCCAGATACTTTTAATGAACGTTGCTCTGAAGGTCTGGTGAAGACCAGTAACAAAAATAGCATTGGAGCAGACCTTCAGACTGAAGGTAGGGTTTTTTTTGTCTTCAAGTAAAGTCTAAGACAATCCTACAGCAACTTGTTGATAAACCCTTTTTCACAGGACTGTAGGTATATTGAAAACATTTGCTGATGATAAACTGTATATAATTGAAATGACAAGTTTTGCCTTTCATTGGCTAGAAAACATTGTGAGAAAAGGAGAAAATGCTGGTTACCAACCAGCATTTTCTTCTTTTTCCACAATTTTTTAACATGCTTTCTTTGTTTTGGTTGTACAAATATGAGATTGTTTGGTAAAAGGTTAAGTCAAGTCCAAGTTAAACTAAGAACAGTTGCTTAACTTTGACTTCATCCTGGTTCATTACTTGGTAAAGTGACAAGATCAAACAAAGGAAATTTTTATTTAACTGACTGTGCATGCCTTTAGTATCTATTGTAAACATACTTGGATCCCAGTGGGGTAGCACAGTGGTTAGCGTAGCTGACTCATGACCTGGTGGTTGCAGGTCTGATAGCCTGTTAAGACAAACTTTCTGTACGGCAATTTTTGGCCTCGCACCTCCGATGCACGTGAAAAAAGTAGCCAGTGACTTGAAAGATAGTTGTGTCAGTACTGGTGACAGGTGTGAGAAAGCCAGGAAACACATGCATAGGGGCACTGACTGCAGTGATATAACCTAAGTTGTTAAATGGCATTAAACTCTGATATAAACAAAACAAAATCAAACAAAGTAAACATACTTGGAGCATCACAAATTACCTCAGCACAACATCTACACTGCAGCATAACAGCAACAAAAGATGTATGGCATATACAAAGTACATATGTAAGGATGCGTCATTTGTATGCCAATTTTATGCAGTTTATATAGATAAGGCAAAAATACTAAGAGTAAATAGTGACACCACAAGGCTAGCCATTCACTGCACCATGTGGCCAAGTAGTTTGTGAAACAATTTGTCCCACCCAGATTGGCCTAAATGGATCATTACGGAATATTTTAATTGAAAGCATGTGAATAGTGTGTACCAAGTAAAAGTGATGCTGCCATCTCTTGACAAATATGTATTTTCTAGGTTTTCATTTCTCAAACTCTAGTTTCAATTCTTTTGTTTAAATGTCACTTCATTTGAATAATTAGATGTAAGCGAAATTCAAGTAGCCTCTGCATATTTACATGCTGGGTTATTCAATGTACAATTTTCGTACATGTACTCAGAAACAGAAATAGAATCACTTTTAAAGGCCTCGTAGAGGCCAAGCAAGCACACAAGAAATATTTTTGGGTCCTAATACTCTATTTCTGGGTACTATAGGCTTAGAATGTGCATCTGTTAAAACCCTGGAAAACATTGTGGGCAGTCAAGGTAATAGGATAGCTCCCTTGTCAACAATGTTTTCCAGTTTTCTGTTTGTTTCAAAAACTTATCCCTTATGCTGCTCTCGGTTGTTCATTAGGCATAGCTTTATAGATAAGGCTTAACCCTCCACCAGACAGTCCCTGGCTTTAATGACCTTGAGAAATAAGGATTTTGATAAGGCGTAAAAAAAAAATAGTTTGTTTCGGGTAACCCGACCCTACCTGGAGATTTTGCCCCGACCCTAATTTTTTTTTTGTCTTCCGATAAAAAAAAAAAATCAGCCTTTTATCATACTGTGTCACAGGACGCCTGTTTCGGCAAATATTGCGCATTATATTATAGGTGTTCAATCATGTACTACTACATACATAATTATGCATGAAAACTACTACGCCTGTACAAAAGCTACCGTGTATCGGAGTATATTGAACTGACCTTAAACACAAATTGTCAAACGCAATAACGTGGGTTTTCCATTTCTAAAAATACATACAAGCAGGCGGAGAGATCGGGCTTTTTCGCTAACTCCACACAGGAACTTCTGTTTATCGAATGTTCGTATCCTATCGCACGGTTACAAAAGACAAACGGGTACCAGTTTTATCTTCTACAACAAATCACGCCCGAAATACTGCGGTACTATACAGACTGTGTAACGAACTTTTACTTGTGATTTTTGCTTTTCTTCGCGTAAAATATAGACAGGATCCCGTCATCTCTGTTGTCATCACCGCATTTCCGGTTCTGTAGTGCATTGTCGCTACTTTCGGTTTGCTAGATTTCAGATTGAACAAGTTCTGTTAAACATCATTCGGCAAAAGTGCTAGCATGCTCCAGAACTACGAACAATTAAGGTGTTCAATGCAGATATAACATTCGAAAAATTTTAATGGACGTTTCTCTTGCAACTTATCTGACAGGACGGACTGTGGACTAAACTAGACGACGGCAACGATAGAAGTTTAGATTTGTATCAAGTGTCGATAGGTCTTCATATTAGACAGGTATTTTCATTTTTTTTTTTTTTTCTATCTTTGTTACAATGAGGCAACAATAATTTCTTTCGGAAAATATAAATCTACCCAAACTTGCCTTGTTCTCGCTCTGCCCCCCCTCCCCCTTCACTCAGCTTGATTTACCCTACCTGGTCTTAGAGAGAAAAACCTGAAACTGCCTAGGCTTGGAGCCGCTATGCAAAAATTTTCCAAGGCTTTCTAATCTCTCCTACACTTCGGCAAGTGATGCCACTTTAGTTTCCAGGTAAAATGTGTCTGATCTATATAAAATTGAGGAGCAGCAGCACTTCTCCCACATTTCTTGACGGATTTGGGTAAAATTTTCACAGGATGTTTCTCATCATGTGACCTAGCGCATATTGTCAAGGTTTTGCAATTCATAGCTGCATCATGGAAAAAGGGGGCTTCATGTTGTATTTCATTTTTCACCAATATCTCTTTAATTAATACTGGACATATCTCAACGGATTTGGATGAAATTTTCACAGATCATGTGACCTAGCGCATATTGTCAGGGTTTTGGAATTTATTACTGTGTCATGAAAAAGGGGGCTTCATGTCAAATTTAAACTGCGTCCATCCTTACAAAAGTCTGTTTCTTGTGAACGCAACTCCTCCCACATTTCTTGACGGATTTGGATAAAATGTTCATAGAATGTTTCTCATCATGTGACCTAGTGCATATTGTCAAGGTTTTGCGATTTATAGTTGCATCATGGAAAAAGGGGGCTTCATGTTATATTTCATTTTTCACCAATATCTCTTTAATTACTTGACATATCTCAACGGATTTGGATGAAATTTTCACAGATCATGTGACCTAGTGCATATTGTCAGGGTTTTGGAATTTATTGCTGTGTCATGGGAAAAAAAATGTTTTTCATCAATGTATCTCCAACTAATGGACATAATTTCATGAAACTTCATATTTTTCTTGCTTAATCAAAGCCAATGACCAATGAGTCCGTTGTGCGTCCGTCTGTCCATCCATCAGTCCATGCGTAAAACCTTTAGATCACAAGTAACACAATATATCCATTGAGCTACCCAGGTAGGTGCTAGAAATTCCAACACTTTAGTCTCTAAAGCTAGCTGTTTGAAATAGCAGCCATGTGGCGGCGTATATTGTGATGACAACACTCTTGTTTCACATTATAACTCTGAAGGACAACAAAAGTGGATACTTGTAATTTCAAAGTTGTGTCAAGAATGTGTGTTCTAGATAAAAAACAATATGCATAACCTTTGTAAACCCAACTTTTCTACAGATAAAATGTTTACTTTAAATCAGTATAATATATATAGTCCTCTAAAGTGTTCTGGAGGGAGAGGGTATTAAACATAAAAACAAACGAAACATTCTAGTATTTATTCAGTTTATTTAGAAACTTGCAAATAAATGTTTTTCACTTTTTCAGCTGTTTTAGCTCTTTACCACACAATCCACAGTTTTAACAAGCCTTAAAAAAAACTTTTGAAAACATTGTGGGAAAATTGAGGGAAAAGGAGAAAATGCTATAAACCCATATTTTCTTTGTTTCCCATGTTTTCTACCCTTCCCAAAACAAATTTCAATGGGTGAGTTACATTTGTTTTGTTGTCAGCAAATACTTTTAATTTGGACAAGTCTAAAAAATTTCAATTCAGAAAAGAGTTAAACAAAAGTGGACAGCATTCAGTGGGGAAAAAAGATGCAAATATAGAAGTATAGTTTAGATAGAATTTGACCATTTACTGCACAATCAGAAAGTTAGTGACAGACTAGAGGTCTTTTGAACACATAATGAGAAAAGGGACTCAGAGCTGGTAGCCACCATTTTCTCTCTTTTTTTTCCATTTTCGAAAGCAAATACCACCATTTCAAAATGGTTTTTTTTGGGGGGGGGGGTTAAAAAAAAAAAAAAAAAAAAATTCGTCCCTACCCTACCTAACATTTTTGGAGACGTTACCCTAAACAAACTATTTTTTTTTTTTAGGCCTAATGTAGCAGTGCCAGCTCTGGCCCAAGTAAAATAATGGCCAACAACTTTTTCTTGAAAAAAATACTAGACAAATTTCAGAACGATGTGTTCTGCAATTAGCAGCTTAGAATAACAACTGGTAACATGACATGTGTTATAGAATATACCAGGTCATAATTTTCCCCATTGTGATCTGTCAATTATGTAAGGTTGCATCTGCTGAGGTGTGAAACAAGTGATTACCTTATGTTTCCAGTGCAAATTAACGCATGATCTATGCAAGTAAAGGAAATTTTACCGGACTTTTTTGGGAATAAATTAATCGACAATTTTTATCAACAATTGGAAGAATTAATTGACAGCTAAATTAATTTATCGACAATTGTCAGTAATTTCAATTGGGAACACGAGCACTGATGTAGTAGACAAAAGAATAAAATGCTGGTTGCCAGCATTTTCTTAGAACTGTTCTCACTATGTGTTTTACTTTCATAGACATAAATCTCATCATTTGATCCACACATATTTTGACATTTGCAAACAGGTTCAATTTGGACATATCACTTTTAACTTTTTATCACATAGTCCCGACTTTTAACAACCTTGAGGAAGAAGCCTTTGGAAAACATTGTGAGAAAAGGAGAAAATGCTGGTAACCAGCATTTTCTCCATATCCCACAATGTTTTCTGCTTTACCAAGGTAAAATTGAGTTATTTTTGCCACCTTTAATTTGTCGTCTGCAATTGCGTTTAATTTGGACAAGTCTAAAATTTTGTTGTTTGGTAAAGAGTTCATGTCATCTTTTCATTTTTAGCTCCACTGGCCGAAGGCCAGAGAGCTATTGTCATGGCGTTGTGTCCGTCGTGCGTCAGTCCGTCCGTCCGTGCGTCCGTAAACTTTTTCTTTAAAAAACTTCTCCTCAGAAACTATTGACTGGATTTTTGCCAAATTTCACAGGAATGTTCCTTTGGTGGTCCTCTTTCAAATTCCTTCAAATAATTGTGTTCCATGAAGAATTCTGGTTGCCATGGCAACCAAAGTAAAAAACCTTTAAAAATCTTCTCCTCCCAAACCGCTATTTGGATAGCATTATTATTTTGCAGGAATGTGCCTTAGATACAGGTTTACAGAATTCCGTAAAAAAAAAAAGATCTGTCAAAAAACATGGCTTTTATGGGAGACTCATTTTCCTTTTATGGTATAAAGTAAAATCTTTGAAAAATTTCTTCTCTAAAACTATTCATTGGATTTCATTGTTGTTTTGCAGGTAAGTTCCTATGGTGGTTGTCTACCAAATTGTTTCTTCAGTGAGCTAAAATGCAGGATTGAATGATAATTGTTAAAAACTTCCTTTCGCCATTATAGAAATATCAGGCCTGTGGAGCGATACAGGCGCTCAAGCGCCTCTAGTTGCGTAGTGTCGTGTTCGAAAAGGTCGTAAACCACATGATTGTTCAGTAATGAGTCAAGATTTGTGCGTATTAGGAAACCTAATTTACATATTCACTCAAATGATAAAATTTGTTTTTAACTCTTTACCTTGTAGCAAAATTTTAGACTAGTTCAAATTGAAAGCATTTGCAGACAACAAAATAAATGTTGCAAATATGATTGGATTTGTATCAGAAGAATAGGAAAAAATTGTGGGAAAAGGAGAAATTGCTGTTTTCCAGCATTTTCTCCTTTCCTCACAATGTTTTCAAAAGCTTATTTCATTAGTATCATTAAAACTCTGGGCCGAGCCCCGGTCATTCAGTCGGTAGCGTGCAGGACTTGAGAACACGGGGTCCAGGGTTCGATCCCTGACTACGACCCTGGCTGGGCCAATTTCTTTCCGAGGATTGATGATAGTCACTGCGACAGGATTCATTCCTCTCCCACCGCTGACCATTGTTTTGACGATGATTATGTGGGAAAGCAGCCAGTGGCGTGGAAAGAAAATTGTGCGGAGTACTGGTAAAAGAGACTCCAGGAAAGCATGGATAGGTGCACTGGCCGCCGCGATATAACTGAAATAATGTTGAAAACTGCGTTAAACACCATACAATCAATCAATCAATTAGAACTCTGGATCATGTGGTGAAGAGTTTAACTCTTTACCACACAATGCCGACTTTAATGACCCAGGGTAAGAAGCTATTTGGAAACATTGTGGGAAAAGGAGAAAATGCTGGTAACCAGCATTTTCTCCTTTTCCCACAATGTTTTCTACCCTATAAAAGAAAAATTGCTCCATTTGAGTCACACTGAAATTGTCTGCACATGCTTTTGAATTTGGACAAGGCTAAATTTTGTAGTTTGGTAAAGGGTTAAAAAATAGTTTTCCATTGCAGGGTCATAAAACATGGGATAATTTGGGAAAGGGTTAGAAAAAAATCGTGACTTGTCATGGTCGGTGCACATATAGATCTACCCCTATAAGATTTGTGTACCTTACATGTACCAAAATGTACTTTAACCTTATACGGTATGTGAATTTTTAGACTTGTTCTTATTGGAGGAATTTTCAAAGGGCAAGTCAAATGTTTTTCAAATGATAGTATTTTGTAAAAACATTATGGCAACAGGAAAATTTGTTGGTTACTAGCAATTTCTCGTTTTCCCACTTTTTTTTTTTTCAAAGTTCTTCGTTCTCAATGTTGTTAAGACTTGGGATTGTGTTGTAAAGGGTTGGTGTCTTTACCAAGTTATCCAATGTTTTCATGTTATGTATATTGAAACCTGTTGTAAGTCTCACAAAAGAGAATAAGTATTGTGGGAGATGAACTGTAACTCACCTGTCAAATGTCATTTGCCCCTTTTCCCATGAAAAATGCCATTTTCAGCAGTAACTTTCCATGATAATAGAAAAAAGACATTTTTTCCCCCTTTTTTCCTTTAGGTTTCTAAACAGTTTTACTAGTTAACTCTACCAAAGGACAAAATTTTAGACTAATCCATGTTCAAAGCAGGGTCCTGCGTGGCTCAACGGTAAAAGTGGGGGACTCGTAACCTGGAGGCCCCGGGTTCCAGCCTCATTGGATCCTCTTGGTTTTTCTTGGGAGTGTCCTTAGGCAAGACACTTCAGAGCCCTAGTCTGGTGCTAGTAACACCTAGGAAATACATGAATATGTGAGCTGTTGCCGTGATATGACTAAGTAATTTTGAGAGCGGCTTAAAACATTATTCAATCAATCAAACCCACAAATGAGAATAATTACTGCGGGAGAAGAACTACTTGCCTATACTTATCATTTGCCCCTTTTCCCATAAAAATGCCCTCTTCACTAGTAATTTTACACAATAATAGAAGAAAGACATTCTTTTGTCCCTTTTCTCCCCTGGCATTTGCATATAGTGGTACCAGTTAATGCTATTCCTTTACCCTTGACCACGGTATCTCAAGTTTTAATGCCATGGAAAAGGAGGGCTTTTCATAACGTTGTTGGACCAGCTTTTTCTCCTTGTCCTACTATGTAATGTTTTCTACCTATTCATGGCCATCAATGCTGTCTTATTAAAATTGTTTGAATTGTGGTCTTTTACTTCCTTCAATATGGGTAAGACTAAAAAAAAAATTCCTTTTAAAAAAGGGTGAACTCTTTACCCGACAACAAAACATGCAAGTGACCCATATTCAAAGCATATGCAGACAACGAAATTAATAAAATTCATAATGACATTTGTCTAAAAACCTTGAGCACACAATCCAGAGTGTTAAAGGCTGAAAAGAAGACCTATGAAAACACTGTAGAAAAATGAGAAAATGCTTTGTTTTCAACACAAAGTAGAAGTCATCTTTTGAGCTACATTTAATTTTCGTCTGCAAAATGCTTTCATTTTGGTTGAGTCCAAAATCCTATTAACCCTTTTCCAAACAATCCCGTAATTTCATGACCCTGACACTACGGTCACAATGTGAAACTGCCGCCTGCCGATTTTTAGACATCGGTGGATTCCTAAAGTTACATGCCGCTGGCCGATGTTTTACAAATCAGTGCGAGTGGTCATAAATAACTGCCAGTAAAAGGCCGCCTGACGGGTTTCGCGCTGTGCCAGGCAGTTTCTTAAGTTCGAGGGGTGTGGAACGTCATCAGGGTGTCGGCAGGTAGCAGTTAGGCGACAGGCCGGCAGCCGTCAGATATTACCTGCCCCCACCCGGCGACCTGGCGGACACTGGCCATTTACACCTGACACCGGCCGGCGATCGGGCGTTCGAACTGCCACCGACCGGCGCCCGCCCGATAATCTGACGGCGGCAGGCTAGTTTATGGGGGATATATAAATCTAGATTGCTCTCGTATCACTACAAAGTGTTCATTATTACTATCAACCACAAGATAAATAGATCTAATTTTTAAGAAATTTTTCCTTCCACAAGTTGCCCGCTAAAGGCAGCGGCAAGGGGAAGGACAAGGCGCCAGCACCGAAGCACAAGAGACCAGAGCCCAAGCCCCAGCAATACGCAAGTCTCTGAGTCGCTCTGGTGCTATTAGAATCGCCATGACGACTATTTTGTATGATGGATGGCCTCGGATTTATTTTCAGGGGCCCGGGAGTCTGCACTCGGCAGATCGCCATCCTGCCACCTACCAACACCGACAGTCGCCTCCCAGCTGCTTTTCAATCCCCGCCCTGCCGCCGGCAGATATTTTGAAATCGTACGGTGGCATGTCGGTAGCATAACGGCAGCAGGCCGCATGCTGGAGAGTGGCAGTTAGTTCCTACCGATCGCCGGCCGAAGTTTGAAGGCCCTCGAACCCTACGATTGAGTAAAAATCGCGCTGCAGCCCGTCTGCCGCTTGATAGCCACTGCGCGACTACGAAATGCGCCCGGCCGGCGCCCTGACGACAGGCACAATTGGAAAAAATCGGCCGGTGGCAGACAGAATTTTAACTTTTTCTTAAAAGTTCAGCGGCGTCCTAGCGGCGTCTAAAATGCCGCCTGCCCTTTGTGCCTGCGACCGAGCTGCCACCGGCCGAATTTGAGTGAAAACTGGCAGTTACCACGCCGGCAGGCGGCATTTACTGATTTGTGACCGTACTATAAGGAAGATGCCTTTTGAAAACATTATGGGAAAAGGAGAAAATGCTGGTTTCTCCTTTTCCAACAATGTTTTCAGACCATTCAAAGATCAAAAGTTCTTTTGTACCACTTTCGAATTTGTCGTGTGCAGATGCTTTCAGTTCATTAAAGATTACAATTTGATGTTTGGGAAAGGATTAAACAGCATTTTTTTCCCACACTGGTTTCAACAGCTTTAGTATTTTGGGTGTATAATTAACCCTTAGGCTACTAAGTGCGACTGACTGACCTTTAGCAGACAGTGTAGATCAAGATCAGACTGCACAGAACGTGCAGTCTTGATCATTGATCTACAGAGTCCGATAAGGACGTATTTTTCCCGAAAAAAAATTCTTTGAAATAGCAAAATTTCGGGTCTGTACTATCAGCTTAAAAGTTTCATTTCACTTATTTAGAACGATAAGGGTTAAGCATCATTAAGGGTTATGGGAAAAAAAACGAATTTCAGTTCTCAATCTTTGCAGTCAGGACAATCAATATAAACTGAAAGTGTAAATCTATTATCTTCCTCATCTTTTTATTTCCTGAAAGCCTTGTTTCACCAGTAACTCTATAACCCTTTACCACACAGTCCCGAATTTTAACGAGCCAGAAGAAAAAGGCCTTATGAAAACATTGTGGGAAAAGGAGAAAATGCTGGTAACCAGCATTTTCTCCTTTTCCCACAATGTTTTCTACCCTTTCTGATACAATTTTCTACATTTGAGCCACATTAAAATTGTCGTCTGCAACTGCTTTCAGTTTGGATCAGTCTAACATTTTGTTGTTTGGTAAAGAGTTAACTGTTGAAAAATATTTGAACTTTATCCATGTTTTAACCATATGCAGACGATTCAGGGGCCATATTCACCAACCAGTCTTGGTTTCTTTCTTTGTCTTATTCTGTTTTTGGAATGTATTATGATTTATCTGATTGATTGAACAACACTATTTCAGTCATATCATGTATTTCCTGGGTTTCACCAGTATTAGGCTAGGGCTTTGAAGTGCATTGCCCAAGGACACTCCCACAAAAAAAAAACAGCGGATGCAGCTGGGCTTGAACCTGGGGCCTCCAGGTCAGAGTCCCCCCCCCCCCCCCCCCCCCCCCGAAAAGTAATGCATCTTCTGATTGGCTGAACCGCCTGTCAGAAATTGTACTGCTTGCAAATTTATATTGAGAATGAGATGAAGAATATTCTTAATGGTTTGAAGAACATTCTTAACGGTTCATGAATACAGACCCTTATTTTATAACCCTTTGTCAAACATCAAAATTTCAGACCCACCTAAATTGAAAGCAAGTGCAGAAGACAAAATAAGTGTAACTCAAAAACAAGAAATTGCCTTTTGAAGAATAGAAAACATTGTGGAAAAAGGAGAAAATGCTTGTTACCAGCATTTTCTCCTTTTCCAACAGTGTTTTTAAAATGTTTCTTCATTAGGGTCTTTTAAAACTTCTGATTCTGTGGTAAATGGTTAAAGGGATGAAAACATTCTTTAAATATGAAGACATGATGGTTAGCATCATTTCCTTCTTTCCTAAAATATTTATGAAGGTCTTCTGTATCTCGATGGGAAAAAGTACTGAATGTTTTGAGAAGAATTAACTCTTCACCACATAATCCAAAATATCATAAAAACCATGGATGTTTTTGGTAAAATGATAAACCTCAAATCACATTATTTATCCCTACTGTACAATTATTTCTTTTTACAAAAAGCCCTCTTCTCCATTTTTTTGAGGTTATGAGGTAGAGGGTAGTTGAGAAAGAAATGAAAAAACTTATTTGACTCTGTACCAAATAATAAAATTTCAGACTTGTCCAAATTCGAAAGAATTAAAATTTTGCACATGACAAATTCAGTGTAGTTGAAATTATGGCAATTGTTCGTGAAATTGTAGAAAACCTTGTGAGGAAAGGAGAAAATGCTGGTTACCAGCATTTTTTCCTTATACCAGTAGATTTTCAAAAGTCTATTTTCTCATGGTTGTAACACTGTAAAGAGTTAATTTTAAGTTTTTGATATGAAACATTACACCTGAATATTGTTCCTGAAACTTTTGTAAAATCTGGAGATCAGAAATTGAAAGAATTGGATTCTACTTTCACTTTCATGTTCAATTTTCTGACTCATCCATTGACTTTAACCCTTTACCACACAATCCCGACTTTTAATGACCCTAAGAAAGAAGTCTTTTGAAAACATTGTGGAAAAAGAAGAAAATGCTGGTAACCAGCATTTTCTTCTTTTCCCACAATGTTTTCTACCCTATCAAAGAAAAATTGGTCCATTTGATCCACATTGAAATTGTCGTCTGCAAATGCTTTCAATTTGGACAAGTCTAAAATTTTGTCGTCTGGTAAAGGGTTTATTGTCATTGCAGCTACCTTAAACCTTTAGCCAACAATCCCATGTTTTAACAAGCCTGATGAACAAGACTTTTAAAAACATAGTGGGAAAAGGATCTAATGCTGGTAAACAGCAGTTTCTCCTTTTCCATCAGTGTTTTCTGCCCTTTCAAAGGCCGATATTGATTGGTAACATATTTTATTTATCATCTGCAAAATTTATGTTGATTTATCGTATGATAGTTAATTTGGAATTGCCTATTACTGTATACGTGGAAATTTTTGCGATTTCGCGAATTTGAAAAACTCATAAACATTTCTGTTCGTGTATTTTACCATAAATATTCCAAAAAATAGCGAGTGTCTTGAATTTGCAAATAATTCCATACGCAAAATGTCCATAATGGAAAATTCGCAAATTTGCCAACACGCGTATATATCAATGTTTACAGTAATTTAACTCTTTACCACACAATAAAGTTTTAGGCTCGTCCAAATTGAAAACATTTGCAGATGACAAATTACATGTGGCTCAAATGATTGTATTTGTTTCTGAAAGGTTAGAAAATATTGTGAGAAAAGGAGAAAATACTGGTTACCAGCATTTTTTCTTTTTCCAACAATGTTTTCTAAAATCTGATCTTCCAGGGTCGTTAAAACTTGGGATTGTGTGATAATGGGTTAACTCTTAAAATTTTAGACTTTTCTAAATTGAAAGCATGTGCAAACGACAAATTAAATGTGGCTCAGTGATTGTTTTTTTCTTTGAAAGGGTAGAAAACATTGTGGAAAAGGAGAAAATGCTGGTTACCAGCATTTTCTCCTTTTCTCACGTTTTCAAAAGTCTTGTTCCCTAGGGTCGTTAAAACTCAGGATTGTGTGGTAAAGGTTTAAGAGCTTATTCGTGATGTTTTACAACTGTGTATTTCCTTTGTGGCCAGAGATGATCAACATCTATGTTTAATACCCCCATTCCACTAGGCCGCGATCTACGGCGCTCTGTGCGCCCATACAGAGCGCCATAGATCACCTCGGATTGCTGCCGGATCGGTGATTATGAGGACACTCCAGCTCAGATAACAACCAGATGAGCAAGCGCTTCTGCATCTCTAATGGTTGCTATCAGATCACATCGGAGCGCGATGACCTGCATACTGGTGAACATTTTCGCTCTTGAGCGATCCGATGGCGCTCCAGTTACAATGTTTACGTTCAAGTTGCGTTTCGATAGTGATTTAAGCGATTAAGTAGCGATGTGACAGTGTTCTGAACAGATCGCCACGGATCTTTGTGCAAGGGAGTAGACTGATGGCGATCTTGACGATTTGTTAAATATCTGTTAGCGTTCTTGGCGCTCTGCATGGTGATCTACAGCGCTCTGTGAGAGTGCTGTAGATCACGGCCTAGTGGAATGGGGGTATAACACTTTACCATACAATTCTGAGTTTAAACCATCCAGATAAAGAAAGGTTTTGGACATAATGTGGGAAAAGTAGAAAATGCTGATTACCAACATTTTCTCCTCTTCCAACAATGTTTCCTACTCTTTCACAGCCAAATCTCATAATTCCAGCCACATTTAAGTTGTTGTCTGCAAATGCTTTCAGTTTGGACACTAGATTTTTATCGTTTGGAGCTTGAAATTAAATTGAAAAAAGTTATCAACCTTTTCCTTTTAATGGTTTGGGTGTGCTCATTAATGTTAATGGAAATATAACCCAATGAATAAGACTGGTTGGTTGGTTGGTTGGTTGGTCAGTCCCAGCAACAGCTCACATATTCATGCTGGGTTTCACTTGTACTAGGCTGGGGCTCTGAATAAACTTGTAGTCAGATGTTCTTTTAACCTTTTTCCACACAATCCGGAGTTTTAATGACCCTGAGAAAGAGGCCTTTTGAAAACATTATGGGAAAAGGAGAAAATGCTGGAAACCAGCATTTTCTCTTATTCCAACAATGTTTTCTAACTTTTGAAAGACAAATTTATGTTTTTAGTATCATTGAACATGTCGTTCGCAAATGCCCTCAATTTGGTCTAGGTTAAAATTTTGTATGGTAAAAGTTAAATGTTGCACAAATTTGTGACTGAAAGAGTAGGGAAATACTGACACACAAGTTTTCCTTTGTCCACATTGTTTTCAAAATCCTGTAATCTAAAGGTTGGTAAATCATGAAATTATTAGGTAACGGGTCAATCCATTTGTTTTATCATGCGCACATGGTTTTATGAAATATATTCATTGTTTCTGTTTACAGTGACAGCCCAAACCCTACTGGGTGGTAAGCGATGTACCTGGGGCCCTTCCTACTGGTGTTCCCATATCAACAATGCTAAAGCATGTGGAGCCGTGGAACACTGCATGTCTACAGTGTGGAAACATCAGATCATCCACCCAAAAAACGTAAGTAGCAGTGTCTATATACATTTACATATTTTGTAACGCAATAGAATGCTGTTGTTTTTGGGCCAAGATTAGTGACAGTGCTATAAATAATGTTTCCCAGTGGTGCCAAATTGAAAGTAGCTGCAGAAGACAAATTTGAAACTGATTATCTGTTATAGAAGATAACATTGTGGGAAAAGGAGAAAATGCAGGTTACCCATAATTTCTCCTTTGCCCACAATGATTTCTGTCCTATCAGAAAAAATAGAAGGAATTTTTTGAGTAAAATTTGACATTGGCAAATGCTTTCAATTTGGTCAGGTCCAAAATTTTGTAATTTGATAAGGAGTTAATGGGGTTATGAGGCAATACAGATATATGGGATCTGACATGAGTTAGCTTTTGAGATAAAATTTTATTAAACTAGTTTAGGGAAAATGTTATGAAGTGAGCCTTTGGCAGCTTAGTAACATTTTTTCTTGAGTTTATTAAAGTTTTATCTCCAACACCAACTCATGTCAGATTCTTATTATCATTATAATAATATTTCACAAATGATAGATCGCAATGATGTCAAAAATGATGCAACACAATTGTGATATCATAAGTGTATAAGATAAGAAAATATGTGATGGGTAAATTACACTGAAAACAAGGGAGGTTGTGTGATAGGATCTGGCATGAGTTGGTGTTTGAGATAAAATTTTATTATACAAGTCTACAAAAAAAGTTTTTAAGTGAGCCTTTGGCAAGCTTAATTACATTTTTTGTGGACAAGTTTGATAAAATTTTACCTCAAAGTCCAATGAATGTCAAATTCTTTTTATCAAATAACTGTATCTTAAGAATTTTAGTTCATGATCAGTTAAAAGATGCCCTGCATGTGCATTGAAATTAACATAAAAAGGTACTTGTTTCTTCGGCAGGTTTGTTCATCACAGACAAAAAATAGTTCTAAAGAAACTTGCATATAACAGTTTTTCTTTAAATCTAAAGATACTAAAACTTGAAGCTTTGTCATGACCATCAGTTTTGACAATCAATTTCACAGGAATCTGGGTCAGCAGTGTTTTAGGAATGAGGCAAAGAATTACAGTGCGTTGACCAAAAACGGCACTATTTTCTTATCTCACATGTGTATGAGACAAGAAAATTCATAATGGCTGTCTTACATTGAAAACAAGGGAAGTTATGTGATAAAACATTTTCCCACAGCTTGTAACTTTATATTTACTTTCTTATATTTTAAAAATATCAGGGCTTTTGTTTTACAACAAAAAAAATATGAACAGTAATTAAGTTCCTCATTTCTTATTTCCGGTTAACCCTTTACCAAACAATCCCAAATTTTGACAACCCTGAGAAAAAAAGCCCGTCCTAGATGCTCAGTGGTTACCATGTCTGCCACATGACCTGGTGGTTGCGTTTTTGATACTTGGTTGAGGCAAACTTTCTTTTTGGCGATTATTTACCTCTTATCTCTGATGCATGTGGGAAAAGTAGTCAGTGGCTTGGAATGAAAGTTGTGTCAGTACTGGCTTGAGAAATCTAGGAAACACATGCTTAGGTGCACTGACCGCCATGATATGACCTGAGGTATTAAAAAGGTGTTAAACTCCAATAAAAACCAATTCGATATACAGCCGATATAAACTGATATAAAAGTTTGGAAAACATTGTGGGAAAAGGACAAAATGCTGGTTAGCAGCATTCTCTCCTTTTCCAACAATGATTTCTATCCTTCCCTAGACTGTGTTTTGATGATCCAGAAGAAAAAAAGACTTTTGTAAAAATTGATTGAAAGAAGGAAAATGCTCGCCATAAGCTTTTTCTTTCGTCCAAAAAATGGACCCTAAGAAAGACAAAGCCCTTGACTTGAGACATGTAATATGTTCTCTGCTCAAGTCCTCATCTGCAGATGCTTTCATTATAAACAATTCTGATATTTTGATGTTTTGGAAAGAGTTTAACAATCTCTAAATGATCAAATTTTAAACGTGTCCATATTTGAAGCATTGCAGATGACAAAATGTAGTGTGGCTCAAATGATGGAAATTAGCCTAAAAAGGACCAGCATTTTCTCCTTTTCCTACGATGTTTACTAAAACCTTTTTTGGTTAGGGTGATTAAAATGCAGATTTATTTGGTAAAGGGTTTAACAATAGCTTTGGTTTAGGGTCAAAGTTCGAAGTACATGATGATTATAACTCTTTACCAAATCTCTGAAGCAGAGGGGTGTTCTCATTATGTCAGAAGGGGAATTCCAAAAAAATTTTTAATGGTGTCATTGGCCGACCTCCCCTACCCAATGACATAATTTTAAACTGGTCCAAAACGCAAGTGTTTGAAGACGATATTAATGTGATTGAAAAATTCAAATTAGTTCATGTACGGGTAAAAAACATAGTGGGAAAAGGAGAAAATGCTGGTTACCAGCATTTTCTCCTTTTCCCACGCTGTTTTTAAAAGGCTTCTTTCTGGTTAAAAATGTGGATAGTACGGTAAAAAGGGTTAAATCAATTAGATGACAAAATTTTAGACAGTTCGATATTGAAAGCATTTACAGTGGGCAAGGCGTAATTAAAAAAATTTTAGACAGTTCGATATTGAAAGCATTTACAGTGGGCAAGGCGTAATAAAAAAATAGTTTGTTTCGGGTAACCCGACCCTACCTGGAGATTTTGCCCCGACCCTAATTTTTTTTTTGTCTTCCGATAAAAAAAAAATCAGCCTTTTATCATACTGTGTCACAGGATGCCTGTTTCGGCAAATATTGCGCATTATATTATAGGTGTGCAATCATGTACTACTACATACATAATTATGCATGAAAACTCCTACGCCTGTACAAAAGCTACCGTGTACCGGAGAATATTGAACCGACCTTAAACACAAATTGTCAAACGCAATAACGTGGGTTTTCCATTTCTAAAAATACATACAGACAAGCGGAGAGATCGGGCTTTTTCGCTAACTCCACGCAGAAACTTCTGTTTATCGAACGTTTGTATCCTATCGCACGGTTACAAAAGACAAACGGGTACCAGTTTTATCTTCTAAAACGAATCGCGCCCAAAATACTGCGGTTCAGTACAGACTGTGTAACGAACTTTTAATTGTGATTTTCACTTTTCTTCGCGTAAAATATAGACAGGATCCCGTCATCTCTGTTGTGATCACCGCATTTCCGGTTCTGTAGTGCATTGTCGCTACTTTCGGTTTGCTAGATTTCAGATTGAACAAGTTCTGTTAAACATCATTCGACAAAAGTGCTAGCATGCTCCAGAACTACGAACAATTACGGTGTTCAATGCAGATATTACATTCAAAAAATTTTAATGGAGGTTTCTCTTGCAACTTATCTGACAGGACGGACTGTGGACTAAACTAGACGACGGCAACGATAGAAGTTTAGATTTGTATCAAGCGTCGATAGGTCTTCTTATTAAACAGGTATTTTCATATTTTTTTTTCTATCTTTGTCAGAATGAGGCAACAATAATTTCTTTCGGAAAATATAAATCTACCCAAACTTGCCTTGTTCTCGCTCTGCCCCCCCCCCCTTTCACTCAGCTTATTTTACCCTACCTGGTCTTGGAGAAAAACCTGAAACTGCCTAGGCTAGGAGCCGCTATGCAAAAATTTTCCAAGGCTTTCTAATCTCTCCTACACTTCGGCAAGTAATGCCACTTTAATTTCCAGGTAAAATGTGTCTGATCTATATAAAATTGAGGAACAGCAGCACTCCTCCCACATTTCTTGACGGATTTGGATAAAATTTTCACAGACTGTTTCTCATCATGTGACCTAGCGCATATTGTCAAGGTTTTGCGATTCATAGCTGCGTCATGGAAAAAGGGGGCTTCATGTTATATTTCATTTTTCACCAGTATCTCTTTAATTAATACTGGACATATCTCAACGGATTTGGATGAAATATTCACAGATCATGTGACCTAGCGCATATTGTCAGGATTTTGGAAATTATTGCTGTGTCATGGAAAAAGGGGGCTTCATGTCAAATTTAAACTGCGTCCGTCCTTACATAAGTCTATTTCTTGTGAACACAACTCCTCCCACATTTCTTGACGGATTTGGATAAAATTTTCATAGAATGTTTCTCATCATGTGACCTAGTGCAGATTGTCAAGGTTTTGCGATTTATAGTTGCATCATGGAAAAAGGGGGCTTAATGTTATATTTCATTTTTCACCAATATCTCTTTAATTACAGGACATATCTCAACGGAGTTGGATAAAATTTTCAAAGATCATGTGACCTAGCATATATTGTCAGGGTTTTGGAATTTATTGCTGTGTCACGGAAAAAAAATTTTTTTTCATCAATGTATCTCCAACTAATGGACATAATTTCATGAAACTTCATATTTTTATTGCTTAATCAAAGCCAATGACCACTGAGTCCGTTGTGCATCCGTCTGTCCATCCAATTCAGTCCGTGTTTAAAACTTTTAGATCACAAGTAACACAATATATCCATTGAGCTACCCAGGTAGGTGCTAGAAATTCCAACACTTTAGTCTCTAAAGCTAGCTGCTTGAAATAGCAGCCATGTGGCGGCGTATATTGTGATGACGGCACTCTTGTTTCACATTATAACTCTGAAGGACAACAAAAGTGGATACTTGTAATTTTAAAGTTGTGTCAAAAATGTGTGTTCTAGATAAAAAACAAAATGCATATCCTTTGTAAACCCAACTTTTCTACAGATAAAATGTTTACTTTAAATCAGTATAATATATTTGGTCCTCTAAAGTGTTATGGAGGGGGAGGGTATTAAACATAAAAACAAACGAAACATTCTAGTATTTATTCAGTTTATTTAGAAACTTGCAAATAAATGTTTTTCACTTTTTCAGCTGTTTTAGCTCTTTACCACACAATCCACAGTTTTAACAGTCCTTAAACAAAACTTTTGAAAACATTGTGGGAAAATTGAGGGAAAAGGAGAAAATGCTGTAAACCCATATTTTCTTTGTTTCCCATGTTTTCTACCCTTCCCAAAACAAATTTCAAGTTGTGAGTCACATTTGTTTTGTCGTCTGCAAATACTTTTAATTTGGACAAGTCTAAAAAATTTCAATTCAGAAAAGAGTTAAACAAAAGTGGACAGCATTCAATGGGGAAAAAAGATGCAAATATAGAAGTATAGTTTAGATAGAATTTGACCATTTACCACACAATCGGAAAGTTATTGACAGACTAGAGGTCTTTTGAACACATAATGAGAAAAGGACTCAGAGCTGGTAGCCACCATTTTCTCTTTTTTTCCATTTTCAAAAGCAAATACCACCATTTGATCCATATTAAATTTGTCTACAAATGCTTTAGGTTTGGACAAGTCTACATTTTTTCATGTGGTTAAGAGGTCAAGCTCTTTCAAAATGTTTGGGGGGGGGGATTTAAAAAAAAAAAATAAAAAAATCGTCCCTACCCTACCTAACATTTTTGGAGACGTTACCCTAAACAAACTTTTTTTTTTTTTTAGGCCCAATCAAGATTGTGACTCAAATGATGAATCTTATGCTTGAAAGGGAGGAAAATATTGTGGGAAATGGAAATAAATGCTGGTCACACTCATGTTTTCATAGCAGTCTTCTCTAACATTTTTTACTCTTTACCAAACAACAAAATTGTAGACTTGTCCAAATAGCATTAATTTTGCAGGTGACAAGTCAGAAGTGGTTGAAAGAATTCGTCTTTAAAAGTATATAAAACATTGTGGGAAAAGGAAATAAATGCTGGTCACCATCATGTTTCGAAAAGCGGTCTTCCCCAGTGTTGTTATCTTTTAATTATTTTCCAATTTGTGTTGTCCGTGTTCGTGAGGTGGAGCATCAGCGGTAAGGTCCCAAGTTTGATTTCCGGGAACGGGTGTCAACTTCGGAACTGTTCATTGGCTCACGCATTCGGAGTGAGTACTGTTGTAGTTTCCAGGAAGCAGAATAGAGAGAGATTAGTTTTAAGTTGCCAGAACTTGTTTCTCAATCGATGTAAAATAAATATGTTTAAAGTAATGTGTTAAAACACAGGATTGTTTGGTAAAGGGTCAACACTTTCTTTGGCAGGATAAAGTCCATGCAGCTGTAAGAGATCACTTGTACCATGCAACCCACAGCTTAAATAGATCATTGTTTTTATTGTGTATCACTAGTTAAATTAACTTGACTTAATCTGTAGTAGAATACCACTAAAGTCTTGTTTTTACAAACCATGTGTAGTACTCCCCTTTGTGGTCTTTCAGTTAAGAAATAAACTTCTTTCTATCGTGATAAACCACGGTAGAATGAAGATGATTTCGATTCTAACATGATCAACTTTTAATCAAAGGAAAGTAAGCTCATACTTAGTGTAAAAACGTGGATGCTGATTATATTCCCTTGAATAAACCATGGCAGTTCTACTTACTTACCAAAACAAAACCCCATTTTACTACTATATTTTCCCCTCTTCAAATGACAGAGAAAAATGAATGTATTGTCAAGCATTAGAGTCACAGTTGCTTCGAATGCTCTGAATATTACTCCACCCACTCCCAATCTCATTTACAATGCAACATTGGTCGATTTTGACCTAACCTTCAACTTGAAAAGTCACTTAATTTACATACAGTATGTTTACTGATAAACATTTGAAATAGTTTCATCGTTGTCAGTTTTTATCAAAAACAGTTAATATCGGTAAATCGGTAAATGGAGCGTAAAATGATGATTTGTGTAAACGTCAAGTCACTTTCATCAACATTGATAGAATATCGGAGGGCGAAGACATGGAACAGCTACAGGCGACTTACTTTATACAGAATGATGTCACTCTATGTAGAATGACGTCACTCTTTATAGAATGACATAGATTTTACCACGCTTTCATTGCACTGTGTTTATAGAGCCGAATTCACTTGTCATGTTAGAATACTGTTTCTTTGGCAGTACTCAAGTCTATAACCCCATCTGATATTGGAAAATATGTATTGCCTCTGGTGATTCAGTATTAGAATGGCCTTATCAAAATTAATCCTTTACCAAACAGCAATGTTCCAGACTTTTCCATATTGTGAACATTTACAGATTACAAATTAAATGTGGCTCTAATGATGACTTGTTATTCAAAGGACAGACAATGAATATACCCTGTACCAGCATTTAATTATTTTCTCTTTGTCCGAACAATGTCGGGGTCGTGCATGGCTCAGTGGTAAAGTATGAGACTTGTAACCTGGTGGCCCCGGTTCAAGCCGCACTGGATTTTTTGTGGGAGTGTCCTTTGGCAAGACACCTCAGAACCCTAGCCTGGTACTGGCAAAACCCAGGAAAACATGAGCTGTCGCTGTGATATGACTGAAATAATGTTGAAAGTGTAGTAAAACACCATTCAGTCAACTGAATAATGTTTTCAAAAGCTATCCTGCTAAGGATTGTTAGAATAAGGGATTATTTGGGCAAGAGTTAATACAGACTGTCTCTACAACAGATTCTACTGTATGTGAACCATGTTCTGGCAAAAGGGGTCTTAATCCATCTCTGTGATACACTGTACCAAGATAGTCATCACATAATCATGGATCCATAAAATCATTTTTGTCTAACAACTTTCTGAATCCAGAGGTAGAAGAGCCCTTTGACATGCTGAAAATTGACCACTAGCATAAAGTGTCAGGCCAGGTCAGCCTGTGAGGACTTCACCGGCTGACCTTGGTCGATACTTTTTGCAGATGCATTAAGTCCCCTTTTCACGGAGTATAGCTCATACTGTTTTGCATCAACTTTTTATTTTGTGCTTGAATACATTGTCAGTTTTTCTTTTGTGTTTCAGACCAATGAATGTATGTACTGTCAGTATGGTTTTAATGAGTTGAAGGAGGTCCTTGAAAACCAAGAGGTTCAGGTAAGAGATATGATAAAATTTTATCAAATATTCAGATTATTTCCTTCACTTTTTTGTTCTAGTTACAAGTAAATATGGCTGAAAAAAAGAGCTATTGTTTACTTAAATTTCCTGGGTCAATTTTATTTCCATGTTGCTGTCAATACTTGAGTAGTTTTGATTGCTTTTTTTTCCTTGTTAACCCCGTCAAACAACTAAATTTGGACTTGTCAAAATTGAAAGAGTTTGCAGACAACAAATTAAATGTTACTCAAATGATGAAATTTGACTTTGAAGTGTGGGAAAAGAAGAAATTGTTTTTTTCCCACACTGTTTTCAAAAATGTTATTCCTCAGGGTTGTTAAAACTCAAGATTGTTTGGTAATGCATTAAAAAGATAGCGTAATGAGATGGTTAATACACAGATAAATAATCCTGATGGAGGTTCTTACATGTGTGTTTATGTATCATCATATTTAGCCTAGGTGTTTTCGAAGAAAATATCAAGGTATTGTCGTAGCTTTGGTGTTGTCGTCATCACATGCATCGCCATCTTTGCTGTCATGCAAAAACTTTTACACTTTGTTATACATATCTCTATTATTACTGATGGTATTTACTTCAGACACTGACAAGTTGTTAAGTATCATACAACAAAGGTAGATAAACCATCAATGTGTTTTTGACACAGTTATGGCCCTTTTTCAACTTCGAATTTTCTCTGAATATCAAGCAATTGCAGCCGAGTGTTGGCACCTGCATGCGGTGCTCTTGTTATTTAACAAGTAAGTTGACTAAAATTGTATGTTGCAAGTCAAACAGATTGATAAAAATAATAGCCTGATTCTCCTTTTCCAACAATGTTTTCAAAAGCCTTCTCTGTTGCTGTTGTTTAAACTTTGATTGTTTGGTTAAGGTTAAAAGTAACTTTTTCTATCATAATTGTTTACAGAAAGAGATTGCCAAATATGTGTCCGACGTATGCAAGATTCTGCCTGACGCAGACTGGAAAGCAACGGTAAAACTTCTATTTTAATTCGCTATCTTATATAGACAACAGAATTTTTGACTATCCATCTTGAAAGCATTTGTTTCTGACAAATGTGGCTCAAATGTCTGAATTTATCTTTTAACCCTTTACCAAACAATCCCTGGTTTTTACGACCCTGAGATAGAAGCCTTTTGAAAACATTGTGGGAAAAGGAGAAAATGCTGGTAACCAGCATTTTCTCCTTTTCCCACAATGTTTTCTTCCCAGCTTGAAAGAAATTTCAATTTTTGAGTTACGTTTATTTTGCCGTCTGCAAGTGCTTCCAATTTGGACCAGTCTAAAATTTGTTGTTTGGGAAAGGGTTAAAAAGGTAGAAAACATTGCTGGAAATTACCAGGGAAGAAGAAAAAAGCTAGTTCCAAGCACACTGCTTTCAGAAGCAGTCTTCTTCAGAGTTGTTATGATCTGCAATTGTTGGTTTAACCCTTTACCACACGACAAATTTTACACCTGTCCGAATTGAAAGCATTTGCAGATGACCGTTTCAATGTGGCTCGTATGAAATGATTTTTCTTTGATAGGGTAGAAAACATTGTGGGAGAAGGAGAAAACGCTGGTAACCAGCATTTTCTCCTTTTCCCACAATGTTTTCAAAAGCCTTCTCTATCAGGGGTGTTAAAAGTCGTCATTGTGCGGTAAAGGGTTAACTCTGTACCACAAAAAATTTGGACTTGCCCAATATAAAAGGATTTTTAGACAATTAATTTTGTATGGCTAATATGATGATATTTATCGTTGAAGAGGTAGAAAACATTGTGAGAAAAAGTACTATAAACATTATTGTATAAACTTATTCTAGATCTGCAAAGTATTTGTGCCGGGACACTTAAAGGTGAAACTTGTAGAAATAGAAAGTTTGTTTTTCATCATCCTCGAAACCCAGGTTTAAAGCATTACGTTACTCTCCATGCATCACTCCTAGGATAATTCACTAGCAAATCGTTGTTTCTTATGAATATTCATATGGTCGGGATGTATCCTAATAGCCGATCAAAAGATCGATAACATAATGATACTCTCTTGTAGAGAGGATAATTTAATTTATTCCGTTACTAAAAATAACTCTGGAAAAAACCCGAGGTCTCCTGTGAGATATGCCATTCCGCAATACAGGGACGACACTATCGATCTTTTTGTACGATTTTAACTGACAATCTTTCGGTGTTATGTCGAAAATCTCTTTACGCTTCTCGATTGTGGTGTTGATGGACGCCGCCATATTTAAAGTATCGCTAAGCTTGATTTGCAATGAATGATGTGATTCGATATCAACAAGTAAAAAATAGAAATGACTGCGCATTTGTGATAAAAATAGTTTAAATTTTTTCAAAGAAAAACTGAGATCCTCAATCAAAATGCTTCATGAATAATTCATGAGAACGAGGAAACGCCAGCTAAAGAACTCAGGGGCGATTACAGAATGAATCGAAACTGGGTCACCGAGGATGATTTTTCTTAAACATCTTTGGAGAAGGAACTTATGCTTAGCCCTAACAACAAGTCTTCTCTAACAAAGTTTTCTACCCGTCCCAAAACAATTTTCATTTTTTCAATCACATTTGAGACACGCTCTGGTAAAAGGGGGCTTAATGCATCTCCGTGATGGATTATACCAATCAAGTCATATCACATAATTATGGATCCATAATAGCCACTTTTTTTAACAATCGACCAAATCATGAGATGGTCTGGTCCTTGGACATACAGAAAATTGACCGATAGCGAAAAGTATCGACCCAGGCCAGGCTGCGCGGACAGCGCAGTCTGGCCTTGGTCGATACTTTTCGCAGATGCATCAAGCCCCCTTTTGCCAGAGCATGGCTCATTTATTTGTGGTCTGCAAAAGCTTGTGTTTTGCACTAGTCTAAAATTTTGTCATGAGGTAAAGATTTAGGATAAGCAGTGGGCTCTTGATCTCTCAATATTTTTAAAACCTTACTTCTCCAAAGTTGTAGAAAGTTCAACTGTAAGTCATGGCAAATTTACTAATGCCACCTCACAAGGTGCTGACAGCCCCTGTCTGTATAAGTATATTAGATATGTAGGCAAGGCTTCAGATTGTTTTCACTGCCTGTGGGCCACATGGCCCATCTAGCTAGAATTTGAGGGGTCATTTTTCAAAACCATGGGTCAAACTTAAACTAAAACATTTCCAAAACAAATTTCGGTTTCTACAGATACAGAAAATTCTTTTTGAAAAACATTTTAGGAAACGGAGAAATTGCCCAAATTAAGCAATTTCTTCTCTTACAAAATTTCTTACAGTGTAGGTCATAATACGAATTTACCCTGTAAGAACATTTCAGCCATTTAAATTTTAGTGGAAATTGTAGATCTGTATGGCATTGTTTGCCAAACAGGGCTGTTGAAAGCACGAGTAATATGCCGTGACGAGACGACAGTCACAGTGAGTGTCATCTGCTAACGCTTCGAAATATTGATTTGAATTATATTTGAAAAAGTTTTCCCTCAATGTTATTATTAGCAAACGATCATTATTTCAAAATATTTTTCATTTTTTACCCGTATTATCTCCAACATCTTCCGTTTGACTGATCGGAGCTTTTCAAAAAACGTTTGATGTTCATCTGTCTCGAGTCTGACATTCTGATAACCGGATACTGTAAACTGAAACAAGACTGGGTATCAGACTCTATTGGTTTTAGTTAAAGAACATCGGGTACCAATCACATATGTCTATCGAGAAAGCAATTGGATATAACCTTTTTATATCGGGGTTAATGTTGTAACAGCGAGTAAACAAAAACAAACGACCAATGCAGGTGTAGGTTTGATGGTGTTGATAGCCCTAAATAAGCGTGTCTGGAATTTGTTTGTAAATGCATGCCTGCACCTCTACGGTGCACGACTTACTAAATATGTGCGTCAACTTTTGAAACCATGCAGGATTGGTGCGGGAGCACTATCAATCTTAAACTCTGTCTAAGAAACAAATATATGTAGTAAAAAGAATTTTTGATAGGTTTTTTGTTAGTGATTTCAGAGATTAATTCTGTACCAAAATCCTAGACTTTCCCACATTTTGATTTTTGCAGACAAATGTGAGTTAAATATTGGCAAAGGAAAAATTAACGGTTTCTGGTCTTTTTCCCTGTCTGACAGTGTTTTCAAAAGTGTTCTTCCCTTGGGTCATTAAAATAGAAGGGTTTTGTTACTGTTAGATGTTTTATTGTTTTCCAGTGTGATGGTATTGTGACAGAAGATCTTCCGATTTTAATACAGATGTTGGACAATAAAATAGTAAGTATGGGTATGCATATAAGTGAGCCATGCTCTGTAAAAAGGGGACTTAATGAATTTGCAAAAAAGTATCGACCCATGTCAGCCTGCGCAGGCTGAGATGGGTCGAAACTTTTTGCTAACCGTAAATTTTCTGCATTTCCTAGGACCATCCTACCTCATGATTAGGTGAATTGACAGACTAACTGGACCTCATAGATATCTAATAATTTACATGTTATCATGCATCAAGGTTATGCATTAAACCCCCTTTTGCAAGAACATGGCCAGAATGAAAGTGTTTGCGCAAAAAAAGTCATGGAAATGTTTTTCGTGTAAGAAATTCAATTAAATGGTGAACTTCTTCTTTAGAGTCTTTTTTTATACTGGAATCAGCATGTCTGTCCGTCCGTGTGTCCATCTGTGTACAAAATACCAGTAATTTTGTGTCGCGAACTCTTCCTACAGTTTTCCTTCAATTGTATTGAAACTTTGCACATATATTGATCACATATTGAAGATTTGCAAGACGTTATTTTCAAGTGTCAACTCCTCTTGGTTGAGGAATTATCTCCCCTTGAACTTGACACTTTTTTCTGTCAAAGCGCTGGCGGGGGTATTAAGTCACATTCAGTGACAGCTCTAGTTTACATTGTTTTGTAGTTGTCTTTTGTTGACACTGCATATGAGCCATGCCCTGTGAAAAGAGGGATTAGCAGTGCAGACTGATGACATGGATCGAAACTTTTTGCTGTTTGGATTTGTTTGAAAATTGTCATAGTCTAAAAATTGACCAAGAACAAAAAGTTTAAAACCAGGTCAGCAAGCAGGAACTGTGCAGGTTGACCTTGGTTGATACTTTTTTTTAGATATATTAAACCCTCTTCTCACAGAGCATGGCTCATTGGAATGAATCCCCTGACATGCTTACAACTGTAGATATATCATTGGATGAACTGATTGATACAGTACTGGGAATTTTTTATTTTGCCTTCCTTTTTCTCGAAAATATTTCAAAGATTTTAGAGATTATTTTTCAGATGGGATATAGTCAATTATTTGAATGTTTCTATGTCCTTACAATGCTTTTGTTATGCAGAAAAGTGAGATGATCTGTGCTGCAATAGGCATGTGTTCTGGTTTAGAAGATACATACAGTCCATATGGAGTGCTGGCTGATACTGATAAGGTAAGAGGTACATACAGTCCATATGGAGTGCTGGCGGATACACACAAGGTAAGAGATACATACCGTATTTCCCCTAAGTATTCGGACACCCTAAATTTTCGGACAGCATTAATTATTTGCCAAAATAATTTATTTTTTGTCCCTAATTTCGGACACTTAGTAAAATGTCTGTTCCTTAATTTTCGGACACGAAATTATAATGGTTCAGAAGTTCGACGAAGACCCGCAATACTCTTTCCCAAAGGACAAATTTTAGACCCTTCCAAACTGAAAGACTTTGCATACGACAATTTTAAATTTTAAAAGATATTAAAATGGTGGAAAGTTCTCCAAAGGGGTAAAAAACATGGTGAGAAAAGGATAAATTGCTCGTTACGAGCAATTTCTCCTTTTCCCACAATGTTTTCGTAAGACTTGTACTGCAGACACGTAAAAACAAGGGCATGTTTGGGAGAGGGTTAATTAGCAAGTACCTGAGAATCGTAAATTGATCTTTGTTTTAAGGATTAATCCTTTGTATGGCATCTGATGATCGTGGTAAACTGAATACGAGTGCCAATTTGTGTTACACAGGCTAGACATTTATGTCAAAAACCGTGACGCATTAAAGTTGTAAATTTTAGCGATAAACGCTGTAAGATACACTTTTAATGCATAACGGTGTTGATAGTTGCAACGCCTGTACACAGTTCGACATGTTGACATTGAGACAAGAATGTGTATGAACGACATAACACGGTTTGGTTAGGTCAAGATTAACCCTTACCAATAAACCCTTACCAATCAATAACTGATTTTCACAATGTATTAATCCAATCCGACGTGTATTAAAATAGTGCAAAAGGCGCCTGAAATATATTTTTCCCAATTTAAATATTTTCCAGGTGTAGATACAGAATCACATTGATAGGTAAAAATTGACAAGAATAAATGATTGGTTATCACTAATCCAACCAATCAAATTACTAACAAGCGAGTATGTGCGGTACTTGATCAAACATTCGGCGGCATACTACGTCATCCTCTTTGATCTTGGATTGTGTAGGGAAATAATTAAAGCGTATTTCAGTGAGAAAAACATTTGCAAACATTCATACTGTCATTAAACTTTTAATTGGGAACTACATTGATTGACAGGTATTATTTGTCATACTTACTGTTAATTGACCCCGCAAACCTGTAGATAATGGATCGTTAATAATTAAAATGTTCTTCGATACAGTGCATTAGGAACTGAAGTTTTCCGATAGAGATTTCCATCATCAATTCATCCCTAAATTTTCGGACAGTAAGACAATTATTTTTGTAAATTTTCGGACACCAAAATAAATAATTATTTTTTCCCGTCCGAATACTTAGGGGAAATACGGTAGTCCATATGGAGTGCTGGCTGATACAGATAAGGTAAGAGATACATACAGTCCATATGGGGTGCTGGAGGATACACACATGGTAAGTGTTCCATAGTCCATATTGAGTGCTGGCTGATACAGATAAGGTAAGAGATACATACAGTCCATATGGCGTGCTGGAAGATACACACATGGTAAGTGTTCCATAGTCCATATTGAGTGCTGGCTGATACAGATAAGGTAAGAAATACATACAGTGCATATGGAGTGCTGGCAGATACACACAAGGTAAGAGATACATAGTCCATATGGAGTGCTGACTAATAACACATGAATGATTCAGACTCCAGAAATTTCTTGATCTAGAAAGTTCTTCAGCACTATAAATACGGTTTAGAAAATTTTATTGAGCACCTTTGAGACTGATCACCTGTTTGGATTACCATCAAAGAGCTGTAAGTTAAATTGTATTCCTAGAGTTAGAAGTCTTCATATTTATGTTATGGACTGGATTATTAAGGGACGATTTAGGGATTCAGATAAAAAAAATAACTATATTGTGATATTGACGGACTTCTTTTATTCACAAATACTTTATTTGAAATCTGTTTGTAAATTGACTTTTCTTATCAATTTTCAATTTTATTTTGTTTGGTTAATAAATGTTGATATTTGTTAAGAGCTTGTTGCTGCTTTTAATTCACTTTCTTTCTAGTTATGCCTGGCTCGTAACAACACTATAAATGCAAAAAAAAAGTCAAAAAAGTTGTCTGCTACTGTTTATAACAGAATAACTTTAAGTTCAACTGCTACAACCTTTTCGATGATTTATTACACCATTGGGTGAAAATGAAAAAATAAAGAATATAAAACAAGGAAATGCCAAGTCATGTAATCTGTTCTTCTATTTATAGACTGAGGTGAAGGTCACCAACTCTACCTGTACTGACTGTATGAAGTTTTTCCAGGACGTTCAACAGAGCATCGTCTCCAACGAAACCGAGGTAGGATATTAAAATAAGCGGGGCTCTGAGAAACGGGGGCATTTAAATCTTTATCACACAGTTGGGAGTTTAAACGACTCGAAGAAGGAAGGCTTTTGAAAACATTATGGAAAAAGGAGAAAATGCTGATAACCAGTATTTTCTCCTTTTCCCACAATGTTTTCTACCCTTTCAAAGAATAGTTTCCTAACTTATGCAAGGTTTAGTTTGTCGTCTGCATATGCTTTCAATTTGGATCAGTCTAAAATACTGTCTTTTGGCTTTGTGAAAACGGGGTTTCACACATCTAAATGGATTATATCAAGCAAGTTGTTGCTTGTTGTATAGATTCATTTTATGTAAAATCTTCCTGAATCATGTGGTACAATGGTCTGTTGTCATGCAGAAAATTTATTAATAGCAAAAAGTTTCAAAATCGACTGTGCAGGCTGACCTGGGCCCGTATTCACCAACCATTTTTAAGACCATTCTCTGTCTCATTCTCCAAGATTTTCCAAACTTGAAAGTAACACACCTGATTGGCTAAACCATTTGGTTTAGCCAATCAGAAGGTGTGTTACTTTCAAATTTAGGAAATTCTGGAGAACAAGACTAAGAATGTTCTTAAGAATGGTTGGTGAATACGGGCCCTAATTATGCTTTTTTTGTAGATCAATTAAACCTCCTTTTCACAGAGAATGACTCATATGATTTGGGCAGAGGTTACTGACTGATCTCTTTACCACATAATTTAATTTTAAACTAGTTCAAGTCGAAAGCATTTGAAAAATGAATGACTGAAACGTTGAAAATTGTTTTTAAAAGAGAAGAAAGCGTTTTGGGAAAAAGAGAAAATGCTGGTCACCATGTTTTCAAGTCTTCTTTCTCAGGTTTGTTATAACTCGGGATTGGTAAATGGTTACACTTTGGAAAATTTTGCTCTTTACAGGACAAAAATCTTGTAAAGGAATCTTCAAGTTGTAGTTCAGTTTGTTTAACTCATTACCTCAGGACAGGGTCTTGTGTGGCTCGGTGGTAAAGTGTAGGACTGGAGGCCCTGGGTTTGAGCCTCACTGGCTCCACCGGGCCTTTCACAGGAGTGTCCTTGGGCAAGACACTTCAGGGCCCTAGCCTAGTACTGGTGAAACCCAGGAAATACATGAATATGTGAGCTGTCACTGTGATATGACTGAAATAATGTTGAAAGCTGCGTAAAACACCATTCAAACAAACAAACAAACAGATTACCTCAGGACAAAATTGATAGACTCGTCAGAATTAAAAACATTTGCAGATTACATAATAAAAGTGGTAAAAGTGATGACATTTGCCTGTCAAAGGAGAGAAAAGATTGTGGGGAAAAAGGAGAAAACGCTGGTTAACAGCCGTATTGAAGGAATGTACAGATGGCAATTCAAATGTTCTTCAAGTGATAGTATTTGTCCTTGAAGCGATAGAAAACATTGTGAGAAAAGGACAAAATGCTGGTGACCAGCATTTTTGCCTTTTCCAACATTGTTTTCAAAAGGCTTCTTTTTCAGGGTCAGTAAAACTGGGGATTTTAAGATAAAGTGTTAGGCTTTTAGGAAAGAGGAACAGTGGCTAATGATTAGAATCAGCTGTTGCTCCTATTTTCTTCAATATCCATTGTACAGTCAGGTGGCAGGGGACTTGGAAACTTGTTCACGGCTGTGGCAAATCATATCGCCACCTTGCCGCGACATGATTTGCTAAAGCCGTGAAAAACAACAAATTTATTATGCTGCAAAGTTTTACTATTCCAACATGTATTCAGTGAAATTTCCCCTTTTTATGGTCTCACAAATTGACTAACGAAATAGAATTTCCCTTTTGAGTGCCCCATTTCAGTGAAAATTGACATTACTGAGAAGTGACGTCACTGAAATCTTGGTAAAACGTGCAGTTTGGTGCATGAACTTGATGATGTCACTGCGATAGACATTTAACATATTTTATCTGAAGATGGATTTAAACAAGTTCTTGGTAAGTAACTATGCATTTTAATGAATTGTTGGCCAAAGTAAACGAGCATTAGTTGCCTCAAATGACCATTAGGTTATCCTTTTAACACTGCAATGTATGATTTTCAATACTTCACAGTTTGCTTTCCTGATGAAGGAATGGCTTGTTTTAACGCTGTGTATTTGTTTTAGAGTGAAAATAAACTATAATACATGCAACTATATTCATTTATTTTAAAAAATAATCCATTCTTTCCACTTTAATGACAACCGTCAAGGGAAACTAATAATATGGTGCAGGCTACTCAGTATGTTTGTCTTGTGGGCGGTTCATGTCGATTGACGCCGCCATTTTGGATGTTGTGTTGAAAGTGTAGTTATGTATACGGGGCTTCCAAAAGGGAAACTGCTTTTACGTGGATTTTCCATTGTACATGAATACATGAACGGGGCATATTATCCAATCAGATCATGAGAAATTTCTTTGCGGTATAATAATACAATAGCAATTTTGATTAACATAAAATTTAATTTTTCAGAACCAATTAGAGCAGTTGTTTGACCAGCTCTTGTGTAGCAAAATCAAAAGTTTGACAACATTGGTAAGTTTTTGATTGGTTGATTAACTCTTTTTACCCTGAAAAAAGGTTTTTGAAAACATTGCGGGAAAAGGTAACCTGTATTTTCTCCTTTTCCCAGTGTTTTCTACCCTATCAAAGACAGACATGATCATTTGAGTTATGTTTGATTTGTCATAAATTTACAAATGCTTTCAGTTTGGTCTAGTCTGAAATTTTATTGTGTGGTAGAGGGTTAAAAGATACAGTTGTTAGGCAAAGATAGTTGAAGAATAGTTTTGTTGAGTTTTCTACAGTTTAAGATTGATTGAACGATGTTTTACGCCATTGAATGAATGGTGTTTTACACCACTTTCAACATTATTTCAGCCATATCAGGGTGACAGCTAACATATTCATGAATTTCCTGGGTTTCATCAGTATTAGGCTAGGGCTCTGAAATGTCTGACCGAAGGACACTTCCATGAAAAACCTAGTGCTTCAAGTGAGGTTCGAACCTGGGCCCTCCAGGTTAGGAGTCCTACACTTTACTACAGAGCCATGCAGGACCCCCACTGTACAAGTTAAGAGTATTATGTATCTCATGGGGGTCATCTTCTATTTACAATTTGATATGTATTTGGGTGTTTTTTGCAGCTAGGACGTCATACTGTCTCAAAGCAATACCAACTTTTTAGATGCTTAGAGTTTTTGAAAACTTTGTTTTGAAAGGAGAAAATGCAGGTAACCAGCATTTTCTTGATTTTCCAAAATGTTTTTTGCCCTCTGAAAGACATATCTCATTATATGGAGCATGTTTAATGTGTTTGATTAAAATTTTGTTTTATGATAAAGAATTAAAGTCACAGGTTGAAATTGGCCATCTTACATCAAAACAAATTCATATCTTTTTACCAAACAGCTTCATATTTTAACAACCTTGTGGAAGAAGCCTTCTTAACCCTTTACAACACAATCGTGACTTTAAATGACCTTGTGAAAGAAGCCTTTTGAAAACATTGTGGGAAAAGGAGAAAATGCTGGTAACCAGCATTTTCTCCTTTTCCCACATTGTTTTCTATCCTATCAATGACTACTTTCATCATTTCAGCTATCCTTAATTTCTCATCTGCAAATCCTTAATTTCTCGTCTGTAAATGCGATGTCAAAATTTTCTTAATGCAGCACAGTAAATACAAGCACCAAAAAAGTTACTACAACATAATATTCCTTTTATTATATACCTACAACTTTCAACAACAACATTTTGCAATTATTGACATTTTATTTGAAAACAGTAAACAAAATTAGACAATTAATAGTCAGGATGGTAGTAACTCTGTTTTCATGATTGGCGGATTAATATTACAGCGTAACATTTTGACCAATGAAATCGCAAATCGGTGCACGCTTAGTCCGTGCGTGAGATACGTCATCATACCATATTTGGGACCGTATTTCACTGTGTGTAGATATGGTTTTTTTTTCTGTCGTGTGTGTTAGTTCATCCGATTCAACACATGTATTTGATCCGGGAAAATTTACTGGTATATAATAAACAATTTTATCCCATAGATAACCCTGATTTCAGTGTAATATAGCCATTACGAATTTTCGTTTATTATATACATGTACCAGTAAATTTTTCGGCTTAAATACATGCATCACAATCGGATGAAATACTACACATGACAGAAAAAAAATTTGTATCTACACATTGTGAAATACAGTTCCAAATATGGTACGATGACTAAGCATGCATTGACTTGGGATTTGATTAGTCAAAATGTATGTTAATCCACCATTCATGAAAACAGAGTTTTTACCTTCCACACTATTGATTGTCTCATTTTGTTTACCGTTTTCAAATAAAATGTCAATAATTTCAAAATGTTGTTGAAAGTTGTAGGTATATAATAAAAGGAATATTATGCTGTAGTAAATTTCCTTGTGCATATATACTTCTTGCTGTGTAAGAAAATTTTGACAGCACGCTCTACCTTTGGTCCTGCACGATATCAAATTTTCTCACGCTTCTCGAATTAAATACAATCACCAGGAAAGTTACTACAACATAATTAATATTCTGTATATCTTACACACATTTGAGACAAGCAAATAGTGCCATGTTTGATCAACACTTTGTCATCATACACCTCATTTCTTAGACATTGCTGACCCATATTTCTTTAAGATATTAACTGTCGAAATTGGTGATCATGACAAAACTATAAATTTTATCAAGTTAATATTCAAATGGAAATCAATATAAGCAAGTTTCTTTGGAACTGTTTTTTGTCTATAATGTACTTGTCAAAGAAGCAAATAGGCTTCATGTAAATTTCAATACTGATGAATATGTAGGCCTATGTTTTTACACCTCATAAACAATAACTCTAGAGACACTGTTATGTGATAAAAAGAATGAGACATTTGTTGGCATTAGAGGTGAAAATTTATTAAACTCGTCTACGAAAAAATGTTATTAACTCTTTTTCAATAAACAAAATTTTAAACTTGTCCAAATTGAAAGCATTGTAATTTGTTTTCAGAAGGGTAGAAAACATGGAACTCTGTTTTCAAAAGGCTTCTTTCTCAGCATCGTTAAAAATCAGAATTGTGTGGTAGAGGGTTAAGCTTGCCAAAGGCTCACTTGAAAAAAAAAATCTTCTGTACTTGTTTAACCCTTTACTACACAATCCTGAGTTTTAATGACCCTAAAGAAGAATGCTTTTGAAAACATTGTGGGGAAAAAGAGAAAATGCTGGTAACCAGCATTTTCTCTTTTTCCCACAAAGTTTTCAGCTGTATCAAAGCAGTCATCTTTTACTTACAATTCTTTTGTTGTCTGCAAATGCTTTCAATTTTGTCGTGTCCATAATTTTGGCATTTGATAAAGAGTTATTAAATTTTGCGCTCAAATGTCAACTCATGTCAGATATCCTGTATATTGTCTTAGTCAATATGTTTTTCAGTGTCAGGATGCAGTGAGAAGTGTTCTACCTCCTCTGTTACAGTTTTTGGCAGACCAAGTGGTAAGTGGTTATCACAAGTTTTTCCTTTTTACTAACAGTTGCTGTAAGAAGCATTTTCTCTTTATACCAGAATGTTTTCAACACTATCAAAGAGAGATCGTAACATTTAAACCACAATCAATCTGTCATCAGCAAATGCTTGCAAGCTGAACCAGGTAGCACAGTCTGTAGCAAAAAAGATTTGAAACCATGGTTTGCTTGCTCAAATCCCAAGCTTAGAGAATTTTTTTTCATGGATTGATAATAGACATTGAGACAGGATTCATTTCTTTTTCACTGCTTATTATTGTTTTGATGATAGTTATTTCGGAAAGTAGCCTGTGGCTTTGGAAGAAAATGTGGGAAGTACTTGTAAAAGGAACTCCAGGAAAGCATGGGTAGGTGCACTTGCACTAGTGGTATAACTGAAAAAATGTAGAGTATGGCATTAAATATCATAAAAACAAACATACAAAAATGTTTGTGTTGTGGATAAAAATAAAATATTGTCATCTGAAGGAAATTGACAAAAGCACATAATTATGTTTACTTTTATTCTGTATATGATAAATGAGCCATTTTCAGAAAAAAAAGGGGGTTTGATGCATCTCTGAACTGCTAAGAAATTCATCTCGTAATTATGGATGCATAACTTCTATTTTGTGTAACCGCCAACTGAATCATGAGGTAGACTTGTCCTTTGACATATAGAAAAAAGGACCAATAGCCAAAAGTTTGGACCTAGGTAGCCTGTGCTAAGTGTGCAGGATGACCTGGGTCGACACTTTCTTGCAGAAGCATTAAACCGCCTTTTCAGAACATGGTTCATAAATTCAGAATTCAGAATTTTAGAATATCAAAAAGTTATTTTTAGACAAGATGTTCTTTTACAACATGTTTTGTATTTTTGTAGGACCCCAACATTGTGTGTCGAGTTTTTGGATTCTGTGCGTCGTCAAAGTATGTTGATGTGATACCAATGAAAAATGTCTTTAAAGACCTGAAACAGGTATGTATTTCGTAAACTTTTTTCTGCTTTTACTTTGTTACGGTAAGCGGTTTTGTCTGTGGCTTCTTTGAAAAGAATTTTGGGAAATAGAGATTATTAATACGTATTATAGGCCAAAATATCAAAGCAGGTGTCGTAATACATTTAAATTTAATTCATACCATTTAAAAGTATGAAAAATATTGAGGAGATGACAGTCTGTTACCGTGTGGTTGGGCCATATGTTAGTCGCTGGCAGAAAAAAGAATTTTAAAATCAAGCAAAAAGTAAACAAAAGACACAGCAACCTGGCAGGTTTTAACCTAGTTTTGAAATTAATTTCTCTGTCAGCAACTAACACTTAAACCAACCGTACAATGACAGATTGTCACCTGTACGATAATTTCCATACTTGTAAATGGTATGATATAAATTCAAATGCATTTAAACACACTTTTTGTTTACTTTTGGGCTCTATTCTTACTTTAAGGTTTAACTTTTTACAAAAACATCAAAATGGTTACCAGACTTGTCCAAATTGACAGCAATTGCAGACGACAGAATAAATGTGGATCAAGTAATGACATTTGTCCTTAAAAGATAAAAAAGCGTTGTAGAAAAAGAAGAAAATGCTGGTTACCAGCATTTTCTTTTTCAATTATGTTTTTAAAAGCCTCCTACCCAAGGTTGTTGAAACAAAAGATTGTTTGGTAAATGATTTTAATGCATGAATGCAAATGAAAACCATCTCAGTTTTGTGGAAATGAGCTTCTTACCACAAAGAAGAGGTTGTATGTATTAAAGTGGTTAACCGTTAACCGCACTTTCCTGAGTTTTAAAACCATAAGACAGAAGCCTTTTGAAAACATTGTTGGAAAAAAAGAAAATGATGGTAACCAGCATTTTCTTTGTTTTCCTAAATGTTTTTTACCTTGTCAGAGATCATTAGCTCATTTTTATGGGTTTTAGATTTGTCGTCTGCAGATGTTTTGAATTTGGAAAAGTCTGAAACTTGCTGTGTGAGGAAGGGTTGTTGGTTATACTGGAGTACAGAAAGAAATATTTTGGATGGAAATTTTGTAATGTGTATGGTCCAAACCCTGACCATAGAGTGACAAGGTCCAAATTTGCCAGCTGTTCTTAGGAACGTTCCTAGTCGTACTCTCCAGAATTTTCTCAGTTTGAAAGTAGCACAACTTCTGATTGGCTAAACCAAATCAGAAATTATGTAATAATGTTACTTTCGAATTTAGATAATTCTGGAGAATAAGACAAAGAGTGTTCTCAAGAATGGTTGGTGAAAACAGATACAAGTTACCATGTTGAACTGATATTGCCGGGGGGGGGGGGGTTTCTTTAAGTTAAGGGACAAAAACTAAACAGAAGGGGAATTCCAAAAAATTATTAATGGCGTCATCGGCCGACCCCTTACCAAATGACAAAATTTTAGACTGGTCCAAACTGAAAGTGTTTGAAGACGACATTAATGTGATTGAAAAATTCAAATTAGTTCATGTACGGGTGAAAAAAATTTTGGGAAAAGGAGAAAATGCTGGACACCAGCATTTTCTCCTTTTCCCACACTGTTTTTAAAAGGCTTCTTTCTGGTTAAAAGACAGACAGACAGATCGGTGGATAGACAGCATCTAAACAACATCTTTTTAGCAGGACATGTAAAATTGATAGATAATTTTTTAGCAGATGACAGAAGTGTTGTTTTGTTTGAATATAAAGCACTTGAAGAGACAAATTAATCCCTTTACAGCACATTGCTGACTTTTAACAACCCTGGGAAAGAACCCTTTCGAAAACATTGTGGGAAAAAGAGAAAATGCTGATTACCAGCATTTTCTCCTTTTTCTACAATGTTTTCTACTCTATCAAAGAAAAGTTGCACCCTATGAGCCACATACAAATTGTCATCTGCAATGCTAAAATTGGACAACGCTAAAATTTTGTCATCTTGTAAAGGGTTAAATATTGGATAGGCCCAACAAAATCATTTTTAGACCCCACTTTTGAGGTTTGTGTTCAAGAGGATAGACAGCATTTTGGTAAAAGGAGAAACTGCTGTTGCTACCAGCATTTTCTTCTTTACCACAATGTCTTCATAACAATTTATACTTCAAGTTTGTTAAAACTCAGGATTGTGTGGTAAAGGCGTAACAGTATTTTTTTTTTTTTTTTTTTAATAAATGTAGCCCCTGAAATACAGATCTAGTGAAGAATGTGAGGCATGTGAAGATATCATGACGGAAGTTGTCAACACTCTCAGGGATGAAAGCACACAGGTGATTTTATCACATCACTCCCCTTGTTTTCAATGTAATACAGCCATTACAAATTTTGTTGTCTTACAAAAGTGTGAGATAAGAAAAGAGCACTGTATTTATTCAGCACCCTGTAATTATACAGCTCATTTCTAAAACACTGCTGACCTAGGTTCCTGAGTGAAATTCAGGGTCAAAATTTGTAATCATGATATAGTTGTCAATTTAATTACTTTTAGGTTCAAAACTAAATCAGTATATGCAAGTTTCTTTGGAACTATTTTTTGTTCGTAATGTATCTGTCAAAGAAGCAAATAGACTTCATGTAAATTTCATTTAATATGTTTACCTATGAATTAACACATTATGGACTAAAATTCTTGTTATACAGTTACGTGGTAAAAAGAATCTGTTGGCCTTTGAGGTAAAAATTTATTAAACTGTTCCACAAAAAGTGGTTTTAAGCTTGCCAAAGGCAAAATGTATGCCTATATTTTAACATATTATGGACTATAATTCTTTTTATACAGTTATGTAGTAAAAAGAATCTGACGTTAGTTGGCTTTTGAGGTGAAAATTTATTAAACTGTTCCAAAAAAAATGATTTTTAAACTTGCCAAAGGCTTGCTTAATAACAGTTTTTGTTGACTTGTTTAATAGAAATCAATCTCAAACACCAACTCATATCAGATCCTGTATCGTGAGTTTGTTATTATCTCAGCTGCTTGGGTAGCTCAGTGGTTTGCATATATGACTTGTGACCTGGTGGTTGCGAGTTGGATACTTGGTTGAGGCAAACTTTTTTCAGGCAATTTTCGCCTCTCACCTCTGATGCATGTGAGATGAGTTGTCAGTGGATTGGAAAGAAAGTTGTGTCAGTACTGGTGTGAGAAAGCCAGGTAACACATGAGTAGATGCACTGACCGCTGTGATATGACCTAAGCTGTTAAAACAGCCTTAAACTCCAATAAAAAAAAACCAAACAAATTATTATAATCTCAACTCCTTAGATCCTGATTATTTGTTATTTATTCCCTTCTCAACATTATTTCAGTCATAGCACAGTGGAGCTATTGCAGCAAACTTTGTTTTTTTCTTCAATTTGTTTTACCAGTGCATTTGAGCCATGCTCTGGCAGAAGGGGGATTAATGCATCTCCAAGATGCATTGTAACTAACAACTCATCTCATAATTATGACTTCATAAAACTCATTTAGCCTACAGTAACAATCAACTAGATATGGAGGTAGAATGGTCCTTTAACAAGCATAAAATCTATTATGAGCAAAAAGTATTGAACAATAGCAGCCTATGCAGACTGCACGGGTTGACATGGTTTGGTACTTTTTGCAGATGCATTAAGCCCCCTTTTCACAGAGCATAGTTCACTCATTTCACTCAACAAAATTTTTCAAGCAGGCAGATTTCCCATCTAACCATTGTTGAAACAGTGATCAGTGGTAGGAGAGGACTGAAGCCTGTTGCAATGGTTATCTTCAATATTTTTTTTTCCACCGTGTTAGACTTGTTCAGATGGAGAGCATTTGCAGACAAAAAGTTAAAAATGGCTTAAACTTTACCACACAATCCTGAGTTTTAAGGAGCTTGTGAAAGAAAGCTTTTGAAAACATTGTGGGAAAAGGAGAAAATGCTGGTAATCAGCATTTTCTCCTTTTCCCACCTGGTTTTCTAACCTATCTACTACAAATTGAATTCTTTGAGCCAAATTAATATTGTCGTCTGCAAATGTTTTCAATGTGGACAACTCTAGAACTTTGTCCTTTGGTAAATAGTTGAATGAAAGGATTTATCTTTGAAAGGGTAGAAAAAAGTTTGGGAAAGAAGAAAAAGCTGATTACCAGCAGTAGTTTCATTTTTTTTCCCAGAATCCTTTGTCAAGCCCTTTTCTCCAGAGTTTCTATTACTGGATTAACTGTAGTTATGATTTACAATGAAAAAAAAAAAAGATGATAATTTATTGTTTTTTTAACCTTTTTTTATTGACAGGCTGTTGTCAAAAGTGACCTAGAAACTTACGTCTGTGACAATCTTGCAGGCTTGGCTGGACCAGTAAGTGTTGTATCCGTTTATATCCTTACAGTAGGACAAAAATTTTAGACTTATCTGAATTGAAAGTATGTTCAAACGACAAATGTAGCTCACATGATGGTGTTGTGTGTGAAAAGCTAGAAAAAATTTGTAGGAAAAGGAAAAAATGCTGATTACCAGCATTTTCTCCTTTTACCACAATTTTTTCAAAACCTTTTTCTTGTTGTGTTAGGTCTTTAAAACTTGATATTGTTTAGTAAAGGGTAAAAGTGCTGAAGAAAAAATGGACTTCCTAAAACAAATCTTAGCATTGCAATTTCAAGAGGTGTATTTTGCCAGAACATTTTACAAAATAAGAGATGATGACAACCAAAGATCAGGCTGCATATTCTGTGCATTTTGAACTTGCTGTACATTGCATTCAAAAGAAAGTATGATCTTGATCCATAAAAACCTTTCAATAAATGTTACTTACCCTTGTTCCAATATCACTAAAACAAAAAGATTTCAGGTTTACTTAAAAACCACAAAAGTTTTCACATGACCAAATTGACAGCATTTACAGATTAAAAAAAAAATGCGGCTCCAGTGATGGGATTTGTCTTTGACAGAAAAGACTTCATTGTCTGGAAATGTGAAACTGATTTTCTGATTAGGTTTTCAAAAACCTTCTTCATATGTGAACATATGTGATTATTACCTTAGCCTCTTTTACGAACAATCCAGGGCCTTGTGACACTAAAAAAGAAGACAGATTATGAAAACATTGTGGAAAAAGAGAAGATGCTTTTCTCACATTTTTTTCACCTTTTCAGCAACAAACTCTTTCATTTTGAGCAACATACAGTTTATAGTCTGCTTTTGCTTTCATATTGAACCAGTTTGAAATTTTGGTGTCTGGTGAAGAATTAAATCATTACCACACGATCCCGACTTTTAACGACCCTGAGAGAGAAAGCTTTTGAAAAACCTGTGGAGAAAGGAGAAAATTCTGGAAACAAGCATTATCTCCTTTCACCACAATGTTTCTACCCTTTTATAAACAAGTTTCAAATTTTGAGTCACATTTATTTTGTTGTCTGCAAAGGCTTTCAATTTGGACAAGTCTAAAATTTTGTCATCTGGTAAAGAATTAAGTTGCTAGACAACAGCTTTTGTCACTTCAGTCTGATTTGTCTCTTCTGGTCTTAACTCTTTACTACACAATCTCGAGTTTTAATGACCCTGAGGAAAAATCCTTTTGAAAACATTGTAGGAAAAGTAGAAAATGCTGGTAACCAGCATTTTCTTCTTTTCTCACAATGTTTTCTATCTTATCACAGTCAAATCTTACCATTAGACCAATATTTGATAATGTTGTCTGCAAGCGCTTTCAATTTGGACCAGTCTGAAATTTTGTCGTTTGGTAAGGAGTTAACACAATCATCAGGGTTTTCCCTCGGCTTTAAAAATTGGGGGTCATTGTGACCCCCTTCCTCATTAGTTGAGGGTCATTTCGTTAACTTAGGGGGTCAAAATAAATGGATCTCTTCGTCATCAACTTCAAGCATGTAATGTAACAAATCTTTTCTGAAATTCATCACATAAAAATAAATCACGTCTTTTTCCTGTTTCGGTTTTTTGATTTCGCTTTATTTACAAAACCATGACGAAACAGACTGTGTATCAGAACAATTTTGCAAGAAAAATGGATTTAGACAGCAAATTCTGTGGCAGTCTGCCTTTTAAACCCACCACTGTTGGAGAGGTCTGATGACCTCTCCAATTACTGCTTGTATAAATCTTAACTACACAACTAAATTTTGGGCTTTTCCAAATCAAAAGCATGTGCAGATGACAAATTAAATGTTGCTGAGAAAATGGGATTTGTCCTGGAAAGGCTAGAAAAGGCTAGAAAACATTGTGGGAAAAGGAGAAAATGCTGGTTACCAGCATTTTCTCCTTTTCCCACAATGTTTTCAAAAGCCTTCTTGTTCAAGGTCTTTAAGACTCGGGATGGTGTGTTAAAGGGCTAAATGATTAACATTTGACCTTTCTAACTTTAAATTGAAAAGCTTCTATATATATTGTATTATTAGCATTTTCCAAATGAGTCTATATTTTCATGGGCTCTAGGATGTTTAGGCTCTTGAAAATACTGTGAGAAAAACATTTTTCATTGTTCAGACAGTTCTTGTACTTTTAGTTAACGTAGAGGAGTTGAGATTTCTGGTTCAAATCCCCAGCTCTGATGATTCAGGATACTCACAACAAAACATTTACTTTTTTCCCTCACAACTTGTTTATGATTATGTGGGAAAGCAGCCAGTGTTTTGGGAAAAAAAAAATTAGCAAAGTACTGGTATAAAGATTTAAGAAACTCCAGGAAAGTCATGGATAGGTACACAGGATGCAACAATACAGCTGAAATAATTTTGAAAACAGTGTTAAACACCAATCAATCATTGAACCACATTTGCTTTGTCTTTGCGTATATATGTATGGACAAGTGTAACTTTTTTTGTAGATAATTTAAAGTATATATTTCATGTACTTTCTGTACAAAGCATATTTACGAGTGATTGAATCTTTCATACATTTGTTTTCAGTGCAAACAGTTGGTAGAGGAATATTTGCCACAACTTTTTGAACTTCTCGTCAATGAACTGGTAAGGACCTTTTTTTAGCTGTACTAATACCGGTTTGCATATCTGGCTCGTGACCCGGTGGTTTGTTGAGGCAAACTTTCTTTCCGATGATTTTTCAATACATTTGAGAAAAGTAGTCAGTGACTTGGAAAGAAAGTTGTGTGGTAGTACTGATGTGAGAAAGCCAGGAAACACATGCATAGGTGTACTGACAGCTGTAATATGACCTAAGCTGTTTGAATGGCATTAAACTCAAATACAAATCTCTAGGTCATGTTAAGTCAGGATTGTGTGAGAAAGGGTGAGATAATGTGGTGGTCACTTTGCAGTCCAGAACCTCATTGTTATTTATAAGCATAAATTTAAATTTTGTTGCAGGACCCTACAACAGTTTGTGAGGCTGTTGGCCTGTGTGCTGTACCATCCGGTTCTCTAACTATCCCAGCTTTGAAAATGGAACCAGCTTTGCTCATCAGTGACGGCTATACAGCAAACTCTGTTTCTTGTACAATTTGCAAAATCATAATGCAGGAGGTGGAGAATTTCTTGAGATCAAATGGAACTATTGTGAGTATCATAAATAACTCATGGTTAAATGATACAGATTTTATTACCTTTAATGTTTACAAAGTCAGTGGCTTGGAAAGAATTTTGTGTCGGTGAGAAAGCCAGAAAACACATATGTAGGTGCTCTGACCACCGTGATACGACCTAAACTATTAAAACTGCGTTTAACACCAATAGAAACCAAAAAACATTTACAACACAAGACAAGTCTTGAGTTTTCACAACCCAGACAAAGACAGCTTTTGAAAACATTGTGAGAAAAGGAGAAAATGCTGGGAGAAAATGCTGGTAATCAGCATTTTCTCCTTTTCCCACAAAGTTTTCTATCCTTTGAAGGATAAACCTCATGTTTTGAGTAACATCTGATTTGTTGTCTGCAAATGCTTTCAAATTGGGCAAGTGTAAAATTGTGTCATGTGGTAAAGGGTTAAGTTTTTACCAAAAGTTTTTACCAAAAGACATAATTTTGGACTCATCCAAATTGAAAGCATGAGCAGACAATATTTCAAATGGGGCTCAAACTGTGGAAGTTATTTATAAAAGTTTGAAAACATTGTTAAAAAAGAAGAAAATGCTTTTTCCCCTTGTCCCACAATGTTTTCCGTCTTCCTTTGGTTGTTTTAACTCGGGCTTTTGCTAACAGGTTAAGCATTTAAAATGAGCCATGCTCTGTGAAAGGGGGGCTTAATGCATCTGCAAAAAGTATCGACCCAGGTCTGACTGCACAGTGTGCGCAGGCTGACCTAATCCAAAATGTTTTGCTATTGGTCAATTTTCTGTTTGCCCAAGGACCAGTCTATCTCATGAATAAATTGGTTGTTAAAAGAAGTGGATAATAAAGATACATAAGTACGTGATTGCTTGCTTGATACAGTTGATCACGAAAATGCATTAAGCCCCCTTTTGTCCGAGCATGGCTCAAATATAAGTGATTGTTTGTACCAGATCATCAGTACAGTTAGCGTAACAGGAGTTCTTAGCCATGCTTTGAAGTAACAGAACTTCCCTTTTTACGTTTTCTTAACCTTCTAGCAAACAGTGACATGTTCCAACAAGCCACAAAAAGAAAGCTAGGTCACATTAGATGAAAAATAGGTCACTTACACTCTTATGTTTTACATTATCATATCCAGGATGTCTACAACTTTTTCAATTCTAAATGACTTTAGGGCCAATGGCCCTCTTGTTATAACCTGAGGAAGAACGGTTTTGAAAATGTTTTGGAAAAATGAGGGAAAATGGTAAAGAGTCAAGACAAATGGTTTGTAAGACAGTTATGACTGTGTTTGAATATTGTGTGCAGGTTTATGAATAATTTCTTTCTATCATATTGCTCTTTTTTGCTTCTTTTAAAGACGGAGGTAGAGGATCTAATCGACAAAATTTGTGACAAGTTACCCAGCTCGGATTTGAAAAACCAGTGTTTGTCCTTTGTCAGTGAATATGGCCAGATGGTAATTGACCTTCTTGCTCAGGAAATAAGTCCTAATGCCACCTGCACCTTCTTGAAACTGTGTACAAGTAAATCACCAGTTTGTAAGTACAGCATATTTTGTAGTATTGTCAGTTTTCGCATGTCGAAAACTTTTTTGACCATGTGGTTGACCACTTCTGAAATTTTTGTGGGAAAAGGTGAAATTATGAGCTAGGAGAAAGTTCTTTTTTTTTTGTTGTTTTCATTTTTATACCCCGGCAAAACGAATGTTTTCGGGTGTATATTGGAATCAGCCTGTCTGTCCGTCTGTCTGTGTGTCCGTCTGTGTACAGAATACTAGTAATTTTGTGTCGCGAACTCCTCCTACAGTTTTCCTTCAATTGTATTGAAACTTTGCACATATATTGATTATATATTGAAGGTTTGCAAGACGCAATTTTCAATTGTCAACTCCTCCTGTTTGAGGAATTATCTCCCCTTGAACTTGACACTTTTTTCTGTCAAAGCGCTGGCGTGGGTATTAAGTCACATTCAGTGACAGCTCTAGTTAGCTCACCTGAGCACAAAGTGCTCATGGTGAGCTTTTGTGATCGTACTGTGTCCGGCGTACGTCGTGCGGTCTGCATCGTCCATCATCAACTTTTACCTTGTGTATGCTCTAGAGGGCACATTTTCAGTCCGACACTCCTGAAACTTTGTCAAAATGTTTGTCCAGATAATATTTCAGATGAGTTTGAAAATGGGTAAGGTCGGGTCAATACTAGGTAGGTCAAATCTTAGAAAAACTTTGTGTACACTCTAGAGGCCACATATTCAGTCCAATATTCTTGAAAATTTGTCAGAATGTTTGTCCTGATGATATCTCAGACAACTTCGAAAATGGGTCAGGCCAGGTAAAAAACTAGGTCACTAAGTCAAATCTTAGAAAAACTTCGTGTACACTCTAGAGGCAACATTTTCTGTCCAATACTCTTGAAAGTCGGTCAGAATGTTTGTCTTGATATCTCGAACAAGTTCGAAGATGGGTCAGGTCAGGTAAAATACTAGGTCACTAAGTCAAATCTAAGAAAAACCTTGTGAATGCTCCAGAGGCCACATATTCAGTCCAATACTCTTGAAAGTTGGTCAGAATGTTTGTCTTGATGATGTCTCGGACAAGATTGAAAATGGGTCAGGTCGGGTCATAAACTAGGTCACTAGGTCAAATCTTAGAAAAATATTGTTTATGCTCTAGAGGCCACATTTTCAGTCCAATACTCTTGGAAGTCGGTCAGAATGTTTGTCTTGATGATATCTAGGACAAGTTTCAAAATGGGTCATTTCAGGTCAAAGACTAGGTTACTGGGTCAAATCTTAGAAAAACCGTGTGTATGCACTAGAGGTTACATTTTCAGTCCAATACTCTTGAAATTTGGTCAGAATGTTTGTCTTGATTATATCTTGCATGAGTTTGAAAATGGGTCATGTGGGGTCAAAAACTAGGTCACCAGCTTTAATCTTTGAAAAATCTGGTGTACACTCTAGAGGCCACGTTTTCGGTCCAATAATCTTGAAATTTGGTCAGAATGTTTGTCTTGATAATATCTTAGCCTAGTATGAAAATGGGTCATGTTAGATAAAAAACTAGGTCATTAGGTTAAATCTTGGAAAAACCTTCTGTACACCCTACAGGCCACATTTTCTTTCGAATACTCATGAAAGGTGGTCAGAATGTTTGTCTGGATAATTTCTACATTTTAGAAAACAGGCAATATTGAGCTTAAAAATAGGCCACTGAGACAAATTCTAGAAAAAGCTTGTGTACACTCTAGAGGCTATATTTGTAAGTCCAATACTAATGAGTGTTTGTCAGAATGTTTGTCTTAATATCTTGGAAGAAATTGGAAATGGGTCATGTTGATCAAAAGGCTTAGGTGAGTGACTTCAGGGCCATCATGGCCTTCTTGTTTAAATTCATATAGATCTATTAACCCTTTCCGACGCTCCTGTAAATCAGAAGTATTTGTAGCCATATTTGAAATCAATTAAAAGAGGCCGAAGAATTCTGATAAGGTAGAAAACATTGTAGGAAAAGGCGAAAATGCTGGTTACCAGCTTTTTCTCCCTTTCCCACAATGTTTTCAAACACCTTCTTCTTCAGGGTCGTTAAAACTCAGGATATGTGTGGTAAAGAGTTAAATCTAAAATAACATGTGAGTTATTCTCTGTGAAAATGGAGTTTACTGCATCTGCAAAGAGTATTAACCAAGTTCAGCCTGTGAAGGCTGACCTAGGCTTAAACTTATTGCTATTGGCTAATTTTCTGCATGTTCAAGGACCAATCTTCCTTGTAATTCAGTCGGTAATTACAATGAATGGATTTTATTTGTCCATAATTATGTGATGACTTTCTTGGTATAATGCGTCACAGATGCATTAAACCTACATTTGCCAGAGCGTGGCCCATTAATTTTGCCGAGCCCTGGTAGCTCAGTTGGTAGAGTGCAGGACTTGAGAACACGGGGTCCAGGGTTCGATCCCTGGCTACGACCCCTGGCTCAGCCAATTTCTTTCCGAGGATTGATGATAGTCACTGCGACAGGATTCATTCCTCTCCCACCACTGACCATTGTCTCGATGATGATTATGTGGGAAAGTAGCCAGTGGCTTGGAAAGAAAAATTGTGTGGAGTACTGGTAAAAGAGACTCCAGGAAAGCATGGATAGGTGCACTGGCCGCCGCGATATAACTGAAATAATGTTGAAAACGGTGTTAAACACCATACAATCAATCAATAAAACCCATTTATTTTGTTTTCTGTACCTTGGTTATCCTCGCTGAACAGTAAGAGTATGTCACAAGGTAGTTTTTGTCTTCTCTAAATCTGTCTGTCTATAGATCTGTCTATGTGTGAAGTCTTTTTCTTATTTATAGAAAAAGTCCATTCAAGTCATATTGTCACAACAGCCCTCATTATTGATCCCATTTTTGTGAAACTTGAGAAACTGCATTTTGATTATTTTCCTATTAGATAGTTGCCTTTCACAGTGTTATAAAAAAATGAGATTATTTCAGAAAGGGTTAACTGAATTATTGAGGTCATTGCATGTTTGACCCTTTCAAACGCACAATCCTGTTTTAACAAACCTGGGTAGAAGGCTTTTGAAAACATTGTGGCAAAAACAAAATACTGGTAACCAGCATTTTCTACTTTTCTCACTATCTTTTCTACCTTTTTAAAAACAAATTTCGTCATTCAAGCCACGTAATTATAGGTTTTGCCTTCAATTGCTTTTACTTTGAACCAGCCTAAATTTTTGTGGTTGGTGAAAGATACATCTATAGTTATCAGGCATCTATAGTTATCAGGTAGTTTTTAACCCATTTCGTCCTTATTTCATGAAACTTTAACCATTTTTTTGTCTTCATGCTAAATGTTGCCCCTGAAGGCTGGAAGGTTGCACAGATTAAGATTGATAGAAAATGCATTTCATGTTTTGGAGGCCTTCAAAACAATTACTTTTCTGGTTTTAAATGAGGACAAATCCCTTGAGCTCCTCAATCCCTTACACTGTATATATTGGTAATTTATCTATCGTTACACGGCTGAGCCATTCTACACACTTTCCAGTTTTAACAGCATTATTTTCTCTTCACCTGTAAGGATATATCTTTAAAGAGTTAACAAAGCATTTGCAGAGGATTACATGGATCACAGTGCTTCTGTCCTTGAAAGAGAAAAAATGTGGGAAAAGATAAAATTCTGGTTACCAGCATTTTCTTCTTTTTCCATATTGTTTTCAAAGGCCTTCTTTTGTCATGGTTGTTAAAACTCGAGATTGCGTGGCGAAGTGGTAAATGATCTAGTTTTTCACCGTCACTGTATTTCAGCTGTCCTGAATGTCAAAGACCTTGAATGTGATTTATGTGTGCTTGGTGTAAAAGAACTTCAGAAACTGTTGGCAAACATATCCACAGTATGTATTACTTCTTTCTGTCATTTTTAGCTTGCCTGAATGAAGTTAGCTAGAGCTATTACGCTATCCCCACATTGGCGTTAGAGTCAGCGTCCACAGCATCTGTCCACAGCTTTTTCAGACCTAATAATTTCTAAACTATAATTTTGATGAGATTGGTTCATGTTGGTTCGATGACAGATATAGGTCCAAAGTTTTTTTCAGCAATATCCCATGCCCATGACCTTAAGGTCTTATTATAGTGTAAAGAAATTTCTCGCAATCTGATATGATAATATGCTCCAAACATATATTGCTGTACACTGGCAAAATCCACGGAAAAGCAGTTTTCCTGTTTGGAGCCCTGTATACTTCACTACTTTTTTTGATGCTAAGTCAAAGACAGCTGCGTCAGTCACCTTCAGCTCGGGGTGACATGATTAACCACAGCCATGAACAAGTTTCCAAGTCCCATGCCAGCTGACTTTACAACTAATAAAGTTCATAGACTTTGATCCTTTTACATCAAAATGTTACATAAAAAATGTTTAAGAGCTCATATTTTCAAAACTAAATGGTGGATTTGGTTCATGTTTGGCTTGGTGAGAGTTGGAATAAAAAACTTTATGGGAAAAGGAGAAAAGGCTGGTCTCCTTGTACCAAAATGTTTTCAAAAGCCTTTTTTCCTAAGCCAAGGGTCATTAAAACTCGGGATTTATGTTGTAAAGGGTTAAATGACTGGGTTTGATGGGTAGAAAATATTGTGCAAAAAAGAGAAAAAAACAGGTATGCAGCATTTCCTCCTTTTCCCAGAATATTTTCCAAAGCCTTGTTCTCCAGGACCATTACAACAAAGAGTTATTTATTAAAGGGTTAAGAAAAAGGATGCAATATGCAGATTTAAAAAGAAAATAAAGTCAATACTTTTCTGTAAGTTTTATTTGCTTTTTACTTCAACAAAAGAAAAACAATTTAAATCGAAGATAGCACTTTAATAAGAATTATTTTGTTTGAAGTTATTTAACTCTTTATCAAACGACAAAATTTTAGACTTTTCCAGATTGAAAGCACTTACAGACGGCATATTAAAGGTGGCTGAAATGACAAAAATCTTGTCTTTGATAGAGTAGAAAACATTGTGGGAAAAGGAGAAAATGCTGGTAACCAGCATTTTCTCCTTTTCCCACGTTTTTAAAAGGCTTTTTTCCCAGGGTCATTAAAACCCAGGATTGTTTGGTATAGGGTTAATTGTAAAATATGATTTTTGCAAAGATGTTGATAAATTTTGCTGTCAGATAGACCTCAAAATATGACATATACTAAATCCTTTCCCAAACATCCCCTTTTTTCACAACTGTGAAGAAGAGGGCTATTGAAAACATCAAAGGAAAAGGACAAAATGCTGGAAATATTTGTTATCAACAAAATTAATGCTTTTAGTTGAATGGTCTAAAATTTTGTCTTGTAATTATAAGAGAAGGTAATTGTTTGAAACAAATACAAGCCCCTTCAGCAGTAGAGTTGCCTTTGCTGCTAGTGTAGACCAAGATCAGACTGTGCAAAATGTGGTCTGATCTTTGATCTTTACTGTCTCAATTCACTGAGACCTGAACAATAACAAACATGACATTGCAACTATTAGGAGCTCTTTTCTAGAATGGAAGTGTGTGCTTTTTTATACCCCCGCAAAACGAATGTTTTCGGGGGTATACTGGAATCAGCCTGTCCATCCGTATGTCCGTCCGTGTGTCCGTCTTTGTACAAATAATTGCCTGTTTCTGTCAAAGCGCTGGTGGGGGTATTAGGTCACATTCAGTGACAGCTCTAGTTTTTATTTGTGAAAAAGGAGTAAAGAACACAGTTTAAAGTTTTACTGCATATTTTAAATTTTGGCTTTTTCAAAATTACACAAAGGATAACTTTCCAAGGAAAGAAAAGTATCATTTTTTTAAGTAGTACAAAAAACAATGTGGGAAAAGGGGGGACATTGGTTCAGTACTTAGAAAAGTTATCCCCATTTAGACATAAAATTCTTTCTGTTGTCTAAAGAGCTCAGCCTGACAGACTTCATATAACAGACAACAAAAATAACCTTACACCATCCTTGTTTAATCTCCCGCTTATGATTTTTTTTTTCCCTGCATACCGTTTTTGACAAGAAACTAAATATGGCTTTTAATGATTAGAATTTGCTTACAAAAAGAAGAAAACATTGTTGGTAAAGGAGAAAATGCTGGTGACCTGCATTATCTCCTTTTCCTTTTCCCACAATGCTTTTAAAAGCCATTTTGCCCAGAGTCGTAAAACTGGGATTGTTTTTTGTCTTTTTTCATGTTCCATGAACAGTCTCCTGATTTCAAAAAATTAAAAGCACATATTATAGAACTTGCTGTCCAGTTAACCCATTGCCAAACAACAAAATTTTTGATTTATCCAAATTCAAAGCATTTGCAGACGACAAATTCATTGTAGCTAAAAAAATGATTTTTGTCTTTGAAGTGTGAGAAAACATTGTGGGGAAAAAAGGAGAAAATGCCCGGTACCAGCATTTTCTCCTTTTTAAAACAGCGATTAAGTAATCGCTGTTTTAATAATATTGGTTTTGTTTTACAATGTTTTCTAAAGCCTTCTTTCACAGGATCTCTAAAACTCAAGAAAAAGCGAAGACTTGAGTGCAGTGTTTTAAGATTATAGCTATACCACACATGATAAACTATTACAACATTGAAGTACACATAAGATGATAGACAATTACTGGTCCCTATCCACACAATTTCTTGTAAACAGTCTAGAAAACTTGTATGGCTTTGAATCATGAAAACTCTCTAAATTCAAACTTTGGTTTGATCCAGTCTTTAAACTCTTTACCATACGACAAAATTTTAGACTCGGCCAAATTAAAAGCACTTGCAGATGACAAAATAAATGCAGTTCAGACGATGATTTCTGTCTTTGATAGGGTAGAAAACATTATGGGAAAAGGAGAAAATGCTGGTTACCAGCATTTTCTCCATTTCCCATAATGTTTTCAAAAGCCTTTTTTTCTCAGGGTCGCTAAAACTTGGGATTTTGTCGTAAAGGGTAAAAGTTTTCCATCCTTTAATACATACTTATTTCTGTACCAGATTGTAGAATTTCAGAATTGTCACTATTGAAAGCATTTGTAGACTTGAAATTAAATGTGGCTGAAAGAATGAGTTGCCCCTGAAAGAATTTTTCCTGAAATGTTATCAACTGCTTTCTTTCTCTGGTTTGTAAAAATATGGGATCAAATTTTCAATTCTGTCTTTTAATCACCCTGAGTTACAGGCTTTCAAATATGTTGTGAGAAAAATGAAAGTACAGGTAACCAACATTGTCACATTTTCCCATAACGTTTGCTATCCTGTCAGAAGTATATCCCATTATCTTAGCCACATTTAATGTATTGTCTGTAAATGTTATTCTTTTTCAGTTTAGAGAAGTCGAACTTTTTGCCATTTAAACAGTTTATAGAGTAAATTTGTTTTGAAATTGCGCTTCATTTAGGGATCAGTAAGTTCTGTCAACTGATATATTTACATAAACAGCCATGTTTAATAGTTACTGTACATGTGATTTGTAGACCCACAAGAAACTGTTATAAATCACCAAAGGGAAAATCACTTTAAAAAAAAAAGAGTAAAATCATTTTCAGTAGTATGGTAAATATTGTGGGAAAAGGTAGCATTCCTTTATTCAGATTAGATTTTATACACGCTATTTTTAGACTTGCAACAAGTTATTGAAGATGATGGAAAAGAGAAATTTTTGATGGGGAGAAAATATTTTTTGAACATTTTGGGAAAACTGTTGATGGTAACAATGAAGCCAGGCTCTGACAAAAGGGGGTTTATTATATCTAAATGATACATTATATGGCCTGCAACACGTGAAAAGGGACATTCGGACATTTGCGTAAAGTGTGATCCCGAATCAGCCTGTGCAGTCCACGCAGTCTGATCCGATATGACACTTTCCGATCGTGTGTGATTTTCTGTTTCATGCAAGTCTAATGTAGGACAAAATCTAATTGTGACGTAAAGTGCCGTATTGGATTAGCCTGCGCGGACTGCGCAGGCTGATCCGAGACGACACTTTACGCAGATGTCCGAAAGTCTCTTTTCGCATGCTGCAGACCATATAAAGCAAGTCATCATGTAATTATGGATCCAGTAAATCCGTTAAGTGTAACAATCAACTAGATCTGGAGGTAGAATGGTGGCTCTTTGACATGCAGAAAATTTAAAAATAGCAAAAAGTTTCAACCCAGGTCAGCCTGCATGAACTGCAAAAGCTGACATGGGTTGATATTCTTTGCAGATGCTTTAGGCCCCTTTTCACATAGCAGGGCCCAATTGCTTATTCTCTGGCTGTAAGTGCTTTAGTTAGTTTCTGTGGTCAAGTCAAGACTTCCACTTGAAATAGTTGACTGTATTGGGAGTGTAGGTTTGAAATTAGACAGGGACCCGTCGCTTGAACACAGCTCTTTGTTGTCTGGGAACGGAACAAAGCATTTACAGCCGCATGCCTGGTACATCGTCATCCGTAGTTCTGCACGGAACTTCTTCCCCGAAATACAGTAGAGGATAAAGTTGATGGAGGAGTTGATGACGAGGCCAAGTTTTGCCACGGAGAAAGCCTCGTTAACGATTCTCTTGTCAGACTGAAATATAAATATTGTTTTTGGCATTGAGCTGTATGATTAACCCTTTACCAAACAGTTCCAAGTTTTATTGACCCTTACGGATCAGCAATGTGTGATAAATGCCTAATTACTGCGTGAAAGGAGAATTGATTCCTTAGAATATCAATTTATCAATCATTTGGTATTTAATTTGTTATGTAATATCCTGATCAATGAACACAATCATGTCTCATAGTCAGAAGATGAACAAAAGATCCATAATTGATTGTCCATTCCTGTGGTCCCAAGAACAACCATACAAACACAGACGACAGATCATGATTACAGACATACATAAAACAGTGGTAGAGAAAGAAGTTGTGAAAATTAAGTTGTCTTTTTCTGGGTTTAAATCTACAGGTAATATTATGCTGGTACTGAAAATGGTGATCATATTTCTAAGTAACGGGTAGCTCCTATACTTGGGTTTGTGGTCATTGATCAATAAAAAAATTCCATTCTGACAAAAATCATTCATATGACAGATTTTTTGTATTCTTGAGGTAGTTTGGAGGTGATAATTTACTGTATCTCCTACATTTGGTTGTGACTAAATTACTATGTGAAATTACAATTGTGCTTACAATTTCGGGCTGCATCATGAAAAAGCACTGGGTGACACACTGCAGGGCTATCAGGATCAGAAAAGTGAAGGTCACTGTCAGTAGAAGCTTGCTGAGTTGATTCTCCTTTCTCATGGCTCTCATTTGGGCGTACTGTCCTCGACATTCGTTCATCTGTCTGTGGAAAAATGTAAATAGTGTTGGAGGTGGTGTAGACTAATGAAATTCTAAAATAACAATTTCAAATTCTTTTTGAATTCTAAACATTAGAAAGAGTGCTTATGAAATATAACTGTTTAAGTGCTGTGTAAAACCAGCACATTCATCGACATAATGAAGTAATCTTTGACAAAAAGATAGTTTTCACACCCATGAGAAAAGAGAATTTTGAAAATGTCATAGGAAAAGATGAAAATTCTGGCAAAAACTTTCCCTGTTGTAAGCTACATTATGATCTGTTGCCTACAGAGGCTTTCAATTTGGTCAAGTCTAAGATTTTATTGTCTTGTAAAGAATTATGTAATAAAGTAAGTATTTTAGGTCCTGAAATCAAATATTTCCTGATATAGTTCTCCCTCAGTTTTGCTGTGATTCTTCTAAAACTTTGGAGAACAATTTTTGGGATCTGCTATAGATGTTGTATTGTTGTACAAAATATATTGGAAGAGGGGAAATGCTGATAACCATGATTTTCTTCCTAAAACCACAATATATTCTACCTCGTTCAGAAACAAATTCCAGCATTTTAGCCATGTTTAATTGGTTGTCTGCAGTTGCTTGTGATTTGGAGGAGTATAAAATTTGTTATCTGGTATGGTTTTTGATAAAACAAGGAAACAAGCTCATACCTGTTCACCTCAGAGACTCTCCTCAGAATGGAGATGTTGAGGACAAGAATTGTGATCCAAGGCACCAGCACAATGAACATACAGTGTATCCAAAACTCATATATTTGACTGCCGGTTCCCAGCCCAAACTCTGTGTAGTTATAGCTATCCTCGTCCGGGGCCCGTTTGTCATCGGGTATAGGATAGTAGGTGTTGAAGTGGGGAGAGTTGATGATAAAGGCCAAGATAGATATCACCCAAATACCAATCTTGGCTGATCTCTCTGTACAGATTTTCTGAGAAAGATAGAAATAAGCAAGATTTTATCATTAAACCCTTACCAAATGATACTGTTCCTTCACAACTTTAGGAAGAAAACTGTTGAAAAAAGTCTGGCTAAAATAGAAAGTTTCTCCTATACCCACAATGTTTTCTGCCCATTAAGGTACAAATTTTATAATGTTTAATTTTTGGTTTGCAAATTCCTTTAAATTTAGAGATGTCCAAATTTTGTTTGGTAAAGAGTTAATCAATTTAATCTGTTTTGGTAAAAGAGCATTTTTTAGAAGTTAATTTTTAACTTAGCCCTTCACAAAAATGATTTGATTTTTTTTTACAATGTTTTTTACCTTTCCAAAGGCAAATTTTTGTTTTTGGGTCACATTTATAAATGCTTTCAGTGTGAACCAGTCTAAAGTCCTGTGTTTTTGAGACTTTGACAAAGAAGCCTTTTGAAAACTTTGTGGGAAAAGGAGGAAATGCTGGGTACCAGCATTTTCTCTGTTTCTCACAGTTTTCTATCCTTTCAAGGCAAAGTTCATCATTTTAGCTACACAAATTTTGTTGCCTGCAAATCCTCTCAATATAGTCATGTCCAACATTTTGTTGTTTGGTAAAGAGTAAAAGGAAATCAATTCACCTTGGCCTGATTGATCCAGCAGACCTGGACATAACGGTCAATGGTCACCCCAACTAGCGTCCAGATACTGTTCACAATGAAGAAGAAGAAGATGGGATAGCCAATGTAAGCGTAAAAAGCTCCAAAGTAGAAATTAGTCTTCAACTTGGGATAGATGACAGGCAGGCTGTCTGTCAAGAAGAAGAAGATTAGCAGCCCGATATCATTGACTGCCTGGGCGATAAGGTACCTCCCAGTTGACGACCTCATGGATTTTTTCTGCCAGATGACGATGGATAGAAAGTTTCCAATCAAACCAGCGATCACAAACAGTGTACCGCAGATAGAGCTGGTGACCCAGTGCATCTTTTTAGCGGTTGCCATGATATCCTCGGCATAGCTTGTGTCTTGGACGCCAACTGGCATGTCAGACATGTCAGTGATGTTGTTACCTCCTGTAGTGTTCATGGCTGTGTTCTGTATGAATTTAGATATAATATATAGGATCTGACATGAATTGGTGTTTGAGTATAAAATTTTATTAAACAAGTCTACAAAATACATTATTAACCGAGCCTTTGGCAAGCTTAATAACATGCTTTGTGGAAAATTTGATGAATTTTTAACTCAAAAGCCAACTAATGTCAGATTCTTTTTATCACATAATTGTATAACATGAATTTCTTACGAACATGAAAGTTCGCAACAAATGCATAGCTCAAATACAAACCGCATCTGGTGGGATTTGAACTCGTGCGGACAAATATCCTCGTTTTTCGAGGTTTAAAAGACCATACCATAACCACTGAGCTAAAGAGAATTCTCCCTAACGCCGTTGTTAGGTATTGTATTTTAAATCGGGATGAAGCCATGCATGAAGGAGTGGTCTCCCGTAACACACCCCCTCTTAAAGTCATCATTTATTGATAACTTAAAGCCTTATTTGGCAGAAAGTCCATTTTTGGACAACAAATGGGATTAATGGCTAAATGGCCAATCCCAGACGAGCCCCCATGTTACGAACATGAAAGTTCGCAACAAATGCATAGCTCAAATACAAACCCCATCTGGCGGGATTCAAACCCATGCGGACAAATTTCCTTGTTTTTCGAGGTTTAAAAGACCATACCATAACCACTGAGCTAAAGAGAATTCTCCCCAACGCAGTTGTTAGGTATTGTATTTTAAATTGGGATGAAGCCATGCATGAAGGAGTGGTCTCCGTAACAAATTATAGTCCATAAAAAAGGAATAAACTATTCTTTACCAGACAACAAAATGTTAGACTTGATAATTTCAATTCAGATGGTATCAAATATTGCCCAAAAGATGTCGGTTGTCAGTGAAGGTTTAGAAAATATTGTTGGAAACAGAGAAATGCTGGTAACCAGCATTTTCTTACATTATTTTCAAAAGTCTTCAACCTCAGGGTGATTAGAGTAGGGGATTGTTTGGTAAAGGGTTAAACCTTCACTAGACAACAAAATTATAGACTTGTCCAAATTGAAAGCATGTGTAGACAACAAATTAAATATAGGTTAAATGATGGGATCTGCAAATGTGACTGTTGAAAACATCATGGAAAAACGAGAAAATGAGGGTAATAAGCATTTTCTCCTCTTCCATGAGGCTTTTTACCCTTTGAAATACAAATCTTACCCCATGAGCCACAATTTGAATTTTTGCTTGAAAACACTGTTGATATGGGTGAGGCTAAATTTTGTCATCTAGAAAAGAATTCATGTAGTGATCTGGGAGGAATGAAACAGAATAAGCATGTAAAAAAAAACATTAAAAGAAGGAGCTGATGAATAAGTTATTGATTCTGTTGTAATAGGTTGGTTGGGAAAAAAAAATAAATAAAATTAGCCGAAAAGGATGATATTTCTGTCTTGAACAACAAAATAAAAATAAAAAAATACATATAATTGAAAATGAAATGAAAGATGTGAAAGATAAAAGCTCTTTTTGAAATTCAATGTATAAACTAACCTTTGAAAATTATCGGTAGTAATAATCCAGTATTTCTATTGCATATATTTTGACTGTCTGATTTGAGAAAAAGTTTGGAATGGCTAGTTTCGAGGCTGTTTAATAGATTTATAGTAATTAGACTACAGGTCTAGAAAAACGTGATGTCTAGAACAATTACATAAGACCATTAGAGGTATAATTGGGGAACTTTAGCAGTTAGTTACACAACGTAGACAATAATTATGGTTATATCATTTTTATTGTGATGTTTTTTTTTTATGTACATCCAAAAAACCTAAACTCTACCAAATGACAAAATTTTAGTCATGCCCAAATTGAAAGCTTTTGCTGACGACAAAGTTTTCAAAAATAGAAAATTGCTTGAAGGAGGTCAGAAAACATTGTTGGAAAATGAGAAAATGCTGGTTACTAGCCAGCATTTCCTCCTTTCCGATAATGTTTTCAGAAGGCTTCTTCCTAAGGGCATGGTTAAAGGCACAAAAGCTGCCATATTTAAACAATGTAGGTGTAAAAAATGCATGTAAATGTGAATTACACCATTTAAAAATAAGGAAATTATTGTGAAGCTACCAATCTATTGTTGTACTATTGGTTCAAATGTTATTGCTGGAAGAAAAATGAATTTCTAAACCAGTTAAAATGTAAACAGAAGATAGATAGACCTGGCAACTTTCGACCTACTTTTTAAAATTATTATTTCTGTCAGCAACTAGCACTTGGACAGACCATACAACAAGAGATTGTCATCGTCATAATAATTTTCTTGAGCAGCCTGCATAGCTCAAGTGGTAGAGCACAGAACTTGTAAACATCATGTCTTTGGCGCACTTGAAAGTGTGGGTTTGAGTCGGACATCTGGCCATCTAAAATTACTAATAGTCTTTCTAACGAGACACTAAACCGATGTCCCTTGTGACGGTGCTATACACCAAGCATGTTAAAGAACCAAGTGTAACTTTGGATTGGTTTTGTCCTATATCTTGCACCATCCCTCATAATAAAACTAACAGCCTTCAGGGGATGTTGCTCATATGGGGAACCGGTGGCGACAATAAATAGACGCATTTTCAATCAAATATTTCCTTAGTTGTTTACTTTGGGCCACTATTGGGGCTTTAAGGAAGCAGTGTGAGGGAGGGTAAAATTGAAATGATAAGAAATAAGTGTTAGAATATGAGAAGTGGACCATTTATTAAACAATCTTGAGTTGTAACTACCCTGAGATAACTGGTTTTTCAAAAAAAGTTAACTATTAAAGGGGCCCTATACAGCAGGGGCAGGCAACTTTCAAATTGCTTTTGACACAGTAATGCCTCCTTTTTGACTAAGAATTTTCACTGAAAAGCAACTACTGCCCAGCATTGGCTTCTACATACAGTGCTCTTAGTTATCCATTGTATGGGTAAGAAATTACAAACACATGGTAAAAACACTGGTTAGTTTTTTTGCACAATTGCTTGAGTTTAAAGAGTGCTAGCTGTAGTATTAGACTACAGTTACAAGTTTAATAATAACAGCATCTCTTATGGTAGTTTTGTTTTATTATCCATTTCTAATCAAAGATACATCTTTACTTATTTTTCAGGCATTTTTTAGCCAGTTTTTAAACCATTTCATCCTTATTTTCTGAAACTGTAATCATTCTTGTATCTCCTTTCCAAATATTGCTCCAGATGGCTGCAAGATTGCTCAGATTACAATGGATAGAAAATGCATCTCATGTTTTGGAGGCTTTCCAATCACTATTGTCATTTCTGGGGTTTTTTTAGCTCACCTGAGCAGAAAGTGCTCAAGGTGAACTATTGTGATCGCCCTTCTTCTCCTAAACCACTGAGCCAATCTTGATGAAACTTGGCAGGGATGTTCCTTGGGTGAAGCTCTACCAAAGTTGTTCAAAGAATTGAATTCTACCCAAAACTCTGGTTGCCATGGCAACAAAAAGGAAAAAAATGCAAAATCTTTGAAAATTCTTCTCTGAAACTGGAAGGCGTAGAGCTTTGATATTTGGTATGTAGCATCTCCTAGTGGACCTCTTCCAAGTTCGTTCATATGATGCCCCTGGGGTCCAAACTGGCCCCGCCCCGGGGGTCACAAGTTCGAACATAGGAGCAAAGAAGGAAAACTTTAAGATTCTTCTTCTCTGAAACTGGAAGGCGCAGAGCTTTGATATTTGGTATGTAGCATCTGCTAGTGGACCTCTACCAAGTTTGTTCATATGATTCCCCTGGGGTCAAAACTGGCCCCGCCCCGGGGGTCACAAGTTTAAAGATAGGAACAAAGAAGGAAAACTTTAAAATTCTTCTTCTCTGAAACTGGTAGGCATAGAGCTTTGATATTTGGTATGTAGCATGTCCTAGTGGACCTCTACCAAGTTTGTTATTTGATGCCCCTGGGGTCCAAACTGGCCCCGCCCTAAGGGTCACAAGTTAGAACAAAGGAACAAAGAAGGAAAACTTTAAAATTCTTCTTCTCTGAAACTGGAAGGCGTAGAGCTTTGATATTTGGTATGTAGCATCTCCTAGTGGACCTCTACCAAGTTTGTTCATATGATGCCCCTGGGGTCAAAACTGGCCCCGCCCCGGGGGTCACAAGTTTGAACATAGGAACAAAGAAGGAAAACTTTAAAATTCTTCTGCTCTTAAACTTGAAAATGTAGCGCTTTGATATTTGGTATGTAGTGAACCTGTTCTAAGATTGTTATCCCACCTGAGCACAACATGTTCAGTGAGTTCAAAATTGGGTCACCTAGGGTCATAAACTAGGTCACTAGGTCAAATTAAAGAAATACCTTGTGGGCACTGTAGAGGCTACATTTATTGCTCAAATGACCTGAAATTTGGTCAGAATGTTTGTCTTGATGAAATCTCGAATGAGTTTGGATTTGGGTCACCTAGGATCATAAACTAGGTCACTAGGTCAAATTAAAGAAATACCTTTAGGGCACTCTAGAGGCCACATTTTTTGCTCAATTGACTTGAAAATAGGTCAGAATGTTTGTCTTGATAAAATCTCACATGAGTCTGAATTTGGGTCAACTGGGATCATAAACTAGGTCACTAGGTCAAATTGAAGAAATACCTTTAGGGCACTCTAGAGGCCACATTTATTGTTCAATTGATTTGAAAATTGGTTAAAATGTTTCTCTTGATGAAATCTAAAATGAGTTCAAAATTGGGTCACCTGGGGTCATAATCTAGGTCACTAGGTCAAATTAAAGAAATACCTTAGGGCACTCTAGAGGCCACATTTCTTACCCAATTGACTTGAAAATTGGTCAGAATGTTTGTCTTGATGAAATCTCGGATGAGTTTGGATTTGGGTCACCTGGGATCATAAACTAGGTCACTAGGTCAAATTAAAGAAATACCTTTAGGGCACTCTAGAGGCCACATTTTTTGCTCAATTGACTTGAAAATTGGTCAGAATGTTTGTCTTGATAAAATCTCACATGAATCTGAGTTTGGGTCAACTCAGGTCATAAACTAGGTCACTAGGTCAAATTAAAGATAAACCTTGTGGGCAGTCTGGAGGCCACATTTCATGCTCAATTAACATGAAAATTGGTCAGAATATTTGTCTTGATCAAATCTTACATGAGTCTGAATTTGGGTCAAATCGGGTCATAATCTAGGTCACTAGGTCAAATTAAAGAAATACCTTGTGGACACTCTAGAGGCCACATTTATTGTTCAATTGATTTGAAAATTGATTAAAATGTTTCTCCTGATGAAATCTAAGATGAGTTCAAAATTGGGTCACCTGGGGTCATAATCTAGGTCACTAGGTCAAATTAAAGAAATACCTTTAGGGCACTCTAGAGGCCACATTTTTTGCTCAGTGGTTTGACTGATTGATTGATTGTATGGTGTTTATCGCCGTTTTCAACATTATTTCAGTTATATCGCGGCGGCCAGTGCACCTATCCATGCTTTCTTGGAGTCTCTTTTAACAGTTCTCTGCACAATTTTCTTTCCAAGCCACTGGCTGCTTTCCCACATAATCATCATCGAGACAATGGTCAGCGGTGGGAGAGGAATGAATCCTGTCGCAATGACTATCATCAATCCTCAGAAAGAAATTGGCCGAGCCAGGGGTCGTAGCCAGGGATCGAACTCTTGACCCCGTGTTCTGCTCAATGGACTTGAAAATTGGTCAGAATGTTTGTCTTGATAAAATCTCAAATGAGTCTGAATTTGGGTCAACTGGGCTCATAAACTAGGTCACTAGGTCAAATTAAAGAAATACCTTGCGAGCACTCTAGAGGCCACATTTCTTGCTCAATTAACTTGAAAATTGGTCAGAATGTTTGTCTTGATAAATATTTTGATGAGTTCTAAATTGGGTCACGTATGGTGATAAAGTAGGTCACTAGGTCAACTTACGGGAATTTCTTATGGATGCTCTAGATGCCACATTTTAAGCTCAATTGACCTGACAAATGGTCAGAAATTGAATTTTGCAAGTGGAGTGAAATTTCGCCTATTGACTCAGGTGAGCGATCCAGGGCCATCATGGCCCTCTTGTTTATCCCTTACACCATATATATTGGTAACTTGTCTGTGTTTACACAGCTGAGCAATTTTACACACTTTCAAGTTTTAACAGCAATTTTTTATACCCCTGCAAAACGAATGTTTTCGGGGGTATACTGGAATCAGCCTGTGTGTCCGTCCGTTTGTCCGTCCGTGTGTCCGTCTGTGTACAAATAAATGCCTGTTTCTGTCAAAGCGCTGGCGGGGGTATTAAGTCACATTCAGTGACAGCTCTAGTTTTCTCTGTAGCTGTAAGGATGTATCTTTAAAATATCTGAATGGTGAGTACCTTACAAACAGATAGAGAACATTTTGTTCAAAATATGGTCTGAACTCTTTACCACACAGTCCTGAGTTTTAACGACCCTGAGAAAGAGTGCTATTGAAAATATCGTGGGAAATGGAGTAAATACTGGTAACCAGCATTTTTTCCTTTTCCCACTATGTTTTTTACTATTTCACAGCCAAATCTCATAATTACTGTCGCATTTATTGAATACTTAAATAGTCATTATAAATGCTTTTAAGTTCGATGACTTCAAATTCTTGTTGTATGGTATAGAGTTAAACCCATACAAAATGATCTCACATTTTTACAGCTCTTTGTAAGAAGGCCTTTGAAAACACTGTAAGAAAAGAAGAAAATGCAGATAACAAGCATTTTCTCCTTTTTAGCTCACCTGAGCACAACGTGCTCAAGGGGAGCTTTTAGGATCACCTGATGTCCGTCATCCGTCGTGCATTGTCAACAATTCTTTAAACATCATCTCCTCCTAAACCGCTGGGCCAATTTGGACCAAACTTGGCTGGAATGTTCCTTGGGAAGTCCTCTTTAAAAACTGTTCACAGAATTTGATTTCATCAAAAACTCTGGTTGCCATGGCAACCAAATGGAATTTTCTAAGAATTCTTTAAGAATCTTCTCCTCTGAAACCACTGGTCAGATTTTGAAATAATTTCACAGAGATGTTCCTTTGGTGACCCTTTTCAAAAATTGTTCGCAAAATTTTGATCCGTCAAGAAACATGGCTCTGATGGGGGTGGGGGGTGGGGGCTACTTGCACTTTACGGCCATGAAGAAAATCTTAAAAATTCTTCTTCTCTGGTCAGATTTTGAAATAATTTCACAGAAATGTTCCTTGGGTGTCCCTTTTCGCAATTGTTTGAGAAATTTTGATCCATCAAGAAACATGGCTCTGATGGCTGTGGGCTATTTACATGATACAGACATGAAGAAATTCTTAAAAATTCTTCTTCTCTGAAACCGCTGGTCAGATTTTAAAATAATTTCACAGAAATGTTCCTTGGGTGACTCTTTTCAAAAATTGTTTGCAAAATTGTGATCTGTCAAGAAACATGGCTCTGGTGGTGGGGGCTATTTGCACTATAGGGACATGAAGAGGAATTTCTTAATTCTTCTTCTCTGGAACGGCTGGTCAGATTTTGAAATAATTTCACAGAAATGTTCCTAGGGTGACCCTTTTCAAGAATTGTTAGGGAAATTTTTATCCGTCGAAAAACAACAGCTAATTGTTGGCACCTGCATGTGGTGCTCTTGTTCAACATATGTTTTTATTCACTATCGAGCATGTGCTCTTCTTCAAGAAATTGTCCTTGGGTGATCTATCCAAAAATTTATTCGCAGAATTCTGATTCATCAAAATCATTGCTGTGGTGATGATTGTAGGGGTGGTGACAGATTTTGAAACGACTTTTACAGGTGACCTTTTCAAAATTGCTTGGCAAAATAATGATTTTGTTTCCAAAGTTTCAATACCTCAAAAAAAATTGGCTATGGTCCTCTCAAAAATTCAGGTGAGCGATCCAGGGCCATCATGGCCCTCTTGTTTCATAATTATCTCTGCTTGTACCAATACTAATTCTATCCACCCTCAGCTTTTATCTTGCTAAATAATGAAATGAAAGTTTCAAACCAATAGTAAAAACCCAAATTTCCCTATTTCAAAAGTACTTTTTGGGAAAGACAAGATCTTGTCGGACACTATAGATAAAAAATCAGACTGCATGTTCTATGCAGTCTCATATTGATGTACACTGTCTGCAAAAAGTTCATTGAGTTGCATGTAGCAGCCTGAGGGTTAAATTTTGGTCTGCAAATGCTTTCATTATTATTGACATGTTTAAAATTTTGTTATCTGGTAAAGTTTGAACCCTATACCATATGATCCCAAGTTTTAACAACCAGCATTTTTTTTCCTTTCCCACAATGTTTTTCTTTTATGGTATCAAAGACAAAATCCATCAATTGAGCCACATTCAAATTGTCGCCTAAAAATGCTTTCAAATTGGACAAGTCTACGTTTTCGTTGTGTGGTACAGCATTAAATACCTTTGAAACATTACCTGTAAAACTTCAGTAGTTATGTTCCATTGGCTTATTGTTAAATAGGTACAGTGCCAAAGCTAACAGAAATTTGATCTAACATTTATTTGTCTTAACCCTTCATCACACAACAAATTTTAGACTTGCCCAAATTCAAAGGACTTGTTGACAACAAAATGAATGATTTAAAAACTGAAATGTATATTTTGAAGGGTTTAAAACATTGTAGGATAAGGAGAAAATGCTGGTTACCAGCATTTTCTCCTTTTCCCACAATGTTTTCAAAAGCCTTGTGTGTGAGGGTTGTTAAAACTTGAGATTGTCTGGTAAAGGGTTAGACATTTTCTAGACTGCAATTAGTTGAAGCTATGTTCAGATAAGATTACAGGGCAAAACTACATACTTTATGACTTTTATTAACTCTTTTCCAAACGACAAAATTTTAGTCTTGTCCAAATTGAAAGCATTTGCAGACGACAAATTAATTGTGGACCAAGAAATGATTTGGGTACGAAAATGTTGGAAAAAGAGGAAATGCTGGTTACCAACAGTTCCCCACTCCCAACGATGTGTTTTTTACCCTTTCAACCAAAACTGGCATCATTCGGCCACATTTCGTTTTTCATCTGCAAAATTTAATGTTTTCAGTTTGGACAGGTCTAAAACTTTGTCATTTGGTTTAAAGTAAAAAACTAATAGGAATACGAAATCATTAAAAAAACAGGAGGAATAAAAACTATAAATACATTTTATTAGGAAGAAATCTTATTTTTTTTTCTGTATAATTTGACATTTTAAGGAGAAATTAGGAGAGATGATTATAGAAAGGTTGGATAGGTGTGATTTCATGGACTTATTTAAGTCTTGTATTTATCGGGTAATTTTCTCTTGATTTCCACAATAATTATGTCGGTTGATGCTAAAAACCTGCCAATTGATCTGCCTCCATCATGGTTACAAAACTTTTATATAAGCCATGCTCTGTGATGAGGGGACTTCATGCATCTTCAAATGGTATCGACCCAAGTCAGCCTGCGCGGACTGACCTGAGTCAAAGCATTTTTGTTTTTGGTAAATTTTCTGTTAACAAGCCAAACGCCGGTAGTTCAGTCTGTAGCGTACAGGACTTGAGAACAGGAGATCCCTGGTCCCCAGCTCCGAAAGTTTCTTTCCAAGGATTGATGATAGTCATTGCAACAGGATTCATTCCTCTCTCACTGCTAACCACTGTTTCAATGATGTTTATGTGGGAGCCAGTGGCTTGGAAAGGAGTATTGTTAAAAGAAGATCCAGGAAAGCATGGATAGGTGCGCTGGCTGCCGCATTATAACTGAAGTAAAATGTTGAAAATGGCTTTAAACACCATACAATCAACCAGTTCTGCCTGTCAAATGACCAGTATACCTCATGATTAAGCTGGTTGTTATACAAATTGGATCTTATGGATCCATGATTATATGATGATTTGCCTTGTAGCATGTATCAAAGAGATGAATTAAGCCCCCCTTTGCCAGACCATGGCGCAATTATGAAATAAAATACTCAAATTTCTCTTTTCTTCATGTTTTTCGATATTATTTGTAGCCAACTGACTAACAGAAAGTTGAAACTGAAATGTTCAAGTCATAGCCTAGCTCAATCCTGCCTGAAGCAAATTAGCAGAAGTCAGTTTTGAATCAGTTTTGTGTGCTGTACAATGTTCCGATGAATTAGGGTTTATGTGAGTACAAGTGCAAACATTGTGGTAAAAAGAGAAAACACTAATTAGGTGTGATATCTCCACTTGTAACAATATTTTCAAAATTGATCACTGGTGAGACTGAAAAACTTGCCTTCAAGTGGTTATGTTTTAAACCTTTACTACACAAACCTGAGTTTTAAACAACCCTGAAATAGAAGGCTTTTGTAAACATTGTAGGAAAAGGAGAAAATGCTGGTTACCAGCATTTTCTCCTTTTCCCACGTTTTCATAAGGCTTTTTCCTCAGAGTCATTTAAACCTGGGATTGTTTGGTTAAAGTTCAAGGTGTAAGGATTTATTTTGATATTCAAAGTTATTGTAGTATACCAGTCCATCCTACAGATAGATATAAATGTGTAGCTTGTGTCTGTATAGAGGGACACTTATACTGCCTTGAAATACAAATAGCTTTTGTAGCAACATAGTAGAGAGTTTGCCTTGGGACCTGGGGCTCCTAAGTTCAATCCCTATCTAGTTGGAGGTTATGTATCAGAACTGTTACATTATATTCAGATGTGTTGAATATTGAAAATCAAGCAAGGCTTACATAATTCTAATTGTTGGTACCCAAATTTTGCTGTTCATGCAATAGACAATTTTCTTGCCTGTTGCAAATTTTTTGGACGTCTGCTAGTCAAAAGATATTTTGTCAGAGTCTACTGATATTTGATTTGAATGATCTGTCAGTATATAGCTTTCTTATTCATTGACATTAGCTTGTCAAGTAAAAAGATATGACCTTTTACTTAGGTGATAGGATTATTTTCTCTACAAAATTTTATTTCAATACAGGCTTCATAGGTTTTATATTTTCTCTTCATGCTAATCACGATTATGTCATAATTTTTCTTAAGACAGTGGAGCAATACAGGGCTATCATGATTCTCTTGTTCCATAAATTTTTCAAAAATTGAATATGCATGCAACATAATGTTCTATTTCATACTTTTCAATTTTTTATCGAGAACTAATGGTGGATTATGGTTTGTTATTTCATTGTTACGACTAGTGAAATATACCGATTCCATATTTTCTAACCCTTCAATTGAAGGCGCAAACAGTAGTTCCTGTGCACTATTTACCTAGGTAAACAGCCCTTGCCATTCAACCAGAGGGAAATAATGGCGTAATTCACGTGCAATGGCCCTTTATTTCACATTCTTTATGTAGTGTTGTAATGCGTTTTTACGTGGAGGTGAATACGTCATGGGGAAATACTGAAAACAACTGTACTGAATTTTGATGAAAATCCCAACAAAAAAGGGGTTAGAAGCATGAAATAAATAGAATATTTGTTTCTATCAGTGAAAGACTGAAATTTTTTCATCTTGTGAACATCATCGGTAATATTTTCAGTCATGGCTGCGCCACTTGTAAAAAATATTACCGATGATGTTCACTCGATGAAATAAATTTCAATCCTTCACTGAAAAATACAAATATTCTCTATCTAATGTAAATGTAAACTGGTAGCTCTTTGCCAGACAACCAAACTTTTGACATATTGATTGCATTTTGAATACAACAGAGGGTCCTACTTTGCTCAGTTGTAAAATGTAGGGCTTTTGTGACCTGGAGACACTAAGTTCAAGACTCACTGGGCTCACTGGGTTTTTCGTATGAATGTCCTTGGGCAAGACATTTCAGAGCCCCAGCCTAGTAATGTTGAAACCCAGAACTTAAATAAATATATGAGCTGTTGCCGTGATATGACTGAAATAATGTTGAAATCAGCGTAATACACCATTCAATCAAACAGTCAATAAATTCGAATACAAAAAAGCTTGTGCCATAATCGTAAGTATTTTGCAGATGACTAACTTGTCTTTAAATTGAATGGTGTGATGGGAACAAAAAACAAGAGCACTGCATGCAGATGCCAACACTTCGCAGCAGTTGCCTGACTTTCAATGAAAATTTTATGTTGGAAAAGGGGCATAAGTCTGTCAAAAGTATTTTGATAGTTACCTACCCTTGTTGTATGGGATCTCCTCTTGAAATTTAACAACTATTTCAAGTTTGAAGTAAATATCATGGGTAATAACAGAGATATTATGAAATGTCAAAGGTTTTGCATGCATGAAGATTATAACGTAGACGACAGGGCTATGGCAATACCTTGACATTTTTAGTTCCACTGGCCGAAGGCCAGCGGGCTTATGTCATGGCCTGTTGTCCGTCGTGCGTCCGTCCGTCCGTCCGTCCGTCCGTCCGTCCGTCCGTCCGTTAACTTTTTTTTAAAACGTCTTCTTCTCTGAAACTACCCATCCAATTTTGATGAAACTTCACAGAAATGATCCTGCCATGGTCCTCTTCAGAATTTCTTGAAAGAATTTAATTCCTTCAAAAACTCTGGTTGCCATGGCAACAAAACTGAAAAATTTTGAAAATCTTTGAAAATCTTCTTGTCTGAAACCGTAAGGCCAAGGGCTACCAAATTTGGCTTGTAGCTTTATCTAGTGGACCTCTACCAAGTTTCTTCAATTTATAGCCCTGGGGTCAAAATTGGCCCCGCCCCGGGGGTCACAAGTTTTACATGGGCTTATTTAGGGAGAACTTTAAAATTCCTCTTCTACCTAGCCATAGGGCCTAGAGCTACCAAATTTGGCATGTAGCTTTATCTAGTGGACCTCTGCCAAGTTTGTTCAAATTATAGCCCTGGGGTCAAATTAGGCCCTGCCCGGGGGTAACAAGTTTTACATGGGCTTATATAACAAGTTTTACATGGGCTTATATAGGGAGAACTTTAAAATTCTTCTTTGACCTAGCCATGGGGCCTAGGGCTACCAAATTTTGCATGTGGCTTTATCTAGTGGGCCTCTACCAAGAGTGCCCAAATTATAGCCCTTGGGTCAAATTTGACCCCACCCCGGGGGTCACAAGTTTTACATGGGCTTATTTAGGGAAAACTTTAGAAATCTCCCTGTACCTAGCCGTAAGGCCTAGGGCTACCAAATTTTGCATGTGGCTTTATCTAGTGGGTCTCTACCAAGAGTGCTTAAATTATAGCCCTGGGGTCAAAATTGGCCCTGCCCCGGGGGTCACAAGTTTTACATGGGCTTATGTAGAGAAAACTTAAGAAATCTCCCTGTACTTATTCATAAAGCGTAGGGCTACCAAATTTCGCATGTAGCTATATCTAAAGGCCCTTCACCAAGAGTGCGTAAATTATAGCCCTAGGGGGGAATTTGATTCACCCCGAGGGGTCTGAAGTTTTACATGGGCTTATATAGTGAAATCTTTAGAAATCTTCTTGTTACTAACCATATGAGCTAGGGCTACCAATTTTAGTCCTGTTTCAGGGGTCTTATGTTCAAAACCAATTGGCCAAGTATTGTAATGTTTGGCATGTAGTGATTTTACGTATTAGCCAGTGGAGCGATACAGGGCCATCATGGCCCTCTTGTTTTGGAAAACAGCCAAGCTGAAAATGCTGAATACCAATATTTTTTCCTTTTCCAATAATGTTTTCAAAAGCTGTGTTTGTACGAATCATAAAGACAGAGGATCTTTTCTGTTATATATTTAGACTAATTGTGAACATTTTTATAATAACAGGATGAAATTGTGAGTGATCTCAAAGCCGTATGTGCCTTTTTACCAGCCAACTTGTCAATGACATGTGTGAAATATGTTCAGCAATATGCACCTATTGCTATAGACCTGCTGAAATCTGAAAAGGACCCAAAGGCACTTTGTCAACTGGCTGAGGTATGCACCACATCATATGGATCTCATCATCCCTATATGACAAAACCCATTCCAGAGGATAAGGGTGAGTGTTGACCTTAGTTTGACCCCACACAACAATTATGTAAATTATTTGATCAGATACTTTTTAATTTACTGGCAATACTTTGACAGATGAAAAGTTTCCTACAAGTAAATTTTTTTTCTTTCATCTTGCAGCTTAACCCATTACCACTCAATCCCTACTTTTGACGACCCTGAGAAAGAAGCCTTTAGAAAACATTGTGGGAAAAGGAGAAAATGCTGGTAACCAGCATTTTCTCCTTTTCCCACAATGTTTTCTACTCTTCACAAAACAACTTTCAAATTTTCAGTCACCTTTATTTTGTCGTCTGCAAATGCTTTCGATTTGGACATGCCTAAAATTTTGTCGTTTGGTAATGAGTTAACAACTTACAAAAACAGTATGGCCAAAGGAGAAATTGCTCATAACAATAAGTTTGTTCACTGACTGAACTTTTCATAATCATGTTTTGATATTTTAACCTTTTACCATGCTACCCCTAGTTTCAAGGACCTATTGAAAGTTTTAAAGAAGCATTTTGAAAACCTAGTAGAAAAAGGAGGAAGTGCTGGTAACCAGCATTTCATCCTTTTCCCCCAATGTTTGAAAGCCTAATCTTCCACAGGTTCGTTAAAACTCAGGTGTGGTAAAGGGTTAAACTTTGTTCATGTTGATAGCCCTATTTTGCCATGTGCCATGATAATAAGATATAGGCAAAGGGGAAGACTATGTCAGAGGGTGGAAATTGGTTCTAATAAAATGTTCTTGAAAACGATAGCAAATTTGTTTTATTAGCTCACCTGAGCTAAAATGCTATTAGTGAGCTTTTGTGATCGTGCTGTGTCCGTTGTGGGTCATTCGTCATCAACTTTTACCATGTGTACACTCTAGAGGCCACATTTTCAGTCCAGTACTCATGAAACTTGGTCAGAATGTTTGTCATGATAAGATCTCGAACGAGTCTGAAAATGGGTCATGTGGGGTCAAAAAATAGGTCACTAAGTCAAGTCTTAGAAAAACTTTGTGTACACTCTAGAGGCCACATTTTCAGTCCAAAACTCGTGAAAATTGGTCAGAATGTTTGTCTTGATAATATCACAGACAAGTTTGAAAATGGGTCATGTCGGTACAAAAGCTAGATCACTTGGTCAAGTCTTAGAAAAACATTGTGTATGCTTTACAGGCCACATTTTCAGTCCAAAACTCTTGAAAGTTGGTCAGAATGTTTCCCTTGATGATATCTTGAACGGGTTCGAAAACGGGTCATGTCAGGTCAAAAACTAGGTGACTAGGTCAAATCTTAGAAAAACCTTGTGTATGCTGTAGAGGCTACATTTTCAGTCCAAAACTTTTGAAAGTTGGTTAGAATGTTTGTCTTGATGATATCTTGGACGGGTTCGAAAACGGGTCATGTTGGGTCAAAAACTAGGTCACCAGGTCAAATCTTAAAAAAACCTTGTGTACGCTCTAGAGGCCACATTTTCAGTCCAAAACTCTTGAAAATTGGTCAGAATCTTTGTCTTGATGATATCTCAGATGAGTTTGAAAATGGGTCATGTCGGGTCAGAAACTAGGTCACCAGGTCAAATCTTAAAAAAACCTTGTGTACGCTCTAGAGGCTACATGTTCATGTCCAAAACTCTGGAAAGTTGGTCAGAATGTTTGTCTTGATGATATCTCGGACAAGTTGAAAATGGGTCATGTCGGGTCAAAAACTAGTTAACTAGGTCAAATCTTACAAAAACCTTCTGTACCCTCTAGAGGCCACATTTTTGGTGCAATACTCTTGAAATTTGGTCAGAATGTGTTGATTTCTAGGTATAGGTTGAAAATGGGTCATGTCGGGTCATAAACTAGGTCACTGGGTCATATCTTACAAAAACCTTCTGTACCCTCTAGAGGCCACATTTTCAGTCAAATACTGGTGATAGTTGGTCAGAATGTTTGTCATAATGATATCTTGACTGGAGTTTGAAAATGGGTCATGTCAGGTCAAAAACTAGGTCACCAGGTCAAATCTTTAAAATAGCTTGTGTAGCCCTATAGTCATCATTTTCTGTCCAATACTTATGAAAATTAGTCAGAATGTTTTTCTTGATGATCAGTTTGATGAAATTGAAAATGGGTAACATTTGGTAAAAAATAGGTTGCCATGTCAAATCTTGGAAAAACCTTGTGTACACTCTAGAGGCCACATTTTCTCTCCAATACTTATGAAGGATGGTCAGAATCTTTGTTTTGATAATATATACAATGGGAAAATGGGCTTTGTTTTTGCTATAAAGTAGGTCACTGAGAGAAATTCTAGAAAAGGCTTGTGTACAAGCTAAAGCCAAATTTTCAGTCCAATAATTATGAAAGCTTGGTAGAATGTTTTTCATTATATCCAAAGAGATTGAAAACGGGTCATGTTTGGTTAAAAGACTCAGGTGAGTGACTTCATGGCCATCAGGCCCTCTTGTTTCTTTACCAATTATTATGGCCCTTAATGTACACTGTAGTTAGTTAGTTTTTACTTTTGATGAAAGGTTGGTAATTCTAACATCTTACTAATCCTTGTTTGAATAACCTGGCCTGGATACTCTTCCTCTACATAGTGTGACTTCATTCTCTTTGTCTCTGACATGTTTTGAATTATAGAAGATTTTTTTATCTCAAGATATATATTATATATATTCAGGTAACGCCCCCCCCTTTTTACAAAATGATTGTTGTATGTTTATATATGGTATTGTGACGTTTGGTTGCCTAGAATCGGTTATTTAAACTGTTTCCATGGATTTCCATGATGTGATCCGAGTCCACGTAAATGAACGCAAACTTGTCTCCTTGTTACAATGGAGAGAATGCTTATTAGTTTTATATTTCATTTTCAAATGTTATTCTTGTATACGTCCATGTTTGTGAATGTCCATGTATATTGTCTACAACATCCACCCATCACCACCATTAAACATCATCAACTTTAATAACTGTCGTCATCTATCGAACCCACCGTATATGCCCAGCCAAAAAAAAAAAACAGAGCAATCCCACAATGTAGGGAAATAGACGGATGGTCGAATACAGACAACAAAAACATTCCTGGGAGAAAAAGAAAATGCTTTGATAAGTAATTTCTCCTTTTCTCACATTGTTTTCAAAGTCCTTTTATTCCCAGGGTTGTGAAAACACAGGCTTGTTTGGTAAATGGTTTTAAGAAATTTAAAAAAAAACATGAGGAAAGAAAACAGTTTCTGGTCAGTCTGCGAATGCGTCAATCAATCTTGGAATCTGTCTGTGAAAGGAGGTAATATTATGGGAAAAGGAGAAAATACAAGATACCAGCATTCTTGTTTTCCCTCAATGTTTACAAAAGCATTCTTCTTGCAATTGTCATATGCAACATGCGATCACTTAATAAGATGCTTAATATTTCTTTTGTTTTCAGTCTTGTCTCCCACACACAAGAAGATCACAGACAATCTAAAAGTTTCGACTGAATGTGAAGTGTGCAATACAATTTTGTTTGTCCTGAAAGAACTTGTAGAGAGCAATGCCACAGAGGTATTACTATTAACCATCTACCAAACAACTAAATTTTATATTCATCCTTATTGAAGGAATTTAGAGACAACAATTAAAATTTTTTTCAAATAAATAGAGGATATTTGTTTTTTTCGGTGAAAGATCGAAATTTATTTCATTGAGTGAACATCATCGGTAATATTTCCACGAGTGGCACAGCCACAAGTGAAAATATTACTGATGATGTTCACGAGATGAAATAAATTCGATCTTTCACCGAAAAAAACAAATATTCTATTTATTTCATGCTTTTAACCCTTTCTGTGGGGAACTTAATCAAAATCCAGTACAGTTCTTTTTGGTTATTCCCCGTGGTGTACCCCCTCCGCATAGCAACGCATTACAATATTACGTCAAGCGCGAGAAATGTAAGGTAAATTACGTCATATTTCCATCTGGTTGTAAGGCACGCGCATTTTACCTAGGTAACTAGTGCGCGGGAACAACTGTTTCCGCCTTCAATTGAAGAGTTAGAATATAAAAATCGGTATTTTTACTGGCTGTAACCATGAAATATCAAAAATATTTTACTGATATTTCTTGATAACCTACTGGAAAGAATGAAATAATATTTTATCTTGAATGGGTATAGAAAATAGTGGTAAAGGAGAAAATATTGGTCACCAGCATTTTCTTCTTTTCGTACAATATTTTCAAAAACCTTTTTTTTTTCAGGGTCGTTAAAACTCTGGGGTTATTTGGTAAACAGTCAAACCAATACAAAACTGAACTGTTAACCACACCACAGAATTTTTGATTTGTCCAAATTCAAAGCATTTGCAGATGACAAATTGAAGGTGGATCAAATGATGAAACTTGCTTTTGATTGAATAGAAAACATTGTGGAAAAAGGAGAAAATGCTGGTCACCAGCATTTTCTTCTTTTCCTACAATGTTTTTAAAAGCCTTCTTTCTTTGTTAAAACTCTGGATTGTGTGGTAAAAGCTTAAGTGGGTTCAAGGGGCCTACACTGGAAAGAGCATGTCTGTCTACTCGTCTTTGCGACTGCTTCACACTTCTCTTTTATCACAGATTACCAAAAGCCATTAGTTAAGGAGGTTGACAGCAAGTTGGAATGACTCACCCTTCAAGTCCATATTTGACTTGAAAGTACCTTATAAGATCGATTTTTTGTTTTGTTTTTGACACAGACATTAACTTTCTGTTACACGGTGTCGTCGTACAAGTTTACTAGTTAAAATTGTCTATCATGGTAACAAACTAATGTATAATAGAAAGCGCTATTGAGAATGAAAGGGTTAAATGTGGATCAAATGGTAAAATTTGTCCTGGATGGAAAAAGGAGAAAATTCTGGTACCAGCATTTTACTTTCTCCACAATCATTTGGGCCACATTTGCTATATGCAAATGCTTCTAATTTTGGACCAGTCTAAAACATTGTGGTGTGGTAAAGAGTTAATAAATATTCTATTATTCTCCATCCAGATCTTGTCTGACTCTCTCCTGATCATTGCATATTTTCATCAGCTCAACTGTTTTCGAAGAAAACATAGAGGTATTGTTATAGTCCTGTTATCGCTCTGCTTTTGTGTGATGCAAAAATTTCGACATTTTATAATATCTCTGTTATTACTGAAGATATTTACTTCAAACTCTAAGTAGTTGTTAACTATCAGATGGGTGGACCCATACAACAGGGGCAGGTAACCATCAAAATACTTTTGACACATTTATGCCACTTTTTTGACTTAAAATTTTCAAAACTTTGTCATTATATAATATCTCTGTCATTAATGAAGATGTTTACTTTAAACTTGGATTAGTTGTCGATTATCTAAATTGGAACCCATACAAAAGTGGCCATTTTGACACAGTTACACACTTTTTTTGACTTAAAATTTTCACTTAAAGCAACTACAGGAGAGCATTTGCACACCCATGTTTTTGGAAGTCGGGGCCATTTTACCAACCATTCTTAAGAATATTCTTTGTCTTATTCCCCAAGATTTCCTTAATGTGAAAGTAACACAACATTCTGATTGGCTAAACCAAATGGTTAAGCCAGTTAGAAGTTTTGTTACTTTCACACTTAGAAAATTTGGGAGAATGAGACTAAGAACATTCTTAGGAATGGTTTGTGAATATGGACCAAGAATGCTTCCATGATGAAATTGATGGTCATATGATGAGAAACACTGATACTGAATCAGTGGCCATAATATAAGAAAACAAGAACAACGCATCCAGGTGGCAATGCTTGGCTGCAGTTGTTTCTAGACATAGATTGATCTTCATCGAAAATTCTTAGTCCAAAAGGGGCATAAATGTGTCAAAATTATTTTGATGGTAACCTGCCATACTGGTATCAGTTCCCCTTTTGATAGTTATCAAATAGAGTTTGAAGTAAATATCATCAGTAATGATAGATGTTATGAAATGTCAAAGATTTTGCATGACAATGCAGACAACCATGCAGACAACATCAGGACTTTTGACAATACCTCATTCTTTTTATTCAAAAACATACAAGCTAACTTCTCTTGCAGATCAAGGTAAATTATAGACTGGTTTTCTGGGTTTACCCTGATTACTGATATGTCAAAAGGTATACGGAAATATTGCGAGTTGCACTGTTGGATTTTGAAAATACCTGTTTGTTTCGTGTACTGCCCTCTGCTGACAATGGCTTGTTATCAGGAATATCTCAAGCTACCACAATGTTTGTGCTTGTATTGATGTACTAAACCCTAGATTACTTATTAGCTGCACTTGGACAAAGAGGGGTTGACTCTCTACCACACAACAAAGATGTAGACTTGTTCAAATTAAAAGCATTGGCAGATGAAAATTTACATGTGGCTCTCATGATGGAATTTGTCTTTGATAGGGTAGAAAACATTTTGGGAAAAGGAGGAAATGATGGCAACCAGCATTTCCTCCATTTCCCACAATGTTTTCAAAAGGCTTCTTTCATAGGGTCGCTAAATATCAGGTTTTGGTGGTTAAAAGTTAGGCATCTTTGTAATGCACTAAACCAAGCAACACATTACATTTGTATGGATCCTTAAAATCTATTTTTTCTAACAACCAACTGAATCATTGGGAAAAATGGTCCTTTGACATACAGAAAATTTACAAGTTCCCAAAAGATTTGACCCATATCAGCCTGTCCAGATTGTGCAGGCTGAGATGATACTTTTGCTGATGCATTAAATAACCTTTTCACAGAGCATGGCTCTTATTTTACAGAGACATTTACAGTGTTTGCTGCAGTCCTGTTTCAGAAAATAATGTGTCCACTTGTTTATTGTTTTCAGGAAGAACTAGAAGCTATGCTAGAGAAAGTTTGTGCTATGTTTGGTGAGCTCAAGTCAGAATGTGATTTTTTGGTAGAAAAATATGGGAAAGAGATCATTAAAGCCTTGCTTAAGAAAATTGATCCAGAAACGGTATGCACTTACATTGGATTATGCAAATCTACTCAGACTGGTGTTCTCAATCTAAAGGCAGGAATACTCTCCCCTGTTGATACTCTCCCTATTACTGCACAGGAAGTTAAAAAAGGTAAGTTGCTTCGTATATTGATTTCAAGATCCTAGAGACATTACATTCAGTGATCAGAATGCTTCTTTTTGAATTATACACTATGTACATTCGAAAACACAACTACTAGTTGTAGGTTGAAAATCAGTTGGAAGATAACATGTTTTGATCTAATTTACCTGTAATGTGTTTTTATTGGCAGTGGATTTACCACACTATCATAGTTCCTACATCACATGTGCATGTATATACTGGTTTTCAAAGCCTGCTATCTTTATCTAGGTCAGATTTTTGCTTCCTCAAGTTTTGCCTGGATATGCATGTAAACAAAACCAGTTTCGTACACAAACAAAATTGTTCTGCCAATGATATTCAGACAAAGCAGTTCAACTTGATACTGTATTTTCTCTGACAAAAATTAAAACATGTTTCAGTTGTCTTTTTTCATTTAACTCTTTACCGCACAGTCCCGACTTTTAACAACCCTGAGGAAGAAAGCTTTTGAAAACCTTGTGAGAAAAGGAGAAAATGCTGGTGACCAGCATTTTGTCCTTTTCCCACAATGTTTTCTACCGTATCAAAGAAATATCGTACTATTTAAGCTACAATGAAATTGTCATCTGCAAATGCTTTCAATATAGACAAGGCTAAAATTTTGTCGTTTGGTAAAGGGTTAAGGTAACAAAAGATTTTCAAGCTTAAATAAAACAAAAACCGTGTCGGGTTTAACACTTCTCCACCATGAGGCACATTTATACAATAACATACCTCGTTGCTGAAGAACTCGGACCCTGGTGAACACATACCCTAATCTTAAGGGTGAGAGTTCCCTGGAGAACTTTTCGTTTTGGTTTACATTAGTTTACAAGGAAAACAAATCATAGAACACACCAATTAGTAGCATGTATTTGGAGCCAGAAAAGAAATCCGCTGCCTTCAGTGCGTTAGTGCTTTGATTAATCCATGGAATGATGCTTACAATTTGTTTTAATCGTCTGTGTTTTTCAAATGAAAAGTGATACAAAAGGTTCCTATCCACAATTCAAAAAGTCACATGATTAATATTGAGAATGGCTATCCCTCACATTTATCAAAACTAGCCAGCTTTGTCTCACTGACAAAAGTGCAAGGTGATTCAGTGCTTTGGGAAGTTGTGCTATTCTTCCAGAAGGGCTCTGCAAAGTTGCCAAAGTGTTGTAAGTGGTTAACCGTTTACCAAATGCAAAAATTTTAGATGTGCTAAAATTGAGAGCTTTTGCAGACAACAAAATACAGTTAAACTTCGGTGGCTTGAATATGGGTAATTTCGAATACCAAAGAAAGCTTAAACAACGCTTTTGGTCCTGGCAAAATCTTTATATCATTCATATTGTTCTACCTCAGAAAGCTCGCACAACCCTTAATTGGAACTTTCAAACTCATTTCATGGTCCCGTCATTCATTCACCCCGCCAGACAGGCTCATTTAGTGCCATATCAGCTGAGTCTGTATTCACCACCCACTCTTATTCTCCAGAGTATTCTAAATTCAAAACTAACAGAACATTGATTGGCTAAACTATTTGCTTTAGCCAATCAGAAGTTGTACTACTTTCAAATTTAGAAAATCTTGGAGAATATGACCAAGAACATTCTTAAGAATGGTCGGTGAATACAGCCCCTCAGGTGAAAGTGTGCCCAGTCAAAAATTTAAACGTTTTGCTGACCAAGAAAATTTCTAGTCTAAACAGTCGTACGTGCAGGAGCACCATCATGATGCGATCTATAGTGAGCTTGTCTAAAATTTTGACCTGGAAGAATTTGTAACCAAAATTTTCTCCTTTTTTTGAAATTTTATCTAAGCTTCCATTTACAACCCACATCATTTGAGCCCTTTTTGATAGTATTGTCTGCAAATGCTTTCAGTTTGGATAAGTCTATATTTTTTGGGCTTGCAAAGACTAATTTTGATAGAAAATGATAATATAAATGTTGGTAAAATCAATGTTTTTTTTGCAAAGATGGGTAAGTGAAATAATAGTCATAAAAACTCATTGAAATGGTCAAAAACAGCAAATAACAGGGTCAAGAAAAAAGTACAAGAGATTGTTATACTATATAAATTCAAATTTTATTTGCGCATGTTTTAACCCTTCACCACATAATCCCAGGTTTTAACAATTACAAAACTTTTGAAAACATGGTGGGAAAAGGAGAAAATGCTCGCTTTTCCCATAATTTTGTATATTTCAAACACAAATCATACCATGTTAGTCACCTATGATTTGCAAATACATGTACTTTCAAATTGCAGGAGTCTATAATTTATCATGTGAGGGCAAAATTTTAGACTCTACCACATTAAAAGCACATTACCATAGTAAAAGCATGTGCAGATGACAAACTAGATGTGGTATGTGGGTTTTATCTGTGAAAGGGTGGAAAATGTTTTGCAGATTTGCACTTTTTTCTTAAAAGTTCTTTATCAGGTTCATTGAAATTTAGATTGTTGGTAAAGGGTTAATCAGCTAATAAATGGTATTAGAGAGAGAGAGAGACAGAGAGAGAGAGAGAGAGAGAGAGAGGGGGGGAGAGAGAGAGACAGAGATAAAAAGAGAGACAGAGTCAGACAGAGAGACACAGAGGGAGACTGTGGGAGACAGACAGACATACAGACTGACTGACAGACAGACAGTCAGGTACAGAGAGACACACAGACAGAGAGACACAGAGAGAGACACACAGAGAAACACAGAATGAGACAGAAAGGGGGTAACTATTTAATAGTAGTTCTCTTTTTTACATCAGCTCAAGTGGTCAGTATTCCAGAGACGAAGACCTTTAAAGGAGAAGTAGAATGTGATGCATGTAAGCTTGTGATGGAAGCGGCTGACAAAGCTCTACAACAAAAGTATACACAGGTATGTGGAACTTTAATCCTTGTATATTTGTTCGGTTCTCTATTGATATGTCAAAAGTCTGAAGTTTAATCATAAGGCCTTGCATATTTTATTTGTCCTGTGCCATGATGTTTTCAAAATTAGTTTGCGGCAAGTCAGGAAAAAGTAGTCAATACTTCCTTTTCAGACAGCAAAATTTAAGACTTGTCCATATTCCTCTCTTCTATATGACCGATGTATTTGACTTTCACCCATACAACAACATTTTAGCCTTGTCCAAATTCAGAGCATTTGCAGATGACAAAATAAATTTTGATCAAAACATGGAATATGTCTTTCATATGGTAGAGAACATAGTGGGAAAAGGAGAAAATGCTGGTTACCAGCATTTTCTCCTTTTCCCACAATGTTTTCAGTAGCCTTCATTTTCAGGGTGGTTAAACTCGGGATTGTGTGGTAATGGGTTAAGCAGTGCTCTGGGGAAAGAGGGTTTAATGCATCTTCTTGATGCATTATAACAGGCAAGTCATCATATAACTGTGGATTCATAAAATCCATTTGGTCTAACAACTGACTGAATCATGAGGTATTCTGGTCCTTTGACATGCAGAAAATTTGCAAACAACAAAAATTTTCAACCCTTGGTCAATACGGAAGATGCATTAACTCTCTACTGGTCCACAAATGGCTAGAAGTGTCAAAATTAAAAAGCATTCATAGACAACAAGTTAGAATCGACTCAAATGATGGAGGTTATTTTGGGTAGAAAACATTGTAGGACAAGGAAAAAAATGCTGGTTGCCAGTATTTCCTAGTTTTTCCCACACTGTTTTCAGATGGCTTCTTCTACAGAGGTTTTACAACTGGGGATTGTGTGGTACAGAATTAAATCTGCTTTTCACAGAGCTTGACTCATTTACAGATCTAAAATTAGATATGGGTCAAATGATGGAATGTTTTTCAAAATTTAGCAAATATTGTGGGAATGGAAGATCCTGGTGACAAGCATTTTCCTATTACTACAAGGTTTTAAAAAAAAAAGAAGCCTCCTTCCTCAGGGACTTACCCTTTACCTTTCAGTTGTGAAACAATCCTAAGAAAGAAATCATTTGAAAACTTTGTGTGAAAATAAGAAAATGCTGGAAAACACTATTTTCGCCTTTTCCTACCAAATTTTTTCCCTGCTATAGACAAATCCTGTCTTTTGAGTGATATACAGTTTGTTATCTGCCAAGGCTTTCAATTCGGACCTGTTGAATGTTTTGTTGTTTGGTTAAGAGTTAAAACATACTCTAAAACCAGAAATGTTTGCATCTTGAAAATTTTTTGCAGTTTTCACGTATTCGCTTTTATGATATTTTCTGTTTGAAAAGTGGTCATTCTACTTTGTTACACAATTATTTTTGAACTATCAACTTAAATTGACCTGCGCTGTCGTTGATCTGTTTTCATCTGATTGATGCACGGAATTCCCAGATGGTCCCTTTTTGCGTGACGGGTCACATATGGATAAAAATTGCGAAGATATCCACCTGCATTAATTAAAGCTGCGTTAACCCTTTACCACATAATCCCGACTTTTAACGACCCTGACAATGGTGCCTTTTGAAAACATTGTGGGAAAAGGAGAAAATGCTGATAACCAGCATTTTCTCCTTTTTCCCACAATGTTTTCTACCTTTTTCAAAGCAAAGTTTGATTTTTCAGTCACATTTATTGTGTTGTCTGCAAATGCTTCCAATGTGGACCAGTCTGAAATTTTGTCGTTTGGTAAAGAGTTATATTCTACCTAGTGGAAGTGGTTGACTGGGATCCTTGTCAACATCATTGACTGCCTTTTGTCATCAAAGTCCAGCAGTATACCAGTTTAGTGGTGGTTAGTACTGCCTTTAAAACACATTTCGCTGAAGTAAAAACAGAAATTTACTAAATCCAATAACAAGTTTGTTTTTCTGTGCGCAGTTACAGAAGAAATTTTGAAATTCTGTCGTTAACACATAAGATCAGTATTTGTTAATTTGGTAAATTTTAGACCTGCAATAATATCCACTTTAATCTCTGGTAAAGGATTATCATAACATTTCTCTCTGCTACATTTTCAGGACAAGATTAAAAATCTAATGCTAGATGTCTGCAAAGATCTACCTCAGTTCCATTCAGAGTGTGCTAACTTTGTCAACACATACTACATGGTTGCCATCAACTACCTGTTACTAAGCCAAAGTCCAGCTTCAGTATGCAAGGAATTGGAATTATGTACTGCTACTGACAAACAACCACAGCCAGTTCATGTGAAACTCTCCCCAGGTAGGTGTGACCAATTTTCAGATTAACCATGAATCATCAATCTCATGGTATTTACCGTGTCCAATTACCTGTATCATTAAGACCCCAATGGAATAGGCTTTTGAAAATATTGTTGGGAAAAAAGAACCAGCATTTTTCTCCTTTTTACGTTATTTTCTTCCCGTTTAACTCTCAGGCTACTAAGGGCAACTCCATGACCTTTTGCAGACAGTGTAGATTAAGATCAGACTGCACAGAACATGCAGTCTGATCTTTGATCTACACTGTTCGAGATGGAAATGTTTTTCTAAAATAACAAAATTCGATTTTTACAATGGGCTTGAAAGTTTCATTTAACTTACTTAGCAGGTTAGAGACAAAATTTCATCATTTTAGCTACATTTAACCCTTGACCAGACACCAAACTTTTGGACTTGTTTGTTTTGAAAGCAGTTGCAGATGACAGACTAATGTGTTTCTAACAATGGGATTTGTCAGTTATAGTGGTAAGTGTATATGAAGATCAAACTGCATATAATGTTGAGGTTTAGGTTATGGAAAAATGACTGTAGGCTTTTCTCTATGTAGAAACATGATTTCATTTGCATATCTTGTCTCAAATTTAGTGAACACTCTTTATAAATCAAGTGAGCCGTGTTCTGTGAAAAAGGGCATTTATGCATTTGCAAAAGTATTGACCTATTTCAGCCTATGCAATCTGCTTAGGCTGACTTGTATCGATACCTTTTGCTATTGGTCAATTTTCTGCATGTCAGAGGACCATTTTACCTCATGATATGATGGTTTCTTACACAAAATAGGTTTTATAGATCCAAAATTGTCTGGCGACTTTCTTGGTACAATGCATCACAGAGATGCATTCCACCCTCTTTGCCGGAGCATGACTCAATTCTTATTCTTAATTTTGAGACCAGCCATCTGATTGGCTGAAATGTTCTGCAATGTAAACAGGATTGAATTTAGAAATATTGGTTTAATACCTATCCTGATCATTGATCTTACAAATGTGACAAATGGTGAGACATAGAGGATAATCATTTGTTTCAGGTATCTGATTGAAATTTCTTTAAAAACATGACCCTTGTTTTTCACGACATGAAACAAACTGCGATCATAAAGTGAAACAGGTGGTTGTTTTGTTTTTTTTTGGGGGGTCACAAATTGTGAGGGATTAAGGGCCATTCTGGCCGTTTTGTTCCTGAAAACTGTGCAGCATCACTTCACGAGACTGTGGTTAATGTGTAGGATATTAATCCGGGCAGTTCCAGGTTTGATCCCTTTACCATGCAATAACCCAAGGAAAAAAGCTTTTGAAAACATTGTTGGAAAAGGAGAAAATGCTGGTAACCAGCATTTTCTCCTTTTCCCACTATGTTTTCTACCCTATCAAAGACAGAATTCATCATTTGAGCTGCATTTATTTTGACATCTGCAAATACTTTCAATTTGTTTGAGTTTAAAATTAGTCATTTGGTAAAGAGATAATTATGTTGTATGCTAAGGCTTTCAGTACGAGTAATACTAAAATTAGTCCCATGTTTTTATGAAGGGAGCCTTTGGAAAACATTTGTGTAAAGTAGAGAAATGATATGCAATTGCTCCATTTTCCAGTATGTTTTCTTACATTATTAGATTACCTCAGCTCATTTGTACTATTTTGAATTTGTCCACGGTAGATACTTTTATTTTTTTTTTGTGTCTAAAATTTCTTGTCTGATTAAACCTTTACCACATGATCCCAAGTTTTAATAACCTTGAAGAAGCCCAAGTTTTGATGACCTGAAGAAGAAGGCTCGTAAAACATTGTTGAAAGAAAAAGAAAATGTTGGAAACCAGCATTTTCTTTTTTTCTCACAATGTTTTGTACCCTATCAAAGACAGAAATCATCATTTGAGATACATTTAATTTATTGTCCGCATATGCTTTGAATTAGGACAAGTCTAAAATTTTGTCATTTGTTGAAGGGTTAAATGTATATCTTTACAGTGTCATCAGGGAAAGACGAGAATGGAGCACTGTGTGTTGTATGTGAGTTTGTTATGAAGGAAGTGGAACGACAGCTTAAAGCTAATGCATCGGAGGTAATCCAGAATATACTTGTTTTCTTTTATGCTTTTCAGTAGTTTATGGAAATCTGACAGAATTATATCCTAATAATTCATTGGTGAATGTTATAACTTTTATTTTTGACATACCACTAATACTACCAATATTTGAAATTGAACTTGAATGAACTTTTAGCAGGTGAACGTCGAGTTTTATGACGTAGTCAGCAACAGTCATGACGTCATTATTAAAGCAAGTCCATAGCCGATATTATTGAATAGATTTATAGGTCCCCAACCGGCAAAGCCAAAGGGGACTTTAGGTTTGCACTCCGTATGTCCGTCCATCCTTCTGTCCATCTGTCTGTCAGTCTGTCCATCAGTCTGCCAGTTTTCCGACATTTTTTCTAAACACTGGCAGATATTGAGCTGATTTTTGGTATGCAAGTCAACCACCATGAGTTACAGATCAAGTTTGAGTTTCGTTCCGATCCACTGGTTTTTGACGAAATAACAGGCCTTGGACTTAGAAAATTTCACCGAAAAAACAGTTTTCCGGACTTTTTTTCTAAATGCTGGCAGATATTGAGCTGATTTTTGATGTGCAAGTCAACAACCATGAGTTACAGATCAAGTTTGAGTTTGATTCCAGTCCACTGATTTTTGATGAAATTACGGGCCTTGGACTTAGAAATTTTTACCGGAAAAAACCAGTTTCCCGGACTTATTTTCTAAACGCTGGTAGATACTGAACTGATTTTCGGTGTGTTAGTCAACCACCATGACTTACAGATCAAGTTTGAGTTTCGTTCCGGTCCACTGATTTTTGACGAAATTACGGGCCTTGGACTTAGAAAATTTCACTGAAAAAACTTCTTCAATGAACTTACATTAACAAGGAAAAATGTTTATATATCTGGCTTTCATTAAAGCATTGCATACAAAGACAGATGCAATGCTTATAATTCTGAAAGGGGGTCAAATACGTTCTTTCTCCTCCACAGAGTTTCACAAACTATACGTGCCAGCGATATATACGGCCAGTAGGGGACTGGGTATTGCTCTGCAATACTATCAGAATGCTTGTTTCTTTTGAAAAAGGCACCTATTTATTACAATGAGCAAAAAGTAGATGTGAAAAGAAAGGTGAAAGTGAAGGGCATAAAAGAAATAGGACAATTGTTTCAGCGTATGACCAAAATTTTGTTCATCTCGTGAAAAGCAAAGGCAATATTTTCACTCGTGGCTTCACTACAGGTGAAAATATAGCCTTCGCTTTTCATTCTATGAAAAAAGTTTCCATCATACACTGAAACAGACTTTAATCATATATGTATTGAAATGATGCGTAATATTAGAATCCTGGGAAATAAAAGGGGAACTTCAGAGATGATTTGAACAGCTGTATTAGTGTGGTGGTATCATACAGGACTTGCAAACAGGGGATTGGTGGTTGGAATCCCAAGCTTAGCCAGTCTCTTTCAGAGGATTGATGATAGTCATTGTGACAGGTTTCATTCCTCTCTCACCACTGATCATTGTTTTCATTATGTTTATGTGGGAAAGCAGCCAGTGGGCTTGGAAAGAATATTGTGCAAAGTATTATTAACATAGACTCAAGAAAAGAATGGATAGGTGCACTGGTTGCGCTGATATAAGTGATAGATGTTGAAACAGATATTAAACGCTAAACAAAGATGACTATATTACATCCTTTAGCATTGTGCAAATGTTTATGACATACATGTAGGGTGAGAGAGGTCATTCAAGAAAGCCAGATTCCCACGTAAAAAAAAGTTCTGTGTACAGACTTTATGTCTTAAGTTTCAAAAATAGTTGACAATATACAGTTGTTTTCCTTTTTCCAAATGAAATTTATGACCTTGAATTTATTAAAGCCAAGCTCAAGGGCAGGGAGGGGTCCACAAAGTATATTATATATTTACACATGCTGGGTCTCTAGTTATCCTCCACCAAAGGATGGGAGAAACATATTTTGGGGTATGTAGTTTGTCCGGCCGTCCATTCATCTAGTTGTCTCTCCGAACACTGAACAGATAGTCCTTGACGAAAATTGATGAAACTTCATATACGAGTTCCTTATGATAGTCGGCCAATATGTTTTTTTTTTGTTTTGTTTTGTTTTTGTTTTTTTTTTTTTAGTTTAATGCCATGTCATGGAAAAAGGGAGCTTGATGTATATTTGCATTATTTCTTTAACTACTGGACAAAGTTTTATGAAACTTCATACTAATATTGTTATTTATGGTCTGATTATGAAAATATTTCAAACATAGGTGCACCTTGATGAGATTGGCAAAGCCAGGTTTCAGACTTATAACCAGACAACATGATTTAAGACTTCTTGATACCAAAGCATTTGCAAGCGACAAATTATACATGGCTCATGTATTGATTCTGTTCATGAAAGGGTAGGACACACTGATGGAAAAGGACGTGGTCGCAAACATTTTCTCCATTTCTGACACTGTTTTTTTAGAGCCTGTCTGATCAAGGTTGCATGAGCTCATGGAAAAAGGTCACATTAAAAGTTTAAAAAAATTAAATAACATATGTTATAAATAACATATTTTCCTAATCTTGTACAGATCAAAAATGATACCTGCTTGTATACCAATCATTTGAGCCATGATCTGATAAAAGGGGACTTAAGGTATTTCTGTTCTTACGAACATGAAAGTTCGCAACAAATGCATAGCTCAAATACAAACCGCACCTGGCAGGATACAAACCCGTGCCGACGAATATCCTCGTTTTTCGAGGTTTAAAAGACCAATACCATAACCACTGAGCCAAAGAGAACTCTCTCTGACGCAGTTGTCAGGTATTGATTTTATATGGGAAAGCTATGCAGTAAGGAAGGAGTGTCTTAAATGTCTTAAATGTCATCATTTTGATGACGGAAAGCCTAATTAGGCAGTAAGTCTATTAATTAGACAACAAATGGCTCAATGGCCAATCCCGGACTAGCCCCCATCTTACGAACATGAAAGTTCGCAACAAATGCATAGCTCAAATACAAACAGGACCTGGCAGGATTCGAACCCGTGCGGACAAATATCCTCGTTTTTCGAGGTTTAAAAGACCAATACCGTAACCACCGAGCCAAAGAGAATTCTTTCTAACGCAGGTGTCAGGTATTGATTTTATACGGGAAACCTATGCAATAAGGGAGGAGTGATCTCCCGTAACACTGATGCATTATACAAAGCAAGTCATCGCATAATTATGGGTCCATTATATCCATTTTGTCTAACAACAGACTAAATCAAGAAGTAGAATAGAATGATCCATGAACAATCAGAGAAATGACCAATATCAAAAAGTTTAGACCCATATCAGCTTGCATGGACTGCGCAGGCTGACATGGGTCTATACTTTTTGCAGATGCATTAAACCCCCTTTTCATAGAGCATAACTCATTTCTTTCTTTTTTTTTTTTTTTTTTTTTTTTCCTCCTCTAGGCTGAAATAAAAGCAGTTCTTCACAAAATTTGTTCCTTTTTACCAAGTACCATTTCAAATGAATGTGAAGCTTTTGTGAATAAGTACAGTGCAGCCATAATCAATCTGCTTCTGAAGGAAGTAAGCCCAAGTGAGGTCTGTAAAGCATTAAAATTGTGTTCAGCAAACAAAATGAAGGGATTGGCAACTGCCGTGAAAATTCTATCAGCAAAAGACACAGGTTTGTGCAGGATACAAAATCAGTTAATACTTTTCCAAACAACCAAATTCTGGACTGGACTATATTGAAAGCATTTGCAGACGGCAAGTTGAATGTTGATTTCTGATTTTGATAGAGTAGAAAAAATTGTGGGTAAAGGAGAAAATGTTGGTTGCCAGCGTTTTCTCCTTTGCTTACAATATTTTCAAAAGCTTTCTCTTGAAGGGTCATTTAAAGTAAGGATTGTGTGGCAATGACTTGAACAAACAATTGCGAATTTTAATGACCCTTAAAACAGACGCTTTTGAAAACATAACAGGAAATGGAGAAAAATGGCTGTTATGAGCATTTTCTCCATTTCCAACAATATTTTCTATCCTTTCTACCACAAATTCCATTATTCAAGACCTATTTAATTTGTTACCTGCCAATGCTATCAAATTGGAATAGTCTAAAATTTTGTTGTTTTGTAAAGAGTTGATTACTTTCAAAACACAGTATGGGAAGAGGAGAAAATTGATGGTAATGAGCAATTTCTTCCTATTCAACAATGTTTTCAACACTGATGTAAACTGCAGTTATCAATATTCTACAGCTGTACCACATGAACTGTGTATTTATATGACCCTGACAAGGGAAGCTTTTGAAAACACAGTGGGAAAAGGAGAAAATGTTGATGATCTGCATTTTCTACCTTTCCCACACAATATATTCCACCTCATTTAACTCTTTATCACATAATCCTAAGTGCCTTTTAAAAACATTGTGGGCAAAGGAGAAAATGTTGATAACCAGCATTTTCTACTTTTCGCACAATGTTTTCTGTCCTTACTTCAATAGACAAATTACAACATTTGGGCCACACAGTTTGAAGTTTTAATGAACCTGATGGAGAATACTGTTGAAAACAGTATGGGAAAAGGAGAAAATGCTGATTACCAGCATTTTCTCCTTTTCCCACAATGTTTTCTATCTTCTGAAGGATAAATTTTGTCATTTTAGCCAATTTTAAGTTGTTGTGTGCAAATGCTTTCAATTTGGAATAGTCATAAATTTTGTTATTTGGTGAAGAGGTAGACTTTAAAGTGCTAGAAAAATTGGTCTGGATCATCACCGCATTCAAAAACAACTGAAGCTTGATTTGGCTGTTAAGGGTAAAATTTATAAGGTCAGCTTTATTAGCTTGACTGCTTTCATAGAAAAAATTGAGGTATTGTCGAAGCTCTGTGGTTATCTGTGTCATCGTGCAAAATCTTTGTTATTTTATATTACATGTATCTCTATTGTTACTGAAGAATTTTTTTTGAAGCTCAGACTAGTTTTGAACTATCAAAAGAGTATTCCATACATCAGGGGCAGGTAACCAGTGTTTGACACAGTTATGCCCCTTTCTTCAACTTCGAATGTCACTGAAACACAACAGAAGCAGAGAGTTTGCAGAAGCATGCAGTCCTCTTTTTTTTTTTTTTTTAGCTGGTTCCATTGAGTGTGACATTTGCAAAGAGGTTGTTGAAGAGTTGAATGTGTATTTGAAGGAGAATAAAACAGTGGAAGAAATTGAAGCACTTCTGATAGGGTTCTGTGATTATCTGCCAGACACTGTTTCTGCACAGGTGGGCTTATTTACAAATGAGCCATGCTCTGGCAAAAGGGGGTTTAATGCATTGCTGTGATGCATCATACCAAGGAAGTCATCATACAATTGTGGGCTCATAAAGTCCATTTTGTCTAACTACTGGCTGAATCCCGAGGTAGAATTATGGTCCTTGGATATGCAGAAAATTGACCAAAGGAAAAGGTTTTGATAGGTCAGCCTCATCAGATTGCACAGGTTGACCTTGGATTTGAAAAATGCATTACACACCCTTTTCACAGAGTATGGCTCGAACATTTAACCCTTTACCACACTATCAAGAATTTTTGAAAACCCTCAGCAGGATGGCTTTTTAAAACATCGTGGGAAAAGAACAAAATGCTGGATGCCAGTGTTTTCTCCTTTTCCTACAATGTTTTCTGTCATATCTTCAAACTTACACTCACTTGTACAAATTTTGAATTTGTCACCTTTAAATTTTTTAATTAAAAAGAGTCTAAACTTTGCTGATTGAGAAAGGGTTAAAGGGAGGTAGAACTGTTTATAACCAAGAGAATATTGAACAAAGGGAAAGTTATATTTTACCAAAATATCGAGAGATTTACATCTGAACAAATTTATTCACTAAGTTGATCCTTGTCAAATATTGATTATCAACATTGATTAATTCTTTACTACATGACGTAATTTTAGACTTGTCTAATTGAAGACATTTGGAGACGACAAATTTAGCGTGGCTCAAATGATGGGAATTGTTTTTGAAGGGCTAGAGAACATTTTGGGAAAAGGAGAAAATGCTGGTTACCAGGATTGTGTGGCATTGGGTTAAGGTGTGATGTTTGAGTACACTTGGAAAAAATCGTAACAAAAGATTGATTAATTAGTTGTATGGTGTTCTATGATGTTTTCAACATTATTTCAGTTTTATGGTGGTGGCCAATGAAACTATGCATGCTTTCCTGGAGTTTCTTTTACCATTACTTCACATGATATTCTTGCCAAGCCACTGACTACTTTCCAAAATAACTATCATTGAAACAATGATCAACAGTGAGAGAGGAACAAATCCTGTCGCAATGACTATCATCAATCCTTGGAAAGAAATTGGTCGAGCTGGGAATTGGAACCTCTGACCCCCTATTCTCTAGTCCTGTAAGCTACCAACTGCACAATCAGGGCTTAACCAAATAATATTGAAAGCAGAACAAAACACCATTCAGTCAATTAACAGGACAAATCCTTTGCAGCTTGTAGAATGTTGACCCTTTACCACAAAAATTTGACTTTTTATGACCATGAAGAAAAGAACATTTAAGAACAATCTGGGAAAAAAGTAGCCATCATTTCAGCTGAATTTAAATCGTCTGCAAATGCTTTCAATTTGGACCAGTCAAAAATTATGTTGTTTGGTAAAGAAATAACTGTATAAGCTATAGAGCAAACTTAGAAAATCTACCTCTGAAAAACTGTTTGTCAGAACTTATTTATATTTTTCACATGAATTAGCGCGCATTTGGTAGATTTCTCGGAAAATTTATGAATGAATTGTTATCACTCAAAAAAACATCGCCGACATGGACATAGCTTTGAATGCATAATTGTCAAAGCCTTTACAGCTCAGCTTAGTGATACAGGGCTATGATGGCCTTATACAGGGCTGTGATAGCCCTGTTGTTGAAAGGATAGAAAACAGTTAAAGAAAGGGAGATTATGCTTGTTAGTCCTTTACCAAACAGTCCCAACTTTTAACAACCCTAAGGAAAAAGAGCTTTGAAAACATTGTGGAAAAAGGAAAAAATGCTGATCACCAGCATTTTCTCCTTTTCCTAAAATGTTTTATACCCGTTTAAAAACAAATTCCATCATTAAAGCTCCATACACTTCGTCATCTGCAAATTCTTTCAATTTGGACCAGTCTAAAATTTTGTAGCTTGGTAAAAAGTGTATCACATTTTCTCCCCATTCTAGCGATGTTTTCAAAAGTTGGCCTTAGGGCTTGTGTAAAAACATTGGACTGCATTGAATAGAGTTTATTTCATCAGCTTGTGGTTAATATGGGGAAATATTTGCCTCAAAAGGGAAAGGTATGTGAAAATAACGAGTGCCTTATTTTCTCGGACCTTTCCCTTTTGAGGCAAATATTTCCCCATATTAACCACAAGCTGATGAAATAAATTATATATTATATTCCTCTGATTAGTTTTTCAACGAATGCCACTTTTAAAACTTAAAAACTTAAAAAACTTAAAAAAGTAGTTCCAGATTTTCGGCAGGAGGAAAATATTCACTGTGACGGGGAAATAATTCCCCCCAGCTTAAATTACTACATTTCTTTACCCATAACATGTCTAAAAATAGACACATGAAATATAATATAAATGGTTAATATCTTGAAGTTTTGTTTTTGTTTTGATTGAAAGTGTGAGGATGTGGTGGATATGTATATTCCGGCCATTATAGCTCTGATTGGACAAGATTTGAATTCTACTCAAGTGTGTAAGGTAATTCCCTATTGATATTACAATTTTATCTTACTTCATAGTATAGCTAAAACATGATGCCCAGACTTTTTATTTCTGACCCATTAAACCCCCTTGGTCAAAGTGTCAGTCGCTGGCAGAAAAATGAATTTTAAAATCAGGCAAAAAGTAAACAAAAGACATATAAACTTGGTTTTAACGTAGTTTTGAAATTAATATCTCTGCCTGCGACTAATGCTGGGACCAACCATACAATAACAGATTGTCATCTGCATAATAAATTCCATACTTTAAAATGGTATGGTTTGAATTATAGGGCATTTTAAAACCGGCTTTGTTTACTTTTGACAGCTATTGTTACTTTAACTCTTTACCAGACAACAAATTTTTGGACAATTCAAAACTGAATTCATTTGCATATGTCAAATTAAAGAGGGCTTAAATGATGAAATTTGTCCTTGATAGGGTAGAGAACATTGTGGGAAAAGGAGAAAATGCTGGTTACCAGCATTTTCTCCTTTTTCCACAATGTTTCCATAGGTCTTTTTCCTCATGGTTGTTAAAAGTTGGGATTGTGTGGCAAAAGGTAAACCCCTTACCACAGAATCCCAAGTTTTAATGACCCTGAGGAAAAAGCCTCTTGAAAACAGTGTGTGAAAAGAAGAAAATGCTGGTAACCAGCATTTTCTCCTTTTTTCCACAATGTTTTCTACCCAATGAAGTAAAGAAATCATCTTTCGAACCACATTTGTTTTGTTGTCTGCAAATGGTTTCAGTTTGGTCAAGTCCAAATTTTTGTCATTTGGTAAAGAATAAAAAGGGCTTTTTTTATAATGATTTCAACTTTACCAGAGTCCAGTTTTACAATGTGATATCATGCAATGACCCGATGACTCAAAAGAAGAGGGCTTTCGAAAACTTTGTGGGAAAAGGAGAATATGCCAGTTAGCCATTTAACCCTGTACCAAACATTCCCAAGTTTTATTCATTATCTCCTGCTAGATGGCATTCTACAAATACACATCTATCTAGTTTAGGCATTCTGGGTACAGAAGCGGACTACTTTTCAAAATGACAACCGTTACTTTGAATTTCAAAATCAAATAAATGTTTACTCAATAAAATGCTACCTGGTGCGATTCATTCAGCTATGATCAGCTAGCATGTAACCTATGCATCGGCCATTTATTAAAACAGCCCCTACAGACTTGGGTAATAGCTTCAGTATAAGCCTTACTTTTCCCTAGTATATGGGGTCGGTGATGCGTCATAGCAGACAGGTCGAATCTTCGAAGAATATGACGTGCAGACAACGAAGTTTTATTGACCCTGCGGTAGAGACCTTTTGAAAACATTGTGGGAAAATTAGGGTTAGGAGCATTTTCTACCTTTCTCGCATTGTTTTCTACAAAGTCAAAGAACTTCAGATCATTGTACCTTTTTCACACTTTTGTCTGCAGATTTTTCCTTTTGGAGGATTCCAAAATGCGAAAGAGTTAAGCGCTTATCAGTTTTATTCAAGTAATGTGATTTGCCTTTGAAAAGGTAGAAAACATTGTGGAAACAAGACAAAATTGTGGTTACCAGCAGTATCTCATCTCTTTTCTCCCACAATATTTTCTTAAAATTCAAGATTGTTTGAAAAAGGGTTCACCCTTTTTTCTTTTCCATGATGTTTTCTAAAGTCTTCATCTACATGTTCATTAGAAAATGATGTATGGTTTGGTCAAAGTTTAAAAAAAAAAATGAAAAATAGATAATGCAAATGAGCCTTGCTCTGTGAAAGAGGGGCTTGATGCATATGCAAAAAGTATCGACCTAGGTCAGCCTGCGCAGTCCACGCAGGCTGACCTGGGCCAAAACTTTTTGCTATTTGTCAATTTTCCACTTGTCAAAGGACCAGTATAGCTCACGATTCAGTCGGTTGCTAGACACAGTGGACTTTGTGGATCCATAATTATGTTACAACTAGCCAGGTACACTGTATAACGGAGATGCATTAAGCCCACTTTTGTCAGAGCATGGCTCAAATATATTTCAAGATATGAAAATGAAGTAGTTGTTGTCAATATTTACAGCAAATTGGTCTCTGTAATGCCACACACAACTCTGTTATCATGAAGGAACAGCATCCAGCACAAACAACGGCCCAGAAAACAGACAACACGCTGTTCTTCAAACCGCAATTGCTTGGACAGGAGAAATGCACCTATGGACCTGCCTTCTGGTGTGCTAGCAAAGAGAATGCTAAACTGTGTGAGGTAATTATGACTGTGAACCTCAGTATGACAATATTGTGTCTGAACTTACCCCTTCATCCTTCACCGAAAGTCAAAATTTTCAACAGCCCTGGAGAAGACCCCTTTTTGAAAACAATGTGGGAAAAGGAGAAAATGCTGGTCATCAGCTGTCATGTTTTCTACCCTTTTAACCCTTTACCTCACAATCCCGAGTTTTAACAACCATAAGCTTGACAGCTTTTGAAAACATAGTGGGAAAAGGAGAAAATGCTGGTAACCAGCATTTCCTCCTTAGCCCACAATGTTTTCCACTCTTTCACAGACAAATTCCCAAACTTGAACCACATTTAATATGTCGTCTGAAAATGCTTTGAATTTGGGAAAGTCCGATATTGTGACATTTGGTAATGGGTGAAATACAACGCTTATTTTTTGAGACATATAGGATCTGACATGAGTTGGCTTTTGAGAGAAGATTTTATCAAACGAGTCTAGGGAAATGTTATTAAGCAAGCCTTTGGCGAGCTTAATAACATTTTTCAATGACGAGTTTAATAAAATTTTATCTCAAATGCCTACGAATGTCAGATTCTTTTTATCACATAACAGTATTTCACGAAATGTAGATCAGATGATATAAAACCATTTATAGATGCACCCGCGGTAATATCCATAAAACCCATTCACTTCTATCAAAAATGTATAAAATGACGTCAAAAATTACGTCACACAAATATGATATCAAACGTGTATAAGATCAGAAAATTCGCAGTGGGTATATTACACTGAAAACAAGGGAGATTATGTGATAAAGATGCATATTGTCATCTGCATATTTTTCAATAAGGATTGTAGCTCAATTGATGATACATGTATTTTTCTTTGAAAGAGGAGAAAACATTGTGGGAAAGGAAGAAAATGCTGGTCACCAGCATTTTCTCCTTTTCCCATAATGTTTTCAAAAGCTTTATTCCTCAAGGTGATGATTGGGCAGTAAAGGGTTAAATGTTTGCTATACCTGATTTCTTTTATAAAACACCGTCAAAGAAATCTATTTGATGCGTTCTTGTTATCTGTCTGTACTTCTGTTTTGAGGTTAATAGCGTTTCTTTCTTGGAATTGTGTCTGTCTGTCCATCTGCTTGTGTGCCAGTGTAGACTGCACAGAATGGGCAGGCAGTCTGATCTTTGATTGACACTGTCCGCTTTGCTGAAAAACTGAAGATGAAAACAATGAAAATCCAATTGGGCCATGCTCTTGTCTTGCAAAAAGTGGTGGTTAAACTCTTTAATTAATGACAAAATTCTAGACTTGTCCAAATCGAGAAGATTTGCAGATGACAGTTGTAACACAAACCATGAAATTTGTATTTCTTAGAGTAGAAAACATTGTGGGAAGACGAGAAAATGTTGGTTCCTTTTCCCACCATGTTTTCAAAAGCTATCTTCATTCGGATAGTTAAAAGTTGGGATTGTGTGGTGAAGGGCTAATGCATCTCATTGATGCATCATACCACGCAACTCATTACATAATTAATGGATTATGGATCATAAAATCCATTTTTCTTCTTAACCATCTGTATCATGAGGTAGAAAGGTTCTGGGACAGGCAGAATATTTACAAAAAAGCAAATAGTATTGACCCATGTCAGCCTGCGCGAACTGCGCAGGCTGACATGGGTCAATATACTATTTGCCTATGCATTAAGCCTCCTTTTGACAGAACATGGCTCAATTATTGGCTTTAATTTTCAGTAGGCTGAAAATGCTGGGTTGGTTTATTTGATGCCCTAAGGTTGAATGTTTTCATATTTTTTTCTATCTCATTGCAGGCTGAGGAACATTGTAGACGTCACGTCTGGAACTAACAACTACGACATTCATACGAAAAATATCTCTGTAACTTTTTTGTTCTTTCAGCAACTGTTTTGAAATTCATGAAAATAAACTTTTTTTTGTCTGATTTAAAAGTTGATGGAATTATACAAATAAATTGTAAGAGTGCAAAGATGTGCAGCCTGATCTTGGATCCTCTTTGTCTGCTTCTTTGTAACACATGCTGACCAAAATAACCTTGAAATTGGAACATTAAGGAGTTCAATACCGAGAAGAAAATAACAAGGGAGATAACACAAAGTGAAGAAAAGTTTACCAAATTTATCTCCCTTATAATGGCAAACGGGAAATTGTTTTAGAGAGATCTGACAAAAATCTTTAAAAAAAAAAAAGTGACTTTGAAGGCTTTCACAGAGATTAAATATCAAATGTAGATCTAATTCCACAGAATATGTCTTATCACCATGTACAACATTTTGTGTTTGTTATAAACTTACTCGTGATTCAAACAACAAAACTTTTACGAGCTTATTGTGAATATATGCTTATGTGTGTGTCTATTTTTTCGAAATCACATTCCAGCTTGTGAAATGTAACTTTTTCTTAAGTCAACCGTTTTCCCATATGACAAATCTGAGACTCTTCCAAATTGTAAATTGATTCAAAGGAACTTAAGTTCCATGATGGAGAAGAAAACATTTTGGGAAAAGGAGAAATCATTTTGCCCTTATTATTTATTAAAGATTTATTTTGTTGATCCCTTGACAGTGGGATTGTTTGTCAAGGAAAGATGAAAGTGCTATCTTAGAAAAAGGGTAGAAAGAAAACGCAAATATTGTTAAAAGTAATGTTAATTTTTTTATTTGTCACATACAGACCTCATTTAGCAGCACTTAACATGTAGAGAAAAAAAAAACCCTAAACCCTTTCCCAAACGACAAATTTTGGACTCTTCCAAACCGAAAGAGTTTGCAGACGACAATTTTAGATTTGGAGAAAATGGCAGAAAGTTCTCAAAAAGGGTAGAAAACACTGTGGGAAAAGGAGAAATTGCTCCTTAAGAGCAATTTCTCCTTTTCCCACAGTGTTTTCAAAAGACTTTTACTGCAGACACGTAAAAACCAGGGCTTGTTTGGGAAAGGGTTAAGACTCCACTTTAACCGGACAGACATGTTCAGTCCAAAAGTAAGACCGAAAGAATGGCTTTTTCATGACTGTGTTTGTCTATTGTATTCTAGCAAAGCAGACAGTGTAGATCAAAGATCAGGCTGCACACTTTGTGCAGTCTGATCTTGATCTTCACTGCCCGGAAGACCAATATTATTTATGAGAGGTGCATTAAGGGTTTGAATGATACACGTATTTTGTGTTACTACAACTGTTTGTGATATGAATCATATATTCTCTATTTACTCCTTTGTTTCTTGTACATGTAAGATAGGCTGGGGCTGACCCACTCAAACTACATTAGCATAATATATACAAGACTGACAATGCTGTGAGAGAAATGGAGAATTGTTGAAAGTTGCAATGTTTCCTTTTGCCGTAATAATCTATTGTTTATATTGAAATTTTTGCCGCGTCTTTTTTCTCCACATTGTTTAATCAACAGAATATACATAGCTAGCAGGCAAGTCCAAATGTCTGTTCTACTAAATGTTAGTTTGCTTTATTTTTTTTCTTATCCAAGTTTATATTCAATACATTTAAACAAGAGTGATATATCACATGTTTAACTCATTCAGTGCCACTGGCAAAAAACAGGCGCTTTTGCGAACAGCATAGATCCAAGATCAGACTGCACAGAACATGCGGTCTGATCTTAGATCTATACCGTCGGCCTGTATAGTTGAGCCTGTGAGATAAAATATATTCTGAGTTTCATTAGATTGTATTTTCTGCCGTCGAAGAGATTGAGTTTATGCCTCTGACAGGTTGCAGCATCACAACAGCTCTATTTGTATGACTTTCAGTATGATTGAACACTGAATTAATATTTTTTAGATGAAAAGGTAATTACTTATGGTTGACTTAGCCCATTACCACACAAGTCCGAGTTAAAACGACCCTTGGAAATTAGACCTTTGAAAACATTGGGGGTAAAGGAGAAAATGCTGTTTTTTAACATGTTTCTAACATTTCAGAGCAAATTTTGTGATTTGAGGAGCATTTCATTTGTCGTCTGTAAATGCTTTCAATTTGGACCAGTCTAAATTATTGTCGTGTGGTACATTGTTAAAGATTGTTGTGCTGATAAATCATTGGAAGTTGTTTCAAATTGTACTGAATCTAGAGAATATGCTTTTACTTATTCTTTTGTCAAACAATCTGTTGTTTTCACAACTTTAAGGCTATTATCATTTGAGAACATTGTTAGAAAAGGACAAAATGCAGGTTACTAGTATTTTCTCCTTTTCTATGAAGGTTTTAAACCTTTGAAAACAATGTTAGACATGGAGAAAATACTGGTTACTAGTATTTTCTCCTTTACTCTGAAGGTTCTCTAGCGTCTCTGAGACAAATCCCATATAATTTTAGTTCAATGTATTGTCTGCAACTGCTTTTAATTTCTGACAAGGAATCTGAAATTTTGTGCCTGGACGGGTAGCTCAGTGGTTAGCACATCTGACTCGTGACCTGGTTGCGGGTTCGATACCTGTCAAACTTTCTATCCGGCGATTTTTAGGCGTTTTACCTATGATGCATGTGAGAAAAGTAGTTAATGGCTACGAAAGAAAGTTGTGTCAGTACTGGTGTGAGATAAGCAGGAAACACATACGTTAGTGCACTTGCAGCCGTGATATGACTTAAACTGTTAAAACGGCGTTAAACTCCAATACAAACAGACAAATAAACAAAAAGTTTGTCTTCTGGTAAAGAGCGATGTGATACCGTTTTTTATAAGGCATAATATATATTTGTATTTCAAATACCAGTATAAATCCCTTTACCACACAACAAAAATGTACACTTGTCAAAATTGAAACCATTTGCACTCGTCAATTTAAATGTGGCTCAAATGATGGAATCATCTTTCGGAAAACGTTGTGGGAAAAGGAGAAAATGCTGGTTACCAGCATTTTCTCCTTTTCCCACAATGTTTTCTAAAGCCTTTTTCCTCGGGGTCATTAAAACACGGGTTAGTTTGTTAAAGGGTCAGAATGAACGGTCATGACTTATAAAACTGATCACGATTTAGGCCGATCGTATTGGTCCATCTTCATATTAACCTTTATGGCTTATAAATAGGCACGTATGTAATTTTTTTTTCCAAACTCAGATTTTCTGTATATGTGTGATTGTACTGCAAATTTAATTTTTTATTAAACCATCCTTTCTATTTTTAGACGTTTGAAGTTATTCACAAACTCCAATTTTAGCTCACTGATGATGGTCATTGCGACAGGATTCAATCCTCTCTCATCGCTCACCATTGTTTCGGCGTGGAAAATGTAATGTGGGAAAGCAGCCAGTGGCTTTGAAAGAATACTGTGTGGCGAACTGTTAAAAGAAACTCCAGGAAAGCATGGATAGGTGCACTGACCGCAATGATATAACTGAAATAATCTTGAAAACGGCGTTTAATATCATACAATCAGTCAATCAACTATGTTTAGCTCGCTTGGGCAGAACATGCTCCAGTTATGTTGTAAACTCTTTACCAAACGAAAAAATTTTGGATTGGACCAAGTTGAAAACATTTTCAGACGACACATTAGATGTAACTTGAATGATGATATTTGTATTTGATACAGTGAAAAACATTGTGGAAAAAGGAGAAAATGCTGGTTACCAGCATTTTCTCCTTTTCCCACCATGTTTTCAAAAGCCTTCTCTTTCAGATGGGTCGTTAATAGTTGGAATTGTGTGGAAAAGAGTTAACATTTACAATGTCGTGATTTTATAACCATGGAAAGGGTTTGGTTTTTTTTTAGGAAAAAAAAAACTACATCGAAAAACAGAGAAAATGCTGGTGACCTTTTCTCATATTATTTTCTGTTTTTTCGAAAAACCTCTTCGTTTTAACCGCATTTGTAAATTTTGTTGTGCAAGAATAAATGCTTCCTGGTTGGGCAAGTCAAAATTTCTGTCGTTTGATAAAGTATAGCCACACATACGAACGTCCATTATCGACGTTCATCTACGGCCGATTATTTCTTCCAATCGACTCTCCACCAAGGTCCGCATTCGCCAATCATTCTTAAGAACGTTCAGAGTCTTATTTTCCAAGAATTTCTAAATTTGAATAACAAAACTCCTGATTGGCTAAACCATTCGGTTTAGCCAATCAGAAGTTGTGTTACTTTCAAATATAGAAAATTCTGGAGAATAAAAGGACTGAAAGTTCACAAGAGTGGTCGTTGTATACGGACCCTGAACTCTTAAGACGGGTCACCTGTGCTGTTAAATTTTAGCAGCGTCCATCTTTCTTCAAGGTCGACCAGAGCTGTTAACTCTTACCAAACAAGCCCTGGTTTTCACGACCCTTGGAAGGACAGCTTTTGAAAACCTTGTGGGAAAAGGAGAAAATGCTGGTAACCAGCATTTTCTCCTTTTCCCACAAAGTTTTCTACCCCTTCAGAGACAAATTTCATAAATCGAGACACTTTTAATTTGTTGTCTGCAAATGCTTTCAATATGGACCAGTCTAACAATTTGTCGTTTGGTAAAGAGTTAAATTTTAGCTGCGTCCATCTTGCTTCAAGGTCGACCAGAGCTGGTAAAAATGATTTGTGAAAAAAAAACGCTTTCCATGGGAACCAAGGGGCAAATAGTGAAAAAGAACAAATACTGTAAATGTTAAATTGAAAAAGTTGACATTTCTCTGCACCTGAAATCCTTGCATTTCACACATTCTAGAAGGGTTTTACGGAATAAACATCACTTGAAATATTATCTATGAACAAAAACAAGAAAGAGAAATCTGCAAAATCTGATATGACATCACGTGCGATGACGTCATAGGTAGATCAAAATCGGGAGATGTTTATAGTTAGTGTGCAAGACAAGCTCTGAAACAATAAACACCGAGTTATCCGATTGCAGTTCAACGGAACATAGTTGATGTTTGTCTTTTGCATGTAAATCCTTCCGTTATACAAAATGGGTGGCGCTATTGGAAAAGCGAGTCTAACTCTTTACCAAACGACAACATTTTAGGCCTCTCCAAATTGAAAGTACTTAATGACAGACGACAATCTTAAATGTGACTCACTAATGGAATTTGTCCTTGATAGCTAAAAAAACATTCTTGGAAAAGGAGAAAATGCTGGTTACCAGCATTTTCCCCTTTTCCCATTATGTTTTCAGATGGGCTTCTTCTTCAGGGTCATTGAACCTTTGGGGCTGTGTGGTGAAAGGTTAATGTATAATTGTAACGTATCATACCGAATAGACCTTCTAATTCGTCGCAATAAAATTATTCCATTTTTGTCTTGAAAATCAACTGAATTAGGAGATAGAATGGTCCTTTGACATGCAGAAAAAGTTGAAAGAAAAACCTCAAAGTGACGACCCACGTAGGACTGCGCAGGCTGACTTGTGTCGGTACTTTTCATAGATGGATTAAGCCACTTTTCCACAGAGCAATCCTCGAATAATTTGTTTGATGCGCAATATCAACACCTCTTGAATTATTGCGACGAATATACTTTTTTTTTCAACCCTTTTCTCGCAACACAGTGCTCTGATAATCCTGCAGTAGAAAGATTTTGAAACATAACTGAAAAATGAGAAAATTTTTTGATTGAAAGATTTTATTTGTACGCCGTTTTCAACGTCAGTTCAGTTATATCTCGGCGGCAAGTGCACCAGTCCATGTTTTCCTGGGGTTTCTTTTTACCAGGAAGCCTACTTCGCACAATTATATTCTACTCAAGTTACTGGCTGCTTTGCCACATAGCTTTCGACGAATGATCAGCGGTGAGAGAGAAATGAATGTTTTCTCAATGAGTATCATCACTCATCGGAAAGAAATTTGGGACTCGAACCAGCGGCTCCCTGTACTCAGGTCCTGAACGCTACCGATTGCGCTATCGAGGCTCTGCTCAGTTTATGACCGAAACCCAGTGATGGCTACTCAGTCGATATTTTCTTACCAGAAGTTTTCCAAGAGTATCGGGTTACGTAGAACAACCATGGTCCTTATTCACCAAGCATTTTTACTTTAAGTCTTATTCCGGAATTTTTTCTGAATTTAAAAGAAACGCATTTTCTGATTGGCTAAACCCAGAAATTACGCCACTTCAGAATTTGACTTAGAATGTAATTTAGAATGGATGGTGAATAGGGGCTTAGACTGCAAGTTTTGTGCTGTCTTATCCTCATCTACGTCTTATCTTACATGCCAGAGTAAAGGTATTGCCTTTGCAGCCTGTGTAGATCAAAGATCAGACTGCATATAACGTGCAGTCTAATGTTTGATCTACACTGTCCGATTTGTCGAGATATTCTGGACAATAGCAGCCTGGAAATTGGAAATTGAAATTATTTGGGTCTTTTTTCCTAGCATGAAAGTTTCTGTTGGGTTTATTCGCCGCTCTAACGGTTAATAAACTTTATCAAGATAAGGACAGCGTAGATGATATATACAAGTAGATGTATATATTTACATGTACAAGATGTACAGGGTGATTCATAATATCTGATACAATCCCTAATACTTTTTTTCTGCTAACACATACCTTGTTATACTTTATATCACAATACTGTATGATAATTACAGTTTTGTTTGATATACAACGTTAAATACTTTTAATACTTACATGTTAAATAAAATAGATCAAACTTTTTTGCCACATTTACATGATATGCTATATGACGTCCATTCTGGAGTATTGTGACGTCAAGCCTCTTTTGATGAAAGTTTGCTATCACCAATGAATACATTTCTGGCATTATTTTTCTAATCTCTCTACAAATAGCTTGTTTCAGCCCTCCAACGGTGTTCGGTTTATGTTAATATACATTTTCTTTCAAGAGTCCCCACAAGAAAAAGTCCAAAGGACTATGGTCCGTGGAATGAGGTGGCCAAACATTGTCAGTCCTGAATCAGTTTTTTTTTCTGACAGTTTCATGAAGCCAAGACAATACTGAATGTGCTTTATGGAGTGCTACTTCACATCTATTATAAAAATCCTCTACATGATGAAAAAGTTACCGTATTGGCAGCGTTAAGTTACAGTGGTGTGATTGAACAAATCTTTGTTTAACAAGGTGGAGAAACACAGTTATTAGTGGACATTACCTGACATTGCTGAAAAACAAGTTTTAGCCAGCTTTACAGAGAAAAGGAGATTAAAGACATTTGGTTCCAATAGGATGGAGCAGCACCCCGCATAGCACATACAGTATTGTCGTGGCTTCGTGAAACATTTGGGGAAGCTTATCTCCTTCAGGACTGACAATGTTTGGGCCCCTCATTCCCCTGACCATAGTCCTTTGGACTTTTTCTTTTTGAGAAACTTGAAAGAAAATGTTTATTATCCTAAACCAAACACTGTTGGAGAGTTGCAACAAGCTTTTTATAGAGAAGTGTGAAAAATAACGCCAGAAATGTGATGGTCGTAACAGCAAACTTTTGAAAGAGGCTTGACGTCGTAATAGCCCAGAATGGACGTCATATAGCATGTCATGTAAATGTTGTGAAAAAGTTTGACCTATTTTATTTAACATGTAAGTATTAAAAGTACTCAACATTGTATATCAAACAAAACTGTAATTATTGTAGAGTATTGTGATATAAATTATAACAAAGTATGTGCTAGCACAAAAAAAGTATTAGGGATTGAAACTGTATCAGATATTATGAATCACCCTGTATATACATACTATTAGACGTATATACATACATGTTATATTTCTCACTTATATTTAATCCAACATTTGCGCTCATGTATCCTCTGGATCCAGTTGTCTTAAAGGAAATTCGTTGATGTTCTTTACTATTTTTCCCAACTTTATTCTCTACCTTTGAATATCGCGTATCGCTTGATCCGAATTTCCTTTACTCTTCACCTGATGAAGGCAGTATGCCGAAAGCGCTCGGGTAAATTTATTATTTCAACTGTTCGAGCACATTATATTTCTCACTTATATTTAATCCAACATTTGCGCTCATGTATCCTCTGAATCCAGTTGTCTTAAAGGAAATTCGTTGATGTTCTTTACTATTTTTCCCAACTCTCTCTCTCTCTCTCTCTCTCTCTCTCTCTCTCTCTCTCTCTCTCTCTCTCTCTCTCTCTATATATATATATATATATATATATATAATAATAATAATGATAATAATAATAAAAGAGAAATGACACTACAAATAGTATTTTCAACGTGCCAACCGGTTTCGCTTTCGCTCATCAGGGCAACGTTTTAATGAATCATCGTAACTAACGTCATTTTGACGTCATAGAACAACGGTTAAATACAGTTTAATTTTGGACGAAAAATGTTTATGAAATATTTTTCCTTTGTTACTCTAGCTGAAACGTCGGATGATTTGCATTTAAAAAATGGAAAAATTGAGAATTTTGGATCTGTTTTACAACAACTATCTAAATGATAACTCAATGGTATTTGTCTTGTTGAAGGGTCCCTAATCTGTTGATTATGTATTGTAATTCTATTCCTAAGTTTATCTCCTGTTTGACCAATATAAAACTCTTGGCAGCCATTGCATACTAAAAGATACAAACAGTTGGAAACTTTACAATCCATATCTTCTTTGACAGTAAATGTTTTATCCTTGATTTTGAATTCATTTCCTTCGATAATATGTTTACAGAGTCCACAGCGGGACTCATTACATTTTTTCACAGAAGATTTTGAAGTTGTGTCTTTGAATTCTGATTTAAATCAAAATTCGTTTTAGATTTGGAAGTTGTCTCTTACATTTAATTAATTTGGTGTTTCTTAGTATTTGTGACATTGTTTGATCATTCTCCAAAATTTCAAAATTATTCTTAATAATTCCAAATAACTCTCTGTTTTTAGGATTAAATGTCGAAATATAAGTCATGATATTGTCATCATTTTTAACCTTTACCTGTAAAAGAGTACGTCTTGGAATATTAAGAGCTTTACTTATTCCTGCTAAGATTACTGCTTTAGGGTATTTTCTTTCAATTAAAATGTTTTCAAGTTCACGTAATCTTAACTGTAGAATTTTTCTGTCAGATACTATTGTGCAGATCCTTCGAGCTAGGGAGAACGGAATATTGGTCTTGTTATGTTTTGGGTGGCATGACCTGAAATTCAAATATTGCTTAGAATCTGTAATTTTGAAATAAATATCAGTGACAATTGTACAACCATTTTTTATCACTAACACGTCAAGAAAAGGCATTTTGTATAAGTTCATATCCATCTTAAATTTTATATCTTTATGTAGTGAGTTAAGTATGTCATTAAAAACTGATAAATCATTAATTGAGTATGTCCAGAAAATAAAACAATCATCAAGATATCTTTTCCATTGTTTGTATATATAATCTGAGAAGTTTTCGTCTTTGAGTTGTCTTATTTTTTCATATAGTATCTCCTCTAAAAATCCTAAAACTAATGTTGCATATGTTGGGGCAACTTTGGTTCCCATGGCTGTTCCTTTACATTGATTGAAAAATACGGAATTAAAGGAGAAATTGTTATTTTCCAGTACTATTTTCAAACCTTCCAATATAAAAGTTTGGTCAAATCTGTTATGAATAAGATTTGGATATCTATTCATCCAGTAAGAAATTGCTTCATATCCTAAGCTATGTGGAATATTTGTATACAAACTTACTACATCAAATGATACTAAAAAGGTGTTAATGGGAACTGTTTCTGGAAGAAAATTAAGGAAATCTATTTCATCTCTAAGATAGCGTTGTACCTTAGATACAAAAGGTTTTAAAAGTTTATCTAAAAAACAACTTAATCGACTTGTTTCACAGTTAGGTCCTGCCACAATTGGTCTCATTTGAAGATCAATTGGATCTAAAGTTTCAATATACTCTTCGTTGATGACATCACAAATATTTTGAATTATTTTGCTTTTATGAATTTTCGGAAGACCATAAAAAGTACTGGTCTTGTAATCAAACTTTGATAAAAAATCTGCTTCTTGTTTAGTGATTGTTTTATTTTTGTAAATTAACCTTTTAATAGAGTCAAATATCTGTGTTGTATTGGCATGTGGAATAGGTTTATAATAGGACATATCAGAGAGCATTTCTGTGATTTTATTTTTATAAAAATATTTATTCAAAATTACTATTCCACCGCCTTTGTCAGCTTCTTTTATAATAATAGAAGAATCATCTGCTAGTGATTTTATAGATTTTCTTTGATTAAGAGATGTGTTATGTTTTACAGGGTTGGTATTATTCAAAACATTAAAACATAATAACTTGGTTGTTGAAATATATTCATCTAGTTTTTTATTTCTCCCTGAAGGAGGATTAAAAGAAGATTTGTTTCTCATTAAACTACTGTTAAATTCTGCACTTTGTGAAAAGTATTCTTGTAATCTAAGCTTTCTAAAGAAATCATTTAAATCGATTTCATGTTCACAGGGATTATTCTTTAAAGGTGTGAGTGTGAATTTTAGACCCATCAACAAGACATTCTTTTCATTGTTTGTTAATTTCCGATTTGAAAGATTGTAAATTTTTGTAGATTTTTTGATAGTTTCAGCTAGATTTTCATTTTTTAGAACTGGTTGTAAAAGTTGTGGTCTGCCTCCAGAAAAGAAGAAGACTCCCTATCGACCACCTCCATATCATTATTATTGTTTGAAATATTGTTCCACCGTCGGTTGGTGTTGAATTTGTATTTCTCCTGTAATTATGAGTGTCTGTCCTTCTATTGTTATTGTATCTCCATCTAGTGTTCCTATAACTATTTTCTGGATGCTGTGATTCAGTTTTCAGATGTACTAAAAGTTGGTGTAATAATGATTCCATTGTATTTCTTGGTTTTCCTTCTTGCTTTGTACGCCTGGGAAAGGTTTTGACTGCATCTGCATAAGTATATGGTTGCTTTCTCGTGGTTGGTGCGGGATAGTTTTTGCCTTTTTTGAAAAATGGATTTAAACCATTGTAGTTTCTGACGAAGTTTTCTTCGTATTCCCGAAGCCATTTTGCATTATTTTCCCATCTTTTATGAGATATTTCTTCATTTCTTTTGACGTGTTTTTGCCAAAGATCTACTAAGAAGGTTGCAGCTTGTCCTGAACATTTTGACTGTATCAAATCAATCATTTCTTGATCTAATTTTCTTGCTTGTTCTTCAAAAGAGGTAGATTTCAACTTCCCCATCTCAATTTCCATTCTAAAATCGTGATTCACAGCTCTTTCTCTCAGAACTCTTTGATCTTCTGTTTCATTTCTAATTTCAAACTTTTGGAATTTTCTTGGTATAATGACAGGGGATGCTTCTATCCATTTTTCATAGAAACATAAGTTTCCACTATTTCTAACTTTTCGCCAATAAACATCTTTTCTTGAATTCAATTTTCTTTCCCAAATTGCTGCAATTCTTGATTTAACGCGCATAGCTTCAGCTTCAAAGAATCTATTCTCATTTTCTTGGTGTAATTGACCAATATTGTGTTCGTGATTACCGTCTAAAATTTTTTTGTCTATGTCCTTAATAACCTTTGTAAGTTCTGAAACAGCCGTACTTGTTTGTGCTGGAGATAAACGTGAATTTGTTTCTTTAACAGCTTTAGTTAAATCCTGTATTGCTGAAAGAATTAACGATAACTTAGCACTTATCTCAGATAATTGTCCATTCTCTGTTTCCATCTGAATCGATTCAGTTGATACCGACGGGGAGGACTCCGAACTGCTGTTTTCAATTTTTGCCCTTTTAGGGCTCGCCGGACCCATTGTAATGTCTCTTATTCCAGTAATAAATATATGTTATAAAAAGAAGAAGAATACCGGAACAAGAAAATATATAATAAAAGAGAAATGACACTACAAATAGTATTTTCAACGTGCCAACCGGTTTCGCTTTCGCTCATCAGGGCAACGTTTTAATGAATCATCGTAACTAACGTCATTTTGACGTCATAGAACAACGGTTAAATACAGTTTAATTTTGGACGAAAAATGTTTATGAAATATTTTTCCTTTGTTACTCTAGCTGAAACGTCGGATGATTTGCATTTAAAAAATGGAAAAATTGAGAATTTTGGATCTGTTTTACAACAACTATCTAAATGATAACTCAATGGTATTTGTCTTGTTGAAGGGTCCCTAATCTGTTGATTATGTATTGTAATTCTGTTCCTAAGTTTATATATATAAGTAGATATGTATACTTACAGGTAAACATATACACATGTACATACAAGAAGACGTATATACATGTCAGTAGATGTATATATACCTTTTATAAGTAGATGTGTATATTTACAAGTACATGTGTACATTTACGAGTTGATGTATCTACATCGAAATGGATTGTATACTTACATGCAGATATGTTTACGTACAAGTAGATGTACATGTATATACATGCTTGTAAGTAGACGTATATTAATAGAAGTAGATGTATATACATACAATTAGATGTATATTCATATAAGTAGATGTGTATACTTACAAATAGATGTGTATACGTTTAATTAAATGTATATACATACAATTAGATAATACATGTATGTTGCAAGTAGATGTGTATACGTATATGTATGTATACAAACATGAAGATGTAAATACATACAGGTAAACAAAATCACTTAAAACGTAAAATCGAAAGGGGAAGCTACGTTTACCTTTCCACATCACCGACAGTTTATAAAATGGTGGAAATATGACGATATGACACACTGAAATAACATAGTAATTCAATCCCAGTCAACTCTTCTTTATACCCACGCGATTTTCCTGACCCCCTAGTCCCGGCCCTTTCTGTCTCTGTTTACTATAAAAACAACCCAGAGTCAGTTTAGATGACACCGACGGGCGTGAATCACTGGATATCCAAACTTGGGGCCAAATGAGAATATTTCACACTTGAAACTGTCTGATCAATTCTACTAACGGAAAACTGAAAAGAAAAGCAATGTATTTTGATGGGCGGGAAATGGACATTTTTTTTTTTTATTTTAGATAGACAACAGTTATTTGTACTTCTGGAAAAAGATCTGTTTCTTTTTGCATTATGTATAAAAAGGGACTGTTTTCTTCGCTGTTTGGGTAAAATGCGAAACTACAGAGTAAAGTTAATAGACCCGCTCAGTTCCTTTTGAATTTCCTCTTGACCACGTGTCTATTCCTATCATCGTCACAATTAACCCTTTACCATCCTGATTTTAATGATGTCGGTGGAACAAAGCTATGGAAAACATCATGGGAAAAGAAGAAACTGCTGGTAACCAGCAGTTTCTCCTTTTCCCATGATTTTTTTTAATAATCTAAAGCCAATCCCCAGTGGTAAAGCCAGGTTTGATTTGGTAGTCTTCAAATGCTTTCAATATAAATTTATAATTTTTTCGTCTTGTAAGGAATCAAGGGTTTGAAACTTTATACGGTACTCTTCACGGAGAATTGAAATTATAATCAGATACTTCAAAGTAACATTAGCAGCCCTGGTCAACCTTAATTGCTCCGGGGTTCAAAGAGAATGCGACATTTTTGTAAAAACTTGCGTTGTCTTTATCATTTCATCAACCCCATAACGGCCATTTTTTGTCATGTCCGAGACGGACGTCAAGTCCGAATGATGGTCTCACTTCAGAAGCGTGACCTGAAAACAATTAGATTTAATTTCTTATATTTTTATTCCATCAGATAAACAAGGACAATCTCACAGGGACAGTAAATTGTCATTAATTACAAAATCATGCATAAAATTGTATCAATGAACGCACTCATGTTTGATAGACCATTATGAGTGACCAACTCATGTCAACTCTTTATCAGACGACAAAATTTTAGACCTATCAGAATTGAAAGTATTTGCAGACAACATATCGATTAAGGCTTCAAGGATGGAATTTTCATTTGAACGAGGAGAAAATATTGTGGGAAAAGGAGAAAATGCTGGTAACCAGCATTTTCTCCTTTTCCCACGATGTTTTCAAAGGCCTCCTTCCCCGGGGTTGTTGAAAAAAAAAATGGGATTGTGTGGTAAGGGATTAAACAGTTTCAGAATTCAACGGTATTCCTCGGAAAGAAAGACCAGGGATTTTATTTTTACATTTTATTGTCAAAATCATTTTAGGAAATATTTCGTTTAACAAACTTTTAATGTGCAGCAGACGAATTTTAAAAAAAAAAACGATTTAATTAACATGAATTTAGGTTTAATACCAAAAAATCTCGTTTAGAGGACAACACTGCTTGTTACAACGAGGTAATACGAGTACGTTTCCATAAGCAAGTGATTATTTTTTTCGAGCAGCAGATCGCTTTTACCACAACGTTTACACATGTATTCTTCTATCAGTCTTTGAATTCATGTCAAATTTTTTTCGTCCGCTATAAGAATTTGGTTCATGAGGCAGTGAGTTAAAATAAAACTGAAGTGTCGTATTTTTTCACGGAGTTGTGAGTCTGAATGTTGACGATAAAACTCAAGATAGCCGCACGTCGCCTGTCAGAAACATGACGATAAGGCCAGTGGTATGCCGCACGTTGTCTGTCAAAAACATGGCGGACAACCTATTGTAACACCAAATGACCAGTTCTTAGATAATATCATCTCATGAATTTTGATCACAGTTGAAAACAATTGGACACAGGTCAGTCTTTAGGCTATATATTTTGACCGGGATTTATTCTGACTACTTCTTTGTAGAATATTTCAATACCGTCCATTGTTGTCAGTGTCCTTTCGTGTCAGAGATAGCTCCTTGTTCTATACAAAGAATCACAAAACGGAATTTCAAGACAGTGGCAAGGATTTTCGCCCACACTGCAAGAATATTACAATGCATAGAAAAGCTATACATGTATATTTACGAGCTATGCAATGGGAAAATGGTTTTTAATCCAACTGCATCTCCGCGATGCATTATACCAAACAAAACATCATACATGTATAATGAAAGGTCCATAAAACCCTGTTTGTCTAACAAACGACTGAATCCTAGGGTAAACTGGTCTTTGGACGTGTAGAAAACTTACAAACAGCAAACATTTTAGGCAAATGTCAGCCTGCGCGGATTGTGCAAGCTGTCATGGGTCGATACTTTTTGCAGATGCATTAAGTCCCCTTTTTAAAGAGCGTGACTCATATCATATTTCCTTGCAGGTGAGCCATGCTCTGTAAAAAGGGGGCTTAATGCATCTGCAAAAAGTATTAACCCAGGTCAGCCTGCGCAATCCGCGCAGGCTGACCTGGGTTGATGCTTTTTCTATTGGTCAATTTTCTACATGTCAAAGGACCATTCTACATCACGATTCAGTTGGTTGTTATACAAAGTGGATTTTATGGATCTGTAACCATGTGATGGCTTGGTTGGCATAATACATCACGGGGATGCATTATCCTCCCTTTTGCCAGAGCATGGCTCACGTATTCTATCAAGAAATATAGTTCCATCGGATACATCAGTCTGTCATTTCTAAGTACAGACTTGTTTTGCGAAAGCTGATGTTCTGCTTGCTCATATGTACATGTAATGTGAGAGACAGTACCCTAGCTCTACACTATTGTTTCGCTCTTTACCAAACGACAACGTTTTAGACTTGTACAAATTGAAAAAAAATTGGCAGGTAACAAAATAAATTTGACCCAAAATATGAAATTTGAATTTGATTATAGAAGGGTGGAAAACATTTGGGGAAAAGAAAAAAAAAATAAATGATGGTTACCAGTATTTTTGCCTTTTCCTACAATGTTTCAGAAGGCTTCTGCCTGCGGGTCGTTAAAACTCGGGATTGTGTGATAAAGGGCTGAATATGAACTTTCGTTTTGTATCTAGATTGGAAATAAAAAAAAAAACTCACTCAAAGATATCTCAAGGTTTTTAAAAAAAAAATCCTGCGCGGGTTATTAAGTATAGTGACACTAATTAAGCATAACGCGAAGGAAAATAAAATCATTCCTAACCCGCCATTTCAGTTTGCCCTCGTCTTTTATCAACAAAAATTGGAGGTTGGAAAACTTGGAAGTTTTTTCTCAATTTAAAACGTTTTATCGCCCCTTGGTCACTGGTCATTTATTTTCTATTTTTTGCCTCCGCGCCTTTTAATTAATCATATTTGAAATAAGTATCCTTAAACTGTTTATTCGCCCAGTAAGAAGGTTAGACGGGTTAAACTGTTTTGGAGGTTGTGTCCACCTTAAATGTCCTTCTGACCCGCTGCCCAGATGTGGTCATCTCCGGCCAAAATATGGAGGTATTGTCCCGCTTGACCCAGGGGTTAGATGTAAAATATAATTATAAATTGGCACGCGCACAAGCGTAAAATCGGCGAAATTCCTTCACGCGTTTGCCTTTTCTACAATTCACTAATTTCAAATGAGAAATCTTAACTCTTTACCAAACGACAAAATTGTGGACTTATCCAAATTCAAAGTATTTGCAGACGACAATTTAAACTTTTTTCAAACGATGGAATTTCTCTTTGATAGGGTAGAAAACATTGTGGGAAATGGAGAAAATGCTGGTTACCAGCATTTTCTCCTTTTCCCAGAATGTTTTCAAAAGACATTTTTCCCAGGGTTCTTTAAACTCGAAATTATGTAGTGAAGGGTTAAATATGAATCTATGAAAGCATACGCCACGGAAGGCGGGGATTTTTTTTTTTCCTGATTTTAAATTATTAAGTCTATAAATCAAGATACCTTCGACATACATTCCATTTCATTTTAATCAACTTTAGAACGGAACTTTACCAGACGATTTTAGAAAATTCCCTTTTTCTTTAATTTCGGAAAATCAAAACGAAGTAGGCTTTAATATATAAATGCGAGCCAAAACACTGTAGGAAAACAAGAAAATGCTCGTAACACTGTTTCTAAAAACGGGAAAAAAAGGTCGTCCGCGTGAGATTTTGTCTTAACCATTCACCAAACAACCTCAGTTTAAACGACCCGGAGGAAAAAGGCCCTTAAAACATTGTGAGAAAACAAGAAAATGCTGGCAGCCAAAATTTTCTCCTATTCACATGGCGTTTTTTTTTTTTTCCTTTAAATAAAGCTCTTATCTTTGAGCTAAATTTATTTTGTCGTCTACAAATGCTCCCAATTTGGTTGAGTCTAATAGTTTGTCGCTTGATAATGGGTTATAAAAGGACCAGATTTGAAACATGAATACGAGTTAAAACACTGAAGGAAAAGAAGACATTGCTTTAAAAAAAGTCTCTCATTGGAGATACCGTTTTAACCCTTTACCATACAATCCCAAAGATAGAAACAATATTGTGAGCGCCATTTTATTCTTTTTCCGCAAAAGCTCCAAATGTGGTTCAGTCTAACATGTTTTTTTACAGAGTGAAAAGAAGAAAGAACTTTTAAGAAAGACGAATAATAAAATTCTTTCGTGGTTCAATATGAAAGAGTTAACCCTTTACCACACAATGACACCTTTTAACGCCCCTGAAAAAGAGGCCTTTTGAAAACATTGTGGGAAAAGGAGAAAATGCTGGTAACCAGCATTTTCTCCTTTTCCCACAAAGTTTTCTACCCTATCAAAGAAAAGTTGCGTCATTTGAGCCACTATGAAATTGTCCTCTGCAAATGCTTTCAATTTGGATAGGTCTTTATTTTTGCCGTGTGGTAAAGAGTTAAATCCTGTCGAAAAGGAGCAACTTTCTTACATCAATATTGCTGTCTGATAGATTTCTAATATCCTGCTTTATTTTTGAATTCAACGGTAGTTCGGCGATATCACGATAAACAGTGAACCTATCCATGTATTTCTGGAATTTCTCTACCAGCTCTATTCGCGATACTTTGTTTGCAAGGCACTGGCTGCTTTTCCACATAAACAAGACCGAAGAAATGTTAAGGATTTAAAAATGAAGAAAGGTGCCCCGTGAATTAAACTGATCCTCAAAAAGAAGGGGTTTGAGCTCAAGACCTCAGGGACGCTAGCTCTAGGCCGTTGCTATCGAGCTACTGGTATGACACGGGACTTTGTAATTCGAACGGTATAGGGCCTTTGGATGCCGATGCTTACACAAGCAGCCTTGTCGGACGGTGTATTCTAAGTTATCTTCGATTGACACCGTCCTATATGTCCTGCTACATACTGTTTGAGCCATGCTCTGTGAAAAAACAGAAATAATAAATCTACAAAAAGTATCGACTTGGGTCAGTATGCAAAGTTCGCGCCAGTCACGTGCGAGTACCATTGGATACTTTAATCACAACCTTTCCATACAGATAAAATATTTCCCTTCTACGGTCAAGTGCTTGTTTGTTTTATATGAGCCGTGCTCTGGAAAAAGGGGACTTAATGCATCTCCGTGATCCATGATACCAAGCAAGACATCACATAATTATAGGTCTATAAAATCCATTTTATACAACAACTTACTGAATCATGAGGTACACTAGTCCTTTAAGCCGCAGAAAATTGACAAATGGCAAAAAGTTTCGGCCCAGATCAGCCTGCGCGAACTGCGCAGGCTGACCTGGGTCGATCCTTTTTTTTCCAAGCCATTGGCTGCTTACCGACGAAACAGTCGTCAAAACAATGATTAGCGGTGAGAAGGGAAGGATTCGCTGTCACCAATTCTCAGACAGAATTTGGTTGAGCCTGTGATTCGAACTAGTAACTCGCGGTTTCAAGCCCCGTACGTTACCGACTTAGCCACCGGTTTGGGCTTGCGATAAAGTGCAGATTCTACGCTCCCACTACATTGACGCCTTCAGACGACTTTGGGCTACTTTGTATTTCTATTATTTTTTAATCTTTTCTGCTAAAAAAAAAAGAAGGAATTTTGCGGACGGCATAGATCAAGATCAGACTGCACATTGTCAAGGGTATAACAAAGAACTCTTAATGAGTTTCAGTGGATTGTATTTTGGGCCACTGAAAGAGGACAAGTTTACATGTATATAGGTTTAAAGGTGGCCCTTCAGATTTTGGGACGAAAATTTTACAAAAATACAAAAAAAATCATCCTTATACTCCCAAAGCCTTTTAATTTTCATTCATAAAACCCCAGTAGCCGAAAACCATCAAACAACAAGAGAAATTAGAGATTTACTACGGCCCAGGTCGACACCGACGGGAAACACGGTCTATTTTTACATGAGCAACTCGCTCATTTACATACCGGAAATACACAGACAAAGCTTCAAACATAGCGTTCGAAGAAGACATTATGGAAAATAATTTACATGTTTGTTATGTTATGGAATTTAAGCGTCATTAGTCACGTGCCAGTCACTTGACATTCAATAAGCTTTTTTGATTTCTGGCGCGAAATCTAAAAATACCTTAAGAGGCTACGTAGCCTTTTAAGGGAACACCATCAATTTTTTTTTTTTTTTTTTGTAATTTTATGATTCTTAATTATTGATGATTTGTACTGTTTTTTCATATAAATTTCACTGATATATATATTTTTTAATTTAGTGAGATGTGAAAAATCTAAATACCCACCTTTAAGACAAAAATGATTTTACTGTCTTCAGTACATCTAACGTTAGTCAGGATCTGGTATCTATAAACGACAGGGGAAAAAATGTGGCAAAAAACGCTGCACATATATAAACCCAAGCGTCTGCCACATACCGACGCACAGACCGACCAACCGGCCGGCCGGCCAGCCGGAAGGCAGGCAGTTCTGCAGGATATATCTAAAAGGTTTTACGTTTTATTTATTGTAAAATGGCAAAGAAACGGACAATTAAAAACGACTAAAATCGTGTGTTATCTTGATAACACTTTTTTCCAATACAATCCTGTGTTTTAACTATCCTGGAGAATGTTTTGAAAACATTGTGGAAAAACGAGAAAATACAGATTACTATCAATTTCTTCTTCAAATTCCCACATTGTTTCAATTTAAACAAATGCAAAATTTGTTGTTTGGTAGAGAATTAAGTAAGAGGGGCGGAGACATGCGATATAGAAAGTGGGGGGAAAAAAAAAGAGGGAAAAATCTTGACCACTGGTCAGTTTACAGCAGGTGTCAGGTTTCCGGTGTCCAGAGTCCAACTGGACCGGTCAATTTGTCCTGAAATCCCCTAGAAAAATTAATGATATTCATTAAATTACACTTTGAACTTAATCACTGTAATAAAATGACATTCTCGTGTTTTGGTGTTCAAAAATAGTGACACTTAAAGTGTGCACTTGACGCGTTTAAACATATCTAGCCCTAACCCTTAAGCATATAGTGCCGAGTTTTAACGACCCTGAGGAAGACGGTTTTTGAAAACATTGTGAGAAAAGGAGAAAATGCTGGTTACCAGCATTTTCTCCTTTTCTCACAATGTTTTCTACTCTTTTACATATAAGTCTAATCATTTGAGCCACATTTATTTTGTCGTATACAACTATTTTGAATATATACGAATATAAAATTTGTTGCCTGGTAAATACTGTCGTTCAATGTCCCTTCACTTGGTACTAACGATTTCAAGGTATGAAAATTAAAAATAAAAACATGTGCGACAAGGTCTTTAAAGAATTATACTTGTAAGTGAATTGGTTGATAGACTGGTTGTGTATTTTTCCACGCTTAAGATAGGTTTAAACCGTTCCTGCGATTTAATAGCGCAATTAAATCTTAGTTATACAGCCGCACAGTTACAAAATGCCTACCATTGTCCAAGCGATTCCGATTTGGACGAATTAGGTATTTTAGGTATTTTTCCCCTCATAACTATAAAAAAGAAATATAAGACGCAAAATACAAGCAAAATTTAAAATATGTACACATTTATGAATTGCAGACGTGACCGATCTTTAAGTATTAAACTTAATTCAATTCACTGATTTATTCCAAAATATTTTACATGAATTTCCAGCAGCCTATTTTTTTCGATACCATTGTAAAATATGGCTGATCAACATGAGACAAGATTGAATGCATATTGAAGACGTGTGATAAAAAAAATTTAGGAGAGAGAAAAAACATCGAAGCCAAGACACGAAATTGCTCGTTTTTAGCGATGTTTTCTTTTACCACAAGGTTTTCAAAATAGGCAAATTACAATACGTAAAAAAAGTTCTGATGTTGTCAATGTTCTAAAACTCTTTACAGTAAGACAAAGTATTAGACTCGTCCAAAGTTAAAGCATTTGCAGACGACAATTTAATTTTAGATCAAATAAAGGGATTTGTCTTTGCAAGGACAGAAATAACCGTGGGAAAAGAAGAAGATACTGGTTACCGGCACAGCCTCCTTTACCCACAGTTTTTTCAGAGGGCTTCTTCCTAAAAGCTTCTGGATTCATGGGGTTTTTGGATAAAAGGTTAAGTTATCTTAAGTGGTAAAGGGTTAGCAGATTGAATTTATGTCCATTTTTCAACCGTGTCCAAAAACTGACCATTTCGATGACTGTTTAATACAGATTCTAATGATTCGCTGCCATTATCAAGTGACCAGTGACTTGCCGCCATGATAAATTTGCAAAAATAACTCCTATAATTTATGGTCCATTTGAAATTTGAAAACAGAACGAGTGTTTGTAATCAAACTGATGTTTACATGGTTTTCAAAATATTTAATTAACGGTATCCCAAAATGGCGTGTCAAAATTTAAAGCGTTTTGGCACTTTGAGTGTTTCAATTTTGAAATATGATTTTTGTGTGAGAATCCATAGTTTTTTTCTGTTAGCGGCGTTTTCATTGATAGGCCTATTCCACTCACATGGCTGCGGCTAGCGCACCTCTCCACATGAAGTTCATGCAATTTATTATCGATGACTGTTTCCTGAAAACCGAACCATTTCTGGCGCCATGATGTTAGGATTTTTAATGGTTGTTTTTGCTCGTCATTGGATTAAAACACAAAACCTTTGAGATTAACGGCTGACGCACCATGCATCAGTACTGTCTCCTTCTAACTGCTTTCCCACACAAACACAGTCGAAAGTAAGTGCCAAAAAAGAAATGGATCTACTCAATGCCATCAATCATCGGAAAGAATCGACCTTTCAACCCAAGGTTACTTGTACTAAGCCGTACCCATATGTATCCGGAGCTCAGCCAGATTCTAGGAAGAGTTCCGCCTATCCCTGCATAGCGCAGGGAAATAGCGTATTACTGATCCTGAGAAGGGCAGTTCTAGAGTACTACTTTTCTCTACTTTTCACAGCCAGTTCTTTAGTACTAGTGATTCCTACTTCGCACAGGGAAGTTCTAAAGATTTACTGATTCATTCCTTGCACAGGGAAGTTCTAGAGATTTACTGATTCCTTCCTTGCACAGGAAAGTTCTAGAGAATCACTGATTCCTTCCTTGCACAGGGCATTTCTAGTGTATTACTGATTCCTGCTTTGCACAGGGAAGTTCTAGAGAATCACTGGTTCCTGCTTTGCATAGGGCAGTGATCACTGATTCCTGCTTTGCACAGATAAGTCCTAGAGAATCACTGATTCCTACTTTGCACAGGGAAGTTCTAGAGAATTACTGATTCCTCCTTTGCACAGAGAAGTCCTAGAGAATTACTGATTCCTCCTTTGCTCGGAGAAGTCTTAGAGAATCACTGATTCGTGCTTTGCACAGGGTAGTTCTAGAGAATCACTGATTCCTGCTTTGCACAGGGTAGTTGTAGAGAATCACTGATTCCTGCTTTGCACAGGGAAGTTCTAGAGAATTACTGATTCCTCCTTTGCTCGGAGAAGTCTTAGAGAATCACTGATTCCTGCTTTGCACAAGGTAGTTCTAGAGAATCACTGATTCCTGCTTTGCACAGGGTAGTTCTAGAGAATCACTGATTCCTGCTTCGCACAGGGTAGTTCTAGAGAATAACCGATTTCTCCTTTGCACAGAGAAGTTCTAGATTATTACTAACTCCTCTACTACACGGGGAAGTGCTCGTAGAGTGCTAAAGATTCCCACTTTACTCAGGACAGTTTTCGGGTACATCTGATCCCTACATTGCAAGGGGTAGTTCTAGAGTACTTCTGACTCCTACTTAGTGCAGGGAAATTCTTGTAAAACGCTGAAAAAAGAGACAAACGTATATATAACAAAGAAAAAAAAAGTATACAAAAGAAGCCTTCAAAACGCCTTCTTGTCGCGAACTGGCAGTTACTAAAAATCTTCGCTGCATTGTGGGATTAATAATTTACATATATACATGTCTGCTGTAAAAAAAATGACAAACCGGCCTGTGTCAAGGGTAAATGATTACATATGTGGATTCTATTAGCATGTGAACACACTGCAAATATACTGTACTTATGTATGAATATTTATGTGAGTATATGTCAGTTATGCGACATATGTCTACCACATACAGCAAATTACATACGAGGATAAATTTTGTGCATTTGAATACAGGCCTGATTAGTTAAAAATTAGCCGTATTCTGACAGCCTCTCGAGTCGATTCACTGTGTTAAATTGACGGTCACGTTTAATTGAATTACACGGTCTCCCGTCGGCCACAACTGTTACTTTAACACCTCACCTCCGTCACAAGACTTTTTTTGTAGTTGTATAGTAGACAGCTTTTGAAAACATTGTGGCTAAAGGAGAAATTGCTCGTAACGAGCAATTTCTCCTTTAGCCACAATGTTTTCACAAGTCTTATTGTATTAAATATGAATCAATGCTGGTTTCTATATACTAGAAGGATATTTTCAAAAATATCCCTTGCCAATTTTTTTTTTTCAGAGAGTAACGAATTCTACGCTTTCAGCCGCCAAATATATAAGCTCGATCTCTTTCGACGGCTGAAAATAGAATCCACTGAAACTTAGACAGATTTTTATCTTGTAGACGTAACTACACAAGCGGGCGGTATAGATCAAGATCAGACTGCACGTTCTGTGCAGTCTGATCTTGATCTATGCCGCCCGCAAAAAGCCTCTGTGTTAACCTATGGTTCCAAAAAAAGGTAAACTCCAGTTTGGTTACACTTTTTTTTACAAAGATGTCACTTAGTTATTTTTAACAAAATGAAGTTAATTTAATGGGAGACCTGCTCGAGATTTTCTCCACCTGCAGTGGCCAGCATTTTGTCGTTAAATGGTTATTGGACAGTGAAATTAAAAAAGCACGTCGAATGCAACGCGAGCAGCTAAAGTCAAGAGCCTAACGCTTTTCTCTGTCATAGCGTCATCGTCCCGTATCCCAAAGTATTGGATCTATGAACCATTGCAAGAAAATGAGAAGCATATTAGCCGAATTTAATCAACGAATTAATTGTAAATATCAAGGACTCTTTGTTGACGAACTCGCGTATCGGATATATGAAAATAATTTCCTAAAAACTGTATCTAAATGCAAAAGTCTGAGTTAGAAGTCCTGGAAAAGTCCGTGAAAAGGGACAATTATTTTTTTCAATGATGGCGGTGTTGGATTTAGGTTGCACAACTGCGCATGACAGCGGAGCAATTAAAACAGTGGCGACTCGAGGGTCACTCACATTGAAGTGTCATGATCGGACTTGGGCCGGAAGAAACAAAACCTTCCACAGAAAAACCAACTAATTTGCAACCTCCCGTCCCTAACTTGTTTGCTCTGTTTTGTTTCAATGACAAAATGCCAAAATGGACTCAAAATTCGTGCATGTGTTCTGTTACCCACTTTGTATGGTAGAATGGGTGTCAGTCACCCCCGGGTAGCTCTGGGCGCGAGGGCTTGATGTCACTTCTTACATTATAGGGTAAACTACACCATCTGACATGTAAAAGAAAACCATCTCAATTTTAACAATTACGCTGCCAAGTGCGACTCGGCTTTTGCAGACGGTGTAGATCAAAATCAGACTGCACGAAACGTGCAGCCTGATCTTTGATCTACACTGTCCGATACGGTATTTTCTTTCCGGAGAATTCAACTTTGAAACCGGAATATTTTGGGTTTTTACTATTGAGCAGAAAGTTTCGTTTTCACGTATTTAGCAGTAAAGGGGGTGATTTTGCATTACTTTGTATCTGGACAATCAGTTTTTTATCTCCTTCTGTTACCCTGTTTCTCCTCAGTGGTGATTGCAGCATAAATTCTGTTGTATGGATTTATTGGAAAGTGCTTTGCCTGAGCTAGGATTCAAACTCGCATCAAAGACTGCAAGATCCGCGTCTTGCTTTGTAAAAACTATCTGGGCATACCTGCTTCTCTCAATATTCTTTCTCTTTTTTCCTGTTGAAGGTTGGAGGTGGGTGATATTTTATGATGATAAAATCACATGGACGTGACAGTTTACCGACCCTCTTTTTTTATATTGGGAAGTTACTTTGTCAAAAATGACAAAGTAAAGTCCGAATATTTAAAAAGGAAAAAATGACCGGGCTGGAACCCAGGCTACTGTTTACCTTAAGCTAAAGAAAACAGCTGAAAAACCTCTCCGGCGGGTCTCGAACCAGCGACCTTCCACTGGAGTCTATCGACTAGGGTCAGCTAATTTCCCAATTATGCCATCGGGCCACACGTTAATTTTCTGTGTTAAAAATGTATTTATCCCTTATTGTACAATAACGCAGATACCGTTACATTACAAAATGAGAATCTGTTAACCCCTAGGCTGATTTGCGCAATTACGGGACGTTTTGCGGACAGTGCAGATCAAGATCAGACTGCACAAACCGTGCAGTCTGATCTTGTATCTACACTGTCCGATAAGGAGGTATCTTTCACCCAAAAATACCTTTGAAATAGCAAAATCTTGGTTTTTATTATCGGCTCGGAAGTTTCATTTCACTTACTTAAAAAAAGTCTTGATAGTAATCCATCCATCCATCCATCCATCCGTCCGTCCGTCCGTCCGTCCGTCCGTCCGTCCGTCCATCCATCCATCCATCCATCCATCCATCCATCCGTTCATCCATCCATCCATCCATCCATCCATCCATCCATCCATCCATCCCATCTATCCACCCATCCATCCGTCCGTCCGTCCGTCCATCCATCCGTCCATCCATCCGTCCATCCATCCATCCATCAATCCATCCATCCATCCGACCCGGGGCATCCATCCATCCATATATCCATCTATCCATCTATCCATTCATCCATCCGACCCGGGGCATCCATCCATCCATCCATCCATCTGACTGTCTAAATCATCGATAACCACCATTACTTATGAATTGTAAAAGTTGTTTATTTATAATGTATTTGTTTTCAAAAGTTACATATAGGCCTATGAGGCCGGGTGTTTCTGACATCATTATCTATATGTAACTTTGATTGCTGCTTATAAACATGTCACTATAATAAAATATTTACTTACTTACTAGTATTTCTATCTCTGTTTTAATTCTAAAACCACATCTGCTCACGAATAAAATAAGCAGTCGTTTTTAATATTTTCTGTAAATAATAATTTCGCGAAACGAAACCTGGTTTGATACCCTTTAAAATGTTCTTTAAATCAACTCTATTACCATACAATCCCGACTTTTAACGATCCTAAAGATGAAAACTTCTGATAATATTGTGGAAAAATGAAAATGTTGGTAACCACAATGTTTCCTACCTTTCAAAACAATTGAGCTATGCTCCGTGATGAGGGGACTTAATGTATCTGCAAAAAGTGTCGACCCAGGTCAGCCTGCGCACTTCGCGCAGGCTGACCTGGGCCGAAACTTTTTGCTATTGGTCAGTTTTCTGTAATTTGAAGGACCAGTTTACCTCACGATTTAGTCGTTTGCTAGGCAAAATTGACTCTAAGGATCCATATTTATGTGATGACTTGCTTGGTAAAAATGCATCACGGAAATGCATTAAGCCCCCTTTTGCCAGAGCAAGGCTCAAATTTTAATTTGTCGTCTGCAAATGCATTTAATCTGGACCAGTTTAAAATTTTGTCGTTTGATAAAGAGTTGAATGCCAACTGCTACCTGCAAGCCCTAGGCTACAATTTCAAAATTCTTTACGCCGGAAAAATATATCACTGTATCTGACGATGTAGATCAAATATAAATTTGCACATTCTGTGTTACCTGATTTTGACCTACACTGTCTGCCAAATGCATTGAGTCACGCTTAGCTGTCAAAGGACTGGAATGAAGATCATGTTTATTTCATGACCCTTGGCTAAAGGTCATTTCCGTTTTGATAAAGTTAAGCACGAGCCGTGAATCTGGTCACGTGACGCAGCTGAAATCTGACAAAATGTCATACTGAGATAAAAACAAAAACTCTAACATTTCCACAAAGATACAACTTTTCATACAAATATCGTAGACCATGTTTCAAAATATCTTTCGAAAGGGAGCAATTGACCTTTTCAAGCTGTTGCTTCCGTTCCAGCAATGTTTTCTGCCCTTTCAAACTCAAATCCCAATTTCATTTTGCCATTTACAAAATGTTTTCAATGTGGAGGGTGTATAAAATTTTGTCGTCTGGTAAAGAATCAACTCTTTAACGTCAGATAAGCGAAATTCATACAGGTTTCTTTCCGCCGACACAAAATCACAGCGTAGGTCCAAGATGAGATTGCACTTTCTGTAATTTATTGATTTGAACTACAATCATGTAAAAAAGCAGCCAGTTGCTCAGAAAGGAAGTTGTTTTAGAAACAACAGAAGCTATGTGCACCAGTGGTCATGACTTTAATGCAATACTGTTGTGGCAGGCAGTGGTGTCGGGTTAGAGCACAGACTTCTCACATCAAATATTCCGGGTTCGAGTCACTTGATAAGCGGTATCGACCTATGGAACTGGCAACATCATGTGCGAGTCCTGGGCCTGTATTCAACGATCAGTTTTAGCTTCATTCTAAGTCTTATTCTAGATTTAGAAAGTAACACAATCTATCATTGGCCAAACCGAAATTTGTCTTACTTTAATTTTAAAACAAAATATGTGAGTGTAAGACTAAGAATGTTCTCATGAATGGGTGGTGAACACGGGCATTGGTAAGGTTTCCACGAAGCAATGATCGAGAAACTTGACCCACGTGGCTTACAATCGATGTAAACTAACAGATTTAAGCTACAATAAACTTTTTCGAAAGCAACGAACATGTCATTAAACATGCCCAGTTCTATAAATACGGATTTTTTTTGTTGTAGTAACTTTCCTGGTGCTTGTATTTAATTGGAGCAGCGTAAGAAAATTTGATATCTCGCAAGACCGAGGGTCGAGCGCGATGTCAAAATTTTCTTACGCAGCGGGAAGTAAATACAAGCATCAGCAAAGTTACTACAACATACCTTTTATCATATACCTACAACTTTTAATGAAAACATTTTGCAATTATTGACATTTTACTTGAAAACGGCAAACAAAATGAGAGACAATTAATAGTGAGGATGGTAGTAATTTAATAATGGCGGATTAATATTACAGCGTAACATTTTGACCAATCAAATCGACAGTGAATGCATGCTTAGTCCGTGTACGAGATACGTCATCATACCATATTTGGAACCATATTTCACAGTGAGTAGATACGGATTTTTTTCTGTACTGTGTGTTATTTCATCCGATTGCAACGCATGTATTGGAGCCGGAAAACTTACTGCTATATAATAAAAGGACAAATTGCTTGTACAGAGCAATATGACCATTCGGCATACCTCGGGTGATGGGAGCCATCAAATCCCTGGGCTGTATCTGGCGGATTGATATGCACCTAAACGGTACATTTCATCGCCTATACGCCGGTTTACCGTTCTGAAAATTGTAAGGCTCCTCCAAAAAAAGAAAACTTGAGTCTCAATTTTCTTTCGAAATCTTTCAAACTATATTTCAGTTGACAAACAGTTCGTACATTCATTTTTTAACGTGGTTTATCAATTCCGATTGAAGTTTTCACCGACAGATAGATAGATGTGAATAACTTCATCGAGGTTGTTTATGTCGTTGCTAAACGACTAACAGTGGCGCCACCATGCATAAGATCACGTGATTGGCAGTTCAAATGGAAACGACCGTTATATGGACGAGGTTAGATGTAGGTACGGAATCGGCCGAGTTGTGACGAGTGCAATATGACATGACACACACCGGAACTATTTTTAGAAAGCCCAATTAAAATTCAGTCATGCTCTAGCGAAAGGAGGTTTAATGTATCTCCGTAATGCATTATACCTAGCAAGACACTACATAAATAGGGATCCACAAAATCCATCTGACAACTAACATGGATACAAAGGTAGAATAGTCCTTTGATATGCATTAAATTTACACATAGCAAAAAGTTTCGATCCATGTAAGCCTGCGCGGACTGCGCAGGCTGACATGGTAAGATATTTTTTGCAGATGCTCATTTATAATTTGGGCAAACCTCTGGGCTCTACATTTTAACCATGCTATCGACCTTTCACTACCAAACGACGAAAAATTATACCACCACCACATTATAAGTATCTACATCAGACAATTTCTCCTTTTTACACAATATTTTCAAACGCGTTCTAATTCAGGGTTGTCAAACCACGGAAATGTATTCGAAATGCATAAGCAACCAAGCCATTTTCAACATTGGAACCGCTCTTGAAATCTAGCTGCATTAAGGTCTACGGCCCCTAAGTCATCGGTAATATCGACGTTTTCGTAAAGGTTATTCGGCCAGTCTCGGCAGCTTCCGTCTCGTTGACTCACTGACTCATCGGTAAATATCGTTTAACATCGACGTTTTCGTAAAGGCTATTCGGCCAATCTCGGCAGCTTCCGTCTTTAGGGGCCGTAGACCTTAATACGAACTATGTCCCATCTCTCTCGTCCTCTCTTGTCACAAAGAAACTCTGGTGCGTAACTTGTGCAAGAAGAAAAAAAAAAAACCATCATAAAAGACCTCTATGTACTCAAATGCTATTAACCCTTAGACTGCTAAGCGCGGAACAAGCACCTTTTGCGGACAGTGTAGATCAAGATCAGACTGCACAGGACGTGCAGTCTGATCTTGGATCTACACTGTCCGAGAAGGAGATATATTTCCCCAAAAGCTCATCTTAAAATAGCAATATTTGGGTTTTATTATCGGCTTCAAGGTTTTATTAAATTATGTAGCAGGTTAAAGGTTTAAGCATGTAAAGAAGAAAAAAAGGAATGAAAATAAAAAGAAATCATACAAAGACGGTTCAAAAATTCAAAGAAATCTCATAAAAAACGCATTTCACAATGTCACCGGACCAGGACGACTGACAATAACGGTCAAATTTCACATTTCTTTTCTTAGTTATGCAATTAAGCCAATTAATTCAGCTTAAATGCTTTTTTAAGCGACTCTTGATAAATTAGGAGTATTTTTTACGGCGCTTGAATTACATTCAATAAATCTCGTAAAATACCGTTTTTCAGCGTGATTTCACTTGTTGCCTGTCACCTTTCACCTTTCACACTCGGTAAAATCCGGTGACACTCGTTCGAGATGACGTCCATGATAATGTCGCTTTTTTCACCAAAAAGTCAACATTAGTTTTTTTCATTGTTTGAAAAAATCAATGACCAGTTAGTTGCCGTAACATGAAGTGTGCAAAAACTTAGAGTGGAAGATTTATAACTCGCTAACTAGCGGTATTGTCGGATAGAATTACTTACGGATGATCTGCCTTTTGTAACTATTTTTAATGAGACTTTCTTTTTTTAAAATCGATACTCTGAGAAAAAAAAAATAAAGGTTTGACAAAAAACAATGAAGTAAAAAATATTTGAGCCATGCTGCGGCAAAAAGGGGCTTAATGCATCTCTGTGATGTATGATACCAAGCAAGCCATCACATAATTATGCATCCATAATAGCCAACTTCTTTTTACAACCAATTTAATCAGAGGTAGACCGGTCCTTGGACATACAGTAAATTGACAAATAGCGAAAAGCTTCGGCCCAGGTCAGCCTGCGAGCACTGCGCAGGCTGACCTGAGTCGAAAATTTTCGCAGTTGCATTAATCCCCCTTTTCACAGAACATGGCTCATTTACATATATATATAGACAAAAAAATAAATGGTGTCAAATCAACTTTAAAAAAATTGTTCGATACACTTTGCAATTTGTACCCTTTCAGAGAAGTTAAGCTCGTCTGTGCCATTACCAAGGATATTTACCAATAGCTGTTTTTCTTCACAAACAAAAACCAGGAAACCATTTTTCATGAAATGACTCGTGTCTCTAGATTAATGTAGTGTTCTGCGTGTCTCAGTGGTAAGGAGTAGGACTCGACACCTGGATGCCCTGGGTTCGATCCAGGGTCTTTATTTATATTTCTCTCACCACCGTATGATTGTTGCGACGAGCTTTATGTGGGAAAGGAGCCAGTGGCTTTGGCAGAATAAAATGTTTATAAAATGTATATGGTAAAAGAAACACCAGGAAAGCGTACATATGTATACACTGAACGCCTTGATGTAGCTGAAATAATGTTGAAAATGGCTTTAAACATCTGCTCCTCGGCGGAGTGTCTTTGTGCTAGACGTATCTAGGCCCCAGTGTAGCACTGGTGAAACGCAGAATATGCAGTATATTACCAACACTACAGCTGAATAAAATTTATAAAACTCCAGAATAGTCGACCGTAAGAAACGCCATGGTAGCAATGATCAATGAGAAATGCTCTGGCAAAAAAGGGCTTAATGCATCTCTGTGATCCATGATACTATATCATCACTTAGTTATGGACCCATACAATTCATTTTTTCTAACAACCTACTTAATCATCAGGTAAACTGGTCCTTTGACATGCAGTAAATTTACCAAAATCAAAAAGTTTTTGCGTGGATTGCGCAGGCTGACCTGACTCGATACTTTTTGCAGATAGATGAAACCCCTTTTTCACAGAGCATGACTCTTTTTTGTTCTATAAATAATCTGCTGTTTTTCTTTTTTTCAAACGATGAAGGGGTTTTCATGATTTTTAAAAAAAAACTCATCAATCATTTCTCTAAACAAGTTTTCGCACAAGCTGTCATCTGGATCAACACAACCGCAGTAACTTGCCTTACATCAGAAAAACTGATGATTCGTTATTGGTTTGTTATCTGCTAAAACAAATTTGACGAAGACGACTTTAAAAGCTTTCACCACGCAAGGCCGAGTCAACTCTTTACCAAACGGGAAAAATTTAGACCTGGCCAAATTGAAAATATTTGCAGATGGAAAAGTAACTGAGGCTCAAGTGATGAGATTTGTTTCTGAAAGGGTAGAAAAAAATTGTGGGGAAGGGAAAAATGCTGGTTACCAGAGTTAACTCTTTATATTTTAAACTAGTACAAATTGAAAGGATTTTCAGACGAAAAATTAAATGTGGCCTAAATCATGAGATCGATGCGCCATAAAACAAAATTCGATGCTGGTTAACAGCTTTTCTCCTTTTTCCCACAATGTTTTCGAAAATCTTTTTCGTCAGGGTTGTTAAAACGCGGATTTATTTCGTAAAGGGATAAGCGACATTGAGAAAGAAAGCTTTTGAAAACATTTTGGGAAAAGGAGAAAATGCTGGTTACTAGCATTTTCTCCTTTTTCCATGATACTTTCTAACCTTTCAAATAGAAATCTAATCATGTGATCTATATATCGTCGTCAAATACTTACAATTTTGTCATCTGTTAAAAATTTTATATATGTCATGTTTAAAACAGCCTGTGGAATGATGGGTTTATGATATTTAAGTTTGAAAAGGTCAATTATTAATGCAGACGCTATTTAAATCTTTACCAAAAAAATCCTGCTTCTTTACGGCCTTTGCAACGGAAATATTTGAAAATATCTTTGAAAAAAGACCCGGTACTTTTGCGAATGCTGGGTTCTGGCATTTTCCCAAATGCTGTTTGTCCCTTTCCCACAACATTTTCTATTATTTCAAAGGAAAATCAAAACATTTCAGCGACAATTTATATGTTTCTCAAATGATTAAAAGTAAATGATCAAATGATCAAATGTAAAAAGGCAGAAAACATTAAAGGAAAAGGAAAAAAAAGCTTGTAAACAACATTTTCTCCTTTTCTCACAATGTTTTCAAAAATCTTCCAGCTCATGGTCGTCAAAATACGTGATTGTGTGAAAAAGGGTGAAAGAAAAATTTCTTTGAGAATTATGCGTTTTTGATGGCTTTAATTTGAAAGTAAAGGAAATTGAGAAAAATGAAGTGACAAATGTCATTTTGTCTCGATGTTTGTTAAGCACCACCTGCACCAGATGAAGAAATCAGTAGATAAATCGAAAAGATCAAACGGAAAAATCCTTGGTTTTTTTTTCAACTTTTAGGATGCTAAGCGCGACTCACTGACCTTTTGCGGACAGCGTAGATCAAGATCAGACTGCACAGAACGTGCAGTCTGATCTTAGATCTACACTGTCCGATAGGGAGATGTCTTTTCCTCCAAAATATACCTTTCAAACAGGAATATTTGGGACTTTACTATCGGCTTGAAAGTTTTATTCCTTTTATTTAGCAAGATAAGGTTTAAGATTAAACGACCGGACGTTTTTTTTTTTATTTTCCTTTATGATCAGCAGCATTGTAAAGTTAGGAAAATGATTTCCACAAATCTTGAAACTAGCCAGAAAAAGATGTTTTTAATGCGTGCTCTCTGTCTCTCTCTCTAGCAGTTCTGGCTCTCTGTATCTTTTTTTCTCTCTCTCCCATTCTTTCCTCTCTGCATCTCTTTTCCCTCTTTGTCTCTCTCTCCTCTCTATATTTTCTTTCTTTCTTTCTTTCATCCTTCCTTCCTTCCTTCTTACCTCTCTTCCTTCCTTCCTCTCTCTCTCTCTCTCTCTTTCTCTCTGTCTCTCTCTGTCTGTCTGTCTGTCTCTCTCTCTCTATCATTATTTTTCTATCTTTCTTTCTTTGTAACGACATTAACTATCAAAGAAAGCCCCACTGAAGTGGTCTATAGCCACTTGTAGTTGAAAAATGAGACCACAAACTGATGTAGTTTTTATGTGCTATAGTCCTGTATGCAAATTAACAGTCCAAAAACTGAAATAGAATATCAAATCATCATAAAAAGATCGAGAAAACACACTTCTGCATTAATTCACTTTTCAATGATTTTTAGAAAAATCAGACCGCAACAGTTTCACTATTTGTAATTGGGAAAACAATGGAATTGACAGAAAATTTGTTTTTATAGCAAAAAATTGTGTTTTTATGCACGAACCGAACCAGGCGACACGTGTTTTGTGTGTGTTAAAAACAGACCATAAAGTTTTCTAGCGGTTGCAAAAAATATTATCCTATCCTCAACAATGGACTGTGATACAAAATAAAAATCCAAACAATAAGTTTAAACCCTTCACAAAACAATCCCTAGTTTTAAAGACCTAAAGAAAGTCTTATGAAAACATCGAAAGAAAAGAAGAAATACTGGTAAGCAGCATTTTCTCCTTTTTCTTCAGTGATTTTTAGCCTTTCAAATATGCATGATGTAATTCGGGCAATATTTCATTTGACGTCTGCAAATACTTTAAATTTGGACAAGCCTAAAATTTGATTGTGTTGTAAAGAATAAAAAGGAGCCACATTGGCTTATTTTTTCAGCATAATGTTGATTTCTTTGATAATTTTTACGAGGTACCCGTAGACAGAAAAAGTAGGGTCGTCATGACAAAATTAAGCACACTAGAGGGGTAGACTTTTGACGGGTCGCATCCAGGTACAAAGACGATTGAAAAAAAAAAATGGGAGATATCTCTACACAGATTTTGTGTGCACGTTTAAATTCTCATATTTTCACAAACTGACGACAAAACTCGAACTGGAACATACCAGGTACTTGCGTATTCAATCCTCCTTCGTTCTGTCAAATACAAATGAGCCATACCCTGTGAAAAGGGGGCTTAATGCATTTGCGAAAAGTATCGACCAAGGTCAGCCTGCGCATTCCGCGCAGGCTGATCTTGGCCGAAACTTTTCGCTATTGGTCAATTTTCTGCATGTCAAAGGACCAGTGTATCTCATGATCCAGTAAGTTATTATACAAAACGGATCTTAGAGATGTATAATACTGTGATGACATGCTTGGTATCATGCATCATGGATATGCATTAAGCCCCCCTTTTACCAGAGCATGGCTCAAATATAGTTGGTTTGCAACATGCGAAAAGGGGCATTCGGACATTTGTGTAACGTGTCGTCTCAGATCAGCCTGCGCAGTCCGCGCAGGCTAATCCGAGACGGTACTTTACGTCTACATTAGATTTTGTTCTTCATCAGACTTGAGCAAAACAGAAAATTACATAAAAACGGAAAGTGTCGTTTCGGATTAGCCTGCGCGGACTGCGCAGGCTGATCCGAGATGACACTTTACGCAAATGTCCGAATGCCCCTTGTCGCGTGTTGCAAGTCATGTATAAATTTATATTCAATAAACTGAAAAGTTAAAGAAATTGTGTTTCAGGGGCTATGACAAAAGACCTAGAACATTCTGAGAATTTTGAATTTCACAGTATTATAAAGCATCCATTTTTCTTCAAAAGGATGCTTTATTTGAGTTTATAGGACCAATAGCGGCTTAAATAATCACTGTCAAAGTTGATTGGTCTGCAAGTCATTTTTTGCAAAATTGCAATATTGATTGGTTTGAGTAAAGAGTGTCATTGTAGAGTCTCACCCAAAAAAGCATTTTAAAATTGGCCCTCAGACTATTTATTTATCTCATATAATTTAAGCAATACTTTCCAGACTAAGTCGACATTTCAGTCTTCAAATCGGTTCAATATCTCCACTGCTATCGTCCAGAAGCGTCCAAAATTCTCTCTTCGAAACAATGTTGTGCTCATTCACTTGCCAGCTTGCTCACCAGACATATCTGCCGTTGAACATGTGTGGGACATTCTGGGACCGAGGGTTCGACGCAGAATACTGGCGCCATCCCCAGGCTCTTGCTGTGGCGCTACAGGAGGAATGAAGACTGGTTCTTCAGCTCCAAATCGCCAGAATTATTCGGCGTATTTGACGCCGGTGCACGTCCTTACTTGCCGCTGAAGGGGGAGACACTCGTTACTGCAGGGATATTTTGAACATTCTCATCTCCATGCATGACATTTGAGGCTACCATGTGAAGGGAGTTACGTTAACTTTATGTGACTTTCAAAGGAAATGAATTTTGAGTCATAAAAACTTACAGCTTATATTCATGACTGTGTTTTGGCATAAAAACAGGAAATACTCTATTGGACACTTACTATGCGAAAAATGACCTTGACCCCTGTATTACTTGACACAGTGCCACAGCAAGGACTTTTAGTACTATTAAGCTATAGGAAATATTTTTTTTAAGCAATGAAATGTATCTATCAAAATTAATAAAAATCGAATAATTGTTTGGTTTGGTAATCTTTTGATCCGTGGCTTTCTGAGATTTCCTTCACATTTTTTGTTGAGTATATATGTTCAAGTTAAACACTTGACACGAAACAAGAGAAAATAGTTAAAACAGTTTATCTTTTACTGAAGAAGTTAAATAGACACAAAATAACCACCAAACACGACAAATTTCGTTAGTTTTTCCGCCATTTACTTGGTATAACTGACGAAACAGAAAGTCAGTACAGCGCTGTAGCTTTTTTCCTAAGATCGATATGTCACGGCGCTCTCAGCCATTGTGAAATGAACGTTTATTATCATACTTCGTCTACTAAATGTTCGTTTTTGTCAGGCAAAGACCGATGGACGCGGTAAAAGCGCAATGATCAACGTTGCAGCTCGGAACAGTTGTTGTAAGAGCGCCGTAGAGTAAATAACACTGCGTTTATGCGCCGTTGACGAGCCGTACAAGTGCCGTTGACGCGCCTTATAAGCGCAGTACAGACGCAGTGACATCTCAGAGAACACTGTACAATCTCCGTGCAAGCGCCACCCACAACGATAACGTTCGCACTGCGACCTCTGTGCGCGCCGGTGCAGCTCCCATGGCGTTGTGGGAGATCTTCCTGCGCTGTTACGGCGACCTTACGGTGATCCCACTGCGGTCTTATCAGAAGGCCTAGCAACGGCGTCTGTTTTGTGCATGCTCAAAGTGCGCGACGTCTCTTTGCGTTCTAACCGACCCCAACGCGTCTACTGGCGATGCCACTGCGTTGCTGCTGAGATGCTTTCGATCGTAATGCGCGCACCTCGGCGCTCTGCATGTTTCCATCGCCGCCCTAGTGTGACAGAGGTTTAAACATACAGGCGTAAGGTGAATCCGGTCGCAGTGAATGTCTTCCATCATCGGGTAGATTTCGGCCTTGCTAAGGGTTCGAACAAGCGACCCCAAACTTTCAAGCCTTGCACATACCATACTGAGCAACCAGGCTATTACATATTAAACCACAGGCCTTTGAAGCTCTATTGGTCTATCACGGAACACTAAAATTGTCCTTGGTCGATCATCGAACACTTATAGCACATTGGTGCATCGCCTGTATTTCACGTAATTTACGCAAATTCTCATTAACACCGTTTCTATAAATAGCACATTGGTGACTCCCTCTCTATCATATATAGTGAGACAAGGTGTGCAACGAAATCGAAAAAAGAAATGATCCCCGTCCCCTTTCAGAGATAATATTTAACAGAAAATCGAAAAACAAACCTAATTACCGATGGAGATGGGTTCATAAATGAATTTTCTTCTGTACCTTTACCCTCTAAAGTTCCAAAATCTCTTGCCATCAACCAATAGCTCTCATCTCAAAAAAATTAAAAAGCTTTCACATTTTCCGGATCGCCATGCGCTGACGTCACACAATTCATAATGATGCAGCGAATTATAACTCACGTGAGTTTGCTATCAAAAGACACGCCAAAGTTTTTGGCCAATGAACGGTAAAAACGCATTTGAAAATATGCGAAATGGGAGATTAAAATCGTGATACTGGATTAGATGAAAAGATAAATTATATCAGATGAAATATTAATTTAATAATTTCACGAATACACCAACAAAAAAAAATTCGATCTATGTTTGAAAAAACAAAATACTCGCTGCAGGATTACAAATCATGTGATGTCAGCGCATGGCGATCCGGAAAATGTGGAAGCTTTTGAAATCTTTTTATTTGAGAGCTATTGCTTGATGGCAAGGGCCGTTTGGAACTTTCGAAGGTCAGGGTACAAAAGAAAAATCATTTATGAACCCATCTGCACCGGTAACTAGGTTCATTTATCCGTTTTCGTTTAAATATTATCTCTGAAAGGTGATGAGGGTCATTTTTTTTTCGATTTCGTTGCACACCTTGTCTTAATATATACGATAAAGAGAGAATCGCCAATGTGCTATTTATAGTAACGGTGTCCGTTGAATGAAAATTTCGTTATCCCTTGATAGACCAGTGGAGTTTTAGAGGCCTTTGATTAAACACAGTTTTAAGCACCTTCTATAGATGTGCCTGAAATCTACAAAAATTTTGTAAGATTGTCTTATATAAGCCATGCTCCGGCAAAAGGGGCATAAATACATCTCCGTAATGCATGATAATGCATAATGCAAGTCATTACATAATCATGGATCCATAGAAACTTTTTAGTCGAACGACCAACTGAATCATGAAGTAGAATGGTCCTTGGACATGCAAAAAATTTACGAAAAGCAAAAAGTTTCGACCCATGTCAGCCTGCACGGATTGCGCAGGCTGACACGGGTGGATAGTTTTTGCATATGAAGTAAAGCACCTTTTCAAAGAGTATGGCACATTATTGTTTTGATAATCAACACAAATAAAGATTTAATACAGAAAAACAATGTGAAAAAATTACGTAAAAAGGAGAAATATCTCGTTAAAAACAATTTCTTATCTCGCAACAATATTTTCAAAAGGGGACTATTACAATACCACGAAAATTGGCTTGCAACACGCTAAAAAAGGGGCATTCGAACTTTTGCGTACAGTGTTGTCTCGGATCAGCCTGCGCAGTCCGCGCAGGCTAATCCGAGACGGCACTTTACGTCAACATTAGATTTTGTCCTACAGTAGACTTGCGTGAAATAGAAAATCACACACGATCGGAAAGTGTCGTCTCGGATCAGCCTGCGCGGACTGCGCAGGCTGATTCGAGACGGCACTTTACGCAAATGTCCGAATGCCCCTTTCCGTGTGTTGCATGCCAAATGTTGCCTACAGAAAGTGAATTAACACTTTACCTATCCATCCAGAGTTTTAACGACCCTGAGAAAGATGGATTTTGATAACTTTATAAGAAAAGGAGAAAGTGCTGCTTGCCAACATTGTCTTCTTTTCTTGCAATATTTTCTAGCCTTTCAAAGACAAACACTATCATTGGAGTAATATTTAATCTGTCATCTGCAAGTGCTTTCAAGAATGGAAAAGTCAAAATTCTGCCATCGAACACACAGGTGATTCACCCTTTACCAAACAATCTCGAGTTTTTAAAACTCTAGAGAAGACGGCTTTTAAAAAACATTGTGGTAAAAGGGTAAATGCTGGTAACCGTTATATTTTCTTCTTCTTCCACAATGGTTTTAACTTTTCAGAGACAAATTCCATCGCCTGAAAGGCATGTGATTTGACGTCTGCCAACACTTTCAATATTGTCTGGCCTAAAATGTTGTTTTCTTGCAAAGAATAAGTTCATAAATTCAATGTAAAAACATGACGGTAAAGGAGGAAATTCCCCATACGAACAAGTTTTGCTTGTGTAACAACGTTTTTTCAAAGGGGTCTGTCACGATACAAAGAAAAACTATTGCTCGGTAATGAACTTTAATGCCAACGTGATAGTAGAGTAGGAAACCGTTACACTACCGTTCCTTACCCTGGGATGGTAATGTGGGAAATAATGCAGAAAATGGCGATTAACGCCATACAATCATTCAGTCTATTAATACCTACCCTGAGAGCGCCGAAAAAAAAAAAAAATAGAAAAACATTTTGAGTCTGGAAATTAGATTTCAAAAACCTGCTACTTAAGGGTGCTCATGTCCGGAATGTTCACGCGAAGCAAACAGTGTAGATCAAAGATCGGACTGCGTTTTTAGTGCGATCTGGTCTTGATCTTCACCGGCTGCAGGCGCAACTATATGCGCTAAAAGGATTTACACATTACCACACAAAAAAAAAAAAAAAAAATGGAATGAGCCATGCTCTGACAAAAGGGGGCTTAATGCATCTCCTTAATGCATGATACCAAGCAAATCATTGCATGACCATGAATAGATAAAGTCCAGTTTGTCCAACAACCAACTGAGCTGGACACGTAGACAATTAAACAATAGCAAAAAGTTTTGGCCATGGTAAAATCTGCGCACCCCGCGCAGACTGACCTGGTCAACACTTTTTGCAGATGCATTAAGCCCCCTTTTCACAGAGCATGGCTGACATTCATTTAGAGAAGGGTAAAAACATTGTGGAAAAAGGAGAAAATGCTGGTTACCAGCATTTTCTCCTTTTCCCGCAATGTTTTCAAAGCACTTTTTCTTCAGGGTCGATAAAACTCAGTACTGTGCAGTAAAGAGTTAATTCTTGGTTTGGGCACAGCATAGAGTTAAATACACGAATTTCTGCTATGCAGACTGTAAAGCATACTTACTGCGTCTAAAAATCAAAGTGGTTTATCGAACTGGTACAGGATGAAATAATATAAACCATACAAGATAGGTTTTGAACCCACTTCAACGACAACAACAACAACCAACCAACCAACAAACAACCAACAAACAACCAAAACCACCACCACCAACAAAAGCACCACCAACAACAAAAATAAAACAACAAGAAAAACACCGCCGCCAACAACAACATACACATTTCCACGGTCATCGTTTAGTCTGCGAATCTAATGGCATCAAACACGACCGATCGAGAGAAGATTTTGCTAATGTACAAGATGTAAAGATAACGTAGTCAGTTACAAATTGAAAATGTCGAGCTTTTGATTAGATCTAATTAGACACAGCTATTAGAATATGGTAATTTTTGTTTTATATTCCACGGGTTAAAGATAGAATTTACCGCAATTTTTCAGCTAACGGAAATTTCTCCTTTTTTGGTACCTTTTTAAAGGTCGGTTTTTCCCTCATATTTGACTCATCGCAACATCTCATTGTTTGCTTTCTTTTTGTGTCTAAAACCCTTTACAATATAGTACCATGTTTTAACAAGCCAGAGAAAAGAAGTTTATGAAAACATTTTGAAAAAAGAAAAGGCTGGTGACCATGTCGCTTTCCCAGTTTAAAGCAAACCCTCATTTGATGAAAATTCGTCATCTGCAATTGCTTTAAGTTTAGACAAATCCAAAAAACTGTCACCTTATAAAGGGTTAACGCCGTTTTCAGTTGTATTTACAGTGATTCGGTTATGATACAGGGACCAATACGATAATTCAGATATAGACATTTACCCTTTTCTCTGCTAGTTCTAAACAGAAAACTCTCTCTAGGCCACCGGCTGCTTTCCTACATGAACCGAGCGAAAACAATGTGTAGAGCTGAGACAAGAAAGATTGCAGCTGCGATGACTTTCATTCCAAAAGGATAGATTTCAGTTGCAAAACTCTCATTAAAGCCCAGATGGGAAAGATTTCAGTCGCTAAGATCCACACCAAACCTTGTAGCGAAAGAAATAAGTCTTAATGACTCTATCAAATTTACAGAGGAACTTTCATTAACTATGAATCTCATCAATCCTCAGTCAAGAAAGATTTCATCCACCTCAAACGTTCAAACGTCAGAAGGGATTTACTTACAGTACAATGAGTGTCATCAAACCTCAGAAGGAAAAAAGTCAGTCGCAATAACTGTGATCAAACCTCAGAAGGGAAAGATGTCAGTAGCTATCTCATAAAACCTCAGAAGGGAAAGATTTCAGTTTCCACGACTCTAATCAAACTTCAGAAAAGACAGAGTTTAGTCATAATGACTGTCAAAAAGATCTCAGAAGGGAAAAAATCAGTTGTCATGTCTGTCATCAAACCTCGGATGGGGGATAATTGCTTACTATGGCTCTCATTTAAACTTAGAATGGAAAGATTTTATTCATAATAACTCTAATCAACCTTAGAAGGGGAAAGGTTTCAGTCGCCATTACTCATCAAACCTCAGAAGGAACGATTTCAATTGCCATGACTGTCATCAAACCTTGGAAAAGAAAGGTTTCAGTCGCAATGACTCACCACAGCTCAGACGCGAAATTGTTTACTCACCACTAGTCTCACCAAGTTTTCAGTTACCATGACACATCAAACCTCAGACGGGAAAGATTTCAGATAGGGTAAGGAAAGACTCAAAGCCATGAATCATCAAATCTGAGAAGGAAATATCAGTGGTCACGACTCATCAATTCACAGACTGTAAAGATTTCAGTTGCCATGACTCTAATCAAACCTCAGAAGGGAAAGATTTCAGGAACCATGACTTTTATCAAACCTCAGACACGAAAGATTTCAGTTCCCATGACTCTTATCAAGCCTCAGACACGAAAGATTTCAGTCCCCACGACTCACCTCAGTAATTCGAATCCATAACTCCATCTTGTAACCTTTTACCAAATAATTATTTGGTCGACCCTTGGGAAGAAGGCTCTAGAAAACGTAGTGGAAAAAAGAAGAACATGCTGTAACTAGGATGTTCTCGTTTTCTCACAATGCTTTCCACCCATTAAAAGTAACATTTTTTTTCTGCAAAATGCTCTCAATTTGGATATAATAGGGCTACAGTTATTTTGTGTTGTTGAAAAAAGAAAGAGAGAGCAACATTTAACAGCAACTGTACCGCACCGGCATGTGATTTCTCAAACTTCAGTTACAGTTAATGCTAAATGATCAACAGAAGAGTTACAGACATACTAGGGTATCAAAAAGAACAGATTTAAATCCCTTTGCACGAACCTGCAGGCAGATCTCGGTCTGTTCTCTTTGCAAGGGGGGGGGGGGGGAGGGGGTGGGTTCAGAGTTCGAAATACGCAGGCACAGAGAGACAGAAGCGCTCTAAATTAGAATTAGGATTTAATTAGACAAATGACAACCATTAATATTTTACTTTTTTCCCCACTCGAAGTTGAAACGTGTCTACCTCATCAAAAGGTATTATAATTATTAGAAATGGCGATAACAAACGTGCCCAACAGAAGGCGTAACATTTTATGTTGCTCAGTAACGAATTAAAACTCGTTTTAGAGATTGTGATCTAGTTTTTAAATCTTTGTAATAGATTATGATAACTTTACATGAACAATAGTGCATGATGTCCTTATTTTTTGTTGCCTGGCCATTTACCTTTAAACGATACGGTGTATTACAACTCTAAAGAACAAGGCTTTTGAAAACATTGTTGGATAAGAGAAAACGATTGTAACCATTGGTAACCAGCGTTTTCTCATTTCCCAACGTTGGTGTTTTTAACTCTTAGGCTGCCAAGCGCAACTTAGTGACCTTTTGCGGGCAGTGTAGATCACGATCAGACTGCACAGAACGTGCAGTCTGATCTGTGATCTACACTGCACGCAAAAGGACATTTTTTCCCCAAATAAAAGGTTTGAAAGAGCATCAAACCAGTTTTAAATATCGGGTTGAAAGTTTCATTTATTCTTTAGCTTATTTAGCAAGATAAGGGTTAAAATCCTATCGAAGACGAATGCAATCCTTTGTGCCGCATTTTATTTGTCGTCTGCGAAATCTTCCAATATAGACGAGTATAAAATTTGGTCGTCTGCTTAAGAGTTAAGAGTGTTTTGTAGGTGCCCGCTTTTTAGTATGATGCTTTCTATCGATCTCCGTACTTTCAGTCTGACATGCTGCATGGATTTTGAAAAGTTTACTTATACAATCCGTGTTGTTTTACTGTTTTGAAACGGGTTGTATAAGTGTTGATTTTGCCCCATTTGTCTTTGTAACAATCGCTATTGAAAACGATTTTAAGTTTAGCACATAGATAAGATTAAGAGCATTTAGATAACAAGAAATAATCTTGCAGCGAAAAGTTTTGCAATAATGGCGTCAAGTGTTATGAAGTCGTCTGCAAGCGGAACTATGTTGAAAATGTATTCAGAACGACATTCCCACGTTTTTCCCCAACACTTTACCTTTCGCAGAGAAATCGAAAATTTACTGGAAGTTCCGTTCCGATCCTTGTCCGTTCAGTAATTTGGATTTATCAAGAGGTCTTTGCGGAAGAGAACATAAAAAAAGTGTAGCAGTAGTTCTAAATGTTCACTAAAACAATAAAAACTGCTTTTGCAACTGTATTTTGAGCAATGCAATAAGAAAGGCTTCAGAATCATTTCTCAGAGAACATATTCCGTCATCCAATTTTCAAACAGTCTAATAAAAACACTTGCGTATCATTTAGCCACATACTGATGTTGACGATGTCGTTTCTGTTATATCGTGTTGACTGTGTCGCCTGTGGTAAAAGTTCAACAGACTGTTAAGTTAGTCTTACAGTTCTGTGAGTATGATATCAAAATAGCCAAGCAGACTAGATCCCATATCTATTGATACCACCATGTTGACTGTGTCCCTTTTCTTCTTATTATTATTTTTTACATGGCAAATAGACAGCGTTGTAAACAATGCCATTTCTGTGATATCTTAATGACCAAGCAGACTATCTCGGACACAATGCCATTTCTGTGATATTTTAATGACTCAACAGTTTATCTCGTAAGCAATGTCATTTCTGTGATATATTCACGGCCCAAGAGTCTAACCTTTAAACATCGCCGTTAAATGATGTCTTAACGGCCCAACAGAATATCTCGTAAACAATGCCGTTTCTGTCATATGGTTATGTTCCAACAGACTTTCACATTAACAGTAACGTCTATGTGATATTTTATTAGAGCAACGGAATGTCCCGTTGACTGTGTGGCATGTGTGACACACTGAAAACCAAACAGACTATCAAGTTGAGTGTTCTCTCTGTGTATCATCGTGGCTCAATAGAATGTAACTTAAACAATGCCGTCACTGTGATATATTCATGGTCTAATAGACTACCACGTTAACAATGTCGTCTTTGTAATATTTCTATAGCCCAACGCACGATTGCGTTGACAGTACCGTCTCTATGAAATCGTAATCGTAATGACCACAGACACTGTCTCGTAAACATTGCCGTTACTGTGATATCATAATGTCCAAACAGAAAGTCACGTTAACAATGCAGTCATTGTGATATCGTTATTACCATAGAGACTATCACGTTAACATTGCCGTCACTGTGATATCATAATGTCGAAACAGAAAGTCACGTTAATAATTCCGTCACTGTAATATCTTGTTGATCATGCAGAAAGTTATGTTAACAGTGCCGTCACTGTCATACCGTAATGACCCCCAGACACTGTCACGTTGACAATGTCGTCACAATGATACCGTAATGACCCCAGAGACTATCACGTTAACAATGTCGTCACTGTGATATCTTGGTGACCTAACAGATACAGAGGATTTTTTTTCAGTGAAAGATTAAAATACATTTCATCGAATGAACATCATTGATTATATTTTTATGAGTTGCGCAGCCACGAGTGAAATTGTTACCGATGATGTTCACGAGATGGAATAAGTTGCGATGTTTCACAGAAAAAAATGTAAATATTTCAGCTTCTAACCCCGTTTATTTGTTGAGACTTTCATCAAACTCAAGTACAGTTGGTTTTGGTAATTCCCCGTGGCGTACCCCGCCTCCATAATAACACATTACAATATTAAAACGCAAGAAATGTAGATTACCGTAATAACGTGAAATAACGTGATATTCCGTCTTGTTAAATGACACGCACTTTTTACCTAAGTAAATAGTTCGCGGGAATTACTGTTTCCTCCTTCAATTGAAGGGTTACGGAAATATTTACGGTAAAATTCGCTGATCGTTACCATGAATTATCAACCCTTGTAATCAACATTTTTACCGATAAATTACCGAAAGCATGAAACATTAACTGTATCTGTTATATCTTCATTACTACTACGATAACAATGTCGTCACTGTGAAATCTTTATGGCGCAGTAGTCTCGTAGTAGAGTTTTAGCGGACACCGATGTCGACAGCAGACAGCGGACTGCGGACTTTTATGCAGGGTTGTCTCGAAAATCACAAAGCGATAACTGCCGTAGACTGTTTAAAAGGAAACCGTTTCAAATTTTATTGTCAAAGCATGTACTGTAAGCTATAATAGCTCTTTCGTCTTCTTTTCGTGGAGTTGGCTGACTGTGTAAACTGTGCGTATAGGGTAGTGATTTGAATATTTTTGTCACAAGGCAACTCGCACTATGAACAAGAGCTCTCATTGGGTTCAGCTTTAGACATTAGCACCCGCTGATCAGCACCATTCATGTGCAATCAAATGCCGTTGCACTTCCCCTTTAAATCGGGCACGAACTAATCCTTAAAAATCACGTGCATATTTTACTACCTACATGGACATAACTACGGAATACCGTTAGGGCCATCGCCTATCAATTTGTTGATTTTAAACGCGAGTATCACCATCGTACTATCGCTTTATCGCCATCGTACTATCGTATTATCACCATCGCACTATCGCGTTATCGTCATTGCACTATCCCGTTATCGTCATCGTACTATCGCGTTATCGTCATCGTACTATTGCCTTCCGGTGCGCATGCGCATGCTCAACATGTAAGATCTTCAAGACATACCATAAGACTAGATCTATACAGTAAAAGAAAACAAACAGTGAATACCTCATAAGGTTTTTAAAAAGTTATTAATTGCCTAAATAATCAAAATTTATAATGTTTATGACTACCTTCGTTCTCCGACTCTGAATCCATCTTGTCGCATGGAGGAGAAATTTCTCTATGAGCATGCGCACCGGAAGGCGATAGTACGATGACGATAACGCGATAGTACGATGACGATAACGCGATAATGCGATGACGATAACGCGATAGTACGACGATGATAACACGATAGTACGATGGTGATACTGGCGTTTAAAATCAACAAATTCATAGGCAATGGCCCTAACGTACATATCGGTAATCGTACGTATATTTGAATCCGGTTTTATAGGGTCACCTGAGATGAGTTACTGTGATTGCTGCTTGCTGTCCGTCGTCCGTCTGTCCGTCTACAATTACTTAAAGTATTTCTGTTAAGGTAATGTTTGATAAATTCAAATCAAATATCTCAAATAAACTTCTTTTGGATGTTAAGAAGAATTAAATATTTATATTGTCTTGGTCATGTGACCAAGATGGCCGCTGTTACTATATATGTCAGAAACCTTTAAAAATTATCTCCACTGGAACAGTGTGTCAGATGCCTTAGTGCTGATTATAAGTATCAGGAGTCCCGCAAAGTCTACTAAAATGACTGATTTAGGATGACTTTTTACTTGCTTTTGCATAGGTAAACTTTGGGCTACTGCATTTTGTTGATTCATACCACGAAAACATCATAATCTTCTTTTCTTAACAGCAAGGTCTAAAAAGGATACATTCTGTACGTACCTCTACGTAGAGAGATCCTTATTCAAACGTGTTTGTTGTTCAAAAGCTGCAAGGCCTAGGCCGGAAACATGTGGTAACTGGCATCATCTCTTGGTCTAATATGAAAATTGTTTAAAATGGGGTCCTTGGGACAGAGTTGGTCCTTTTTTTTGCACATAGATTTATATCAATCTGTAATTATCTTAACCATTCTGAATATATGTTTATGAAACTTTGCATTGTGATAGATCTTGATATACAGATTGTGCTTTTGCTGTTACCGTAGTTTTAGACTGACGCGAAAGTCAAGATCACTGTCACTTATCACAGAAAAAAATGAAATCTAAAGTAAGTTCAAGTGTGTATGTGCAAGGCCTATGAAACCTAGACTTAGTGGGAAACATACAGATACTGTCAAATCTCTGTTGAAAAATGGAGTGGTAGTTGCTGTTCCTGTTGAAATTCTACTGGGCCGATTAGTCTGAGAAATCTATTGCAATGACTCTAAAAACTATCAGACAGGATTGTAATTCTTCCCCTCCTCGGAGCTTACTAGTCACATCCAACAACTGGAGTCTGACTTGATGGTGCTATAATAAAGTCTTAGTTTTGTCTGATTAAGCACTTGTAGAATACAACCAGGTGAGATATTGAGAAATGTATCAGGTATTATTTGAAATACAAAGCATTTCTTTTATGGGAAATGTATGTATTATTTAAGAAATAATCTTCTTTCTATCGTGGTTTATCGTTCAATAAACCACACTTGTGAGTTATGAGGCACAATGAATAATCCACGCGGATGCAGATTTCTTCCATTGAATAACTTACTTTATACAGAATGACGTCACTCTACATAGAATAACGTAGATTTTACCACGCTTTCGTTGCACTGTGTTTATAGAGCCGAAATCACGTGTCATGTTAGAATATTAAATAAAAACAATTTGTAAAGTGTGTAATTCTTTTGAGATATCCCCACATAAAAGTCCGCAAGTCCGCTGTCCGCTCTCGTCTTCGGTGTCCGCTAAAAAGCTCTTGTAGCACGTCGACAATGTGATACCAAAAAAGTCTGAAAGACTCTTTTTACTGTACCGCCACTGTGATATCTAAATTGTCCAAATGTCTACGTTTATCGTGCCGCATCAGTGATATCTTATTGGTCCAACTGTCTGATCTTGGATCTACCCTCCCGATAAGGACGTATTTTCTCCCCAAAATGTCTATGAAATAATAAAATTTGGGGTTTTGCTATCGGCTTAAAAGTTTCATATCATTTATTTAGCAGGATATGGGTTAAGAAATAGCTCTGTATCACGACAGACTATTACATTGAGAAAGTCGCCTGATATTGTAATGGGTCTTATAGACAATTAGATTGACTGGGTCGTCTCTGCGATATGTCAATGACGATTAAGACAGTTACACTGACAATACCGACTATGTGATATCTAAACTTTGCTAAAAGACTGTCACATTGACTTGGCCATCTCAGTGATATAATAATTGACCTGATATGCCATGAAATTTATCGACTGCTGAATGACTGCTTACTTGGCATTAAAGATCACCACAATGAACTGGGCGTCTGAGTGATATCCAGTTGACCTATAGACCACCACAATGAACTTGCTGCCTCTGTGATATCTCCATGGCCTCTGTGATATCTCCATGGCCTGAAAGAATAGCATAATTTATTGACTGGAAAGTCTCAACAAACTATTGGCCCAACAGACTAACACATTGGGAACTGTGCCTTTGTAACGTTTTCATTGGCCCAATAGACTTTCACATTTGCCGAGCCGTCTCTGTGATTTCTTAATGACGTGAAAACCTCACATTTACTGCCTCTGTGGTAGAAAATTAATAATCATTACATTGACTCGACAAAGTTTTGATATCTAAATTGGCCTAATAGACTATTACATTTGGTACGATGGGATCAGCTCAGTTGATTTCTTTAATAGACCAGGCTGTCTCTGGTTTACCTTTTTAGCTTAACACTCTATCACAGTACGTCTCTGTGATATCTCAACTACATGAAGACCATCACGGTCAACAGACTGCTTCTTTGATATCTTTAGAAATTTAATAGAACTCACATTGACCCGGACAATCTGTATCTGAATTGGCCTAGTAGACTTCCATATTGACCGGGCTTTCTCCGTTATGCCTGTATCTCAACGGCTAAATAGACCATCACATTGGCACGCCTTTATAGATCTGTGATATCTTCATTGAACAAGAGCCCACCAAGTAGGCTATGATCCGTCTTAGCAAATCCGATACTAGTATGTGTGTCTGTTCTTTTACCCTTATCCTGCTAAATAAATGAAATGAAGCTTTCAGGCCGATGGTAAAAACCAAGATTTTGCTAATTCAAAATGTATTTTTGGGTCAAAGATACCTCCTTATCGGACAGTGTGGATCCAAGATCAGACTGCACGTTCCGTGCAGTCTGATCTTGATCTACACTGTCTGCTAAAGGTCTGTGAGTCGCGCTTAGCAGCCTAAGGGTTAATCTTGAATTGGAACAATGTTTACAATTGCTTGCGAATACGGAAACTCAAGATAGTGAACACAAAATGCCGGGGGAAAAACTCACTTCTAAGCGTCAGTTAGCATCTAATGGAAATGCTTAAAAATGCATAAACCCTTTAACACACAATTCTGAGTTGTAACAAGTAAGGGAAGGATGCCTCTTGAAAAAATTGTCGGAAAAGGAAAAAGTGCTGGTAACCAGCATTTTATCGTTTTTCTCACAATGTTTTCTACCCTATCAAAGACAAATTAAATCCTTTGAGCCACTATTCAATTGTCTTCTACACATGCTTTTAATTTGGACCGGTCTACATTCTTGTCATTTGGTTAAGGGAAAGGTCTCCTTTAAGGTCTACGCCCCCTAACTCATCGGTAAACATCGACGTTTTCGTACAGGCTATTCGGTCAGTCTCGGTAGGTTCCGTCCTTTAACATGAGAGTTAGGGGCCGTAGGCTCACTTAACTCATCGGTAAATATCGTATAACATCGACGTTTTTGTAAGGGCTATTCAGCCAATCTCGGCAACTTCCGTCTTTTAATATGAGAGTTAGGGGCACGTAGACCTTAAGCGGTATGCAACCAGATTTGGTTTCTGGGAAATCTTAACAAAGGCTGATCCTTTCTACTCGTTTGCAGAGATAGATCTAAAACTTAGATAAAGGCAAACAAGGGCGAGAAAACATGATGAATGTCACATGTTTTGTATATACTGTATTCTCAGTATTTCTTTTCATCCCGTTATCACTGCGTTATCGTTTTTTCGATAACAAAGAACACATACATGTTCAACACGCTGGATTCAGTTGAACGTAATATTTAGCTGCGCGTAAAGCTCGGTCGGTTAAGTCACTGTACGATAGTTTTGGCGGTCTCAAGTCCAAATCCCAGTAATGGCAAATAATCCTTACCGTGTTATAGTGATTTTCTCCCTAACTAAGCGTAAACAATTACCCCCCCCCCCCCCTTATTAATCTTCTTTACAAAGTATCGACTTTTTTCCATGAAATGTATCAACTTTTTTTTTTCCATGAAATGTCAAACTCATCAAGAATCCATTTTTCGACTTGCTTCTATAAAATGTTTTTTGATAAAACTTTTTAAAGAAGTTCGCGTTTGAAAATTTTTTAGGGAAAGATGAATATACCCATAACGATCTGTTTCTTAGCTTTTACTTTTGGTAAATTTTCTGCATGTCCATAGATCATTCTTCCTAAGAATTCAGCCGGTTGTTGGACAAAACATATTTAATAGATCCTTAATTATGTAATGGCTTGCTCGGGATGATGCATCACAGAACATCATTAAGCCCCCTTTTGCCAGAGCATGGCCCAAGCATACTCAAACAACTATCTTAAATCATTTATAGAAATTAAAACATGGATGCTCTATATCTCGTATGTCCCCTGCAAACAGTCAAGTCACGTTCTTTAAGACCAGGGCATATGGCGACGTCCAAAAATTACTAATGAGCTGTCAAATAAAGTTTTAATGATTTCCTATAAAATTGCGCCTATATCCAATCTAACGTCATAATTCTATCAATTTATAATAAATCATCACAGTTGCATGTACTCACCGGTTTGACGGTCGAATAATAAAAGTGCCGAATGAAAGTCTGCGATTCTAGCCGGCATATGGTAACGCTGTGAAAGCACCACTCGAAAGCGCCGTACAAAAAAAAAAAGAGCTAGGACAAACATATCATAGTTTTATAACGCAATTTAGTAGCAAAAACTTGCAAGCATGTCTTTATCAGTTAAGGTAATAGTAGTTTGGAAACAATGGAGCCATTGTGTTAATTTGATAAACCTGTGATGTGCGCAAGGGCAAATATGATCGGTAAAACTCGCCGTCATAACTGCTGCCTTTCACAAAGTCGGGGCCATGGAACAGCGTTACCAGGACAAAGTTTGAAAACTAATACAACCACGGTTAGACAGATGGGCGTGCATTATCATGACTTGAGAACAGTGGGGGACAAAAGTCTATTACACGTCAAGTATTGTTACTTATCAGCGAACACAACTTGTCAATTTTTTTCTGGTTTGTCGAGAGGCGCTGCAGCCCGAATGCATCGTCAACACGTGCGCCGTTCTTCACGATGGCTTGATCCTTATCACGTCCCCCCGTCTCCCTGATGTTTAGAGAATCACCAGGACTGTGTTACATTAAGCAATCATGTAAAAACTTCATGGTTTAACCCACTCGTATCTCGAATGCGCTTCAAATCAACAATGTAGTTCCATTTTTTCCATGCAGGTGGGGCCAGTAAGGCGGCGTGTACCTCCGTCCATGACTGATTAATGCATCAAACTCGAGTGAATTACGTAAAGAATTTAATGGATCGCCATATTGAAGTCTAGGGTCTTTGAAACAAACGGGAAAAATTGAACCAGGTGCTCGTTAATGGAACACTTCGTGCATAATGGCCTGTTATATTAAGTTCATCTTGCATGGTGCGCAGAACGCCAGGCTTTCAATGAAATCGGACAAAATAAATCAAAACCGACCGCTAAATAGCAGTCAATTAAAATTCATTGTGTTTTATTAACAAAATTTAACGACAAAAGTTATCAATGAGTGAAATTAAACTGCGCAAGAAGCAATAGAGCCGCCTCGGGAATTATCCACGAACTTTGAAATTCCCGCCAACAATAGTTAAACAACGCATGCGCGGAATCATCGATATTTTCTCTATGCCAGCTATTTAACGTTTCACTCCTAGGACGCCATGCAGATTTGAAGTCGCGTAATTTACACAAACTTTCGTCTGCAGTTTTCACAATAACTGCATTTATTTGCAGCTATTTTTCTTTTTTAATTTGAAGCGCATAATTATTTTGATGTTTACACAAATTGCAGGCGACATAATTGAGGTACACAAAATAGATGCAGACGACAACATCTATGATCCATAAATGGCAGTCCGTGAGCAAATTCAAATTTAACCCATAACCTGCCCAGTTTCCAGTATTGACTATCTAAAAAAGGCATTCGTTCTTGTTCCAGCATTTTATTGTGGTTAAACGGCTGAAAGCATTGTTATGGAAACTGGGAGAGTAGAGTAAGATCAGAGAGCAAGCATGTGCTGTCAGATCTTCATCTACACTTTCCGCAAACTACATCCACGCTTTTCTATTGCAAAGCGTAAGGGTTCGCCCCCAACCCGACACCTGTACAACTTGCATTCATCAATTTCTTATTCAAACTGTAAAAAAGAAGAAAAACCTTTAGACAGTGCATGAGTTGATTTATAACACAGCAATTTTAAATGAGTTGATATAAAGTTGAAAGCATTCAACACTACATAATACATATTCTGCTCTTTTTATTCATTTTAAATAAGTCATGCACTGTAAAAAGGTATCGACCCAGGTCAGCCTGCGCTATCCGCGCAGGCTGACCTGGGCCGAAACTTTTTGCTATTGGTCCACTTCATGCATGTCAAAGGACCATCCTACTTCGTGATTCAGACTGTTGTTAAACAAAATGAATTTTATGGATTCATAGCTAGGTGATGACTTGCTTGATAAAGTGGATCACGGTGATGCATTAAGCCCCTTTTTGCCAGAGCATAACTCATTTAATATTTTTTACACAAATCTGTTGCAATACGCCCCCTCCTTTCCTCTTTTTTTTTTCACAAACAATGTTGAAGTTTTTTCGGTTGATCAACCCGAGCAGACAGTAAAACGTCAGTTCGACTTTTAGCTCCATAACCTTCTTAGGATTGAACCAGACGGTTTCACAAACATCATTATAAAGTATTATTTACTTCACTTAACCCTTTGCCACACAATCCCGAGTTTTAACGACCCTAAGGAAACATCCTTTTGAAAACATTGTAGGATAAAGAGAAAATGCTGGTAACCACAATGTTTTCCATCCTTTGAAACACAAATCCAATCGAGTGAGTTACACTTAACTTGTTGTCTGGAAATGCTTTCAATTTGGACAAGTTTAAAATTATGTTGTGTGAGAAAAGGGTAAGGATTTATATGAAAATATTGTGGCAGTTGCAGAAATTTTACATTACGAGTAATGTCTTTATTTGCCGGTATGTTTTAAGTTGTCTAATGCAACACGAACAAAGTTGGCTGCAGGCGTTTTTTGCGTTAAATATTTAATCATTAAAGCGACTTTCACAACTTTAATAGTTGCTTTCTCAGGCAGAGAAGATCAAGATTAGATTGTGTAGTCTGATCTTTGATCTACACCATCTGCAACCCTTCGACATTCAAGATAAAAATAATCTTGAAATTCTATTTTTGGGTATCACTTTTAGACTGATAATTTTTTTTTTAGGTTTATCAGCTGTTAAAGGTTTAATCCTTGACCTGCTAAATAAGTGAAATAAAACTTTCAAGCCGATAGAAAGAAGCCAAAATTTGCTATTTAAAAGTTACTTTGGGGGAAAATTATCTCTTTATCGGACAGTGTAGATCTAAGATCAGACTGCACAGAACGTGCAGTCTGATCTTGATATACACTGTCCGCCAAAGGTCCTTGAGTCGCACTTAGCACCCTAGTGGTTAACATGAAGATACATGTAGTTTTAAAGAAAATATATAGGATTTAAAAAAGGGAAAATTACTAAAACATTTATCTACTTTCCTTGCTGTCATAAAAATTACTTACTTGACTGGTTATGGGTGTTTGTTGCCAGTCGTTAAAGTTTAAGATACATCCTTACAGCTACATAGAAAAAACGCTGATAAAACTTGAAAGTGTGTAGAATGGCTCAGCAGTAGATTAATAAATGGGCATCCCGGCACATTTTATAAAATGTGTCAGGATGCCCATATGATTTTTGTATAAATCTATTTTCTTCATAATTCTAAAGAAAATAAATTTCATCACCCACTAACCAACGCATTGATTAACAATTGTGCCCACTAACCAACGCATCGATTAACAATTGTGTCCACTAACCAACGCATCAATTAATAGATAAGTCAACGCACCAACTAATGTGCGGGGCCCCCCCCATGTGTCGACGCACCATCTAATTACTATATCCATTTTACCATAAATTCAAAAATAAATTAATGGATAAAATTTTTTGAATTTCTTAAATTTTAAGCTATAAAATAATTCAAGATGGAGGTGCAAGATAGAGTTTTACATGAATTAGAAAAACCTGATTATATTATTGATGATGAAAATGGTTACACTATCACTAAATGGTTAACTGATGAAGAATATAAACAAGAAAGTAAAAGACTTTCCCAAAAATATAAAGGAAACGCATTATATAATAAAAGAACCGTGCTGCATAAAGCAGGTATTAATTGCTTAGAAAACCATATTTATTATAAACATATTATTAATATGCCTGTTTATAATAATACAGGTAGTAAAGTATATTTTCCTAACATATGTAGCTATGATTGTTATGATAAAGCTTTAATTGATGCAAAAGCAGTAATTTATTATTATTTTAGTAAAAAATATTATGAAGTATTAAAATCTAGAACTATAAATCCTATTTCTATGCATATGTTAGTTGGTCTTATGAATAGGAGAACCGGTCCATATTATCAAACAAAGGGGACCTATTGGCTTGATGTTTATTTAGGAAATACAACTTATTTATCTTTTTATGAACATGATATTATTAATTTATCTAACTATAATGATAGTTATAAACCACATGGGATAAATATGACTGAAGAAGAAGAACATACAGATTTATCGCCATTTATAAAATTTACAAATATACCTTTTATAAGAACTATGCAAATTAAACCTGTGACGCTTCCACCAAGAAAAAATTTAATAAAACAAAAAATTTTTTCAGAAGATAAATGTTGTATATGCACCATTAATAAACCTAATATATCATTTAATAAATGTGGGCATCTATGTATATGTGATAAATGTGATAGACTATATTCTTCAAATAAATGCCCTATATGTAGACAATAAATTTTTTTTTGAATTTTTTAAATTTTAAGTCATAAAATAATTCAAGATGGAGGTGCAAGATAGAGTTTTACATGAATTAGAAAAACCTGATTATATTATTGATGATGGAAATGATTACACTATTAATAAATGGTTAACTGTTGAAGAGATTCATAAAGAAAGAGCAAGACTTTCTCAAAAATATAAAGGAAACTTATTAAGTAGAAGAAAAGCATTGTTGTCAGCTCAAAATATTAATCGTTTAGAAGCACATATTCAAACTAAACATATTTATAATGAACCTGTTTATGATAATAGGCAAGATAAAATATATTTTCCTGGTTTATGTGGTGACTCTTATACTGATGCTTTACTTGATGCAGAAGCAGTAATTTATTATCATTATAGTAAAAAACAATATGAAAGAAGGGATAATAATTTTACATTTAGCTGTAAAATGTTAATTGGTATTATGAATAATACTACACCAAATTATTATATAAGAGGTACCTATTGGTTTGTTATTTATGTAGGAAATAATGATTACTTACGTCATTATGAACATGATATTAATAATTTATATTTGGATAATGAAAATTATAAACCACATTCATTAGGTTATTATGATGATAATGAATACCATGCAGATTCCTCACCATTTATAGAATTTACTGATTTACCTTTTGAATTAAATATGCAAGTTAAACCTGTGACGCTTCCACCAAGAAAAAATTTAATAAAACAAAAAATTTTTTCAGAAGATAAATGTTGTATATGTACCATTAATAAACCTAATATAACATTCATTAATTGTGGGCATCTATGTATATGTGAGGAATGTGATAAAATACATCCTTTAAGTAAATGTCCTATATGTAGGCAATAAAAATTTGATTTAAACTTTTTTTTTCTCTTAATAAAAAAAAAAAATGAGTTGTTTACGGCGATTGACGAGTGATCAAATCACAAAATTAAATAATCATATTAAAAGTAAACTTATAGCTTATCCCTCTGTTTGCCGAAATAAAGTATATTTCGCAGATACAATTTGGGATGATCCTATTCAAAACCGTAGTGATGATTATTACGCTGTGATGTTAAAAGAAAAATTAATACCTGTTACATACTATTTTTATAGCTTAAATTTCTCGAAATTCAAAGACCACTACCATTATAGAACGCGGATGTGGGTTGGATTTTATGATTCAGATGAGGGTGGTCGCTATAGAGTTGGAGATTTCTGGTTTAATATAGGATGTTACCCAGAAAACTACATTTCAACATTTAAAACGGAAATAGAAATTGCTTACAAGGCATTTTGTGAAGGAACAAGGAGTAATTATTGTTGTACTCCACCCTATATTGAATTTACCCTGTTATGATATGAAAAAGTAAAATAAATATATAATATATTTTTTTATAATATATTATATATGTTTACAAGTCTAATTCTATCAAAATAGATATATAAGCGTGTGTTACATTACGACTATCTGTTCTTGAAATAAAGTTTACGATGTCACATTGTTGTACCTCCAACGCACTCGGAAAAACTACACAACTACAAGTTTCATCCTCTTTTTTAATAATAGAGTAATCAACCTGTTCATTTCCGTTTATCGATATATTAACTTTTATCTCTTCTCCTCGTACATTAACATTATCTTTAACAACCGTTAAACTTCCTCTTATGATTCTACCTGGAGCACTCATACAATAACCCCCTAATCCATGCTTTCTACCTGAATTACCATTACCGAATGAAAACTCATAATTACCAGCCCCTAATGGCCCATTTTCTTCAGCCCACACAGTTACAATAGGTTTAGGACCTATGAGAGAAGGAAGAGATACTTTTCTATCCACATAGGATTTTGTCACTAAATCTCTCTCTTCTACCGGTGTTGCCGCGTTTTTTATAGAAAAACCTTGAAGGTCTATGTTAGTCACCGCCATGAAACTCCCATCCGGATTTTTTATAATAGCTCCACCATTATCAACATAATTTTTATTGACAGCAGAGTCACGGGATACAGGATTTGGCAACCTAGTAATCGAGTTACCATTCATATCTATTCCACCATCTATTGAATAGGAGCCATCTTGTTTTTTTGTTAAAGCTTTTTCACCCGCGGTAGCCGCCTCAATAGCGGTATCCACGTAAAACTTATTAGAGGCTTGGTCGTGTCTTGTAGGGATTCCAAGATTGTTAATTACTCGTCCTCCCATTGAGATTGCATCATCTGCCTCATACCACCTTCCGTCTTTATAAACGAAGGCTCTATCAACATTATCCACATAATTTTTAGTAGCAGCTTCACCTGGTTCTTTTGGGTCCTTAACATTTCTTATTGGATTAAAACCCATATTTAAATATCCAGTAACATGGTATCCTCCGTTTTCACCCAACAACCCTGAGTTAGCGTCAACATAAGCCTTAGTTGCTGCATCTTGAGGATTTACTGGATTACTAACCCTTGTTAATGTATTACCATTCATGTCTATAGACCCACTAACAACAGTTGTTCCATCTTTACGTAAAAAATTATTATTTATGTAAGTGAGTGACACACCATCACCGCTTGTTTCACCATCATCTTTCATTCTTCCGAATTTGTTAACAGGCATTTTTTTTTATATAGTACTAAAAAAGTTTATTTAAAACATTTTGAAACTGATTACCTCTAGATAACTCTTTTAGAATGTACAAACATAAATGACCACAAAATACTTGTCCAGCTTGTTGTAATTGGTCAGTATTGTACTGTATTGGGCTTTTTAAATAATCTCGAATTTCAATAGGTGGTTGTATGCCATAACTATCAAAATAAATTTTAGTTTTACCATTTTTATACCAAGCGACCCAATGTGTACCAGGACCATTACTTTTATCAAAGTTTACTATACCACATTCTTTTTTACTCGGTTTTCTCGGTAATGTATCTAGTAAAAAAACTCCTCTAAAATAAGGAATCTTTAATCTTTTAACGGCACCCTCTAATTCGAAATTGTTCAACGGTTTATTCGGTAAAATTACGTTTTCAATCGAAATATTTGACATTTTTTTTATAGTTAAATATTTCTAATATCTTTATTGTCAACCCACGAATTAAATTCATCAGGATAACCTTTCCACTTTACGAGAGATTTCTTTTTTCCTTTTTTAATAACCTTTTCTATCCTATACAGCTCTTGACTGGTTTTCTGCAGTTCAGGTTCATAAAAGGTACCTTGTATTTCTTCTCCATTAAAATCTTTAATTTTATATGTTATAGGTGATGTAAGTTTTACTTCAGAAACTGTAAAAACCTCCTCAGTCCATCTTGTTGTATAACCTTTTTCAAAAGTCTTTTTCTTTTTAGTTATCCTTACTTTATCTCCAACGGAAAACTTAGGATCAAAGTCTTTTATTTCTAAATGATCGGGGTAAAGATTTCTCCAAACTTTGGTTTCATTTTCTTTTTTACTAGCGTCTACCGGAGTCATCTTAATAGATGAATGCCTTGTATTATTATATTCTTTAACTAAATCCTGTAGCACATTAATGTAAACGTTTGTAGAGTTAGCGGAGAAATACTTCCACATTTTTTCTTTCATTGTTCTAATCCATCTCTCAACCACACTTGATTTTTCCTCATTTTCAGTAGAATATAATTCAACCAAGTCTTTTACATCTTTGTTATAAAACTCTTTACCCTTATCCACCCACATTTTTTCGGGTTTTCTCTCCTTAAAAATACTTTTTAATGCTATAGCAACAGATTTTCCTGTTTTATCTTTTAATGGCACCAGATATCCATATTTAGAAAAAATATCAATGACAGCGAGAAGGTATTTAACACCACGATTAAACTTAGAAAATGCTTGCATGTCTACTAAATCCGCAGCCCATATCCTATCTATACCGTTTACTCTAACTCTCCTTTTCTTAAATTTTCTTTTTACGGGTTTATGCAATTCTTCCGTTAAATTTTTTTTTTTACTCCCATTCCAAATTTCATTTTCGTTCCAATGAGTCTACTTACCAAACCTCTTTCCATTTTTTCTCTAATACTAGGATTGTAAATCCCTTCTAACTCCGTTAACATATTCTTATCACACACTGCGTTTCTTGTAGCAGTATCGTTGTGTTGAAGATAGCAAACATCATGGTGATAAGCAGCTTTATCAACACGGTTTATAGGTTTACTCCACTCTTTTGGTGTTAAATCTGGATTGAGTCTTTTATTTAGTTTGGTACCTGGTCCTGTAAAGTTGTGCCCTGGTAGATGCATTTCAACGGGTAAATTATTTATAAATTTATTTAATATACTACTCCCGGTAGTTTTTTTTTTATAAATTGTGATTTAGTTATTCCACAAATAACGCATTTCCCCTGCATCATATTTTTTCCATTTTTAGAAACAGAATATTTTATATCATTCGTATCTGTATGTTTTTTACATTTAACACAATACATGTTGTTTTATATAAAAAAATAAAAATATTTAAATAAAAATGGATATTATGGACTTATCATGGAATGAAGTACTATCAAAGAGATTTAATAACCCCCTTTTCCCAAAAAGTATTAGGGGTTTAATTGTAGGTAAATCATCATGTGGTAAAACTACTTTATTGTTAAACCTTTTACTCAGACCAGATTGGCTTGACTACAACGATTTAAATGTTTTTGGAAAAAGTCTTTATCAACCAGAATACCGAATAATAAAAAAGGCTTTTGAAGAAAAACTACCAAAAGAATGTATCTTAAGATTATTTAACATGCGTGATGACATACAAGAACTAAACATTCCACCAATAGCTTTAGTTGAAGAATGGGCTAAAACGATTAAAAACAAATCAGATATAAATTGCAACTTCTTTGAAAATACGAGTGATGTACCTGATCCGAGAGAGTTAAACTTAGAAAATAAAAATTTAATAATTTTCGATGATATACTTTTAGAAAAGCAAAATAAATGTGAGTGTTACTACACTCGAGGAAGGCATAGTAATGTTGACTGCTTTTACCTCGCCCAGAATTATTTTAGACTACCAAGGCAAACTATTAGAGAAAACGCTAATTTTATTTGTCTTTTCCCACAAGACCTAAGAAACCTTAATCATATTTATAGCGATCATGTAGGTGAAGATATGCCTAAGGATGAGTTTAGAAAGTTCTGTCAAAAGGCATGGGAAAGACCACACGGTTTCGCTATTATTGACTTAACCAGTAAAAAACATGATGGAAAGTATAGAAACGGTCTTGATAACTTCTACATACCTAAGTCAGTATAAAAAATATTTTAAATATTATAAAATGGAAGAACTTTTAGGACAAATTGTAAAAAATACGAGCCATAAATCATCGTCTCAAATCATAGTAAGCGATAACAAAACACGCTTTAGAACAAGGTTTAATCCTCCAATTCAACTGGAAAAGGATAAAGTATATGAAATAGCTATGGTAAACCTTGAAACTTACTACTCTTTTCCAAACATTGATGAAACGAACAACACATTCGTTTATTCTCCAGACAATGGCACCACATGGATTAAAATAAAAATACCTGAAGGAAGTTATGACCTCGTTGACATTAATGATACGATTCGCCAGGAAATGAGAAAAAATAACCATTACGATAGAGTTAATGAAGAGTATCCTATTAACTTTTCTGCGAACACTAATACCCTAAAGTCTGTTCTTATTATTGATAATAATTATCAAGTAGATTTTAATCAACCAGGTTCCATCGCTAAAGTATTAGGATTTACTCGAGCTAAATATACGCAAGGATTTCACGAGTCAGAGGATGTAGTAAACATTCTTAGCATAAATAGTTTGCTAGTTAACATAGATATTATCTCAGGAAGTTACGTTAATGGTACACCAAGAAATACTATTTACTCTTTTTTCCCAGATGTTGCACCTGGATATAAGATAATTGAGTCACCAGTTAATTTAGTATACTTACCAATAACATTAAATGAAATACATAACCTAAATGTAGATATTACGGACCAAGATGGTAATTTACTAAATCTTAGAGGTGAAAAATTAACGATTAGGTTTCATATTAGAGAAGCGAGATAAGCTAAATAAAAAAATACTCGTATATAAAATGACAAGTTACACTAATGTTAAAGTAAATATATCTGAAAGGCAAAAGCAAAAACTTCAACATGCTGTTAAAGCTAGTTGCCCAGTAAGTATTCGTTTAGGTCATGAAGATTTACAAGGTAATGATGTTTTAGCAATTACCAATTCACAAGCGAAGAAAATGGCTAAAGCCTATGAGGATGGTGTGGGTATAACTATTAGAATGACTACAAAACAACTTAAATATAACATGAAAATAGAAGGGGGTTTCCTCGGAATGTTAGCTGGGTTAGCTGCTAGGGCTTTACCGATGCTTGCAAAAACCGTTTTACCAGCTTTAGGTGTTGGTGCTCTTTCTGGATTAGCTCAAACAGGTGTTCAAAAAGCTATGGGGTCAGGTCTTTATCTTAAAAAAGGAGGATGTGTTTGTCAAGTTGAAACTGATGGAAGTGGATTATACTTAAAACCATACAAAGGTAAAGGATTAGAGTCTGTTGGTGATGGGTTGTATTTAAAGCAAGGAGGAAAAATGTATGATGGAAAAGGGCTTTTACTTGGGCCTAATAGCCCATTTGCTAATATCCCTATCCTAGGGGCTATATTATAAATATTATTTACAATAAATAAAAATGGATATACATAAATTTGGTATAAAACCTAATATTACTACCCAACATAAAACTATATTTTGGAAACCTCATTTGCATGGAGTAAGATATCAACCCTTAAAACATGATTCTCTAAAATGGAAAATATACTCACAAGTAACTATCAAGATTCCTCCTAATAATGGTATGAGAGTTCCGTTAGGATTTGGTTATATAGCTACACGAGGAGTTGTAGTGATATCTATTAGTAATAAATGGAAAGATAGTTTAACCATTTCTAATGGTATACATCTTGATAATGACGTTAATGATATCTTAGTCTACATTTATAATTTCTCACAAAAACCAATCGAAATACCTGAGGGGGAGTTATTCTGCTATCTAAAATATTTGCCATAAAAAAATTATTATATTTATAAAATGGCAGATACAAATCAGGAACACCCTAATAAAATATATCCTATATTACCCAAAGAACAGGTTACCCCTAACGCTCCACCTATTGAAATGGAAACAATGGATAATGGTCATTCTTATAGACTTAAAAAAATATCTGAAGTACAAAATTTCCTAAAGAAGGAAATAAATGAAAGGGAGAGATTGAATAAGAAATATGCTAGAATGGCTAAAGTAGTTGATAATGTTGAAGGTGCATTGGTTGTTGTTTCATTAGCATTGGGTGGTGCAGGTGTTGTTTTGCTTTCTACGGTTGCCGCGGCACCTGTGGCTGTTGGATTAGAGAGTGCCGCTGGCGTAATTGGTCTTTCTTCATTGGTTAGTAAAATATTTGTTAGGAAAACTACTGCTAAAGCTGAAAAACATTTGAAGATTCAAATGCTTGCTGCTGCTAAGCTTAATACTATAGATAATCATGTATCAAAGGCTTTAATGGATAACCACATATCTGATGATGAGTTTAAGTTGATAATGGATGAAATAAATAAATATGAAGAAATGAAGAGTGAAATAAGAAGTAAATTTAGGAATAAGGTAACAACAGAAGAAAAGGAAAGTTTGATTGAGAAAGGGAGGCAAGAAGCGAGGGAGTCCTTTCTTCGGAGGCTTGCCGAAAACAAACATACTGTCTAGTATACCTTTTAAGTTACCTAAATTACCTAAGTTTAGATGTAAATGTCAATGTGAAATAGGAGATGAATAAAATATATAAAAGCATTATATATGCTCTTATATATTAAAATCTATGATAAAATCTATGATAAAAACTATGTTAAAATCTATGATAAAAACTATGATAAAAACTATGATAAAAACTATGTTAAAAAAATATGTTGCTAATTAAAAATGTCATTTCTAAAAATAACTGACCCTGCAAAAAGAGACTTAATTGTAAAAGAGTATCTCGAAACGAAAAAGAATATTCGTGATAATCTACTAGCAGAGAGAACAGGTGAACAACAACTTCAAACTGATTTGTCAAAGTTTTTTAAACCTATAACGGAAACGCAAAAAGCTACAACAAAGGAGATTACAGAGGGACTTAAGCCTATTAAAGAAGGTGTAGAAAAATTACCAGAAGCTATTACTTTTCCAGCTTATCCATCTATCACAGCTTATGGAAAACCAGAAGAATTTGAAGCTGAAGAGCTTAGGTGGTATATGAATGAATTGGGAAAAATGGAAGAAACGGAAGAAGAGAACTATCCAGTTTTTGTTGGACCACTCGCGGAGAAGTACCTAAGAAAGTTTGCTACTAAGACTGAAGCTGATACAACGTATGGGTTATATGACAAAAATGGTACGTTTTATATTGGCAACACACCAGTTGGCATTTTAGACGATGATATTTTAGTTGGTAATGATTATTATGAAGGTACCCCTGGTTTATGGGAATTAATCGTATCTAGAAAACCAGACGAAAATATTTATAATGATGAGGATTTAAAAAATTATAAGGAGATAATGGTAAACAGCAATACCCTCTATAAAAATAATAACCCAAAAACTAATTCTCCAAAAAGTGGTAAATCATATAAATGGAAAAACATTCTTTCCCATGTTTGGTTTGATAAAAAATTCCTCGGAAAAGGAATTGTTATCCCATCTAACCCTAACGCATTACTAGAAAGACTAGACCTGTTGATGGCAAGTAAAGAAGCAGGTAATACAGGTGTAAGAAACGAGTTAGTAAGCATTTGTGATGAACTAAAAAGACAAGGTGTTTTAAATTCACACGCTTATAAAAATTTAATGTCTATACTATAAAAAAGATGATAATCACTAAGAAACACGGATTTAAAACAAGATATTCATACGGTGGTTCCGGAATCTTTGATAGTATTGCTAACTTTTTAGCGAGGCTTTTTACTAGTAGTACAGCTAAACAAATTGCGTCTTCTGCCCTTGATGTAGGAAAGAGTGTAGCTAAGGAAGGAGCAAAGAAAGCTTTAGAGGTTGGAAAAAGTGCAGCAGTAGAAGCAGGAAAAAAATTAGTTACGAAAGCTTTAACACCAAAATCAAAACAAATTTTACAAAAATATAATGATACTCCTAAAACACAAAACATTAGTACATTAATAGATGGAAGTGCCATTGCTATTCAAGACATAGTTAAAAGGTTAAACAGTGGAGCGGGTATTAAAACAGTATGAATAAGTTAAGAAAATTATATTCATTATAAAAAGAATGTTAAATTTTAATCGTGTAGATCATGGAAAATACAATACTGCTACTATTGAAATAGTAGGCGCTTCTTTAAACATAAAAGATTGTGAAATCCTTGAAATTAATAAAACGAAATATAATTATAAAAAAGCTGTTGTGAAGTTATCTCCTGAAAAGGTAACCAAGATGAAAGAGATTGAGGAAAAGGTGAATGAATATTTAAAAAATTTGAGTATACCTGAAATAAAACTTGTATACGGTAATAGAGTTTATCCTAAAACTACACTGAATACTGCAAAAAGCATTAAACTTCGAGGTGTGTTTGTTAATGATAATAATAAGTCTTTTCCCCAGCTTTATTTAGAACAATTATAATTTTTATTTCATTTAAAAATTATAATCACTATTATAAAATGGATATTCTAAAAATAACCGAACCAATTTTAAAAGATGATAGTATTAATGAGTATGAACACCATGAGTATGAACCAATCACTGGTACCAATCTCAACAACGCAGGAGGAGAAATTAGGATTAACATTGAGACCCAAGATATTTTTACTCATCCTAGTGAAAGTTATTTACTTATTATAGGTGAATTAGTAAGAAGTGATACTGGAGCAGTTTATGATGCTAACACTAATATTTCTTTAACAAACAATGGCCTCATGTATCTTTTTAAAAATATTAAGTATCAACTTTCGGGTATGGAGATTGAATCTGTATTGAATCCTGGTCAGGCTACTACAATGCTTGGTTTGTTAAAATATCCAGATGATTTCTCTAAATCACAAGGGTTAAATCAATTATGGTATAAAGATACAGCAGCTAACGCAGGTGCCGGAAACACTGGTTTTATTGTAAGAAGAAATTATATTATTAATGATCCTCTTCCAAGAGGTACCTTTAGCTTCAGAGTTCCATTAAAACATATATTTGGTTTTTGTGATGATTATGATAAGATATTGTATGGAATGAAGCAAACTCTCACATTAACGAGAAATAATGATAATGATGCAATCTTTCGAGATGGTGTTGCTCCTGCTGATGGTAGAATTAATTTACTTAGAGTATCTTGGTTTATACCACACGTGCTACCTGCAGATGAAGAGAAAATGCAACTTTATAAAATTATTGAGAAAAAAGAAAAAATACCGGTTGGATATAGAATGAGGCAGTGTGACTCTATTGCGGTTCCCGAGTCAACATCATTTACCTGGAGACTTGCTGTCAAATCATCACCTGAAGTGCCACGTTTTATCATTGTTGGTTTTCAGACTGGTAAAAGCGGTGACCAACAACAAAATCCAGCTATATTTGACCATAGAAACGTTAAAAACATTTATGTTACGTTAAATTCTACTAGATATCCCGCTGTTGATTATAATCTCAGTTTTACCGCAAACCAATTTAGTAGAGTGTATGGGGACGCTTCTCTATTTAGGTCTAAGTTTTATAACATGAATGAAATGGTGTCAAACCCTAACATTACTCCCTCAGATTATAAAACCCTTTATCCTTTGTTTTTGTTTGATGTTTCCAAACAGAGTGAGAAATTGAAATACTCTGTCACTGATATCCAAATCAAAACATATTTTACTGAAAATGTGCTTGCAAATACAGAGGCATATGCTGTTATTATTAGTGATAGGTTAATTAACTTTCAGTCTGATGGAAATAAAATGAGTGTAGTGTATTAAGATTTTTTCTTTTTTATATAAAAATGATAAAGACTACAGATTTAAAACAAATTCTTAAAGAAAATAATATAAATTTCTACTCATACTGGGATAAAAAACGTTTAGTTGAGTTGGTGAAAGAACATGGGCTGTATCCGATTGAATCACCTAAAGAAGAAAAAAGCACAGACCCTAAGTTTGATAGATTAAAAACTATTATGAAAAACCCTAAGAAAGTTAGTTTAGAGGATGTTGAAACTGGAGAAATAAAAACCTTTCCATCCATTTATAAAGCAGGTCAATTTATAGATCGCAGTCCACAAACGATTGAGAATTGGAATGGAAGGGTTTGGAAAGATAAATATAAGATTAACGTCTATTAATTTTATTATATTTATATGCAGATATAATAAAATTTTTGTAATTATCTATATCCTTTTATTTTCCAAAGTTGCCATTGACATTTTCTTATTGTTTTTTTATTTAAATCCGGTTTGATACCCTTATCAACAAGTCTTTCAACTAACTCATATTTAGGCCGATTTTTCATACCTTTTTCGTCACCATATCCTTTAGGTACCTTAGTTTCACATAATTTTACTAATTCAGCAAAAGTATATCTTTTCATAAATTCTATTTTATCATTCATTTTATATATATATTAATAAGATTAATATATATAATTTCAAAAAATTTTTTGATAATAAGATAAGAAAATTATATTTACTTTATAAAAATGTCATGGTTTAACAGAATTTCTAATATAGTTGGAAGAGCTGCATCAAATGTTGGGAGGGCTGTAAGTAGTATTATACCTCAATCAGTTCAACAAAGAATTAATAATTTTACTAATTGGTTAACTGGTAATGTTGAAGAAGATCAATTACCGCAAGTTTTTAATGAAATTGTTCAAAATGTTAGAGAGAATTATCCACCAAGACAACCGTTTGAGGTTAGAAGAGAGCGCTCAGCATTTAGAGAGTATATTAATCAATATGTTATAGAGGGTAGAAGAAATTATAACCCGCAAAGATTTTTCGCAGAAACGTGGACGCCTCTTATAAATACTCTTCGAAATAATTTACGAACAAAGGTAAAACTTGTACTTAGGTGTAAAATGTGGTTAATGACAGATATTGATCAGGGTCCCGTGGAACGTGCTTTTCATAGCAATCAACATTTAAATTTAAACAGTGAAGAAATAGAGGATTTATTGAATACAATGATAGATGAAGTTTTAGAAAATTTAGCTAAGTTCCAAAGAGAAGGTAGTGGTTGGACTTTTGGGAGTAACGTAAAACTAGAAATACACACAGCTACTTATGTTCCTTTAAGAGCTAATGGTTGGCTACCTTTACCAAAATGGATTGCTAACAAAAAAGCAGTTATCAATATGAAAAATAAAGATAATAAATGCTTTTTATGGTGTGTTTTAAGAGATATTTATCCAACAGAAACTAACCCAGACAGAGTTGATAAAGCTTTGAAAGAAAAGGAAAGTAGTTTAAACATGGAGGGAATAGAGAGTCCTGTTTCGTTTAAGGGTATCGATAAGTTTGAAAAACAAAATTCTGAAATTAGTGTAAACGTATATGGGTACCAGGAATATATTTATCCGCTTAGGCTTACAAAATGTAAAAAAAGTAAACATGTTAACCTTCTTTTAATTAAAAATGAGGAAAACATGCACTACGCTCTCATAAAAAACTTAATTAAATTAGTAAGAAGCCAAATAACTAATAGTCATAACTCTAAAAATATAGAAATTTGTGAACGTTGTTTGAATCATTTTGGTAGTAAAGAACTTTTGGAAAAACATGAAAAATACTGTAACGAACACGAGCCTATTACTTTAGAAATGCCAAAACCAGATACCTGGTTAGCTTTTGAAAACCATTCTAGAAAACTTGAGGTTCCCTTTGTTGTATACGCTGATTTTGAAAGTGTTTTGGAACCAATACACACATGCCAACCAAACCCAGAAAAAAGTTATACTATACAGCGTCAAAAGCATGTACCTTGTAGTTTTTACTATATTATAAAATGCTTTGATAATAATGTTAGGGCGCCTATAGAAAGAAGTTATGTTGGAGAAAATGCTGAGGAAGTTTTTATAAACTGGTTAGAAGATGATATACGAGAAATTCATCAAGAATATTACCAAAAACCAAAACCTATTGAAATAACAGAATCAGAAAAAGCAAAGTACCAGAAAGAAACACATTGTTGGATTTGTGGTGGGGAGTTTAATCATGCTAATTATAGAGTAAGAGACCATTGCCATTTTACGGGTAAATATAGAGGTGCCGCACACAATGAATGCAATCTAAAGGCTAAAAATCCTAACTTCACACCTGTATACCTTCATAATCTTAGTGGATATGACGCTCATCTTTTTATTAAATGTCTTGGCAAATCTGAAGGGAAGATTGATTGTATTCCAAATAATGAAGAGAAATATATTAGTTTTAGTAAAGATATTTGGGTTGGAAAATATATAAAACATAAAATTAGATTTCTTGATAGCTTTAAGTTTATGAGTTCTAGTTTAGATAAGCTTTCGAGTAATTTAGAAGAAAACCAATTAAAAATTTTATCGAGATATTTTACTAAGAATCTCCTACCATTGGTTAGGAGAAAAGGAGTTTTTCCTTATGAGTACCTAGATTCATTTGATAAACTTAAAGAAGAGAAATTACCACCTAAAGAAGCATTTTACTCAAGCTTAAACAAAGAAGGAATTAGTGATGAAGATTATGCTCATGCTCAAAAGGTTTGGAAAACTTTTAACATGAAAACGTTGAAGGAATACTTAGAACTTTACAATAAAATAGATGTATTGCTTTTAGCGGATGTTTTTGAGAACTTTAGAGATGTTTGTCGTGAAAACTATAATTTAGACCCTAGTTGGTATTATACAGCTCCTGGTTTAGCTTGGGATGCAGCATTAAAAATAACGAAAGTAAACCTAGAGCTTTTATCTGATCCTGATATGCTTTTAATGTGTGAAAAGGGTATTAGAGGAGGTGTTAGTATGTGTAGTAAAAGATATGCAAAAGCAAATAATAAGTATATGGGTGAATTATATGATTCTAGTAAACCATCAAAATATTTATTATATATAGATGCAAACAGTCTTTATCCTTGGGCAATGAGCCGTCCTCTTCCTACACATGGTTTTAAATGGATGACAAATAAAGAATTAGAAATTTGGCAAAAAATCCCATGTATATTAGAAGTAGATTTAGAATATCCTAAAGAATTACACAATTTACATAATGATTTCCCTTTAGCACCTGAACGTTTAAAAATAGAAAAAGTAGAAAAACTTATTCCAAACTTAAATAATAAAGAAAATTACATTATTCATCATGAAACTTTAAAAACATGTATTGATTTAGATTTAAAAATTACTAAAATACATCGAGGAATTAAGTTTGAGGAAAGCTCATGGCTTAAATCATATATTGATACAAATATTAAATTAAGAAAAGCGGCTAAAAATAATTTCGAAAAAGATTTTTTTAAATTAATGAATAATTCAGTTTTTGGTAAAACTATGGAAAACCTGAGAAACAGAGTAACGATAGAACTGGTTTCTAGTGAAGAACGTTGTAAAAAATTAGTAGCAAAACCAAACTATGACCACTCAACAATATTCGATGAAAACCTAACAGCGGTACACATGAAAAACACTAAGTTGAAATATAATAAACCTATTTACTCAGGATTAAGCATCTTAGATATTAGTAAAACACATATGCAAAAAACTTATTATAATTACTTTAAACCTAAATATGGTGAAAAGGTTAGAATGTGTTATACTGATACAGATAGTTTTATTCTTGAAGTAGAAACTGAGGATTTATATAAGGATATGGAGAAAGATGTGGTTGAAATGTTTGATACAAGCAATTACCCTAAAGACCATTTCTTAAAAAATGATTGTAATGCTAGAGTAGTTGGAATGTTTAAAGATGAGTTAGGTGGTAAAATTATGACTGAGTTTGTTGGTTTAGGAGCAAAAATGTATGCTTATAAAACTTTAGATGGTGAGGAAGATAAAAGATGTAAAGGTGTTAAACAATCAGTTGTTAAGAAAGAGATAAACTTTAATAATTACAAAGAGTGTTTGCTTACAGAAAAGGACCAGTATAGAAAGATGACTGTTTTAAGAAGTAGGGAGCATAATATGTATACTGAAGAGTTAAACAAAAAAGCGTTAGGGGCAAGTGATGATAAAAGGTTTGTTTTGAAAGACAAGATTGATACTTTAGCTTGGGGGCATCATAAAATATAATTTAATTTTACTGATTAAATTATATTTATTAAATTTCTCTCCCAGCCTTTTTTAATATTTCCTTTCTTGCATTATTTGTTAACTTTATAGGTTTTTTTCTTATTTTTTGGAATAAATCTAATGAATATCTATTACAATCACTAATATCTTGGAAAAAATAAAATACAATTTTGTATATTAATTGGTTTCTAGTTAATTTTTTATCTAATTTAATTCCTAAATTTATTTTATACATATATAATATGTCTTTCTTTGAATTGTTTTTAAAATTATAAATATCATTCCAAAAATGCATCTTATAATTACTATTTAGTCTAAGCATAGGGTCTATAGAATCTAAAATAGTGTTTACATAATTAGTGAGAAGTATAGCGAATCTCGCTAATAGTTCTTTATCTGAAATTAAATTTTTAAATTTATCTTTAGCTATATCCATATTTATTAAATTTTCTTCCATTCCGTCTACTGCTCTCATAAGTTTAACATCCTTATCTAAGTTCAACTCTTTTAAAAACTCCTTTAACGGCTCAACCATTTTTTTTTTGAATTAATTTATGACTTAAAATTTAAAAAATTCAAAAAAATTTTTTCTTTATTTTTGAATTTATAGTAAAATGGATATAGTAATTAGATGGTGCGTCGACACATGGGGGTCATTAGTTGGTGCGTTGACTTATCTATTAATTGATGCGTTGGTTAGTGGACACAATTGTTAATCGATGCGTTGGTTAGTGGGCACAATTGTTAATCAATGCGTTGGTTAGTGGGTGATGAAATTTATTTTCTTTAGAATTATGAAGAAAATAGATTTATACAAAAATCATATGGGCATCCTGACACATTTTATAAAATGTGCCGGGATGCCCATTTATTAATCTACTCTCAGCTGTGTAAACAGATTAATTACCAATACAGTTGGTGTCATGGATAGCAAATCTCAAAGGATTTGTCCTCACTTAAGACCGGAAACGACAACAGAGACTACTTTGAAGGCCTCCAAAACACGAATTTTATTTTCTTTCCGTCGTAATCTTTGAAACCATGCAGCCGTCGGGGGGAACATATGGCATGAAGATACCAGAATGATTATAGCTTCATAAAATAAAGATGAAATGGTTTGAAAACTGACTGAAAACTAGCTGAAAACGAGTATATATAGATGTATCTTTAAGCAGAGTTCAGCGCATAAATATATAAGGAAAAGAATCATGTCAAATGTTCATTTACAATCCATATCGCGTACACTTTATTTACCCTTTACCACACAATCACATATTCGAACGACCCTGAGAAAGAACGCATTTGAAAACGTTGTGGGAAAAGAAGAAAACGCCGAACACGAGCATTTTCTTCTTTTCCCATTATGTTTTCTACCCTTTAAGAGACAAATTTTACGTTTTGAATAATAATATTTAATATATTGCCTGCGAACGCTTACGAATTGGACCAGGCTAAACTTTTGGTAGAGTTAATTCTGAAGAGAAAAAGAGGCCTTAAAAGTTATAAACATAACGAATTATGTGTAAATTTGCTCAAAGTAGAAACATGCATTTTGCATGTGCGAAAAAATACCTATTCATTCGACAAAATAACATCCTAATATCACGATTATAAAATTTCAATACGATACACGTCTAATAATTATACTTAGGGATAGGGCACCCTATTGGGATACGTGTAAAATCGCCTTTTATCGCCGAAAAAACGTACGGATTCGGCTAAGACTCGGGTAATCCGTAATCGTTCGGCCGATAGAAACTAGTTTCCCGCATTATTTACGGAATACCCGAGTTTTAGCCGAACCCGTACGATTTTGGCGCTGAAAGGCGATGTTACACGAATTCCATTAAGGTGCCCTGTCCTTAAATTATCATATTTTCATAAACATGATTTAGACATTTTTTCCGTAAGATGTTTTAGATCATAATAATACAGTGGGCAGTCTACATGTATAGTGATTTCGAGAAAGGGTAGATGAAGATTAGACAACAGAGAAAGTACAGTCTATTTAACGCTTAGGCTCATATTCGCGATTCACTGACCTTTTGCGGACAGCGTAGATCAAAATCAGACTACACAGAACGTGCAGTCTGATCTTTGATCTGCACTGACCGATAACGATATATTCCGCCCCCCCCCCCCCAAAAAAAAAATGCTTTGAAATAGCAAAATTTCGGTTTCTACTATCGGCTTAAAAGTTTATTTCACTTATTTAGGATAAGTGTTAATCCATAGTCTGCTCAGCGCGACTCAGTGACCTTTAGCGGACAGTGTAGATCAAGATCAGACTGCACAGAACGTGCAGTCTGATCTTTTGGATCTACACTGTCCGATAAGGAGATATTTTTTCCCCAAAAAAGTGAAGTTTGATGGAGCAATATTCGGGTCTGTACTATTCTCTTGAAATTTTAGTTTCACTTATATAGCAGGAGAAGTGTTAAAGCATTTATTGATCTATATCGTTCAATAATCACGACATACTGTGATCAAAAACGGTCCAAAAATAGCGATGTTGTGATCCTTCAAACATACATCTTTACTCGTTTTCATCCAGTTTTTTTGCCGTTTTTTTTTTAATTTTATGAAATTACAATTACTCTTGTATCTTCATGCCAAATATTATCCCTGATGGTTGCAAGGTTGCACAGATTACGGCAGATAGAAAATGCATTTCATTCTATTGCGCCTAGCCATAGACATAACAACCACAGTTTCCGGTTTAAATCGAAGACAAATCTCTACAGTTTCTTTACCCCATACACCTTATATTGATTTTTTATCTACGTTTACACAGCCGACTAGATTATAACACGGTCAGGTTTTAACAGCGTTTGTTTACTTTCTGGCTGTAAAGATGTCTCTTTAACCCTTTACCATACAATCCCGTATTTAATGACCCTAATAAACGGGGTTTTCAAAAACATTGTAGGAAAGGGAGAAAATGCTGGTAACCAACATTTTCCCCTGTTCCTATAATGTTTTCAACTTTTTCAGATACAATTCGTAACATTTGAACCACATTTAATTTGCCGTTCTTTTCACTTTCGGCGAGTCTATCATTTTATTGTCTGGGTTTTGTTGTATTATTCCATATCCTTCTAAATAAGTGAAATGAAACTTTCAAGCCGATAGTAAAAACACAAATTTTGCTATTTCAAAGGTATTTTGGTGGGAAAGATATCTTCGTATTGGACAGTGTAGATCCAAGATCAGACTGCACGTTCTGTGCAGTCTGATCTTGATTTACACTGTCCGCAAAAGATCATTTAGTACCGTCATCAGCCTGATGCTTAAAGGGTTACACATACTCATATGTTTACCTTTATGCAACTCTTGTGTCATGTAGCAGACTATTTTCGAAAACAATGTGGCCAAAGGAGATATTGCTCTTCACGAGCACTTCCTTTCTTTTGTCATAATCTTTTCAAGTGTACTCTGGTTCTAAATTTAATTCTTGTTGTCAATTTTCTCAGATATGTTTTCAACTTCGTCTTCTCCAAATTTGTTTGAGAAGATAAAGAATTAAATAAGGAAATATGCCATTTTAAAATTAGAAATATAGAGGCTTAAATAAGTAAGACAAATACCTGAACCTCCGGTTCGACCCTCGCTAGGGAAGTGTCAAAGACTCGAACCATGGATTGACTGTATGACTGTATGGTCTTTAACGCCGTTTTTAACATTAATTCAGTTATATCGCGGCGGCCAGTGCACCTATTTACCCTTTCATGGAGTTTCTTTTACCAGTACTCCGCACAATAATCTTTCCAAGCCACTGGCTGCTTTCCCACAGATTCAGCATCGAAACAATAGTCAGCGGTGAGAGAAGAATGAATCTTGTCGCAATGACTAACATCAATAGTCGGAAAGATAATGGCCAAGCCGGGAATCGAGCCAACCACCCTCTAGTCTCAAGTCCTATATTCAACCGACTGAGCTACCGGGGCTCGGTACTCGAACCATGGATGCAACTGCTTCTTTCTTCGGAAAGATTCCATGTGGCTTACTACTTAACACATTTTTCAATCAGGATCGATCGTCAATGGCAACGATTGTCAAGTGACAGTTTTCTTGGCCATGGGAGTGCAGAGCCTTAGATCTGCACCAGGGAATCTAACGATAGACATTAATGAAAGTGGTGCCCTTGCAAAAGAGTGTTTACTGCATCTCCGTAATGCATTATACCACGCAAGTCATCATATGGCTTGCAACACGCGAAAAGGGGCATTCGGACATTTGCGTAAAGTGTCGTCTCGGATCAGCCTGCGCAGTCCGCGCAGGCTAATCCGAGACGGCACTTTCCGTTTTTATGTAACTTTCTGTTTTGCGCAAGTCTGCTTTATCACAAAATCTGATGTAGTCGTAAAGTGCCGTCTCGGATTAGCCTGTGCGGACAGCGCAGGCTGATCCGAGACGACACTTTACGAAATTGTCCGAATGTCCCTTTTCGCATGTTGCAAGCCAATTATAATTATGGATCCCTAAAATCTATTCTGTCTAACAACCGGCTGAAACCGGCAGCCATTGACATACTAAAAATTCAAAGAAAGCAAACGTTTCGGTCTATGTCAGTTTTTGCAGATGCATTAAACCCCCTTTTCACAGAGCATGGCTCATAAGTAAGCTGTAGTCGTGGTATGATAAAGCTACTGTTGAAAGCGTCTTACAAACAAACAAAAACAAACGAGCAAACCTTTCTCGTGCGCTCGGCATTCAGAAATATTGCCCGGCCATTTTAAAACAACAGGAAGCAGTATGCAAGTTCCGGTACCGAGCTATCCAAACACCTCAGCCTCACTGTATCCGATTTGACCATTAACAATTAATTCCGTGTTTTAAGCATTCTGAGGAAAACAGCTTTTGAAAACATTGTGGGAAATAAAAATGCTAGTTTATGGTTACTAGAAAGTAGCATTTTCTCCTTTTCCCACAGTGTGTTCTATCCTATCATAGACAACTGTCTTGTGTGCCACGTTCGTCTTCAACAAATGCTTTCATTTTGGATAAATCAGAATACAAATTATCAGTACCATTACTTTGGTTCATTAGCTGTGCAAACGTGTCTTTGCTCATGAAAGAGGCTGCCTTTGAAAATGCATTTTCCATTTGCAACAATATTTTAGCGTAGATTCATTTATGAAAGAATAATTCACCATATCACCAATATTTTCCGCGGATGTTTTCAAAGTTGTCTGCTGTAAACTGGTTTCAAAACATTATTTGTCAAACCTTCACCAAACAATCCCGCATGCTTTTGAAAACATTGTGGAGGAAATAGAGAAAATGCTGGTAACCAGCATTTTCTCTTTTTCTCCCACAATGTTTCCTACCACTTCAAAGACAAATTCCAGTCTTGACAGATGTGATTTGACGTCTGCTAATGTTTCAAATTGGGCTGGTCTAAAATGTTGTCGTCTGGTAAAGAGTTAGTTCGTGCGGCATTATAATTGATATACTTTTCTCATTAACAGTAGGATTACGGAATGATAAATGACAAAACAGTGTGGAGTCAGATCGTATTTCATAGACGTGCTGATAAGTCTCGGTACGCGTGCCCTGAGGCATTCCGCAAGCGAGGCTCAGTTTCGATGACTTACAAAAAACCGTTATCCACGTACAAAGAGCTTTCTCTTTATGTAACGCGTTTCTGGTGTAACTATGGTAACGTTTTGGCACTTAGAAAACAGAGTGATATCACTATCTTTGGATGCATGTGCTCTAATCCTGACAAAAGGCAAGCGGGAAAGTTTGGCTGCTTATTTCTCTACTGCGTATATCCAATGGCCTAAGCGAAAAGACAGAGAGGTTTGCATCATGGATGATCAACTTTTTCAAAGTTTCTGTTAAAAAAAAAAAACATGTAAAAAACTTTAAAAAAACAAACAAACAAACAAAAGGATGGATGGCATAAGAATAACTGGTATATGAAAATTCAAACTCTTTTCTGGTACAATATGAAAATAAATAATGAAAATTAAACTCGCCAGCTATTGCTTCTTTGCACGTAGCTTTTCGTCATCATCCGATTACCAACCTTTATGCACACAGCTTATCGTCATCATTCAAGTACCAATATGCATGTAGCTTATCGTCATTATCCAAGTACCAACCTTTATGAACGCAGCTTATCGTCATTATTCAAGTACCAATATGTATGTAGCTTATCGTCATTATCCAAGTACCTATATGCACGTAGCTTATCGTCATCATCCAATTACCAATATACACGTAGCTTATCGTCATCATCCAAGTGCCAATATGCACGTAGCTTATCGTCATTATCCAAGTGCCAATATGCACGTAGCTTATCGTCATTATCCAAGTACCAATATGCACACAGCTTATCGTCATTATTCAAGTACCAATATGCAAGTAGCTAATCGACATCATCCGAGTACCAACCTTTATCCTTACAGCTTATCATCATCATCAAAGTACCTATCTTTATGCACACAGATAATCATCATCATCCAAGTACCAACCTTTAAGCACACAGCTTATCACCATCATCATCCAAGTACCAACCTTAATGCACACAGCTTATCGACATTATCTAAGTACTAACCTTTTATTCACATAGCTTATCAACATCATCCAAGTACTAACCTTTATGCACACAGCTTATCGTCATTATCCAAGTGCAGATATGCACGTAGCTTATCGTCATCATCCAAGTACTAACCTCTACGCACACAGCTTATCGTCATTACAAAGTACCAACCTTTATGCACACAGCTTATCGTCATCATTCAAGTACCAATATGCACGTAGCTTGTCATCATCATCTAAGTACCAACCTTTATGCTCACAGCTTGTCGTCATCAACCAAGTACCAATATGCACATTGCTTATCGTCATCATCTAAGTACCACATTTATGCACACAGCTTATCGTCATCATTCAAGTACCAACCTTTCATTCACACAACTTATCGTCATCATCCAAGTACCAAACTTTCATTCACACAACTAATTGTCACCATCCAAGTACAAACCTTTATTCACACAGCTTATCGTCATCATTCAAGTACCTGCCTTTCATTCACACAGCTTATCGTCATCATCCAAGTACCAAACTTTCATTCACACGGGTTATCATCATCATACAAGTACCAACCTTTATGCACACAGCTTATCGTCATTATCGAAGTACCAACCTTTATTCACACAGCTTATCGTCATTTTCCAAGTACCAAACTTTATGCACACAGCTTATCGTCATCATTCAAGTACTCACCTTTATGCACACAGCTTACCTTCATTAGAGAGCCACACATCATACGGTACCGCTGTGAAAGCTGTTCCTTTTTACAAATTGCTTTAAGTGCTTATATATTGGGTAACGCCTAGTTAAATATATAAGGTACCAAATAGTACAAGAAAGCGATCAGCCCCTTCGATATTCATTTGCTTTGGTGTGCATTAAGGCCCCGGGGAATCATATTTATTTGCTGTGGTGTGCGTAAAGGACACAGTGTATCGACTAGCGGCAACAACGCCTGTATATTGGTGTCATAAATGTGCGAGAAAATAGGCCAGTAGGGCCTACCAAAAAAAACTTATGCATATTTTTATTAATAGTAATTTACCATCTATTCATTCAATTTTGTCGACACCAAGGAGTATGTCGAAATCCAGCGCGGTCAGCTATGCCGACAAAAGACCTTACTGCGTATGAAGCATGATTCTTTATATGGTCACAGGCACTAAATAGTTCTCCAGGAAATAGAAAATTTACCATGACTTTCTCCGACAACTGTCTAGTTGACAAGTTGAAGCCTTTATGTTCTACGAGTGAAAGCCATTCGTTCCTCTGTTACACTTTCTGTTCAGTTTACTTCCGAAAGCTTTCCGTTCCACTGCGAGGAAGCATTCCATTCCATTGTTGCACCTTCCTGTCACTACGACCAGAAGCATTACGTTCCGTTTGCACTTATACGACAAAAAGCATTTCTTTCCACCATAACACTTTCTGGTACTACAAGCGGAAGCATTGCGTTCAGCTGTTATACTTTCTGGTACAGCTACATGAAGCATTCCGTTCCGCTGTTAAACTTTATGGTACGGCCACAGGAAGCATTCCGTTCAGCTGTTACACTTTATGGTACGGCTACAGGAAGCATTCCATTCCGCTGTTAAATTTTATGGTATGGCCACAGGTAGCATTCCGTTTAGCTGTTACATTATCTGGTACGGCTACAGGAACCATTCCGTTTCGCTGTTACACTTTCTTACTACAACCGGAAACATTCCTTAACCGTTTGTACACTTGTAACACGTGGCGGTACACAGTAAGACTCGCATCTCCTCCTTCGTGGACCACAACTCTATCCTCTTATCTCTTTTTTCAATGGTTCAGAACAAACCTCAAATGTAAAATAAATGTGAAATACCATTATTTAGTTCAAAATTAAAATCAAAAGGTCCACAACGTACAAAACTTCTATCAAATAGACAACTTCAGGCGAGGTCATAAAAACTGTCTTAAAAAATGCGGTATTTTTTTTCCCCAAAGTCATTTTTCAGGTGATCAAAACTGAAAAATATACATGTACAAGTAAAGGATGGAATCCATACCCTTATTTTGGCGTTGATAATGTATTAACTCCATCTCTTGGACTGTATACTATTATCTTATCCTGACAGTCTTAATTACCGGACAAGCGATTTTCACACAATAATTATAATCGTTAACAAAAAAAAAATCAGAGTTTTTCTGAGCAACTAAAATCGTTCCTGAGCGCTAACTGTTTCACTTTGGTATTAAAAAAATGCAGATATCAAAAGATTTAATTATGGTATCACGACCTTTACTTGGATTTTTTTCAACCCTTTACCACACAATCCTGAGTTAAACGACCCTGTGGAAAAAAAAAGCCATATGAAAACCTTGTGGGAAAAAAATGCTTGTAACCAGGATTTTCTCCTTTTCCCATAAGGTTTTCTACACTTTCAATGACAATGACTACCATTTCAGCTACATTTAATTTGTCGTCTGCAAATGCTTTTAATTTGAACGAGTCTAAGATTCTGTGGTCTGATAAAGAGTTGGGGGAGATATGTTGCAGCCTAAACTATCTGGGCCATGCTCTAGGAAAAAGGGGTTTAACGTATCTCCTTGATACATTATACCAAACAAGTCAAAAAATAATTATAAATCCATAAAACCCATCAAAAACCGACTCAATCAAGAGGTAGAATAGTCCTTTGATATGCAGAAAATTCAACAATAGCAAAAAGTATCGACCCAGATCTTGGTCAATACTTTTTACAGATGCATTAATCCCCTTTTTCACAGAGCGTGGCTCAAATGTACTTTTTTTTAAGAATCTACTTTAACTCTTTACTAAACGACAAAATTTTGAACTAGACCAAATTCAAAGCATTTGAAGACGACAAAATTAATGTAGCTCAAACGATGAATTTTGTCTTTGATAGGAAAGAAAACATTGTGGGAAAAGGAGAAAATGCTGGTTACCAGCATTTTCTCCTTTTCCCACAATGTTTTCAAAAGCCTTCTTTTTCAGAGTCGTTAAGACTCGAGATTTTTGTGTAAAGAGTTAAATTGAAACAAAGGACATAACCACAAAATTTTAATATATCCTTCAGAGCCTTCTGTTAGATCTTGTAAGGCTCAATCTGCAAATCAGATCACGAAAGAGAAAACTTCATCTTAGAGTGAACACTAAACCAATATTTGTCCCTATATTCTCATTATTTTAAGTTTTCTCTCTCAATTACGTAGCTTAACTCTTTAAAAGATTACCCTATTTTTGACTCGTTGAGTTTTAAAGCATAGCCGACGACAAATTACGTGTGAATGTAACTCAAATGATGGAATCTGTCTTTGAAAGAAAGGAAAACGTAATGGGAAAATGAAAAATTTTGGTTACCAGTATTATTCTCGTTTTCCCACCATGTTTTCAAAAGCCTCTCTCGTTGGAGTTATTTAACAACTGTTTTTTTTTTGCAGTCGAGTACGGATCTGCATTTTTCTGTAAAGAACTGAAAAACAAAAAAAAAACTTGTGGAAACTATATCTGATTTCATGGAGCTATAACGTGGACTTAACCGGTAATGTATACCTTGCTGTTGTCAGAGACACGCGTCAAGTACTGTATAATAAACGAGAATTTTTTTTCTTTGAAAAGTGAAACAACAGACATAAAGGCATACAATATCCTACAGACCTCTCTGTGAGATCGTGTAAAGATATCAACCTGGACATCATGCAGGGAAAGAGGAAAACATTGCAGCTGCTGTCGAATGTTATACAATATGAAGTGTTTGTTATGCCGACATTTAAAGGTCAACGAAGCCAGATTTTGTTTCGGCAAGTTGTTCTGTGAAATCTGCACAAAAATTGATGAACTACATTCTGTTATGCCAAAACATTTTTTACGCAAAATGATATGACAAAAATACATTTCAGATGTTCCGAGTTTGGCTTTTTCTTTTAAGTTTCTTACCCAGTTAAACCCGGGGTACCTGCTATCGCTTAACGAATTTTAAAGAGATATCTCTACAGCCAAAGAGTAAACAAACGCTGTTAAAACTTGACGGTGTTGTAATCTAGTCATCTGTGTAAACGTAGATAAAAAATCAATATAGCCTAGAACCCAGGTGAGCTAAAATTTGAAAGAGGTGACACCCTCTGCTATAGTTGGTTTGATGGCATAAATATGAAGTTTAGCATCCCAGGAATCAGAAAAAATTGTTCTGCTCTTAACTTTCTCTTGTCACAGTAGTCTAAATACAACTTATTTTAAGGTACCGTATGCATAAAAAGTGCAAAACTTAAATTATCTCTCTATACAGCATGCTGCAGTGCTATATAAATTTTCTTGAGATAATTGCTTTGTACTGTTTCCAAACTACATTTATTTTATCTGGAAACAATTACAAATAATCTGGTAACAATGTAGTATTGTCTGAATTAGATTTATGTCTGCCTTCCTACTTGATTTACCCCACCCACCGTTTTCACAACTAAAAAAAGCAAGACCAATGGGCGACAAATCACTTATGTAAGCCATACATTGAAAACGAAGCAAAAATAAATTAACATTTCCCTCAGTTTGAGCTTCCATTGGATAATGCAAATACCATAATTGTTATCACTTTACATACAATCATATTTAAAGGCACAACGATATCAAATTGTCACCGTTGTGATATTACAAAACTTTATGTTATACCATATGGTTAAGACAGCCAATGAAAACAAAGCTATATTAGCACCTTTGCTTAGATTGCATTTTTGCCAATCTAGTATGAAGTATATAGATCTATATGTCATTCAGATCGTCTACTTGGTAGATATGTTGAAATTGGTGCCACACTTACAAGAAGTAGCAATTTAACTAAAATAGATATAAACAGGTAGCCAAAGTACAACTACAAAATAAAAACTAGAAAAGTCTTCAGAGTCTTGAATAACTGAAGAAACTCATACACAAACCATTTATCACGTTTGCTTTTAAGTAAAAAATTCAAGAAAAAATTTGTTTGTGCATTAACCCTTTACCACATGACAAAATTTTAGAGTTTTTTAAATTAAAAGCATTTTCAGATGATGAAATAAATGTGATTCAAAAATTGATTATTATTATTATCATTTTTTTTTTTTTTGTACAGCTAGAAGTCATTGTGAGGAATTCATGCTACAACCTTGCTGCTGAGACCTTGCTGCGCTTCTGGAACCTATCTATATCAGATTGGCGGTTTAACTGTTTTGGCAGCAGCTGACCATCGGCGTTCAAACAAAATGAATCGAGCTGTTGCAGTAGCTGTGCTCCTGCTTACTATTATGAACAGTAGATTGGTGGGGTTGTTGAGAGACAAGCCAAACGGAAAAAGAGGGTCAATTTAAGCTTCTGGGGTTGTCTGCAGAGAGAAAGCTCCAATTTGGTCGTCATGACGAACTTATGAGAGAACTAAGGATGGAAAACAGCACTTCATTTTTCAATTATATGAGAATGGGGCCTCACTTGCTTGATGAGATCTTGCATAGAGTTGGTCCTAGAATCCAGAACAGTGACATACACTTCAGCAAAGCACTTGAACCAAGTCTAAAGTTGGACAAATATCTCTGCTTTTATGTTACTATTGCTGCACTTGCCCTACGTTACTCACTCTGCAGCTACAACACTGCTGCATTCATGAATTTCTTGCTACGCTTTTACTACGCTTTTGTGACGCTTAGAGTCAATGGTCATCCTGCAACGTAAATTTTGAGCAAGGTCAAAACAAGCGCCATGAAGCGGCAATCATGAAGCTTCCGATATACTTCTACTGTGATACATTTCAGCTGCGCTGTTACCACGATTCACGGCGTTTGGACCAAAATTTCATAACGTAGAGGAATCGCCACTTAGTGGAATAGGAGTTTAAGGTGTGAATGTGCACTGCACGGGTAGCATTCACGGTAGCAACTCCCCATATACTGGTGTCGATAATAGGCTCAAATGGGCCCGCAGAATGAACATGTTCCCAATTTTGCAAATAGCAAATTACTACTTATTCATTGGAGACTAGTAGGTCAAAAGCTTGCTTATTCTGCTATGACAGAAATATTTCAAGCAAATCTTTTGCGATTCGGGAGACATTTCTTTCATTTGAAATTGTTTGCTTGTCATCGTCATAAATCCGGTTATTCGTTGTCCGATAGGCAGTCATTTTTCTTTGTTTTAAATGTACTTCAGATATTGGACATATAGCCTTATAACGCTAGTCTGGCATTTTGATATAGTGTTTCAGGATATTCTCTCACGTTTAGCTATGTAGGTTATACGAAAAAACTAATAACTTGTTTAAACTATATAACCCAATGTTATACAAATTTAATTTTATGTCTGCTCTACTTTTTCTCCATATGGCAAAATAGAATAAAACTCAATATCAGTTTCTGTGAGCCGAACTTGCCCCATGGAGTGGCCAAACTTGCCCCTAAGCAGGGCAAGTTTGGCCATCATGTCACGATCCTTTTGACTAAAAACCACTCTTGATCGGAGAGAGATATCAGAATGAATCCAACATAGCTAGTATGACTCTGTTCTGCTTTACTTGCATATATAACTTTTGGGGACCTAGCTGTGATGGTCAGTCTATAAATAAATATTTTCTAAATTTGGGGCGGACCAGCACCGGTCAACCCTTCTGATCGACAAATATCACTGAAACACTTCTTATCTGGACAAAGCTTACATTGTATATATGTGAATAATTATTAAATATTATATACATGATTTGTACATCTTCAAATTTACTTCATTGCAAATTGTCATCATTAGATTATCACTGATCACAGCAAATGCCTCAATCCTTCAACATATGGCAGGCTTTGCCCTAAACATACATGATACAGCACATCTAATATTGGGCTTGGCACAAGAACATCCACGAGACATTTGCTTTTTTAACACTGACAGAATGATGACTTTATGCCACCTTGACTTAGATACTTTCAATATCATAGTTGGAACAAGTTTGTCACCGTCTAGATGCCTTCCATACTCGGTTGGGTCTGGGAGACTGGGCTATCTACCTATCTACCTAACTATCTACATGTACCTTCATGTACTTAAACTAATGTCCTTGAAGACATTACCTTTCTTGACATACATACATACATACATACATACATACATATGTACATACATACATACATACATACATACATACATACAGACAGACAGACAGACAGACACAGACAGACAAATATTAATCTTGCCATATCTTTTCTAACCAAGTAAATATTAATATTATTTGTAAGTAAACAGAAATTATGCATGTAGTTTCACTCACGAAAACGCATGACATTTAAATTTATTATTCGGTATATACATTTTAAAGGTTAATGTTAGTAATCAAATATTTACCACATAATCTTTATAACGCACAACAGAATGATAAAAACGGTGTTCTGTTCAGAAAAACATACTGGCTTGCATATATTTACCAATGTCATTTTTCTTTTGTCAAGCATTATCTGAAATTGAAAACTAAAGCACAACACGTATATGTAACAAATGTAGTTCCATGGACATTTGGAACATATTTCATTGACAAATATTTTAAAACAACTTGCAGTCTGTTTTAGATGTTTAACTTGCTCTTAGAGCCATGTTAACATGTGCAAGATTGTGAAATGCGTCTGTCTGCAAGTGTACTCCCTTACAAAATGGACAAATTTCACCGTTACAATGCACTCTCGGTAGCAGTGTTCAACTGTTTATTTCGCTATTGTGACAAAAGATATTGAAGAACCCTCTTCCTGAAGGTTTAAACTATTCAAAAATGCATTCAAACCAACTATAGCAGAGGGTGTCACCTCCGACCATTTTTTTGGCAGATAGAGCAAATTGGGTTCTAGGCTAATATAAGGTATATGGGGTAAAGAAACTGTAGAGATTTGTATTCGATTTAAACCGGAAACTGTGGTTGTTATGTCTATGGCTAGCCGCAACAGAATGAAATGCATTTTCTATCTGCCGTAATCAGTGCAACCTTGCAACCATCAGGGTCAATATTTGGCATGAAGATACAAGATTGATTATAGTTTCATAAAATAAACAGAAAAGTTAAAAAACTGAATGAAAACGAGTGAAGATGTGTCTCTAAATACAGTTTTAGCAACCAAGATAGTAACACTCAGCAAAACTTCTGTGCCGCCCTTGTTTCTCCTGCAACTTTGATCAAGTAACTGACAGGTAAATGGAAATAAAATGTAGATCCTGACGTTAGCCATGGTATTGTAATGAAAGATTCTCGATTCTGCCAACAGAAGGTATGCCTTTTAAAATGAGGGGAGGCACATCGGTTGCACATGCGTGGTCTATCAGCAAAACATGAAAAAAAAAAAAAGAGAAGCTTGAATTAATGAAACTTTGTCAGCATTGAGAAAAAAAAAGAAAATTGTTTCTGCACAAACATATAAACCAAGACAAGGAACATGAAGATTTCAAAAATTTGATTTTCAATTTTCAATGTTGAGTGAATGGGTATTAAATAAGTTCCTTTCACAAGAACAAGTAAATAAATTCTTTTCAGGCTTAACGTGAGGTATATTTTTACACTGATCAATTATTCTGCAAAAAATCAAACCAAGTGCATGGTGGCATTTTCTGCCACGAGATACGAGATAGCTAGTGCTATAATTCAATAAAACTATCGCGATGAAACAAACTGTCCTTGAAAAGTTATCTAGATGACAGAAAGTTTCACGAAAAGATTAACGCGATAATTCTCATTTTTATCACGATTCTTTTTTTCTTTCGTTCTGACAACTGACGGTATCTATAAATAGGTACTGTTTCGGAACATCTTCGTCTCCAACCTAATGAATTCTCCATTTCCCTGAATGGTTTAAAGTCGTTCGTGAGTTCGTGAGAGGTATTTTTGAGTCGTCTTTGTGTTTAACAGAGTTCAGTTTACTTCATGTGTAGCCAAAGTTTACCAATTAAGCTACAACAATTGTAAATAATTCGAATTTTAACTTACCGCCATCTTGTAAAGTCAAAAACCACCCAGTTCATCCAAATGGTGAATTTTCTATATATAGATATCGAGAAACTGATAGAACTTTCGTGATAAGCTTATCTCGATGTCGGCTTCGTGCACGAACGAGAAATTTTGCGTTAAAATTTTCTACTTATCAATTTAAAATTTTCTTGAAAACAAAGTTTTCACTATCTAGATAAAATTTCCAGGAAACTTCGATTTATCGCGATAGTTTTCTAAAATTATCCCCATAGTTATCTCGTATCTCGTGGCAGAAATATGCCACCATACAGATGAAGTGTTTCTTTTCTTGACAGTGATGCAGGAAAAAGTTAGACGGGGAATTACAGTTTAAAGAGGGCGGTTAATTATAACAAGGTTAGTGCAGTCGATAGAGTCGCAGACTACAGGTTTATGGGTCTTCAGATCGATACCAAGCGAAAGATTTTTTTTTTATGTATGATTCCACCTTTCACTCCCAAGGGGTAAACAACCAGGTCATAACGTAACGGCAGCGCTGCTCCTGTTTATGAGCCATGCTCTGGCAAAAGGGAGTTTAATGCATCTTAGTGATGCATGATACCAAGCAAGTCTTCATACAATTATGGATCCATAAGATCCGTCTATTTAAACAACCGATTGAATCATGAGGTATGATGGTCTTTTGACATCCAGAAAATTGACCAATAGCAAACAATATCAACCCAGATAAGCCTCTGCGGACAGCGCAGGCAAGATTTGGGTCGATACTTTTACAGATGCATTAAACCCCCTTTTTAGAGAGCACGGCCCACATGTATAACTTCGTAGTGTTCATGTGAAATCGATCGGCGCAGTGTTGGTACACTGTATCTCGATATATACTGAACCAAAAAAGAAACTTCCCCTGTGTTTAAGTGCAAATGCAATGTTATTAAAAAAAATCAAAATGTCAGATGACCTACATATATTCGGACGAACGATTATTTGTCCAATAAAACAAATTTTAACTCGATTGAAAGCATTTTGCAGAAGAAACCCGCTGAAAGCGATTTTCACGTGCATGCACGGACCAGTATAATTCGTGTATATTTTTTGAAACCTTTCAGTCTAATTTTATAGACTTTCATGTCAATAAGAAAAAGACGTTGAAAAAAATTAAATTCTTTTTAGTTTTCTTTATTTTTGATATGCCTAGAATCCGCAAAATTTACGCGAACGTGCGATTGACATGCTTAATGCTGGTATGACGATGAATGCTGTTGCTATGAATATTGGATGTTCTACTCGTGCTATTCGACACCTTAGGCAACGTTTTCAAGCAACAGGGCGTACGGAAGATCGACCACGTAGTGGACGTCCTCGCGTCACGACGCGCGGCCAAGACCGCTATATTCGGAACACCCACAAGTGCAATCGCTTCCAAACTGCCACAGCCACTGCTGCTAACACCCCTGGTACACATAACAACCGTATATCTGCCCAAACTGTGCGCAATCGCTTGCGCGAGGGTGGGCTAAGTGCACGTCGTCCATACGTTGGTTGTGTTTTGACGCGACGTCACCGCGTAAATCGTGTTAATTTGGCACGTACACACCAACGCTGGCTTAGACAACAATGGGATAGCGTTCTTTTCTCTGACGAGTCGAAGTTTTCCATTCATCGAGGTGATGGCAGGGTTCGAGTATACCTTAGGAGAAATGAACGTTATGCAGACTGTTGCGTACTTGAACGAGATCGTTTGGGTCTGGGCGGGCATTGCACATGGCTTTCGCACTAATCTCGTCGTTATCGAAGGGAATTTGAATGCCCAACGCTACCGAGATGAAATTCTTGCGAGGCACGTTATCCCACTGTTTCAAAATAATGCCAATATCACTCTTTTTCAGCATGATAATGCCACAAGCCATACAGCTAGGGACAATGTGAATTTCCTCAGGGCGAATAACATTGCATTTATTAATGACTGGCCTGCCAAAAGCCCTGATCTGAATCCCATTGAACACCTTTGGGATAATTTGGACCAGCGTGTTAGACGTCGCCCTATTCCACCGTCAAACGTCATTCAGCTAAGACAAGCCTTAATTCAGGAATGGAACAACATTCCACAAGCCGAAATCAATACACTTATCCGTTCTATGCGCCAACGATGCCAGGCAGTCCTTCATGCTGATGGTGGTCATACCCGGTATTAATTTGTGATTTTGGTGAGCGACCCCTTCCGCATTTTAACTACCATTTCACTACTTTTGGATAAACCCTCAGCAATAATTTTTTTCACACAAAGTCGCAATAAAATACTCTTTCAATGCATATAAATCTAGTTTAATCCTGATTTTCATATTTGTGTATATCTGCACTTAAACACAGGGGAAGTTTCTTTTTTGGTTCAGTATAAATATACAGTTGGAATTGAAGCATTTCTTACCTCATTCCTATGTACTCTAGCCAGGGAGGTCAGCGTATTTGGTCGGTTGATTTCATGATCTCTGCATAATTATGTTGCCGCTGTTGTTTCTAGGGTCCCATTCACATTAATGAGACATGCTCTGTGAAAAGGGGGCTTAATGCATCTACGAAAAGTATCGAACCAGGTCAGCCTGCGCAGTCTGCGCAGGCTGACCTGGGCCGAAACTTTTCGCTTCTGGTCAATTTTATGTATGTCCAAGGACCAGTCTATCTGGTAATTAAGTCGGTAGTTAAAAAAAGTTGCTATTATGGATACATAACTATGCGATGGTTTGGTTCATATAATGCACCACGGAGATGCATTAAGCCCCCTTTTGCCAGAGCGTAGCTCAATTTTCTTTACGCAAGTAAAGATAAGAGTCATGCTCTGGCAAGAGGGGTTTAATGCATCTTCATGGTGAGTGGTACCAACCAAGTTATCACATAATTATGGATCAATAAATTCCATTTTGTCCAACAACCGACTGAATTATGAGGTAGACTAGTCCTATGACATGTAGCAAATTGACCAGTAGCAGAAGGTTTCGGCCCAGGTCAGCCTGCGCAGTTCGCTGGCGTCTGAGAGAACCATGTCATTCTTGAAGAAACGTCCTCAAACATGATTCAGAAGTAGAACGAGGTCAGTAAAGTAACTCTTTACAATTGATTGATTGATCAATTGATCGACTGATCGATTGATTGACTGATTGTTTGTTTGTTTGGTTGGTTGGTTGGTTGGTTGGTTGATTGATTGATTGATTGATTGATTGATCGATCGATCGATTGTTGTTGTTGTTGTTTTGCGCGATTTCAACATTATTTCACTCATATAATGGCGACAGCTCGCTTATTGATGTATATTCTGGGTTTCACCAGTACTAGCCTTGGACTTTCTGAAATGTCTTGCCCAAGGGTTCTCCCAGCTTTTTATAAAAAGACAGTTTTTAGTCTGATACAAATTGAAAGCATTTGCACACGACAAATTAACTGTTGGCCCTATGTTGGAATTTGTATTAGAAAGGGTAAAAACATTGTGGGAAAAGAAGAAAATGTTGTTTACCAGTATTTTGTCCTTTTATTAGAATGCTTTAAAAAGCCTTTTTCCTAGGATCATCCAAACATGATATTTTGTTGTAAACAGTTAGTCTGCAAAGATAAATGAATCATTGTTAAGAGTAAAGACGCATCAACAAAAGAAAAAAAAAAGTTGTCAGAAGTGGGATTCGAACCCACGCCCACATACGTGGACCAGAACACTCTAACGTTATAGGTCACGTGACCTTGAGTCTGGCGCCTTAGACCACTCGGCCATCCTGACAGATGACATTCATAATTGATTACATTTTAACTGTTTATCAGACTACAAAATATTAGACATGTCCACCGTCCTGAATTGATTGATTGATTGTGTGGTGTTTAACGCCGTTTTCAACATTATTTCAGTTATATCGCGACGGCCAGTGCACCTATCCATGCTTTCTTGTAGTCTCTTTTTACCATGACTTCTCACAATATTCTTCTCAAGCTACCGGGGCTCGGTCCGTCGTTGAAATAAAACTGTCCAATTGTAACTGACTATACAGAAAACACTGATGATGATGATGATGATGATGATGACGACGACGATAATCATCATCATCATCATCATTATCCCCATCATCATCATTACCGTCAAACACCATCTATCTTAATCAATTTGTTCTACATGTCATTCATCTGTGGCTCAGCTGGGATCAGGTGTTAGATTTGCAATCTAGGCGTCCTGGTTCGATTTCCGCTGACGCTGATCTAGTGGATGTTTTATAAAGCACCACAGAGTCTCGGCCTAGCACTGTTGGAAACAGTGAAACAAATGAACATCACTGAAATACTGTTCGAAGCAGTGTACCATAAGTGTATGTCCCTTCAATAACCAGTAATCAACTTCATGTAGAAACTGACATTTTGAACTTATTTGGATGAGCATTAATTTTTTTTTGTTAGTCTGAATATATATATGATCTATGTCCTGCGAAAAAGGAGTTAAGTGCATCTGCATAAAGTATCGACCCAGGTCAGCCTGCAGAGTGCGCGCAGGCTGACCTGGATCGATACTTTTTGCTACTGGTAAATATTTTTTATGTCCAAGGACCAGTCTACCTTATGATTCAGTCGGTTGTTAAACAAAATGTATTTTATGATTCCATAATCATGCCAGTCATGCCTTGGACATGACTTGCCTGGTATAATGCATCACGGAATCGCATTAGAATCCCTTTTGTCAGAGCATTTATCGTTCTAACAAGTTGGACTGTACAGCAGAAAGTTTAATCCGTTCTCTACCAAAGGCGAAAACAAGGACAATTGCAGACGGCATGCATCAATGTCGGACTGTGCAGTAGGATTTTAATGAATGCAGTCCGCTTCTTAAGTTAAACCTGCAAACTAAAAATGGGCCATACTCTGTGAAAAGGGGTTTTAATACATCTGCAAAAAGTATCGAGCTAGGTCAGCCTGCCTGGGTCGATACGAATTAATTTGGTCAAAGTTTTCTGCATGTCAAAGCACTATTCTGCCTCAGGATTCAGCCGGTTTTTGGAGGAAATGGACTTTATTGATCCATAATTATGTGATCACTTAGTTGGCATAATGTATCACGAAGATGCATTAAACCTCTTTTCGCCAGAGCATGGCCAAATATTTCAAGTTTCAGTGGATTCTATTTTCAGCTCTCAAAAGAGAAGAGAAACCACATTTATCTCCCTTGGATTAACATCTGCGCTACGTTGTCAATACATGTAGTTTTATAGAGCAAGCCATGAAGGTTTGCCGTTCACATGTCCTAAGAAGCATGCTTTTATGGCGTTTTTTGTTTACGTTCTTGTTTGTTTGTTTGTTTGTTTGTTTGTTTTTTTTGGGGGGGTCAATTTAGTGCTTAACGCCGTTTTCAGTGTTATTTCAATTGTATCGCGGGGGCCATTTTACCTATCCATGCTTTCCTGGGGTTTCTTTTACCTTTACGTCGCACAGTATTTTTCCAAATCCATTTGCTGCTATAGCACATGATGATCACTGAAAAAGTGATCATCAGTGAGAGAATAATAAATCCTGTCGCGATGACTACTATAGAAATTTCCTGGCTTGGGGTTCGAACCAGAGACGCCCTGGTTTCAGGCGTGTATCTTACTGACCTAGCCCACAAGACTCTGCATAACATTATGGAAAAAGCGTACACGATCTCGTTACTACAAGTAAATGTTATTTTTGCCCGCAATGTTTCCAATACCATTCAAAAGGACAGTCATTTCCTTTTCATTTGAATAGATTTTTCTTCTTACGCGTGTGTCGCTTGTTCTTTTTAAAGGTCAAAAATACAGTTCAACTTTTATTCAGCGAGCGCTTACAGGCCTACTAGCTGCCAAATGTAAGAGGTTCAAAATGTAGATAGATTTAAAAGTATGCATGGATATCACTATGAGTCTGATAATCTGTTACAGTTAAATCTGTCAAAGTTCCAGTAGCTGGCAAAAAAATGCGTGTTGTAAAACTAGAATAAAAGTTGACAAGTCCCAGTTGCTGGCAAAAGAAACGTAAAGCTACAATACCTAAGTAAAAGCTGGCAGTTTTTGTTCGGGTTTTACAGTATTCTTTTTTTTTCCCCGCCCAAGGTTAGCCTGCACGGACTGCGCATGCTGACATGGGTCAATATTTTATTATATGCTTAAAACATCTTTTCGCAGAGCAAGATTTCATAAATAATCAAAGATGGAGTGAAGAAAGCGATCAGATATAGCGGCATAATAAACAATATTTAACAACTTTTGTCAAATCTTTTTTTCAGTCAATTCAATAAAGACTTCAAATGCCCGCGATTTGAAATACAAAACAGTGTGAAGTTTGGTACTAAATGACCTTTTCATCAGAAGCGATAAATGATATTTCAGCCCTTTACGAAACAATCCCCGATTTTGATGACCCCGGGGAAATAAATTTTCACAAACATTGTAGGAAAAGAAGAAAATGCTGGTAACCAGCATTTCCTTCTTTTCCTACAATGTTTTCTATCATTTCAAAGACAAACTAAATTATTTCAGCCGAAAGTATTTTGTCGTCTGCAAATAATTTCAAATTGGATGAGCCTAAAAATATTTCGTCTGGTAGAGGGTAAAGGGTTAAAAAAATAATTTTTATTTGCCTTGAATTTCTACCACAAAACAAAATTTCAGACTTGTCCAAAGTAACAGCATTTACAGACGATTTTTTTTTTAATTCATTCAAATGTGTTTGTTGGCCATTGAAAGGGTAGAAAACATTGTGGAAAAAGGAGAAAATGCTGGTTACCAGCATTTTCTCCTTTTCTCGCAATGTTTTCAAAAAGCTTCCTTTTCTAATAATCGTTAAAACTCGGGAGTTCGCGGTAAAGGGTCAGAGTGCAGTACCTTATGGCGATATCGGCCTTCCCCTTTGAAGTAGTGCATTTCGGGAGTTTATTAAAGGTATAAATAAAATGGAAATGTGTTATAATTGGCTTGCAATGCTCTAATCCAATTAGAATAAGATGCGCGTACAAAACAAACCTGGCATAAATGTTGTTGGACCAGAAGACAAAATTTTAGACCCTTCTTCATTCATAGCAATTGCAGAAGACAATTTCAATGCGCTTCGTATATCAAGATTTGTCTCGGAAAGGGAATAAATTATTGTTGAAAAGGACAAAATATTTTTTTCTTACAAAAAAGAAAGCTTTTGATGAATACGTACATGTTTAATAAAAGTGTTTACCTCTTAAATAAATGTAAAATTGTGAAAACACTGTGGCAAAAGGAGAGAATTCCCCTATTGTCAAATTGTATAAGAAAGTTGTTTTATTTGCTATGATTTTTTTTTTTTTCTCCGTTGTTTGACGTATGATTTTCTACTTCAGGTACATCTATGCGGCCAGTGAAATATTTTCTATAGTTACTTTTACCAGTACTCCACAGAAACATTCTTTTGAAGTCACTTGCTGCTTTTCCACGTTTACAACATCGAAACTTTTTCATTGGCGGGAGAGGAAAAAAATCTTGTCACAAACACATAATTACTCCTTTACCGAACAATTTGCCGTGTTATAACGACCCAGAGAAAGCAGCCTTTTGGGATAATTATGGTAAAAATGAGAAGTATTAACCAGCAGTTTCTCCTTTTTCCACTCTGTTTTCTACCCGACAGAGAAGAGAAATCATCATTTAAGCAATATTTAATTTGTTGTCTATAAATGCTGTTAAATTAGTCCTGTCTAAAATTCTGCAATTTTGGGTAAGAGTCAATCTCCAAAAGAATAATTGAGCTAGGAATTGAACTCACGACCCCTGGGTCTCAAGCCCTGTACAATACCGTCTGAGCTACTGGGTTCGGCTTTCCTATGAATAATGTAATTCTTCCTATTTATCCGACTAAAAACTTTTAGACCTCTCCAAATTGAACGATTTTGCAGACGGCAAAATATATGTGGCTAAAATTATAGGAGTTCTCTTTGAATAGTACAGAACAGATATTTGATTAAACGAGTACAAGTGAACATAGTCAAAATTACATAATGTGTACGACAAAGCATAATGCTTTGTCGTATACATTATGTAATTTTTACTATGTTCACTTGTCTGTTCTGTTCTCTTTAAAAGGGTAAGAAAACAATGTTGGAAAAGGTTCCACTTTGTATTTAAAAGCCATTCACTAGAAGGTAGATAAAACACAGCATTGTTTTGTGACGCATTAAAGCGGCAGACAAACGGAAGCGTTAAAATTAACATAAACGAAAAAATGCCATATGACATCCTACATATTTGTAACTTGTCTCAAACTATTCATTTTTGTTTATTCTTGTAATTCAATTATGATCAAACATTTTTACCGCATCGTTCCTTTCTAGTCAGCGACATCCCTTTACTCTTTACTATGCGAGGGTTAGGGATAGGGTTGACAGTGTACACCAAGATCAGATAGTGTTTAACGGGCTGTTGAAAATGTCGAGAAGCTCGGCGAAATTCGGGCAAATAAAAGGCATTTCCGACTGATTTGTGAAAGTAACGAAAAATATTGAATATGTTTTAGGATTTTTGAAAGAAATGCTAAAAGAATGTTTGACCCATATATAACTCCTTTCCCTGTCACTAACTTGTTGTAGTTACTGGGTATTTGGGACACTGCTGAACAGAAAAAAAAATATATATCTTTATTTCATTCAGGTATTCAGTATAAAAAATGGGGGTTATAGTATAATGTTAGTATTATTCTGTCTCCTTTACCCGTACTGTAGGATCAAAAGAATGGCGTGCGACGTAACAGGTTGACTCTATACCACTCGATTTAATTTCCATCTTGAAAACAATTGTGAAAAGAAAGGAACAATAGTGGCTCAAATGAAATGAGTCATGCTCTGTGAAAAGGGGGCTTAATGCATCTCCGCAGTGCATTATACTAAGCAAGTCATCACAGTATTATACATCCCTAAAATCCATTTTGTATAACAACCTACTGAATCATGAGGTACACTGGTCCTTTGACATACAGAAAATTGACCAATAGCGAAAAGTGTCGGCCCAGGTCAGCCTGCGCGGATTGCGCAGGCTGACCTGAATCGATACTTTTCGCAAATGCATTAAGCCCCCATTTCACAGAGCATGTCTTACATAATTCGTCTTTATAATTGTACAAACTGTTGTACGGGGAATATGTAAAATGCTTGTTTCTTGTTACCAGCATTTACTTCTTTTCACACAATCTATTCAAAATGCATTTTCAACATGGTCGTAAAAACGGGATCGTGTGATAAAGGGTTAAAGGTTGCATATGGTATTGATTGTTTGATTTTCACAGATTTCTCCTTTAATTACGTAACTTTTATGTTTGTAAACATATCAATTGCAATTAATTTTGTTTAAACGTTTAAGAAACTATAAAACGTGTTAAATATGTTGATTGTTTAATTGATGTTGAGAGTGGATCATTAATGAAATTGGCATTCTGTAACCTTTGAACTTTAACAGAAAATATGTCTCTGGTGACGATTTTTTTTTTTCTTATATTCCTTTCTTCTCCCTCTTCTTTTTAAAACCTTACTTTGCCGAAGAAACCTGACTTACATTTTCAGTCTTGTTTTTTTTATCTGAAGCCAACGGGACATTGCAGATCTGATATCAGACTGCACAAATCGTGCAAAACCTTAATGTACATTAGCCATGAAGGCAGCTACGGTTGTAAAAGATGATCTAAGGCTAGTTTTTACCAATATTTGAAGATACATCTAGTCTCGTTTTCAGCCAGTTTTTAACCTATTTTATCTTTATTTTATGAAACGATAATCATTCTTGTATCTTTATGTCAAATGTTGCCCTGGCGGTTGCTAAAGATGCACAAATTACGATGGGTAGAGAATGCATTTCATTTCCTTGGGGCCATCAGAGAAATCATTGTTGTCGATTCCGGCTCTGGGTCGAAGACAAATCCTGTATGTTTCTTTATCCCTTACACCATTCACATCGGTAATTTATATATGTTTACACAGCTGACTAAATCCTGAAGCATTCTACACACTGTCAAGTTTTAAAAGCGTTTTCTCTCTCTGGCTGTAAGAATGTATATTTTATATGTCCTTAGACTAAAGAGAAATTTGTTTTAGAAAAAGATCTCACTAAACAAGTCCATAGATCAACAAGAGTACTGCATGAGGGTGCCAGCGCTCGGCTGCTGTTGCTTTTCAGCACGAAACCCCTCTTTCACGGAGCATGACTCATATATCTGGAGCCCTGAGCAAGTCTCTGAAAAGAAAATCTGTTTAATCCACAAAACTGGTCATTTTAAAGTATTTATACACATTTATTGACGGATATTGAACATATTTTCAGGACCAATATTGACATTTAGGCCCGGCTTCCCTTACCGCCGCCCACGTAATACGCAAACATCAAAACCTTGCCGGGGTCTATCTGTCCCCAAATACCTTATTCTATATTATGTGGGTAGACACATTACAATCTGCAGACTAACTTTTTGTCCTTTCCAAAACCGCTTTTGAAAATATTGTGACTAAAGACAGAATATTCAGAAAGAGAAAGTTCTTCCTTCTGTAACTTTCTCTTTTTGAATATTCTCTTCTTGGTGACAATATGAAATCAGTTAATGAACCGTATTTAATTTGTTGATAACATAGGGTCAGGCAACGCAACCTCCACTTTTTTCCCTCCATTACAGTTGTACTATTCCTTTTTATTATTATCATTTCTATCATTAGTAGTTGTAATTGTTGTTGATGTTGTAGAAGTAGCAGCAGTAGTAGTTGTTGCATCCTGTTGTATCATGTTTTTTTTTTATTTATTTCGAAAAGATACATACGTGTAGCTCAATAAAAAGTTCGGGTAGCTTTGATGCGAGAATAAAACCCTGTGTTTGTTTTAAAAATTAAGAGACCGAGGTCAGTTGTAATGTTACGAAGTGTTTGTGAATAATATGGATAGATGTACCTTTTATTTTTTGATAAATACAAACCCTCCTTCAGATACTTGTTTGTTTAGCAACAGACTACAGGAATGCGTGTAAAGGCGCTGGCCGACTTCATTTGCCTCCTTTTTTTCCCCCCAACATTAACAACAGAACGAGACATAAACCATTAGAGAGAAAAAACAGACCCTAGCTCTTCTGCGAAAATCGTCGTTCGAAGCACCGTGGGTATTTCGTCAGAGGGTCCTGAGGCCAAGCACAACAGAGTCCTAGCCCTGTACTTGTGAAACCCATGGCATAAGTGAATGTGTGTGCTGTGGCTGTGATGTGATTGAATAATACAGTTCAGCCAATCTTCTGTCAATAAACCTCTTGGTTCTTATACAGAACAGAACTGAACATGTGTCGTAACACGTAACACATTTTTTGTTACGTGTTATCTTATACATGTAAAGCACTGATACACTCGAGTCTACCAGTTTTATCTTTGGTTGGTTGGAAACGAATAATGATTGCCCTGGCTGGGAACAGGTCATGTGACCACCGGATTGTCAAGCCAATGTTTTACCATAACACCAGCTTTATTTTGGACCTTGATATTACAGCAGTTCAGATCCTGTATTGTTTCGTTTTAGTAGAGTCTATAATATTCTGTTTTTATTTATCAGTTTACGGATAACATAAAATATATAAAGTGAAATTTCTTTAGAAACAAGAAATTACCCGTCACGGGCGATTTCTTTCTTCTTCTCACCATCATTTTTCTGAAAGACGCAAAAACGAGAAGTTGGCAGACTACGGGTGGTATAGGGTGAAGACGATTGGCGCACACGTTGTCACAATTAAGGCCAATTGACGTGAACCTATCCAATAATCTTCTCACCCTGGTCCGATCCTTGATCTATCTTTCACCCCTTCAGCCCATAATCAAACGGCCCTGTATCTTTCTTCACTGAGGAAGAAGGCTTTCGAAAAAAAATGTGGGAAAAGGAGAAAATGCTGGCAATCATTTTCTCCTTTTCCCACAGTATTTCCTTTTTTTCGTAGACAAAATCCCAGACACATTGAATTTGTTTTGTCTGCAAATACTTTCAATACGGCTGAGTCTTTAATTGGATCGTTTTGTGCAGGCGTGTTAACCTTATACCAAATAATTCTATGATTTTCAAAAGACAACTTTTGAAAATATAGCTGAAAAAGTAGTAAATTGTAACCAGCATTTTCTCCTCATTTTTCTCCCACAAATTTTTCATCTCTTTCATCTCAAAATCTCAACATTTAATCCATATTTGATTTGACCTGTCCAAAATTTTGTGGCGGGGTAAAGGTTAAATCCATATCTATTGGACTAAATTATCCGACTTCAATATTCACACCACAATGTCTGAATGGCCGACCACTAACATTGGATATCTAACTACCGCGATTTTCTTGACCATGAAATATTTAACAACATTTTGTTTGCCTGGAACAAAATCAGAGAGTTTTTTTTTTTTTTTCGTTATTGATGGGGCTTCGTTATAATTCCAAGAAAATGCAGGATATAAATTGATAAAATCTTACTTCTTCATCAATCGACAAAAAGGTACACTGGTCCAAACTCCAAGCATCTGCTGACGAAATATGAAATGTGGCTAAAGTTGAAAATAATAGTCTCTTAAAGGGTAGAAATCAATGTGGGAAATGTAGAAAATTATGTTTATCGGCATTTTCTCCTTTTTCAACAATGTTTTTAAAACCTCTCTTCCTCAGGGTAAGAACTCGGCAATGTGCGGAAAAGGGTAATTGTCTTCATCTAGATTACATTACTTCTAAAAAGTAAAAAAAAAAATCAACGGTCGACAATATAAAGCTAGTAGAAAGCAAGAAAAGATTTAGGAACGTTAGGTTTTCTAACGAATGGTTTAAAAAAAATGTTGTAGGCATAACTCAACGCTATAGCCATACAGGCTAACATTTTCAGGAAAAATTCTCAAAATAATGTTCAAAATCAGTCTTCTTCACACGTTTAACCTGCTAAATAACTAAATTGAAATTTTCAATTCGATAGTAAAAACCCAAATACTGCTATTTCAATGTTATGTTTTGGGGAGTACTATCTGCTAATCGGACAGTGTAGATCCAAGATCAGACTGCACGTTTTGTGCAGTCTGATCTTGATCTATACTGTTCGCAGAAGGTCAGTGAATCGCGTTTAGCTTTACATACTATCAAGAGATTAGTCTGCATATTGATAGTATAACCAAGATCATGATATGGCTGGACGAGTCCTTAAGTTATTTGCAGATTAACGACATTTTTTTGCACTGACAAGAAATAAGGACTGAAATACTTGTATCTCAAAAGTTTCTTTTACGAAGTAAGTGGGAAGACCAGTGTTAGTTTTGTGCAATAACAAAGACGGGAGGAATCTAATTTCTTTCAAGACAAAAAAAAAATCTCCTCTTTTTACATATATCACGCATCATGTTTTGCCTGTTTGTGTTTGAAGTAAAGTACGACGTAAATATAATAACCGAAGTTCCCTTTCTTCAGACATGTTCAACTATATACTGCCAAACGATGCTGTGTTGTACGACCAAGGGGCAGAGAACTTTTTGAAATAACATCATCAGGGAAACTAGCATTTTTCTCCACGTTTCCAGCGGCGTTTTCCACGTTTTTAAAGACAAATCCCACCATTTGATCACCATTAAAAAAAAAAAAGAATCAGCTGCTAATTCTAGAAAAATGGATGAGTCAAAAATCTGTAGTCTGGTAAAGAGTTGACAATTTTGCTATTACAGATAATATCTATATGGCTTGCAACACGCGAAAATGGGCTTTTGGACATTTGCGTAAAGTGTCGTCTCAGATCAGCCTGCGCAGTCCCCGCAGACTGATCCAAAACAAAACTTTCCGTTTTTATGTAATTTTCTGTTTTGCGCAAGTCTACTGTATGACAAAATCTAATGTAGTCGTAAAGGCGCCGTCTCGGATTAGCCTGCGCGGACTGCTCAGGCTGATCCGAGACGACACTTTACGCAAATGTCCGAATACCCCTTTTCGCAAGTCATATAATGTTTTGCCGGGGACGGGGAATGTAACATATTTATAGCAATTGTCAGTTTTTTACCAGACGATCTCGTAATTAAAGTGCTCTTGAGAAAATATCTAAAAACTTTACAAGAAAAGGAGAAAATGCCCCTGGTCACCAGTATTTTCTCCTATTCTCAAAGCCTTTTCTTTACGCTTTGAAGACAAAGTTTATCATCTGAGCCACGGATAATTCATTGCTTGCGAAAGTTTCAAATTTTGTCGTCTATTAGAGAGTTCAACCTTTCAATCTCCTTCTCAAACTACTAATATTTCATTTTTGGAGACGAAATCTCGGTTTGCCTCGTTTGCGCCCGCAGTCACGTGCCAACAACCAATCAGAGATGACGATTAAGTTCTTGTCGCGTGCTCGGCACGACCCAGTGAGCAAGCTGAATTCTGATTGGCTGAGCGGACAACAATTATCCCACCCCTTTTGTCCTCACTCTATTGTGTGGATTCTCAACTCCGGGTGACATGTCATCCTCCGATACACAGAATCTGTATAAAAACCGCGACTGGTCAATATTTCAACATCACTTCAAACTCTTTAATCCGATATCGAGCTTCGCATCGAAAAAAGTTCACAACTTTCTGTATTCTGTTTAAACAAACCATGTCAGTGGAGGTTGATAGTTTTTTGGGTTCACCAGCCGGAAGCATTATGAGTGTTAGTAGTGCCAGCACCCCCGGTACTCCCGGGGGGTCGGGACATTTTCAGTTCAGCAGTGCCTCTATATCAACAAACTGTGATTTCTCGGATTCAGTAGACTCGGACTTTGAAAACAACAATAGCGTGTTCAGAAATCAGTTAATGTCTCAGTCTGGAACACTACAAAGTAACAAAAACGTGAAAAGAGAATTTACAGCAAGTGATACTATCTCAGATGAAAACGCACCAAAAAGAAAACGCTACAGTAAGTCACGGGTTCGAAACAAGAGTCCAGCGCTGATTGAGAAGCTGAAGACGACACGCCGAACAAAGGCTAACGATAGAGAAAGGAGTCGAATGCACAATTTAAACGACGCTCTGGACAGCCTGAGAAAGATCTTACCTCAGTCCGGAGATGAGAACAAACTGACGAAAATCGAGACTTTAAGATTTGCCCATAACTACATTTTTGCTTTAAAAGAGACATTGAACATGTTAGATCGTGGAGAAATGGTGGATATTGACGAGTCATTGTACTCCGTACAGGCTTCGGCCGCCATGAAGTTACCGTCAGCCGCCCAGGCCTTATCGCATCTTCACCAACAAAAACTGCAACAACAGCGAATCCAGGAACAACATGTGTCTCAACAACAACGAGAATTAAGTCAGCAGCATTCAGCACCTGTAGTTGATGACCAGTTTTCGTCTGCTGTTCACATACATAACAATCAACATCACCACCAACAGCAGTTCTCCCAGCGGCTACCTCTGCCAACGAACCAGCCGATGAAAATAGAAAACAACACGTCGCCATGTCAACAAATGTCATCAGTTCAAATTTTCCAGGAAAGCTGTTTTACGCCAGTTACAACTCAGATGCAGAACTTTGTCTCAGTTTCGTCGCATAGCAACGAGATGACTTCCCCAGTAACAAACATTGCCATCTACAATCAGTGTTCCCCACAACTTCACTGGAATGGACTCGTCCAAGAACAGTATTCTTTTGGAATTGAGCACCAACAACATTCACCCGCGGGGTACTCGGACACTTCAGAAGGATATACGTTTGAAATGGTATAAATTGTTTATTACTAACTAACAAAATAGCCATGAACTTGCAAAAGAGGGTTTAATACATCTCCGTGACGAGTTTTTTCAAGCAAGTCATCACATGATTAGGATTCCATAAATTCTATTTTGTCTGGGTCATGAGGTAAACTGATCCTTTGACTAAAAGAAAATTTAGATATAGCAAAAAGTTTCGACTCATGCCAGCCTGCGCGGACTGCGCAGGCTGGCATGGGTCGATACTTTTTGCAGATGCATTAACCCTTTTTTCACAGAACATGACTTAAATCATGTGCTATGTTTTATTTAACTATGTAAGATATGTGTACAATAGCAAATGCGTAAATAAGATATGACTTAAGTTAATCGATTTCTCTACAAATAGGATTTTTCATTACAGTTGATAGCTTTGGAAAACATCGTGGGAAAAGAAGAACTTGTCTGTTACAAGCAACTACTTGTTTTCCCACCATAAGTTTCATACTGGAGGAAAATAGTAATTTTCCTTTCCGTCATTTTTTTTTTTTTCTATTTCTTATTTGTAAAAGCTTTTCGAAGATCTAAAATAGCTTTTACAGAATTTGGTTACGTCTTACGGATTATTTTGTAATATTTTGTCTCAGACATGATATGTAAAACGGATGCAATTTTTGCAGGTTAGTTTTCAAGCTCAGAACATTTCAACGAATATACAACTATGCAAATCAATGTTAAATATCCAAAACGAAACGCGATCGAAGTTTTAAAATGCAATGTATATTTTTTACATGTTTGACAAATAAGAATTCAAAGAATAACTTTACCTATTCTTTGCGGACAATGTAGATCAAGATCAGACAGCAAAGTTTTTGCAGTCTGATCTTGATCACTCTTGTCATGTTTTGATCATGAAAATAATAACTACGGGGTCTTTTTTCTTAAATTTAAGATGTTTATCTCTTTACATAATGACAAAACTTCAGACTTGTCCAAAATGAGAGCATTTGAAGACGACAAATATGATATTGCAAAAGTGATATGATCTTGAAAAGTGAAGAAATATGTCCTTGAAAGAAGACAAAATATTGTGAAAAAAGGAAAAAAATGCTTGAAATCAGCATTTTCTCCTTTTTCAACAATGTTTTCGAAAGCGTTCTTCTTAAGGGTCGTTCAAACTAAGGACTGTTTGCTAGAGGGATGTGCACAAATCACTCATGTTGGTAATTCATTCAACTGAACTCAAAGTTCGTTCGTTCATCTTCTAAGGTAGCCAAAAGAAAATTATTATGAAATTGCTTTTAACGTCTTTTGTTATCATTCCACTGAATTTGAATTGGCTGTAATAGCTATAAGGCAGCATAGCATAAATTATTTTTATATTTACTTTTTTTTTTACCTATTTATTGATCTTCGTAATCCATTCCAATCAGTTCGCTTCTTCATATTTATGTCAGCAAGACATATTTTCATTTTTTTTTTTCATCTACCCCCCCCCCCCCTTTAACATTCAGCTACTTTCATGATTCATTCCGTTGAACTCGAAGCCCATTTCTTCGTCTTAAAGGCAGCAAAATATTTTTGATGATGAGATTTTTTGTTATATCTATGCAATCCGAATAATGAATCTTCCATGTTTCTGTTCACTGTATGTAACTTTCTTTATTGTTCTTGTTCGAAATACACCTTAGTCTGTTTGTCCGCTACATTCCATTTTTATACGTGTATTAAATTATTTTTATATTAACTCTTCACTACACGAAAAAAAAATGTAGACTTATCGAAATTGAGAGCAGTTGCAGACGACAATTTAAATGTGGCTCAAATGATAAGATTTGTCTTCGGTAGGATAGAAAAACATGGTGGGAAAAGGAGAAAATGCTGGTAACCAGCACTTTCTCCTTTTCCCACAATGTTTTTAAAAGGCTTTCTCAGTGTCGTTAATACTCAGTATGGTTAATACATGTATATAACAACCTGCAGACATTTTTTTTTTTGTCTTGTAGCAGAACTATTTTCAAATCATTGTAACAGAAGGAGAGACGGCTCTATGAGCAATTACGCCTTTTGCAATGATGTTTTTACATGTATAGAAACATAAGGCCTTATTTCGTGTTCGTTATACTCATTTTGAAGGTGATTTTTAAATCCGTCTTCTGCAAAATTGTTCAGTTTGATAATCTGTTCTAGTGCCTTATATTATGATTGATAGTTTTATGTTAAGCTTTTACCACACAATGCCAACTTTTGACGACCCTGAAAGAAAAGGTGTAGCATTTTCTCCTTTTCCCACAATGTTTTCTACCCTATCAAAGACAGAAATCATTACTTTAGCAACATTTCATTTGTCGCCTGCATATGCTTTCAATTTGGTCCAGTCCAAAATTTTGTCGTCTGGTATAGAGGTAAGATAGCATGTTTTAACTTTTCGAGGAAGAAGCGTTTTCAAATTTTCAAAACATTGTGGTAAAAAGAGAAAATGCTGGTAACCAGCATTTTCTCCTTTTCCCACAATGTTTTCTACTTTTCCATCATTTTGGAAACTTTCATTTTTTCATTTACAAATGCTTTGAATTTGAACAGATCTAGAAATGCTTCGTCTTGTAAAAAGTTAATTGATTTATTTTTAAGTAGATTATGATTAGAACATTTTTAAAAGCTTTCTTCAAGCGAGGCCAAAACTCTCAATACTAGCTCCAGACCACAAATTAACTTCATATTGACTAACATTGACTCATTCTCTACGATAGTTTATTATCCCAAAGAGTCAAAGATAGATCGATGCTTCTTAATCAATTTAGAGATATCGTCAAAGAATCACGCATTTAATAATTAATTAGTTTGTCCAATAAGATGGTGCGCAATTTCAATCAGTTGGTTTTATGGCAACGAATTTCTCTTCACGTCACGTTTAGTCTCTATATAGTTTCAGAGCCCTAACCTAGCACTGGAGAAACCCAGGAAATACATGAATATGTGAGCTGTCGCCGTGATAAAACTGAAATACAGTAATGTTGAAAGCGGCGTAAAACACTATTCAGTCAATCAATCATAGCCTCTAGACTCACTTATCAATTTTCTTTTCTTCTTCCATTTTTTGTGGAGGGTAAAACTTATTTCGTAAAGCAGACGACTTTTTTTTTCGTCTTTCACGTGACCATTTTTTTTAAATACTGGTAAAAAAAGAAATTTCTCGCCACGAGAAATTTCTCCTTTTGCCTTTATGCTTTCTTGTGTATTCATTTATGGAACTATATTTAAATATTAAACTTTTAATGTAAAATGCCATGTTCACATCAAGGTTTGTTTCGCTACAATTTTCTTTTTCATTTCGTTTCGCTTAAAAGAAAATCTAGCTTACTATACCTTGTATGGGCTATTTTTCATTTCAAATGATTGTTTCGCTACTTTTTTCTTTTCATTTCGTTTCGTGTAAAGAAAATGGTTGCGTGCAGTATCTTACAGCACAGTCTATTCCTAACAAACATTCCTACCGTTCTAAATTTCAGTCTAATACAAAGTTATGAAAGAAATATAGTTTCTGGAACTCGGTTTTTGACTGGCTAAACCATTTCTAGTCATCTTCTACTAAATAATTTTATTAATCATGTGTATTTCGATGCCCTTTACTCATACAACAGAAAATGTTATTTTCTCTCAGTACATGTATATCCAATTGTCCATTGTAATGGAAAAAAAAAATGTCTTTTGAAAATGTCTTTCAGTTAACCCTTTCCCAAACAATCCCATGTTGCAACTAATCTGAAATAAATCGCTTCTAAAACATTGTGGGAAAAGGAGAACATACTGGCAACTAGTTATCAGCATTTCTCCTTTTCTCGCAAAGTTTTCAACTCTTTCAATACGATTCAGTCATTCGAGCCACTTATTATTTTTTTTTTTCAATTCGAGCAAATTTAAAGTTTTGTCATCAGGTTAAGGGTTTCCTGCGATCATCTTTGACACTTATTTTCGATATTTATTTCAATTTTCACTCAGAAAAAGAAACCAAAATTGACAGCTTATGCAGAAAATTGATGTTTATGTACTATCTTTCAATCGAGTTCATCTTTTAATCATAATTTTATTGATTTTAAATTGAAATCGTTTGAACTGATTATGAAAAAGATCATAGAAGATCGGTTCAAGTTATCTCGAATGTAGATCTTTTGTTGTAATTTGGAAACTTAGATGAAAGAATACCCCTCCCACCAGTTTCTTTTATTGACCACATTTGAGCAGTTTTTAAAGGTAAAATGACCCTAACATATATGGCAAAGTAAATGTTCGTTGATAAAGAAATACACATTTTGAACGAATTCTCTATCTGCCGAAATGTTTTCGAAGGTAACTTTGGGGTCAAAACAATACCTCTTTGCCACATTTAAAAACATTGTGGCAAATAATGAAATAAGTCTTCTACATCAATTTTTTATTTAAAAATTATTGTCTGTTTCCTTTTCCTCCAGAAAATGTTTTGAATTATTAAGGGAACCAAAACTGCATAATGGTGCAACGGGAAAATGAAAATTTTCTGAAAAAAAAAAACCGAGAGAAAATATTTATATTCTTTATTTAACTTATTCCCGCCTAAACCAAATTTTGGAGCGGTTTCCAAAAATCCGTGATCTGTAAAAATGCACTGTGACTTATGGTTTATTGAGTTTCTCTATGTGTAAAAACATTATGGCTAAAGGAGAAATTTCACGTCTCGTGCAATTTCTCCTTTAGCCACAATGGTTTAAACAAGCGGTTCGCTGCAAGATGCAAAAACAAAAAAAATGTCTGCATCTGGTTATACATAAATTTGTGAATTTCTGTCTTCATGTAGATAGACACGTCTGTAATAAATATCATTATTTTGTGTGCCTTTTAGATGTTTTATAATGAATGGCAATTTTTGTACATTTGTCTCAGATTTGTATATAAACTCAGCGTGAAAATATTAAGTTTATATATTTAAATAAAAAAGTATTTTTCAAACAAGTACCTGTTGTGTTGTTGAGTTTATCTTCTATGTCTGTTTGTTTGTACATTTTTATTTTTTGCCTTCAAACATTCATTTTCGAATTTTCTTTCTTTCTTTCTTTCTTTCTTTCTTTCTTTCTTTCTTTCTTTCTTTCTTCCGTCCGTCCGTCCGTCCGTTGGGTTAACCCCGTTTTGAGCCGATTATTTCAGTCGTATCGTGGGGGCCACTGCACCTATCCATGCTGATCTCGGAAGTTTTTTTTTACCAATACTTTGCACAAAATGCTTCCAAAACCAGTGGCTGCTTTGGTGCATAACCATCGTCGAAACAATGATCAGCGGTGAGTGATGAGTAAATCCTATCGCAATGACTATCATCAGTGCCTAGGAAAGAAAATCGCTGAGCTGGGGACTCGAACCAGCGAGCCCCCTGTTCTCAAGTCCCGTACCCCACCGACTGAACTACCGGATCTCAGCTTCCGTCTCTCTACAAACTATTCTACAACCCCACAGAGGCACACGTCGAAAACCACCCATTTGGTGTCTACATTTATAAAATTTATCTCCCCTCTCAATTACTAATTTCACGAGGAAAGCATGTCTTGGGCTTCTTTTTACAGGTGTTCGTGGGCACTATTTACGGCGACCCCGTGACATTTGGAGCCCACATAAATATATACAGGGTACCTAATTAGGACCACCACCATCTATAAATTAGAAGTTAACGTTCAGACTTTAAATTTATACATTTCAGCCCCATTACCCCTAAACAAACCTTTTTGGCGCGCGTCGCGTCAAGTATTTAATTCTTTCCCAAACGACCAAATCTTGAACTTGCCCAAATCCAAATTATTTGCAGACGACAAATCAAATGTGGCTCAAATGATGGAATTTGTCTTTGATAGGGTAGAAAACATTGTGGGAAAAGGAAAAAATGCTGGCTACCAGCATTTTCTCCTTTTTCCACAATGTTTTCAAAAGCCTTCTTCTTCCCAGGGTCGTTAAACTCGGATTGTGTCGTAAAGGACAAAACGTCTTCATTTTTCACCCGAAACTTTCTTTAAAGTTTACATTTTCAAGAATAAAGAAAAAGTTTATGTATGTAAAAAGCATTCCGTGAAAGAAAAATCTAATGAAGATATGTAAACAATGTGGCGAGAGGAGAAATTACTGATACCTAGCATTTTGGGTAATTTCTTTATTTGTGACAATGCTTTGAAAAGTTTATCAGTGGCAAGTTTATAAAGGAAAGGATCAGGCTGTGAGGAAAGTCTGTACAATTATGAGTTGATTTACTGCAATAATTATAGCCTTACGTCAACCACGTAACGGAGCTTAGAAAACAGGTTGGATAAAACCCTTCGTTAAAAATTCGTTCCTAGTAATTCTCCCTTTACTACCCCCCCCCCCCCATTAGAAACAAGGTCGGTCTCAATGCTGATTACCTGTATTTTCTCCTTTTCCCACAATGTTTCCAAAACTCGGGTATGTGTAGTAAAGAATGTTGCACACAGTTTAGCATTTTTATTCCTTGGTTTCTTTAATGCTTTCCACGTTTCTATTTAAGGATTACGCCCCTACCTCATCGGTTAACATCGACGTTTTCATCAAGGCTATTCGACCAATCTCGACAGCTTCCGTTTTTTGATATGAGAATATGGGGCGGTAGACTTTCTAACTCATCGGTAAATGTCGTGTAACATCGACGTTTTCGTAAAGCCTATTCGGCCAAGCTCGGCAGCTTCCGTCTTTTAATAAGAGAGTAAGGGGCCGTAGACCTTAACTACATCTATAACAACAACTACGCTTCAATAGTCGTACTACATAACACGCAAAACAAAGCAGAAATCACATAAACAATCTCAGTATCGAATCAAAATTTTGCCTTGCTAAAATATTCCTTAATCTCGGCTTAACTGTTACACTGGCCGATGGTGTCTTGCATAGCTTTTGTGGACAGCATAGATCAAGATCAGACTGCACAGAACGTGCAGTCTGATCCTTGATCTACACTGCCCGCCGTTTAATGCTAAAGTGTGAACAAGATCATATTTAAGTGCAGTGAAAATCTATTCTTAAACCTGAATATTTAGTTGGCAGTGGAGGGGTTAACTCTTTACCAGACGACAAAATCTTAGACGCTCCAAATTGAGAGCATTTGCAGACGACAATTCCGATGAAGCTTAAATTATTAGATTTGTAGATAGAAAACGTTGTGGCAAAAGGAGAAAATCCTGGTGACCAGCATTTTCTCCTTTTCCCACAATGTTTTCAAAAGCCATGTTCTTCAGGGTCGTTGAAATTGTGAATTGTTTGGTAAATGGTTTTAAATAATAACTTTCTGCGGACGGGTTTTTCAGTCTAGCATTAGAACGCATTTGAATAACTGCTAACAAATAATACCTATTCATATAAAAGAAAATATCTGAATTATCAAAAAGAATGAACCCCACGCGCCAAAATCTGTCCCCGAAACACTATCGATCTGGCACGCTCCACGGGGTCAGGGGTCAACGAAAACAAGTCACCATAGTAACATGATATCTTTCAACTGGGCATCGAATTTTGGCGTCGTGATTTTCAGATTTTTTATCTTTCAAATCGGGATTTAGAAACTGTCGCAAAATGTATCACTTTCTGAACACCAGAAAATAGAAGTAACCTTGGGGCTCTAAGCACGAAATTACTCTTTTCCAAATGATAAAATTTTAGAGTAGTCCAAACTGAAAGCATTTCCAGGCGTCAAAAGAAAATATGTATCAAATGATGAACTTTGTCTTTGAAGGTGAAGAAAACATTGTGGAATACAGGAGAAAATGCTGGTAACCAGCATTTTCTCCTTTTTCCATAATATTTTCAAATATCCTCTTTCTCAGTGTCATCAAAAGTCGGGATTGTGAGGTAAAGGGCAAAGTTGATTTTGTGGATAGAAATTCTCAAACTGTTCTAAAGTCTACACCGTAAGCTACATTTTAAAGTATTTGTAGACTGGAATATTTTACCCCCGAGGAAAAGGGCATCTCAAAATGTTTTGGATAAAGGAAAAGATGCAGTAACTAGCACCATGTTTTCTATCCTTACAAGGAAAACTATTATAATATCAGTCACATTTTATTTGTAATCTGTATATGCTTTTAACCCATTAGGCTGCTTAGCCCGACTCACTGACTTTTAGCGGACAGTGTAGATCAAGATCAGACTGCACAGAACGTGCAGTCTGATCTTTGATCTTTACTGTCCGATAAGGAGATATTTTTCTCAAAAAAAAAAAAACCTTTTGAAATAGCTATATTTAGGGTTTTTACCATCGGACTGAAAGTTTCATTTAACTTACTTAGCAAGATAAATTTTAAATGAATTAGTCTAAAATACTGTTGTCCTTTCTATAAAACTCAGTAGAACAAAGAACTACCCTTGAGAAGATGGCCTTTAAAGGCCCAGTAAAGGCCAAAATATCAAAGCGGGTGTCATTTTACATTTAAATTTAAATCATACAATGTAAATATATGAAAAATATTGCGGAGATGACTGTCTGTTATCGTGTGGTCGAGCCATATGTTAGTCGCTGGAAGGAAAAGAATTTTAAAATCAGGGAAAAAGTCAACAAAAAACACAGCTACCTGGCAGGTTTTAACCTAGTTTTGAAATTAATTTCTCTGTCCGCAACCAACACTTGGACCGACCGTACAATAACAGACTGTCGTCTTTACAATAATTTCCATACTTTTAAATGCATGATATATATTCAAATGCATTTAAACACCCGCTTTGTTTACCTTTGGGCTTTATTGTTACTTTAAAAACATTGATCTAGAACAACTGCAAACCACTTATGTCTAGATCGGACAGCACAAATCATGCTGTCTGATCTATTATCTGCACTGCACGCTATTGTGTGAAATATTCTAGCAAAAATGACGTTGAATTTTAATCGGTTTCGTCCGCTTTCTCAATTAAAAAACTGTCTTTCATTTTTAGCGCTTTAATCCCTTCGATGCCATAGGCGAAAACAGTGACTTTTGCGGACGGCATAGATCAAGATCAGACTGCACAGAACGTGCAGTCTGATCTTTGATCTATACCGTCCGCTTGTGTAGTCAAGCCTATACAATCAAAGTTTTTGTAAGTTTCAATATATTGTATTTAGAGTCGTCGAAAGAGGTCGAGTTTATTTATTTGGCGCTGACAGAGTTAACAATTAAATGTTGTGACCCATGGCGTTCCGACTTCCGTCTTGCTAGGCCTGGCCAGGACCCCCCCTCCCCCCGGGACCATGTCGAATCCTTGCATTTCATGTAAGTCGGCTAGCCCTTATCGTACTAAATAACTTAGATAGAAGTTTCGAGCCGATGGTAATATTCCCAATAATGTTATTTCAAACCTATTTTTCCGAGAAAAATATCTCCATATCGGACAGTGCAGATCCAAGATCAGACTGCACGTTCTGTGCAGTCTGATCTTGATCTACACTGTTCGCAAAAGGTCAGTGAGTCGCTCTTAGTTGCTAAAGGGTTAACAGCAAAAACTAGTCACATACTTAGTGTCTTGTCATTAAATATACCAGACAAAAAAAAATGACGTCTCCAAACTGAAAGCATTTGCAGACGACAAATCGGATGTGTTTCATATCACGAAGAATAGAAAACACTGTGGGGAAGAGTTGGAAATGCTGTTTTCCAGCATTTTCTCCTTTTCCCACAAAGTTTTCAAAATTCCTTTTCATCAGAGTTTTTTTTTAAAACACGAAGAGTACTTTGTACAGTGTTAAATTCTTAAATTTAATTGAATTGATCAAACGTCAGTAAAGTATTTCAAAATTAATTGCCTGAATCCGTTATCTGTCATCCAAGTTTTATCGCAACATCTCGGATATTAGAGGGCTATGTAACCTAGGATAACTAACTGTTTGCTACAGTATCGGTGTTTAAATCTCGTAAAACGGTGAGCCAAATTTTAAATGACACGAATTCGATTTTACGCATCCGAAATTTTAAAGACTGAACATCACGTTAAAATGACATGAATTCGATTTAGCACTGTATTAGAATGTTAACTCATCTCCACACAATCCCAAATTTTAACGACCCTGGGGAGGAAGGAATTTGAAAACATTGTGGAAAAAGAAGAAATTGCTGGTTACCAACGTTTTCTTCTTTTTCCACAGTTTTTTGTACACTTCAAAAAACTAGTTTTAGTGTTCGAGTGTTATCTATTTTGTCGTCTGATAATGCTTTTAACTTTTTCCCACACGACAAAATTTTAGACTTGTCCAAATTATAAAACATTTGCAGACAACAAGTTCAATGTTACTAAAATGACTGGTCATGGTTTTTAAGCGGTTAGAAAACATTGTGAGAAAAGGAAAAAATGCTGGTTACCGGCATTTTCTCCTTTTCCCTCAATGATTTCAAAACCTGTATTTTTTTTTTTTTTTCGGGTCGTTAAAACTCGAGGTTGTGTGGTAAAGGGACATACGTTAATCTGTAAGAATCTTAAAGATCTTAAATCTGGTCTTTTAGTGGCACTTTCAGAGAAATGGCTCTTTAGAAGCAATTTCTCAACCCTCTACATTGTTTTCCAAGTGGTCTGCCACAAGAATGAAAACAAAAAAGTTGTACAAAGAAGGTAATGAGAAATGAAAAATTTTCCAAAAAGATAATACATGTTGTACACAGTCTCAAATTTTTAACGAACTGAAGGAAGAAGGCTTTTGAAAACATCGTGGAAAAAGCATTTTCCACACTGTTTTCTTCCATTCAAAAGACGCTTTCATTTCTTTTTTTAAGTCACATTTATCATGTCGTCAGCAAACACATTCAAGTTGGACAAATGCAAAATTTTACAGTATGTATGGTAAAAACTGACAGAGTGTAACAACTAATTTTGGACTTGTTGTATTGCAACTGACTTAACCCTGAATCACACAATCTCCAGTTTTACCGCCACTTGGGGATAAAGGATTCTGAAAGCATTTCGAGAGGAGAAAATGCTTATTTCCAACATTTTCTCCTATGCCCACACTTTTTTCACACCTTTTTTGAGACAGTACCTCAGCATTTCAGCCATGATCAGTGTCTCGTCTGCGGAAAACTTTAATTTTAACACATCTGAAATTTAACCCTTAGGCTGCTAAGCGCGACTCAAGGACCTCTTGCGGACAGATCAGACTGCACAGAACGTGCAGTCTGATCTTGGATCTACACTGTTCGATAAAGAGATATTTTCCCCTCAAAAAAAAAAAAAAATAAATAAACAAATAGATAAATAAATAAATAAATAAATAAATTGCAATACATGTATATGGGTTTTTACTATACGGTTGAAAGTTTCATTTAACTTACTTAGGAGTTTAAAGGTGAATGGGCTAGCTTAAAGTTAAATACTTAAAAGTTACATCATTATTTTCATTCCGAACATTGTAGAACTAACACCCCACCCATCCATCAATTTGTAGTCAACGACAGTATTTATACACTGATAACGATCGAAGAATTATGCAAATATTGAACAATATTGTATATCTTTTTATCTTAAAACCGATTTTTTCATTTCGAACATGTCACATAATGCACCGAAAGAAATTTTTTCGTGGAAATGTTACCCAAGTGAATAGCCCTCTGGCAAAAAAGGGTTTAATGTTTCTCCATTATGTACTGTACCAAGCAAGTAGTCACAAAATTATGGATCATAAAATCCACTTTGTCTAACAACCGACTGAATCAGAAGGTAGAATGGTTCTTTAACATGCATAAATTGACCAAAAGCAAAAAAGTTTCGACAAAGATCAGCCTGCGTGGAACTAGCTTACTAACTCAATACTTTTTGCAGATGCATTAAACCCCATTTTCACAAAGTATGGCTCATATAATTATAGCCTGCAACACGCGAAAAGGGGCATTCGGACATTTGCGTACAGTGTCGTCTCGGATCAGCCTGCGCACTCCGCGCAGGCTAATCCGAAACGACACTTTCCGTTTTTATGTAATTTTCTTTTTTGCTCAAGTCTTCTGTAGCACAAAATCTAATGTAGTCGTAAAGTGCCGTCTCGGATTAGTCTGCATAAATGTAATGACAATTTCTCGCCGATCGTAGATAGTCAAATTTTAAGCTTTCAATGTTCTTTTTGCTCGTATAATCTTTACCAGGCAATGTAGATCAAAGATCCGACCGCGTTTTTCTCTACAGTCTAATCTTCATCTACACAGTCAATTAAAGCGGCCCGAGTCGTCTTCAGCAGCCTAATGGGTGAAAGAGTCCAGGAGGAAAAAAATCTGATTGGCTGAGGCAGAACCACGTGGTCAATCTGGGTTCATATTCACCAACCATTCTTAGTCTCATTCTTAGTCTTATTATAAATTTAGAAAGTAACACAACTTATTATTAGCTTAACCATTTGGTTTAGCCATTCGGAAGTTCTATTACCTTCAAATTAAGAAAAATCGTGATCTCGAATAGGATTACGAATGTTCTTAAAAAATGGTTGGTAAATACATGGTACCCAGATATCTTGTCTCTGATTGTAGCATTAGACATATATTCAGAATGGTTAGTTATTGCGAACTTCGGCTTTGGGCTGTAAAGTGATATCACTACGCCATAACAGTCAGGCGCCGTCTTGGAATGTAACCTCACGTGACCCCTAAACACTATTTGCCCACGGAAGCCAATCAAAAAAACATTGCCATACTTGAGAAGCTTATTATTTTTCGACACCTTCTCCTGTGTTCTACATCTACGATAAATAGCTTGTAAATGTCCAAATACATTGATGCTTACGCGCTCACAATCATATTTCCCCATTTTTATCTAATGTCTAGTTGTCCAACATTTTTTCCGAACTACTTTGTTTTTATAAATTTATCTTACTTTAATTTTTAGCCGATCATTTCACTTTAAAATGGGAATAGAGTATAATAAAACCATCCAAATATTTACATTTTGAGGGCATCTCAGGTCATTTTCAGAGACAAGTCCTTTTTTATCCGATTTCCTCTCCATCCGGATAGATGTCCAAATAGACGTTAACACGTCACAATCGGTAGGTGACATTTCTTTTATTATTTGCAGCAGGCAAACTCCATAAAAACTTAATCAAACGATCCCGAGTTTTAACGACCCCAACAGAGTATGCTTTGGTAAACATTGTGGGGAAAAAGAGAAAATGATGGTAACCAGCATTTTCTACTTTTCCCATGATGTTTTCTGTCCTTTCTCTTACAAAAGCCATCATTTGAGCCACATATAACTTGTCGTCTGCAAATGCTTTTAAAGTTGACAAGTCGTTTTATTTTGTCGTTTGATAATGAGTTAAACATTGTGATAATAAGGAAAAATTGGTCGTTATGTGCCAGCTAAATTGTTTTTTTTTTTTTCATCCATGTTTTATTTTCACACAGCTGTTCTTGTATGAAATCCTAAATAATGCCAATTATCTATACATGTATGTCAAAAAGACACTTTCAAATTTCTCTGCATAAATATTTTTTCAGGTGGGAAAAGAGTTATTCGAAATCAAATTTTATGATAAAAGCAACAGCAGGGGTCAATTTTCGACATGGACTTTTAAGTTGTGTTTTATTATGACAGATAAGAGCGGATATTCCCACTTCACGTGTTTAAAATGTAATGATAGCCGAACACGTTGACATAGACTGACCATTGTCCGGCCTGGTCAACAAACATCAATGTAAACATGGTAGCTCAGGTAATTGAAATCTGAGATAAATCTGAAATCTTAGATAAAGTTTCAGTATTAGAATCGTCACCTTTTTTGTTCTACATATGGACCATGCTCTGGCTTGTGTCTTAATGATCTTTATGGACAGGGCTTTTGAAAACATTGAGGAAAAATGATAAGAGGCTGGCGATCAGCATTTTCCCCTTTCCCCGCAATGTTTTATACTCATCCATCTTTTCCATCGTTCAAGCTACGTTTCAGTTAGTTGTCGGCAGAGTGTTTTGAATCTTGATATGTGAAAAATTTCGTCGTCGGGTAAAGGCTTTTGAATTAGTTGATGAATGAATGGAAAACTTTTTTTTTTCTACAATTCACATTCATGATTATGTTATGTTTTGTTATATACTCAGTTCCACAAATAAGTGTGCACTTAATTTTTTTTAATTTCTCGTCGCATGTTTTACTGAAGACCAATAAATTTGGTATCATACTTTAGTTCAGAGTCTGCAGAAAATGCCAGACTAATCAGATTTTGACTAACAGAAAGTTTAAGTTAGGTTTTTGCAGTTTAAATGAAGGTGGTACTAAAATCAAAGTTGCAAAAGTACTCAAAGACTAAGGTAACATTAAAGTTAGGTTTTTATCAAAGTTCTTGTAATTTCTCAATCAATATGGCTACCTCTGCTGTCGATACAGGCAATTATTCCACGTCGCATACACCTTACATAACGTAAAATCATTGCATCAGGAATTTTATTCCATTCCTGAACGAGAGCGGTGGCCAAGTCCATGAGATTGTTGATGTTTCGCCGTGATCGAACCTTTCTTCCTAAGTAATCCCAGACATGTTCTATTGGATTCATATCCGGCGATAAAGCTGGCTAAGGAAGAACGTCAACATTGTTTCTATTCAGAAACTGCTGACTGATTCGTGCCACATGAGGACGTGCGTTGTCGTGCATAAGTATAGCAGGCCCATGTCGTTGCAAAAATGGAACTGCCTCAGGCCGCAAAACTTGGTGGACGTAACCCTGTGCATTGAGGTTTCTTCGTATAACAACCAGGTTTGTCTTGCGTTGATTTTACGTTATGTAAAGTCTATGCGACGTCGAATAATTGCCTGTATCGACAGCAGAGGTGGCCATACAAGATATTGATTGAAAAATTACTAGAACTTTAAGAAAAACCTAAGTTTAATGTTACCTTAGTCTTTGAGTACTTTTGCAACTTTGATTTTAGTACCACCTTCATTTAAACTGCAAAAACCTAACTTAAACTTTCTGTTAGTCAAAATCTGATTAGCCTGGCATTTTCTACAGACTCTGAACTAAAGTATGATACCAAATTTATTGGTCTTCAGTAAAACATGCGACGAGAAATAAAAGAAAATTAAGTGCACACTTATTTATGGAACTGAGTATATGTTATGTGATACAGCACCGAGCCCTGTAATTCAGTCGGTAACGTACAGGGTTTGTCAGACAGGGCTCTCCATTTAGATGCCCAACTTGGCCAAGCTTTTTTTCTAGGATTGATAATTGCCACTGAAACAGGACAAGCTTCTCCGTCAACACTGAACATTATTTCTATGTTTCTGAGGGAAAGCAGCCAAGTGGCTTCAAATGAGTGATGTGCGAAATACAGGTCAATCAACCTACAGTACAAATAGACAGGTGTTCTGGCTGCCGTGATGTTACCGCTGCTGTTTTTACCGCTGTCTTGTCTGTCTGTGTCACTGAACCGTACCTTCTTTTATGTAGATTTAACCCTGTACCACACAATTCCGAGTTTTAACGACCCTACGGAAGGAAAGTGTCGAGATAAAGGCGGAAAACATTTGTCCATTTATTTCTGGATTTATCATTCACTTGAAAGTGTTCAGGTCAAACACTGCATGGGTCGCACACGGATAAACTATCACACAAGACAGAAAAAGAAATCCGTATTTACATACTTTGAAATATGGTTTCAAATATGGTATGATGGCGTAACTCACGCGCGGAATATGTTTGTATTGATTTGCAACTTGATTGGTCAAAACTTTAAGATATAGCATTCATAGAAAACGAAGTTACTTGCTACTTCACCATTATTTGTTTCATTTTGATTACCATTTTCGTTTAAAATTGTCAATAATTCCAAAACATTGTCGTTGAAAGTTTTAGGTACATGTGTATATGATAAAAGGAATATTTTGTTTTATTTCATGCTTATTGGTAGTTTATCGAGAAATAACGGTGAAATATAGTTCGATATTTCATGGTTACGACTAGTGAAAAATACCGATTTTATTTTATAACTCTTCAATTGAAGACGTAAAACAATCGTTCCCGCGCACTAGTTACCTAGGTAAACAGAGCGTGCCATTCAACCAGATGGAAATATGACTTAATTTACCCTACATTTCTCGCGTTTTACGTAAGATTGTAATGTGTTGTTGTGCGGAGGGGGGACGCCAGGGGGAAAAAATGGGGTTAGAAGCATGAAATAAATAGAATATTTGCTTTTTTATGTGAAAGATCGAAATTTATTTCATCGAGTGAACATCATCGGTAATATTTTCACGAGCGGCGCAGCCGCTCGTGAAAATATTACCGATGATGTTCACTCGAAAAAATAAAACACGATCTTTCACAAAAAAAAAAACCCAAATATCCTCTATGTATTAACTTTCCTGGTGCTTGTGTTTACTTCTCGCCGCATTAGAAAATTTTGACATCTCATTCGACTTTTGGTCTCGCACGATATTAAAGTTTCTCACGCTGCGCGAATCAAATACAAGCACCAGGAAATTTACTACATCACATTCCGTATTTATCAGACGACAGATTATTAGAATTGTCCATTAAGAAAGAATTTGCAGACGAAAACTAAATATGGCTCAAATGGTAGGAATTGTCTTTGAAGCGTGCGCGCCAAAAAACAAAAACATTTTGAACAAGAGATATCTTTAAAAAAGATAGGCGGCGTAAGAGATACTGGAATACGAATATTGAAACTCTTTTTGTGGTTCAGTATGAAGTAAAATAATTAAAAGCAATTTTACGAGCAATTGCCTCTTTTTTCCTCACTATTTTTCACTTGGTTGAAAAGTAGATATGATATTGGGTTATTGGGTAACGCTTTTGAAAATATCAAATTTCCGAATAGCACAAGAAAAGAATCGTTCTCTACTACATTAGTTTGCTATGGTATGAATCAAGGCCCAGAGGTATCGATTAGCGGTAGCAACGCTTGTTAATAGTGGTATCATAAATGTACTTGCTTATATGTCAGCAGGGGCCCGCCGAATAAACATGTGTACATTTTCTACCAATCGCAAATTACCATCTATTCATTCTTTATCAATACCAAGAAATAGGTCAAAAGCCAGCGCATTCAGCTACGCCGAAAAAAAGGAGAAAATGCTGGTGTCTCCAGTAGCTACTGATCGTTAAACCTTGAGATTGTTGGTGAAAGGTTAACGTAAAAGAACACACAATTCGATGTAATAAAGATAATCAACTTGTATCATACTATCTAATTAAGATCCTATCATTGACCTATACGTGAATCGTGTGTGTCAGATATAAAGAGATAATTCAAAATAATCAAGTCAAATTAGTCTCGTCCAATCTGGTATTTAAATCTTTACCACACAATCCCGACTTTTAACGACACCGAGCAATTAAGAGGCCTTCTGAAAACATTGTGGGAAAAGGAGAAAATGCTGGTAACCAGCATTTTCTCCTTTTCTCACAATGTTTTCTAGCTCTTCAAAGACAGAAATCATCATTTATGCAGCATTTATTTTTCATCTGCAAATGCTTTTAATTTGGACAAGTCTAAATTTTTGTCGTTTTGTAAAGATTTAACATTTTACCGAAATGACAAATTTTTTGGACTTCTTCAAATCTAAAGTTTATGCAGAAGATAGATGAAATGAGGCTCAAAAGTTAGAAATTTCTTTGACCTTCTTTCCCCAATGTTTCCTACCATTTCAAAGACAGAAATCATCATTTGGGCCAAATCTAAATCGTCGTCTGCAAACGTTTTGAATTTGGAGAAGTCTGCTATTTTGTCGTTTGGTAAAGAATTAAATCACTGTAATGTAATGTACCCGAACACCTATCCATGAGTGCATACTGAGACCAAATTCTCTTTCTAAACTTTTCTAAACAGCGTTTCCTTAGTTTAGCTTAAACATATTTATTTTACATCGATTGAGAAACAAGTTCTTACAACTTATACTAATCTCTCTCGATTCTGCTTCCTGGGAACTACACCAGTACTCGCGCCGAATGTGTGGGCCAATGAAAAATCCCAAAGTTGACACCCGCTCCCGTGTATCGAACTCAGGACCTTATGGTTACGAGGCCGACGCTCTACCCCGCAACCACGGACACCACACACAGCGTTTCCTTCTGTTCCCACATTTCTTTTTATAGGACCTTCTTCCCCAGAGTCATCAAAACACGTGACTGTTTGGTAAAGGGTTCAGCACGGTCGAATGAAAACGGAAAACTGATCATGTCAGTGCCAGCAGACTTTCTAAAGATTAATGAGAAGATGGCACACGCCGCACAGTTCACCTCTGCATATGGTCATTTCATTTTTACAGGCAGCACGTTATCAACTGTCAACATCATAGGGGGCCCGTGTTGATCGATACGATAGATTATAGAAACAAGTGGCCGCTAACCTTTACAGTAACTCTTTACCAAAGAACAAAATTTTTGTCTTGACCGTATTAAAAACATTTGCAGAAGATAAATTAAATGTGGCTAAAATGATAAGAATGTCTTTGAAAGGATAGAAAACATTTGGAAAAAGAAGAAAATGCTGGTTACCAGCATTTTCTTCTTTTTTCCACAATGTTTTCAAAAGACTTAAACAAGTGGCCGCTTACCTTTACAGCGACTCTTTATCAAACAACAAACTTTTTGTCTGTTTGAATGTATGGTGTTTAACGCTGTTTTCAACATTATTTCAGTTATATCGCTGCACCTATCCATGCCTTCCTAAAGTTTCTGTTACCAGTGCTTCGCACAATATTCTTCTGGCTAACTTCTCGCATAATCGTCGTCGAAACAATGATGGGGGGGGGGGGGGGGAATTGGCCTAGCTGGGAATTAGAACCAGAGACCCACTGTTCTCAAATCCTGGACGCTGCCGACTGCGCTACCGCAGTCATTGCGACCGGATTCATTCCTCTCATTGTTTTTACAATGTCCATGTGAGAAAGCAGCCAGTTGCTTGGAAAAAATAATGTGCAAAGTACTGGTAAAAGTTACTCCAGGGAAATACGGATGGATAAACTGGCCACCCCGATATGACTGAGATAATGTTCAAAACGGCTTCAAACACTACAGAAAGAAACAAATCTTCGTTATGATCGTTAAAACATGGGATTGTTTAATAAATGGTTAAGCCATAGGGTCAGAAATAGTTTTAGAGCTAAGCCATTCCCGAAAACTTAAGACGATACAAAATCGAATAGAATCTAGCAATAGCTTTACGTTGCTTACAATGTATTGTAGATAAACCTTAGTCTGCTTTTGAAGTGAAATGAAATTTTCATGTCGATACTTAAAAACCCAAATGTTGCTATTTCGTAGATAATTTGGGGGCCAAATTATCTCTTTATCGGACATTGTAGATCCAATATCAGACTGCACATTCTGTGCAGTCTGATCTTGATTTACATTGTCCACAAAAGGTCATTTAGGTCATTTTAGGTTTCGGATGCGCCGAAATGCCTAAATATGAAGGAACAGGTTAAGTGATTTTTAATGGAGCAAAAAGTAATGAAAACGACATAACGTTATGCAGATAACAGGTTGTTAGGGCAGTTTATTTTACGTGTTGTGCACGTGACTGTCACGTGCTTACATGACATTCGACCTTTATTGGGCAGTGGTCACGTGATCCGTGCCATCGGTCAACCCTGTTGGTCCACAAATGAATTGATCAAATATAAACGAAGCTAGAACTAAATAATGAGCCATTCTCCGTAGAAAGGGGGCTTTATACATCTGCAAAAAGTATCGACTCATGTCAGCCTGCGCAGTCCGCGCAGCCTGACTTGGGCCGAAACTTTTTGCTTTAAGTCAATTTTTTGCATGTCTAAGGATCATTCTACCGTAGGATTCAGTCATTTGTTAGAGATAATGGATATAATGGCTTAATAATCATTGATGACTCGGTTGGTATGGTGCATCACAGAGATGTATTAAGCCCGCTTTTGCAAGGGCATGGCTCATATCGATTGATCAGTTAATTTAGTAATTTGGTGAAATTGTATATTAAGCTTAATAATAAGTTACTGGGCCCCGTATTACTAAGGTAGTTACGAACAAAATTTGCGTAAGTTTTACGTAACTATAGTATGGTGGCATATTTCTGCCACGAGATACGAGATAACTATCATGAATATTTCAGAAAATTATTGCGATAAATCAAAGTTTCCTGGAAATTTTTTCTTTTCATTTTATCTAGATAAAATTTCCAGGAAACTTTGATTTATCGCAATAGTTTTCTGAAATAATCATGGTAGTTTTCTCGTATCTCGTGGCAGAAACATGCCACTATACTATATAGTCACGTAAAACTTACGCAATATTTTGTTCGTAACTACCTCAGAGTTTTGAGTCGAAAATCATCCACCTTTATATGGGTAACGCTCTGGCCAAAAAAGAAAAGTTTAACCCTTAGGTTGCTTAGCGCGACTCACTGACCTTTTGCCGACGGTGTAGATCAAGATCAGACTGCACAGAACGTGCAGTCTGATCTTGGATCTACACTTTCCGATAAGGAGATATTATTCCCCAAAACATAACTTTTAAATAGCAATATTTGGGTTTTTACTACCGAATTGAAAATTTTTGAAAGTTATTTAGTAGGATAAGCGTTAATGCATAACGCATTGTACCAAGCGAATCATGATAATGGATCCATAGATTCCATTTTGTCTAACAACCGACTGAGTCATTAGGCAGAATGGTCCTTGGACATGCAGAAAAATTCTACCACGTGATCCAGCCTGTTGTTATTCAAAATGGATTTTATGGATTCCTAATTATGTGATGACTTGCTTGGTATAATGCATCACAGAGATGTCTTTAGGTCCCTCTTGCCAGAGCTTGGCTCAAATAGTTCAATACATTAGACCGGGGAAAAAAATTTTTAGAACATCAGACACTGTAAGTATCAATATCTTGATATTATGTTCCGTCTATTCACTAAGACACCGATAAAGTGAAGCCCAAATTTGATCCAAAGGGGGAGGGGGAGTGATGGGGGCTGGTGTAGATACTCAAGGACTGTAATTATGTTTAAAGATTCCGACAAAAAGTATCGTATACAAAAAAGAGAGTCGGTAGGGAAGCTAATTTATTCTATTCAACATTCAAATTTGTCAAGGACTGATAAATTCTTCATATTTTTCTGACGGCTGTTTTTGTCAACATCTAATTGGTGTTCCATTGGAAACATTCACACTTCCCTTTGTGAACTTATTAGCATAAAAACACGATTTTCAAAGACGACCGCAGCAAGAAAACCAGCGCGGAACAATAGGTCCGAGGTCACGTGGTTGTTTGTTTTGCATCGCACTCGCGTGCGACAGAATATGAAATGACGATTTTCTGGAAAGTTCATTGGGAAGAGATTGGCGTGCGACGGAGACATCAAGAAAAAAACTTCAAAGGATTATCGTCAAAGAAAATAGAGAGAAGTCCCGTTAGATCCTCAGCCCACCTGTTTTTATTTTATCTTTAAGAAGTGTAATTAATAATAAGATGTTCATTGTTCCCCTTCACAGCTATCTGTCACAGACTTGCCTAGTTCTGAAAAATTAAACATCACTTAGAAAATGGCTATGAAAACCGTCAGTCAGTACAAAAACTTATTGATTTTTCTATCGTACACCCACCCCACTTTTTCTTCTTTTTTAAGTAAATAATTCCAGTCGTCATTGTTGTCATTCAAAACAAAAGCAAGACTTCGTACTAGTAACAGAATAGAATATTTCTTTCTTTCAAACAGAGGGTACACAGAGTACAGCAAGAGGATTTGAAAATAATATTTCGAACTTAAAAAAATGAAAATAAATAGCTGAAACTGTTACTCTTTTGCATGGTCATTTGGGCATGACTTATCTTATGTTTTATGCAGATTGTGTCTCTCTCGCGCGCGCGTGTGTGGAATAACCTACACTCATAGAGTGAGGACTGGTTAAGGTTTCTAGGCGTAAGAGGAGGTTTGACGTCAGAACTAAAAAAGGTTTGGTTCTTTCTTTCTGGTGTTCACACTTAGATTTAAGAAAATTGTCACCCGGAAAAATTTAGAACCAGATCAGACTGCACGTCCGTACATCTTAATTTTAGCCGTGCACTTTTCGATTACTTGACCTTCACTTTTCACGAATCATGTCTAAAGTCGTGATACGACTTCTATCTGTTAACAGAAAACTAAGGATGGCTGCAGGCTTAATATTGAGCACGCGTTCTTCATTGTCTTAAATAAATAATGGTTTATTGGAAATTAAGTTACTATTCTCCCCGTAAGATGATAACATTTGGTTGTATTTCTGCTTCATTACAGACGTCTGCAGACTGCCTTTGTCGGACAATAAAAATGAGCCATGCTCGGGTAAAAAGGGTGTCAATAAATCTCCTTGATGCATGATACCAAACAAGTCGTTACAAAATTATGGAGCCTTAAAATCCAATTGTATAACAACCGACTGAATCATAAGGTACACTGGTCCTTTGACATGCAGAAAGTTAACCAAAAAGTGCTACTTTTCCATCAATGCTCACCTTGACTTGAACTACATGTATTTTCATTGATAGATCAATATTCTAATACAAAAATATAGAAATCTTTATATTCAAACCACAAATACTTTCTCTTTTCTCCTATGTATGTCAACCTAAAACGTGGGTTTTTCACGGGAGTGTCCGTTGGCAGGACACTTCAGAGCCCTAGCATTATACACGTGAAACCCAGGACATACATGATTGAGGACGCTGTCGCCGTGACATCACTGAAAAAATGTTGAAAGCGGCGTAATACACCATTTATTCTTCAACCGGAAATGACTCTCCCAAAAGCACTGGATTCCATTACACATGCTTAAACTCTTGGCATAACTGAAAGGATTCTCTACATTTACAATTGGCCTGCATCACTCGAAAAGGGGCATTCGGACATTTGCGTAAAGTGTCGTCTTGGATCAGCCTGCGCAGTCCGCGCAGGCTAATCCGAAACGACACTTTCCGTTTCTATGTAATTTTCTGTTTTGCGAAAGTCTACTGTTGCACAAAATCTAATGTAGTCGTAAACGGTGCCGTCTTGGATTAGCCTGCGCGGCATGCGCAGGCTGATTCTGGACGACACTTTACGCAAATGTCCGAATGCCCCTTTTCGTGTGTTGCAAGCCATACGTGGGTCATGCTTTCTAAAAGGAAGTTCAATGTAACTTCATAAAAATATCTGAGCTACCTTTTAATTGTCGCATTGAAAATCTTTCGGTTTGGACAATAATAAACTTTTGTGACGTAGTAAAGAGTTAAAGGCTAATGAATTAGCTTGAACGTTTATCATGAAAACAATGTTGAAAAAGGAGAATTTTTTCTCCTTTTTTTGTCGCAATGTTTTCAAAAATAGTCGACAACACGACGAAAAACGATCATGTGCAGGTGGTTATGTGTAAATCTGCAGTTTATCGACTTCTCTGTCATTTTTGACAGATTACTTTTTTAAATCGGTGTGAAAAAACCCAATATCAGTGGAAAAGATCAAAGACTAGTTGGGGTTTAGGGTCTAAAGTCCCTGATCTGGCCCCTACAGGGTGCTGTCAATGTTAAACTCTTTACCAAACTAGAAAATTTTAGACCTGGCAAAAATTTGAAGCAAGTGAAAATGATAAATGAAATGTAACTCATATGATGATTTCTGACTAAGAAAGAGTAGAAAACATTGTGGGAAATATAGAAAATGTTCGTTAGCATTTTCTCCTCTTTTCCAAAAATGTTGTCAAGAACCGGGTAGTTTAAACATAGTACATGTATATTGTTTTGAATAGGGTCAATTCATTCATAAAACGATACGATTTTTGCGTTGTGCAATAAAACAGAGTTTTATAACCTTACTGGAAAAGCAATTACTGCAGTTACTCATTTTCCCGCTATATTTTTCTTTTTAATTCTACTGATACACAAATTTTCTTCCAGCCCTGTTTTTGTCTCTTGTCATTCTCACAAAAGCTGCATGGAGATTTTTGCTGTTTCACATAACCTAACTGCCCAGATAGAGGATATAGATGGAGTATATTTTTTTTTCGGTGAAAGATCGAAATTTATTTCATCGAGTGAAAATATTACCGATGATGTTCACTCGATGAAATAAATTTCGATCTTTCACCGAAAAAAAACCAAATAGTCCATTTATTTCATGCTTCTAACCCTATTTTTTTTTTTTGGGGGGGGTGTCTTACATCAAAATCCATTACAGTTCTTGTCGGTAATTCTCCGTGGCACAGCCCCTCCGTATGACAACGCATTACAATATTACGTAAAGCGCTTCCGTCCTCAGTTGAAGAAAATAAAATCGGTATTTTTCACTGGTTAAAACCATGAAATATCGAAAAATATTCACTGTTATTTCTCGATAAACTACCGAAAAGCATGAAATAGAGAATAATATTTCAAGTTCTCAATCTCTGTTTACGGGACTTATTCAGATTTTGTTATCAACTTTTATAAATATCTCTTTTTTTTATTATTGAGTTACTGAATTTCTCATCGGTATCGGTAAAAAACGAACTCAGAATTTGCCTAACTAAACTGAATCTGACATCAGTTTATGTATGTATGAATTCTAGTCGAAAAACATTAAAGGACAACAGTGTCACCTTATTGTTCTATGAAGAAATGATTGTGAAAGACTTTTCTATTTTTTTCCCGGCTGAGCTTCGGTAGCGCAGTTGAGAACTTACAGAACTTAGGACCAGTTGATCGTTGGTTCAATTCCCCAGCTCGGTCTATTTCTTTCTGACGATTGATAATGCCTGTTCCGACATAATTCATTACTCTCTCGCCCTTGATAATTGTTTTGACGATGATTATGAGGGAAAGCAGCCAGTGGCTTTGGATGTTTTGTTAAGTACTAGCAAAAGAAAACTGCAAGATAACATGGATGAATTCCCTGGCAGCCGCGATATAATTGAAATAATGTTGAATACGGCGTTAAACACCATACAATCAATCAACCAGTTCTCCTTTTCCCACAATATTAACTACTTTTACACAGACAAATCCCATTAGTTTTGCTACATTAAATTTGTCGTCTGCTAAGAAAGCTTGACCAAAACAGACAGTTGTAGGGTAACAGACTTGTAACGGAATTAAAAGTCGCTTCTCTTTTTATTTTTGAAAAGCATGTCATTCAATTCCATTGTTTACTTTCACAAAACTCTGTTTTTTATGACATAAAAGATCAAACACGCAATGAAGAGTAAGAATCAAAGTACGGCCAGTTGAAAAGTCACAGAGCCCTCGAGATACCTTTTTAACCCTTTGCTTGCTAAGCCCCACTCAAAGACCTTTTGCGGACAGTTTAGATCAAGATCAGACTGCACAGAACTTGCAGTCTGATCTAAGATCTACACTGTCCTATATATAGACTTTTTTTCCTCCTAAAAATAAGTTTGAAATAATATTAATCGGTTTTTTACTGTCGGCTGGACAGTTTCATTTCACTTATTTAACTGGATAAGGTTCAAACCTTAAGGGGTCACTTTAATGGAATACATTACAATATCATGCAAATAAGTACGCCGCAATCCGGAATAAAAATCCTATTTAAGCCTTTCAAATCCCACCAAGATCAAAGATCGGGGATTCCCAAGGACCAGGGAGCTAGCGTGGCCCCGCGACCCTTGATGATGACCGCTTAAGGTATTGCATTGATCTTAATGAGTTCATTGAAATCTAGTAAATAAATATAATCGCATGGAGTCTAAACCCCAAGAACCCCGCCCCTCGGGCTTAACCCTCCACAAACGACTCCCTAGCATGAAAAAGGAGGTTTATAAAAACATCGTGGGAAAAGGAGAAAATGCTGGTAACCAGCATTTTCCCCTTTTCCCACAATGTTTTTCTATTCCTTTTCGAGACAAATACCATTATTTGGGCTAAAATTAGGTTGTCGTCTGCATATGCTTTCAATTTGGAAGAGTCTAAAATTTTGTCGTCTGGTAAAGAGTTTAAACCCTAAATGATAGCTTTCAGTTTCATTGACACAGCGAGTCCATTGTAGTTCCCTAATTATGTAGAAGATATTACCGAAATTGGTTAGATAACTTTAAACCGCAACTCTAAAACACGGCTTTTTTACGACTCTATAGAAAAGAGATTTCGAAAAAAAAATTGTCAGAAAAGGGATATTAATTGTTTGTAATAGGCAATTACTCTTTTCTTCGCTCTAGTTTCCTTCCTTTTGAAAAAGTACATGTAATTTCCCTTTCATTCAATTTTGTTTCATTTGTAATTTTTAATTGTCTTAGCTCTAAATATAGACCTGTTGGAAGGTTAGTTAAACAAATTGCTAAAGGTGTACTACTTTTACCGGCCCAACAGTACATCCACAGATTTCTTAAACGAATTGCAAGGCATCTGCTCCTTTTACTGCGATGTTCTTCAAGTTACTTTAACCCTTTTAGCGTAATAAGTGAGAACAGAGTTTTTTTCGGGCGGTGTAGATCAAGATCAGCTTGCACAGAACGTGCAGTCTGAGCTTTGTTTAGAAAATCTTAAAGATAAAAGTCTTTGTAACTGCCAGTGCTAAATGTAATTCCAGCAACGGGAAGAAGTTGAGTTTATATATTTTGGGCTGACAGAGTTACAGTATTCATCTTTTCGCCAATTGTTGCCCATTTTTGGTCACTTTCATTTCTTGCCACTTTTTATGAACAGAACAGAATAGAACATCGTTTATTTGACAAAAACTACATAATTAATACTCATACATATTGTTTATAAACTCTAAATACTATTATACAGGTTTTAGTTAGCGCCTGAGAGGGAAAATATCATCTTATTTACAGAAAAGCATAAATTAGCAGTGACTGACATAGGAAAACAGGTTCAGTAAAACCCAGCTATATGGTCCGTATTCATCGTTCATTCTTAATCCTTACACTGCCAAGCGCCACTCAATGGCCTTTTGCGGACAGTGTAGATCAAGATCAGACTGCACAGAACGTGCAGTCTGATCTTTGATCTACACTGTCCGATAAGGAGATAATCCCCTCCCGAAAAGAGAAAAAAAAAATGAAAGAGCAACGTTTGGGTTTTTACTGTGAGGTTGAAGCTTTCATTTAACTTAATTAGCAGGTTAAGAGTTAATTACATTCTTATTCTATATCGTAAAGATTATGTAATCGGTTTTCGTGTTTGTTTTAATCATTTCTTTTTAAAAATAAATTTCCTGCCGGAAGTCATGAAAACGGGACATCTGTTTTCTTCAAGGACATTTGCCGTCAAGCGAGGAACCAGAAAGGACTTTCAATTATTTTTTTCTTAGATTTTGATACAGTTTTAAAACGATTATTGTTAAAAGGAGAGAAATTAACGTAGTGTTAATTAATCACCCGTGATTAATGAGACTAGTAAAATCAACTGTTTCCGACAGTTCGTCTTCATTGATTAGCTAAAGAGCTGTTAACGCGTGCGTCTACGGAAACACCAGTCGATTTCAAGAAGCGACGACATTTCCCGATATCACTTCCGTTTTTTCTCCAGGAAAACTGTTTTTACATAATAAAGATTAGACAAGCCTCGTGTTAGATTCAACTCGATTAGACTTCATTCCGTTTTACATTTTCCAGTTCGCTCATTTTGAAAACGAGGTTGAATGTCTTGGCCTGACGTCTACGCATGTCCTACACGTGGACAGTCACGTGGCTTTGCGCAGATCAGTTTCCGGTGTAGTGAAAGCAAATGGATTTTGTCGGTCGTTATTCAGGCGTTCGTGTCACGCTTAGGAGAATTTTATTTCTTTTAAATACGACTTGGAGAATTAAGCTAGGGAGTAATCACGCCTCATTTAGCCTGTATTGTCTGTCCTTACCGTACATTTACCTCTGTAATTAGCGCTCTCATCCGGGGAATTAATGTCGTCTTTTACAAGTGGAAAACCTCCATTATTAGATCATAAAAATATTACAAGTGGGGACCCCGAATTACCAGGCAATAAAAGAAAGATTTCTAATAAATTGTGGGCTTCTTACCTTTAACCCTTTACCAGACAATCCCGAGTTTTAACGACCCCAGGAAAGGGAGCTTTTGAAAACACTGTGGAAAAAGGAGAAAATGCTGGTAACCAGCATTTTCTCCTTTTCCTACAATGTTTTCAACTCAGTTAAAGGCAAGTCTCGTTATTCGAGCTACATTTGATTTGTCGTCTGCAAATGCATTGAATTTGGACAAGGTTTACGTTTTGTCGTACGGTACAGCGTTAACTAGACCAATCGCAAATCGACCTTCTCTCTAACTGATTCAATTTATAGTAGACCTTACAATTCCTATCACCTATAACTCTCAAGGAAACGACAAAATTTTAGACCTGACCAAACTGAATGAACTTGCAGACGACAAATTGAATATGGCTTAAATGGTGTCTCTGAAAGAGTAGAAATCATTGTAAGAAAAAAAGGAAATGCTGGTAACCAGTATTTTCTTCTCTTCCTACAATGTTTTCCAAAGTCTTTCTGCACAGGGTCTTTAAAACAGGGGATTGTATGGCAAAGAATTTATTCTTTACCAAACAAAAATTTTTTAGACTTGTCCAAACTTTAAGCATTTACAGATGAGAAACTTTATGAGACTCCTACCGTGGAATTTTTCCTGGGAAGATATAAAACATTGTGGGATAAGGAGAAAATATTGTCGACTAGTCATTGACTAAAAAAAGACATATCGTGGAGTCATCATTTGACTAAAGAACTGCTTTCAAAAAAAAAACTTGTTGATTTTTAAATTTATATGGCCATCTAAGAATAGAGTAGAAACAGTTTCTCGTTGTTAATTTCTCCTCCTCCTCTTCCTCTTGTTGTTGTTGTTGTTCTTCTTCTTCTTCTTCTATTCTGCTAAAAGTAGTGTAAAACTACATACACACATGTACAGCAACTAAAAACTCGTTTCATTCTGTTTTGCTGATTTAACCCTTAGGCTGCTAAGCGCGACTCACTGACCTTCTAAGGACAGTGTAGATCAAGATCAGACAGCACAGAACGTGCGGTCTGATCTTGGACCTTCACTGTCCGATAAAGACATCTTCTCCCACAAAAAATTACCTTTGAAATAGCAAATTTTGTTGTTTTTTTTATTGGCTTTAAAGTTTCATTTCATTTATTTATCAGGATAAAGGTTTAAAAAAAAAAGACTAAAAAATAAAGCCCTTGATCATTAGTCAGGTTCGGTCAGACCTGTAGTTTCAACATCAATCACTGCTATTTTTTTTTTCAGTAAAACAGACGGGTTTTTTTTTGCACCAGGCATTATCGGAAAAAAAACGTTTATGGCATTAAAAACTGTTATCCAAATATCGGTTTGATTTTTTGTTTAAAAGGGAGATTCCGATCAGAACCTGAAGACTCCATGCTATTAGACCGAGGCATTCCGAGTCGGACTTCCGCCGGATCTCCATTGCTCACCATAAAAATTAGCCTTTTCAAAAAAAAAAACGTGAAACCATGTATGTCGAAGATTCAAAATTATTATGTGGTTACATGAAGACATTCTCTTTTTTTTAACATTTAACAAAAATTCTATAGAAATAGGAAACATGGACAGGCTTTTTTTTTTATTAAATTTATGTTTGGGGTGTTTTTATAGGAAATTGTTTTACACACCGATTAACATCTTACAGATTATCGGTGCTTTGAATGACAACGAATACATTTGAAAACATTGTGGAAAAAGGAGAAAATGCACTTAACTAGCATTTTCTTCTTTTATCCACAAAGTTTTTTACGCTGTCAAAGACAAACTTACTCATTCAGGCAACACGAAATTCGTCATTTGCAAGTGCTCTGAATTTGGACAGGTCTACAGGTTTGTCGTTTAGTAAAGAGTTAACCCTTTACCACACACTCCTAATTTTTAACGACCCTAAGGAAGAAGACTTTTGAAAACATTTTGGGAAAAGGAGAAAATGCTGGTAACCAGCATTTTCTCCTTTTCCCGAAACGTTTTCTACCCTTTCAGAAACAATCTAATCATTTGAACCATGTTTAGTTTCTCCTTTAAAAATGCTTTCATTATAGATGAGTAAAAAAAACAAATTATGTGGTAAAGGGTTAACCAACTTTCGAGCAATTATGACTGCAGCCAAACTACTCAATGAATAAATAGATGCATTTATGCTAAAGAAGCATAATAATGAATCATTGGAATTCTGGGTGACTAAATCAAATCCCAGTTATTTTGATCGTCTGAACAGATTTCTCTGTCCAACGACGTGTTTTCAAGAACCAACTTAAAATTCGCTTACAAAACCTGTCGCGAGAGTCAGCCCGTTGTTTCGTTATGCCGCGTCCCTCACTCAATTTTGAAGCACTAGCAATAAGATTAACTGAGCATTTGTTCGATTTTTTTTTTTTTATTTTTCAGTCGATTCAAGAAAAAAATGCATTTATTTTTGCTGAAAGAGTCGAACTAATTGCTGCTTTAAATGGCAGTAATTTCTCTTCCAAGATTAAAAGAAAAACGTTAACCATTCGACCCCAAGTCGCCTTTGTGGACAGTATTGATCAAATCAGACCGCGCAGACCGCATCTGATCTGAGATCTTCACTGCCTCATATGATAAGAAGTCTCAGATCGCAATACATGTTTTTTTACGTTTGATATGTTTATATGGGCTTAACCCTCAGAGTGCCGAGTAAACCCAACAGATATTTCCAGTCAAGAAATGAGACACTACCCACCCCCACCCCCCCACCCCCCCAAAAAATGCAATTTAAATGTTGTTTCAGCAAAGGGGACATTCAGTATAGGTTGGTTGGTTGTTCGTCGGTCGGTCGATCGATCGTTGGTCAGTCAGTCAGTGTCCCAGTCAGTCACTGCTTCAGTCAGTCAGTCAGTAGCTTAGTACCTCAGTAGCTCAGTGCCAGCCAGCCAGTCGCACCGACTGGCTGGCTGGCACTGGTCAATTAGTGCCTCAGTCAATCAGTCAGCAAGCCGGTCAGCAAGCCAGTCAGTCAGTCAGTAGCTCAGTGTCTCAGTCAGCCAGTGCCTCAGTCAATCAGTCAGCAAGCCGGTCAGCAAGCCATCAGTCAGTCAGTAGCTCAGTGTCTCAGTCAGTCAGTGCCTCAGTCACTCAATGCCTCAGTCAGTCAGTGCCTTAGTCAGTCAGTGCTTTAGTACATCAGCCAGTCAGTGCCTTAGTGCCTCATTGCCTCACTCACTCACTCACTCACTCACTCACTCACTCACTCACTCACTCACTCACTCACTCACTCACCAGTATGACAAGAATAAAAGTACTGAAAATACTTACAGGCTATCAAATGTAGAATAAGCGGCTTTGGTAATTAAAGGTTATTAAACCTGATCCGGTTCAGCCCGAACCATTCCGGTTATTAAGTTCGATTCGGTTCTATCCGATGACTTTAGCCGCCGCACATAGCCATTTACTTGTGATAAAACAAACACCATGAAAAAAATCTTTTTTGTTGATCTTTAATTGTAAAAAGTAAATGAAAATGATATCAAACTGATGGTTTGGTATTTGAATATTTTATGTAGATCACTTTTAGATTTACTGTCCATGCTTTTTCACTTTCTCATCGGCTGGATGAACTTGTAGCTAGACCTACAACACCTGGAAAAGCATGAGGATGAAAAAGGTTACCTTGGGATAAGTACGGATGAGCCAGACTGATTGATTAAGTTTTTGGTGTTTAACGCCGTTTTCTACATTATTTCAGTAATATAGCGGCGGCCAGTGCACCTATCGATGCTTTCCTGGAGCTTCTTTTATCAGTACTTCGCACAATATTCTTCCTAAGCCACTGGTTGCTTTCCCACATAATCATTGTCGAACCAATGATCAGCGGTGAGAGAGGAATTAACCGGCCTGTCGCAAGGACTATCATCAATCCTCGGAAAGAAATTGGCCGAGCCGGGGATCGAACCAGCGACCCCCTGTTCTTGAGTCCTGTACGCTACCGACTGTACTACTGGGACTTGGCACGGATGAGCCAGATTTGCATAGGACACTGATTTAATTTACATATAAGCAAGCATCTTTTATCTTATTGATGACATCGATGAAATTGGAGTGGTAGAGATTTTGTAGTTCATGACAGCATTGTCATATTTAACAGAATTACGATTTCTAACAGAGATAAATATTTTCTGTGGGGCAGTACACGTATTTGGCGACTGTGGGGTTTTTAATAAAAACCCCACAGTCGCCAAATACGTGTACTTTTTATGTTTGTATTTAGATCTGGGCCACTCTCGATTGCAAAAAGGACAAAAGGACATAACAGCCCCAATTTATTACACATGAGGGAATCAGAATATTTTCCTTAAATTAATCTGAATGATATTTTTCGACAAACATGATGTTTCAGATATGAGATTAATAATTTTCAATGAAATTTTATATTGAAGCTTAATTTTTCAAACAAGCAAATTATAGATTCTTTCCCAGTGTTCGTTATAATACAACATTTGATGTCATACGATTGTATTGCCTTTTGCTTTATTCAATTTGTATCTTATAGGCCTACTGATGAATAAAACATGTTTAAACTAACACAACATATATATGAACAGAACGATAGTAGTACATCTTGCCATCACACCATAAAGTATATCAACACGTTCTGATATCGGATATAGAATGAATTTCATTTAAGTTGCCTTGTACAACACGATGTATTGTTAACTCAACCTCTTGTTTTCTTATAAAAGAACAGAGAGAATTAAAGTAAAGTAGAAGTTAAAACTTTTACCAATCCATTCGCTGTTTTCACGACCCTGGTAGAAAATGCTATTAAAACACTGTCGGAAAGGAGAGAAGGCTGTTCTCCTTTCCCTATAATGTTTTTTACTCTTTCAAAGACAATTTAATGCTATCAGACACATTTAATTTGTCTTCTATAAATGCTTTCGATTTGGACTTGTAAAATTTCTCGTTTGGTAAAGAGTTAAGTACTCAAAATCTTACAAAGGGTATTCCAAGCAAAACGTGTACCCAAAGCAAGCTCCGTCTTTGAATCCGTCTTAATGACTTCCCACCAGTTTTATACTCTAAAGTTGTCATTTTCTATTAATGAAGCAATAATTGTATTCCGCTAATGCTCAAGAAATCGTCAAATATCGATGATATCTCACGAGCCTTAGGACAAATAACAAAGGCTTATTGATTACTTCGTTTCTGAACAGTTGGTGGAATCCATTGAAGTCTCCCTGATGCAAAAATCTGATTGGCTGTTGAATTCTCCCCGGGGCGCGAGATCTCGTAGTTAACGAGTGCTGTCTGCACGTGACCAATGTTTACTTGTTTCAAAATGCCGAGATTTTTCTAGCTTTGTTTAATAATTTTTGCATAACAAACTGGTGTTCTTTAGAAATTTGTCTGATTTAATTTCTTCCAGAAAAAATAATGCACTTGTAAAAATGCTTCGATCGTCCTGATACCCTTTTTTCTTTCGTTTAATCCTTTGCAAAACAATCACGCTTATTAACGACCCTGAGGAAGAAATCTCTTTGAGAACATTAGGGATTTTGAGAACAGTGAGGGAAACTTTTCCCACCAAGTTTTCTACCGTTTCAAAGACTTTACCAATCTTTTGAACCACATTCTATTTCTCGCCTACAAATGTTATCATTTTGGACCATTCTGAAATTTTGTTATCTGATAAAGTGTGAGCAGTGTTTAGTTTTAACGATTCACTACACAATCCCGTGTTCTTAACGACCCTTAGAAGAAAAGATTTTGAAAACATTGTGGGAAAAGGAGAAAATGCTGGTAACTAACATTTTCTTCTTTTCACCCAATTCCCACCCTTCTACAAGCAAACCACATCATTTCATTAAAATCAGTTTTGTCGTCTTCAAAAGTTTTCATTTTGGACAAGTCTGAAGTTGTGTCGTCTGACAAACAGGGGGTTAAACAATTCTGGAAGGGTCATGGATAAACTGTGGTGTTAACTAATATCATAGATCAGCATCAGACTGCAGAGACTGTAATATCGGACTTCAGATCTACACTATTTGATGCTTTGCAAGATGATTTTTTTTTTCAAAACAGCCAATGTTTGATACTTTGTGCTCTCACGAGTTAACCCTTTACTAAACAACTTCGAGTTTTAACGACCCTGACGAAAAAGCCTATTGAAAACATTGTAGGAAAAGGAGAAAATGCTGGTAACCAGCATTTTCTCCTTTTCCTACAATGTTTTCTGTCCTTCCAGAGACAAATTTATTATTTGAACCACGTTTGATTTATCGTCTGCATAAACTTTCAGTTTAGATTGGTCTAAAGTTTTGTCGTTTAATTGAATCTTTTTTTTTTAGGAAAAGTATTTTGCAGTATTAGTTTTTTTTTTTACACGCGTACCAAATGCTGTAAGTCTTAAGTTTCAATAGTGTATTTCTTTATTGGTCTAGCCATGTGGTTTCGCCGATCAGATATTGCCTTACTTTCTAAATCTAGAAAAAAAAAGATGAAGAACGTAGTTTTGAATGGTTTGATAAACAGGGGCCAGGGGCCATCAGTTCCTTTTAAACTGTGGCACGGCCATGGGAGGTCAGGGTCGTTTCTGGAGGGTCCCTTTTTAAAGAGTTGCTGTGGGGACCCCAAGGCGTGTCTAGAAGCGGATCAAATGCATTTTCAGACCACTTTAACGTAGTTTCCCCGAGAAAGATTTCATCTTGAGACTCAAAGATCAGAATCGTTCTCAGGGGCACCTCTTACCACGCAATTAAATGTTAGACTTGTCAAAATTTAAAGCATTTGCAGACGACAAATCAAATGTACTTTACCACACGCATTTTCTCCTTTGCAGCAAGGTTTTATACCGTACCGGAGCATTACAACTCATTGGAGAGGTCATCAGACCTCTCCAACAGTGGTGAGTTTAAAAGGCAGACTGCCACAGATTTTGCTGTCTAAATCCATTTTTCTTGCAAAATTATTCTGATACACAGTCTGTTTCGTCATGGTTTTGTAAATAAAGCGAAATCAAAAAACCGAAACAGGAAATAGACGTGGTTTATTTTTATATGACGAATTTCAGAAAAATATTTGTTTTATTAATATAATTGCCATAGCTGCAAATGACCCCTCAAATAATTGTAATTTTTCATTAAGCAAATAAATGTAAGCAGAAGAAAAAATAAGAAGAATTTCGTTAAAAAAGAGAAAGAAGACTGCTGGATAAGATCATGCGACTTGAAAACGCGACAAGAAGGCCAAATGACCATCATGTAAAGCATATGAGGTTTCTACGCGGCGGCTTTTTTACTTGTTTGTTTACATGTACCAAAATGTATTGAAATTAAAGCCAATAAACTATTTGAAAACATTGATGTTGACCTCTCCTGGCTTCTTTCTTAAAGAAGCCAACTTGTTTGAACCAGGTTTTAATTTCTCGTCTGTTGTTACTCTCTGTTTTGAGAGTCAACAATGTATTGCTCGAGAAAAGGTTTATGTCTGAGCCTTGTTTTTCATCATACTTAATCGTTAAACACACAATCCAAAGTTTTGACGACCCTGAAGACGAAGCCTTTTGGAAACATTGTGGGAAATTGGGAAAATGCTTACATGTGTAGATTAAATACAGCTTTGAAATTGATTAAGAAGAGTCCATTTTACTCACTGAAAGGTTTTTTAATGAATTGATGTTTCACTCCACCCGTTGTTCAAACTTTTGGTAACAGTCTGTATGCCAACGGTATGGATTAAGATCAGATAACAATAAAACTGATGACATGGATAATGCAGCCAATCAGAGCGCTGGCTGAAAAAAATGGGAAAATGAGAAAATTGTGTTTGTGATTGGAAACCAAAAAACAGCCACCCTCTCTCTCTCTGTCTCTCTCTTTCTCTCTCTCTCTCTCTGTGTCTCTGTCTCCCTCTGTCTCTATCTCTTTCTCCCCGGCGCTGTCTCTATCTCTGTCTCTGTCTGTCTCTGTCTGTTTGTCTCTCTCTCTCTCTCTCTCTCTCTCTTTCTCTCTCTCTCCACAAAATCTCGAATACGAGACGAGAACATAAAGAAAAAAACATACACTAATGCACTTAAAATAGGGATAACCCTAATCCCCCGCACGTGCGGGTCGGTTTAATAAAGATTCAATTCGGTACAATGTTTATTTTCGGGTTTAAGTTATAGATCAACATTAAACCCTGGCTGTGTTTGATGCTTTGTTTTCATTGGTTTAATCCGTTACCACACAACCCCGACTTTCAACATCTCTTAGAAAGAAAGCTTTTGAAAACATTGTGGGAAAAGGAGAAAGTGTTGGTAACCATCATTTTCTCTTTTTTCCACAATGTTTTCTACCCTTTTAGAGACAAATCCAGTCATTTGATCCACAAGTAATTACCTTCTAAAAATGCTTTCAATTTGGGCAAGTCTAAAATTTTGCCTTGTGATAAAGGCTTTACTTCTTATCTCATATAAAATGTTCAATTTTTTTTCTAAAAATAGGGGACTTTTTTGGTAAAAATGAAGTATAACAGAATAGAAATAAAACTTCACGAAAGGATGCAGTGAAAAAAAAATCCGTCAAATCCAGAAATACTACAAGCCAATTTTAGTTTTGAAATAGCCATTTTTTATAATCATTTGAAAAATAAAAACATCACAATAAATACAGAAATATATATGCCATGCTCCGTCAAAAGGGGATTAAATGCACCTGCGAAATGTATCGACCCAGGTCAGCCTGCGCAGTCCGCGCAGGCTGACCTGAGCCGAAACCTTTCGCTATGGGTCAATTTTCTGTACGTCCAAGGACTAAACTACCTCATTATTAAGTCAGTTTTTAAAAAAAGTGGCTATTATTGATCCAAAACTATGTGAAGACTTGCTTGGTATTATGGATCACGGAGATGCTTTAAGACTCCTTTTGCAAGAGCTTTGCTCATATGTATTAGCAATAGCGCCATTTGTCATTGTGTTATGAAGTTGTCGGGCATAAAGATGACTTAATTCTTTCAGTTCCTGTGGTTCAGTGGTAAATATGCAGTATTGATTACCTGCAGGCTCCAGGTTCGACCCACACGCAATCATATGGTTTTCCGTGGGAGTGGCCTTGGACAACACACTTTAGAGCCCACTTCATTTTAGTATTGGTGCAACCCTGGATATACATGAATGAGCAAGCTGTCTACGCGATATGACTGAAAATAATGTTGAAAGAGGCAAAAAATGTCAATCCATCATCATCATTATCATCATCATTTTCCTGATAAGCACAGTATCTAATGGTAACGTGAACAGTGCAGACTCCAGATTGGACGTCAAAGAACGTATTCAGCCCGATCTTGAATCTAAATTGTAAAATAATTTTAAAAAAAAAATCCAGCCAAAAAAAAAGTATCGAAAAAACATTGAATGGGTCTCTTCCACTGACTTCAATAACATCCATTTTGTTTATTTAGCGGTAAATGGTCAACTTTTTATGTGTCCTTCCAAATTTTCAGCAGACAGCCGGTTGAAAACGTCCTTTTGGAAACGATATTCATTCAGGTTCAAAACAAATACACGTGAGAAGATTGTGACAAACTGATGATTACTCGTTACGAGCTCAATGATTTCAAAATCTGTCTTGGTTAAGATTTTTTTTTTTTAAAGAAAACGTTTGTATATAGTTAAGGGTAAATTCCTGTACGGGTTCAACTCAGTCGGAAGATTTACCGTTTCGTTTTTTGAACTCGAGTGACAGAAGTACGAACTTCCGTCTCGAATATCGAATTTTCGTAAGCTCTAACAACAACAAACATTAGCTCACATCCTGCGCCTCGCCACCCTTCGAAATGTTCTTTGTAAAGACACTAAGTCCAAGATTAGCCATGATGGATCTTGCAGACTGATCTTCGTCCTCTCAATTCCATACCTCATCGATTGTGTTAAGATTTACAACATGTACACTCCATTGAGAAAACGAATGATCACGCTTAAACGTTGAATAATTCCGTCGATTATTTTGAACCTTATGTTGGTAAATGCAACATCTTTGCGCTTTTTGGACAGTGTAAATCGAGATCAGAACGTGCTGTCTGATCTTAAATCCACAATGGCTACTATAGTAAGATTTTTCCATGCAAAAAAACACTTTGAAATCGTATAGATCTAATTTGTGTTTTTAGATTTGTCTATAAATTTCCAGTTAAATTATCAAAAAGTTAAACACTTTCAACGTCAAATACTAGTATATTAACTCGGCCTGTCCCGACGGCTGAATATAAAATCCACTAAAAACCCCAAAAGATTTTTATCTTATCGGCTTGACTAAAATATCGGACGGTGTAGATCAAAGATCAGACTGCCCGTTCTGTGCAGTCTGATCTTGATGTATGCCGTCCGCAAAGACCTTTAATTTCCCCTATAGGGAAAAGGATTAACAGTTAGGTTAAGTATCGAGAATTAACTCTCCTGGGCCCCAGAGTTGTCGGGGCCCCTTTGTATCTTATGTCGGAATTTTGTGTTAAATATCAAAATGTTATTTTAGGACCGGTTGTTGAGTTAAAACATTGGTACATTTTATGTGACCCTAGGTTTTAAGCATAATTATTATTGTTCTGTAGCATACTGGTACATGTGAGTCATGCTCTGGCAAAATGGGGCTTAATGCATCTCCGAGATGCATGATACCAAGCAACTCATAACATGACGATGGGTCCATTAAGTTCATTTTGTCTAACAACTGACTAAATCATGAGGTTTACTGGTCCTCTGACACACAGAAAATTGACCGATAGCGAAATGTCTCGGCCAAGGTCAGCCTGCGCGGACTGCGCAGACTGATCTGGGTCTGTACTTTACGCAGAAGATTTCAGCTCCCTTTTCACAGAGCATGGCTTCTGTTTTTGCGAAAAACTGAAATCACGGTTTAAAGAGAACAGAAAATTATTAAATAATCAACCAGTTAATCCACTGCATCTGCGAAAAGTATCGACCCATGTCAGCCTGCGCAATACACGCAGACTGACATGAGTCAAAACTTTTTGCTATTTATAAATTTCCTGCATGTCCACGGACCATTCTACCTCCAGATTTAGTCGATCAGGGGGTCACTTGTTCGATTCCAGGCTCAGCCAATTTCTTTCCTAAGTTTGTTGATAGCCATTGCGACAGGATTCGTTCCTCTCTCACCGCTGGCCATTGCTTCTGCGATGGTTATGTGGGAAAGCAGCCAGTGGCTTGGAAAGAATATTGTGCGGAGTACTGGTAAAAGAAATTCCAGGAAGGCATGGATAGGTGCACTGGCCGCCACGATATAACCCAAATAATGTTGAAAACGGCGTTAAACACAATAAATCAACCAATCCAGATTTAGTCAATTATTAGACAGAATGAATTTTATGGATCCATAATTATGTGATGACTTGCTTGGTATAATGCATCACAGAGATGCATTAAACCCCGTTTTGCCATAGCGCCGCTCTTTTCCTCATTCAAAAAACTCTTTCCCGTCTTTCTAAATATTCTCCGTTGTCTGAATCAAAGATCAGACTGCGCGTTTTGTGCAGTCTGATCTTGATCAACACTGACCGCAAAGGTAACTGAAGTCATAAAAGGCGTGTCAAACGTTGAATATATTTACATGTATTTAAAATGTTCATAAGTTATTGTCGGATTTAACTCGTAGGCTTTTAAACCCGACCCAAGGACCTTTTGTGCACAGTGTAGATCAAGATCAGACTGCACAGAACATGCAGTCTGATCTTGATCTACACTATCCGTTAAGAAAATATCTTTTCCAAAAAAAATATAGCTTTGAACAGGCAAAATTTGGATTTTTACAGTCGGTTTAAAAGTTTCATTTCACTTATTTAGGAGGGGGGGGATCCTGCGTGGCTCAGTGGTAAAGTGTGGGACTCGTAACCTGGAGGCCCCGGGCTCGAGCCGCACTGGATCCACTGGGCTTTTCGTGGGAGTGTCCTTGGGCAAGCCACTTCAGAGCCCCAGCCTAGAACTGGCAAAACCCGGAGACATGAATATGTGAGCTGCCGCCGTGATATGGCTGAAATAATGTTGAAAGCGGCGTAAAACACAATTCAATCAATCAATACTTAGCAGGATAAGGGTTAAACAACATTCCTTCTTTATAGTCTTTAACCCTTTACACAATGGTCTCTTATTTAAAGACCCTCGCCGAAAAAGAGGGCTTTGTAAAACATTGTTGGAAAAGGAGGAAAATGCCGGTAACCAGCCTTTTCTCCTTTTCCCACAATGTCCTCTACCCTTTCCTGGAAAAATAGGATCAGTTGGGTCACATTTAATTTGTCTTCTGCAAATGCTTTCAATTTAAACGAGTCTTGAATTTTGTTGCCTGGTAAAGAGGTCACCCTGCTTAAGCGAAATGAAAAAGGCCTGTTCATAGGTTAAAAAAAAAAAACCCGCCTTATCTTACGATTTTAAACTGCCTTCTGTTTACATGTTTTTAACCTGTAGGCTGCTGAGCGCGACCCAATAACCTTTTGCGGACAGCGCAAACCAAGATCAGACTGCACAGATTGTGCAGTCTGATGCTGAATCTACACTGTCCGATAAAGAGACATTTTCGCCCCCAAAGTACCTCTGAAATAGCAACATTTTGGTTTTTACTATCGGCTTGAAAGTTTCATTTGGGTCATTTAGTAGCTTAGAGGTTAATCATTTGATTGGAGCAAATAAAAAATAAAATTATATGACTTTCAACACGCGAAAAGGGGCATTCGGACATTTGCGTAAAGTGTCGTCCGCGATCAGCCGGCGAAGTCCGAGACGGCACTTTATGACTACATTAGATTTTGTGCTACAGCAGACTTGCGCAAAATGGAAAATTACATAAAAACGGAAAGTGCCGTCTCGGATTAGCCTGCGCGGACTGCTCAGGCTGATCCGATACGACACTTTACGCAAATGTCCGAATGCCCCTTTTCGCGTGTTGCAGGCCATATAATATCATCGCATCGTATGGTAGATCCACGATCAGACTGCTGATCTTGGTATACACTGTCCACAAGTTCATACAGTTTAGACGTGATAAGCAGTAAATGGATTTTAAAAAAAATACGGACGAAATTGAAAAGAGAACCGTTAATTTTTTTTTCAAATCAAAATTAAGAAATTGATCGCGGCACGTGATTGGCGCGTTTTGGAGACAGTTTTATCACCCCGAGGGGGTCTAAGTTATCCTTTTCACTTTTGGCCTTTTTTTTTAAACTTTTTAACTCTCTTACATACAAGAACTCTCTAGACAAACTTGTGCAAGTGTAACCAAAGGAAAAGAAATTGAAATTTTTTTTAAGATACGCAAAACAACTTTGGAAATACAATAATTGCATGTAAGAAGCAACGGTACCATTTTCACATTTTTTCTGAAAAGTTATTTTCTGATTAAGTCTTATCTCCTTGGGCTGCTAAGCACGACTCAGTGTCCTTTTGCGGACAGTGTAGATCAAGATCAGACTGCACAGAACGTGCAGTCTGATCTTGGATCTACACTTTCCGATAAGAAGATATCCACCCCCACACAAAAAATATCTTTGAAATAGCGAAATTTGGGCTTTTACTATCGGGTTAAAAGTCTGGAGACAGTTTTTGTGGCGTCAAGAGATGACAACACACAAACATGAACTTATATTTTTTGTATGTGGGCAGATCCTTTTCCTTTCCGAAACAAAACTTGTAGCCGACGAATTTGAAAAGATATTTGTACAATACGTATAATACGTATGACGTCTTTTCTTTTTTTCCATCTGGCGGTAGGCCCTATGAGAACACTGTGACTCTTGACGAGCAATTTCTCCTTTTGCTACAATGTTTTCATATAAAACATTTTATTTGCCGTCTGGATTGCTTTTGCGGACGGCGTAGATCAAGATCAGACTGCACAAAAAGTGCGGTCTGGTCTTTTTTCTAAACCGTCTGCTATCTGATGCTAATCTTTAACCAAAAAATAGATTCAGCTTACACGAAATGATAGTTAAAAGACCTCGAGAAAAATCGAATCCATAGTGTTGGCAGCGGAAGAGCTACTGTCGCGATAACAACAAACATTATTCCATAGAAAACCAACAGTCTTGAAAAAAAAAAATAGTCATTTCGAGCAATTTTCTCCCTTTGCCACAGTCTTCATAGGTCGTCCGTGGACAGACGAAAAGAAAATACGTCTGCAGGCAGCATTTTTTTAAAATAAATCATTTGAAACCGAAGTATCGGATGACCCGTTATGATAAAGTATCAAATTGGAGCGCAAAATCCAGTCATGTAGTACAAAATGGTTGACTGAATAGAAACGTTGAAATTTTACTCTTTTATACACGTAACACATTTTGATGACAAATTCTATTTTGAAAATTGATTTACAATCATTTCAAAGGGACGGAGAGGTTAACGGAGAAGGTTGAGGTTTTCAAATGTTTAGTATGTTTGGGCACTGTGCGGGTACAGAACAGAACGACCAGTCCGAATTACTCACGTGAGAGCATTGGACTCGTAAACGTCAAGTCTCGGGCCACTTGAGGGTGTGGGTTCGAGCCATACGGATGGCCATCTATAATTATTAGTAGTTTTTCGGATGAGACGATAAACCGGGGTCCCGTGTGACGGTGCTATACACAAGGCCGTAACTTATGATGGGTTTCGCCCAGTATCTCGCACTATCCCCCACTAACAGCCTTCAGGGGGGAGGCGTCGCGCAAATTCAATCAAAACAGAACAGCACAGAACAGAGCAGAATCTTTGTTCTTTTTAGTTATACATCACGGTTCATTGTTGAAATACCAAACCCATATATGGCTTGCAACACGCGAAAAGGGGCATTCAGACATTTGCGTAAAGTGTCGTCTCGGATCAGCCTGCGCAGTCCGCGCAGGCTAATCCGAGACGGCACTTTACGACTACATTAGATTTTGTGCCACAGTAGACTTGCGCAAAACAGAAAATTACATAAAAACGGAAAGTGTCGTCTCGGATTAGCCTGCGCGGACTGATCCGAGACGACACTTTACGCAAATGTCCGAATGCCCCTTTTCGTGCGTTGCAAGCCATATGTAGAAATAGCAATTATAAAAGGTACATATCATCCCTAAGAACGCCAACAGAAATTTTAAAAAAATCTGACAGAATTTTTCTTTTTAAGCGATAAGTGCAATATCAAGGGTGCTTTTGTCAAGAATTTCTCAGAAAAACGGACAGCGTAGATAATAGATCAGACTGCATGTTTTGTGTATTATGATCTTAATCTATACCAGTCACAAAGGCAACTATAGCTTTAGAATGCGCAAAAACTTACACATAATAAAGGTCGGCCATATATACCAATAAGTAACTCTAGATGCAATTCGTATTGAGTTTTAACGACAATGGGAAAGACGCCTTTTGAAAACATTGTGGTAACCAGCATTTCTCCTTTTCCCACAATGTATTTAACCTTTCGAAGGCAAATTCCAACTTTTCGTCGAAAATTATTATTGTTGTCTGCAAATGCTTTCAATTTGGACACGTCTAGAAAATCGTCGTTTGGTAAAGCATATTCAAAGAAAGAAAAAGGGTAATAGACCTTCGTGTATTACTGGTACGAGTATTATAAAAGCCGGAGTCGTTTTGCATGTAGTTTAGTGAATATCTTCCGGAAAACGTTGTGAGAAAAGACTATATTTAACAATCATTCGTTCAAAAAGCAACAGAGGCTTTTCCAATTACGTTTACAATGTCAAAGCCGGCATCATATTCATTGTCATCCAACTTAAAGCCCCCAATAACTGCCAAAAATCAACAAAGCGAGTGTTAAAATGCATTCAGTTTTGTGCATCATACCGTTTAAAATATAAAAATTATTGTAAAGATGACAATCTGTTATTGTACGGTCGTTCCAAGCGTTAGTCACTGGCAGAAAAATGAATTTTGAAAGCAGGTCAAAAGTTGCCATGTCACTCTATCTTTCGTGTACTTTTTACATGATTCTGATATTCATTTTTCTCCCAGTGACTAACACGTGTCATCTTCACAATAATTTCCCATACTTTTAAAGGGTATGATTTGAATTCAAATTCATTTTAACACCCGCTTTGTTTACCTTTTGCAGTTATTGGAGCTTTAATGCTTCGACTTTGCGCAGCGTGAATGAAACGAAAATACAGTAGAATTTTATTCAACGTTTCGCAATTTCAGACTGAACGCGTCTGTACTCTTGCGAAAAAATAACCACTAAAAATGCATCAGTTTCACCTTTTATGCGCTATGCCTGGTCTTTTTGACGGACAGTGTGGATCAAGATCAGGCAGCACAGAACGTGCAGTCTAGTCTTGGATCTACACATTCAGGTACTGAGTTACAAATTCTGGCCGAAACACCTTTGTATTGGCAATGTTTCGTCTGTTTACATAATTAAAATGGTTCGTTTCATTGATGCAGTGCGTAAAGTTAATATCGAAATCATAAAAAAGTAACAATTGGAAAATTAAGTTTAATTACATTTCACATAATCGGAAAAACTCGCACGATTACTTAATAGGTTTATGATCGTGATTCGTTTTTTTTTTTAAACCCATTATCGAACAGATGCGACCTTTAACCCCTTTCCAAACAATTACGACTTTTAACGACCCTGAAGAAGAAGGCTTTTGAAAACATTGTTGGAAAAGGAGAAAATGCTGGTAACCAGCATTTTCTCCTTTTCCCACAATGTTTTCTATCCTATCAAGGACAACTTTCGTCATTCGAGCTGTTTGTCGTCTGCAAATGCTTTCTATTTGGACATGACCAAAATTTTGTCGTTTGTTAACAATCACGACTTTTAACGACTCTGAGGAAGAAGGTTTTTGAAAACATTGTTAGAAAAGGAGAAAATGCTGGTAACCGGCATTTTTTTCCTTTTCCCACAATGTTTTCTACCCTATCAAGGACTACTTTCGTCATTTGAGCTGTTTTTAATTTGTCGTCTGCAAATGCTATCAATTTGGACATTTGAAAAATTTTGTCGTTTGGTAACAATCACGACTTTTAACGACTCTGAGGAAGAAGGTTTTTGAAAACATTGTTAGAAAAGGAGAAAATGCTGGTAATTCCGCAATGATTTCCATGTCTTTTGAGCAATAAACCAGCACCATATTTTCTTTTCTGAAACCTTTGGACAAGTTTTGGTATATCTTTGAAATGCCAGTATACTAGTAGTAATGGGTTATAAATCTTTTAGTCCCGTCTATTTTACCACTCTGAGGAAGAAAGTCAACAAAAAACATTGTGAGAAAAACAGAAAATGCTGACCAAAACCAGAATGTTTTACATGTATATACCCTTTAAAGGGCATATTGCTTCAATTTCAGCCATATTTGTCTTGTCATCTGCAAATACTTTCGAACTGAACGAGTAAAAAGAAATTTCTGATGAAGAGTTTATACTTCAGGCTGGCGCCGGTACATTAACTACTTCACAAAACAATCCGTCGTTTTAATAAATGTTCCAAGGAGGGAAAATAGTTTTGAAAATAAAATGTTGGAAAAGGGGGAAATGCTGTAAAACTGGCATTTTTTTTTTTCCTTTTCCGACAGTGTTTTCTACCTTTTCGAAGACAAATCCCGTCATTCATCTACGTCTTAGTTGTCGTCTGCGAATTCTTTCAAATTCTGTAAGTCTAATTTTTTTTTCGTCGTCTGGTAAAGAGTTAACTTAAAGCAAGCAGATGTCTCTTCTTACGATCATTTTTTTTTTTTGTGATGATTTTTATTCCAGTTAACCCTTAGGTTGCTTATCGCGACCCAACAACTTTTTGCGAACAGTGTAGATCAAGATCAGACTGCACAGAACGTGCAGTCTGATCTTGGATCTGCACTGTCCGATAAGGAAGTATCCCCCCCCCAAAAAAAAACCGTTGAAATAGCAAAAAATGGGATTTTAGTATCAGTTTGAAAGTTTCGTCTTTCTTGTTTAGCAGGTTAATTGATGCCATTTTTTTTTACTTTTTCTGTAATAAAAAAAAAAGAAAAACACCAAACCATCGATCAATTCAATGTTTGTTTGTTTCTATTGGAGTTTAACGCCGTTTTTTTTCAACTTAGTTTCATATCACGGCGGTCAGAGCACCTACGCATATGTTTCCTGGCTTTCTCACACCAATACTGACACAATTTTCTTTTAAAGCCAATGACTTCTTTTCTCACATGCATCAGAGGTGACAGGCGAAAAGTCGGCCTACAGAGAGTTTGCCTCAACCTGGTATCGAACTGGCAACCACTAGGTCGAGAGTCAGATACTCTAACCACTGTGCTACCGGGCCGGGCGATCATATATTTCAGGTTTTGGCAGAGAGGGTCCTTTGTTTTCACTCTTCACCAAACAAAATTTTAGCCTGGTTCAAATTAAAATCAATTGCAGACGACAAATAAAAAATGGACCAAATGTCTGAATTTGTCCTTGACGGAGTAGAAAACATTGTGGGGAAAGGAGAAACCAGCATTTTCTCCTTTTCCCACAATGTTTTCAAAAGGCTTCTTTCCCAGATGAACTGTTAAACTTTGACCCGGGATTGTTTGGTAGAGGGTTAGGGATAGGCATTGGTACTGGTGAGTAGGTGCGTCTATTATATCGGTATTCTCAACGATTTTATTTTGAATTTGACAGAATTACGTTAACCTAATTCAATGTTGTTAAACGCCGCTTTCTACATTATATCAGTCATGTCACGGCGACAGCTCCCTTCTTCATGTACATGTATGTCCTGGATTTCTCCAGCACTAGGCTAGGGCTTTGAAGTGTCTTGCCGAGGGACGATCCCACGAAAAACTCAGTGCTTCCAGTGAGGCTCGAACCCGGGCTTCCAGGTTCCGAGTCCTTTCTAGGATGAAAATATCTGATTGATTTATTCAGGGATCCAAGGTAAACATTGCGATAAAAATACTGTTAAGAATGATTATTGAATACGGGCTCAATTCGATCAAATATTTTTTCTCTAACACTGTACTAGAAGTATTATACATGTACATGCATTAGCGTCCTTAAATAATAATTTAGTGGTCGATTTCACCGAAAGTAGACGCTGGAAAGATTTCTTAAGTACTGGAATATTGCCCCTCGCATATAAGACGTACCCAACCTCAAGATTAAAGTTTGAGATAAAGGATTGCCGTTTCCGTTTATTTATCGTCACCATCGCTTACCCGTATGGGCGATGCTCTCTGAAGACTGTTAGTTATGTTACAGGGAATAGTACAAGATACAGGATAAAATCCATCCTAAGTTACGCCTGGTTCTTTAACGTGCTCAATGTATAGCGCCGTAACATGGGACCTTGGTTTAACATCTCTTACGATTAGTATATTTAGATGACCAGCCATGACGCTCGAACCCACACCCTCAAGTGGCCCGAGACTTGACGTTTACGAGTCCTACGTTCTGACACTCGAGCTATTCGGGCTGGTCAAAAGAAAAAAATGTGTCTCAGAGTCAAATATAAAAGGTCAGGGCTTTTTTGATTGCCCGCCTTAACACAGTGATTTGATAGTTAGATACAAGAGCTGAACTGCATCACAAAAACTGACCAATCAGTCAAATTTCATTTAAGGTCAGGGCACCCTAATTAGATTCGTGTAGCATCGACGAAAAAACATACGGATTCGGCTAAAACTCGAGTAATCCGTAATCGATCGGCCGATAGACGCTGCTTCCTCGCATCGATTACGGATTACCCGAGTCTTGGCCGAATCCGTACGATTTTGGCGATGAAAGGCGATGTTAAACGAATCCCATTAGGGCACTTTATCCTGAAATCGACTGCTTTAATTATGGTAACTATCGTGATAATTTTAGAAAACTTTCACGATAAATAAAAGTTTTCTGTAAATTTTATCTAGATCGTGAAAAGTTTTCTGAAAAAAAATCGCGATAAACTTTATTATCTAGAAAGTTTTACATTGATCAGCAGATATTTTTACACGAAATTTCTCATCCGCGCATGAAGCTGACATTCGAGATAAAATTATCGCGATAGTTCTACCCGTTTCTCGACATCTATAAATAGAAAATTCACCATTTGGATGAACTCGGTTGTTTTTGACTTTACAAGGTGGCGGTTGATTAAAATTCGAATTTTTGACAATTGTTGCTTAATTGGTAAATTTTGGTTACACATGAAATAAAATGAAGTCTGTTGAACACAAAGACGACTCGAAATGCCTCTTACGAACTGCATTAAAACCGTTCAGGGAAAACGAGAATTCAAAAGCTTGGAAACGAAGATATTCCGAAACCGTATCTACATATACATGTATTTTAGAATGAATGTCAGTTGTGGGCACGAACGCAAAGAAAAAAAAATCCTGATAAAAGTGAGAATTATCGTGATATTTTTATCGTGAAACTTTTCATTATCTAGATAATATTTCCTAGAAAGTTTGTTTTATCGCGATAGTTTTTTTAAATTACCGCAATAGTTATCTCTTGTATCTAATGTCAGAAATATGCCACTATACTTTATACCGGTACTTTATAGCTTTGTCTTACAAGCTACGTAGCACATGCTATTTTCAGAAGTACCATTGGCATCAAGTAACACAATGGGGTAGGATAGCATTGTTTTGATAGAAAGATAAGTACAGAACATACAATTGTCCCATTTTCTACAGTGTTTTCAACAGTTATAATCAATCGTATTGATCATGAGTTTACTCTTTAACAAACGATCAAGATCTACTTTATGCGATCCCGCCCCAGGACTCGAATTATCGCGGATTCAACGAACTTTCCTTCAAACGCGAGTAAAGAAGGAAATTCTAAACCTCTTCCCAACCCTTAACCAGAAGATTCCGTACCTTAACGATTTATTAGAGGACGGTTCTTGAAAACACTGAGGGAAACAGAGAAAAATGTTTCTAAACGATGATGGCTACAAAGACATACAAAGACAAACCTCATCTTTTGAGCCACATTTTATTCGTCGTTGGCAAATTCACTGTCTGTGTGGACAAGTCCAAAATTTTGGCGTCATGTACTGGAACAAAACCCTTTACCAAACAATCCCGAGTTTAAACAACCCTGAGGATGAAGACATTTGAAAACATAGCGGGAAAAGAAGAAAATGCTGGTAACCAGCATTTTCTTCTTTTCCCGCTATGTTTTCGACTAGTCAAAGACGATTTAAATCATTTGAGTAAAATTTAATTTGTCGTCTGTAAATGCTTTCAATTTGGATGAGCCTAAAATTTGTCGTCTGGTAAAGGGTTAACCCTTAACCTACTAAATAAGTGAAATTAAACTTTCAAACCCATAGTAAAAATCCAAATGTTGCTTTATCAAAGATATTTTGAAGGAGAAAACATCTTCTTATCGGACAGAGTAGATCTAGGACCAGACTGCACGTTCTGTGCATTCTGATTTTGATTTACACTGTCCGCAAAAGGTCCTTGAGTCGAGCTTATTAGCCTAAGGTTTAAAGACGAAAGGGTGTAAACCCAGAACCGTGAACATTTTTACTACAAGAGGGTCGAGTCTTCAAGACCCCGGAGCTAAGTACTAATTATTCAACTATTAATGGTGACGTATCGAAGAAAGGCATTATGGGTAGTGCGCACGTGCGTTCCCGTGGTAACAATTAAAACAATAATTTTTCCATAAACCTTTCAATATTCCAGGGGCGCCGGAACGCCCATGAAATGCGGGTCAGGGCTTTTTTTCAAACAGAAGACAATTTACTTTTTTTTCCGTGAAGAATCTGAATAGTCCTAGGAAACCGCAAGTTTTAATACTAGTTACTCGGACCATGAGGGAACTATCTGTGCGAACTTAAATGAAAACAGCCACTATAAACGTTGAATAAGCTGTATTAAAAAATGCGCTGTGAAATGGGGACTTAATCCATCTGCAAAAAGTATCGACTATGTCAGCCTGCGCAGTCCGCGCAGGCTGACATGGGTCGAGACTTTTTGCTATGTGTAAATTTTCTGCGGGAAAGCATAGAAAAATATTGCGGAAAATGCTTGTGCTCCTTTTCCAAGAATGTTTCCAAATTCCTTCCTTCACAGACCGTTGACCATTCACCACAAAATTCGGAGTTTTTAGAAAATATTTTGAAAACTAATTGAGAAAGGAGAAAACACAAGTAACCAGCATTTTCTTCTCTTCCCACGTCGTTTTCTATCCTCTTCAAGACAAATGCAGTCATTTCGGACACATACATATGAACCATGCTCTGTAAAAAGGGGGCTTAATGCATCTCCGTGATGCACGATATCATCCCAAGTCATCACATAATTATTGAACCATAACAGTCACTTTTTGAACAACCGACTTGATCATGAGGTAGACTGGTCCATTGACTTACAGAAAATTGACCAATATCGAAAAAGTTTCGGCCCAGGTCACCCTGCGCGGACTGCGCAGGCTGACCTGGGCCGATACTTTTCGCAGATGCATTAAGCCCCCTTTTCACAGAGCACGGCTCATATATATTTTAAACACGCTCTGGTAAAAGTGAGCTTAACGCATTTCAGTGACTATTGATACCAAGCAAGTCATCACATGATCATGTATCCATAAAGTCCGTTTTGTCTAATAACTGACTGAATCATGAAGTTTACCAATAGCAAAAGTTTCGAACAGGCCAGCCTGCGTCGATTGCGCATGCTGACCTGGGTCGTTACCTTTTGCAGATGCAAGCCCCCTTTTCACAAAGCATAGGTCATATTGATTTGTTCTTCTGCAAATGTTTTCAAATTTTGATGAGTTTTTTTTTTTTTGTCCAGTAAAAAGCTAAAACACAGGATTTGTTTGGTTCAGCCATAAAGCAAAGTACGGACATAAAAGCCGTATTCAGCATGTGGGTGGAGTGACAACTTTCCAGTTAGGTAACCGCAAGTTTGGTATCTAAGATATCGTTAAGATTGGGAGCAGACGGAGACGATGGGGGTACAGCTAGAACAATGTAAATTGTAAATTTTCCACTAAGAGTCCGGACTAATGGTTCCTGTAGGATTTTTTGTCCATCGCTTGATTGATGTCGAGAAAATAACAAAGAAATTGTTACATGAGGGTATAACACAAGGAGCTTTTCTCAGCCAGTATTTGTCTTAATCCTTATGGCAAATTTCACTGCTATAACTGCCTTTGCGGCCAGTGTAGATCAAAGATCAGACTGCACAAAATGTGCAGTCTGATCTTTGATCTACACTGTCCGCTTTGTTGAGAAAATCAAGACCAAAGCAATCTTGAAATCGAAATCACTTTGGTTATATTCTTCGACTGGAAAATGTCTGTTTGGATTATTCTGCTCTGTAAGGGTAAAAAAAAAACCGATTCTCAATACTAAATATTAGAAACACTCACACATATAGGGGAGCACTGTGCACACAAGAATAATGCTTTTCTGATAAATATCAGACTACAGACATGTGCATGATGAGTGTTTCCCGTGGGTTCCAAGGGTTGTTTGAAAATACTCGAAAGATATCACAAAATTTTATTTATTTTTTTCACCAAAACAAATATACATATATCTACTTTGGTATATTTTTCATACTGTAAATAAAAAAAAACATAATTTAGGTATATAGAAGCTAGTCAAAACAGCAATATAAGACTACATCAACGGCCAAACACGTATACCGAGCAGGTCTCGAAAACCCATCCTTCAAATGGCAAAATCTACGACTCGTCCTCGTTGACAAATTTCCTAGAGTTTATTCTACGGTATGCATAAGGCTTTACTTTGTTCGGTGTATGTGTCTTTTCTTTTGTAATAATTTACATTACTAATTCATGGGTCCTGCATGGCTCAGTGGTAAAGTGTGGTACTCATAACCTAGAGGCCCTGGGCTAGAGCCACACTGGATCCACTGGGTTTTTCGTGGGAGTGTCCTTGGGCAAGACACTCCAGAGCCCCAGCCTACATGAATATGAATATGAATATGCCCAGGAAACATGAATATGTGAGCTGTCGCCGTGATATGACTGAAATAGTGTTGAAAGCGTTGTAAAACACCATTCAATCAATCAATCAATCAATCAACATTACTATTTCAAATAACTTCAGAGATACATATCCAGTCGTTTGCATGGATTTCTATTAAGTAATTTAATAAGTAACATCTAAAATCTGTAAGCACTATCTAACCCTTTATCAAACAATTCGGAGCTTGAAAGACACTGAGAAAGAAGGCTTTTGAAACCATTGTGGGAAATGAAGAAAATGCTGGTTACCGGCCGTTTCCCACAATGTTTTATTGCCGTTTAAACGACAAATCCTCTCGTTTTTAGCAATATTTGTGTTACCATATACAAATGCTTTCAATATGAATGGGTTTAAGATTTGGTTGTTTGGTAATGAGTTAGAGGAACTTCAGCTCGATTATAATTGCAATCGTAGCTCGATTGTTTAACACTTTACCAGACGGCAAAATTGTAGCCTTGTCCAAATTCGAAGCATTTGCAAAGGACAATTTCAATGTGGCTCAAGTGGTGCAATTTTTCTTTGATAGTGTAGAAAACAATTGTGGGAAAAGGAGAAAATGCTGGTTACCAGCATTTTCTCCTTTTCCTACAATGTTTTCAAAAGGCTATTTCGTCAGGGTTGTTAAAACTCGAGATTGTGTGGTATAGAGTTAAAGGCAGAATTTGCAGTCTACAGATACTTTCAATGTAAGTTACCGTCTGCGCTACTTTACTATTTTCATGCTGGTATCTGTATATTGAAGTTGTTTGTGTCGGAGACCAATGGTATGAACTTGAGGTTGCCGTTTATTCTAGCACCGGTCGGGAAGAGACAAAAATACTCTGGCTCCAACAACATGACCACATTTATTTCATGCTTTCCGGCATGTTATCGAAAAATAACGGTGGAATATTTTTCGCTATTTCATGGTTACGACCAGCCAAAAATACCGATGTTATTTTCTAACTCTTCAGTTGATGGCGGAAACAGTTCCCGCGCACTAGTTACCTAGGTAAAATGCGAGTGTCACTCAACCAGATGGAAATATGACTTAATTTACCCTGCATTTCTCGCGCTTTACGTAATTTTGCAATGCGTTGTTATGCGAATGGGATACGCCACAGGGAATTACCGAAAAGAACTATACTGGATTTTTATTTAATTCCACCCAAAAGGGCATGAAATAAATAAAATATTTGTTTTTGTTTTCGGTGAAAGATCGAAATTTATTTCATCGAGTGAACTTCATGGGTAATATGTTCACGAGTGGCTGCGCGGTAAAATTTCCCCGGTGGCACATATTACCGATGACGTTCACTTGATGAAATAAATTTCGATCTTTCACCGAAAAAAAATCCTCTATATACAAAACTTCTTAAACTAGCAAATAACTCAAACGAACCATTTTTGCATGCCAAGTTTACCAACTGCACCGTGACCAAATATGTATATGAGCCAAGCTCTGGCAAAAGGGGGCTTAATGAATCGCCTTGAGGCATGATACCAAGCAAGCCATCACATACTCATGGTTCCATAATAGCCACCTTTTTAAAAAAAACTGACTTAATCATGAGGTAGACTGGGCCTTGGACATACAGAAAATTGACCAATAGCGAAAAGTTTCGACCCAGGTCAGCCTGCGCGGACTGCGCAGGCTGACCTGGGTCGATACTTTTCGCAGATGGATTAAGCCCCCTTTTCACAGAGCATGGTTCATATGTTAAGAATATGGTTGAACGTAGTACAGATTCTAGTCCTCTGCCACATGTGTGGATGTACTGTTATGCTTAGCAAAATACCATGCGCTTCTACTATCTATTACAATTATAACATCTCTTTAGGTAAGTTCATCTAAAATAAATGAACCATGCTCTGGCAAAAGGGTACTGAATGCATCTTAATGATCCATGATACCATGCAAGTCATCATATAATTATGGATTAATAAAGTTCATTTTCTCTAACAACTGACTGAATCATGAGGTACACTAGTCCTTTTTACACGCAGAAAATTGATCAAAAAGCAAAAAGTTTCGGCCCAGGTCAGCCTGCGCGGACTGCGCAGGCTGACATGGGCCCATACCTTTTGCAGATGCATTAAGCCCCCTTTTCACAGAGCATGACTCAAATCCTTTTTCCCGAATGTAATCTTCGATAATATAGATAGCTTTGGGAACTTTGAGTACTTTGATATGGTTACGGCAGCTACGCTTTTTTTCAAGTTTGACGCGAAATGAAACGACGGTTAATACAAAAAGTTAAAGGTCGGAATAAATGCAACACAGGTATAAAAGAAAAATCTAAAATGATTGATATGGGTCATGCTCTGTGAAAAGGGAGCTTAGTGCATCTGCGAAAAGTATCGACCCACGTAAGCCTGCGCAGTCCGCCGAAACTTTTCGCTATAGATCAATTTTCTGTATGTCAAAGGACCAGTCTACCTCACGATTCAGTCGGTTGTTAGACAATATTGATTTTTATTGATTTATAATTATGTGACGTCTTGCTTGATGTAATGCATCACGGAGATGCATTAAGCCCCCTTTTGCCAGAGCAGGACTCATATCTCTTCTGTTTTGTATAAGACTTAAACATTTCAACCTATTTGAACCGAACATGTAGAAGACACTGTCTCATTTTAAAGCTGCCAATCTTCCAGACAAACAAAAGCTAGGCCTACATAATCAAGGTGTAATTTTGATACCCAATTTTGTTACTCGGTTGTTTTATATTTAGGGCGATTTGGTTCAGTGGGTCGCGCTCCATGCAGATGACATACAAAATTGGAAACAAGAATGACAATAGCTGTGCTTGTGATGTTTTTATCTTCGTTATATTTTTTTCTGTCTGTTCTTATTCAGAGGTTATCAGAACGAATAACGATGTCAATCATATATGAAAGACTTGTGTGTGTTATTTTTTTTTTTTTGTACCTTATGATGACACGGTAAGGAACCCGCAGCCTGATCTTGTTCAACACTCTGAGGCCGAGACCAATATAGGTTATTTGGACACAAAGGCCCATTGAGCGTTTTCTACCGACTATTATTTTTTTTCGGGTATTCACAAATATATTAGTTTTACTTTTCAACAGTGTTAACTGCCCAAACTGAATCTAAGCTCATTTTTGATGAACAATAAATGATGACAACTTTTCCCAACATTTACGAGTATTTTCAGTGACGCCGCGTTAAGTTCCGAAGTACCCGAAGATGAAGGGTGGCCGTCCTAAGATTATCCGACATCAAAGAATACTAAATTTCATTTTAATTGACTAATTTTCGTATTAGACAGCAGTCGATAAGGCTATAAAAAGTATCATACATCACTCTTACAAGCAGACGACACAAATGAATAGGGGAAACTTTTTTTTTCTGCCGTATCCCTTTTATCATATTCCAAACTATTTAAGACAATCGTAATTTTTCAGCCCCGTATTCACCAACCATTCTTAAGAATGTTCTTTGTCGAACTCTTAATAATTTTTAAAATTTGAAAGTAACACAACTTCTGATTGGCTAAACCAAATGGTTTAGCCAATCAGAAGTTGTGTTCCTTTAAAATTTAGAAAATTTTGGAGAATAAGACTGAGAATTTTCTTAGAAATGGCTGATGAATACAGACCCTATTCTTAGTAGTTCTCCGTGATCCAGCAAGAAAGCTTTTGAAAATCGTTCTGGAAAATATTTTTGTCCCCTTACAAAGACATATTCATTCATATCCGATCTTGGCGAAGAAGACTTAAGAATAACATGGGAAAAGGAGAAAATCCCCTTGACAAGCGATATCGTCTTTTCTTATTGTAATGTCTATCCTTACAAAGACATTTCTAATCATCAAAGCCAAGTTTTATGTGTTGTCTGCAATTGCTTTCAGTTTGGCCAAGTCTAAAATTCTGTTGTCTGATAAAGAGTTAGGGGTCCTGAATGGCTCAATGGTAAAGTGTAGGACTCTTAAACTGGAGGCCCTGAGTTCGAGCCCCACTGGAAGCACTGGAGTTTTTAATGGCGGTGTCCATGGGTAAGACACTTCTGAACCTGGGCCTGTATTCACCAATCAATCTTAAGAACATTCATAGTCTTATTCTTCGGAATTTTCTAACTTTGAAAATAACAAAATTTCTGATTGGCTAAACAATTTGGTTTAGCCAATCAGAAGTTGCGTTACTATCAAATTTGGAAAAACTTGGAGAATAAGACTGAGAATTTTCTTAAGAATGGTTGGTGTATATGGACCCTGCTGGTACTGGTGAAACCCAGGATGTACACAAATATATATGAGCTGTCGCCGTGATAAGACTGAAATAATGTTGAAAGCGCCGTAAAACAGCATTCAATCAATCAAGAGTTAAGTCTGTACCAAAACGATCTTGAAGACTCAGAAGGCTTTTGAAAATAATTTGGGAAAAGGAGAAAATGATTTTAAATCAGCATTTTCTTCTTTTTCCTAAAATAATTTCTATCTTTACAAAGGCATATCCATTCATCTCAGCCACGTTTATTTGGTCGTCTGCAAATACTTTCAATTCAGCCAAGTCTAACATTTTGTCGTTGAGAAATCATTGACTTAACCCGGTGTCCCCGGACACAACTTTGCAGCAGGACCGGCTCATACCCTGTCTTTAGCGGCCTGTGTTGGCTTTTACTCGGCTAATTCTCAAGAATTTTCTTAAGTTGAAAGTGACAAAATCCTTGATTTGCTAAACTTAATGGTCCAGGAAATTAGAAATTGTGTTACTTCCTAAATCCGGAATTGGAGCAGGCACGCAATTCAACCATTTGGTGAATGCGATGCCTGGACCACTCTCTTCAATACCTTATAAATTACAACAAGTTAAATGTGTCTAAAATGATTGTATTTTTATTTGAATGATTATAAAACATTGTGGAAAGAATGTGATTTTTTTTTTTCATTTTCCCACAAAGTTTGCTTTTATTTCAATGAGCAATACCACCATTTGAGTCACATATGGCCTGCAACACGCGAAAAGGGGCATTCGGACATTTGCTTAAAGTATCGTCTCGGATCAGCCTGCGCAATCCGCGTAGGCTAATCCGAAACGACTCTTTCCGTTTTTATGTAATTTTCCGTTTTGCGCAAGTCTACTGTAGCACAAAATCTAATGTAGTCGTACAGTGCCGTCTCGGATTAGCCTGCGTGGACTGCGCAGGCTAATCCGAGACGACACTTTACGCAAATGTCCGAATGCCCCTTTTCGCGTATTGCAAGCCAACTAGTATTGTAGTCTGCAAATGCTTTGAATCTGGACAAGTCTAAAAGTTTGTCGACTGGTAAAGCGTTAACCTTAAGATGTATTAAAACGAAACTTAGCTAATCTTCACTTTTGGTGCCTCGCACATAAACCATTGCTCCAGTTTCGAATGCTTACTCATAGACCCTTTGGAAAATAGCTCACAAACCATTTCTTCATATTTGGTCGCTCGTGCAGAAATCATGACTGTCTGCCTAACACGCGTCAGAACGCGACACTCCTTCGTCACCATGGCAACACGTAAGTAGAGACGTTGCTACAGGACCATAATGTTGTAGTTTAGTGTATAATTACATGCAATCTTGGCTACTTAAAAAGTAATTGACACCAAGATGCAAGGTGGCCTAACTTATCACCCGATTAACACCCAGTATCCTTTTGTAACAATAGAGGTAAACACCCAGCGATGACGACACATCAAAGTGCTGACAGCCAGGTTATGTTGCTTCCAAAGATATTGACTGGGGAAGATATGTGAGCCGTGCTTTGTGAAAAGGGGGTTTAATGCATCTGCAAAAAGTATCGACTCAGTCCGCGCAGGCTGACATGGGTCGAAACTTTTTGCTAATGGTAAATGTTCATCATGTCCAGGGACCATTCTACCTCTTAATTTAGTCGGTTGTTAGACAAAATGGATTCATGGAATCATAATTATGGGATATAATACATGTACTCGGTAAAATGCATCACAGAGATGCATTAAGCCCCCTTTTGCCTGGGCATGGCTCATATATCTTGCTAGGCACAATGCATCCCGGAGATACATTAAACCCACTTCTCATAGAGCGTGGCTCATATTGTCCTTCGCTCGAATAAGTCTGTCCGTCTTTCCCTCACGTTTCATATTCGCTACATATTCCCTTAACTCTTTGTCCATTAATTGAGGAACTAGGGAAGGCGTTTGAATTTGTGGATTTTTAATTGATATGTCAAAGGACCGGTTTACCTCATGATCCACTCGGTTGTTAGACAAAATGGATCAAGAATTATGTGAAGACTTGCTTGGCACAATAGATTACGGAGATGCATTAAATTCCGTTTTGCCAGAGCATGGCTCACATACATGGGTGTGATTGATGAAAAATGGGGGAGAGGGCTGGCAGGCGAATGCCCTGATCCCCAACCTCCCTTACTTCAGTAAATACATAATTTCTGAGCATGTCCTTTTGAGCGAGGGCAATTTTCAATTTTCAATTTTCAATTTTAGTTTCAAGGGGAGTAAACCCATGACAGGAAAAAATCATACCTTTCAATGCATTTTATCTACAGTGATATGCCATAGACTTGCAGTGGAATATCGCCCACGATTAAGCTAATTTATCATGAACTTTTTAAGAATGTATCGTAAAACTAAAAGTTTTCCAACTCTTATTCTATCTTTACAATACGATCACCTTCAATTAACGACCCCCTGCTTTAAAGGACCGCATGAAATGTCTCTTTCCACGCCCCACCCCCACGACAAGTTTCCTTTGTAAAGGACCTGCAATTAAACGACATCCTTGTATCTACGACCAGAGACCGTACAAATTACAACTTTTTGGATCATATCACCCTATGAGCGACCATAGATTTGATGTAAACTTGAAAAAAAAAAACGATGTCAGACTGCTCAACAGCTTGCGTCAGCCATCTTATGGTTTTGCAGTATTGTTTAACGTTATAGTGTACTTGGACTCGGTGTGTACCATGACTAGTGCTTGCGGTAGTCACAAAGAACAATGACCGGGTCTCTGCCTAGCATGGCATTGGTATGCAACCGTGGAAACGGGTCCATCGACAGAATGTCTCGCAACGTTGCAAAATTAACATAAAACTATTCAAGGAATTAGATTATACAAGTACTTGACAATAGTCTGTAACCAATAAGAAATGTTACATAGATTTTACTGACATTCTTTAATATAGGAGTTTCTCTGGCATTTTTTTCTGGAGATAAATGCTTGACCTTCCCTCATTTCTCGGTACTTTTGAACTTAAATATAGGCTTGCGCATTCTACAGAATCAAAACAGTTACAATGCACATGGTTTAAGGGGTCCCGTGTTAGCCAGTGGTGGTGTAGGACTCGTAATCTCGCAGTCCCAGCTGAAACCCTCAAATGAGACACTCAGTCGTTCGTGCTGTTTGACTGTCACTGGGCACGACACTTCAGGTGACCCCCCACCCCCGGCAAAAAAAACAAAACACGTGAATAATTGAACTATAGCCATGATGTGACTTGGATAATGTTAAAAATGGCGTAAAGTATCATTGAAACAATCAATTCAACCAGCTGGTGGCTCATCGATAAGCTATTTATCAGGTCGACCTAAGCACGAACCTACAACATCCCGCTCCGTGAGCGCCAGGCCAAAAGAACCTGGCCACGGAGAGGGTTTAACTCTTTACGAAACGACAAAATTTTAAACTTCTCCAAACAGAAAGCAGACGACAAAATAATTGTGGCTAAAAAGAACAATTTTCTTTTCTCTTTTTTGAGGGGTAGAAAACATTGCAGTGCTACCTCGATATTTGAAGCAGATCATATTTGGAAACACTTGTGCAAAAGTGTACCATTGCTATAAAATTTTACACTTTTTGCTACAATGTTTTTACAATTTTTAATAAATCGAGCATTAAATTATCTCTATTTCAAATGTTTTTGAATATCATCTGTTTCGACTTGATTCAGAAGGTAACTTGTTAAATGATTTTGAATTCTCCAGTAGTAAAAATAAAACCCACCCAGTCTGCGATGGATTACGAAACATTTCTAGTAAAGAGAGGCTAATGAAAGGATCGGGTTTGTCAGCGTTTTTTGATAAGCAGACGATAAGAGATGTTAACACCTCGGCAGACGACAGAGATAAAAATCGCGAAAAACGTCTAAATTGAAAATTGACACGCGCCGTAACACTTCACCAATCTGTAATACGATACATTCAAAATGGAGTTTTGAGCCATTCAACGCTACAGGCGCAAACAGGGGCTTTTGCGGACGGTATAGATCCAAGATCAGACTGCACAGAACGTGCAGTCTGATCTTGGATCTATACCGTCCTCTTGTTTACTCGAGTCTATAAAAGAAATATCTTTCCCAGTTTTAGCGGATTTTATTTTCTGCCATCGAAAGAGGTCGGGTTAACTATTTGACGCTAAAAAGGTTTTTAAAAAAGGATCTGGCCTGATTCGTTAATAGACTCATTGAGCCATGTCTGTGAAAAGAGGGTTTAATGCATATGCAAACAGTATAGACTCAGGTCAGCCTGCGCAGTCTGCGACTTTAATACCATCTAGAACCCATGCAAAAATACAATACAAGCTTACTCTTCCGTTCTAATCCATTTTGGTACCATATTACATGTATATGTATTTGTATATTGTAATTGTCTTATTGTATTGACTATGTAAGAATGATACAATTAAAATAATGTTATGTTTAAACTAAACAGTCCGCACAGGCTGACTTGAATCGAAACTTTTTGCTTTCGGTAAATTTTCTGTATGTCCAAGGACCATTCTATCTCAGGATTCTGCCTGTTTTTTAGACAAAATGGATTTTACGGATCCACAATCATGTGATGACTTGCTAGGTATAATGCATCACGGAAATGCATTAAACCTCTTTTTGACAAAGCATGGTTCAGTTGTTGAATTTATACGATTCTTGAATAAAACGTTTCATATTTACCCCATTTAGAGCCTTGGCTTGTGTTTCTGCGCTCTGATGTCTCTAACTGTCTCTTGAGCACCGAGACGAAGAGTGTTTAGACTTGCCAAAATTAATTGAACGGATGAATGGTGTTTAACACCGTTTTCAAAGTTATTTCGATAACATAGCGGCGGTCAATGCACCCATCTATGCTTTCCATGATTTATATTTTTTTAACAAGTGCTTCGCACAATATATTTTCCAAGCCACTGACTGCTTTCCCACATAACCACCGTCAGAACAATGATCAGTGGTAAGAGAGGAATGACCATCATCAATCCTCGGAAAGAAATTGGCTGAGCTGGGTATTCGAACCGGCTACCCCGTGTCCTCAAGTCCTACCGACCGTGCCATCGGGCTGAGCGACTTGCCGAAATTGAAAGCTGGAAACCAGCATTTTCACCTTTTCTCACATTGTTTTTTTTTTACAGTTTCAAGGACAAATCCCATCATTTGGGCGACACTTAATTTGTCGTCTGCAAACGCTTTCAATTTGGATCAGTTTAAAATATTGTCGTCTGATAAAGAGTTTATGGTATACCTCTTTATATGATTGTATTTATTAATTCTATTGGCAGAAAAAAAAAATATGTTCTAAAGCAACAGTGTTGCAAAACAATATGTTAAAATAAGCATTACAGAATCCGTGATAAAAAAGTGAGAAGTGGGAATAAAAAGCAATTGACTTGTCATACTGAAATTTCCCCGACCCACGTGACGTTTTGTCCACATTGAGACGAGTGTTGACATTCTAAACATCCACACGTGCCACAATGTTATTAAATTATCGTTTGTTATTGGACCAGCGAAGCGACGTTTTTTCCTGTGTTACATTTTGTACCTTCTAGATAGGCTTTTGACGCCTTAACAAACGACCCTATGTTTTTCTAAATCTGAGAAATAGAGCTGTTGAAAACATTGTGGGAAAAAGAGAAAATGCTGGTAACCAGCATTTTCTCCGTTTACCATAATGTTTTTTTTTTCTCCTTCTGAAAGATGACTCCTATCATTCGACACCCACACTTTTTTGTCTGCTAATGCCTTGAATTTGGACGAGTATAAAATTATGCCATACGAAAGAGTTGACTTTTTTCGATGCCGAGAATAAAATGACCAAATTTTTAGAGGTTACATAAATTCCTTTTTGGGAGGATCAGCAATTTCTTCGTGAATTAGGAAATACACTTTTAACCCTTAGGCTGCTTAGCACGACCTTTTGCGGCTTGTGTAGATCAAGATCAGACTGCACAGAACGTGCAGTCTGATCTTTGATCTACACTGTCCGATAAGGAGAAATTTTTTCCAGAAAAATACCTTTGAAATAGCAAAATTTGTGTTTTTACTATGGGGTTGAAAGTTTCATTTTACTTATTTAGCGGGATAAGGGTTAATGAATAACACATGACTGATAGCTGACTACAACACAGGACCTAACATCTTCATTCTTATGTGACCCATGCTCTGTGAAAAGGGGGCTCAATGTATCTGCATAAATTATCGACTCCGATCAGCCTGTGTAGTTTGCGCATGCTGACCTGAGTCGAAAAAATTATGCTATTGGTCAATTTTCTGCATATCAAAGGACCAGCCTACCTCAAAATTCATTCGTTTTCTAGACAAAATGGATCCATAATTACATGTATGTGATGACTTACTTTGTATAGGCACCACGGGGATGCATTAAACCCCACTTTGCCAGAGCATGGCTGATATGTACATGTATACACATGAGGAACGTTTTGATGCTCCACAAGCATGGTTTTAAGCCCAATACCTGGGACATAACATACTCTTCAAAATTTCTTTCTTTTTCTCAGTTAAGGATATGGCACCCTAATGGGATTCGTGTAACATCGCCTTTCATCGCCAAAATCGTACGGATTCGGCTAAGACTCGGGTACTCCGTAATCGATGCGGGTAAGCAGTTTCTATCAGCCGATCGATTACGGATTACCGGAGTCTTAACCGAATCCGTATGTTTTGTTGGCGGTAAAAGGCGATGTTACACCAATCCCATTAGGGTGCTCTATCCTTAAAAGACAGACAATCCGATTAGAAGATCTGTCTTGTCTCATCCAATGTAGCTTGTAGGGCCCTGTATGGCTTATAGTTAAAAATTGTATTTCGTAACCTGGAGGTACCAAGATCGATCTTCAATCAAAACAATGGGTGCTGTCAAGGAAATGTCCTTGGGCAACACACTTCAGAGCCCTAGCCTAAAACTGTAGAAATCCAAGACATATATGATTAAGCGAGCTGTCGCCCTGATATGACTGAAATAATGTTAAAAGCTGCGTAAACCACTGTTCAATCAATCAAGCCAAACCAATCTTAAATTCAAAAGTAAAATTTAAAATAAATGGTTAATACGACCCCATAATTAATTCAACTGAATCTCTACCAAATGATAAAATTTTAGACTTGGACAAAGTGAAATTTTTAGTAGAATGTAGATCAAATGCGACTGAAAAGATTATTTCTGATCTTGATAGGGTAGAAAACATTGTGGGACAAGGAGAAAATGCTGGGTTACCAGCATTTTCTCCTTTTCCCACAATGTTTTTCAAAAACCTTCATTTTTCAGGGTCATTAAAACTTAACATTATGTGGTAATGCGTTACAAATTTCTTTTTCCTTGAACTCGATGTCACAATTACTAGATCTAGTTCACAGACAAAAAATTTTAAACATTAATACATTTACTTTTCCCTCAATAGCGGTGTCTCCGAGTTCATAGAAAAAAAGTTTTAGATGATTGAAATATTATTTCAGTTTTTAAAATGGATTACGACAAGGCTAGAATTACATCAAAAAAGTCGACAGATAGAGTTGTGTTGCCTAAAGGTAAAATTTTCATTGTTCAGAGCTCTTTCCATTTGGGTCTGAAATATCGACAGGTGCTTTGAATTGATAGAGGGAGGGGAAAAAAACAGAAGGTTTTAGGGGCAAAAATACGGAGTTATAGATTAGCTTCTGGTAAAAAATCCTTGTTTTGTGATTAAGTCTGTTTTCCGAAGAAAAAAAAAAACCCTATTTGTAAAAGTTTGTGCGGTAAAAGAGTAATATCTGAAGTAAAAAAGAAAAAAAAAATGTTTAAAAAAATGTATGCATGTATTTTCGATTTTTACCCAAAACATGAATATATGAGACATGTTCCGACAAAATAGAGTTCAATACATCTGCGTTATGCATTATATTAAGGAAATCATCTCGTAATTATGGATACATAAAATCCATTTTGTCTAACAACCAAACTGAATATGGAGGTAGAGTGGTCCTTTGATATGCAAAAAATTGACCAATAGCAAAAGAAGTATCTATCCATGTCAGCCTGCGCTGACTGCGCAGGTTGACATGGTCGATACTTTTTCCAGATGCATTAAATTCCCTTTTGCCAGACCATGACTCATGTTTAATTTAATTACTGTACAGATAACCTATGTCCATGTATAAATGTTTTAGGCATTTTTTTCCCAGTGTTTCCGAGAGAAAAGAAATTCAACAAATCCAAATAAAACAGCTTTAAAGAAAAGGACAGAAAACATTGTGTTAAAAGGAAGAGATGCCCTTTTATTCGCCATTATTTCATTGTGACAATGATTTTGCATACATCCCACTGTAGAGAAGTCAAAATGTTCATACCTGGGGAATCTGGTACACTCATTTACTCCAGAAATAAATTTTGCTGTGAACGACTTTAAAAACGACATTTTTTTTACGACCGCGAGCAATATGACTTTGAAACATTGTAGGGAAAAGAAGGAAATGCTGTAACCAGCATTTTCTTCTTTTTCCACAATGTTTTCTGCCCTACAATTCAAAAACAAATCCCGGTATTGTTTTGTGTGGAGTTTTTTTTTATTGTTTTTACGACAACGAGCAGTACCACTTAAAAAAAATGTTGGAAAAGAAGAAAATGCCACTATCAGCATATTCTTCTTTTCCCACAATGTTTTCTCCTCTTTCAAAAACAAATCCAATCATTTGACCTAAGTTTATTCAGTCGTCTGCAAGTGCTTTTAAAATGAAGCAGCCTACAATTTTGTCGTTTGATACTGAGGTGAGACTAGTCATTTTGTACCCATGGAGGTAAGAGTTTGTTCTGAGTGATTGTTCAATTACATTTGAGGCTTATAATTGATAAGATGCCTGCGGCAATGTATCTGTTCGGAAAATCGATTGGAAAAACAATAAAATAATTAGATTTTCGATTAAGCTATAAAAAATTCTGGCTTTGATTTTAAAAAAAAAAATCAGAAACTTTATAACAGTTAGCATTCTGTCACGAGTCTGCTCTGATAGGTGATTTTTTTTTTGTAGGATTACGAGAGTTCGGATGTTTTTGTTTGTGTGTTGTGTAACGCAGTTTTAAACATTATTTCAGTTTTATCGCGACAGCAAGTACACCTATCCATGCTTATCTGGGGTTTCTTTTACCAGTAGTTCGCACAATTTTCTCCATAGCCACTTGCTACTTTCCCACATAACTATCGTTCAACCAATGATCAGCGGTGAGAGAGAAATGATTCCTGTTGCAATGGCAATCATCAATCCTCAGAAAGAGTTATTTCGAGCTGGGTGTTCGAACTAGCGTCTCCTTGGTAAAAGACGGAATTTAAAAAAAAAGGATTGAATTTTGGAACTCTCGACCAGACGACAAAATTTTGGGCTTGTCCATTTTCAAAGCATTTGCAATGGACATAATACATGTAGCTCTAATCGTGGACTTCGTCTTTGAAAGGACAATTGTTTTAATGATGTTTAACACCGCTTTCAACATTATTTCAGTTATATCGCGGCGGCTACTGCACCTATACATGCTTTCCTGGAATTTCTTTTACCAGTGCTCCGCACAATATTCTTTCCAAACCACTGACTGCTTTCCCACAAAAACATAGTCGAAACAGTGGTCAGAATGAGTATAAGAATGACCACCCTGTTTTCAAGTCTTGTACGCTACCGATTGAGCTACCGAGGCTTTGCTTTTGAAAGGATAGACTCTACAATCGCTCGCGCATAGATGCTTGCAAGTGACTCTGGCGGGGATCGGACAAGATATTCTAGTTACAAATTCAACGCTCAAACATACCACTGAGACGCAGTCTATCCACGGTATTTGAGAACCAGGGCGGTCAAGAGGGATGGAGAGACAAACTTCATCCATCATGGCCATAACGCCTGACATGTAAAACAAAGCAACAACAAGAAGATATTACGTTTACTTAATCGTTGACAAAAGACACTTTACGTCCTGGAGGAATATGTTTACTGAAATCATTGAGCGGAAAAAGAAAAAGGATAAAACTTTGAGTATCTAATTTTTTCTCTACTTGCCACGGTGTTTTCTAACTTTTGGAAGGTATATCTAACTATTTGACCATTATTTGAATTGCCCTTTGTAAAAGCTTTCGATATGGATCGTTCTGAGTTCCTTCCTTTTCTCTAGTCAAGATTAAACCTTTCTATCACAGTCCCGAGTTTTTACGACCCTGAGAAAGAGGCCTTTTGAAAACATTGTGGGAAAAGGAGAAAATGCTGGTAACCAGCATTTTCTCCTTTTTTCACAATGTTTTCTTTATTTTCAAAAATCAAATTCAATCATTTTAGCGGTTCGTGATTAATGGTCTGTAAACATTTTCAATTTGGATTAGTCCAAAATTTTGTTATCTGGTAATGAGTTACCAATCTTTTAAGCGTCTTAACAAATCAGAGACATGTGCCTAAAAGGACAAGGCACGAAGCGTAAACATAGTGTCCATATAACCTTGGTGACATAACACGTGACATGTCGTCGTTATGGGTGACGAGTGTCAACAAGTACCGACAACGAACGACAAGTAACGTCAGGAAGATGGTGTTAGGAAAACATAAGGATGCCACTTTCCGTGATGATTTGATTAGTGTTACTATAATCCTTTTATTGATTGGGGTTTGAACGTCTTTCTTCACCCCTTACCAACCAGATGAATCCTGAGCTAGAATGGTCCTTGGACAAGCAGAAAATTCTACGCCAGCAGCAGGTTAGCCTGCGCGAACTTCGCAGTCTCTCCTGGGTTGATACTTTTAGCAGATGCATCGACCCTCCCCCTTTTTGTTGTACGGAGCATGCCTCACATGTAATGGGATTCGTCTTTGAAAGGGTAAAACACAGTTTGAAAAGAAGTCACTAGCATTTTTACATCATATATTTTCCTAATCTTATCTTTTTCCAAATTTACTCTCTTGTACTAACTTATATGGCTTTTACACTTTTATAGATTAATACACAATAGCTCTTATCTAATAACAATCCACGATTGATTCATGTGCGTGCGTGTCTATTCAAATGTATGCTAGGGTCCATTTTTACTAACCATTCTTTATTTTGTTGTTAGTTTTATTCTAGATTTAGAAAGTAACGCAACTGCCAATTTTGAAAGTAACACAACTTCTGAATGGCTAAACCATTTGGTTTAGCCAATCAGAGGTAGTGTTACATTCAAATTTAGAAAGTTCTTGAGAATAAGACCAAGAATTTTCTCAAGAATGGTTAAGGAACACGGACTCTGATTTACATGTAGGCATATCCGGAATCTGCTGAGGCCAGATTGGAATATACGCAGATCTGGAATCTGCCTAGGCAAGTTACCAGCATTTGCTCCTCTTCCTACAGTGTTTTCGAAAGTGTTCTTCTCCAAGGTCGTTTAAATTCGGGATTGTGTGACAAAGGGTGAATGTTCTACAGTCTGCTCCATTTTCAAACATACTTTTTTCGATCGGTTGATCACAAAATTAATGAACGATTACCCGTGTAAAATGCATCAAACACAAATACATTCTTTAATCAAAGTATGCTCGCCCCTTTTCCACTCACTTTCACCCGTTGTTCGAGTTAAAAATCTTTTGAAGCGCCGACGAAGCTCTGTATGCAGGCTGAAATTTTGTGAACATAGCGACAAACCCTTTAATCGTTTACCAAACGACAAAAAATTAGCCTTGTCCAAACTCAAGTCATTTGCAGACGACAAATTAAATGTACTAAAAACATGAAATTTATTTTTCACACAGCATTTTCTCCTTTTCCCTACAATGTTTTCAAAACTTTTGTTCCCCTCAGGTTCGTTAAAGGGTAAAGGGTTGACTCTTTACCTAATAATCCCGTCTTTTTTTTTTGACAATCATCGGGGAAAAGGTTTTTGAAAATATCGCGAGAAAAGAAAAAAATGTTGGTATTCAGAATTTTTACTTTTTCCTACAACAAATCACATAATTCGAGTCGCATAGTTGTTTGAAAATACTGTCAAAAAATGACGATTCTAAAATTTGTCGTTCGATAAAGAAAGAATTGATTCCGAATGCTGTTAGACCCGTACTTACAACGTGCACCGTTCAAACGTCAAAACCAACACCCGTACTCTCCAATCATTCTAGTCTTGCTGAAAATTTCTGGGACCTAACCTGTAACTCTTTCAGCGCGATCGGTGCAGTCTGATCTTGATCTATACCGTCCACAAAAGTCCTCGTTCTAGCCTATGTCACTGAAAGAACGGTTAATTGCCCGATACAGAAAGTCTTGCTCATTCTTTTTCACACCCACCAAATAGAACACAGGCTGATGAGGACCTAGAACATAAAAGAAGAGCAAATACAAATGAGCCATGCTCTGACAAAAGGGGGCTTAATGCATCTCCGTGATCCACGGTACTAAGCAAGCCATCACATATTTATGGATCCATAATATACATTTTTTTTAACAACCAACTTAATCATGAGGTAGACTGGCCCTGGTCAGAATATTGACCGATAGCGAAAAGTTTCGGCCCAGGTCAGCCTGCGCGGACTGCGCAGGCTGACCTGGGTCGATACTTTTCGCAGATGCTTTAAGTCCCCTTTTCACAGAGCACGGCTCAAATGTATTTTAGCCATAATCTGGCAAAAGGGCGTTTAGTGCATATCCGTAATGCAAGCAAGTCATCACATGATTATGGATCAATATAATCCATTTTGTCTAACACCCTACTGAATCATGAGGTAAAACGTACCTTTGACAAGCAGAAAATTGACCAATAGCAAAAGTTTCGACCAAGGTCAGCCTGCACGGACTGCGCAGGCTGACCTGGGTCGATACTATGACAGCTCATCACCCCGTATGTTTCCTGAGTTTGAACAGTACAAGTCTGGGACTGTGCAAGGACTGCTCAAGGACACCGGCACGGCACCACCAACGAGTATAAAACAAGGATTTTCTGAATACATACCAACTACACTATAGGAACTATAGTGAGAACCTTTGAGAGAAGTTTTTGTACACCGATGACGACGACAGGGCAGGGCTATGACAACACCCGTTGTTTACGCATGTCATATTCTTCGAAGATTAGACCTGTCTGCTATGACGCATCACTCTCCTGTACAGGATAATTATTAATACGCGGTGCGTAAACTAAAACTCTGCCGCTAAAAAAGTAGCAATAGAGAAAATTGCTATAAACAAGACTTCTGTGAAAAATCTAGCTTGTTTTTTTTTCAAAATTCTTAAAGAAATTAAATACATGTATTTCAAACGAGAAAAATAGTTTAAAAAAAAATGACTATTTTTTTAAAAAAAAATCTTTGTATATAAAGTTTGTAGATTTAAGGAAACCCAGGGTTTGTGCATCTTACCGGGGCTATTTCCCGAGCCTAGGGGCTGTGTTTATAAATGACTGGTGCATGGGTTATCTGCCAGCTAACCATGGCTAGATGAATCGTACGAGGTAGCGTTTTATTGAGTAAACGTTTACTCTGTTTTTAAATCCGCTGTACCGATCGCCGTCTTGAAAAGTAGTGCGGTTCTGTACCCAGAATGCCAAAATCAGATAGATATGTACTTGAAAAATGCCACTTAGCAAAAGATAATGTGACTACACCTCGAGTTTTTCTGCACAGAGCTGCGAGCTAAAAAAAAAATAGTAAAATTAATCTCATTACTGTAGACTATTTACAAGTAAGTGATGGTTTATCGAAAACCAAATTAACAATTATCAGAGACCGCTCTTCTAATTAACTTTCGATAATTGTTGAGTAAACCTCGTCTTTTCCCGGCAAATCCTGGCGTCCTCGATAAATAATGCAAGTGTTGTCGATATTTGATGGAAACATTAAATCTATTAACCCTTATCGTGACAAGAGCAAATGTAATTGTTTTTGGACATAACACCAGAAGAACACACTGAATACAAGTGCCAAAAAATATTGACAAACACAACTCATTTCACACCAGAATCTATTATCAATTTGAAATGGTTTTAACACTTAGGCTGCCAAGCGCGAATCACTGACCTTCTGCGGATAGTGTAGATCGAGATCAGACTGCACAGAATGCGTAGGCTGACATTGGCCGAAACTTTTCTCTATCTTCATTTTTTTTTTTTTTATGTGCAGGGACCATTCTACATCGTTATTGAGTCGGTTGTTTGATAAAATGAATTTTATGGATAATTAGGTGATGCTTAGCTTGGCCCCCTTATGCCAGAGCATGGCTCATATACATGTGGCATGCATATGGACTCCTTGACTAAACTAAACACGTGAAGTTTAACCATCGTAACAAACACATACTAAATTCTGCATACAAATTCATCCGAGTAAATTTTTTGTAAAGCTGAAATCATCTTTGCACCTTATAAACAGGCAAAACGAAACATTAACGAAAAACTTAAAGAGTATTTTCCGTAAAGTTCTTTATGAAAAAACGCCACGCCTAAAAAGGTTACTACTGTGTTATCATGACAAGGTTTAATTAAGAACCGGTTCCTTAAATCTCGGACTCTAATCTCAGATCAATCATTTGAAGAGGGTGGGACCGTTATCGCCCGGGGGTGAGTGTTGTACGGGGGCGACTAATTACGCCCTTTGAAAGTTTCACGGACCATCCCGTATATTTTTCCCTTTCTAAAAGTGAGAAAAGATAAAAAGGAAAATGTCTTGTTTTCGGGATTAAATCGCAGCTCTTAAATTAAAGAAATCATAATTTCTCCCCTTTCCGTTTCATTAACTGAGTTGCTACCAGACGCTAGGGGCATAACACGTGCATGTTCTTTTATGTGAATTGATATTTTGGTCTGTTTTGCTTCATTTTTTTTAAATCGCTTTTCTTAATAATAATAATAATAATAATAATAATAATAAAATAAATAAATAAATAAATAATAATAATAATAATACATGTGATAATAATAATAATTATAATGATAATAATAATACATTATTATCAGTAGCAGAATTTTCAGCCGTCGATAGAGGCCGAGTTTATACATTCAGTTCTATATAAATAAACGAAAATTTCACACAAATGCTTAAAACCCAATTATTGCGAACGTAAATTGAACCATATTGTGTGAAAAGGGGGCTTAATGTAGTCTACAAAAAGTATAGACTAAGGCCATCCTGCGCAGTCCACGCAGGCTGACCTGGGTTGAAATTGTTTACTATTGGTCAATTTTTTGCATTTCAAAGGATTAGTCGTCCTTACGATTCCTTCTGTCGTAAGACAACATGGGTTAGATGGGTCCATAATTGTATGATGACTTGCCTGGTGTGATGCATTAAGGAGATACATGAAAGACCCCTTTCCCAGAGCATGGTCCGATTCCTTTACGCTGGGAGAATCTCGTATCGGATAGTGTAGGTCTAAGATCAGACTGCACGTCTCTACTATTCTCAAAGGCATTTTGAGTCTCATTAAGTAGCACTATCACATATAAATTTCTCACTTGCGGAATTAACCCTTTATCAAACAATCCCTGTTTTTTACGACCCTGAGATAGAAGCCTTTTGAAAACATTGTGTTTTCTACCCTGCTGGAAACAAATTTCAATTTTTGAGTTACGTTTATTTTTGTCGTCTGCAAATGCTTTCAATTTGGACCAGTCTAAAATTTTGTCGTTTGGTAAACAGTTAAACAAAAGAAAAAAATGTCTTCAAGGAAATGATGTTGGAAAAAGAGCACTTGAATGTATCACGGATTTGTTTCTTTTCTTACGATGTTTTTGAAATCTGCGGAGGCGTCAAGTAATGTTACGGTAGTGTAAATCTCAATCATTTACCAAATATCCCGTTTTTTTAACGAACTTGAAGAAAAGTGCTTTTTCTAAACCCTTAACCTGCTAAAGTTATGTTTAGTTAAATGATTTTTTCTAGCCGACAGTAAGAACCCAACTGTTGCTATTTCAAACTTATTATTTGGGGCTGGGGGGGTGGGAAGGTATCTCCTTATCGGAGAGTGTAGATCCAAGATCAGACTGCACGTTCTGTGCAGTCTGATCTTGATCTACACTGTCCGTTAAAGGTCTTTGAGTCGCGCTGAACAGCATAAGGTTTAGATACGTACTTTGTGAAAACAGAGAAAAATGCGGATTACCAGCATTTTCTCTTTTTCTTAAACTGTCTCCTATCTTTTCAAAGACAAATGTCATCAGTAGAGCTACATTTGATTTATCGTCTGCAAATGCCTTCAATTTGGACCAGTCTGAAACCGTCTCCTATGGTAATGAGCATGGTCTTATCTTACTAAACATACAGAATCGTTCTAATATGTACAAGATATTTCACTAAATCATTCATACCGAAAACAGATTTTTTTCGAACATAAAATACGTGTGCTGCTCTGAAACAAAAGATTTCGCTCGTAGACTCACGGATCTTCGCCAAGTCACCCGCAATTAGCAGAACGGATGGACTGTTTACGCCATGTCGTAAAATGTTACCATAAAGTGATACGGCTTTTTGTGTAAGCTGACATTAAAATATTTTACAACAAAAAGCGAATGAATGAACTCAAATCAAAATTCAAATTTCCCCATTGTTTCAAACGTACTAAATCTTTCCCAGAGTACACCTGCATTCATTTCTGTGGAACCAGCGCGTATTTCTTATTTTACATGGTACCCGCCATCAAAAAATGGACCAGAATTCTCACTCAGAGTTGGCATATGCAGTGTCATTTTGTCTGAAATTTGTGAAATAACCGTTTTATTCTCTTTCGTATGTTCGTATCTACTAACTTTTTGTATAAGGATAAAAATGGATGTAAGAAAATAGATATTTAATTCATTACTAAACGATAAATCTTAAAGTGGTCCATGTTCAAAGCATTTGCAGATGCAAAAGCAAATATGGCTAAAATGGCGGAATTTTACTATGAAAGAGTAGAAAACTTCATGGGAGTAGGAGAAAATGCTGGTTTACAAAAGCGTCTGCTGCAAATTTGTCTGTGGCGGCAATTTAAATTTCAAACTAAATTTTATAAAATGAATTGACTTTAAACCAAACAATCACTTGTTATAGCGACCCTGCGAAAGAAGGCTTTGAACAACATTGCAGTACCACCATTTTCTCCTTTGCCTACATTTTTTTCCTGTTACTCATAAATTATCTGTGCCACATTTACCTTGCCGCCTGCAAATGCTTTCAATTTGGACAAGCCTTAAACTTTGTCATCTGGTAAAGAAATGAAATGGCGACGGTAAAATTTGCTGTGAGGACACAGACCCTTTTTTGGCTGTCGTGTCTCAGATCTGGTACCCCGCATGCAGAATGTATCGTTTCCAGAGTCACTGGAAACCTTCCCTTCTCCCCAATAATTATAGGTTTACGTTGAAATTGCCTAGGATGGCCGTCAAAGTGGGCGTGGCCAATGTTTGGTATCCCGCTCTGTAATTAATGTTTCTAAGCGGGGAAACGATATATTGTAGAACGAAGTAAGGCCGGGTCACAGATCGGGTGGCACGTTTTATTACCGCCATTACACGGTATTGTCCAAAATATGATCTCTCATATTCAGTATTGCCATACATATTTACTCTTTGCGAACAATCCCGAGTTTTGTGAACCCTGAGACAGAAGTCTTTTGAAAATATTGTGGGAAGAGGAGAAAATGCTGGTAGCAGCATTTTATCCTTTTCCAACAATATTTGCAACCAATTTAAAAAAAAAAACAATTTCCACCATTTTAGCCACATTTGTTGTCTGCAGATGCTTTCAGTTAGGACAAGTTTAGAATTTTGTCGTTTGGGAAAGGGTTAAACACAGCCAAGGGAAGTTCTATAATGCACACTAGATAATATTCCAACATCAGCAAATAAGAAGGTTTGAGAACAGCCAAGAAACCTTAGTCTTGGTCCAGTCGCAAATAATTTCTTGATCACCCGCTATCAGATCAGAACAGAACAGAACAAAAGTACTTTTCCAAATGACTTGAGCTATGTTCGTCATTTCAAGGCCTAAACGAAAATATATAAATAGCATGCACATACATGTAACACTAACCCATACTGAAAAAATATTTATAAATTTTCGGTGCAATGATATCATTTCGACACTATCTTCGACCAGCATCGATGTTTCCTTATCACGGTAATTGATAGGAATAGTCATTAAACATAAATTGAAAAGAAACAAGAATTATCTTTAAAAAAGATGCACGGTGTAAGAGATACTGGAGTATGACTATTAAAACTCTTTTGTGGCACTATATAAAGCAAAATAATGACAAGAGGGCCATGATGGCCCTGAACTCGCTGACCTGACCAAACATGACCCATTTCAAATCTCTTCCGCGATATAATGACAAACATTCTGACAAACTTTCATTAGTATTGGGCTTAAAATATGGTCTCTAGAGTATACACAAGCTTCTTCTAGAATTTAGCTGAACATTGCCAATTTTCAAACTTGTAAAAATTATCCAAACAAACATTCTGGTCACCTTTCATGAGTAACTGAGAGAAAATGTGATCTGTAGAGAGTAAACAAGGTCATTCCGACTATGACCTGGTGACCTAGTTTTTGATCCAACATGACCCATTTTCAAACTCGTCTATGATATCATTAAGACAAATATTCTGACTAAGTTTCAAGATTATCGGTCTGAAATTTTAACCTGGTGACTTAGTTTTTTAGCCGAAGTGATATATTTTCAAAGTCGTACAGGATATTATTAAAACAAACATCCTGACCAATTTTCAAGTGTATTGTACCGAAATTGTGGCCTCTAAAGTGTACATAAGGTTTTTATAGGATTTGACCTATTGGCCTATTTTTTCAGCCGACATCATCAATTTTCAAACTTGTCTCAGATATTATCAAGAGAAACATTTTGACAAACTTTCATTGGTACTGGACTGAAAATGTAGTCCCTAGAACGTACAAAAGGACAAGGTTTTTCAAAGATTTGACCTGATGACCTAGTTTTTGATCCAACATGACCCATTTTCAAAATCTTCTGAGATATTATTAAGACAAACATTAAGAACAACTTTAAAGAGAATTGCATTAAAAATGTGGCCTATAGGGTATACACTATTTTTTCTGAGATCTAACCGAGTTACCTAGTTTTTGACCCAACACGACCGATTTTCAAAAATGTCCATGATATCATCAAAACAAACATTCTTAAAAACTTCCATGAGTATCTGATTGAAAATGTGGCCTTTAGAGCGTACATAAGGTTTTTTAAGGATTTGATCTGGTGACCTAGTTTTTGATCCAACACGACCGATTTTCAAAAATGTCCATGATATCATCAAAACAAACATTCTTAAAAACTTCCATGAGTATCTGATTGAAAATGTGGCCTTTAGAGCGTACATAAGGTTTTTTAAGGATTTGATCTGGTGACCTAGTTTTTGATCCAACATGATCCATTTTCAAACTCGTCTAATATATCATCAAGATAGACACTCTGACAAACTTTCCTTGGCATTTGATTGAAAATTTGTCCTCCAGATTGTACACGAGGATTTTCAAAGATTTGACCTGATGACCTAGTTTTTGACTCGATGTGACCCATTTTCAAAATCATCCGAGATATCATCAAGACAAACATTTTGACCATGATTCATGAGTATCGGACTGAAAATATGGCTTCTAGAGCGTACACAAGGTAAAAGTTGACGCCGGACGCCGGACACAGCACGATCAGAAAAGCTCACCTTGAGCACTTCGTGCTCATACTAACTAAAAAGCAATCTCACGAGCAATTGCCTCTTTTTTTTTCCTCACCGTTTTCATTTTGTTGAAAAGTAGTATTTGGGTTATTGGGTAACGCGTATATTAAATATCCATATAAAAATAAAAGTATCATTCTCTATTACATTTATTTGCTAGGGTTTAAATTAAGGCTCCATGGTATCGATGAGCGTTGTGAACAGTGGTTTCATAAATACGCGAGCAAATATGGCAGCAGGCCCCGCAAAATAAACATTTAAAAATTTTTACCAATCGCAAATTATCATCTATTCATTGTTTAACAGTACCGAGAAGTAGGTCAAAAGCCAGCGCATTTAGCTCCGCCGAAAAAAATGATTGATCAGACAACACATGAAAAGAAACTTCTACAAGTTCCAGAACAATCAGTTGTCGTTTCGAGTTTTAAATGGGAACTAATCCCTTCAGTCCTTTATACTATATATACCTATGGGAATAGGTTAAGCATATTCCATCTTATACAGTTAAAACAATTCTTTTCGCCCAAATGTATCGTTTTCTTTGATATCTCTGCCTAGCGTTTAATTACATTAAAGTGAATGGATGAAATGCACCAGACAAAATAAAGTCATATGCCATGTTATTTTGGTCTTTGTTTACCTCTTTTTCAAGGAATATAAAATACTTAGTACGCTTAGCTTTTTCCCATAGGTATCTATTGATAAGTTATCTATGTTTACACAGCTGACCAAAATTCTGAGCCATTCTAGACACTTTCCTGTTTTAACAGCGTTTTTTTTTTTCTCGCTGTAAGAAAATATCTATAAAGTAAATCCTTCATATTTATTATAAAATTCTACTCAAATACAAAGTTATTCCAGTACTTTATATCTGCAGCGATGCAGGTTTGTCCTAATGGCGAGTACTAAATCTCTTAACGATTCGCTTATCTGATACCAAGCAGATACTCGCATAGCTTTGATCCTTGCCCTGAAGGCATTGAAAATGCATTTCACAAATTATGCTAATTGTGAGTAACGTTTGATCGAAATTATTTCATTGCATTTTTTGTCTTTAAACCCTTACCACACCATCCCGAGTTTTAACGACGCTGAGATAACGAGCCTATGAAAACATTGTGGGAAAAGGAGAAAATGCTGGTAACCAGCATTTTCTCCTTTTCCTACAATGTTTTCTACCCTTTCAGAGACAAATACCATCATTTGCGCCACATTTTTGATGTCGTCTGTAAATGCTTTCATTTTGTTTAAGTTTTTAACTTTTTCGCGTTTGTGAAGAGTTAATTAATCCAATATAAGAGAAAAAATGCGAACGATCAATAGTTTCAGTTTTAGCCTGGGAAATGTCTTGCCTTATTCAATGTTCAATGCGACATTTTATTGCTTTAGACAATTTAGTGTTTGTGGCAAGTGTGACAATATACCAATAAAGCCTATCATGATACGTTGAATTCAAATCTATACTTTCAAGATCCAGAAGCAACATGGATCACTTCTATAGACAGCGTTGATCAAGATCAGACAGCACAAAACTTTGAATAGAGAGTCCCTTCATTTGATTTGCAAACGAGCTGGTTTATAATACCTCGAAAACAGACTTAAAACATCTTATTTTTTTCGGAAGGTGAAAACATTAACACTTGACAGTTAGAGGGCAGAGAGAGAGAGAGAGAGAGAGAGAGAGAGAGAGAGAGAGAGAGAGAGAGAGAGAGAGAGAGAGAGAGAGAGAGAGAGCATAAGTTGCCACTGATTTCTGATCCACCCTTTTCTATTTGTATGGATAGGCGGGAAAGCTTTTCATTGATGAATATTATAATTCAAAAATAAAAAATTTATCTCTTAGGAATAAAAATTTATTTTGAGGTTTTAAGGAATCACACTAAACTTTCATAAGAATTACTGAGACGCAGTTGTGAGAGCCATACATGTACATGTAAATGGGGCGTGCTGAAAAGGGTGCTTCATGCATCTGCAAAAAGTATCGATCCGTTTCAACCTGCACAGTCCGTGCACTGACACACGGGTCAAAACTTTTTGCTATTGGTCAATTTTCTGCATTTCCATGGACCGTTCTACCTCATGATTCAGTTTTCTGTCAAACAAAATGGTTAGTATGGTTGATTACTTATGTTACGCTTTGCTTGATACAATGCATTACGGAGATGAATTTAAGCTCCATTTTGTCAGAGCATGTCTCAAAAATAAACTTACTACTATCCATATTTAAAATACTAGTATCCGGAAAAATGGTGTTGAATGCATCTCCGTGATGCATTATACCAAGGAAGTCATCATATTATCATGGATCCATAATATAACAAAAAGTTTCGACCCAGAATCAATACTTTTAGCAGATGCATTAAACCCTCTTTTCACAGCACATGGATCATTTGTACAAGACAAATTGAATGTGGTTAACCCTTGTCCCATCTGACAAATTTTAGACTCTTATGAATTCAGAACGTCTGCAGGCAATAAATTAAAAATAGATAAAAATGAGCTTAAGGTCTCTGATAGGATAGAAAACATTGTGGGAAAAGGACAAAATGCTGGTTACCAGCATTTTCTCCTTTTTTTCACAATGTTTTCAAAAGTCTTCTTTCCCAGGGTCGTGAAAACCAGGGGTTGTTTGGTAAAGGGTTAAAATAATTGGATTACTCTTAGAAAGGATAGATAACTCTGTGGGGGCAAAAACCGGTTACCTTCATTCTTTCCTTTTTCCGCGCTTTTTTTTTCAAATGTACTCTCGTTGAAACATGGTATTGTTTTGTCATGGACTAATTTATTGACTCAACTTCATTGCTTTCGGAACAAATTTGCTGCAGACGTCTTTGCAAGCATATGTAACATATAGTTAATCCATATGAATTAACCCTTATCCAGCTAAATAACTAAAATGAAATTTTCAATTCGATAGTAAAAACCCAAATATGGCTATTTCAGAATTATGTTTTGGGGAATACTACCTCCTCATCGGACAGTTTAGATCCAAGATCAGACTGCACGTTCTGTGCAGTCTGATCTTGATCTAAACTGTCCGCAAAAGGTCAGTGAGTCGAGCTTAGCAGCCTAAGGGTTAAAGCCTAAAATGTGGCTAAGGAAAACCTGTTAGTTCTGAGCAAGAACGTGTTTGAGTTCACGCTTTTTATGTTTGTAACTCTCTTCTCTTCTTCCACCATTTCGAGTATTCATATTTTACAAAGATATTTTCACAGTTGTAAGCTACAAATTTGTTTTTGGAGGAAATGAGTAAATGAAAAGAAGTCGTTCACAAAATAGCCGCTAAAATAAATGCCAAATAAAACATTTCAACTTCTGCCATAAGCGGTGTTCAATTTCAAATCGAGGCTCATCTTTGACCGACGGATGTCCCTTGTGGTCATTTATCATTGCCCATCTTCAAGTGTTGTCCATTTTAAACTGGACACCCCATCCGCACGTGCAGTGCCTGTAAAGCTGATTGCCCATAAAATTTGTCTTTCTGTGATCAGGTCACGTGCTCTCGAGAAATAAACATGACCCGACGTCTGTGGGGATTCTTCTGTTCTGACCAAGTGGGACACTGTTAGAGATCTGTCACGTGACTGTCAATTAATATTCCATTTAGAATGCATTTGACCAGTCTGCGTATAGAAACAGCAATGTGAATACACGTGTACATGTAGATTGTATAAAACTAGATTATTTTCTTAACTGTTTACAAGGCGGTAGAATTTTTTATTTGTCAAAATTGAAAGCAATCGCAGACGACAACTTCTAGGTGGTGAAATTGACGGAATTCATCTTTAGGAAAAGAAGAAAAGATTGTGGGAAAAGGGGAAAACGCTAATCCTGATTACTTGCATTTTCGCCTTTTCTTACAAGTGTTTTCAAAAGCCTTCTTTCCAAAGATCGTTAAATCTTGGGACTGTTTGGTAAAGGTTTAAATACATTTGAGTCTTGCTCTGTGAAAAAGGGGCTTAATGCATCTGCAAAGAGCATTGATCCATGTCAACCTGCACAGTCCACTCAGGCTGACAATGGTTTAAACTTTTTTATATTTGTAAATTCTATGCATGGCAAAGAACCATTCTACCTCTGGATTAAGCCGGTTGTGAGACAAAATGGCTCTCATAGATCTATGATGTTTACGTGATGACATGCTTGGAAAAATGCATCACGTAGATACATTAACCTTTTACCAAACTATCCCTGGTTTTTACGACCCTGAGATAGAAGCCTTTTGAAAACATCGTGAGAAAAGGAGAAAATGATGGTAAACAGCATTTTCTCCTTTTCCCACAATGTTTTCTATCCTACTCAAAACAAATTTCGATTTTTGAGTTACGTTTATTTTGTCGTCTGTAACTGCTTTCAAATTGGACCAGTCTAAAATTTTGTCGTATGGTAAAGAGTTAAATCCCCTTTTGTCCGAGCTCAGCTTATTTACTTAGAGATAAACGTTTTTGAATTATCTTTAAGATTCTGACGGTCGAAAGAAAGGTCACAAGTCATATAAATTGCGAAACAAGAAAGAACTATAAAGTTGTGGATGTACTTTTCGTAACGAAACTGTAATGCCCCTCCCACTTCTGGTTGAGTGCAGGTTTATCTTTCTATAGAATACAAATCATTCCACGATGTGTACCGTCTAATCTTGATCAACACTGCCAGTAAAAGCCCTTTCAGTGGTATTCGGCGCTTTTTGGGGAGTAAAAATATTACTATAATCATTTCTCCTCGAACATGAGGTTATAAAATCTTTCAGCCGAAGTCCAGATTCGTACAATAAAATCATTGGAAAAAAAAAACTATACTCTACCACCATGGTGGGGGATATTACGTTACAGATTTTCGGATATCTCGATGACAGAATTATTGTCATGGGAACGGGGCATCTAAAGATGATTCTTTAGTTTCAATGTTGTTTGGTAACAAACGCCTACTTTTTTCTTTCTCTATATCGTTATGAAAATACAAAACATCTTCATTAATGTTTATAAATATTACCATTGGTAGTAGTAGTAGTATTCACTGTAGCTGATAACAAAAACTAGACTACAACAAAAACTTTTTATTCGGATTTCTTTTTTTAGCAACCCCCCCCCCCCATCCCCGGTGTTTTTGAAGAGAAAGTCGAGATATCTTTTAAAAATATTGTACATTTAAATGCAGTTATTAAAATGAAAATTCGTCAGCTTTTGCCAAGCATTTTAAGAATATCTTACATGGGAATATCTAGATTTTTGCCTTGAATCATAACTGATTAATATTAATACCACTAAATACATTTTTCCTTTTCAAGCATAAGGAACCTGGAAGGAAAAATTCATGAAAAGATGCAATTTCGAATTTTGAATATCCGGATGTTCGTTTTGCAACTGGGAACTCAATTTGTGTTTATGTGACCGGATATGACGTCATCGTCCCCGTTGGTATATGACGTCATCGTGGTGTATCATTGTGCATAGGACATTCACAAAAGCCTTTGCAAAACTTTGGCACGAAATGTAAAAATACATTAAGAGGCTAAGTTGTCCATCCAGGAAAAAGAATCTACCATTATTATTTTATTTTCTTATACTTCACTTACTATTTATTGATGTGTTGCTGACATGAAAAAAAAAATTCAATGGTAAAACATTTAATTGGGCCATGCTCTGCCAAAAAGAGGTTTAATGACATGCCCTTGATGCATAATACCAAGCAAGTCATCATATAATTGTGGATCTGTAAAATCCATTTTGTTTAACAACCAACTGAATCATGACGTAGAATCTTCCTTTGACATACTGAAAAATTACAGATACCAAAAAGTTTCGGTCCATGTCAGCCTGCGCAGACTGCGCAGGCTGACATGAATCGATGCTTTTTGCAAATGCGTTAAATACCTTTTTCACAGAACACAGTTCATGTTTCTGATTATAAACATAATTATAAATCAGTCCCATTCTCCGATGGAGCTGTTGACAGAATTATAAAAACCAATGAACTATCATAAAAGCCCAATAAAGCGCGCACTTTAATTCGCGCCACGTGCAAGCTTCAGTCAGTCTTGTACGATGTTCTTTCCGACCGATTAGTTGAGTTCGTTCAATACCATGGTTTTTTGATAGATAATCCTATTTGGCAAAGGATAAAAAAGGATAGGAAAATTATCTGTACAAAAAAGTATATGATGAGTTGATTATGTGCAAAAATTTTTCACTAACTCCTGTAACTCTTTACTGCATGACAAAATTTTAGCGACAAGTCTAAATCGAAAGTATTTGCAGCCAAGAAATTAGATGTGACTGAAACGCAAAGATTTGTCTTGCAAAGGGTAGAAAGAAATATGAAAAAAAGAGGAGAAACTCATCTAGAGGCTAGATGCCAGCATTTTCTTATTCTGTGCAGTCTGATCTTGATCTGCACACTGTCTGCAAGTGGTATTCAAATCTTTAGCGACATTGTTTATAAAACAACTTTAGTTCTGCTAGCGATAGGCCTGATAATACTTGGCAATACGATACAAAATTCAAATCTCATAACATGAAAGTTAGTTTCCTTTGAATTACAAAATATTGACTAAAGAGGGCTTTTAACGTTTTTTATAATCCTACTAAAACTAACCATAACGAAACCTTATAGGCTACGCATCACTTTTAGGTTCATTATTCAATCCACACTCCTCTAAAAGCACATGTTTAACAAAGAGGTTAGAGGGAGGTAGATTTTGTTCTGTGTTAAGGAGATCTGGAAAAAACTAAATATACGACCCTGCTGAATTGTATTTCAATTGTCGGTAAAAAAATGTAAATATCCCTCTTTAAGACTGAGTGTTGAACATTGTAGCTATTGTAATATCGGTTTCTTTTTCGAGATGTTTCAAAATGTATAAAAAAGATGGAAAGGAGCCATAAAACAAAAAAAAAAAAAACATCATCAAATATAAAAGATATTCTGACATTTTTAGTACGTTAATTACAATTTTTTACCTGATTAGCTTGGTGACTTTATTATTGCCCCGTTTTATTTCATTTTCTCCGAGACACGCCGACATTAAATTATATCATGTGTGAAATAGAATTAATTCTTTCATCCTCTGCGGAAGATCTATAGCATCGAGTAACCGATGGCGTTTTAAAACATCGTGACAAAAGGAGAAATTGCTCGTCACGAGCAATATCTCCTTTTGTAACAATGTTTTTATTTGTGTTCTTTTTATATTATATATGTAATTAGCCAGGTGATTTTTATTATTGCTTCGATTTATTTCATTTTCTCCGAGACACGCAGAAATAAACTTTATATCATGCGTAAACTAGAAAGAATTCACTTACCTGCTTACAACTACTTTTTTGTGTCTTGCAATAAATGGCTTTTTGAAGGAAAACATGGTAACGAAAGGAATAATTGCTCGTGACGACCATTTTGTCCTTTTCCTACAATGTTTTTGTTTGTATTTTTTTTTTTTTTGTTAACCATGTTTAACTAGGTCTTGATTTATTTCATTTTCTCCGAGACACGCAAACATAAAATTATATCATGTGTGAAATAAAATTGATTCATTTATTCCCTACAAACGACATTTCGCGTCTGCTAGCAGATGGCTCTTGAGAAAAAAAGAAACATCGTGGCATAAGGTGAAATTGCTCGTTACGAGCAATTTCCCCTTTTGCGACAATGTTTTTATTTCTGTTCTTGTGTTAAGCCTGAACAATATCTGTTGAATATCCGTATACAGGAAGCTTTTGAACTCTTTGCTGCAGACTTGCGATAAATGACAAAAAGTGAACCCTTTAAAATAATCATTTTTCTCCGAATTTGAAAAGAAAAGGAATATCCAAACAAGGTATTTTCAATGCTTTCTTCGTTCTTCTTGCGAAACAGATTGCAATTAAAAACAAAAATTTGATTTTGAAAAATTACTGACTGAACTACTACGCATTGTATCTTTGACTTGCTCTCCAAACCATTATTTCAAAATGCATAATGGATTATTTCAGATAACTTAGAGATTCATTTATTCTTATTTTCTTTTTTTTTTATATAATAATTAATCCTTTGCCTGCTTTGATCTATGTGAAACAGTATACATGTATTTGTTATTTAATTTGTATAAGTGACGATGTATTTTGTGTCGCCCAGCCGGGTAGCTCAGTGGTTAGCGTATCTGACTCGTATCCTGCTGGTGATTGTGAGTTCAATACACAATGAAGGCAAACTTTCTTTCCGGCGATTTTTCGCCCTTCACCTCTGATGCATATAAGAAAAGTAGTCAGTCAATCAATCAATCAATCAATCAATCAATCAACCAACCAATCAGCCAATCAGCCAACCAACCAACCAACCAACTAATCAATCAATCAATCAATCAATCAATCAATCAATCAACCAACCAACCAATCAACCAATCAATCAATCCATCAATCAATCAATCAGTCAATCAGCGCCATAAGCGAAAACGTGATCATTTGCGTACGGCATTTATTCAGATCAGACTGCACAGAACGTACAGTGTGTTCTTGGATCTATACCGTACGCTTATTCCTTCAGGCCTAAAAGATTAATATAATTCTGAGTTTCGACAGATTTTACTTTCAGCCCGCCAAAGATAGTTGATCATGGTATATTTGGCGTTGGAAGAGTTAAATTTAATTTTTTTTTTTTTATGCCTTTTCAAGAGGTGAGAAATAAAAGGGTTGAATAAAATCTTCATAACAGTTAAACTCTACCGGACGACAAAATTTTAGATTTTCCAATTCTTTAAAGGTGGCCAAAATAATGGCTCTTAATTTTGATAGGGTAGAAAGCGTTGTGGGAAAAGCAAATCTCAGCATGCAAATATTTACATAAGTAGTATTATTTTCGTCTTTTTAAAAAACACGTGAATTCTGGAGAAAAAACGGGAAACGATGACACTCGGTGTTGAACTGGAAAACATTACGGTAAACATGTAACTCGAGTTTTTTTAACAGCACTTCCTTTGACAAACTATCCAATCAATATAACAACTGTCATTAACTGCAGTATTAATTGACGTCATGACACGTGGCAGTGACGTATCTATTCAGGTGAAAGGTTAGACAATGGCGACCTGGTCAAATTTCCGTATTTTCCATGCAACTGCTTATTTTGTAAGCATCAACATATTTCACACAAAACATTTCAATTTTACGCGAGGTGTGACGCAGGGTGTTATTTTTCTCCGCTCATCAGTCTTGCGTGCAGTGTCTGCCCTGTCTGGACAATAAAACAGGACACGGTGATTTATCAAAAATAAGACCGGAGCAGCATGGTCATTGTCCCCAACAAATTTGCTGGTATATTACATTACCACCGCAGTGTTCCATAGTGCACCCGATAACAATGCTGCAATCAACGTGTAAATGACAGTGAAAGACACAAGGTGGTCTGCTTACACATGGACAACGCAAAAATTAGACACCTTACTGTGATAAATAGATTTTTTAAATGTCCGAGAAGTTGACACCGCTGACACAATTGTAGCCTCGGCTGCTGAACAGTTATGTGGACATGCAGATAAGGCAGAGCACAAATTATCCTAAAATTATAATCACTTTTGAGCAATCAAAATTCAGTTTATTTAGTTAATTGACACACAAGACAATGGTTGGCACATGTCAACCCTGGGGAGAAAATTAATGCAGCAGCATCAGAAATAAATGTTTCTTTAACGCACAATCGTCGGGTATTGATAAGAAAACAATGTTTTGGAGCCATATCTCACCTTCCGCAGTTAATTTCACTTTTTTTATATTGAAAATTCTCACTTCCTGTCTTCAGCCAACAGATGGCAGTGTTCAGTTGGACGCCAATAGAAAACATGGCGAAAGTTTGTACCTTGTTCAGACGTAAAATTCCGCCGACACTCCGAAACGAAATCAGCTGTCTCAGTCTGAGAAACTTCGTATGATTTTAAGTTTTTCCTAGAAAAAAAAAATAATGTGGCATCGGAAACGAAATTGGTTTGATCAGAAAAAAAATACACTCAGCAAAACTTATAAACCGCCACTTTTTAGCTGTAACTTCCCGTAGACCTGTTTCTTTTGCATCAATGTCCAGAAAAGAGAGGTTTCATTCGGTTTGGTTCTTTACAGAATAATTGATCAATGTAAAGACATACCTCAAATTCTTGAAAACTTCATACTCGTTTTCTCGGATTGTATCTTTTTGCAGAAAATAGTTTTCTTGTTTTTACTTATTGCTGACAAAATTTCAGTAATTTTTTTTTTTATTGAAGACACCACGCATGCGCAACCTATATATTTTCCCTTTTTTTTAAAAAAAAGACATGCCTTCTGTTAATCGAGAATCTTTTCATTACAGTACCATGCCTTACGTCAAGATATATGTTTCATCTTGTTTCCATTTACTTGTCTATTACTTGGTCAAATTTGCAGAAGAAACAAAAGTGGTGGTTTATAAGTTTTGCTGAGTGTATTTAAAAGGCTGGGACGTTTTACTTATTTTCTTCCAATACTATCATTAGAATAGAACGGTCACAGCGTCCGACCCTGAGTTTGTCATGTTACCCGAAAAGGCCTCATTGTGCCTTTTAAAAGTCCAATCCAAGTGATACTCAAAATTTGCACTTGCTTAGTACGCATACATATACATTTGCCTTCCCATGGACCTCGATTTTAATTGAATCATGCTCTGTGAAAGGGGGTTTACTGTAAATTTTCTGCATGTCAAAGGACCATGCTACCTTATGATTCATGCGGTTGTTAGACAAAATGGATTTTATGGCTCCATAATTATGTGATGGTTTGTCTTGGTATCATGCATCATGGAGATGCATTAAACCCCCTTTTGCCAGAACACGGCTCAATTGCTTGATACAGATCACTAGAAGTTGCCAGTCGCTACTAAGGCAGGCTTTATCGTACAACTCTGTACGACATAATCCCTACTTTTAACGACTCTGTGAAAGAAGGCTTTTGAAAACATTGTGGGAAAAGGAGAAAATGCTGATAACCAGCATTTTCTCCTTTTCCCACATTGTTTTCTATCCTTCCTAAAACAAATTTCAATTTTTCAGTCAACTTTAATTTGTCGTCTGCAGTTTTTTCATTTTGGACCAGTCTAAAATTTTGTCGTTTGGTAAAGAGTTAAATCTCGTACAGGCTTAGACGGACATATCTAACGAAAAGAAAAGTGGTAGTAGGTCTGAAAACTCTGACGCATTATAATTTGAATATTTTTAAATCTGTTGTCTGCAAATGCTTTCAGATTGGACAAGCCTAGAATACAGTAGTATGGCAGAGTTAAGTTTTATCGTCAAAGTATGAACTTTAGACTGGACACGAGCCTATGATGTTTTGGCGGTCAGAACAGATGTCGCTGTAATCAGTCTGCAGTCCGCAGGTGACCATTGCACAATACATGTAAAGAACTGTAACATTGCACTAAAACCTGCTCTGACCTCCTTCCTTTTGATTCTCCAAGCACCGAGGGCAAACACAAATAACACTGTATCAAATCTTCTCAAAGGATCAAAGATAATAATGATGAGACGTTGGGACTTAAAAATAGCCATTGCAGAATAGTATCATGCATCTGGCCACTTGAGGACAATCCGTCTTGATCGGTATAAATCATAAAGCTTCTGCATACACTGATTAAGTATTGAGACTTTACAATGGCTGTCCGCACAATTTGATACCCGTCTATTGACATGCGTGTGGAGAATCCCATTCTTTATTGCACGTAGCCTAGTTTTCAACCTTTATCTTGCTAAATAAACTGAATGAAATTTCCAACAAATAATAAAAAAAACGAAGTATTGCAATTTCAAAATTATTTTTGGGGAAACATGTCTTTTTATCGGACGGTGTATATCTCTCCAAGATCGCACTGCACGTTTAGTGCAGTTCGATCTTAATCTACATAAGCCGCAAATGTGTCTTGACTCGCGCTTAGCAGCCTAAGGGTTAACTCTTTACCAAACAATCCTGTGTTTTATAATGACCAACAGAAGAGGCTTTTGAAAACATCGTGGGAAAAGAAGAAAATGCTGGTAACCAGCATTTTCTTCTTTTCCCGCGATGTTTTCTATAAGTTAAAAAAAGCAAATCGTATCATTTGAGCTACAATTAATTTGTCGTCTGTAATTGCTTTTAGTTCGGGCAAGTCTAAAGTGTCTGTCGTCTGGAAAAGAGTTAAGAACCAATTGAAATACAAAACCAAACATCAGTCATGCGCACTAAATTGCCGGTGTTGTCCCCCGCGTGCACTCATTTACTTACAGGTTCTTAGAAAAATTTACATAAATTTTACATCCTCCATTGTCCGCTGGAGTTCGCACCTTTGCTTTTTGAAAAGTTGATTGTCGTCTGCTCCAGGTAATCAGGTGTAGATAGGCAGACGACAGCGGAAGTGTAGCCCTAGAGTCATTTTAGATGGGCCCGGGACTCGAGAGCCCATTACTAGTAATTGCCACTTGGCGAAGATAAAAATTTAAATGGTCATTTAAGACTGACAGAAATCTGCAATTATTTCAAATTTATTTTACCCGGTTTAGTTTGATATTTGCTTATCTGACAAACCAATCGTCATGGCTTAAGAACCGGCTTCTCACACAACAGAAAAAGACATTACAATAGTAAGTCACCGTCACAGATGAAAACAAAGTCTTATAAATCATGAAAAAAGTACCGAGCCAAGTTTGCGAACAACTTTAGAAAAGAAGCGAAAATATGAAATCATCAATCCTCCACCATCAGGAAATGCAAGATACTTTTCCTTGAAAACCGTGTGGATTTATACAATAACATGTCTAAATTTCGCCAAAGGCCCTGACCCAAATTATAAACCTACTTTCTTGTTATTTCTTCGGATGATGTAAATCGAGAGTAAATGCATGCAGTGTTGACTTGGATCTACACTGTTTTATGAGGCAGTTTGGAATTTATAGCCTGGGTCCAGTCCGATCATTTTTTCCCTTTTTATACTGTACTTTGTCAAAAATGCCTCATTTTTAATAAAGTAAATTCCGAATACATAAAAGGAAAAAAAAATGATCGGGCTGGAACCCCAGGGTAGGCACTTACGACCTTAGAAAATACTCAATACTTAAATGTATATAAATGAGCTATGCTCCGCGAAAAAGGGGGCTGAACGCATCTTCAAAAAGTATCGATTCAAGTCAGCCTGCGCGATCCGCGCAGGCTGACTTGGCTCGATACTGTTTGTTTGGTAGATTTTCAAAGTCTTGAAGAAACATTCTACCTCATGATTCAACTAGTTTTTGGACAAAATGGATTATATATAGATCAACAATTATGTGATAACTTGCTTGGTATAATGCATCACGGACATGCATTAAACAGCCTTTTTTCAGAGTATGGTTCATATACTATTATATAAAGCATGCATTTTAAGTGTACGATAAACTAGAGTTCGACTGATTAGTTTCGTGTTTAATGCCGTTTTCAACATAAATTCAGACATATCAAGAGCACCAATGAACTTAACCTGAAAAAACCTTTACCAAAAAACCCGAGTTTTAATGACTACGGGAAGTATTACTTTCAAAAACACTATAGGAAAAAGACAAATGCTTTTTCTCCTATTCTCTTAAAGAGACATCTTTATACCCAGGGAGTAAACAAACGCTGTTACAACATGACGGTTTATAATCTAGTCAGCTGTGTAAACGTAGATAAAAAAATCAATATAAGGTGTATGGGGTAAAGAAACTGTAGGGATTTGTCTTCGATTTAAACCGGAAACTGCGGTTGTTATGTCTATGGCTAGCTGCAATAGAATGAAATGCATTTTTTATCTGCCGTAATCTGTGCAACCTTGCAACCATCAGTGGCAATATTTGGCATGAAGATACAAGAGTGATTATAGTTTCATAAAATAGAGAAAGAAAAACGGTTAAAAATCTGGATGAAAACGACTGAAGATGTATGTTTAATATTATCTTTGAAAGACCAATCACAAACTCCGAGCCACATTTAATTTGTCGACTGCAAATGCTTTGGATTTCAACAGGATCAAAAATTCGTAAAAGGTGAAAAAAAAAATCCCAGCAAATCGGTGCGTTTTTTTAACTGAGTTTGAAAAACAGATAAATAACAGGTAAGAGCATTAAGAGCTAATATTTCTTATTTAGTGTTTAACGCCATTTTTAAAATTATCTCAGTTATATTGGGGCGGACAGTGCACCTATCCATGCTTCCCTGGAATTTCGTTTACAAATACTTCGCATAAATATTCTTCCCAAGCTTATGACTAGTTTCGGACATAATCATCGCCGAAACAACGATCAGCGCTGAAAGAGGAATAAATTCTGTCTCAAGGACTGTCATCAATCCTTGGAAAAAAATGGCCGACCTGACGACTTGAACCCGCGAACCCTTGGTTCCAAACCATATAAGTAACCAACTCAGCTACCAGGCTCAAATGATGATAAAAACAACTCCTACAGTCTACGGTGCTAGATGAACAAAAACACTTTTATCAAACAATCCCGGGGAAAAAAGCCTTTTAAAAACATCGTGGGAAAGGGAGAAAATGCTGGTTACCAGCATTTTCTCCTTTTCCCAAAATGTTTTTTTACCCTATGAAAGACAAATTTCATGTTAAGAGTGACATTTAATATATCGTCTGCAAATGCTTTCAATTTGGACCAGTCTAAAATTTTGTCGTTTGCTATCTAGAGCGTCAAGCCACATGCTGGCAGTCAAGCAGTTGTTCATCAGCTAGCAAAGCGGTCTTTCGTTCTTTTTTTTGAAATCGACTAGTGCTTCATTTGTGATAAAAAGGCATAGCACGCGTTTGTACTAAACACGCCTGAAAAAGCATCCATGGAACATAAAGTATGCATTTATGGTGTTTTTATGGATGGCCACCGGAGCAAAAGTTAATTCATTGCGCTTGGGTAGCTGTCAATTCAGCCACTGAAATGACCAAAACTTGCATGTTAAGATCAAGGGGTCACTCACAGCGCTTAGGGTCACGGGGGACTGGACATCAATGAGTTAATTCAAAGGGCTGCTCTTAAAATTGCATCTTAACCCAGTGGGAGGGTTGGGCTCTATAATAACAGATAAGAGTTTTAGAGGGAAAGTTTATAAAGACTTTACAAAGATAAATTGAATACACACAACAAACCCAAACACTGAGTAAAACATGCAAATGCCGATTAGTAAAATGGAAAAGGACAGTTCGGCTGATTTACTGACCCGTGTGAAAAGAACAAAAACATTAAATTGTGGCTGCACCGGTTGAGCAGACGACAGTAAGACGTCGAGCGCGCAGTTTACAGACAATGTGACTGGTGTTGGCTGGTTAGTGTTTACAAAATTACAATATGCCCCGAGTGTTGCATGGGCAGATAAAATGACCCATGCTGTGGCAAAAGGGGTATTAAGGCAACGCCTTGATGTATTGAACCAAGCAAGTCATTACTTAATTATGCATCCATAGAATCAATTTTGTCTAAAGGCCGACTGGGTCATGACGTAGACTGGTCCTTTGACATACATACAATTGACCAATAGCAAAAAGTTTCGACCCATGTCAGCCTGCGCGGACTGCGCAGGCTGACATGAGTCGATACATTTTGCAAATGCACTGAGTACCCTTTTGCCAAACCGCGGTTCAAATATAATAGCTTGCTGTGCATTCAAGGCTTCAAAGGTAGCATAATTGTGCTCTTGGTCAATACAGAATGTTTAATTGCAGTAAGCGGCTAGATCTACGGCATTGGTGTCCCTTCTAGTTTTTGTTTAGGATGATTTGTGCGGCCAAAGACGAACCTTCAGACACATTGTCCTTTTTTTTATAAAAGTTGAGGTTTCCATCTGCGTTTTTTTTTCGATGTGCGCTTAAACACCGCCAAAACATATTAGAGCTCTACAGAGAATTGTATTTACACTGAATGAAAGTTTTAAAACCAGGAAACCCAGAAACTTCTTTGGTTTGATTGATGGGTTAAATGGCGTTTTACGCTGCTTTCAATATCATTTCAGTTGTATGACGGCGACAGCTTACTTGTTCATGCATTTCTTTTGCCTCCAAAAATATGGTTGGAATCCGCAAATAATTAATTTGGTGCATTAAATCGATGTTTCGCCTCAAAATTGTGCAGAACTCAATTCAGATGTTCAAAACGAACGCTTTCTGAAGGTACTTGTGACAAGTATTGGCGTGTGCGTTTCTTTACCAAACGATAAACTTGTAAATCGAAAGTATTTGCAGACAACAAAATGAATGTGACTAAAAATGTGGAATTTGTCTTGTAATGGTAGGAAACATTATAGGAAAAGGAGAAAATGTTTTGTTTTTTTTTTTACAAAACTAAAGATATACTCTTTTTGACCCACGACTGCCATGTCACCCTAGGATTTTTCTGTAGATCTGAAAAAGCGGACACTGGATACACTTTCATGTTGGAACTCAATAAATATGGACTATTACAACAGTCTACATTTATGCGTGGTCGGATCATGTCGAGTTGCGAGTGTGAAGAGATGCGTATCGGATGAGACCGAAGGTCGAATCCGATGCGTACCTCTTTCAACACCCAACGAGACGGAAAAAAATTCTCTCGACTTGTTTTGGTGAGTTAGATAACGTCAGCATTTTACTCGGATCATATGTAGGTATGTAATAAAAACGCTTCTCAGACAAGTAATGGAGTCATTCTATTTCTCACTCTCTTCAACATTTTTAAAAACCATTTCGATGCTAATGGTAGCGCCTCTGGCGGATAGTAAAGAGCACGATCAGACTACACAGAATATGTATCCTGACCTCAGATCAGCACTGTTCGATATCTAACGAGTTATTCAGGGGAGAAAACTCGTGAACAGGCCTCTGCAACTGACTTTTTTAGGCGCTTTCAGGGTTTAAGAAAAAGTATTTTATCCATTTTAGAAAAAAGGAGGGTCACATAAAAACTAAAGGCTAATAAAACTGAGATATCCAGACAGACGCTATTGTAGAAGATTTTTGTGGACGAAACAACCAACTCTTAACCAATGGTTTATGACCTTTTAGCCCAGGGTTAGACGAATATTGCAAAAAGCGAAGTAGTATCAATATATTAATTGATGACGCGCCCTCACAATCACCGCGAAATTCGATTGTGGCTAATGGAAGGGCACTATAATCAATTTTTCATCCCCCTAACATTACCCGTTTTTAAATAGCATTTAACTGTCCTAGAATTAGAAAGTCTAAACAATAATGTAACTTCTGACCCCGCCTTTTCGAAGTCGTGTCCAGTTGTGTATGATTGTTGAATGCCGGGACACATCGGGTCAATGATGAATAGTCCGGGGTTGAATTACGTCACCTTGTATTATTCCGCCAAGACGTATTCAAGTGATCAGCTGTACCTTAATGGTCACTGTAGAATAGAGCTTACTGTACAGCAAATAGTGATCAATCTGGTTTGATGTAAAACGCCGTTTCCAACATTATATTAGTTGTATCGCGACGGTTGGTGCACTTGTCCATGCTCTTCTGTGCTGCCTTTTACTAAACAGTGTATACACGAATGCTGTTCTGGTAAGTGAGCATGAAGTCTGTAAACAAGTTCCACAAAACTGCATAACTTTGCGTTTGAGTAAAAAATTGCTTAACTTTACGCCAGCCCATACCTAAAGGAAGGATCGTATGTGCGTATATACAATCCCAAATATGTTACGTAAATCTAAGCAGTTTGCCCTGGAGTTTCTTTTACCAGTACTTTGAACAACAATCTTTCAAAGATGAAAGGTGATGTAGAAGTTAAAAAAGATTTATTCTGTCCATAAAAGATTTTGAAACAGGAAGGGAATATATTTAAGACAGTATTTTATATGCTATCCTAGTTGCACCACTAAACAATATAACGCAGTAGAGGCATACTTGTATATTTAGTAAACATTTCTTTTTTAAACTAGAAAACATCGTAACAAAAAAGAGCAAATGGCTTGTAACAAGCAATAACTTCTTTTCTCACGATGTTTTGAGTTTGTTTTTCTATTTAAACTTTATATATTCAAAGTATATGGCATCATGTGTCATTTATTTTCAAACATTGTTTACGCACGTGCTTTTGCTAACCAAGCATTCAAAGATATTTACAGATTGTAATTGAATATCAAGATCTTTTCATAACTATAAATTCCAAAAAAAGAATGTTCTACTCACAATAAGATGCATTTTCATTAAATTTCTTCTCCATACCCTACAAACATGTACAAAGGCAAAATAAACAGAACAGAGCAAAAACTTTATTTGACAAGTACAAAAATGAACTAAGTCAAAATCACAATAATGTTCCATACTACAAAACTTTTGAAAATCTCTCTCTCTCTCTCTCTCTCTCTCTCTCTCTCTCTCTCTCGTGCCAGTAAGCTGAGTCGGTAGTTCATAGGACTTAAAACCAGCAGGTCGCTGGATCGAAGTCAGAGCTCTGCCGAATTTTTTACGAGAATGGATTATATTGATTGCGACAAGATTCATTCCTCTCACACCGCTAATCATTTTTTTTTCGCCGATGGTGGTGTGTGGGACAGCAAACGGTGTGGTTTGAGAAGAATACTATGGGAAGTTCTAATAAAATATAAGGAATCTCCATGAAAGCATGGATGTGCGCTCTGGCCCCCCGATATGACTAAATTAATGTTAAAATCGTCGTTAAACATAATAAGAGTTAACCTTTTTCTCAGTCTTTCTCTTCCAGTCTGTCTTCCAGTCAGGACTAACACATCGATCCTATACCACACAATCTCGTGTTTTAATGATTCGAGAAAGGCGTTTTTTTTTTAAATTGTGGGGGTAAAATGCTGGAAACCAGCGTTTTCTTCTGATCCAACAAAGTTTTCTACCTTTTCCGAGACAGGTCTTAGTATTTTAGTCCCATTTAACTTGTCGTCTGCAACTGCATTCAATTTGGACAAGTCTGAAATTTTGTCGTCTTGTAAAGGCTTAATTTTTTTTTTAATCCACATCCGTTTTTCATAACATTGCAGAGCCCAGTGTACCTATCTCTGCTTTTCTAAGTTTCATGTGTAAGCACTTTGCAAAAGAGAACCATCGTATCAAGATCATGGGGTAGTTTCCTGATAATCTGTTAAAGCATAAGTATCAAGGGTTTTTTTTTTCAGTCTGCGAACTACTGGTAAAAGAAACCCCAGAAAAACAAGGATATGTGGACTGGTCACCGTGATATAACTGGAATAAGGTTGAAAATTGAAAACGCCAAACAAACAAAGAATAAAAAGGGTGTCTGCTGTCATACGAAAAAAAAATGTTCAGAAGATATTGATAAGATTATAAACATTGCATGAAAAAAGCCTCATCATTGATACAATCTAGTACATCCTACTCAAAACAGAGATGTTGATCATTTTAAAAAATCTCTCCTGTCGAGACAATGTTCACCCGTTACCCTTTTCCGTACCATTCCGTATTTTCTTATAATTGCGATGGAGAAGGCTTTTTTGAAAACATTGTGGGAAAAGGAGAAAATGCTGTTAACCAGCGTTTTCTCCTTTTCTTACAATGTTTTCTACTCTTTCAAAAATAAATCAGACCATGACTCACTTTCCACTTTATCGTCTAGAAATATTCTCAATATGGTGCGGTTAAGTTTTAGGTTTTGTATTGATATTAATTAAATTAGATTAAATTCTAATCAAATTAAATCAAATCTACGCTGGCAACAGTAAACTTTCAAAAATTGCAATTTCTGAGGGTTTTTTTTTTTTCGAAAAGATTTCATCACATGGGACAAAGAATATCGAAGATCAGGCTACACTTTCTGTGGAGTCTGATCTTGATCTATATTGTCCGCAAAGGCGCAAAAGAGCATCATCGAAGTCGTGCTTTGCAGCCTTAGAGTTAAAACAAACAAACGTTGATTCCGAACATCTGTTTGGTACGCCCATGTTCGGTTCAGATTCCTTCCCTTGCTAACAAGGTAACTTACAAAACAAACACACTTCAGGAAAAATGTAAATAACAACGTTTTTATGTTTTCAACACAGTAGCTAAAAGTGAAGTGTTTGGTTTTGTAATGAAGTGTGCTCTATCTTTAATCTGAATTTATTCATTTGCTTGTCTTTCTTCTGATGACTAAAGTTGGCCTGCTGCAGACGGTGTCTTACTACTGCTTTTTCTGCTTCATTGAAAATTGAAAGTTCCACCCTCTCATGTACTATTTACTTAACTCAGAGTTTTATTGTTTGTTTCTTTCAAATATTATGTTCTATGGCTTAAAAAAAAAATAAGTTTTTGAACAAATGGTACCTCAGCCGACTGTAGATTTGCTTTTTTATCCATGAAAAATCATGGTGAAAAAAAAAAAGTCCTTCCTTCTTGTAGAAGATATCCCTGTGGTCACATGCACGAAACAGTTACCAAAGAAATAACAAACTTACCCTCACTGTCCACAGAAATCATAAAATCAACAGTCAAGACATAATTTAGGTCTGTCCTTCCATCTTCTATAAAAAAAACAGTGAATCAGAAGTAATTGCTATCAAGTTTTCAAATGGGACTACTTTGATACTACAACCCGGAAGCAGTTCGGACTCTAGTGTCACCTGAACCAGTTTGGCAACACGTGACCGAGGAATATTACTGGTAATTAAAACAAATTCCATTCACCATACTGTTTTCATATATTTTTATGAATCAAAACTCATTGATTACATGTTATGGTATGCTATATTTGAGGTTATCTATTGGGCATTTACCGTAAAAAATAAAATATTTTTTACATATTTTTTAGACACCCTGAATTCTACTGTGATTTTCGATCGCATTACCTAGAGAATGGATACTCGATATCAATTGAGGTTGAGTACTCGAATAAATGCAAAAGCTTTTTTTACTAAAAGAAATAGCCCGTAGCGAGCAATATACCTCAAAGTTTCAGTAAATAAGGAAAAAAAAAAAAGGTTCTACTGAATTATTCATGAATATGTAGGAATGCAAATAGATAAATAGATCTAATCATTCTACATGTAATTCTTGAGATACAGTTATGCGATATGAGGAATGTGACATTCGTTGGCGTTTCAAAAAAAAAAATATTAGGCTTGTCCAGAAAATAAGTTATAACGGTCGCCAGAGGCTCGCTTTATATCGTTTTTCTAGATTCGTTTCGTAAATTTTTATCAAACACCGACTTCCTGTACGTCATATTCGTATTTCGGATATATAGCCCTCAAACCACTAAATAGATTGAATGTAAAAAAAAAACAGCTAGTTTTAAAAAATGAACCTCTTCGATTTAGTTATTTTCTTCTGTAATTGTCTTGCTGTATTGGACAGTGATGGGCCAAACCAGACCGCACATAACGTGCAGTTTGATCTACACAGTCAGATACGGTTAGACTTTGATTTACACTCTGTCCCGTTATTGGAGCCACAATCTATTGTCATCTGTATATACTAGCAAGTACTTATAGCATATGCAACTGTTTTTTTTTTTCCTGCGGACATTTTTGGTTTTTTTTTCAAATGATAATATTATGCATGCGTAGAAAAAAAAGTATATGTTACGGAGCAAAACACAAAGATATTGTTCATCAAAAAAGATAACTCTGGTCAAAATTGCAAAAAATAAATAGGTTTTAATATCAAACATAAAAGAAAAAAAAACCTTACAACAACTGATACTGCTCAAATAAATGATTACTTTTAGAAATGCCATGTTTGCCAATAGTAAAAAGGATTAATGAAAGGAGTTAAGACACTAGACAGATCACAGTAGTACTAGTAAAAAAGGAATTACCTCCCTTTATGATAAACGTTTATTTTTGCGTTATATGGCATCCCGGTCATTTCTACGAAAGGCGCTACAAAGTCCCAATCTGGTACCGGTGAAATTCTTAATTAAGTGAGCTGTCATCCTTAAAAGAGAAGTAAAACTTTAAACAACCAATTTCATTGCATGCTGGCAAAAGGGGTATCTTAAGCCTTTTTCGAAGTAGCTGATTACGCAGGCTTTTGACCTATTTCTTTACTGCTATACCCGAATGAATGAATAGTATTTTGTGACTGGTTAAAAATGTGGACATGATTATTCAACGGACCCCTGCTGGTCTATTTGCGTGCACATTTATCACATCACATATTTTTTGGCAGCAAGTGCTCTTTTTTCAACGATGATTTGGAATAACATCTTAGCTTTAAAAAATAAATGCTTCTAATATATCGTATATCCATGTAATTGAAAATGCCACCTATTATATAGCTATATAAACAACGAGAAAAAAGACACAGTTGATGGCGGGATTATTTTTTACTATTTCGATTCGTTAAACCACGAAAAGACTTACACTAATCATGTTCCAGTACGTCTGTGGCCGTCGATCTTTTTTTTTAAAGATAAATTACATGTTATTTGTGTGTTCTGTTTTTGAGAATGTATTTCTTAAATAATATGATCTTTGGATCTCCGAGTTATTGATTGTATGTGAAAAAAATTTCCTACAGCTCTCCTCTCTCTCTCTCTCTCTCTCTCTCTCTCTCTCTCTCTCTCTCTCTCTCTCTCTCTCTCTCTCTCTCTCTCTCATGCGCTCATGCTGGGATGCACTTAAAATAAAAGTTTTGTCTTAATATTTCGTGCAAAGAAAAGCGTGCGCCAAACTGTCAAAATCAATTAATTTGCGTACGTATAATTTGACGGCTTTTAAACTGACCAAAAGGGATCCAGCCACGAACATGAAGCTGACCAACAATAGAAACTGACCAGTGGTCACTCTAGCTTTCATCAAACTTCTAGATCGATTCGGTTCGGACAATACTTCTATCATTTCGGACCGGTCACTTAAAGGACAAAGGGTCAGAATGGACTCGAAAATCTCTTACCGGTCAGTGGTCATTTCGGGGCCGAAATTGTCCGAAGTTTTCACCTGCATGGTCAAGACGTTTTATATTATGAGAGTGTCGGAGCCCGGGTAAGGTTTCTATTCTTGTAAACATTGCTGTCGATCATTAATAACGATTTGAACCTCGTTTTCGGCACGATTCATTTTATGTTATTAAGGAATTTAGTATAACCTGTGACCTCATGGATAATCACGTGATCAACGTCTAGTATTTATGAATCTCTGCTCTGGTTACTTAAATTAGCCCATTACCATCCAAGCTTTTAACCCTAATCCTGCTAAATAAATGAGATGAAACTTTAAAGTAGATAGTAAAAACTCAAATTTTGCTATTTCAGAGGTTTTTTTTGAGGGAAAAAATGTTCTTATCGGACAGTGTAGATCAAAGATCAGACTGCACATCCTGTGCAGTCTGATCTTGATCTACACTGTCCGCTAAAGGTCAGTAAGTGGCGCTATGGGTTAAAATTTTGGGTTAAAATTTTGTCTATGACAGAGGCTGACGGGGATATGTAGTAGTAGTAGTAGTAGTAGTAGTTGTAGTAGTAGACTATTTCCCACTTGTACATACAAGTAAATTGTGACTACAATATCATAACGTTAACACAATTCACGTGAAAAAAATATGTATAAATTCATACATAGTAGGAAAAATTGACAACTGGTCGCAATCGGTGAGACGGAGGAATGTGAGATTTTATGTAAAACGTTATGAATTAAGGGTATTCCTTTTTCCAAATGCTAGTTTTATAAACTTACAAAGATTAGACAAAACATCGTAATCATTACTTTTCATTAAACATATAAATTTGCACATGCTTGGTCTAACTCTATAGTATTCTTTTATGAAACTTTTTGCGTAAAATAGAAAAGAAAGGACAATCAATGATAAATTGAAATTCTTCTTCAATCGAGTTTAGATCACAATGACGACATATTCTTTCATTTCTGGGTAATCTGATTCTGCCATGCCTCCCAGATTCAATAAGTAACTTATGTGAAGATGTGATTATTTTTGATAACTGGATTCTTAAGTCTCTTGGTAAATATATTTTCAGATAGTTCTCGATCGTAAAATCTTCCTTTACAAAATTATAAAAAGTGGACAAAACAATATTGGATGAAATATTTGTAAACCATGTTTGCATATACGAATCAACTAACCTTTGCTTAAATGAATCTGTAAATTGCTTTTGATTAATAGTGTTGGGGTGTTCCCAAACGTACAGGAATCCGTTTTCTTGAAGTAAGGACTTTATCTTGGTCAGCCAATTCGTTTTACCATCCATTGAATCTTTTATCATAACATCATAGATAGTATTTAGTAAAATATTCTTTGAATTCAATAACTTATATGTTCAGGCTTTTTAAACTTTATAAATCTCCTAACTTTCAATGTGAATCTTACTGTTTAAAGCGTCTGATCTATATACAATACAAAACAATACAATACAATACAATACAATACAATACTAGTACATTTTACCGCTTGTAAAAGGCCTCTGGCCCAAAATACGTAACATTTTGGATTACAAATCCAAATGCACATCATTGTTATTTCCTTAATACATTATAAATCGTGTAACAATTATAACATATAACAGACAATAATATATTACAGAAATCATATAGATCTGTCCGAACCAGGCATCTAAAAAACCAGCAAAAGTGACAAAGAAAGTTTTCTGATAGAAATTAGCTATGCTCTGGCAAAAGGGGGGGGGGGGGGGGCTTGACGCATCTCAGTGAAACACGATGCCAGGAGAGTCATCACATAATTATGGACCCATAATAGCCACTTTTTTAAACAACCGACATGAGGTAGACTGGTCATTTGACATACAGAAAATTGACCAATAGCGAAAAGTTTCGGCCCAGGTCAACCTGAGCGGACTGCGTTGGCTGACCTGAGTCGATACGTTTCGCAGATACATTAAGCCCCCTTTTCACAAAGCATTGCTCAAATATGTTCTCAGATCGATGTGAACCAAACTGTATCAGCTCAGTGCATACAGCTGACATTTACGAAAACAACTAAATATTAGGATACGTCTTCGCATCAGAACATTTACATGATGTCTCCCATTCATAAAGAAAGGAAAATAACCAAATAAAGCCCCTAGAAAACACCTGATATAAATCTGTACCATTTGACAGAATGTTAGTCAAGTTGTATTTATTGCAGACCAGTAATTATGAGTGTCCCGAATTTTCGTCTGCAAGAGCTTAAAAAAAAAAGAACAAATTTAGAATGTTATCGTCTGGAAAAAAATGGGTTAGTTTAAACATATTTATTTCACATCGATTGAGAAACAAGTTCTTACAACTTATAGTAATCTCTCTCGATTCTGCTTCCTGGGAACTACACCAATGCTCACGCCGAATGTGTGGGCCAATGAACAATCCCGAAGTTGTCACCAGCCCCCGGGTATCGAACTCGGGACCTTATGGTTACGAAGCCGACGCTCTACTTCACAACCACGGACACCACAAAAAAAGGGAGGTTAATAGTGTCTTAAATCAGTCCATGTTTGTATTTACGAACATTTCAGTGGCACTCTGTGAAAAGGGGTTTTAATACATATCCGTGATGCATTATAGCCATCTTATGATCAAGGATCTATACAATCTATTTTGACTAACAACCGACTGAATCATGAGGTAGAATGGTCCTTGGACTCAGGAAATTGACCGAAAGCAAAATGTTTCAACACAGGTCAGCCTGCGCGAACTGCGCAGGCTGACCTGGGTCGATACAATTTGCAGATGTAAACCCCAAAGCATGACTCATATATAAGTATTGCGGTGATTTTCACAGGAAACATAAAAAAGCCACGTATCACTTTACGCTTCCTTATGCTCACTGCACCGACACCGAAAGCATATATACGCGAGTAACTTCTATTTAGAAAAAGTTACTGGACAACAGCTCCCGTCATGTCATGCAGGCTGACCTGGGTGGAAACCTACATGTATTGCTATCTGAAAATTTTCTGCATGTCAAAGGACCAATCTATTCAGTTAGTTTTAGAAAAAAATGGATCCATGTTATGTGATGACTTGCTGGATACATAGAGGATTAGAGATGAGTTGGCATTTGAGATGAAATCTTATTAAACGAGTTCCAGAAAAAGTTATACGGGGAGCCTTTGGCGAGCTTAATTTTACATTTTTTTGATGACGAGTTTAACTTCTAAAACCAAATAATGACCGATCCTTTTTTTAACACATAACTGTATCTTAAGAATTCTAACCTAGACCAACATTTACGTGTGCGCTGGCAGTTACAATTAGCGTACTCGCTTTTCTGACGAACAAAAAAAGGACTCTTTCACGTAATGATTTTTCTTTTGAATGTTAAGATGATGCAATTAGCAGCTTTGTAACTGTCATAAATTTGACAGTTAATTTCACAGAAAAATCTGGGCCAGCCATGTTATGGCAATGAGTTTGTGACAAAATACGGAACTATTTGCTCCTCTCAAACGTGTGTAGGATAAGAAAATTCTAAATGGCTTTATTACACTGAAAATAAGCCATAACATAACATTAGTTTTGAGCCATGCTCTGGCAAAAAGGGGCTTAATGCATCTCAGTGATTTCATTATACCAAGCAAGTCATCACATAATTATCATTCCATAATAGCCACTTTTTTCACAACCCACTGAATCATGAAGTAGACTGGTCCTTAAACATACAGAAAATTGACCTATAGCGAAAAGTTTCGACTCAGGTCAGCCTGCGCGGAATGCGCAGGCTGACCTGGGTCGATAGTTTTCGCAGTTGCATTAAGCCCCCTTTTGCCAGAGCATGGCTCTTTTATTTTTGACCTAAAGCATATAAGCTCATTGAAATACAATACAAAAGCCAAAGGAAATTGATACATGCTAGAAATATCACATAGTAGTTTGTAATATAAGAGTATTTCATTCTATTTTAAAAAGTAGATTTACAACGGACAGGTTGGGTACATCCAAGGTCTGCATGAAATACTCTCACAGGACAAAATACATGTTTCAATATTCATCGAAATTATCTGCTTATTTTTAAAAAGAATATAAACAGTAGTACGACTTGTTAGATTTCTTAAGGAGAGGGCACCCTAATGGGATTCGTGTAACATCGCCTCTCATCGCCAAAATAACGTACGGATTCGGCTAAGACTCGGGTAATCCGTAAACGATGCGGGGAACCAGCGTCTATCAGCCGATCGATTATGGAGTACCCGAGTCTAAGCCGAATCCGTACGTTTTTCGGCGATGAAAGGTGATGTTACACGAATCCCATTAGGGTGCCCTATCCTTAATTTATTTATCATTTATTTCATCTTGTCCATAAATCAATCTGAGAAATTTATAAATCTAATATTTCCATGCATGTAGCAATTTCTGTTTTCGAGATCACCCTTGAATCAAAGTTGCTTTCTAACAATTTCAATACTCCATTGGCTGTGTATGGTGTTGTACAGTCTTGCTGAAACGGCATTTTTTTAGTATTCTGTACTCTACCACGAAGTGCTGGCATAAACTTTGGTTTCAAGGAAAAAGCTGCAGATGTTGTTCCCTGTCATTGTTGCAGCGTCTACATTATTGTCTTCAAGAATAAACGCACATTTACACCACACACACCCAAAACAAAACCCATACAATGTGCATAAATGTGCAGAGATGAGAGTGGTCACATCCTAGACACATAGACATGCTGATCGATGAAAGCGACTTTCATGAAAGGCTGAATGCCTTGCCAAGTAAAAATGGATGTCATTTTAAACATTTGATGTAAACCGATGTTTATTTTGAGAAGCGCTTGTCACCTGTATTGTTAAACTGAGCATGTCATAAAACGTTTTTCTTCGACTTATCAAAGGGTATAAATTTTAATGTAATACCATCGTTAAGAATATACCTTTGGTAAATCTGAAAGTGTAACATATATTTTTGAACACACTGTATATGCTTTATATCAAAAGCAAAATGTAATGTTATAAAAAAGAAAATAAGGGTAGTTATGAGAGTTATAAGATAAAAACTTTGCTGGTAGCTGCGTGAACGTTCTTATTAGCATAAAATCCAGTCTGGTTAGATGCTAATGATTTAACAATATCCTATAAACGACTAAAATATAAACCTGCTCTCTGTAGAGTGTGACTATCAAAGTATGCCATTATGACGTTTTATTACTGGGTTCGCTCTCAAGCATTGTTTTGTCGTTGCCTTATCGGGCTTCGCCCCGAACCCAACTTTTATAAAACCATCATTTTATGGAGCCCACCTCGCCCATAAAGAACCCCTACGCCAATTACGTGTGGCCTAAAACCCTTTACCACACAACTCCGACTTTTGACACCCTTGAGGTAGAAGTCAATTGAAAATATTTTGGGAAAAGGAGAAAATGCTGGTAACCAGCATTTTCTCCTTTTCCCAATATATTTTCTACCCGTGAATGAGAAATTTCATGCCTCAAGTAACATTTGCTTTATCGTCTGCAAATGCTTTCAGTTTCGACTTGTATAAATTTTTGTCGTGTGGCAGAAGGTTTACGATTTCGTAATCAGATTCCCTCGACCCCGTTCGCATTTAGTTATTCAATTTATGTTAAGTTCTCGTTAAGGAGAGTGCACGAGACGAGTAGTTTTATGGGATTTTTTTTTTTCCTCCATTCAGTTACCCCCAGAATATGAATTTAACTCTTTACCAGACGACAAAATTTTAGACTTGTCCAAACTGAAAGCATCTGCAGACGACAATTTAAATTTAATTCAAACCCTGAAATTTGTCTTCCATAAAGCAGAAAACATTTGTGGGAAAAGGAGAAATGCTTTTCTCACAATGTTTTCAAAGGCCTTCTTTCTCAGGGTCGTTAACTCAGCGCCAAATAAATAAATTCGACCTCTTACGACGTCTCTAAATATAATCCATTGAAACTTACAAAGATTTTGATTGTATAGGCTTGACTATACAAGCGGACGGTATAGATCAAAGATCAGACTGCATGTTACGTGTTGTTTTATCTTGATCTGTGCCGTCTGCAAAAGTCACTGTTTTCGCCCATGGCACCGAAAGGGTTAAAAGTCGGGATTGTGTGATAAAGGGTAAATATATCATTTTAAAACACCTTCTTTTTCTAAAGCTTTCCCAACAGCTCTTGCGTTTTTTTTTTTTTTAACTTTTGGTATAAGGCTTTAGAAGACACAGCAGAAAAAGGAGAAAGTGCTGATAACTTACTTTTCACGATTTTCTACATTATATTTTACTCGTTCAAAGACAAATCCCATCGTTTGAGCTACATTTGATTTTTCGTCTGCAATTGATTCCGATATGAACAAGTCTAATTTTTTGTCGCCTGGTAAAGAGTTAACCCTTTACCAAACTCTTTATTTTTAGGTCGGTCCCTGTCAAAATAAAAAATACTGACGAAAAGAAAAAAAGCTGTGACAGGACAGAAAACACTGGTGGAAAAGGAGAAAATGATGGTATTAACATTTTCTCCTTTTCCCACAATGTTTTCAAAAGCCTTCATGAGGATCATTAAACATGGGTTTGTTTAGTAAAGCGTAAAGCCAAAATGGGTTTTCTTACAGCACGTGCGGCCCTTGAGATGCTGGTACTTGAAGTGATGGGGCCCATTCTTAAACGTTTCATAACCTTTACGCTAATGAGCAAAAACCCATTCCATTCGATTTGAAGTTAACCTGTACGCTGGTAAGCGCTTTTACCAATACCAATACCAATATCTTTATTCAAGTATTTAGGCCTCTGGCCCATATACAATTACATTATTTACAATATTTTGTTCAATGAGTGACATATTTATAATAAATAAAATTAGAGTTTAGTTCATTCTTCGTTGCTGTAGTTATTTATCGTCAAATGTTGAGAACGTGTTTATAACATGATTGACGGTTGGAATAGATCTAGATCGAAACACACGGATATGCAACCGTAACCAGACCTGTTCAAACGGTCAATTTACGGACCTTGTAGATCAAGATCAGAATACACATTCTGTGCAGTCTGATCTTGGATCTACACTGTCCGATACAGTGAGACTTTTTCAGGCAAAATGGAGCAACATTTTAGTTTTTTCCCTCAGTTAGAAAAAGTTAATTATTCAGCAAAATAAACGATAACACATTTTCAGCAGTAGATAGCTTTTTGTGTCTTTTTATACAGCAAACGATTTTTTGAAACATTTCGGAGACAAAAAAAATGCTCGTGACCAACATTAAACTTTATTCCCCCCCCCCCCCACAATATTTTATATTTGTGTTCTTTCGTTAATAAATTTATTATTCAAAATCATTATCAATATTTCGCAAAGATTCTTTTCTTGAGTTGTAAATTTGTTTTAGTAGACGAGTTAATGTCTACGTAACGTGTTAATGTTTTCCTTCTGTCAGTATTTGTCCGGTAATATGTGTTGTCGTTTACAAATAAAATAAGAGGTAAGATATTAAAAAAAAAAAGAAAAATATATGTACATATATTTGTAATCAATTTGGAATACGTTGTTAATCCTTTGCCAGACAAAAAAATAAATTCAAACCGATCCAAATTGAAATCGTTTACAGACGACAAATTGAAATTTGTCCTTAATATGGTAGAAAACATTGTGGGAAATGGAGAAAATGCTGGTTACCAGCATTTTCTCCTTTTTCCACAATGGTTTCAAAAGCTTTCTTTGCCAAGGTGGTTAAAATCTGCATTGTGTCGTAAAGGGTTAAAAGAAGCAATTGCTTGTTACATCCTGTTTGCTCCTTCTCCCTCAATTTTTCAAAATCTTTCGTCTATAAGGACGTGAAAAGTCACATTTTTACCGCACAGAGTTAACTCGTCACTGGATAATAATTTTAATCACTTTTCCTGCTAAATAACTAAAATAATCCATTCAAAGGTGTGTGAAGTTGGCAGTAAGTTCGATAATCTGAGTTCGATATTCAATATCGAAATGAATATGCGGTCAAGCCAATAGTAGAAACCCAAATTTTGCTATTTCAAAGGTATTTTTGGGAGAAAGATATCTTCTTGTCGGACAGTGTAGATCCAAGATCAGATTGTACGTTCTGTGCAATCTGATCTTGATCTACACTGTTCGCAAAAGGTCAGTGAGTCGCGGTTAGCACCTTAAGGTTAAACTCAAAAACCATCAGAGATAAGCTGCTTAAACAGCGATATTTAATTTCTCTTTCTTTCCCACCCCCCACTTCTTGTCCCACCCTCCTAATCCTCTCTAATTTTTCGTTTTAAAAAATATCATTTCATTCCGGCAAGAAGTATTAATTGTAATGTGTAAGTTTTCGCTCTCAGCTACAAGTTTTCGTTGACTTATTATATATAGTTTTAGCATTGTCCGTCCGTTCGTCCGTCTGTCCTTCCGTCCGTCCGTCCTTCCGTCCGTCTGTGTGTCCGTCCGTAAGAATATCTCCAATACCGTTGGACGGAATTTCGTGAAACTTCATACGTGTGTACAATCACCCATTCTGCCTATATACTTTTTTTTCTTTTTTTGATTCGATGAAAAATGGCCGACTGGGAGCGATTTTAAGTTACGCGGTCAAGCAAATTTTTCGGCGGGGCATATCATTTCAACGACATTGCTTGTTAGTATTTAACTCTTTACCAAACGAAATAATTTTGGCATTGATCAAATTCAAAGTATTTGCAGACGACAAATGTTGCTGAAATGATGATTTTCACTGTCTGGTAAAATAGAAAACATTGTTGGAAAAGAAGAAAATGCTGGTCACCAGCATTTTTTTCTTTTTTCCCACAATGTTTTCAAAACCTTTCTTCTACAGGGTTGTTAAAAGTCGGGATTGTGTGGTATAGGGTTAACAGTCTGATGGTCAGTTGGATTTCGAGGATACAACCTCAAATCCTTAAGCCTTACATATCCTGGTGTCATCTCCGGGCGGAATTGGTCACGTGGGAGTCTTCTTAGGCAACGCTTTCCCACCTTTGGTCGTTGATTCGACGATAGTTATAATTATGGGAAAGCAGCAAGGAAGAAATTTGCGGAGTACTGGTTAAAAAAAAAAAACTCAACCAGAGAGCATGGATGAATCCGTTGGCCGCTGCGATGTAACTGAATTAATGTTAAAAACGGCGCTAAATATCATTCAAATAAACCATTCAATTCAAGCAATTTAATTAATCAATTTAATCAATCAGTTTAATCAATCAATCAATCAATCTGAATCGAATCGAATCGAACCGAACCGAACCGAACCGAACCGAACCGAATCGAATCGAATCGAATCGATCGATCGATCGACCAACCGACCAACCGACCGACCGACCGACCAATCAATCAATCAATCGAAATCAAAAGCAAGCGCAGACGACAATTTAAGTGTGGCTTAAATGGTGGGATTTGTCTTTCATTCATAGAAAATATTATGGGAAAAAGAAGAAATTGTTGGTTACCAGCATTTTCTCCTTTTTTCCCTCGATGTTTTTAAAAGCTTTATTTCTCAGGGTCGTTTTTTTGGTAGAGGATTAACTATTGAATATGCAAGGTTGGGTGAAATAATTTTGAAAGCAGAGTAAAGCCTCCAATTAACCGAAACAAACTTTTCTGAACAAAGGCATTTCATTTTTTCTAGTAGATAAACAAAAGAACTAATCCGCCCTCTCAACCGTCTTCATCCAAAATTGACAGGAACGTGGGTCAGGAATTACCGCCAAAGTTCTTTGAATTGAATTTTCCAAAATAAACCTTACCTCAAAAAATACAATTTTTACACACAATACACATATATTTTCAAAATATTGTGGTAAAAGGAACAATTGCTTGTAACAAGCAATTGTTCATTTTACCACAATATTATCTTCGCGATTCATGAAAGGGAAATTTTAAATGTTTCTCTATTGCACCGTTAGTTTTATAAGTTTTATATGTGCTAAAATTGGTATATTGTATGTTATAGGTAAGCTCTTTACCAGACGACAAAATTTTGAAATTGTCTGTACTAAAAGCAGTTTCAGACGACAAACTAAACTTGGCTTGTATAATAAGATTTGTCTTTGAAAGCGTAAACAGTCATGTGGTATGACGGGAAAGGAGGCGCAAAAATCAAGCTGATAACCAGCATTTTCTCCTTTTACCACCATGTTTTCAAAAGCATTCTTCCTCATGGTCGTCAAAGCAAAATTGTTAAAGGGTTAAAAAAAAAATGACAAACGTTCAGAAATTCTTGCCATCGCCATTTTTAGGTGAAATGTCGTTTATAGATTGAAAATTAATTATATTTCCAGGAGTTAAATGGCGCGCACGGAATATGCGCATTAACAAAGGCTTGGCCACTTCAAAACTTAAAAGAGATGCGTGTCCAGATAAAGAATCCAAATGCATTCAAGAAAAAATATCATAAAAGAATGCCCCTTTTTATTTTTTAATTTATAGAATATCTTAAGTACATCAACCGACTAAATTCCTAAGGCCTGCCACATTGAACCGAAGACACACGCCGGGCACGCGACGACAACGCTCGCAGTATATAAAGGAATAGTAAATTAGTCTATACCCTTATTCGGATATCCTCAACAATCATCCTTACACACTATATCAATGTTCGCCATTATCGGAAATCTATCTGAAGTGTCTTAATTTGTATAGAAATACACTAAAAACTTTGACAATCAACAAAAGGGGAGGTCTTTAAAGCCAAAGGGGCAATTTTAAAGGAGCGGGATCCGTTTGAAGTTGGCAATCTACAGTAATAGTGCACCAATTTCATTACGCTTTAATCAGGGGACGACCCAAGGTTCAAAGAGCCGTGATAGATTATTAAATTAACATAACCCCATCTCTAATAACTTCCCGTTTACCATCTACAACCATATTTCAATTCAACGAAAATAGAAAAAAAGGTAAGAATTCTGTGGAAAAAGCAGTTCGTTTGTCTATTCGAGATAAACTCAGTGCATTGTTCATCTATTTTTTATTTGCCTCGGTATTAAAGAATCAGACTTTCGTGGGATCTTGTTGCAGGTAAAACAAAATGTGCCATTGAATGCAAAACTTTCCAACATCGGGTTCTGGTTAAAAGTATAAGATTGGAAATCAATTTAATTAACTCTTCCGCTGCCAACGGCGACATAAATATGAACCATTTTCTGTGAAAAGGGTGTTCAATGCGTCTGCAAAAAGTAACGACGAAGGTCAGCCTGTGCAGTACGCACAGGTTGACCTGGGTCGACACTTTTTGCAATTGGTCAGTTTTCCGCATGTCAAAGGCACAGTCTACCTTATGATTCGGTCGGTTGTTTGTCAAGTAGGATTTTATGGGCCCATTTTTTTTGTGGTGACTTATTTAATGCATCGCGGATATGCATTAAACCCCCTTTTTGCAAGAAGATGGCTCATTTATTTTGAAGACGGCGAGTGTTAAGAGCAGACTGCACAAAACGTGCTTGATCTTAATATACACCGTCCGCTCCCTATACACAAAAGTGATCAAGATCATCTTATACTGCAAAGAAATTTCTCGTGATCTGCATGGATAATATGCCGCGAACATAAATATCATGTACACTGGCAAAACCAACGTAAAAGCAGTTTCCCTTTCGGGAGCCCCGTATACATATGACTACACTTTCAACACAACATCCGAAATGGCGGCGTCGATCAAGATTAACATCAAGATTATGCACCAAACTGCACGTTTTACCAAGGTTTCAGTGGTGTCAGTACCAAGTGACGTCAGTTTTCATTGAATTGGGGCACCCAGAAGGGCAATTTTACTTCGTCAGCGTACTCAATTTTTGAAACCAAAAAAACAGGTAAATTTCGCTTAAAACACGTTGGAATGGTAAAACTTTGCAGTATAATAAACTCGTTGTACGGTCAGGTGCCAGGGGACTTGGAAACTTGTTCACGGCTGTGGTGAATAATGTCGCCACCTCGCCTTCGGCTCGGGGCGACATGATTCACCACAGCCGTGAACAAGTTTTCAAGTCAACTAATACTGTACTACGTCGGAACACTGTTTACAGACCACGTAAAAAAATCGGACTTACGTAAAACATCAAGGGTATTCTTCATACATGCGTATTCTACCCCCGTGCACTCAAAATACAAGTAATATCAAGTTTAGTGATTGATTGGTTGATTAAAAGAACTTTTACGCCACTTTCAACATTATTTCAGTCATATCACGGTGACAGTTCACATATTCATGTATTTCTTGGGTTTTAACCAGTGCGAGGCGAGGGCTCTGAGTCAAGTTCTCGGATTGCAAAGTGTTTTCGTGTCACCGGCAATAGTTCACAGGTTAGCGTTTCCAAGGAAGAGACTACTTATTACAGTAGTAAACTACAAAATGTTAGACTCATCCAAACTGGGCGAAAATAAACAATCTTTGATTTTAATATACATGTAAATGACAACTATTTGGTCAGACGACAATTTAGATGGTACCCAATAGGTGAGATTTTTCTTTAAAGATTAAAAACATTGTGAGAAGCGCTAGCCCTCTCCGAAAATGTTTTCGGAAGCCGCCCCAAACAAGGATTTTTGGGGGGTTAAGGGTTCATCACTATTTGACTAAATATATTAAATATATAGCCGCTCTGGCAAAAGGGGGCTTTATGCATATTCGTGATGTATTATACAGAGCGAGTCAGCATATAATAAGGGATCAATAAAACCCATTTTGACCATACACCATGGCCCGTGGACATGCAGCGGAACACTAATGAAAACATTGATTCACAAGTAAAAAATGAAAATAAAAAATAAATAAATTCTCCTTCTATCTCAATGTTTTTTTTTTTTTTATGGAACTAATAAGGTTAAATGCTCATTCTGGAAAAATCGAGACTTAACAATCATTTAGCTTAAGTTCAAAAACTCCATGCTTAAACACATAAACCCTTCACAACATAATTCCGAGTTTGAACGACCCAGATGAAGAGAGCTTCAGAAAACAATATGGTAAATGGAGGAAATACTGGTAATCACCATTTTTCTCCTTTTCTCACAACGTTTTATCCCAATCGATAGACAATTTCATCATTTGAGTCTCAGTTGATTTGTCGTCTGCAAATGCTCTCAATTTGATAGAGTATAAAATTTTGTCGTTTGGCAGAGTTGAACGGCACGAGGCTGAATTGTCAACAAACGTGCTGACCGAACTTGGATCTACATCGTCTGATTTCTGAAAGAAAACTTGGCTACGAAATTTAACACATTAACTTTGTCGTCTGCAAGCGCTTTCATTTTGGACAAGTCCAAAATATTGTCGTCTGGGGAAGGGTTGATTCATTCCAACAACAAAGGGTAACTTAACTAGCAATAAAATGCACATAAAGATAATTTAATTTCAATAACTGCCTTTTGTGATTTATAGATGTAAATGCCTGATTATTCTACTAACTGGTCCCTAACCTGGCATAAAGGGACCGCTTCATAAACTCTTTACTGGTCGAAGAAAAAGTAACTCTTGGACTGCTAAGCGCGACTCAATGACCTTTTGCGGCCAATGTAGATCAAGATCAGACTGCACAGAACGTGCAGTCTGATCTTGGATCTACACTGTCCGATTAGAAGATATTTTTCTCCAAAATATAACTTTGGAATAGCAACATTTCGGTTTTTCACTATCGGCTCGAAAGTTTCATTTCACTTATCAAGCAAGTTAAGAGTTAAGACTTATCCAGATTGAAAGCCTTGGCACATGATGTATCAAATGTCATTGAACTAAAAGGAACCTGCTTCTGAAAAATAATAAAACATTGTGGGAAAGCAGAAAATGCTGTTTATCCAGCATTTTCTTCTTTTTCCACAATGTTTTCAAAATTGTTCCTCGGAGTCGTTTAAACACTAGATTATTGGGTAAAGGGATGAACTCCCTATATTGTTCTGCCCCGAAGGAAGAACAGTTTTCAAATTAACCATATGTTAGAAACATATATCGTTGTAAATGAGACGTCAACATAAAGTTTCTTTAATTATTTTGCTGTTATTGATTATAGCTTTTGCGGACAGTGTACATCAAGATCAGACTGCACTAAACGTGCAGTCTGATCTTTGATCCACACTGTCCTCTACTGAATTCCAAACTTGGATTCCAAAGGCCGAACCATGTACATGTATGATAAAAAATGTTTCACGCTGCTTCAGTAGTGTTTCAGTCATATCACGGCGACAGCTCGTATATGCATGTAACGATAATTGCTGATTTTCACCAATACTAGGCTAGTGTCCTTCCCAAGGACACTTCCACGAAAGACCCAGTGCTTCCAGTGAAGTTGGAATGATTAATTTACCAAGCGAATGAAAAAAAAAACACTACCATAAGTCAGTAAGGGTCGTTCAAAAAGCACAAGCCGGCAATTACTTAATTAGTATTTAATACATTTTCCCATAAATTGTAAAGTACAGAGGGATCGATAAATCCCAGTCTGATAATATCAATCATAAATTGTCTCTATCACTATCTAAATGGCCCCTTTTCGAGGCCCATGGTCATGTGGGGTCCATTTTTCGGACATTTGTGGTCTTTTGTAGGGTTTGCATGAGTTATATTTTTGTATTGTTTCATCTTGTATTTATTCCTTTATTTTCTCTCTACCAGTATATATGTGCCATGCTCTCATGATGCATCATACAAGGCAAGTCATCACAAAGTTATGAATCCATAAAATCTATTTTGTCCAACAATCAACTACTTTTCTGAGGTAGAATAGTCCTTGGACTTGCAGAAAATTTACCAATAGCAAAAAGTTTCGACCCAGGTCAGCCTGCATTGATGCACAGACTGCGCGGGCTGACATGGGTGGATACTTTTTGCGGTTATGGATCCATAAAATCTATGTTGTCTAAAAATCGACTGAATTAAGAGGCAGACTGGTCCTTTTAGATGCAGAAAAACTGACCAATAGCAAAAAGTTTCTACCAAGGTCAGCCTGCGCGGACTTGGCGGGCTTACCTGGGTCGATGCCTTTTACAAATGCATTAAACCCCCTGATATGATAATGTCATATCTGGTGTTATAAAAAAAAAAAGCGGAGTTAACAAATGTAAAACGGCTATTCCGTCATTCAAATGTCAAAACTGTATCACATAAAACGCCCCATCCACCCCCGCCCCCCAAAAAAATGTATTTTGTTGCATTTACTCTTGTTTTATGGGAAAAAATCAAGACAAAACTACGCCTGCTTCTTTTCTCTATAGAGTGCTCACACTCGCTTTTTATTCGTTTGGGATAAATAGAGGATATTTGTTTTTTACGGTGAAAGATCGAAATTTATTTCATCGAGTGAACATCATCGGTAATATTTTCACGAGTGGCACAGTGAAAATATCACCGACGATGTTCACGAGATGAAATAAATTTCGATCTTTCACCGAAAAAAAACAAATATTCTATTTATTTCATGCTTTTAACCCTTTTCTGGGGGGAACTTAATTAAAATCTAGTACAGTTCTTTCGGTTATTCCCCGTGGCGTACCCCCTCCGCATAGCAACGCATTACAATATTACGTCAAGCGCGAGAAATGTAAGGTAAATTACGTTATATTTCAATCTGGTTGTGAGGCACGCGCATTTTACCTAGGTAACTAGTGCGCGAGAACAACTGTTTCCTATGGTGGCATATTTCTGCCGCAAGATACTAGATAGCTATTGCGATAATCTAAGAGAATTATCGTGATAAAACAAAGTTTCCTGGAAATGTTATATAGATAACAAAAATTTTCACGCTAAAAATATCGCGATAATTCTAACTGTTATCATGATTATTTTTGCTTTCGTGTCCATAACTGACATTCACGCTATCTATAATTAGATACTGTTTCGGAACATCTTCGTCTTCAACCTTATGAATTCTGCTTTTCCCTAAATGGTTTTAAAGTTGTTCGTAGGAGACATTTCGAGTCGTCTTTGTGCTTTTACAGACCTGTTAATTTCCAGTCTTGTCAAAATTTACAAATTAAGGTACAATTGTTAATGATTCGAATTTTTACTTACTGCAATCTTGTGAAGTCAAAAACTACCGAGTTCATCCAAATGATAAAATTTGCTATTTATGGATATCGAAAAACAGATAAAACTATCACAATAATTTTATCTCGAATGTCAGCTCCGTGCACGATTGAGAAATTTTGCGATAAAATGTTAAGTTTATCGTGATATTTTTTTCAGGAAATTTTTCACTATCTCGATAAAGTTTCCGGGAAACTTTAATTTATCGTGATAGTTTTCTAAAATTATCATGATAGCTATCTCGTATCTCTTGGCAGAAATATGCCACCATAGTTTCCGCCTTCAATTGAAGAGATAGTATAAAAATCGGTATTTTCGCTGGTCGTAACCATGAAATATCGAAAAATATTTCACCGATATTTCTCGATAACCTACCGGAAACCATGAAATAATAGTGTATTCGTTTACAAATGGGCTATGCTCTGTAAAACGGGGGTTTAATGCATCTGCGAAAAGTATAGACCGAAACTTTTTGCTATTGATCAATTCAATGCTTGTTGAAGGACCAGTCTACCTCATGATTCTCAAAATGGATTTTGTGGATCAATATTTATATGATGGCTTGCTTAGTACAATGCATCACGAAGATGCATTAAGCCCCCTTTTGTCAGAGCATGACTCGTATCTATTTTGCAATTCGTGTAAGTTTCCCATTTGTTAATGTTTCTTAAGTCTTGTATTGATGTCTAACTGAATGAAGTGTTTTTTAACCTTTAAGTTGCTAAGCGTGACAAACTGACCTTTTGCGGACAGTGTAGATCAAGATCAGACTGCACAGAACGTGCAGTCTGATCTTGGATCTACACTGTCCGATAAGAAGATAATCTTCTTTAAAAAAGTAAGTTTTACTATCGGCTTGAAAGTGTTATTTAATTTTTTTAGCAGGATAACGTTTAATGGTAATATTTTGCCAGGTATTGATTTTACGATGTTATGTACCACAGAATCAAATTTTTGGGGTTCAATTTCTGCAGGGTAAATCTAAGTTGGAATACTGTGATACGCCTCGAACCCCTCCTCAAACTATGACAAGGGGCTGAAACTGGTCAGTAACGGATTTTTTTTTTGTCCATTCATTGATTTTTCACAAACACCCAGCTTTCAATTTCTACAAAAATGGCCGGTCACCCGTATCGATGAAACACCGGTTTCATTACAGTTTATAGAAGTAACTGAAATTAATTCTTATTTTCCATTCGACATAAATTACGTTGAGGTGTAATTATAAAATGATCAAACCTGCCTGATCAAAGGTGCAAAAAGGATTCATTGTGACAGGAAAATAACTTTGAGGTGAAATGTATCAGATTAAGTGACATGAAATTGTGGAGCGCGTGCCAAATAAAAATCTCTGAGGCATCTGTCCAACCCTGAAATGTGCAATGGTCGGCTTTGATCCCTTGTTTTCGTCGGTAGGTATTTATTTCGTCTACTGAGTTCAAGACTTCAAATATTTTACCCTCTTTTTCTCCATTTTTTCGCATTGCTTTTCCTCGGTAGGTATCCGTTTTTTTCTGTGCAAGATATGCAACTGTATGCTTAATCTTCTTGTCGCCATTTGTCAGATTTCTTTTTTATTCGGTAGGTATTTATTTCTTCTATATCGAACTCTAACGCCGAGCCCGGGTTGATAGCGGACAGAACTCGAGAACAAGGTGTTGTTGGTTCGAATCCCAACCCGGCCAATTTCGTTCCGAGATTTGATGATAGTCATTGCAACAGGATTCATTGCTTTCTCACCTCTGATCATTATGTTTACAATGGTTATGTGGGTAAGCAGGCAGTGGCTTGGGACGATAATAATCGAACTCTTTAACAAACGACAAAATTTTACACTTGCTCAAATTGAAAGCATTTGCAGACGACCAAATAGATATGATATCTTTTTTTTTTTTTTTGAAAGGGGAGAAAAGATTGTGGACAAAGGAGAAATACTATTTACAAAAATTTTCTGCTTTTCCCACAATATTTCAAAAGCCTTTTTATTCAGGGTCGTTACAAGTCGGAATCGGTTGTTAAAGGGTTAAGAATAACTGAGTACAAGCTCGTAAATTTGTTCCTCTTAACTACATATATTTCAGCCTTTCCCAAACAATCCAGGGTTTTGATGACCCCCCAAGAAAGACGAACTTTGTAACGTTAGGGAAAAAAGAAAAATGCTGATAACCACCTTCTAACCAGCATTTTCTCCTTTTTCCACAATGTTTTATACACTTTTAGAATTAATTCTGATTTTTAAATCTCATTTAATTCGTCGTCTGCAAGTGCTTGCATTTTGGACAAGTCTAAAATTATGAAAACAGTTAACAGATTATAAAATTTTAGACCTATCCGAATGAAAGGATTTCCAAAAAAACAAAATTAAATGTGGGTAAAATTATGGAATTTAATTTTGAAAGGGTATAAGGATTTTCTCCTTTTCCTACAATGTTTTTGAAAGCCCTTCGTTAGAATACGTAATGGCACGGTAAAGGGTTATTGATTCCTATCTTCAGGGGCCTTTTTTTCGTCTCGGGGCATACAACTTTTGAAATATTGTGAGAACAGGAGAAATTGCTTCTTGATTATCCAGATTTTACGAGGATGTTTTCAAAGTCTATCTCTTCAATACTTTTTAATTCTTTACCAAACAATAAAATTTAGACTCAAAAATTAAAAGCATTTTAAAAGACGACAAAGTAAATGTGGATCAAATAATGTAGGTTCCTTAAAATGGTAGAAAACATTGTGAGAAAAGAGAAAATGGTCATTACCAGCATTTTCGCCTTCTCCCACAATTTTTTCACAAACCTTCTTCCCTGAGGTCGTTAAAACTCGAGATAGTGTATGAAGGAGTAAAGGTAACACATAAACAGTTTACCAAACAGTCCAATGACCTTGCGGAAGACGACTTTGGCATCGTGGGAGAAGCAGAAACATACTGGCAACAAACATTTCTCCTTTTTTTTTTTCCACAATGTTTCCTATCCTATCAAATTCAATGCCCATAGCTGAAGCCAAAATGAAGTCTACCTGCTTTGTACAATATTTCGTAAATTGTATAAGACCTCTTGCTTCCTTGTCAAAAGAACCTGGGACCGTGTTTGTCAAGTATTTTAAATTTCATTTCAAAGCTAATAAATTTCTAATTGGCTAAACCATTTGGTTTAGCCAATAAAAAAATTCGTTACTTTGAAATTTAGGATTAAGCAAAAGATGCAATTTAGGAGGGCAGAATGGTTTGTTACTACCGGCACAGAGAACAAGAGAAATAAACGGAAAAGGTCTTAGGTTGCTAAGCGTGACTCACTGACATTTTGCGGACAGTGTAGATCAAGATCAGACTGCACAGAACGTGCAGTCTGATCTTGGATCTACACTGTCCGATTAGGAGATATTAGCAGGATAAGAGTTAAAAACAAACTAACCTACAAAAAATACAATCTACTCATTTAATTGTAGAAGTTCGTAGTATACAGCGAGATCACGAGGGAATAAAGGGAAGATAGATGAGAAAAATAAAGTTATGCAAATAAGGGAAAATACGAAGACACAACCAAGTTTGATTTCTTACAAAATTTGGTTTCAGTGTGTGTGTGTGTGTGTTTTTCTGCAAAATAAAGTTGAAAACAGATTTACGGTCTATGTTTAAATTTAGATGTTCGCTCTTAACTTTAAGTCTAAAACTTTCTAGTTTTTACCACGTTGTTCGAAATGTCACACCTTAGTTGTTGCATTCAATAAAACCTTTTCCTTGAGTTACGACGTTTTCCCCGTCTGTCCCCGACACAGTACCCTTTAACACGTTCAACCTGCACTCCCGATGTTTCCAACGTAGAAACCAAAGCACTGATATACTGTATAGCAAGCCGAAGTGTTGCGATTTTTGACAGTTTTTGGTGTTCTCCGACGTTATGTCTGGGGACTACTTTTCTCAGTTCATCAAAGGCATCATTCAACATATGCATACGTGTCCTTTCTCTTATCGTTGCGCCAAGACGGACACAATTCGGTATTTTCTTCCTTTCGTTCGAATCAATTTCTGCTGTAGAACTTGCACCATCGGCACTTTCGTAATATTTCGTTCGTAAGTTTTGGTTTGGTTCGTCACAAGTTTTGTGTTCAGTGTGACAGATGACTCTGTCTGGTGATTGACCGTACTCTAATCTTGATCCAGAATCTCTGTAATAGTTACCAAAGACCCAACTATCTTTGTTGGACACTGATTCTGCACTATTGAATTGTTCCGGTATGTATTCATACGCGCTCATAGAATCGGCCGAGCTATTACTACAAGTTTCTGGATTTTCGCCATCAACAATTCTATTGGCACTTAGACTTGCTGTAGTTTCTGCAGTAATCAAGCTATTAAAGTCAATACTTTGAACGCAAGTGTTTGTTATATAAAACTGTGAATATCCATTATCGGGGCCGCTAGCACTGTATAGGGCCGCACTTCGGTCATCGATGGCGTCCTTCGTGTTTTCTTCAGATACACCGCTCCCCAAAAATGCTGATATAATTTCCAGATCAAACATGGTCATCTCGAATGTCTTACATCTATGTACAAATATCTATTAATATTTCTATATCCGATCTGAATTGCTTTTTATCAGTTTTTTGTTTTATCAGTAGCAAGTTCAAGTTTAGTTGTCAATTATCAGGTACGTTTTACTTCAACTAATAGAACTCTCTTACTTGTAATCGAATAAATATCCTACGATTTTTTTTTTGGTTTAAACCAGGGTTCGTCCCCAACAAGATCAGAGTAATAAATGTTTTATCGATGTTTTCATAAGATCATTCCCCGAGATTTCGTTCAATCCGCGAGGTTTTTATAAAAGTAGACATAAACAAACGTGACGTCATACTGAGCGGGTACTCAAATTTCATAACAAGGTGTTTTACAAGAAAGCGAGTATGTAAAAGTAAACATTACAAAAATGTTTGTGACGTGAAAATAACTTTAAGAGAAATCGTAAACCCTTCATACAAGTGAAATTGGTTTATTTCTACTCAACCCTAAGACTTTAGAGCGGAATGGGTAAATATACGGCAGGGGATAATAACTACTTATTTGAGGAAAAGCAGCCAATGATTTTGTCAGTCGTTTATCATGTGCATATAATACTTATTTATTGAAATTTCCATTTGAAATAGCCCTTATTGACTTAAGACATGCTCCATGAAAAAGAGGTTTAATGCATCAACAGAAAGCACAGATCGAAACCTTTTACTTTTCGTAAATTTTCTACGTATCCAAGAACCATTCTACCTCAGGAGCCAGTCGGTTGTAAGGCAAAATGGATTTTATGGATCCATAACTATGTGATGACTTGCTTGGCATAATTCATCGCCGAGTTGCATTTAATTCCCTTTTTGCCAGAGCATAGCTCACTTAATAACTGAACATTGCCAGTGGTACATGGGTAGAATGTCGACCTCTCAGATCAGAGGCCCCGGGTTCGAATCCCGTATTAACCAGGATCAACCTTTGGGACCACGCGCAACTCGGTGCATCTACTGGTTGCATTTCCAGAAATCAACAATTGATAGCAAATACTTCTTGTTTGACCCTTTACAACACATTTCCGAGTTTTAACAAACACCACAGTAGAAAGATTTTGTAAACGTAGTTGAAAAGGAAGAAAATGCTGGTAAAAAGTATTTGCTCCTTCTCCTGAAAATTTTTTTCTCAGCTTTCAAAGATAATTCCCATCTTTTAACCACGAGAATATTGAAATGTTTGCGTCACATTTATTTTGTCGTCTACAAATATTTCAGTTGGGATAAGTCCAGAGAATATTAGACTTACCAAACAACCAAATTTTTTAACTTGTCCAAACCCAAAGCATTTGTGCCATGCTGTGAAAAGGGGGCTTCATGCATCTGCGAAAAGTATCGACCCATGCCAGCCTGAGCAGTCCGCGCAGGCTGACATGGGCCGAAACTTTTCGCTTTCTGTCAATTTTCTGTATGTCCAAGGACCATTCTACCTCGTGATTAGGACAGTTGTCAAAAAAGTGTTTTTTTATGGATCCATATGTGATGGTTTGCCTGGTGTAATGCATCATGGAGATGTATTAAGCCCTCTTTTGCCAGAGCGTGGCTCATTTGCATATGATCAATTAAATGTGGCTCCTATGCTTGAAATTGTCTTCTAAAGGAAAGAAAATATTGTGGGAAAAGGAGAAATGCTGGTTACCAACATTTTCTCCTTTTCCGACATGGTTTTCAAAAGACCTTTTTTTCTAAGGGGCGTTGAAACTCTGGAATGTTTGGTAAAAAGTTAAAGATACATACTTACAAATGGACAGAGAAAAAAAAAAGCTGTTAAACTTTGAAAGTGTGCAGAATGGCCTAGCTGTGTAAACATATACATGTAGATAATATTTCAATATATATGGTGTAAGGGATAGAAAAACGCAATGGTATTGTCCTCATTTAAAACTGGAAACGACAACAGCGATTGCTTTGAAGGCCTTCAACACGTGAAATGCATTTTCTATTCGTCGTAATCTGTGCAACCTTGCAGCCATTAGGAGCAATATTTGGCATGGAGATACGAAAATGAGTATAGTGTCATAAAATAAGGATGAAATGAGTTAAAAACTAACTGAAAACTGGCTGAAAACGAGTATGGATGTATCTTTTAAGATCTTTTTTGTTACCCCAATTTCTCATGACGACGACGGTAGAAGCAATTGGTGCTATTAATTGTAGAGTTTATCGGCAGAGGTTACTCAAGATTATGTTTCCAGTTCTACTTTAGACATTATCCCTAACAAAATAAACCACGCAGCCATTCCGTACAGAGGTATTTATCTGCCGCTTTATCGATGGCTGTTAGTATACAAACAGTTGGGAACACGTTACACCCCCCTCCCTCCTTTAGACGGACTACTTTTTTTTGTCTGGCCCCAGGCCACTTTTGAAAACGTTGTGACAGACAGAGAAACTGAAAATATTGTGGCAAAAGTGGGATATGAGTGTCTGCTTTTTTCACAATATTTTCACATATAGCTATAAATAAGATTTTATGTTTAGGAAAAACTCAATTTTTGCTATTTCAAAGGTAATTCTGGGGCAAAATTTTTTCCTATATGACAGTGTAGATCCAATACTTCGCAAATTTTCTATCTAAGCCACTGGCCTCTTTCCCACACAACCATCGTCGAAACACTGATCAGCGGTGAGAGAGGAATTAATCCTGTCGCAATGAAGATCATCAATTTCCGGAAAGAAAATGGCCAAACTGGGGATTCGAACCAGCGATTTCCTGCTCTCAAGTCCTGTACGCTACCTACTGCCCTACCGGGACTCGGCGTAAGGTGCACTGGATCGATCTGCAATCTATGGATTTACAAAGGGATAGAAAAGCAATGATGCGTTTACGTAGGTCTGAGATAGTTTTGCATAAGCATATTTTGGTTTTAGTTTTTTAAAGAAATGTTAGAATTCCTTTTATCGTGCCGATCGTTGATTCTTGAAGTTTTAGAATAACATTCTTTTCTGTAAATATACCACAAGACGCCAACCAGTCTTTGAGTCACGTGCTAACCATTCAGTGAGCCATACTTTGTGAAAAGGTGGTTTGATACATCTGCAAAAAATACCAACCCAGGTCAGACTGCGCAGTCCGCGCAGGCTGACCTGTGTTGAAACTTTTTGCTTTCGGTAAATTTTCTGCATGTTTAAAGACCGTGCTACCCCATGATTCAGTCAGTTGTTGACAATATGGACCCATGAATATTATGAAGATTTTCTTGGTATAATACTTCGTGGAGATGCATTAAGCACCTTTTGCCAGACCTTTGCCCATTTCTTGCCACCGCCGAAGTTGTACTGAAACAAGAGAAGATTAAGCGAATGAACATTTTTCGTCTTTCAGTGGGATGTTTCTGAAAATTTTGTGGCAAAAGGAAAAATTACTCGGAACGAACCAATTTCAAACTTTCACACGCATTTATGTAGAAATTTTAAACGTTTTACTAGATAGCGTACTAGAATCCTGCCCGGTCCCTGTATTTCTGCTTTGCATTTGTTTATTTGTTTCTTTGTTGCGGACTTTGTTCGTAAGACAGGATTCGAACCTAGAACGCCCGGACGAAAGGCCAACACCATAACCACTGAGCTAAAGAGAATTCTCCCTAACGCAGTTGTTAGGCATTGTATTTAAATCGGGATGAAGCCGTGTATGAAGGAGTAGTCTCCCGTAACACCCTATAACTAGGGTTGGTCTGTGAAAGGGTAGAAAGACCAGCCCGCATAGCTCAATAGGTAGAGCGTAGGACTCGTGAACGTAATGTTTCGAGTCACTTGAGGGTGTGGGTTCGATCCCCACGGCTGGCCACCCTAAAATTACTAATAGTCTTTCGGATGAGACGTTAAACCGAGGTCCCGTGTGACGGTGCTATACACCGAGCACGTAAAAGAACCAGGCGTAACTTGAGATGGGTTTCGTCCTGTATCTGCACTATCCCCCGTAACCATACTAACAGCCTCCAGGGGGCGTCGCCCATATGGGCAACCGGTGGCGACGATAAATAAACGCAAATTCAATCAATCAAAGGGTAGAAAACATTCACGGTGGGATCTGCGCAGGCTGCTATGAGTAGAAAGTTTTTGCCTTTTTTGTGGTATTTGTCGAAGACAATACCACTATGAGTTCAATATTGAATTTTGAAGACCATGTATCGTATTTTGTGCAAAGCCGAAGGAAATAAACCCAATTAAATTCAATTTTTCTCCGCCAAATGAGGTTTTCGGTAGCACTCAGATATGTAATTGGAAATGGCATGTTAAAATATACTGGGTGAGGCCATCGGTCATGGAAATACTAATTTTTGATTGAAAATAGCTTCACTCGCTCATAGCCTTCTATTGGCGCATTGATACAAAATTTGATTACTTGGTCCTGGGCTTTTTGGTTCCAAAACCAGTTCTTCCCATGGCTTGTTCATCCAATGATTTCGTGCTACTCCATTTGATCGGGCATGAATATTTATAGATCGAAATAATTGATTGTAATGTTGGGAATTAAATGTAAACGGCCAAAGATATTTCAAAATCATAGTTTTCAAGTACAAACTTAATTTTATTCGATATATTCACATGGTTTCTCTCTCTATCCATCATGCATCCTACTGTCAAGGGACGTTACTCCTCACTTCTAATGATCAAAGGGAGACCACCAATACAAAAATAATCATAACTTTGTCATGAGTACTCTCCCTTAACCAAAAATGTATTCATTTGACTTTCAAGCCAATATTTGAATAATATTTTTCTTTTTCTTTCAAATTATTAATTCCACACAATGGCTTCCTTGACAAATACCACTTCAGGGTTCTCAACGCTTTGATTTTTTAATGTCAAAGGACCATTTTACCTCTGGATTCAGCCGGTTAGTCGACAAAATGGCTTTTATGGATCCATAAAATAAGATGACTTGCTCGGTATCATGTATCACGGAGATGCTTTAATCCTTTACCAAACAATTCCTGGTTTTCACGACCCTGAGGAAGAAGCCTTTTAAAAAAACATTGTGGGAAAAGGAGAAAATGCTGGTGGTAACCAGCATTTTCTCCTTTTCCCACAATGTTTTCTACCCTTCCCAAATTAAATTTCAATTTTTTAGTCACATTAATTTTGTTGTCTACAAAAGCTTTCAATTTGGACAAGTCTAAAATTTTGTCGTTTGATAAAGAGTTAAGTCCTTAACACACGGCAAAATTTTAGACTTGTCTAAATTGAAGTTGTTCTCAGACAACAACTTAATTAGATGTGGCTTAAATAATACATTTTTTTTTCTTGTTGAAAGGATACAAAACATTGTGGGAAAAGGAGAAAATGCTGGTTACCAGCATTTTCTCCTTTTTCCACAATGTTTTCAAAAGGCCTACTTTTTATAGGGCCGCGGGGTGGTTTGAAAAAGCGTTCAATCTTTTATCACACAATTCCGACTTGCAACGACCCTGTGAAAGAGCGTTTTGAAAACATTGTGGGAAAAGGAGAAAATGCTGGTAACCAGCATTTTCTCCCTTTCCCACAATGTTTTCTACCTTTCCAAAAACAAATTTCAATTTTTCAGTCACATTTTTTTCGTTGTCTGCTAATGCTTTCAATGTGGACCAGTTTACATTCTGTCGTTTGCCAATAAGTTAGCCCTAAACCTGCTAAATTGGCGAAATGAAACTTTCAATCCGATGGCAATACTCGTAATTTCGCTGTTTTAAAGGTTTTTTGTGGGACAAAAATCTCCTTATTAGACGTGAGGATCCGAGATCAGACTACACATTTTGTGCAGTCTGATCTTGATCTCAATGTTTTCAAAATGTCCTTGAGTCGCGCTTGACAGCCTTAGGATTAATTAATAACTGGACGGAGACTGAAATGAGTTGTTCCGTCAGTCAAAGGGAGGCAATCAAAAGTAAACAATAACATCAGATTTATCTTCCTTAGACACGTTTGCTGGCTTTCCTAAACTAAATCGTATTTTTACGACACAATGGAAGGGGGCTTTTGAAACCGTTGCGGAAAGAGTAGGACATGCTTTTAATCAGCATTTTTCCTTTTTCCAACAATGTTTCCTACCATTTCAAAGACAAAATCTATCTTTTGTGGACATGATAGACCAAGATCAGTCTGCATAGAACGTGCATAATGATCTCTATACCGTCCGCTCTTTTAGTTAAGTCTAAAAGGTAAAAGGATTTAAAAGGGAGTTGTCCCGTTTTCCCGCAGAAACACGGCATAATCTGGGCTCAAAAGCAGTGAGTCCACGTTTCTACCCCTTCTAGGACAAATGCCATTTTTTGAGACACATTTACGACCCCTAACTCATCGGTAAATATCGTGTAACACCGACTTTTTCGTACAGGCTATTCGGTAAATCTCGGCAGCTCCCGTCTTTTAATATGAGAGTTAGAGGCTGTAGACTCATTTACTCATCGGTAAATATCGTGTAACATCGAGGTTTTCGTAAAGGCTATGCGGCCAATCTCGACAGCTTCCGTCTTTTTTTTATAAGAGTCAGGGGCCGTTGACCTTAAGTTATAGTTTGCGAATACCTTGTTTGACGATGTTTCTGTGGGAAGGCAGCCCTTTGACTTCGAGAAAGAATGCTGTCCAGGGTACACACAAAACAAAATGCACCAAAACCATGAATTAGTGCACTTACTGCCGCGATATAACTTAAATAGTGTTGAACAATATTAATTAGGCGGGGGAAATGCTAAACTAGGTTGATTGATTGTATGGTCTTTAACGCCGTTCTCAACATTATTCCAGTTATATCACGGCGGCTAGTGCACCTTTCCTTTCTTTCCTGGAACTTCTTTTACGAGTACTCCGCACAATTTCCAAGCCACTGGCTGCTTTCCCATATAATCAACGCCGAAGCAATGGTCCGCCGTGAGAGAGGAATGAATCCTGTCGCATTGACTATCATCAATATTTGGAAAGAAATTGGCATAGCCGGGGAGCTAACCAGCAAGCCCCTGATCTCAAGTCCTGTACGCTACCGACTGAGCTACCGGGGCTTTAATAGGATTTATTTTTCAAACAAAGTCAAGGGAAATACTTGCCACACCTCGGGCGATTTAACTACATCTAATCTCGTCCGCATCATGAAGATTTCAATTAGATGAGTCCGCCCGGGTAGCTTAGTGGTTAGGGTATCTGACTTGTGACCTGCTGGTTGTGGATTCGATATCCGGCTGATGCAAACTTTCTTTCCAGCGATTTTTCCCCTCTGACCTCTGATGCATGTGAGAAAAATAGTCAATGACTTGGAAAGAAAGTTTTGTCAGTACTGGTGTGAGAAAGCCAAGAAAAACATGCGTAGGTGCAAAATAAATGTCATTTAAATAATTCAAATTTATTTTTCGACGGATAGAAAACATCGTGGGAAAAGGAGAAAATGCTTGTTATCAGCACTTTCTCCTTTTACCACAATTTTTTCAGAAACTTTCTTTCTCAGGGTCGTTAAATCTCTCAGAATGTTTGTTAAAGATTTTAACGACCCTACTGAAAGCGGCTTTTGAAAACATGGAGTAAAAAGGTAAAAATGATGTTTACTAGTTTTGTCGTCTGCAAATGCTTTCAATTTGGACAAGTCGAAAAAATTTTGTCATTTGGTAGAGAATTAAGGTTCCTATACATCCCAAAAGCATTAGCGTCACACCACTTTTTTTTTTAAATAGAGTGAAAATCACCATCTTTGACCATCTGCTGTGCTTTTACTGACAAACCCACAGCTTTGTAGAATATCTTTATCAAATATATGCCCAGTGGCCTACACAAGAAGCTAAAAATGTTGGCACCTCAACCGTCTGCGTTTTGTGCTATTCCACCTCAAACACAACTACCTTTGAAAAATCAAAGTGAAAAAAGGACCTTCCGGATGGTAGACTATGAAACATTATTTGGGTACAGGCACAAAATAGTTCCCCTAAAAAATAACAAACGTGCATGCCGTTTCCACAGAAATCATCAAATAAACACAAGAAACACATTTTGGGCATATTCTTTAACTTTCTCCGATAAAACAGTGCAGCAGAACTGCTTGTTGTCAAATTTTCAAATGGGAGTACTTTTGATTACTCCGACCCTGTAGGAGTTTGTACTGGTGTCACTCCGAACCGGAAGGAGTTGGCAGTGGCGTCACTCCATTATCACTTTTGTCTGGAGAAGTGCATGGATAATAGCTCTCGGCATTTTGACTTAATTTATACAAAAAACAAAAAAAAAAACCTTAATTTATAGAAAAAAAAAAAATGAGTCATACTCTGTGAAAAGGTGGTTTAACGCATCTGCAGAAAGTATCGACTCATGTCAGCCTGCGCCGTCCACGCATGCTGACAAGAGTCAAAACTTTTTGGTATTGGTAAATTGGTCGCATGTCAAAGGACCATTGTATGTCATGATATAATGTAGCCAGTTGCTAGACAAATATGGATGCATATTTTTCGACAGCTTGCTTGGTATCATGGTTGGGGCAAACTTTTTTTCCGGCGATTTTCCTCTCCCACCTCCGATATATGTGAGAAAAGTAGTCAGTGACTTGGAAAGTGTCGGTACTGGTGTGAAAAAGCCGGGAAAGACACGCCTGGGAAATAGCGCCGTATTTGGTTAACACGCTGCAATTATACGCATAGTTTCTAAAACATTGCCGATCAAGATTTCTGTGTGAAATTGACTGTCAAAACTGATGATCTTGACAAAGCTTCAAATTTTAGTATCTTCAGCTATAAACAAAACCGTTAAATGCAAGTTTCCTCGGAACTATTTTTTGTCTGTTTTGTACAAACCTATCAAAGAAACAAAAAGGCTTCATTGGCCCTTAAGGTAAAATTCTATTAAACTCGTCCACAAAAAAAAAAAAAAATGTTACTTAGCTAGCCAAAGGCTCGCTAAATAACATTTTTTGTAGACTCGTTTAATAAAATTTTTTATTTCATGCTTTCCGGTAGGTTATCGAGAAATATCGGTGAACTACTTTTAGATATTTCATGGTTACGACCAGTGAAAATACCTATTTTTATATTCTAACTGTCCACTTGAAGGCGGAAACAGTTGTTTCCGCGCACTAGTTACCTAGTAAAATGCGCGTGCCTCACAACCAAATGGAAATATGACGTAATTTATCTTACATTTCTCGCGCTTGACGTAATATTGTAATGCGTTGCTATGCGGAGGGCTTCGCCACAGGGAATAATCGAAAAGAACTGTACTGGATTTTGATGTAAGTTCCCCCCCCCCCCCAGCAAGGGTTAAAAGCATGAAATAAATAGAATATTTGTTTTTTTCGGTGAAAGATCGAAAATTATTTCATCTCGTGAACATCATCTGTAATATTTTCACTCGTGGCTGCGCCACTCGTGAAAATATTACCGATGATGTCACTCGATGAAATAAATTTCGATCTTTCACCGTAAAAAACAAATATCCTGTATTTATTTCATGCTTACCGGTAGGTTATCGAGAAATAACGGTGAAATATTTTTCGATATTTCATAGTTACGACCAGTGAAAAATACCGATTTGTATACTCTAACTCTTCAATTGAAGGCGAAAACAGTTGTTCCCGCCCACTAGTTACCTAGGTAAAATGCGCGTGCCTCTCAAACAGATGGAAATATTACGTAATTTACCCTACATTTCTCGCGCTTGACGTAATATTGTAATGCGTTGCTATGCGGAGGGGGTACGCCACAGGGAATAACCGAAAAGAACTGTACTGGACTTTGATGTAAGTTCCCCTAAAAAAAAACGGTTAATAGCACGAAATAAATATAATATTTTTTTTTCGGTGAAAGATCGAAATTTATTTCATCTCGTGAACATCATCGGTAATATTTTCACTCGTGGCTGTGCCACTCCTGAAAATACTTCCGATGATGTTCACTCGATGAAATAAATTTCGATCTTTCACCTTAAAAAACAAATATCCTCTATATCTCAAACACCAACTCATGTCAGATCTTATATATCTCAAACACCAACTCATGCCAGATCTTATATATCATTCAAACTTCGATTTCGCACACATATCGCTGTTTGCTTTCACAATCGGTACGGTCTAGGTGCCACGCCTCGTTTGTCATGGCGCAGTCCGCCTTTCCTGACAGTTTTTCGAAGAGGTTCATCGGTATATCTTTAAAGTCAGATGTTCTCCAGTCCCTAAAGCCTTGTCGATGAGCATCCAACCAAAGGCCTGAAACTATAATCCTTCTAGTTTGTATTATTGTTTGGTGTCTAACCCTTCACCAAACGACAAAATGTTAGGCTTTTCCAAACTAAAAAGGTCTTGCAGACGACAAGTTAAACGTGACCCAAAACTGAAATTTGTCTTTGGAAGGGTGGAAAACATTGTGGGAAAAGGAGAAAATGCTGATTACCAGCATTTTCTCCTTTTCCCACAATGTTTTCAAAAAGCTTCTTTCTCAAGGTCGTGAAAACTCGGGATCGAGTGTGGTGAAGGATTAACGGCATAGCTGTTAATGCGCAACAAGGGATAAATGTATTTCGAGCACAGACTGTTATCGATTGGCCCGATAGCTCACTTGATGTAGTCGTTTACTATAGTTCGGAAGGTCATGTGTTCGAGTCACATCGGAAGTTTATATTTTTTCATTTCTAAGCTGGTAAACAGTAAGGTCCCTATGATATTTCCTTTCAAAATGTCATTTTTTTTTTTTCTATCTATCTATTTCAAAGTCCCTATAATGCCTTTTTTAACATTATCTACAAATTTTAATGCCGATGGCAGCAATGTTACCTTTAGTAGACAGTTAGATCAAGTTCAGACTCGTAAAAAAACGTGCAGTCTGATCTCGGATTTAAACCTTCAGCTGCTTGATGCTTAACTATGAGCAAAATCCTATTAAACAGCAATGGAAATATATTAAGTAGCTATGATCTGTGAAAAGGAAACTTATTGCATCTGCAACAAGTTTCGACCCAGGTCAGTTTGCACGAAGTTTTTGGTCAACTTTCTGCATGTTAAAGGACCAGTGTACCTCATGATTCAGTGATTCATGATTCAGATTCGGTTGTTAGACGAAATGGATTTTGTGAATCCATAATCACATGATAACTTGCTCGATACAATGTATATCCGAAGATGCACTGAATCCCCTTTTCCAAGGGCAAGGCTAAAACGTTTTAGACTCTGACTCTTTACCAAACGACAAAATTTTAGATTTGTCCAAATTGAAAGCATTTGCAGACGACAAAATAAACGTGACTTAAAAATTAAAAGTTTGCTTTAGAAGAGTAGAAAACATTGTGGGAAAAGGAGAAAATGCTGGTTACCAGCATTTTCTCCTTTTCCCACAATGTTTTCAGAAGGCTTCTTCCTCTGGGTCGTAAAAACCAGGGATTGTTTGGTAAAGGGTTAAAAAGTGCAATTAATTTCCTTGATAGGAAAAGCGTTAACCCTTTACCAATCAAGGTCCATGTTTTTGAACAACCCTGAAAAGATGACTTTTGAAAACACTTGTGAGAAAAGATTAAAATGCTGGTATAGGGTTAGGAAGAAGGCTTTTGAATAAAAAAATATAGTAACCAGCATTTTGTCCTTTATCCACAGTGTTTCAGAGAAAACTTTCAGAGTAAACTCCCACCATTTGAGACATTTTTTGTTTGTCGTCTGCAAAATGCTTTCAATTTCGACAAGTCTAAAATCTTGTCGTTTGCTATAGCCTTAAAAACTGAAAATAAATTTGGACTTATTAATATTGAAAGCATTTGAAGGCGACAAAATAAAAAGTAACTTACATTATGGAACTCGTACGCGAACAGCTAGAAAACATGATGGGAAAAGGAGAAAATGCTGTTTACCATCATTTTCTTCTTTTCTGACGATGTTTTCAAGAGCCTTCCTCTTTATAAGGGCATTAAAACTGGGGACTGTGTGGCAAAGGATTTGTTTTAAGACATTCTTACATCGATCACCCACAAAGTTTGTCCTCAAAATGTCTAACTTTTCGTGTGTAGTGATCTGTACAAGCCTGGCTCTGTCCATCTTACATCTGCTACCTGCTGTAGATTGGATAACTTTGTCTTCTGAAAAACTGATAATTGATTTTAGTTAAAGACCCAGTGGCGACCAAAAGTAAATAATGTGGTTGTTCAAATGAATTTAAATCTAAATCATGCTATTTAAAAGCGTAGAAATTATTGTGAAGATGATAATCTGTTATCATACGGTCAGTCCAAGTGTTAGTCCCTAGCAGAAAAAGGAATCTTAAAGTATGTCAAAAGTTGTCATGTCGCTCTTTTTTCTGCAAGCAACTAATATTTGGACAGACTGCATACTAAAAGGTTGCCATCTTCACATTAATACAAAGTTTGTAAAAGAAAACAAGAACCTGTTGAAAGAGTATAGAGGTACACTATACCACTCATCTTCGCTAACCAAGGGTGATGATCACGATACGTAGCCCTATTCACCCTTGGCTGATTAAGTAAAAATTTGTAATCCCCGAGATACGCGTAATTATTGGTTACAGTCCGTTCTAAAAGAGCCAGTCAAACAGCTTGTTTCATTTGCTGTCTATCATCAGCAAGGCGTAAAAAAAAAAAACAGCGACCGAAGGAGAGAACTGACTGATATTTGCTGGAAATCAACACGAAAATATAAAAGAATTATACTTACTTCAACATTTACTGTAACAAATCAGTTACGTGAAGTTTAAGGATACATTTCAACACCAGATAATGGACTGTCAAAATACGATTGTAGATTTTTGCGAAAGGGCATGTCTATTCTAGGGGTGATAACTGTTAATGACTAGTGGGTGGCGTATGTCGGGGATAGCAAATTTTGACTATATCAGCCATGGGTGAAAAGAGCAAGGTAGTAATTCTCACTCATGGCTAACGAAGATGTACAAGTAGGATTAGAAGACTTACAAGAAGATCATCTGCCCGCTAACAAAGTCAATGACGTTACTGTAGGAACACGGAGGGGGTGCCATCGTCCACTTGCCGTCATAATCGCAGTAAAATGCTTCTTTGTACGACTTTTGTGTCGAGTGATTCCAACAGCCATATGCCTGTTTACTTCCCACTGGGTACATGTTTCCGAAACGCACGAATGGGCCAAGTTGCAGAGGAATTTTACAGTCTGTAAATGGAGAAGTAAAGGTATACTCGAATGACAGTGACAATAACATTTTGACTTTTTTTTTTTCAAAGTATAAAGGCCTCCGGCCCATAATACTAATGACATATATATCAATATGTGCACACGTACTGAGTGAATTACCTTTTAACTTCAAAGAAGCATGTGAATATATACTACTACGTTGTCAAGCTTTGCTTAGTAGCGGAAAAGAATGGATTCAAGATCACGCTGCAAGTATCTTATTGTGTAGTCCGATCTTAACATAATCCGCTCGCAGAAGCAAGTAAACCTGGTCTAAAGAAAATGATGTTGACAATCAATCAATCAACCAACCAATCAATCAATCAGTCAATCAGTCAATCACTATTGTCTGAGTACACAGTCCCCATTGCCTGAACAGTGTCATAATACAAATGAGCCGTGCTCTGTGAAAAGGGGGCTTAATGCATCTGCGAAAAGTATCGACCCAGGTCAGCCTGCGCGGACTGCGCAGGCTGACCTGGGCCGAAACGTTTTGCTATAGGTCAATTTTTCTGTATGTCAAAGGACCGTTCTACCTCATGACTAAGTCGGTTGTTTAAAAAAAAAAAAAAAAAAAAAAGTGGCTATTATGGATCCATAATTATGTGATGACTTGCCTGATATCATGTATCACGAAAATGCATTAAGCCCCGTTTTGCCAGAGCATGGCTCAAATATTTCGGTCAGCTTCTTTACGCTTACAAAGAAAAATATATAAGGCATGCTCTGTGAAAAGGGAATTTAATGCATCTGCAAAAAGTATCGACTCAGGTCAGTCTGTGCAGTCGGCGCAGGCTGACCTGAGTCGAAGCTTTTTGGCTATTGGTCGATTTTTTTCAAGTCCAAGGACTATTCTAACGTCAAAGTCAGCTGGTTGCTCGACAAAATGGATTTTATAGAACCATAGATATGTTTGCTTGGTATAATGCATCGCGGAGATGAATGAAACCCCCTTTTGTCAGAGCATGGCTCATATATTATAATATATTGACCATCCTTTCATCAGAACATTTGATTTACCTCGAAAAATCTGAAAAAGAACACTTTGAATTTAAATAAGACAACAAAATTTTAGAATGCTCCAATTGATAGCATTTGCAGAATTAAATGTTTCACAAATTATGAAAATTGTCTTTGAAATGGGGGGGAGGGGGACTTTAGATTTCAAGCGCATTTAAATGGCAGTAAAACGATTAGAAATAAAATTAAAAGTGGGATTAATAGGATGAAAAGAAAGCTTATTATTTCATGCTTTCCGGTAGTTTTTCGAGAAATAACGGTGGAATATTGTTTGATATTTCATTGTTACGACAAGTGGAAAATGCCGATTTTAATTTCTAACCCTTCAATTGAAGGCAGAAACAGTAGTTCCTGCGCACTAGTTACCTAAAAAACAGCGCGTGTCATTCAAACAGATTGAAATATGACGTAATCTACCCTACGTTTCTCGCGCTTTACGTAATATGAAAAAGGCAAAGCCTCAATACGAGCGACGTGAATGATTTGTGGAACAAATATCTATTTATTCGAATGATGAGCTAGATTCTTGATCTTGAAATCAAAGGGTTTTGATTTCGAATTCTGTCTTTGCCAAAACTAATTTTGAGCGTTGTCAAAAGTAGAAAGCATTTTTCTTTCGTAGATTTATACATGTGAAATAGGGCGAACTGTCCCTAATTTCCTGAACAAAATAAAGACAGTTCCTTGACAATTTCGTTAAGTTATGTCCAGAAAAAATATCTTGGAATGATTACTGGTCAACATGTAAAGACCATCTTATGGGAACATTTCCTCACCGCATGTAGATCTAGATCTATATTAGAGAGACTTTGATTTTTACGAGGAATCCGTCAGGTTGGGAAGAATACTAATATTGAGCAGAGTACTGGTAAAAGGAACTTCAGGAATGCATGGTAGGTGCACTTGCCGCCGCAATGAATATACACACAAAAGGAATCGTCAGTGCACAGGTCTACCCACATTTTACCTGGAGTTTCTTTACAATCAGAGTGCTTAGATCGCTAAAATCAGATTATAGACTATGTGGCTTTCCTTTTTCATCCCATCTGCTTTCCTACACATCCGTCGTTGAAACAGTGATCAGTGCAGAGACAGGAATGAATTCTGTCGCAATGACTAGATCTAGATCTATCATCAGTCCTAGGAAAGAAATCTGCCAAGTTTTCGGATAGATATCCAACTTATGGCAAAAAAACGCCAAACTTTTCGATCTATTAACAAGTTTTCGTAACATTAAATAGATCTAAATACGAGAGGGTTTAATGCATCTCTGTGATGTATGATACCAAGCAAGTCATCACATCATTATACATCCATATTGTATGATAACTGACTGAATCAAAAGGCATGCAAACTGGTCCTTTGACATGTAGAACGTTGAAAAATAGATCTAGCAAGGAGCTTTGACGCAGGTTAGCTTGCGCGGACTGCACAGGCCGACCTGGGTCGATAGTTTTTTGCAAATGCATTAAGCCCCCTTTTTACAGATCATAAATCCGGCTTTCTCTATAAATGGTATTTTGAAAAAGCCAAAAAACTAGTTTAGTCATTATTTCTTCGACAAAATGTTTTCCGCAAAAAACGGCTCGTGCATGACGTAAGAATAGTATGATTAATGACGTCATTATTTTTTAGCATAGATCATAGCGTATGTTTATACACAAATAGACGCTTAACACGCTGAAAGTACGTAAGAAATTAGATAATCTGTACTCATTAAACTGATAATGATTATTAAGTAATCATTCGATCGGTAGATAATTTTTGTCATTTTTGACCAATCAGGTCTACTTGTGCGAAAGATTGTCATACGTGTGACGCTGTGCGACTAACCGGAAGACACTCAGTTTTTAAGTCATCCCTATTTAGATTTAGACTAAAACCCAGAACGAAGTCGGAATTTCATTTTTGAAAATCTAGAACGGTGTTACCGCAAAACGAGCTTCGCTCGTTATTATTGTAATGCGTTGTTATGCGGAGGGGGTACGCCATGGGTAATTACAGAAAACAACTGTGCTTGGTTTGACAAGTTACAACATAAAAGTGGTTAGAAGCATGAAATAAATAGATTTTTGTTTTTTGAAAGATCGAAATTTATTTTATCTCGTAAACATCATCGGTAATATTTTCACGAGTGCTGCGCCACTCGTGAAAATATTACCGATGACGTTCAGGAGATGAAATAAATTTCGATCTTTCACCGGAAAAAAAAACAATTATCCTCTATTTATTTTTCTATCAAGGTATTTTCTCCCAATTTGATATTCAATTGTATTTCATAACGCAGAGAGGCTTTCAACCCTAAACCTGCTAAATAACTAAAATGAAGCCATTATGATCGATTGTAAAAGCCCAGATATTTCTACCTGAAAGTCATCTTTTGTCGGAAAATATCTCCTTATCGGACAATGTAGATCCAAGATCAGCCTGCACGTTCTGTGTAGTCTGATCTTGATCTACACTGTCCGTAAAAGGTCCTCAAGTCGCGCTTAGCAGCTTCAGGGTTAATTCGAGGAACCGCTTATTTCATCGTAGATTTGGGACCTATGGGATACATTATAGGGAAAGGAGAAAATGCTGGTTATCAGTATTTTCTTCGTTTCCCACAAAGTTTTCCTTTTCTTTGGGGTCGTTCAAACTCAGTATTATGTGATGAAGGTTTAATGGTACTATCTTAACAAATATGAAAATGTGAAAAAAAAACTACTTGCGAGTCTGTTTGATAAAACGTACATTTCGCTTCACATAATGTCGCAGACGATGCTGAGTCACACACATTCAGTTCTGAACCGTAGTAAGAATCATTCTGCAAAGATATCAGTTGCTTATTATCTATAACTTTGAGTTTTAGACTGAGCTTACTCTTCACCATAAGATAAAGTTTTAGACTTGTCAAAATTCAAAACAGTTGCAGACGACAAATAAAAAGTGGCTCAAATGATGGAACTTGCCTTTGATCGAGTTGAAAAGATTGTTGGAGAAGGAGAAAATGCTGGTTACCAGCATTTTCTCCTTTCCCACAATATTTTCATAAGCTTTCCTCCTCAGGGTTGTTAAAAGTCGGGATTTTGTTGTAAGAGGTTAAACCAATCTTCTTCTTCTTCGTCGTCGTCATCATCATCATCATCTTCTTCTTCGTTTGAAACGTTTTCTCACCGATTAAGACACTTTTAATTTAACGTCTGTAACTGCTTTGGATATTGAAAAGTTTAAAGTTTTTTTCGTTTGGTAAACGAGATGAAATAAATTTCGATCTTTCATGCTTCTAACCCCTTTTATGTTGGGACTTTTGTCAAAATCCAGCACAGTTGTTTTCTGTAATTCCCCATGGTGTACCCCCTCCGCATAACACTTTTAATTTAACGTCCTTAATTGCTTTGGATATTGAAAAGTCTAAAGTTTTGTCGTTTGGTAAAGAGTTAAAGGTAATTTTTGGTGACGAAGAGTTTGGATCGACTCAGATCAGACTAGAAGAACGTATCTGACAATCGTGATCTAATTCCTTTGCAAATGAAACTCTTACCCATAATCGCAAACCATTCTTAGCAGCATTCTTAGTCTGATCCTAAATTCAGAAAGTAACACGACTTCTGATTCAATGAAGCATCTGAGCCACGCTCTTGCAAAAGGTGGTTTAATGCATCTTATTGATGTATTTTACCAATCAGTTCATCCTGTAATTAGGATTCTTTAAGACCAATTATGCCTAAAAAGATTTTGGCTAAATCATGAGGTAGCAGCATGGTCCTTAGATATGCAGAAAATTTATCAATAGCAAAAAGTTTCGATTCACGTCAGCCTGCACAGTCCGCGCACAGAGCATCGCTTATTTTCTTCTTTTTTTTTTTTTAGCAAATCAGATATTGCGAATTTTTGAAACTTTGTAGATATTTGAGAATTAGTATTGGGATGCATTTTAGAATGATTGGTAAATTTTTAAAGGAACACGTGTATATGAACTATGCTCTGTAAAAAGGGGGCTTAATGCATTTGCAAAAAGTATCGACCCAGGTCAGCATGCGCAGTCCGCGCAGGCTGACCTGGGCCGAAACTTTCTGCTATCGGTCAGTTTTCTGCACCTCAAATGACCAGTGTAGCTCATAATCCAGCCGGCTGTTATACAACAGGATTGTATGGATCCATGATTCTGTGATGACTTGCTTTGTATAATGCATCATGGAGATGCATTAAGCCCCCTTTTGCCAGAGCATGGCTCATATCAATACGGGAGGAGGGTGATTATATATATCAGTCAAGGAAAAGAATCAAACTTAACCATGTGGTTTGAAAGCTTCAAACACCATCAGCTTGCAGTCAAAAGGCAAAATATGGGATTCTGGAAGCTTTTAAAGCATTAGGCATATTTGTGATGCAATGCAGGCCCATCTGCAAGAAACACTATTTCAAAACAGTGTGGGAAAATAAGAGAAATCGCGTGTAAATAGCAAATTCTCCTTTCCCTACAACTTTTCTACTTTATCAGAACAAAGCATGTCATTTGGAACAATTTCGACTTTTCTTCTGCAGAAGAATTCATTTCTGAACAATCTAGGTTTGGACCTATTTTCAAGTACAGGAAAGGAGCTTTTTTAAAGTAACAGTAAAGCCCAAAAGTAAACAAAGTGGGTGGTTAAATGCATTTGAATTTATATCATACCATTTAAAAGTATGGAAATTATTGTAAAGATGACAATCCGTTCTTGTACGGTCGGTCCAAATGTTAGTTGCTGACAGAGAAATTAATTTCAAAACTAGGTTAAAACCTGCCAGGTAGCTGTGTCTTTTGTTTACTTTTTTGCCTGACTTTGAAATTCTTTTTTCTGCCAGCGACTAACATATGGCCCGACCACACGATAACAGACTGTCATCTCCACAATATTTTTCATACTAAAATTACATGGTTTGATTTAAATTTAGATGTATTATGACACCTGCTTTGATATTTTGGCCTTTACTGGGCATTTAAGTAAAAAAAGAAAACAAAAAAAAAAAGTTTGAAACTTTTAAGAAGAATAATTGTTTCCCCACCCTTCTTCAAAACTATTTGTGGCCCGACCCAGCTGCCCCTAAACTGGTTTAAACATGAAACTCTGTTAAACAGTACAATTTTTGGTTTTGTACATACTGAAATCTTCTTCAAATTGCAAATTATTCATGGTTCAAATGCCGGTATTTGTCTTGATAGGGTAAGAAACATTGTGGGAAAAGGAGAAAATGCTGGTCCTTATGGTCTTCATGGTCCTTAAAACAAAGGAACTGGTTGGAAAATGGTCAAACTTACCACGTGGTTTGAGGGTTTCAACCAGCACGCGATTCCCGCCTTTTTCTCCTTATAGACGTGCATTAATCGCGTGACAGGTGTAAAGAGGCTCAGGATGCAAACATTCGAGCGCCTTCTGTAATTTATAAATTTACAACTGGTGGTGTCATTGCATTCCCTAATACAGTCTGCAATGTCTGTTTGTCGACGTATATAGATTACGTCTGGGTCCGTACTATAAGCGTGTGTCGAAAACTCAATTTCCGGTAGAAAATTTGCGGTGGTTGTCCCAAACAAAAGTACTAATATATAGAAAATAAACTTTGAAACTTTTAATGCTTTTTTCAACATTTCGTCCTTAAAGATATACGTTGAAGTTGACTCTAGTGAAATTTTGAAATCTTCAAATTGTCAAACAAGTATCAAATAGTATTGTAAATTGGCCATAAAATAGTCCACTTTTACATACGCCACAAAGCAGTTCTCCAGTACATACAGGTACATGCCACAAAAGTGTTCTAAACATACGTCTTAGAATAGTTCTCTTGCTGGCGAATCAAAATTCCATCTTGTTTATCGTTCATTAGGTGGTGGTTTATGCCGCTTTCAATATTATTCTGTAATAGCAGAACGGCATTTATACATGTTTGCTCTGAGTTTCACCAATACTAGATCAGGGCCCGTAATCACCAACTATTTCACAGTGCTTTCCAATTTTTATTCTAGATTTAGAAAGTAACACGATTCCCAAGTAGCAAAACCAATTAGTCTAGCCTATCAGAAAATGAATTCTTTTGAAATCAAGGAAATTCATAATGACCAGAATGCTATTCGGAGTAGTTGGTGAATACGGCCCCATGGTTCGGAAATGTCTTGTCCTAGGACATTCCCTAAAATGCCCAGCGCCTCAATTGAGGATCAAACCCGAAACTACTGGATTACAAATCCCACAGCTTCACTGAGTCAAGAACAACACCCAGATTTTCTCTCAGAACTTCGATTGGCCCGTTACCAATAAATCTCAGCGTAAAATTAATCTAACTCGAACCAGTTCTCCGTTTTTATACCTCAAACCTAGTCTGGGTCAAGGCAGTATTAATTTTTTAATCACTTCAAGTCGCGGTCTCTTTACACGATCTATACATATAGATCTCTGGCAATGAACTGATGACAGGTTTCTAAATTACTTCGTTATTTTTGACAAAGTAACCTCCTAATAAATAAAACAGGAAAAAAATGATTGGACTGGAACCCAGGCTACCTATTTCCTATAAACCCTTTACTCATTTTCAATTTTACGACCTTCGAAGACGTTTTGCGAAAAATCTAAACTGAAAATGGGTTATTTCGGTGTTTAATGAGTTTTACTTGGCTACTACACATCACTTTTCCGGCAATATTCTTACTTTAAACATATTTATTTTACATCGATTGAGAAACAAGTTCTTACAACTTATACTAATCTCTCTCGATTCTGCTTCCTGGGAACTACACCAGTACTCACGCCGAATGTGTGGGCCAATGAAAAATCCCAAAGTTGACACCCGCTCCCGTGTATCGAACTCGGGACCTTTTGGTTACGAGGCCGACGCTTTACCTCACAACCACGGACACCACTATATTCTTAAAACTGACGGCGAAAATCGTGTGCTCGAGCTGAGAGCTTGGATAGCAACCTAATTGTACAGCAAACTGCACTCGTACGTATTTGAATTTGAATATCTTCTTCAGAATTGATATATTGATTCACCGAAAGGTAAATTGATTGGATGGTGTTTTACGCCCGTTTCAATATTATTTCAGATGTATCATGGAGACGGATCAAGTATCTGTCCTATGTTTCACAAGCTCTAGGATGGGGACTCTGAAAAGTCTAGCCTAAGAACGTCCAAAAGAAAAATCAGGGCCTCGAGTACGAATCATGCACATTCACAACTCGGCAGTGACGGACCCCCGTCCTTTAGAGAACGAAAACATTCTAGAACTGTCACAAGCCGGCCAAAAGGTCTCGCGGGGAGGTGGAGGGGGGGGGGGGTGCGGGTAAAGAAAAATCGAAGTGCCATTATACCTGTTATAGTCGATCAAACTACAATAAAAACTGGACGTGCGTGCACACTTTTCCATGTTATAAAACTTCCATTAAATTTCAGCCGAGTGAGTGTTACGGGGATTGAACTTGACTTCTGCTTTCTTAATGTAGTTAATGTAGACTAATGGACATGGCATATAAAAGTAAACCTACTACATGAGTTAAAAACTGTTGGAAGACGTAAAAAAAATTTCTAAACACGGACGGACGGGGACACAAACTAGTACCAGCATAACATTCCACTCACCCACCCCATCCCCCCCTCCCCCCACACACACATATACGTCTTAAATCTTTGTGTGTCGAGGCGGGGGAGGGGGGGGGGTGTTTGTTCTGGTAAAACTGACCATAACCCTTGGACTTCTACAATTAGCATTAGACATTTTCCCACTATGAAAGAAAAAAATTCGCAAGAAGAAACATGTATCTCGATAGAAACTTTTTAGCCAAACTTTTTTTTCAATATTTCGGTCAGTGTAGATCCAAGATCAAGCCACATTTAACTCGTTAACAAACGACAAAACCTTAGACTGAACCAAACTGAAAACATTTGCAGAAAAAGGAATAAATGTGACTGAAACGATAAGGTTTTTCTTGGAAAAGGTAGAAAACTTTGTTGGAAAAGGAGAAAATGCTGGTTACCAGCATTTTCTCCTTTTCCCACAATGTTTTCAAAAGGCTTTTTCCTGAGGGTCATTACAACACTAAATTGTGAGGCAAAGGGCATGATTAATTGATTGAATGGTGTTTTACGCCGCAGTCATATCACGGCGAAAGCTCACATATTCATGTATTTCCTGGGTTCCATCAGTACTAGGCTGGGGCTCTGAGGTGTCTTGCCCAAGGACACTCCCACAAAAAACCCAGCGGATCAGGTGGTGCGCGAACCAAGGCAAATAGATAACCTGTCTGACCATCCTCTACATGGTACTTAGACAAAATGCCAAATTTCCAAAAAAAGATGACGAAAAGCTTCAAGTGCAGTGCTACTGTTGCAAGGCTATCCAACAGATTCAACATCAGACTTTCCTGATCTGATCTTGTTCTACACTTTTGGCAAGAGTCCTAAGGGGGTTTAGTAATGGTGAAGCTGGATTAGCAGTCCGGCGGTATCAGGTTCGACTCTCATATGCCTTAGGCGCCTGTTTTATCGCGGGTGTGTCCTTCGACAAGACACTTCAAGGCATCAGCTTAGTGGCCTAGCACTAAATCAAGGAAACAAAGAGTAAATGCTGAATACCATATTCGCTTTTCCACATTATGCTTTCTATCTTTTCAAATCCAATCATTTAAGCTCGATGAATTATTTCGTCTACAAATACTTTCAAATAGGAAAAGTATAAAATCTTGTTTTCGGGTAAATAGTTTAGTTACGACTATACAACTAGGCCATGATGAAGTTGTCATGCCTGAGGCTTGCTTTCAGGAAAAATAAACGAGCCGTGCTCTGGTAAATGAGGGCATAATGCATTTCTGTGATGCATTATATACAAAGCAAGTTATCACATAATTATGGATCCATAAAATCTATTTTGTAGAACAACTGACAAAATCACAAGGTAAAATGGTCCTTTGACATGAAGAAAATTTATAAACAGCAAAAAGTGTCGGCCCATGTCAGCCTGCGTGCACTGCGCAGGCTGACATGGGTCGATACTTTTTGCAGATGCACGAAACCCCGCCTTTTCACAGAGCACGACTTAAATGTATGCCTTCCATAAATATTTCACCGCGTTATTACAGCTAACATTCATATTCTGTGACACATGTTTATTAATATAAAAAGGTTTTTAAACCATTTAACTAATAACCACTTATTGCAATGACCCATAAGAGTGGAAAAAAAAAAACTAAGAGGGTCCTGATTGCCCTGTGTCGTCCCCTCGTCTTTTGAATAAATGTGCTATAAATAGAGACATTAAACAATGTCTGTATGGCAATGAAATTTCATGGCAAAGTTAAGTCTAGCCCCTAAAATAGTATCACATAACATTTATCATATAACCACGGTTGTCAAAATGTTTTAAACTAACAGATCAAAACTGAATTCTAACAGATCAGGCCAGGGGTCAAGGGGGCCGCCCAGGCCCCCTTGTGGGTCCAGGGCAACGCCCTGGTGGGGGGACCAGGGGGGCAAAGCCCCCCGGCCGAAAATGAATTTCGGCAATTCTAAACACCTTAGAAGCCATCTCCTTGCATGCAAATCCCTTCATTCTTCTTTCTTAGTCTTTGCCAAAATACATTACATTTGCTCTTTGGAGAAAATAATATTAAACTTTTTTTAATAAAATAGATCATTTGTAATATATTCTTAAGATTTTTGCACTGGGGAAAAAGTGGATTTTTAGAGAAAAATACTGCCATTCGATATAAAATACACGTGAAAGAATTTTTATTATCGAGTGTTGTTTAAATATTATCTGTTTATAGACTCTAGTTTTGTCATTCATTTAATTTGCATTTCTGCTGTGTAGTGTCTTTCATCTTTGTTGTTATAAATGTATATTCTCGTGCCGACGTTGTATGTATAGAAAAAAAAAATAAATAAATCGGAATCACCCTTGAGGTTATATAATATATATGTACTTTGTCAAGCTTTACGGCATGCAGCCGAGATCTAACTGGGTAAGAAATGTATCGGTGCGGTTATACATGCCTTGAAATGAGTTGTATATTTGTGCAATTCATTCCTGGTTTTTTGCATCTGCTTGTGAAAAAAGTAAGCAAACTTTAAATTTCTGACAACATACATGTACCTGAGTCATAACAATCCACTGTAAAGCTGAAATTCAGCAAATCCATCGCCTTTCCAGGGTTGGACACTAATTTTTTTTTCTTTGGGATCCAGCAGGAATCCCTAACTTTATTATCTGGGTGCCCTCCTGATTATCAGGGATCCCTCCGAAGTTACAAAAAAGTAAGTTTTGATTGATCAACTTGATTTTGATATTTCATTTGATTTTTATCGAATAAATTAGATTCATCAGCATTTTGTATACTTTGTTTTGTAGAATGGCTCATCATGAGCCAACAGATCATCATCCTGTTCCTCTGCATCAATAATTTATTGTACTTTTAAAAAATTTGGATGCAGATCACGCAAATCCTGCGAATACGACCCAGACGTTTATTGATTTTTTTGTGTGTGTGATACAATCAAAAATGACTAAATACAAATTGGCTATCAGCAAAGTAGGTATGTATACATGTGAAAAGAAAAGAGATTTAGGCCTGTGTCACAAGAAATTCAGTGCTGACAACTGTACAAGTAACTTACAGTACAATGGCCACTTTTCCTACAAAGCGCTCAAAACATCTGCCAAGCATGTAAGACACATATTATAGGATCTGAAAAACAGAAATATAGGTATGAGTGTCCTAAGAGTGTCACACTAAATAGGAAAAAACGGGGTCTAAATGGTCAGGGGTCTAAAGTCTCAGTATTTCTCCCACCTCTTATACGCCAAAATGTATGACAAAAGACGAAAAGTAACAACTGAGCAGCTGTAGAAATGGTAGAAATACAGTATATCATGTTTTTTAATAGCATGTACATAGTTTTAAGTTACTTTATCAATCCACTGACGAAGGGGCCTGATGATTGAAAATTCGTCATAAAGTATCCTTTTGAAATGAATTACGGACGTTTCGTACCATGACCATTTCGTACCAGTCACTTCGTACCATAATTTGACTATTTCGTACCATAGGTTATACCATTTCGTACCATGATTTTACCACTTCGTACCATAGTGATACCATTTCGTACCATATTTTTGGGACCTATGACAAAGTTTTGACTATGAAAAATGTCCGTTGTGACTATCTTAAAAGAAGAAAAACAAAATCAAATTCAAGTTAAATTTATATTGTTGAAAGTGAAGCAATATATAATAAATAGGCAATAACACTTTCTGATTATCTCCTTTTCGCATAATGTTGTCAAAGTAGTTTATCAGAGAGTCATAAAAACGAATTGCTTTTGTAACGTGTGTAGTTTTAGCAAATGAATATTGTGGAAAATGATGTTTTCACAAGAAATAAAATTGTCACATTGACCATGACGTTTGACACTGTCCTTGTCTTGGCATCATGTTTAGAAAAATAATAATAATTGAAATGGAATGGATGACAGATGGGGGTATATAAGATCCCTGATCTATGCAATCAAGGGTAAACAAACAATTATAATTCTTTGATTGAATATTCAATTTAATGTAATCAGTTTGATCCCAACGAAAATTACCCGACCTGCAACAAGCATTACAAACAGACTAATTACCTGGTTTCTCAGTCGCAACTAATTTAATTGATATATGATAATCCCGTAAATCTGATTACAAAAGCATTGGTTTATACTAAGTAAATATATCAAATGTCTCTTTTTTTCACATTTATTGATACTTTTGGTCATGGTACGAGATGGTATTATCATGGTACGAAGTGGTAACGCTATGGTACGAAGTGGTAATTCTATGGCACGAAATGGTCATAAACGGAATGGTACGAAATGGTTATGGTACGAAGCGACTGCATACCTTTGAAATCGTTCTTCCAATTTTGCTGACAGGGGCCCTGGCGCTTTGTTTCATAAACGCTTTGCGTTTCAAGACGCTCTTCGAGTGTATTCTTTCTTTTTTCAGCAGGCTGAGATATGTTCTAAAAATAAGAAAAAATCCGCGCCGCGAAAACTCAAGACAACTATCGGCCAAAACCGTAACAACTAGACGCTTGATAAAGTAATTTGATTTTAAAGAGCATCTAAATGACATAGTAGGTTACAAGACGTTGCGATCGTCATACAAGCTGCCATTCGGCTTACCTCGGGTGATGGGATCCATCATATCCCTCGGCTGTAACTGGTGGATTGATATGCACCAGATCGCTACATATCCGGAAATACGCCGGTTTACCGTTCTGAAAATTGTAAGGCTCCTCTTAAAAAAGGAAACTTGAGTTTCAATTTTCTATTTTAATCTTTCTAACTAGATCTATATTTCAGTTGACAAACAGTTCGCACATTCATTTTTTAAGGTGGATTATCGATTGCGATTGACGTTTTCACCGACAGGTAGATAGGTGTAAATAACTTCATCGAGGTTGTTTATGTCGTTGCTAAACGACTGACAGTGGCGCGCCATATATATACAAGATCACGTGATTGGCAGTTCAAATGGAAACGACCGTTATACGGACGAGGTTAGATGTAGGTACGGAATCGGCCGAGTTGTGACGAGTGACAAGCTGCATTTATTTTTAGACTGGTTTTTCCGAAGATCGTTCAAGGGCACGGTGTAAAGGAGGTTTCTCGTGAAGCTTGCATTTGTTATAAAACGTCTTGAAAATTCAAGGATCCTAACGGAATCTTAACGAATATAAAAAAACCAGGCGGTTAAAAAAAAAACCAACCTCGCATCGACGGCAAAACTAACCGATCCAAACGCGATTTTAAGCGATGATTTCGATCGCCAATCGGCTTATTTTGACAACACTGTATAACCTCCCTTGTTTTCAGTGTAATATACCCATTACGAATTTTCTTATCTTACGTTTGATATCACAATCGTGTGACGTCATTTTTTATATCATTTTGTACGTATTTCGTAGAAGTGAATGTGTTTTTTACGGATATTGCCGCGCGTGCATCTATAGATGGTTTTGCATCTTCTGATCTATAATTTTGTAAAATATTGTAATGTGTTACCAAAAAAAAATCTGATATTCGTTGGCGTTTGAGAAAAAAATGTATTAACTCGTCAAGAAAACGTGTTATTAAGCTTGCCAAAGGCTCGCCTAATAACATATTTCCTAGAATCACTTGATAAAATTTTACCTCAAACGCAAATTCATGTCAGATCCGTGAAAACATGATGTCAGTGAATATCAGCAGTTATGATCGATTATTATCCATACAACATATCTATGAACTCTGAAAAAGAGCGTATTGATATGAAGATTTCCAAAAGTCCGCAGAAAAATATGGTAATAAATATGGTAATAAAATGACTTAAATTGTAGGCTGCTAAGCGCGACTCATTGACCTTTTGCGGACAGTGTATACCAAGATTAGACTGCACAGAACATGCAGTCTGATCTTGGATCTACACTGTCCGATAAGGAGATTTTATTCACCAAAACATAACTTTGAAATAGCGATATTTGGGGTTTTACGATCGAATTAAAAATTTCATTTTTGTTATTTAGCAGGATAAGTGTTAAGTGATAGTTCATTTAGCATAAGTACTGTCCCCAAACATTTGAATACACACCTCAAATCACATTACAGTGTAGTTTGGTCATTTATGGAGATAAAATGTAACAAATCCCAATTTATCTGTATTAAGTAAAATATGAGTTGTTTCTCTTGATCTGTTACGAATAAGCTTATCTGTTAACCATTTACCACATAATCTCGTATTTGATTGATTGTATTGATTGTATGATGTTTAAAGCCGTTTCCAACATTATTTCAGTTATATCGCAGCGGCCAGTGCACCTATCCATGCTTTCCTATAGTCTCTTTTACCGGTACTCCGCACAATTTTCTTTCCAAGCCATTGGCTGCTTTCCGACATAACCATCGCCGAAACAATGTTCAGCGGTGGGAGAGGAATGAATCCTGTCGCAATGACTATCATCAATCCTCGGAAAGAAATTGGCCGAGCCAGGGATTTAACCCAAGACACCTTGTTCTCAAGTCCTGTGCGTTACCGACTGAGCTATCGGGGCTCGGCAATCTCGTATTTGAACGACTCTGGAAAACATAGTGGAAAAAAGAGAAAATGCTGGTAAGCATTTTCTCCTTTTTCCACAATATTTTCTACCCGTTCCAACACAAATTTCAGTTTTTTATTCACATTTATTTTGTCGTCTGCAAATACACATGTACTTTCAATTTGGACGAGTCTAAAATTTTGTCGTTATGTAAAGTGTTAGGCTTCTTATAAACTGCAGTTAAGCTAAGCTCACAGTAGCCATTTTTCGCTATACCAAAGTTTTATAAACATGAGGGCCATGATGGCCCTGATTTGCTGGCCTGTACCTTTTGACCAAACATGACCCATCTCGAATATCTTTTGAGATATCAAGACGAGCACCCTAAAAAACTTTGTAAGCATTGTGGCCTCTAGAATTCACGCCCACATTTTTTTAGGAATTGTCTCAGTGGCCTATTTTTTGACCTAAAATGGCTTATCTTTAAACTCAACGTAGATATTTGATATCATCAAGAAGAACATTCTGACCAACTTTCATGAGATTTGGACTGAAAATGTATCCTCTTGAGTGTAAATTTGTCCCTGTGACCTACTTTTTGACCTGATGTGACCCATTTTCGAAGCAATCACAGATATCATCAAGACAAACGTTCTGATCAATTCTGATGTTTGTTGGACTGAAAATGTGGCCTCTAGACTGTACACAAGCTTCGTCTAATGACCTACATTCTAACCCAACATCATTTATTTTCAAAAAGCTCCTGAATATTGTCAAGAAAAACATTCTGACAAACTTTCATTGGCATTAGATTAAAAATATGGCCTCTATAGTGTACACAGGAGGTTTTTATTTATTTATTTATTTTTTTATTTATTCGCAAGATTTGACCTGATGACCTTGCTTTAATTTTGACGGCTCATTTTCTAATTCGTACCAGAAAATATCAAGACAATTACTCTAACTAGGTTAAATGACTTTTGGACAGAAAATGTGGCATCTAGTTGTATTTAAAATTTTTCCAAGATTTGACCTGATTATATCACAAGAAAAATATTCTTAGACCAACTTTCATGAGAACTGAACTGAAAATGTGACTCCTGGAATGCGCACTAGGTTTTCTAAAATTTGACCAGGTGATCTAGTTTTTGACCCAACATGATTCATTTTCAAATTCACCCAAGATGTCAAGATAAACGTTCTAACTATTTTTATAGGTATTTGACTGATAATGCGGCCTCCAGACAGTAAACAAGCTTTTTCAAACTTTTGACCCGGTGACCTAGATTTTGACCAACGTGACCTATTTTCAAACTTCTTTGTGATATCATCAAGACAAATATTCTGACCAACATTCATAAATATTGGACCGAAAAATTTTGCCTTTGAGTGTACACAGTCTTTTTTAAAAGATTTCATCTGGTGACCTAGTCTTTGACCCCATGTAACTCATTTTCTAACTCTATCCAGGTTTTCTTAAAGACATTTTCTGACCAACTTTCACGAATATTGGACCGAGAATGAGGCCTGTAGAGCGTACACAAGGTTTTCAAAGATTTCACATGGTGAAAAAGTTTTGGTTCCAACATGACCCATTTACCACTTCTGTCGAGATAATACTTATTACTACGAAAAACATACTGACAAAATTTCATGAGTACTGCATTGAACTTGTTGCCTCTAGATAGTACACAAGGTTTATCAAGATTTAACCAGTGACCCAGTTATAGATCCGACATGAACCATGTTTGAACTCGTCCTAGATATTATCCAGAAAATCATTCTGACTAAGTTTCATGAGCATCGGACAGAAAATATTGCATCTCGTAAAGCACACACAAGCTAAAAGTTGACAATGGACTCCCACAAAAGCTCACCTTGAGCACCTCGTGCTCATGTGAGCTACAAAATCAAAAGATGTCTACCAAAGGATCACTGATGCAAATTTGTAGAGAATTCCAACCTGCAATTTTCGAGAAGATTTATAATAGGACTTTCAAAATTCTTCAGTTTTGTTGCCGTTGCAAACAGAGTTTTCAAGGAAAATCAAATTCTGGAAGACTGAAGAGCACAATGGCATGATCGATCATTTCTGTGAAGTTTGATAAAAATTGTATGAGTAGTTTCTGAAAAAGTGTTTGAAGTAAAAGCTAACACACGCACGACTGTAACGCTGGATAAAGCACAAAATAAAGCTGCACGGATTGTTACCGGTTGGACAGAAGTATAGGAAGCAGCAATAGTATAGAAGTGCGTTACGTATCGCAAAACGGAAACGGGACCGGAAGCAGTGCTATGCCGGAGGCGTGATTTCTTCACCCCATATAATAATAACGAAAGCCTGGTTTCGGGCAACTCAAAAATGGGAAAAATTGATCGGTTTGCAGTCACTTTCGCTCTATTTTGTGAGAGTTGCCCATCTTTCATGCATCAGACAGGATTTCTTTCTACCTGTCATTGTTTCCAAATCAAGTACTCGGCCTTTTTCGCTTTACGAAACAATCCCGTGTTTTAACGACACTGGAGACGAAACTTGTTGAAAACATTACGACTGAAGGCAAAAAAGGTGCAGGTAATCAGCATTTTCTCATTTTCTCATTTTCCCACAACGTTTTCTACCTTTTCGAAGATAAATATTAACATTTGGGCCATGTTTTATTTTTAGTTTGAAATTACCTTCTACATCGACACGTGTAAAATCTTGTCGTCTGGTTAAAAAGATAAAGTTAAGTTTGTGACAGTTGCTAATATTTAATGTGTGTGAGAGAAATGTTTTTTCCCGTAGAAACATGATATTGTTCTGAATCCGGTCTTCGTCCTTGAACTCTCTAACAAACGATAAAGGATATTCTTTTCTGCCATTGATAGAGTTAAACACAACAAGTCATTCTTATGCAAATATACCTATCAACAGTGCATTTATATTGTAACACAACCTCACATACTGTCATAAAACACGATCCTTTTCTGTTTTGAATTTGATTCATAAATAGAGTGAAAAAGCAATTTCGAACGACATAAAGGCTCTGAAGGGGTAATTTGTGTGATAAGATAAATCATAAAGACTGCAAGAGTCCGCTTTCCAATGAAAATTAGGCCATCATACATTGAACCACTAAAATATCAATTACACAATAGTTTTAAGTTTTATTAAAACTTGGCAACCTTAATACTTTTGTATAATTCAGAAAGGAAACCTCCTGGATACGGACGAGGTTAAATGTGGTTAAGGAATTGGGCGAAATTAAGACGTAAATTGTACCAGGTGTTCAACATTTACCTTCGCTGTTCTCAACATTATCCTTCGCTATTCTCTAATGAGATTCTCGCTTACTATCCTTTAGAAGACGAAATGAAGTCTAGATCTACGTGCATGTGTACATTGACAATCGTTTCACACATAGTTTGATGTTTGACACAGCACGTACTCAAATATCTGTTTCGTACCAGAAAAGTTCGATTGATCGTTTATAAAAGAAATTATCATTTCCCAACCTGCTCTTCTGTTCTGTTTTGTAGTTTTTACTCAAACACGATATATACGTAATATTACGTTGTAGTAACTTTTCCTCGGGCTTGTATTTGATTCGAGCAACATGAGAAAATTTGCTATCGCGCAAGACCGAAGGACGAGCAAGATGTCAAAATTTTCTTACGCTGCGAGAAGCAAATACAAGCACCAGGAAAGTTACTACAACACGACAAAATTTTGCAACAGGTGAAGATTGAAAGCGTTTGCAATCGACAGATTAGATGTGACTAAGAAACTATAATTCCTCTTTTGAAGGGTAGAAAACATTGTGGGAAAAAAAGAAAATGCTGCTTACAAGCATTTTCTCCTTTTAGCACAATGTCTTCAAGAGCCATCTCTGTCAGTGTCATTAAAACACGGGATTGTTTGGTAAAGAGTTAACTTGCACGGAGAGAAATACACCAAACCGCATAGCTGTAAAAACTAGCTCGAATAGCAAGGCAGGTTTTAAGGGCTGTATATCTAACAGGGCCTTCAGTCCCCTTCTTATAAGCAAAATAATCGATTACCTACATCAATAGCGGTAACCAATCTATAACGGTTAGATATGATATACAAAATACATTTTAATTGGCTAATACGATTAATCTACCTTATCAAATAAAAACAATCGTCAAAATAGCCTGTAGATCTACCAGTTGTATATTTCTGTATATGTACAACGGGGACCAGTTTACAGGCAACTATCAAGACTACCAGTCCTTTGATTTCTTACCCTTGCAAAATAATCAGTCAGTCCGATTCGAATGAGTAAGTCGGTACGATAGTACATAATCTCAAATGCAGCAAGTCATGTTTTTTTTTTTTTTTTTTTAACTTTGCACGTGATCAGATGATTTAAGTACTTGTAAATAATTTGATGCAGTTCACCATCTTCGAAAGGAACATCATAGAGGCGATTTTCATCAGCAAGGTCGAGACAGGGAATATGTTGTTTTTTCAGCACCATCTAGAGACCTTCATCATAATTGAATTTTTGTGTTCAAAAACTAAAAAAAAAAAAAACTGTCATTGAATTTTTGGTTACAGAATTTTGTCCTTTACTTCTATTTAGAAGTATTATTCAGAGAAGGGAGTATTATGTTAAATCAATGGGCAGTGTGGTACAGTCTCCTCAACAGAACATTCCAATCACATCAAACTACTAGAGACTGACTCAATGGGGCCAAAATAAAGTTCTAGTTTTGTGTAATAAACGCTTGTGGAATCCCACAAAGTGAACTACTAAGAAATATGTTAGATAATATTTGAAATGCTGAGCAATTTCATTTATTGTAAAGGTATGTAGAATGATTTGATAAAGTAAGAGAGTAATTTGTAATACTAGTAACTTTGAAAAGTGAATAGTTCTTTTGAGATGTCCCCGCATGATTTGATAAAGTAAGAGAGTAATTTGTAATACTAGTAACTTTGAAAAGTGAATAGTTCTTTTGAGATGTACCCGCATATAAGTCTGGAGTCCGCTGTCTCGCGTCCGCTAAAAAGCTCTGATACCAGTAGGTGACCCAAAACGCTTCTCGTTCGAGTGCATGATACTTACATTAAGGTGATATACTCCAAAAATAAAAGGACACAAGAGATGGATATTTATTTTGAACTCGTACAAGAGTACAGGTACTATTTTTTTTTTTAATTAGGCGTTCACTTTCTTGAAGGCATTTGTAAATTCAGAACTGGATATTCGGATTATATCAAGTTTGTTATAAGCAAAAAGGGCTTGACTCCTTTCTCCCAAAAGCTTTTTGGAACAAGAGATTTTATTTCAAGGTATTTTCGAAAACCAGTAATCCATTTTTGGACTTATAAAGCAAAGGTTGCATATACACTATGTGCATTGTTCTTATGAATTCACCGGGGTGGGATGGTTTTCATATGATTTTTGAATCCATAATTCTGCGAGTTCAATTTCTTTGGATGAATTCCATAAATATATTTCAACGTTTGAACGGGAGATCAACTCAGCAGAAAAAATCCGATGCAGAAACTTTTTCTCGTAATTACGATTTCGATAATCCCTTAGATTCCAATGACGATTTAGATTATCCCATAACCGTTAGCGAAGTCATTTCTGCTGTGAAAAAATTGAAAACTGGCAAGTGTCATGGCGCTGATAACATTTTAAACGGGTATTTGATTGAAACTGTAGACATACTGGGTTCACACTTATGCGACTTATTTAACAGTATGCTAGAATCTGGAGTTTTCCCAGAATCATGGTCCGAAGGTATTGTTTTCCCGATTTTCAAAAAGGGAGACAAAAAGGATTGCGGCAATTACCGAGGAATTACTTTACTCAGCTGTTTTTTTTTTTTTTTTATTCTTTACAGTTATCTTGAGTCAAAGAATAATGTCTTGCAGTTAATGGGAAAATCTCGGATGCCCAATTTGGTTTTAAAAAAGGTAGTTCCGCTTTTGATTCCACTTTTGCTTTACTCCTTGACTCCTTGATTGAACATTTTATTAAGATAACAAGAGACTGTATGTCGCCTTTGTTGACTTAAAAAAATGTTTTGATAGTATAAACAGGAGCTCGCTATTATATAAACTTTTTAAACAAGGTTTTCAACGCAAAATTTTACGTGTTATTCAAAGTATGTACGAGAACGTAAATTCCAGTGTAAAACACTGTGGAAATATGTCGGAATTATTTGAATATTCATTAGGTCTTAGACAAGGGGAAATAATGTCACCTGTCTTCGTGTCTTTGTTTCTAGAGGACCTAGAGTTATCCCTATGTAATAGAGGTAACGCTGGGTTGTCTATTAACGATATTTATATAATGTTGCTCTTATTTGCCGATGACATGGTATTATTTGATGAAACTCCACCCGACCTACAAAATTCCCTCGATTCGCTACTCGATTATTGTAATTTGTGGGGACTTGAAGTCAATTCTACCAAAACGAAACTCATGGTCGTAAGAAAAAGGGGTCATATACGCGATACCGAAAAGTGGTACTACGACGGTAATGTTTTAGATATCGTGGACCAGTTTAATTATTTAGGTACAGTTTTATCGTATAACGGCTCGTTTTTGTACAATAATGAATATTTAGTCGGTAAAGGGTTAAAGAGGCCCTTATACTCATTTTCAGCCAGTTTTAACTCATTTTGTCTCTATGTTATCAAACTATAGTCATTCTTATATCTTCATGCCAAATATTGCGCCTGACGGACATTACTTATCCGGAAAGTAAGTTTAGTGTGGTAAAAAGAGAAAATTACAAGTATTTTCTCCTTTTCAACGTTTTCTAACCCTCTTTCCTGGGTATTGATAGAAATCAGGATCGTTTGATTCATTTTGCTATAAGGTTCGCAAGTAATCTATGCCTTTGAGTAATTCTGGACAGTTCTACTTGTATTGTTCTTCCATTCTCCCATCTATTAAAATATATCACATGTATTTGGTATTAACCCTTTCCTAAATGAATTAAATTGGAACTTCAAAATTGAAAGAAGCTGCAGACGACAAATTAAACAAGGTTTAAATGAGATTAAAAGAACCGTTTGTGCAGAAAAGGTTGTGGGGAAAGGAACAATTGCTTGTAATGAACAATTACCCCTTTTACCAAAATGTTTTCCAAAGCCGTCCCATACCAATGTCAAATCGAGACTATATCAAGGAAAGGGTTGACAGAGTACAATCTTTATTGTGAAAAAAAACACGATTTAGTGCTAGAAATAATACATCTTACTATGTAATTTGAAATCTTGGGTGTTTTGTGTCACTTTCTTTGCTCCAAGGGAGGTAATTGAGTTCTAATATTGGGAAAAGTAGCCTGGCAACCTATCTTTTTTTTTTTTTTTTTTTTTTCATTTTTTGATAAAGGATATAATCATGTACATTTCTGAGAAAAATGAGAAAAATCTGTGTGCTAGATTTTTTTTAGGGTCAAATAATGTCCTGATTTTTTGGGATAAAATAAGCAATTTTGTGGGCTAAGGGTTTTACTGAAACATAGATAGCTTATCATTAATTTGAAATATCTGTTAATTTCTCATCAAAGTCAGAGGATCTATTGTTTCACTATGAATTTAAAACACAGAGAACATGATTTGACTGAAATTACAGATTTTAATCACGAAATTCTGACGTATGCTGCAATAATTGGGTTTTGTGTAATTTGAAAAAAGGGTTATGTTCTTCGTGGGCTCAGAACTTTTTGGTTCATCAGGCAACGTCTGATTATCTCTTCGCATATTGAAAGAACATACTTTGAAGTGTCTCTGTGTCAAATTTCACGAAATTCTCTGCGCTAGAAATAACTCGCTGAAACGCCTTTAAACAAAGGATTATCGACTGTTTTATACAGGATTGGTATAGATCGATAGAAGCTAGTACTTCATTAGAAGAGTAAAAGCCATTTCGGATATGAACCATATTTAGATATTTTATCAAACAATTCCAGATTTTTCGTAACGAGAATGAGAGTATCTTCACATTCTTTAAGAATTCAAACAGGCCGCTATGGCAGAAGTAAGATCCCAAGAAATGAACGCATTTGTCAGTGTTGTTGAAGATATTGAAGACATATTTCATTTTATTTGTATCTATCCCTCTCATGATAGACTAAGAAAAATATATTTAGGTAAAAAGTACTATGTAAGGCCCTCAGTTTTTAAACTTAATCTACTGATGAATAGCGAAGATGGCAATCAACTTTTTAATTTGTCAAGATTCATCAAAGATGCCCTTGATATTCGTAAAAACACCCTATACCTACATGGCTATTTCATTATGTTATTTTTTCCATCTTTCCGTTAGGCAACTCATATGTGTAGTGCTGTCAACTAGAAGTTGAATTATTTGAAACATATTGTATCACTGTTGAAAGCACTACACATGTAAGTCATTCTCGCCGTCGTACTCGCTCCAAAACTTGTAACATTTCATGTTTATTGTTGCTGAGATTCATCAACGATGCACTTGATATTCGGAAAAAACACCTTTAGCCTACTTGTCCAAATTACTTTTTTATGTTTTTATGTTTTGCTTTGTTTCATTTCGCTTTGTATACCTACTGTTCAGTAGACAACTATATGTGTAGTACTGTCAAGTAAAAGTTAAATTATCTGAAACACATCTTTTAGCTTTGCTGAAAGTACTACACACATGTATACATTGTACAATGTAGGTCATTTTCACAGTCATAATCGCGCTAGATCTCGTATTATTCCATGTTTATAAATGCTACTTTTTGCCACTATGTACAACTGTGTACTTGTCTTACAATAAACTTCTGTTCTGTTCTGTATTAATACACTGCACGGATTCATTCTAGAATGTTGACGAAATGCTAAGGTAAATAGCTTTTCTGTCTTCTCTACTGTATGTCTATTGAGCTTAATTTTGTGGATTGATCAATGCACCATATTCCGGTAAAATTAAGGGAGAAATATTGAAGATATATGTAGATCTACTGTACTTATGATAATGTTACACATAGGGGCATTTTGCTGATGACCCCTTTTAGCATTTAAAGTAAAAGTAATTTTATACGCAATTCAGCAAAGCCATTACGTTTCATCAAATATGGATTCAGACTAAAATATTTATAATTAAAGTCTATTTCATATAAAACCTTAATATATATCCTTGTTTATCAAACTTTTAAACCTCAAGGTTTTTCGACCCACGGGTGATAAATTTCACTTGATGTTCATTAAGCCCCCATTCCACTGGGCGACGATCCCACTGCGCTCATGGCGATCATGGCGCTTCTTCAAAATCTTCCGAATCGCCGAAGAAGCGCCGACACGTGCAACATCATGGGACTCGAGCATTTCCAGTATGCTTATCGAACGCTTCAATTACGATCTCGCTGGGCTGGTCACGATCCTGTCTCGCCGTTGTTGTGCTTCTACGGCGCTTCCGAGACGCTTCTACTACGCCCCCACTACGTCACGGGATTTCAGGCTTACTACATGTACGTTGCTGCTGCGACATTGCTACGACCTATGCGTAGGAGTTGCGCTCCTGTTGCGCTTTTGGAACGTTTCTATATAGCAGCAGTTGAACATTGGCCCTAAAGCCGTCATCTGAGTAAAGTCATCCATAGTTGATAAAGCTGAAGAGATCCTGGTTTTAATGATGTAAAACGCATGCGTGTAAGTGACCTACTTTTTGACCAACCTTTGAACGTGTCAGAGATATCATCCAGACAAACATTCCGATAATGTTTCATGAGTATCAGACTGAAAAATGTGTCTCTAAACTGCACACAAGGTTTTTCTAAGATTTGGCACAGTGACCTACTTTTTAATCTGTTGTGACCCAATTTCAAACTTGTCTGAGATTTCAAAAAGATAAACCTTCTGACCAAGTTTTATAAGTATCAGGCTGAAAATGTGGCCTCTAGAGTGTAAACAAGGTATTTTTCAGATCTGGCCAAGTGACTTTCTCCTTTGACCAAACATGACCCAATTTCAAACATGTCCAAGACATCATCAAGAGAAATATTCTGACCAAGTTTCATGCGTAAGTGACTGAAAATGTGGCTCATAGAGTGCACACAATGTAAATGTAGGCGCCTGGACAACGGACTACGGACGGCGGACACAGCCCGATCACAAAAGCTCACCTTGAGCACTTAGTGCTCAGGTGAGCTAAAATGGATTGAATTGCTGCAGTAGCTGTGCTCCAGCTTGCAGTAATGACAACAGATTGAAAGGGTTGGATGTTGCTCTTGTTTCGAGCACTGCATTTTCGCTACGTTACTCGCGCTGCCGCTACGATACTGCTGTGTTCACGAATTTCCAGCTATGCTTTTACTACGCTTTTGAGGCGCTTCGAGCCTGCCGCGATCCGGCTACGTAAATTTTGAGCAAGGTCAAAACAAGCGCCGTGAGGTGGCGATCATGACGCTTCCTATACGGTTCTACTACGATCAAGGCGTTTTAAATACGCTGTTGTCGTTCCTGTTACGATTCACAGCACTTAAAATTACCAAACTTTCGAAGCCAAACCGACTCGCCGCTCAGTGGAAAAGAGGTTTTAAAATGGCGATTATGAAGTTTCCGATACCCTTCTACTACGCTCAAGGCGTTTCTACTGCGCTGTTTCCGTTCCTGCTACGATTCACGGCGTTTCGACCAAAAATTTAAAGCGTACTGGAATCGCCGTCCAGTGAAATGGGGGCTTTATTGGTGTCTCTATTAGAATCATTCTTCTCAGTATCTGGCTGAGCCAGGTTTTACAGGTCTTGTTGAAGATCCTCTAAAATAAAGTTTTGGAATAACCGTTTCATATAATATTATTTCACTTAGTTAATCTCAAACTAATGAGTGAAAATGTTCAATTTTGGTGTTAAGTTTATTTTGTTCTTACATCAAAACAATTTCTCCTTTTCTTGAATTCTAAGTAACAAGCGGGCCATTGTCTCTACAGCACTTTTTATCGGAGTGACTGGATATCTGACTCATTAGCTAAAAGAGACCCTAGAGATGTAAAACACATGCAAAAAACCAGTGTGTATACTGGAAACTAAGTATTTTCTCGATATAAAACTCGTGTGTGTTACGTTAGTTGAAATTAGCGCAGCCCCATTTCATGAGAATAAACCAGAAAGTGAAGCCTTTAGTGTGCACACAAGGTTTTTTACTACATGCCTAAAAGATGAATAAATGCTTTAATCTCACAAAAGCCCTTTTTTCACACCTAGTTTACTATGTAATGAAAAAAAAAAAAAATGTCAAATTATATCAGATACACTTGCTTTTAATACTAAAATCAACTAACTCTGCAGCATTATGTTGATAGGCTGAATAGGTTGCTACGAGTACATAATTAAATGTTTTATTTTTCTTTACTTTATGCCATGTTCTTTCAACCCTCTGGTATCTTCCTTTCATTCATTATCTACTTTGGAATTCTCGTCAACGATTGCTGTTATAATATTATTCTTGTGATATTAAATAGACTATTACATCCTCCGTCTTCCAATAAATGTAGGGAAGCCATCTTACATCTATACATGTAATATTTTTTATGATACTTTAAAACCCTATCTTTTATCGTCTCTCTTCAACCACTGAATCTATCTTCTGTTTGTAGCTTGAACTGATATCTAGATTTTCTCATCTGACCAAATGTTCGTTGACGGCCTATGGTCCTTGTTTTTATAAATGTGCTATTCCTATTAAATTGAATGAGAATCATCCATTTCTTGTTTCTTTGTCTGCCTTATTTTTAGATTGTCTCTTCCAGAAAGTAAGAAAAGCATCTGTATTTAACAGTACAAGTGCATAAGATCGCTTGTATAGTGTTCTTTGATTTCTAGAGTCTGTTAAGTTAAAATAAGTATTGGACACGTAACTCTCACCCCGCAGGCCACTTGCTGGTACCTAAAGAAAAAGGGTATATTAGTTGAGTCAAAAGGTCTCATCAGAATTTCAAATCTCAAGAAGGAGTTTCTGTGTACTAAAATGTACACCGCTCTTGTATAAACTTGGTTTTGTTATATTACCTCACAGTTGACCTTTGTGTAAACGCGAGTTTGGCACGCCCACCTCAGTAACCCTGTATTTTGGTTGCTATGCCCGACAGACAAACCAGGAAATGGCGTCAAATACATAGAGAAAGATAGTTTATTTCAGTTATATTCTAACTGATATTTCGCTCTATGTCAATCACCCCAACTTTTTTTCCAACTTTCTTATCAATTCGAACTAAATCGGCACCGTAACAAGAAAAAATACTTTAAATAAAGCCATATTTATAAGAAATCGAGAAGTAAAAATAGCGCAAATATGTTCACGAGTAATTCCATGTTCGGTCACAGCATTTCAAATAAAAATACATTGTGGGTTGCTTACTGTCGGCAACATCCATAATTAATAATAGCGGCATAAGTTTTTAAGACATTTAGTGAGTATATAATATGTCAATTTGACTGTAAACAATATAAGAAAAGGATTTAATCCTTTACCACACAATCCCGTTCTGTAACGACCTTGAAGAAGGACACTTTTGAAAACTTTCCTCTTTTTCATTGAGTGCTTTCTACCCTTTCAAAGACAAATCTCATCACTGGACCAATGTTTAATTTGTCGACAGCAATTGTTTCCAAAATATACGAATCTAATGTTTTGTTGTCTGGTAAAGACCTAATTAATACCTCTAACACCTGTTGGAGAGGAAATCAATTAGTTTTATTGTAAGTGATCAATTAAGTGGTTTGCAGTATTTTTAACAGATGTATGTTGTAAAAACTTTTAACTCGGGGGTTTGTTTTATCACTTGAGGTGATTATAAAGGTTATACTGATTTAGAATGGACGTGCAATCATGCGATGATCGACGGGGAAGAAACAATTGTTCGAACCAGACGAAAGTGCCATTAGCAGTCACATTTAATCGTCCTAATGAAACAGGAATAAATATCAAAATAGAACTGCTCTCTAACAACAAGAACCATAGGATAACGTTTGTAATGTCAACTTATTTTTGAACCAGGATGACGAGTGGCTGTACTTCTACCTTTGGTGAATCCTTCCTGTTGTTTGTTTCATGCAACGATTACGACCGTTTACGATTAATGGTTTTGAATTTGAAAGTTCGTTTGAATAGAATTTAATACAGATAGTTTAACAATACATTAAAAAACAAAAAGCCTACAAATAGATATTAACCAGGAAATAAAAACAGTTTTATTTAGCTCTGTTTCACCCCAGTTTAGAGTAAACAGGCATGTCCTTATGATTTTTCCTTACAGATTGCAAATTTCTTTCCCCAAAAAGTTATAGGGTCAAAATCTAGTCTTATGCTGCTTTTAGTAATGCAGCTGCAGTATTTTTAGCGACTTTTGACAGTAGTAGAGGTAAGAAAAATACTCTTAAATAATATGAATTATTTAAGTCCTTTTTGCTGAGAGGTTTATTGAGTTGACCATTTCTTCTTGCAGTCACAGTTTTCCAAAGTCTGAAAATTATAGACTTTTTAAACGATTTTCAATGATAAATTCTTAAATATTTCCCTCCTTACTTTTCCACACAAAAGTTCATATTGCTTTTATGAGGTAAAAGTAGATAGTAAAATGGGAATGCTGGCTAAAAATTGATTGGTCGCACTCCCCAAAATGAGCCAGAATTCCCACCACAACTAACCACACACATAAATTTCTAATTGACTAACCCTTCAACCGACTAACCCTAACCACAACTAACCACACACATAAATTTCTTAATCTACTAACCCTTCAACCGACTAAACAGACACTCTTTTTTTGCTATATCTACTCCGTTTCAGCTACCATATCTATTCATTCAACCACACAAATAAATTTTGATACCCCTTGATGAGGAATATCAAAATATGGATAGCACCAGGTACTCATTTTTCCATATGCCAACAAACCAATTTCTACATATGCCAACGAACCAGCTTCTCCATATGCCAACGAACCAGCTTCTCCATATGCCAACAATCCAACTTTTCCATATGCCAAACAGACACTCTTTTTTTGCTATATCTACTCCGTTTCAGCTACCATATCTATTCATTTAACCACACAAATAAATTTTGATACCCCTTGATGAGGAATATCAAAATATCGATAGCAACAGGCACTCATTTTTCCATATGCCAACAAACCAATTTCTCCATATGCCAACGAACCAGCTTCTCCATATGCCAACAATCCAACTTTTCTATATGCCAAACGGACACTCTTTTTTTGCTATATCTACTCCGTTTCAGCTACCATATCTATTCATTCAACCACACAAATAAATTTTGATACCCCTTGATGAGGAATATCAAAATATCGATAGCAACAGGCACTCATTTTTCCATATGCCAACAAACCAATTTCTCCATATGCCAACGAACCAGCTTCTCCATATGCCAACGAACCAGCTTCTCCATATGCCAACAATCCAACTTTTCCATATGCCAAACAGACACTCATTTTTTTGTTACCATGTCTATTCATTCAACCACACAAATAAATTTTGATACCCCTTGATGAGGAATATCAAAATATGGATGAAAATGTCTACACGATATATAGCAGAAAAACCAGGAAGGATCTTACTTTTCCCAGAAACATAGGAATATCAAAATATAGATAGAAAAATATAGGCCGAACTACTACGAAAAATGATATTGCGTATCTTTTTTTCTATAGGGAACAAAAAAATTTATTTCAAAATCATATTTTCATTTTGATAGTGCAACATGGAATATCAAAATATGGATAGCAACAGGCACTCATTTTTCCACATACCAACAAACCAATTTCTCCATATGCCAACAAACCAGCTTCTCCATATACCAACAAACCAATTTCTCCATATGCCAAAAACCAGTTCCTCCATATGCCAACAAACCAGTTTCTCCATATGCCAAACAGACACTCATTTTTTTTTTTTTTTTGTTACCATATCTATTCATTCAACCACAAAAATAAATTTTGATACCCCTTCATGGGGAATATCAAAATATGGATAGCAACAGGCACACATTTTTCCATATACCAACAAACCAATTTCTCCATATGCCAACAAACCAGCTTCTTCATATACCAACAAACCAATTTCTCCATATGCCAAAAACCAGTTTCTCCATATGCCAACAAACCAGTTTCTCCATATGCCAAACAGACACTCATTTTTTTTGTTACCATATCTATTCATTCAACCACAAAAATAAATTTTGATACCCCTTGATGAGGAATATCAAAATATGGATAGCAACAGACACTCATTTCTCCATATGTCAACAAACCAGTTTCTCCATATGCCAAACAGACACTCATTTTTTGTTACCATATCTATTCATTCAACCTCAAAAATAAATTTTGATATCCCTTGATGAGGAATATCAGAATATGGATAGCAACAGACACTCATTTCTCCATATGTCAACAAACCAGTTTCTCCATATGCCAAACAGACACTCATTTTTTGTTACCATATCTATTCATTCAACCACAAAAATAAATTTTGATACCCCTTGATGAGGAATATCAAAATATGGATAGCAACAGGCACTCATTTCTCCATACACCAACAAAGCAGTTTCTCCATAAACCAACGAACCACTTTCTCCATACACCAACAAAGCAGTTTCTCCATATACCAACGAACCACTTTCTCCATACACCAACAAAGCAGTTTCTCCATATACCAACGAAGTAGTTTTCCACATACCAACGAAACAGTTTCTATATATGCCAACAAGGTCGATCCTACAACAATACCAACAAACCAGTTTTCCATACACCAACGAACCCCACAAATAAATTTTGATACCCCAACAAGGAATATCAAAATATGGATGGAAAATGTCCACACAATTCATAGCACAAAAACCAGGAAGGATCTTACTTTTCCCAGAAACATAGGAATACCAAATATATGAATAAAAAATATAGGTCAAACTACTACAGAGAATGATATTGCGTATCTTTTTTCTATAGGAAGCAAAAAGTTATCCCAAACCCATATTTCCATTTTGATACCCCAACATGGCATATCAAAATACATTTTTGAAAATTCCTCAAAACCCCTTGTAGCAACCTATGGATGCCCAGATATTCAATTTCCTCCATGCAAACAATCTATACTCTACCACTCTCCAAGAACAAATCTTCAAATTCCAAAATGATCTATCCTATATCTCTATCATCCAAAAGACCTTTCTACAACAAGACCCAAAAACAAATGTCATTTTGAAAACATGGAAAACCCTTTTGACCAGATATGTGGATGAAATCATTCGCACCATACACAAAGATTTGCAAATACCCCGAATACCAAAGAGACAAATACTCAAATACCTCGGCGACTGTAGTCTTCTATCCAAAAGACAACTATACTCCTATATTACCACCCAAATCAAACTATCTCCTTCTTTCAAACGATTTTCAAAGAACAAACTCGCAATATATTATCTACACAGAACAAGACCACCCAAAAGAGATACAAAATACAAAGAACTGATACATCTCCTTGAAAATCTATGATATAGATATGGATTGATATATTCATATGTATATCCAATATGGTAGATGAAAATAAAAATATATTTTACTCAAGATAAGCAAAATACGGCTAGTATAAAATTATGTCGTCTATTCAAAATAGTGATATTGCGTATCAAAAATTTTTGAAGGATCTAGGATTGAAAACCGCTTCCTCAGTGAAGAAGCATATCATACTTGAAAATATATATGATTCGAATTTGGTGTCAGATATATCTATGGTTGACTACACCAAGAACTCGAAAGGGAAGACCTGTTTGAAACCTTTGGTTGGTCTTGATGTCTTCATAGATGATCTCTATATCTTTGGTTTTGCTACCAAAGATGAAGTAGTAAAAAGAGGTGAAAAATACACTCTTCGAGAAGGAAAGGATGAAGCAAGTAGCAGAATTATCAACCATCTCAAAGTCATAGTCATCGAAGAATTTGGTAAATATTGTACCCAAAATGTTACAAATACAGTAGGAATGAGATCAGGGGGTCGTATCATCAAGGAGGTTCAAGTATTGGAGCGTAGGAACAACAGTAGGGCAGTGAAAGGATTCAAAGCATATCATGGTGAAAATGCAGAGGCTGTCGCAGTCTTCAGATGCAAAATAAAAACTTCAGAGCTTCCTATGGAGTTGGTTTTAAAAAAGCTACCAACTTTGGAGAAAAAGCTGAACCAGAGAGGAATGTCACTATACTCTATTGACTATACACAAGACTTTTCTGGCACCCTGGAACGAGATACTCTATGGAAATACTTTGAAAGTATAGGTTTCGACAGCTACCACAAGGGAGACTATATTGATTTTGATGATCTACCAACAGATAGAGGTATTCTTTTCAATGTCGAAAAACAATCTGGAAGAAACATAGTCAAATATTGGAAAAGCACCAAAAGCGGAGAGATTTTGATGGTAAAACACTACAACAAAATAGTTTCAAATTTTGAGGCTGGTAGTGTATTTCAACCAGAGGGTTCCCATTTGTACGACTATGTGGATTGTTCTGACGAACATCTAGGAAAAACATTCAACCATCCCGACGTTTTGGAGAGAGGGGTGACCAGATTGGAGGTTTCAATTCATGGTTTTGACTTCAAAAAAGACTATTCGAATGTTTTGAAGAATGAATATTCGCTTGTAGAAGGAAAAGAATTGTATTGTATTCAACCAGGAGCTGAACAATGGAAACAACTCGCGAATAGTATAGATAGGAGTTTTGTCATTGGAGACAAAACAAGAAGTGAAATCTTTCATGTTTGGTATGGGAATCCAAATTCAAGCAGATATGCTGGTGTGAAATATAAGAAAAGAGGAAAGATACCCTTCACCGAAAAACAATGGAAGAATGCGATGAATTGGATGGCTTCTTGTTTTGGTTTCTCAGGTCTCCCCATATTCATGGTTGAATTTACAACAAAGAAGAAAGATGAACAAAAAACTGTCGACTTTTCTGAATTGACCTGCCGAATGAAGAACGGTCCAACATTTTTGGTACCCACATCTGAACCAACAAAGTCACCACGTGATACAAAACCACAAATACCAGATCCCAGTTCTATGCTTCCAGATACCAAAAATATATTTTTCATTTGGTGGAATTCGAAAGACAAACACAAAGTAGGAACAAAGCCTATACTTTTTTATCTTCATCAAATACCAACCACAAGAGTTCTCTCTACTATGTCCACCAAGAATCGTCATCGGTTGTTGTATGAAATAGAGCAGGAGTTGATTTGTGAAGAATGGTATGAAAACGCCCGATATTCAGAAAGCATCATATAGCTCTATATCCCTATACAGGAGATTTCCCACAACGAGACCGATCCCACAACAAAACCAACAAAAACAACAAAACCAACCAACCAACAAAACAACAAAACCAAGGATTCTATACGAAAAAACACTAGATTGTACATATACCTATATGGTATTTTTCCAGCAAAAAGAATACCATATACAGGAGGATCTCCATTCTTTCCATTGACGGCCCTTTGGGCCGTATGCCATGGT